>JAQQTP010000081.1:50202500-51452500 GCA_029884605.1 Ormosia emarginata | reverse complement strand
CATTGCACGCGGCTTCCACCTGTGCACAGGGCCACCATAAAACAACATTGAGTCGTGAATCATCCCAACTCATTAATGGATTCGAAATTTTTCTAGGTAAATTTTGTTTTTGTTTTAGGGGATAGGTGAATAGGTGTTAGATTCAACTTAGGAACAAGATACTTTTGTTAAATTATCTCTGGATATTAATAATTTACTATTATTGATTCTCTTCCTTAAAATAAAAATTTAAAATTTTAACACAATCCAGTTGTGTTTCATTCAAAATCTTCAATATGAGCGTAGTTCTTTAGTCAAATTCACAACTGAATGTTGCCTTTTTAAGTAACGAATTGAAAGATGCTACTGAAGCTTCAAGTAAATTGGATTGTAGTGATGAGAATATTTTCCTGTTACCCCAGTTTCAATCTAAAACGCGGTCTTGTATTCTCGATAGGAGTGTCAATAAAGATCCCAGGTCACCCTGAAGCCTGAATGACGACCAAAGAAAATGCTGAACTACATTTTTTCAGTGCGTTTTTTTACACTACATATAAATGAAGGAAATTTTAGAAAATACCAATCCGAAATTTCTAATGGGTTTGAAAAATGTTTGATGGACCATCTAATTCTCAGTGCGTTGAGATAGAGAAGGAGAATTATGTTTGAAGTTTGATGGACCACAATGCAAAAAAAAAGAAGAGAAAAGGACTTAAGAAATAAATAAGACAATAAAAGAGGAGCTTTCGAAATATATAAAAAAACTGGCAATGATAGGTGAAATTCATGGTACATCCATGCACCAAAACTCATTTAGGTGTGGAAGCCTTCACCGTCTTGCCGTAAAATGTTTCGGTCACTGAGTACTGATTTACGTAATCGTATCATGTTCGAAAACAATCAAATATAGGTAGTACCTAAAAGATTAGAAACGTACGTTAAAGATATTTCTGGAACAAAATATAACGACAAACACGTAAATTTTATGGAACCTGTCTCCAGCTCATTAGATTGCAAGGTTACATAATAGGCTGGTCTATACTAGTAAAAAATAAAAAATAAAAAAAATTATTGAGAAATCAAATTAATTGCAACACCATTCTTAAACTGAAGAAGCATTCCATATATGCAAATATAATCTTATTGACTATATCTTGAACACCAGTAGCGACTAATGTTCACTGTTGAGCCTGCAGAATTCAAATATAAACGATAACCAAAGTAGCAAGAAGCATATCTAGAAACCAACCACAATTTTCGCTTGAAGGCATCAAAATATTCTTTACTGTCTAATATTGTCTGTGCTTAGCGCCAATCTTATTCACCTCCTGGAAGAACAATTCACAAAAGCTCTATATACTTGGAATTAGTATGTCTCAAGCAATCAGACTTTATCAAACCCGGGCCATGTCCAAATTTGCCAAGACCATTCTCCAAGTATCAGAAGCAAGACCTGATTCAAATTGTCAGTTAATTTCATCATCAATATCATTTGCTTCAATTCAGAAACTTTAGATCTTACTGGTTTGTTGCACAGCATCTCCTTTGAATGAAGAATATATGTCTTTGGTGAGCGTACTAACATGGGATGTCAATTGTTTATTTAATTCTCTCTTGACAGGATCTTGAAAGTTTTCCTCTCAACATTATTTCACTTTTTTTTTTTATTATCTCTGAAATAGACAAGAAATGGTTGTTGGGGAATGGAAATGAATAGAATGTATATTTCTTACACTGGGAAGTAGAGATGGACCTTCAAAATTGGCACTTAAACTGTTGATCATATCAAGACTTTCTCCCAAAACCATGCCACTGTGCTCCAACGATGGCAACTGTATCATATGAAGAACGGATGATGATCTATCAAGCAAATAAAATAGCTCTATTTCACCAAAAAATAAAATAAAATAAAACAAAATAAATCAAATAGCTCTCTCAAGTTTAAATATAGATCAGTTACCCACCTTACTTTCAGGACAGACTTTCTCCTTATACCATGCAGGCCTATTTTGAAGATCAATAGAAACCAATTTGATCTTGTCTTTCAGTCAATGTAATTCAAAAATTAATTACTAAAATGATAAAAAAAAGAGACAGAGCTTTCACAGATTCTAAGAATACATGGAACAAATAATGCTTGAAGAGCAATGGTACCACAGTAAATACTAGGAACATAAAAAAGAAAACAGGTTATAACATTTTAGTATTTACCATCAAATCCAGAAATTATTGGGAAATCCCTATGATAAAAATTAGTATAAAATACTAGAAGTATATATGAAAAACATAGTCATTACAAATCAATCACATCTCATTTCAAGATTTAATCACATAATACTACTAACCAACCAACTAATACCCCGTGAAGCAAAACTTTTGACAATTAAGTTACAGAACAAACCAAAAACTTGGGATGCTCTCAATGTTGTAAATCAAACCAACAGCAATGCTTTCTGAAATGGAATTTGCATAAACAACATAAAATTAGTGTTCTAGATATGCATTGTTTCATCATGTACATGACATTCGGTGTTATTTCGCTCATGTCAGCCTCAAGGTGACAGTAATAGATGTTTATGTCCAAAAAGTCTTTTCCCTTTTTCTTTTGCCAAAATGATAATTGTCTGTCATCCTTTAAGGATGAATTAGCAGATAGAAGTCAAATGGGTGAGATCCCACTTTGTCAAGGGGACAGAATCCATATCATGCTCTTTTAAGTTTCTATGTCCCAGTCAGTAAACAAAGAGATGTCTATTTTTCTGCAATAATTATGCTCCTGACAAGGAGCATTAGCGCACTTTCAATAAATATCAAATGTCACACAATCCATACCGCTTGCATTGCATCTTGAGTATCCTGTTGCCCATGAACATTTCACTGACCAGAAAATGTCTGTCCTCTTTTTCCGCCCATGCCAAATCTGCAAGTCAGTGCTGGAAATGCTAGAAAGCCCAGACAATGGAGTTAGCATCATGAAAACCAAATATTTTCCTCCTTATACATCTGAGACTGAAGGCCTACACTACTCATGTGGTCTATCAGACTATGCATTATCAAAAGAATTTCAGTCATTCTGCTGTTTGACTTATCTTGTGCTTCAAATCTATGAACTTTGCTCTTGACTTCAATCCAACTACAACCAGGATTCGGTTTTAGACCTTTGTCTTTCATCAATTTTCGCACTCGCGCTACCTGATTCCACCAACCTACACTGGCATACAGATTCACCAGCTGTAGAAGTGTTGCAGAGCACGCTGGTGCCAACAATGACCTACTTTCTGCTGCCTGGATGCCAATCCAAACATTTCCATGAAGCCTAGAGGAAGAGAGCAGTGAACCCCATATTACAGCATTAGGACAAATAGGCATATTTTGGATGAAATCACAAGCCTCCAGAAGCAAACCAGCCCGGCCAAGAAGATCTACAATGCAAGAATAATGATCTAGTTCTGGCTGCACACCATGCTCAACCATGGAATTGAAGTAATCTTGACCTTCTTTGACAAGACCTCCATGCCGACATGAGGATAAGACGCCAAGGTAAGTAACAGCATCCGGATTAACACCTTGCTTTATCATCTCTTCAAAGAGATCAATTGCCTCTTGTGCAAGCCCATGCTGTGCGTACCCAGCGATCATGGAGTTCCACGTGACAACATCCCTGACCACCATATTTTCAAATACGTACAAGGCATCATCAATTGCACCACATTTGGAATACATGGCGATGAGAGCATTATCAATGTGGAGGTAAGAATGAAAACCCATTTGAATTATTTGACAATGAGCACCTCTCCCATGTCCAAGTGCTCCACTGCCCATACAAGCACTAAGAAGACTCGTGTATGTAAAATAGTTCGGTTTCAATGCAGCTGAACCCCTCATCTGATGGAAGAGTTCCAAACACATGTCAATACGCCATTCTTGCGCAAACCCAGCAATAATCGTGGTCCATGAAACAACATTTCTCTCAGCCATTTCTTCAAACATACGGTATGCATCACCCAGCAAGGCACATCTACTGTACAAACTAATCAAAGAACTTCCAACATAAACATTGGCAATGAACCCAGTTGTTATTGCTAAGCAGTGATATTGAATACCTCCCCAGAGGTCACGCTTGGACCCACATGAACTCACAGCACGTGACAAGAAGCACACATCAACTCCCAACCCTTGTTCCAAAAGAACAGAGGACTGAATAGTCATTTCAGTTGTAGTTCTCAAACTAGAAGAATTGAGACCAAGAGGTTTGGTTGCATTGTTTTCCAACATGTCCTCTATGAGCTGAAGATGACTTCGACGATTCTCAATATTAGCAGCACTTTTTTGGGGGGATACAAGGTTAAGGACTCTTAGTGCACTAGTTAACTCTTTGTTTGGTTTTCTGGGTACAAATTTGTGGGAAGAGAAAGGCCTAAAAATTTGATTTTTGAGACAAAATGTTTTATTGTTTGTGAGGAATGCATTCATTGCTTGAATCCTTGAAGGTCCGAAACGGGAAAGACCCATCAATCATGTTGTGAAAACCATTACACACCAAACGTTAACCTCAGAAACTTGGGGTAGGACTGAATTATATGCACATCCAATGAAGATTGAGTTTGCTAATCGGATGAGGAAAAGCTGAAGGAGAATATAAAGAATGAAGAAAGCTCTGAACTTGCTTCCCATTCAGAACTAGATTAGAGTGAAAATGGGTCATAGCTACAGAGAAAGACGGTCATTTTCCAAGTATTACTACTAACCTAGCCTGGTCTAGTCCGTGTTCAAGCCAATTTGTTAAACCGAGACTCGGCCTCGTTATGGTGTCATTAATAATTGGATCAACTTATAGTTGTTTTGTACCGGGTTGTATGTCAGTGATTCATGTAAGATTGGATTTCATATATTTGTAAGTGTTATTAAATAAGTGAATATTTATATTTATGATGAGTAAATTTTTAATAAAATCTTTTAAATATAAAAATTAGTTATATCTCTTTTAAATAGATGAGATAATTATAATAGATAACAATTTATTAGAATTTTATCTTAATTAATAGTATTTAATGTAGATTTAATCATAATTCTTATCAACTAAGATGCTCTTATAAATATCACATAAGATAGTAAATGTATGCATCTAATTACAAATACTACTCATATTGTGCATAGTTTAACTTGAGTGTCGAAGTGTCTTTTACAAGTACCTACCACTCGTACCGTCATTGTACCCACCGTGCATCGAAGGAAACCACCTTCTTCAACATTATTAAGGTGATTTTCTAAAACTCATGTAGAACATTGACACCGTCTGTAGGGAAACGATAAACTTCTATTCTCATTACCATCATCATGATCACTATAAGGCGAAATCACGTTTCTATCACCCAAAATCAACCTTCTTATGGCCGCCATCAAGCATCCTCTCCAATTCAGGAGCCAGTCATTGCCCAATCGAAACCCAAGCAAGACGGGGTGGAGACTTCGCATACTGGCAAAAATCTCTCTCCTCAATCACGACGAGTTCCAACGATGCAGCGACTTGGCTCGCAATGAGTCCCTTCTGAAGATATTAGATAGCGGGTATCAACATTACAATGCTTAAGGGCACAAGCGAACAATGATGAATCGGTTTCCCAGAGCTATCCAAAGAAAAACTTATCTCTCTAGTTAGAATCTAGGATGAACATATTCATAACCTGGAAAGAGCTATTAACCAGGAGAAGGAGGACAAAAATTGAATTCCTCATTGGAATTGTGGAAGTATAAGGGATCCAGATCGCGACGAGGTACGTAATTTAGAATACTCAAGGAATATGGAACCCAGTCAAAGAGTTGAGATCCCGGTCCATATAAATAAAGAGCAAGACCAAGGGCGAACGAACTCGGTCAAGCAAAACCAACCTTTCTTTGATTAATTAATGACCTACGAGATCCCTAGGCATTTCAAGTACCAGACCAACATTAAAGCTTATGATGGGACTACGAACCCCTAAGTGCACTTAGATGCTTATGTTTCTACTCTGCTTTTTGCTGAAGGAGATGACCCATTCATGTGTCGCGCTTTTTCTCTTTCTTTGAAAAAGTCGCCATGAGATTGTTCACTACCTTAACTCCTAAATCCGCTGTCCATTGGGAAAACTTGTCCTCGAGATTTTTACTGCACTTTACCATTAGCAAGGTGCAGCCGAAATCCATTTCATGTCTTTCTCATATTAAGCAAGAAAGGAGGAATCTCTCCTAGACTTTATATTCCAGTTTAAGAAAGAAGTGGTGAATATTCATGATTAGGATGAAAGACTCGGATTACATTACATGAGAGAAGGATTCTGTCATAGGTTGTTTTCCTTTTCTTTAGCTAAAAAAAGTCCAAAACGATGGATGAATTCCGGGATAGAGTTGATAAATATATCAACCTAGAAGACATGTTCCAAGCTATGAAGCATCTGGAGAAAGGAAAAGATGTCAAACCTAAACCTAGATAGGCCTCCCAGCCGAACTAGAATTTAAGGCCACCTTTAAAAGGGAAATATAAGAGTTACACCCCCCTTCAACACCCCTCGGACTCAAATTTACCAAGAGGTGATGAATACGGAGTTCAGAGACGTGCAAAGACCTGCCCCCTTAAGAAAGCATGCCTAGAAAGACAAGTCCAAGCACTAAGCATTTCATGAAGGTCATGAGCATAATACTAAAGAGTGCATCAACCTTTAAGACACTATCAAATCTTTGATCTGGGATGGTTGTCTAGGCCGATATGTGTTTTAATCCCAAAATAATAACCATAGGGGAGAACAAAATTAAAGAAAGTGGAGTTATGATCCTTAGAGAAACCTATCTCCACTATACTAGAGAAAACTCTCACCCGCAAGGAATGAAAATCTTGGAGCAAGCCCATCTCGGGATAACGCTCATAATCAAGAAATTGCACAACCCTAGGATAACACCAATCCGGACAATGATCACCGTCATGCCGAAGTAACTCGGACAATTAACACCATATTAGGAGGCTTCGCAAGTGGCAGTGAATTAGGAAATTCAATGAAAAAAGCACTTCGGGCCGTGTTAAGCATAGCATCTCAAAAGATGAACAACAGTGCAAGGAAGACCCTGCTGATTTCATTTATTTTTGAAGATTATGGTTGTACTATTTTAGACCACGACGACCCCATGGTGATCTCAAGAATAATAACTGATGTCAAGGTTTATCGCATATTTGTTGATCAGGAAAGCTCAGTCGACATCATGTTTCTAGATTTATTTGAAAAGCTAGGATTATCAAAGAAGCAACTAATCTTGTATATTGGCGAGTTGATCGGTTTTACTAGAGAGAAGATTACCCCAATGGGTTATATCGAGACTTATTTGACTTTGGGGAATGATTCTCTTTTCAAGAGACTCAAGATCAAATTCTTAGTGGTAGATTATCTCTCAACCTATAATGTCATACTGGGTCACCCTTCACTCAACGCTTTTGGGGCTGTGATTTCTATATCTCATTTGACCATAAAGTTCCTGGACCAGCATGACAGGATCATTATGATTAAAGGAGACTAGACTATAGCTAGAAAATGCTATAATAAAAGCTTAAAGATTGCTAAGAAACCATGCACCACGGACCCATGCAACAATCCAACATCAGTCATTACGAACCGTGTCATTGTCCTACTAATTAAGCTAGATGTTCGTGAAGAGATCTGTGGTATGTGCCCTCAACTTGATGGAGAACTCCAATTCCTTCAACTCAGTGTTAATCCAGATCATGTAACCAAAATTGGGGAACATCTGAGCTAAGAAGAACGATCCTAACTAGTTGAGTTTCTTGTGAAAAATAAGGATCTTTTTTCTTAAATGTTCACAGATATGTAGGGGTTAGACCTCGAATTCATTTGCCACCGACTTTCTATCATGAAAGATGCGAAGCCAATGGCCCAACGTAAAAAAAAAAGTCAAACCCCGAGATGCAAAATGTAATTTAGAAGCAGATGAAAGAACTAGTTGATGTGGATTCATTAGAAAAGTCTCTTATACCACTTGGCTCTCTAACGTAGTCCTAGTAAAAAAGGATAATGGGAAGTGGCGTATGTATATTGATTACAGTGACCTGAATAAGGCTTGCCTAAAAAACCCTTATCCACTTCTCAATATAGATAAGTTAGTAGACAATTCATTCGGGTTCCGCTTACTGTCGTTTATGGACGTCCATTCTGGATATAACTAAAGCCCCATGAACTCGAAAGATGAAGATAAAATTACATTCATAACCGACATGAGAAGTTATTATTACCGTGTCATGTCGTTTGGATTAAATAATGCAAGTGCAACTTACCAATAGATGATGAATAAAGTCTTCGAAAAACAAATTGGCAAGTTACTAGAAGTCTATATATATGACATGAGAGTTAAGACAACAGAGAACGACAACCATATGAAAGACATGGAATAGGTGTTCGCTAAAATACAGAAGCAAAACATGAGGTTGAACTAGGAGAAATGCACTTTTAGAGTACAGACCGGTAAAATTCTAGGACTTTTTTTTTTGACAAATTGAGGCATTGAAGCGAATCCGAAGAAATGTCAGGCCGTTCTCGATATGTGCAGCCCACAATCCGTTAAAGAGGTTCAACAATTGACAGGTCGGATAGCGGCCCTCACTCGTTTCCTAGCTAAGGCCACTCAAAAATCTCTTCCCTTCTTCAAAAATCTTAAAAAAGGAAGAGATTTTGAATGAATCCCAGAGTGTGAGGCTGCCTTTTAGGAATTGAAGAAGATGCTAGTTGCACCGTCAATCCTAACAAGATCAGATTCTGATGAAACATTATATGTCTACCTCTCAGTTAGTAATGAAACAATCAGTTCAGTCCTAATATGAAAAACCAGAGAAGGTCAGAGTCTGATTTATTTCATCAGCAAGGTCCTACAAGGCCCTAAGCTCTACTATTAGAAGATTGAAAAATTGGCCCCGACATTTCTAATTACTGCAAGAAGGTTACAACAACACTTTCAGCATCACCTTGTGATAGTAAGGATGGATCAATCGATTTGGCAAGTGTTGCATAAGCTGGATCTCGCTGAAAGAATGATCGTTTAGTCGATGGAGCTCTTCGAATTCGATTTTACTTAAAATTCAAATTCAAAGCATTTTTAGATAATTATATGGAAATATTAAAGCCACTTTTGAATGAATTTGAAAAGTAAATATGAGAAAAAAGAGAGAAATTTTTCTCCTTTCTCATTGCCTATCAACTAATGGTGAGGAGGAAATTAATTTCTAGATGTGGCAATAATATGAGAAGGGGTTGAATCATTCTTATAATTTTCTCAACTTTTCCTGCAAACTGAAAAGCTTCTTAAGTATTTCAACTTAGGTAAATAGAATGTTAGATTCATAAGCTTAGGTAGTTAAGATGTTTTACTAAAGGTGAACAAAATAAAATTTTTAAAGAAGCTTAGATACTTTTTCTATAACTTAATAAAATCAGTTTGATGTTCAAAACATAGATATTCAATAAACAAAATATACCACAAATTTAAAAAGAAGAGTTGAGAAGCTTCACATAGAAGTTTATGCTGATTCGACCAACCTCTTGCCTACGTCCAGCCCCAAGCAAACTATCAAGATTTTTATATCACAACTATTTTTATATCCACCCTAACTTCTCCAAACTAGATTCTCATAGCAATCACTAACAAATCATGTTACAAATAGATGGATAAGTGTTTGGGCTTTCTTACAACACTCAAAAAGTCTATGCAAATGAAGTGCAGAGATATACAACTTTACACTTAAGAAAAATAATCAGAAACTAAGCAAAGTGTAAAAAATGAGTTCAAAAGCGAGAGTATGAGTTTAGACAATGATAAGAAGTTTGACAATGTAATAGTCCTTCTCTGTCTTTTCAATTTAGGACCTTTGGTATTTATAGTTCTTAAAATCTAGCCTTTGGAGCCTATTTAATGGTCTTTTGTTTGTAAGGACAGTTACCATTTTCTTGTCCTGTAGTGGTCAGGTAACTTTTGCTTAGACATTTATCCTTTTCTAGAGATAGAGAGAAGTTTCTGACTTCAAACGAGTTCTAATCTTAATCCTCCTAAATTTTTACCATCCCTTTTCTTTTGAGTTTTGAAGTTTCTCATGTTGCTTCTCTTATGAGTTTAGAGGTTGTAGACTTCAGAAATGAGAACTTCTCTACTTTAAGGGCTTTAATCTTGAGTCTTTGACAAAAATTCTAACTCAATAACTTTTCTTCTAGAATTTGAAACTTGAAAGGCTTTTTGCTATGAAGGCTTCTCTTACAGACTGAGTGTTTTTGGGATTTGAGAACTATTCTTCTAAGTATTGTATATATCTTCTTGTTGAAGCATGATGATTCCTTTTAACTTAGATCTCAAGACTGTGTCACAATGTTTTAGCCTTGTTGAGTCTAGATGCTTTTCAGGTAAGACATAGATACTTCTATCTTTCAGAAGAATTTTGAACTTTGTTACAATGAGCAAGTTCTTTTGATCCTTAAATGCCTTGAATCATCTTTCTGTTTGTCATAACTTGGCAATACTTAAAAATAAATTTATTAGTAACCAAAAAAAAATCTAAGTGAGAATTTGTTGATCACCGAAACTCAAAAAGGTCTAAAGAACTTCAACAAAAATTAAGACATTTGAAGGGCTTTGGAGCTTATAATTTCCTCCCATTCTTTATGAATGGTAGGAGGAGGAGCTTCTCCCCTATAAATTGATACCTTTTCCATTGTAATCGACAATGCATCTAGAGAGAAAGTTTTTAGTTTCTTTTGAGAGTTTTTTTCTTCTTCTTTTAATTAGAAGATGTGTATTCTCCTATCTCAAGAGAAAGTGTCATTGTTTTCTTCTTGTGTTATGAGAGAAGTTGTAATATCTTTATTATAAAGATAATTCATATTATTTGCTAATATTGTGTGTCAGTTCATATTTTATCAACTTTATTTTAGTTCTGTGACATTGTTTCTATATCTCTGGTACCTAACAATGGTATCAGAGTCGAAGGTTACATCTTAAATTTCATGCTGTGAGTTATTGTTCACGTAAAGTGAGAATCGTTCAACAAACAAACATATTATTGTCAATATTATGGCAGTAAAATTTAAGATTGAAAAGTTCGATGGGAATAATTTCTCCTTGTAGAAATTGTGGATAAAGGGAGTATTGAGAAAAGACAATTGTTTAGCAACAATTGAAGAAAAACACACAGATGGCAAGTGGAAGGAAATGGATGACAATGTTGTTTGGAATTTGCATTTGCCAATGGTTGATTCAGTCGTGTCAAGTGTTGCAAAGAAAAATATAGCAAAGGAAATATAGAACGCACTCATTAAATTGTACAAGGTCAAGTCATTTCATAATAAGATATTCCTAAAAAAAAGATTTTATACTCTTCAAATTAGTGAATCCACGTTGGTAACAGATTCCATTACCAATCCAAATATGTTATTTTTCCAACTTATAACATTGTATTACAAAATAGTAGAAAATGAACGTGCATAATTTTTACTTCAAAGTCTACCTAATTCGTATAATCAACTCATTATCAACATAACAAATATGTTCTCATTGACTATCCATCCTTTAATCAAATTCATGTTGCTATTATGGAAGAAGAATCTAGATGAAAAATAAGGAAGATAAATCGAAGAGTTCACGACAAGTAAAGGCATTATCAATGACAAGGAGATCAATGGACCAGGGCTCTAGTGGAAGTCATAATTATGGTAAGTCAAAGTCACGTAGAAGAAAGAAATCCAAATACTACAATTATGCCATGAAAGGGCATGGGAAGAAGGATTTTCGGTATAATAAGAAGAATATAGACAAGAGTCATAAGGCAACAACTTCTCAAGGATGTGTTACGAGTACCTCTGGTAATGGAGAAATCATATATAACAAAGTAGCAATTGGTTCAAAAGGTAAAGAATAACTCACTAATATTTGGATAATGGATTTGAAGATGGCTTTTGCATAAGAAGGGGGTTTGAATCATGTTTTTTTTTTAATTCCGAGCCCTTATCTGAAACTTAAACAACTTTCTCAAGTGTAGTAACTTAGATAATGCGATCAGAGTGTTAGTATAAACTTTCAGAAAGCTTAGTTCAGAAACTAATTAACTGAAAAGAGAGTATCAGAAACTTGATACTAATAGAGTTCATAAATCTAGTAGAAAGATTTTAAAACAGCTTTCTTAATACGTTTGAAAAACCTTTGCTAATTTTTAAGATTAGAAAATAGCTTTCGCAAACTAATCTCTTTCGTCAAAAGAATTTAAGATATCATAGCTTAAAAGATAAAGTTCATAAAAGAGATAGGAATAGAGAGAGCTTTACACACATGTCTTTATATTGGCTCAGCCAAACCACTTGCCTACTTCTAGTACCTAGCACTTAGCCAAGATTTTTTATATAACTAAGTAGTCTTTCTTCCACACTAGCCTCTCCAAGCAGATTACAAGTATTCTTTTTACACTTAGTCTCTCCATGCTCACTCAGAAACCTCACATACCACTACCAAGTCTAGGTTACAAAGAGATAATAAGTTTGGGTTTGTGTTTACATGCCCATACACTCAAAGAGTGGATCACAAAACTTAATATTAGAGTAAGAAAGCTCTATTTTACAAGAGATAGACATAATATACAAGTAGAGTAAGTGTTTAACTATCATAGAGTAATGAGATAGTATAACAACAATATCAAAAAGTTTTTCAGCAACAAGTGTAAAACTTGAATATCGCAATAATGACTTCACTAACTAAAAATTTCTAACTTGAATGAGCTTCAACAACTTCATTTTATAGTCTTCAATCAATTTTAACTATTGGAAGTTATTTAATGCAGTTATACCATATCTTGAAACTTGCTAGAGAGAGATATCCATTATATTATCTTCTAGTGGCAACTTTTTACAACTCTCTTGACTAGTACAATAACTTTTGTACTTGTACTAGGAGAATGTTCCATGCATTCTGACTTTGAGATAACACTCCTAAGTACTTTCAATTTTCCTTCTTGAAGTCCCACGAACATAGCTTTCTGATGTTGAGCTTTCTCTGCAAATTGCTTTCTCAAGAATAACTTTCTAAACAAGAGTTTTCTGAACACTGAAAGTGCATTGGTTTGATTGAAGTGAAATGTTTTCTCCAAGATAAATCTTCTAAGACCTTAACACACTTCAACACACAATTAGAACAGCTCACACAATACAAAAATAGTAAAGCTCAACTAAAGACATGATCAAATGAGTGTATAGAACAAATATACCTTTGAGCTTTCTAGCCTATCTCGAGGTCTAAAGCTCCTAGGTTCAATTATTAGAGGTTCCAATATTTAGATTTCATCTATCGATTCTTCACCCAAATATCTTAGATCTATGGATATATGGGTGCCATCATATAGCAAGCATTTAGAGCACTATAATTGAATCAAGAAGTAAATATCTTTCATAAACTAAGAAAAAAAATATATATCTGATTACGTATTAAAGATATGCTACTTCCCTACTCCTATAAATAAAAATGTTAGCCACTCATAATAATAGAGAAAACCATAAGTCTCCTGAACAACATAAGAAAGTCAATGAAGGAAAAAAAGATAAAACTTGGTGTAACTCTATGATCCCTCGTGTTGATCTCCGTTCCTTGTTGTCTCCTTGCTCTTTCTGCATGAAAGAATAAGAGTGATAGTGGTGTAATCTCCTCTCTCTTTTTTTCAATAATTATATTGATCTTTTAATCCTCTTTCCTTCTAACTACTTGACTTTTTGATCAGGATAACAACCCAATTAGAGTCAATTTTGAGTCTTCACCAACAATTTATGCTTTAGATTAAAATCTGGTCTTCAAGATAACTCCTAATTTAACCCAAAAGCCTTCTAGATCTCACCTGAGAATTCAAATAAAAAGATAAAAGGAGTAGGGAAGATGAAATTATCCAAAACTTAAATAAAATAACTAAAATTAGATAAAAACAAAAAATTAAATATAAATCCTAATAAATAGATCCAAAGATGTGTGTAATTTTGCATCACACCGTTTACCTTTTTATAAGTTTTGTGTTACAAGTAAGCGACATAGATTGAAGTTTAGTAAATCTACTGCTAGAAGCAAACACATATTGGACGATTCATTCTAATGTGTAGGAGTCACTAGAGATGCCCCTACGATGAGCAAAATATTTTGTATCCTTCAATGATGATTACTCTAGGAGATTATAGATGTACCCAATTTAGAAGAAGTTAGATGTGTTTCTAATATTCAAAAGGACTATAAAGCAGAATGGAACTTGAATCTAGAAAGAAATCATATGTTTAAGGATAAACAATAGAGGTGAATATGTAGACAACAATTTTCTTGCATTCTGTAAGTAAGGGGGAATTCAAAGGATATTTACAGTTGTTCATATTCCTTAGCAAAATGATATAGTAGAGCAGGTGAACATAAATTTTCTAGAAAGAACAAGGGCTACGTTGAAAACTACAAGTCTTGTCAAGTTTTTTTAGGCAGAAACAGTTAAAACTACTTGTTATGTAATAAATTGGTCACCACAAATTGCTATTGGTTTAAAGACAACAACAGAGATGTGGAATGGAAAGCCAACAAATTATTTTTTCCTATATGTTCTTGTAAGCTCCAAAGCCCTTTTGAAGTAATACTTCTTATTTTAGTTTTAGTGCTAACAAACTATGTTGAAAATGTTAATTTATTGCTCTTAGATCTTGAAGTGGTTTAACATATTCTTTGTGGAGTTTTTGTATTATATTACCCTATACAAGACTAATCAAGTATGAAAGAAGTCTTCTGGGTGATTAAAAAGGGTTAAGAAGATCAAATTCTAACTTGAGAAAGTTCAAGCATGAGCTAAGAAGATTCCTGAAGAATATGAGAAAGTTCATCATGAGAAGGTCATGAGAAGTACGAGAAGAAATTCAAAAAAATGAAGAATCTCAACAAGAACAAATATAAAGAGCAATTCAAAGATCAGAATGAAGCATACATCATCCAAGTTATGAAGAAGAAACATGTGTTTGATGATGGAATCAAAAGACTAGAAGATTAGAGAAATTCAAGTGTGAGAAAGTTGGATGAGAAAGTTAGTTGAGAAAGATCAGTAAGAAGATTGCTCTTGAAAAAGTTCCTGGATATCGTGAGAAAGTTTGTGGACAATATGAGAAAGTTCCTAAAGAACCTGAGAAGGTTGCCCCAAGTGCAAGACCTAAGAAAGTTCACATTAAGTTGAATAAAGATTGAAGAACTCTCCTATAATATATTTGAAGAATGAACAATGTTAGAAGAGCATGATTTCTCACCTACAATTTCAAGCTCATATTAATAAAGTGACAAGAAATCTACTTGAGAAGACTAAAGACTTAAGAAAGTTAATTGAGAACTTTCAAGCTGAGAAAGGTCGAATGCTAGAAGAAAAAGTTTGAAGCCTTTTTGAATAAAATTACAAGCCTAAAAGAGACAAGATGTGCAAAGTCATATTTTGAAGAAATCAAGTTCAAAAGGATAAGTTTGAAAGATTCCATCCAAGCATAATCAAAGTTAAGCCAAGCTAAAGTTGAGAAAGTTTGAGTTGAGAAGGTTCGACCTGAAAAAGTTAAAGTTAAGAAAATTCAGCACTAGCAACCTTCTTACTTATACTAAAAAAATGACAACCAATATGGGAAAGTGTTCCAATGGCTAGTAGTAACTATTTTCCATGTGGAATCACTTGGAACTTGATCCTAATGGCTAGAAACTTACTCCCAAGTATAAAAATGACCTTGTTACCAAGTGGCCTCAAAAACTCAAGAGGGGAGTGAATTGAGTTTATAAAAACTTTTCATAAATATTTTGAAAAACACTTGATTACAAAGTTTCGTTGAAGCTATTAAATGATAGAAATGAATGAATTGATAAGATAGAAAGATATTGCCTACCAATGAACCAACCAAGAGAGAAATATTCAAAAAGCAAATAAACTAATGCATAAATGTAAAAAGAAGATTTTAGAGAATCAAACACAATAGTTTATCATGGTTCTGTCACCCCTTGTGACCTACGTCCAGTCCTCAAGCAATCACTTGAGATTTTTCACTAAATTCCAATCTTGAATCAGGTGCTTGTGACCTTTACAAATTAGAGCACTCAACAACACCTTGATATGCCTCACCCTTATGCTTTGAGTCTCAACTTCAAGGAATACCTCACCTTTTATAGATTTGAGGAATACCTCACCCTCTCTACAGATTATACAAAGATAGAATAAATGGAAACTCTCTCAAAGAGTGAATCATGCAAATTGAAGCTTATAGGTATTAAGGATTCACACTTTTTTCTCAAAAATACAGAAAGATATGAAGAGTATGTGCAAAACACATATTGATGCTCAATCAAGGTTTTCAGAATATTTCTCAGGCCCTATCAATGTCTAACAATCTTGTATTTAAAGCCCATTAAAGTTTAAAGCCGTTGGGGGTAGTTGAGAAGCATTAAATGCTTCATTATAGTTGTTGCCCTCTGTTTCTGGAAAACCACGTTATTTGAATAACACGATGGTTATTCGAATAAAACTTTAAATAGCACTTAGAAGAAAAACTTGCTGGAAAATATTATTCGAATAATGCAAGTGTTGTTCAAATAAGTCACTTAAAAACTAGTTTATGAAAAACATGTTATTCGAATAAATAGGGTGTTATTCGAATAACCCATTTGAAATCTAAAGCGCCTTTGCTCACTTTAAACATTTATTGGAATAAAATAGAGTTTTATTCGAATAAAGCTTGATCAGTTGAAATACTTGGCTTCTCTGACTTTTGTTATTCAAATAAGAGAAGCTTTATTCGAATAAATCTTGATTAGTTTGAATTTTTGCCTTT
Organism: Ormosia emarginata; assembly: GCA_029884605.1. NCBI lineage: Eukaryota > Viridiplantae > Streptophyta > Magnoliopsida > Fabales > Fabaceae > Ormosia > Ormosia emarginata. Next base: position 51,435,653 of record JAQQTP010000081.1, on the reverse strand, counting down.
TCCTGACTTATATTATTCGAATAAAGCGACCTTTATTCGAATAAGCTATATAAAATACGTTTTGTCAGCAATGAGACAATTCCAAGAGATTCCAAGAGGTCTTATATAATTTTTGGCACTTAGAATTTATTTTTTTTTAAACCAAAAACTATTTTGAAGCTTTTTAAAAAAGTGTGCCATTCATGTTCTTTGAAAAACAAGTTATGAAGCATTTGTGTGAATCACATTATACCTTTACATATTGATCTAAGTCCTAAAGCTAATGTTGAAGGTCATGGACTTGATCTTATAACATCTTCATGTTTGTTATCATTAAAACAAAGTCTTTCAAGAGATAATAGCCAATTACAGACCTACCCATGAAGATTAACAAGATTTTTGCATGGATTAACATAAGAAAAAGCCAAAAAGTCATATTTGAGTTCATACCCTGTTTTATGTCCTCCTTGAGAGAAGAATTCTGGTTTACATCTTAGAAGCAAAGGCTTACTAAATTTAAAAATGAAATTCACTCATTGAGTAATTAGAGAGCCTACCCAAGAAAATTTAAAGGTTAAAAGCTTGAGCCTCAAGTGTATAGTGAACACATGGTTGAACCTTCTCATCTCTACCTACTTGACCTTCATTCTATTAAATCTTTAGTAGGTGTATTATGAGCTTTTCTATACTATGTTAATCCACTCTGGGTGTTTTTTAGAGCTACTCAGCTATTATAAACACCTCTTTGCTAATATTGATCTTTGAGTGTTGGTGGTGAGTTTGTGGGTTGTGCAAGCCACTTGAAGCTTAGTTGAACTAGAGCTTGGAGAGACTTGACTATAAAAGAATACTTTTTGTAAAGCTTGGAGAGGCTAGTTGGTTAAAGAACACTCTTGATAGTAGAAAATCCTAGTATTTGATAAGTACTGGACGTAGTCCCATGTGGTTTAGGAGTGAACTAGTATAAACCTTGGTGTTCAGCTCTTCTTCCCTTACTGTTATTTTTCTAGTTCATTTAATAGTCATTCAAAGAGCAAAAATTGAGTTTTGATAAAATACAGTTGAAGTTTTTATCAAGTGAACTTAAAGTTTAACTTCTTCAACACAAGTTCAATTCTTTAATTATTAAGGCTTTATCTACTATTGAAAGTGTTTTCATAAGAAATAGTTTTGATTTACTAAAATATAGCTTTGAAAATACTATATTAATTCTGATACAATAGTGAGAAAGTTCTTTTGACTCAACTAGTAAACTTTCTCAGTAACTTTCTCACCATATTCTGTTAAGATAAGTTGAACCTTCTCACCTATCTATTGTTTCTTAGTGTAATTTTCTCACCTCCAAGTCTGAACAACTTGATAAAGTTGTGAGAAGATTAAATTTTTTAGGAAAAAGGAAATACAATTCAACCCCCTTCAATGCTTGGATGTCCTACATATGTAATGTATAACTCCCAAAAAAGAATGAAACTAGGCCTAAAATCTAAGAAATGCATATTCTTAGGTTATGCTAATGGTGTTAAGGGGAATCACTTGTAGGATCCCATTGCCCATATGGTTATAGTCTACAGAGATGTGATATTTATAGAAAATGAACTGTAAGGTGAATAAGAAAATGACAACATTATTAAAGAGACTATTGTAGTTCAAATACAACAACCAAAGTCTTTTCTAATTTGGTGGGGTCAGTTACATGGATTAGACGACGCCATTGTGTTGTCATAAATCATGTACTCAGAAAGTCCATTTAGTTCTAAGTCATTTTTTAAATGGTTTCTCTTATGATTTTTCTTGGTCTCCCTCTACCTCTAACTATTGTGCAATATTATAGTTCAAATAGATGAAAAAGAACTAGAAAAGATTATTCTTCTAGAGCAAAACTAGAGCATGATGAACAATAACCAGAAAATGCCGATATAAATGTTTGATGATCATCGCGTCAAATAAGAAAACTAGCTTGGCGCACTGACTATGTTATGGCAAGTTATGATGCATATTGCCTTCTAATAGAATGAAAGCCACCGACTTTTCAGGAGGCTATTAATAATCCAAATGCTTCTTCGTGGATTACAACAATGCTAGAAGAAATAGAAGCCTTAGAAACAAAACATGGAAATGTGTTCCGCTTTCAAGGGACGTAAGGCCATTGGTAATAGATGGGTTTATAAGATCAAAGAAGATAGAAATGACCAAGTGAAGTGATATTGTGCAAGGTCGGAGGTCAAAGGATATGCCCAAAAAGAAGGTATTGATTTTAATGAAATATTTTCTCCATTTGTTATACTAACACTATCAAAGTAGCCTTAACAATATGTGCTATATTAGATTTATATATTGAAAAACTAGATGTAAAAACTACCCTTTTTCGTGAGAACTTGAAAAGAGGTATATATGATCTAACCAGAAGGCTTTGAAGAACAAGGAAAAGAAAACTTGGCTTGCAAGTTAACAAAATCTTTATGCAGTCTAAAGTAGGCACCAAGGAATTGGTACAAGAGATTTGATTCCTTCGTAATTAGTCGTAGATATAATAGACTAAGTTCAGACCATTGTGCTTATTGAAAGAGGTTTGGTGAAAATGATTTCATTATCTTGTTATTGTACATGGATGATATGCTGGTAGTAAGCCCTGACAAAGATCAAATCTAGGAATTTAAGGCACATTTGGCTAGGAAGTTTGATATAAAGGATTTGGAACTAGCAAACAAGATTTTTAGGATGCAAATTCACTGAGATAGAAAAGATATGAAGATTTAGCTTTCTCAAAGGAACAATCTGAAGAAAATTTTGCAATGCTTAAACATGCAAGATTGTAAGCCAAATTATACTCTACTTCTTATCAATTATAAATTATCCTCAAGTATGTATCCTAAAAATGAAGCAGAGAAGATGGAAATGTCTTGAGTACCATATGCATCATAAGTGGGAAGCCTTATGTATGAATTGATCTATATGAGATTAGATATTGCTTAAGCAGTTGGGTTAATAAGTCGATTTATGGTAGATCCTAGTAAGGAGCATTGGAATGCTATTAAAAGGATCTTAAGATACATTAAAGGAATCTCAGATGTTGTATTATGTTTTGGAGCATCAAAATTTATTGTTGGAGCATATATATCTTTTCTTTAATTTCTCTATGAAGAAAAACAATTTTTATATTTAGTTATTCAAGATGTAAATCAAATGCAATACACATAATTAAAACTACTGTAATTGTGGTTAGTCTAACAACAAGAGAAAATATTTTGTTAAAATCAATGACTTCTTTCTAAACATATCCTTCGACCACCAGCTTTGCATGGTGTCGCTCTACTTAGTCATTGTCATCTTATTTGATCTTATAGACTATTTATTATCAATGGCCTTATATCCCTTTAGAAGTGAAATAAGTTCCCATGTCTTGTTTCTATGTAAGGCTTTCATTTCTTCTTACAACAGCTATCATCCACAAAGAAGCATTTGGATTATTAATAGCCCCTTAAAATAATGATGACTCTCATTCTTCTGTTAGAAGACAATATGCATCAAGACTTGCCATAATTTAGTTTGTGTGCCTAGCTAGTTTTCTTATTTGATGCGTTGATTGTCAAACATTTGTATCAGCTTGCTTTAGTTCTTGTTCATCATGCTCTGGTTCTACTCCAAAAGAATAATCTTTTCAAGTCCTTTCATCTATTTGAACTACAATAGTCTCTATAAAAGTACTATCATTTTCTTGTTCACCTTACAGTTCATTTTCTACATATATTATAACTCTTCTAACTATAACCTTGTGGGCAATGGGATCCTATAAGCGATTCCCCTTAACACCATCAGCATAACCCAAGAATATGTTTTTCCTAGATTTTGGATCCAATTTTGTTTTTTTTTTCTGGAGTTATACATTATGTATACAGAATATCTAAACACATGTAGGGAAGAATAATTTATTGGCTTGTCATTCCACATCTCAATTAATATCATTAAACCAATTGCAGTTGATGGTGACCAATTTATCATATAACAAGTGATTTTGACTACATCTAGCCATAAAGACTTAGCTGGACTTGTAGTTTTCAACATAGCCCTTGTTCTTTCTAGAATAGTTCTATTCCTTCGCTTTGTTATACCATTTTGATGAGGAGTATAAGCAACCATAAATTGCCTTTGAATAACCTCTTGCTTGCAGAATGCAATAGAATTGCTTTCTACATATTATTGTTCATTGTTTGTTTTTAAACATTTAATCTTCTTTCCAAATTCAAATTCCACTCGTGCTTTGTAGTCCTTGAATATTGGAAACACATATGACTTTTTTCTTAATTGGGTACACCCATAATCAACTAGAGTAATCATAAATGAATAATACAAAATATTTTGCTCCTCTTAAGAATATCTTTGGTGACTCCCACACATCATAATGAATCAAGTCTAATATGTGTTTACTTCTAGCAGTAGATTGACCAAACTTTAATCTATGTTGCTTACTTATAACACAGTACTCACAAAAAGGTAAGTTTACCGATTTAAGTCTAGGGAGGAGACTACGTTCCGTAAGAATCTTCAAATCACATTTCGACATATAGTTTAGTTGTGATGTCACATTATTGTTGATTCTTATTGGCTGGTTGATGCAACTAATGCATTTGCCTATTGTAGTGTATCTCCCATAAGTACGTATAAATTTATTGTGATCCTTTCTACTTTCATCAATATGAAGGACCCTTTAACAATATTCAAGATTCCATCCTCAATATAGGTCTTGCACTCGAGGTTCTCTAGTTATCTAATAAATAATAAATTCTTCTTTAAGCCCTTCACATGTCGTACCCATTGAATTGTGTGAACTATGTTGTTGTACATTTTTATTTTAATTGTGCCAACTATAACAATTACTAAGGCATAGTCATTCTCCATGAACACAGATCCCTCTAAGATAGGTTCATAAGTGTAAAACTAGTCTTGATGTGGAGTCATGTTACATGTTGCTCCCGAATCCATTATCTAAACATTAGTGAGTTTTTTTGTCACCTTTAAAACCAATTGCTACTTCAATGTATAGGATTTCTCCATCATCAAAGGTACTCACAACACGCCCTTGAGAAGTTATTGCTTCATGACCCTTTTCTATATTCCTCTTATTATACCAACAATCTTTCTTTAGGTGCCCTTTCATACCACAATTGTAGCATTTGAAATTCATTGTTATTCGTGACTTTGATCTACCATAATTATGACTCCCACTTGAGCCATGATCAGCAATGTCGCACTCGCCTCAAAATAGACTAGGATTTATGGAATATAGCATAGTGCATAACCTAGGTCATCTCCCCAGGACCAATTCGGATTTCTCAAGCATGTTAGAAGTTATCAATAAGTAGGGGATTTTGTTCAATGCAATAACAGAAAAACGAATTCAAATTGAGAAAATTCAGTTAAGGAAACACCAATCCAAGGTCTTCAATTCAAGTGGCAGAATTAATCATTGTTCAAGATAAATGAATTTCTGTTGTTTACACCTCTGTTAATCCGAAATCACCTAGATAATCACCTAGAAATTTATCAATTAAAACAGAATCACAATCGCAATTCTTGATTAAGATTGATTTAGAAACAAATTTGGATTAACATAGATTATCAATCGATGATCTATTCTCCATTAGATTCAGATTAATCAACCCTAATTCTAACCTCAATTTCGAAATTCTAATCAGAATTCAATTGAAGAAGGAGAAGAGGGAAGAACACAACAGAATTTATAATTAAACAAGAGAACTCAAAACTCTAACCACAATCATTGAATTCCTTGGATTGATTGGAGCTTTAGCCTTCCATGGCCATTACGAAAATGCAGAGAAGAGAGTAAAACGAAAAATAGAGAAAAGAGAGAAAAGGGTTTCTGTGAATCTGTTTGTAACTGAATCACCACAAAATCAAAAAGCTGAATGCTCAATTCGAAATCTGTCTAAACCTATTTGTAACTGAAAGTTCTTATGTAATTCTTAATCTACCCCTGGCCCAAACTGTAGCCCTCTGAATAAGCTTTTCAAAGACATATCATTTGCCTTAATTGGGCTTAAATTGAGAGAGATAGGCCCAAATCATTGAGGAAAGGTCCAAGCATTGTGACAGCAACAGCATCCTGACTTTGAGACCTAATTTCGCCTTGAATCCAGCTGAATTAGAAAAATTGCATTAGACACCATATTGTAGATCTTCGTCTCAGTTTTCAGGGGACACCAAGATCATCTAAATACGATATTTGTAGCCCAAGTTATGGCCTGTACAAGACAGAAAGGTCAAAATGAGTTAAAATCCGAAAATTAATGAAGTTTTTACAATTAAGCTCAATGAAGACCAATCATCTAAAACTCATCTACAAACATAATATTGGACACAATTAACATCAATTAGGCCAAATATGAAGCAATAATGAATGGCTCAAAATTGATTGATCAAGCCACATTCCATTCATCTCCCTCTCATCATGGATAATGCCTCTAATCGTCTTGAAATCTCTTATCTATCTTACTTATTTTTGTATTTAGATTCTTTTTCCAAAATAGCAGTAGCAATATCATCAAAGGATAGATAGTTAGTGAGAACATTATTTTTTATGCTGATGATGAATTGATCATACGAATCAGGTAGACTTTAAAGTAAAAGTTTTGCATGTTTATTTTCTGCTATTTTGTAATCCAACATTGTAAGTTGGGAAAATAACATATTCAGATTGTTAATGTGATTCGTTACCAGCGTGGATTCACTCATTCAAAGAGCATGAAATCTTCTTTTTAAAAGTATTTAATTATGAAGTGACTTAGCCTTGTACAATTTGGTGAATGCGCCCCAGGTCTTTTTCTCTACAACACTTGACAAGACTGAATCATACATTTCCAAATACAAATCCCAAACATCATTGTCATCCATCTCCTTCCACTTGTCATATGTTATCCCTATTTCTCTTTCTTCTTTTGTGGTTAAACATTTGTCTTTTCTTAATATTGCCTTTATCTTCAATTTTCACAAGGAAAAATTACTCTTATTGAACTTTTCAATCTTAAATTTTGGTATTATAGTATTGACAAGAATCGGTTTCTTTGTTGAACGATATTCACTTTACACGAACAATGGATCACAGTGTGAAGAGTAATTAAGTCACAACCTTTGACTCTAATACAACTGTTAGATACCAGAGATATAGAAACAATGTCACAAAATAAAAAAGAGCTAAGAAAATAGAAACTGACACACAATATTTGGCAAGAATATAGATTTTCTTTATAAGAAAAATATTATAACTTCTCTCTTAACAAAAGGAAAGAACAATGACATTCTCTTTTTTTTTTATGCATCAGAATACAAAAGGAAAACAAACACGAGGGAGCTACAGGTTGTAACACCCACCGTAGGGTGCCACATTTATGTTACTCAATTATCAAATTACCCCTAAGTTATAAAATGTGACATTGTAATAAAATATGAGTTGTAAATTTTTTTCTTTCTTCTTTGATAACTATAAAATAAACTTAGCGGAAAATAAGATATTATACATCATCACACATAATTTACATCATCATACACTACAAACGTACGGTCAAGATTATTTATATACAGACCAAGTACTCAAAAACTAGATAACACACTTAAATATATACAGACATAGTTTGTAACAGAGTTTAGACTCGCCCAAGTCTAACTAAGCAGCAGAACCCTCAGACGGGTCCTCCTCAGATTCTTCTGCAGGTAGGAATCCGATTTGACACGAAACCCTACGGATTGGTGTCCGAGCGGACGACACGATGCTAATTTGCGTAGGGACATAATATCTAATGTCCCAATGTTGTCTGATAGACAGTGGAAATTCAAGATGTACATATATAGTTACAGAAAAGAATGGAATCCTATGAAACTCTCTACTCATAGAAACCGTCAGATTTCCCTCAAATATTAGTGCCCGCTCATTGGGACTAGTCCTCCATGCTCCAGCTCCACCATGAAACTACAATCTCACGTAACCGAAGAAACCAGGTCTTGATGCCATCTTGTCAAAACTTCACTTCTCCTGTAACCTGCTCTTCTTTACCCTCTTTTTCTATGCCTTGCCCAACGTCTTTACCAAAAATAAATACAGTACAAAATAATATACAAAGAGGTGAGATCACCTACGCCATTACCAATATGGTAGCACAAAGATAATACAACCAGCATACCATACAGATATATCATACCATAATTATAATTATGCCATCATCATAATGTATCAAATAACAGATAAAATAAATAACATCTACCATCGTGCCATTAACAGTATTATCATCATCATCATCCAAGTATTTTCACAGCAGAACAATTGTCATAACCAATATCCCTCAATTAATATGTCAAATCGATATAAATGCTCAGTTTCATGCATGCGCACATAGACTTAATGTCCTACTCCATGGAGCTAATACTCAGTTCGGAGAAGTCGATCAGAAAGATCTGTCTGTACCAAAATGCCTCAAACCAAGTGCTACAATTCTCATTTGTATTTGTACATCTAGCATATACATGACAGTCTTTACATGATCTCGATTAAGAATAGTGTCTCGGTCAGGATCATCGATGTGTTGCATCGGTCTAACCTACGGGAAGAAGAGCTACCAACCACTCATGTAAGCAACCCGCACCCCGATGCCCCCAAGGTCAACAAGTGACTTACACTACGCATATCGCACCTACTCAAGAGGTGTACGTCTCTCCTAGGCAAATAGCCTCATACAGTCCCTCGGACCTTTCCAATGCATGTTCAATACACCAATGCCAAACATAGGCAAATTTCATATACAGTGTTCATAAACCATTTCATGTATATAAAATGCACCAATGCCAAATCATAGGCAAAATTTATCATTTTCTCACACAGTGTCTACTCACTGGTTTAACAGTAATCCTACTGTATATTTAATTGCAAAAATCATATTATCGTGTTTTTATAGTCGTGCACCATTTTTGTCGTGTTTTCACAATTTTGCAACATTTCTGTTACGTTTTCAAATCACATATTGATTTTTCAACGTTTTCATCAATTACGTAAAAATATTCCACCATTTTTAAATCACGTAGTAATTTTTCAACAATATTTCAATCACGTAAAAATATTTAAACGCTTTCCAAACTGCGTAGAAATATTTCAATATTTTTCAAATCGTGTGAAAATATTTAAACGTTTTTCAATCACGTAGCTTAAAAATCACGTTTTTAAGTTATGTAAATCATTTTTCACCATTTTTCAACTTCGTAAAATATTTCTCAACCTTCAAAAATTTCATTTCCACTTTTCTTAAAATAATATGACTTCTCACATTATTTTCCACATTTTCTTACTCAAGAAAATTCTTTTCATAATTTATTCCATAAAGTCATCATTTCATTGAATTAAATCAATGTTTTTAACTTTAAAATTTACTAACGCTCTCCAAAACCCAAAGAATGAGTTACACGTTAGAAAATCTCAAGTTACCAACGTATTCTTTATAATTCCAAATCAATTCTAAAAATCAATCCTCTTTAAAATAAATTGAGGTTCAAACACTTTCAACCTCTCTTTTCCATTCACAAATGAAAATTCTGTTTTTCAAGTGTTAAAACACTCTAATTCCTTTTCCAAATTTCTTGTATTAAATCAAGTTATATTTTCACTTTGAAAATCACTTTGTTCATAAAAATCAAGGCATTACAAGCTTTCAAAATCGTGGACATGACCATTGAAATTATTCTTGTATTTTTCCTTCTAAATCAACTAAGTTTCATTCTTGTTTTTACACAAAATAAATTAATAAAAATACTTCTCCAAAACCGTGTACATTGTTTCTTGAAAATCAAACCCTTTGTTTATTTTCCTTGCTTCTCAAATCATTCAATTTTACCATTCATGAAAATATAAATTTGTGAACACCTAATTGGAGGTGTCTTGGCCGAAAATTCACCTTAGTTTAGGGACCAAAAATTAATTCTCTTGTTCTTGAAAAATTTCAACATGAACTCTAATTTTTAGAGCACAAAATCGTTGCCTCCTCCTTGGCCTTTGAAGCCAAAATTGCTTGTTTCAACATATATTCACCATAATATATTCAACATGCTTTCATCTTGCATATTATAAGCATACCATATAAGCAATAAAATCATGCAAAATCATGCAAATCATATCAAACATAGACAAATAATCAAAGCACATAAACACATACAAATTATTACAAGACCATGGATATGAATCCTCACACGGATTCAACATCCATCAAATAAATAAATCATCTCTCACCACCATACTTGGTTGGTGAGATGGATCTCCCTCTTACCTCTTGAAGAACCACAAAAAGCTTCTTGCTTTGTATTTTGAACAAGATCTCCACCAACAAAAGTCTCTTAAACACAAAACAAACACAAAGAAATTAGTATATTAAGCTTGAATAAGAGGAACCATGGATCAAACATGGTTTAGAACATGAAGAAGAAGAGAAGAAATGAAGTTTTCCATAACTTCACCTTAAGAACCCTAAAACTTGCTCTTGGAAAAAGTCCTTCAAAATGTAAGATTTTAGACTTGGTGTAAACTACAAAGTGTCTTAGAAATAGGTAAGGATTCAAGAAATATGGTTGTTTGAAATTAAAGAGTGATAGAAGGTGTAGTATGGTGTCTTGGCCGAAACCTTGCTTGGAGAGAATGGAGAGAAAATTTTTTGCTAAGTCTTGCTTTAGGAAAGATGAAGAATGATTCAATAATGACCAAATGTGATCAATTATGGTCTTCAATTGTTACTTTAGCTCCTAAAAGCAACACCAAAACCGTCCCCCCCTTCCATGCATTCTTCAAAATGCAACAAATCTCCTAGCCATCATTTTAGGTCATCTTAGCCATTGATTAGATCAATGGTTTGGATTAAAATAGCTACCAGGTTTAGGCTTTAGATAGAAGACTTAATTTAGGTCATTGGATCATTTCCTCCTTGAAATCCTAGCCATTGAATGTATCTCCAAAATGAAGGGTCAAGATTACTCATTCGAACTTTACATCCAAGGATCCAAAATGGTTGTAACCATTTTTGAAGACCAAATCTCCACTATTGATTTAAATCCATATCCAATGATCATAAATGATCCATCTCCACCGTTGATTAAATCTACATCCAACGGTTAATAATGGTTATAGCCATTTTATAAGACTAAATCTCCACCCTTGATTTAATCTTTATCCAACGGTTATAAATGGTCCTAGCCATTTTATAAGACCAATCTCCACCATTGATGAAATCGATGGTTGTTATTTAAAGTCATAAAGTTGCCATAACCTCTATTGTTGACCAAGCAGTATAATTTTTATTTTTTTCTATCTGCTATTCCCCTTCAAATAATATTTTTACTGTATTTTTATCACTGGATAAATAAATACAGTACAAAACACTGTAAAAGAAAATTTTAAAAACTGTTTCCAGATTCAGGTTTAGTAAGATTCCATATCTCTGTCTAAACGGTACAAATTTTTCTAAACGTAGAAAAATTTTCACTTTTCTGGACCATGCAGGGCCCACATACAACCTTCCTTTGCCCACAGATGGCCCACGGATAACGCTAAAATAAACAGAGTAATATAAAAATTTCATAATCACACACAAAATCACAAAAATTAGAAAATACACAAATATCAAATCAGATTATGTAAAATAATTAAGACTTAACAGTAATAATTAAATTACGTAAAATTTTCCTCTGCCTGAAAATTATTATTTTCCTGGCACAGAGTAAATCACTCAAAACGATCAAAAGCAGTCACGGAATAATCAAAATAATTTTACAGTACACAGAAATCACTAAACAGTAGAATTCTGTTAACTGTCAAAATTACTGTCTTATATTTAGGAAGTTTTGGGGTGTTACACAGGTTCCTAACAAAAGTAGTGCCTATAGCATCCGCGAGCCAAGCATGATGAATTGTGTGAGGACAATTAGAAAGCACCATCATATTACCTTCATGGGCAGCCCCTGCTTTGGCTAAGAAATCTGCAATAGTGTTCCCTTCCCTAAGAATATGAGTGAAGGTAAGATCCCAATCTTGAGAAGCCAGCCTCCGTATGTTATCCCCCACAGAAGCATGAGGATGAGTGTGGACAGTTCCTCTAGTAATCAAATCAACAACAGTCGCAGAATCCGATTGACAGATGAGTTTCTTGATACTCCGCGACCAAGCAAGTTTAATTCCATTATAGATAGCTTGCAGTTCAGCATTCAGGTTAGTAGTTGTCCCATAATTCCCATAAAAACCAACAACCCAATTAGAGTGTGAATCACGGATGACCCCACCAAAGCCCGAAATGCCTAGATTCCCGAGAGAGCTGCCATTAGTGTTCAATTTATATGTGTCTTGAGGAGGAGGTAGCCATTTGACATGTCGCACAGTAGAAGTAGAATTGGGTCTAGTGTACATTCTGGTAACCAAATCACAATAGCTGTTAATATAACTAAAGATTTGGAGAGATGTCCATGTAATATCCTAGAATATTTCCATGTTCCTTGCTTTCCAAATGTACCAACAAGCAATGGAAAAAAGAGTGCCAATAGGTCATGTTGCATGTTTGTGAATCCACTCTGAGCTGTCTTGATGCAGTTGAGGATGGACATCCAAATGTAGCATGTTCCACACAATTCTTGCCTTGTAACAGTCATGCAAGAGATGAAGGATTGATTCTTGGAGAGCTCCACACCTGTGACAAGAAGAGTCAAAAGAAATATTACATTGAAAACGCAAGTGGTTAGTAGGAATGCTCTTATGATCTAAGAGCCAAAGAAAGTTTTTGATATGTTCTGGTAATTGGAGAGACCATATAACACCCCAAAATTTCCAATCTCTTAAACAGTAATTTTGACAGTTAACAGAATTTCATTGTTTAGTGATTTCTGAGCGCTGTAAAATTAATTTGATTATTCCATCAGCATATTTGATCGTTTTGAGTGATTTACTCCGTGTCGTAGAAAATAAAAATTTTCTGAAAACTTTTTTACGTAATTTAATTTTTACCGTTAGGTAATTAATTTACGTAATCTGATTTGATATTTATGCATTTTATAATTTTTGTGATTTTATGGATGATTTTGAAATTTTTTCCTGTTTGTGGGCCCCGCAAGGGGTATGTGGGCCCAAGTGGGTCCCACAAAGTGAAAAATTTTTCTACGCATAGAAAAATTTGTACTGTTTAGACGGAGACAGGGATCTTACTAAACCTGAATCCGAAACAGCTTTTAGAAAATTTCTTGTATCTTGTATTTTATACCGTATTTAATTATCTGATGATAAAAATACAAAAAAATATTATTTGTAGGATACAATAAATATTATACTCGCGAAACAAAGAGAGCTTGACTTGATTTATACCCTTGGATGAGAATACTTAGTTTGAATATTAACCATTGATTTAATCAAAGGTTAAGAAACAAACTTAATAAAGAAGCCTTGGATAATAACCATTGATTTAATCAATGGTGTGAGAATAAGCTTGTTAGGAAGACTTTGATATCAACCATAGATGTAATCAAAGGTGTAGAATTGGTCTTGAAAAATGACAAAGACCATTTATAACCCTTGATTTAGATTAAATCAAGGGTGGAGATTTAATCTTAAAAAGTAACAAAGTAATTTATGACCATTGGATGAAGAATCAATCAATGTGGAGATTTGGTCTTCTAAAATGGCAAAGACTAATTAGGACCCTTGATTTAAAGTTTGAAGGAACAATCTTGACCATTAATTTTGGAGACACATCTAAGAGCTGAATTTAAAGAGAAAGATCCAATTGGCTTCCTTAAGTAACCTACCTAAATCTACCTAATCCTAACCATTGAATTAATCAATGGCTAGAAATGCTTCAAATGGTAGCAAATAATGAAGACAACTTTATTGAATGATTATGAAGAGAAGGTGATGGTTTTGGAGTGTTTAGAAGACAAAGAGACAAGCTTTATGTCATTTTTGCATGTCTTGGTCAAGTTAGACATCATAATAACTTACTACTTTTTGCATCAAGAAGAATGCAAGAAGGGGGGCACAGTTTTGGTCTGATTTTGAGAGCTTTGAAGACCATTATTAGCTATCTTGGTCATTATTGATCATTCTTGATCATCTTTGTCTCCTCCAAAAGCAAAAACTCATCAAACTTTTCTCTCCACCTCTCCTCTAAGCAAGTTTTGGCCATGACCATCAAGAACACCCTCCATCACTCAAAAATTTCATCCAACTTGATTTTCTAAACCTAAACACCATTCTAAGAACATCTCTAGTTATGAGTTTTTCCAAAATCATTCATCTTGGGCTTCAAATCAAGCTTCAAGTTTCTATCAAAAATCAAAAATTTCATCTTTGTGCTTCAAGAGAAACCATTCGGTCATACTACCTAAAATCACCATCCAAGCTCTTTTAATTTCATCCAACTTTAGATCTTGAATCTCCATGATATTCTAAGCAACTTCCATGTTGGAGATTTTCTCTAAATCATTCATCTTCAACTTTGTTCTTCAAGCTAAAGATTGAAGCTTTAATGGTGAAATTTGGTACTCTTCACTTTTCTTTTGATTTTCAAGGTTCTAACCATGATTCTAATCCATGGTTTTCTTATTCAAGTCTTGTATATTAATTATTTGTGTGTTTTATTTTGTATTTGAGAAGCCCTTGGTGGTGAAGGACTTGGAAAAAGAAGCAAATCAAGAACCTTTGGAGGATCTTCAAGAGGTAAGAGGAGATCCATCTCACCAACCAAGCATGGTGGTGAGAGATGGTATTTTATTTGATGGATGTGGAATCCATGTGAGGATTCATATCCATGGTCATGTAATTAATTTGTGGGTGTTTATGAGCTTTGATTAATTTTCTATGCTTGATATGCTTTGCATGATTTTATAGCTTTGATGATATGCTTGATATGCTATACATGTTTTTATGGCTTTGATGGTATGCTTATATTATTATGATGAAATATATATGTATATGCCATGACTTGATGGTGGAAAGGAAATTGGTTTTTGGCTCCAATAGCCAAGGAAGAGCTACGTTTTGATGCCCTTGATTAGGGTTCATGTTGAAAAATTTCAAGAACAAAAGAATTGATTTTTGAGTACTTAGAACATGGTGGATTTCGAACAAGACACCTCAAAATAGGTGTTTACAAATTAATATTTTCATGGAAGAATAAAATTGGATTGATTTGAAGAGTATGGAAAATAAACAAAGGAATTGTTTTTCAAGAGAACAAGAATACGATTTTTGAGGAATTTTTATTGATTTATTTTGTGTAAAAAGATCCTAAGTATTTTTCTAAACATGAGTTTTGAAATGAAACGACGAACGTTGATTTAAAGGATTTGCAAAGAAAGTGAAAAAGAATTTGCAAAGAAAGTAAAAACGAATTTGAACAAATGGGTTTGGTTTTATGACCATCGGTATTTTGATTTTTGAAAACAAAAATTTTAATGGTTTTGTTTGTGTAAAACCATATCAATTTAGAAGGAAAAATGTTTTGATAATTTTCAATAGTCATGTCCACGCTTTTTGGAAGGCTTGTAATGCCTTGATTTTTATGAACAAATTGAATTTCAAAGTGAAAACGTTGATTTAATACGAGGATTTTGGAAAGGGAATCAAAAGCGTTTATCACTTGAGAAAATCAAGTTTTTGAAAACGAAAATGTTTTCAACTTCAATTTATTTTGAAGAAGGTTGTGTTTGGAAATGATTTGGGAAAAATGGAGAATATAATGGTGTTTTGAAAATTTACTAACGTATAACTTATTTTCAAGTTTTGAAATACGTTAGAAAAATGTTAAGTTTTGAAACGTTGATTTACATCAATGGAAAAGTGATTTTTGTGAAGTATATTTTGAAAAAGAATTTCTTGAGTAAAGGATCAGTGGAAAAATATTTTCTTGAGTAAGAAAATATACATTAAATGAAATATAAAGTTATATTAATTTGAGAAAAGTTGAAAAGGAATTTTTGAAGGTTAAGAAGTATTTTCAGTAATGAAATTGTGATGAAAAATGTTTTACGTATCTTAAAAACGTGATTTTTAAGCTACGCAATTTTGAACAATGTGTTAAAAATGATATTGATTTATTTAAGTCCAAAATAAGGTTTGGAATATTGAGGAATATTTTATGTGATTGAAAAATGTTGAAAAATATTTTACATATCTTAAAAACAATTTGAAATACAGTAAAATATTTCACGCGATTTGAAAAATGTTTAAATATTTCTACATTTGGAAAGCGTTACGCTTACAAATATTGTTGAAAAATCACTACGTGATTTGAATAGTGACAGAATATTTTTACGTGATTGTGAAAATGATAGAAAATTGTTATGTGATTTGGAAAGTGTTTTAAATATTTTGAGAATGATGAAAAATGATTTACGTAACGTAAAAGAATGATTTTTAAGTTACGCGATTTTGAAACAGTGAAAAATACTATGCGATTTGAGAAACGTATGTTTTTACGCGATTGAGAAAAACGTTAAAAATTAGTACGTGGTTTAAAAGTGCAACAAAAGAGTTACAACATTTTGAAAACGTAACAGAAATGTTACGAAATTTTGTAAACGTAACAATAGTGTTACGGTATTGTAAAAACGTAATAAAAACATTTTGGAATTTTAAAAAAACGTAACAAAAGTGTTACGGTATTGTGAAAATATAAAAGAAGTGTTATGGTATTGTGAAAACATAACAGAAAAGTTTTTTGTGAAAACGTAACAAAAATGTTACGAAATTGTAAAAATACGGTAAAAGTGTTTTACAACTATGAAAACGTGATAACATGATTTTCGTTGTTGAAAGTACAGAATGATTACTGTTGAACCAGTGTCCATACACTATTTGTGAGAAAATGACATATTTGTCTATGATTGGTATTTGGTGCATTATACATGCATTGGAATGGTCCGATGAGGACTGAATATGAATTGCCTAGGAGAAAACACACCTCTTGAGTGGGTGCGATATGCGTAGTGTAGGTCACTCGTTGACCTTGGGGGCATCGGGGTGCGGGTTGCCTACAATGGACCAAGTCGCTCTCTCACCGACGCGACACACCGATGATCCCGACCGAGACACTATTCTTAATCAAGATCCGATAAAGACCGTGTATATGCTAGATGTGCAAAAATCAAAATGAGGATTATAGCACGTGGTCATGTGGTACCGACAGATTCTTTTCGATCATTTCTCCGATCTGTGCTTAGCTCCATGGAGTAGGAAATTGAGTCTTGTGTACATGCATAAACTGAATATTTATATCTGTGTGATATATATTAATTGAGGAATATTAGCTATGACAATTGTTTTGAATACTTGGATGATGATGATGATAATGCTGAAGGCATTATCATAATTGTTGTTTATGATAATTGAATTGATATATGATTGGATGATGATAGTTGATTAATGTTGATAGCATGATTTTAATATTGTATATGTGTGATAACCATAATGATGATGGCATGATTGTAATTATGATATTGTTGTTTGTGTTATCTCCGTGTCACCATGTTGGTGCTTGGTGTAGGTGATCTCACCTCTTTGTTATGTTATTTTTGCTATGTCTCATTATTAAAATTATACAAGTAGAAGGAACGAGTTATCTTAGACATAGCGGGTGACAAATACCTCTACGTTTGGAGACAACATCGAGAGAATGACCTTGCAATGTTGAAATGGAAAAGATGTTTGAGGACAAGGAACCGACATAGAATAAATGTCGATGCTTCAAGATGGACATTCCGATGAACATTCGACATTAGGGACAACAATAAGGAGTGGACATTCATGACTTGTTGGGGAGCAATGTTGACAAGGAGTAGAGTTCGATGTATCAAGTTTGATACGGAGAAGGAACAAGTATGTTAAGTTTTCATCGTTAGTATTACACCGTGCATTAAGTAGAACCGTAATGGGTTTGCTACTTGTGGAAAAAGAAAGAACAAAAGAGTCTCACAATTTATATTTCTCTTTAAATTGTGTGTCAATATTGAATAATGAGTAATTGAAATATGATTACCTAATATTTTCAGGAAATTTACGTGTCAGTAAAGAAAGAAATTTTTAAAACCATATTTTTATAATTCAAACTTGTGTGAACTTCTTTTCAGATTATGAGTCGGGAGTCGGAAAATGTGATGCCCTAGAGAGGGTGTTACAGACCACACCCAGGTTCCATGAACCTCTGTTGTACTAAGGGTTGAGCGAGTTCTTATGAGCCACCTGTAAGCAGTTTTCGTAGTATATTAGCCATTAGGAGAAGCATCCCATATAATCACATCAGGCATGTTCTCATTTAACACCAAACTACTAACTTCCAGCTTGATTTCCAAAGGAATAATTGTCGCTAACTTGTGCCACTGCCATGCACCTTCATGAAAAATATCGCGAAGGGTCATGTTGATGTCTTGAATATTCATATAATCCACCCTTTGACATATGATTCCAGCCTTGGACCAACGATCATACTAGAAGGATATATTCCCATCACCAACACAAAAATAGAAGCCCAATTGGAGTTTGTCTGCCGCTTTGATAATTGAGGACCAAGCATATGAGCAATTTCTATAGCTTCGTTGGAAAAAGATCGAGGCATTCTGAAGGTATTTGGCCTCCATAAGCTGGACTCAAATTTTAGTCGGTTCATGAACAATAGCCCATACATTTTTCCCTAATAAAGTAATGTTAGCATCCCTTGGTGTGCGAATACCCAAGTCCCCATGATTCTTAGGTTGAGTAATCGTTTCCTAGCTCACCCAATGGCTAGTGTGCTTCCCCCAAATAAAGGCTCTAGTTGCTTTGTCAATATTATCACAGATCCCCTCTAGAAGCCACAAGTTTTGCATTGCATAAATAGGAATGGAATTTAGAACTGATTTTGCAAGTTTAACTTTTCCAGCTCTGTTAAGGAGCTTTGATTTCCAACCAGCTAGCCGGTTCTGGATGCGGTCTAGAATGTAAGAAAAATCCAATAACTTGGCACATCCAGTAATGAGAGGAAACCCCAAATAGTTGTTAATTTTATGAGTATGATGGTAGCCCAGGATACTGACAAAATTCGCGACTCGTCTACGCGTCACATTCTTGGAAGCCATGAAACAAGATTTTTGCACATTAACTTTGAGGCCAGAAGCTTTGCAGAAAGCAGCAA
Organism: Ormosia emarginata; assembly: GCA_029884605.1. Taxonomy (NCBI): domain Eukaryota; kingdom Viridiplantae; phylum Streptophyta; class Magnoliopsida; order Fabales; family Fabaceae; genus Ormosia; species Ormosia emarginata. Next base: position 51,416,487 of record JAQQTP010000081.1, on the reverse strand, counting down.
GAGTGCTTTGAACAAGCCGTACCTGTGTAGTTGTAGCTTTTGTAAACAACAAACAGTCATTAGCAAAGAACAGATGGGAAACTGCTGGTCCATTTTTTGTAGGAATAACCAGTTTCCAGATTCCCTCTTGAACCTTCTCTTGAATCAAAATAACGAGCTTCTCCATGCATAAGACAAAAAGATATAGAGACATGGGATCACCCTGGCGAAGACCTCGATGAGGGGAAAAGCCATCCATAATTTCATTATTCCATTTCAAAGACAAAGAAGTAGTGGTGGTACAATTCATGATCAACTTTATAATAGCAAAAGGGAACCCAAATTCAGACAAGGTAAGTCTTAAGAAATCCCAATCAACTCTATCATAAGCCTTTTCGAAATCAATTTTAAAGAGGAGATGTCCTCCTTTACCTTTCTTTCTGTGCATAGTGTGGGTAATCTCTTGAGCTAGGAGTGCATTATCACCAGTACCATGGCCGGGGATGAAGCTACTTTGGAAAGCTCCAATTAAGTCATTAAGATAAGGCCTTATCCTCTGAACCAGGGCTTTTGAAATTGTCTTGAACAATACATTGCAAAGACTAATCGGTCTGAAGTCCTTGAGAGTAAGTGGGTTGTCCACCTTTGGGATGGGCACAATGAGAGTTTCAGCTAGTACAATATTAATCTCGCTAGTGGCAAACGCCTGAGCAACCAACTCCCATACGTCATGTCCAATAGTGTCCCAGTAAGTCTGAAAGAACACCGGTTGAAACCCATCAGGCCCGAGAGCCTTATACAAGCTCATGGAAAAAATGGCCTTTTTAACTTCCGCTAATGAGACAAGCCTCAAAAGGGCCTCAAACAAATTCTGGCCAATGGCGGGAATGCTTCTCAAATAGAGACTCGCAGGATTACAATGGGTCCTATTCTGGAAGAGTCCTTTAAAAAATGTAAGAGCTTCTCTTTTGAGTAGTTCCTCATCAGTACACCAAATGTTATTGATCATCAAACCTGAGATATTATTCCTTCCCCTTCTGATAATAGTTTATGTATGAAAATATTTGGTATTCTTGTTTCTAAATTTCACCCATTTCTCCCTTGACTTTTGAAACCAAAGCATCTCTTCCTCTACTAGAACACGCTCATGCTGTCTTTGAAGGTCCCTTTCAAGTTGAACAAGGTCAGAAGAATGATAAATAACCAATTGTTTGTGAACACCTCTGAGCCGAGCTTCAAGGTGTTGCTTGCGTCGGAAAATGTTACCAAAGACTTCCTTATTAAACTTGGTGGATTCCTCCTTAATAACATATAATTTGTCAATAGCATTGCTAATGGTCAAATGCCAGTTTGAGGAGATAATATCCCTGTAGTCAGGATGCATCATCCAGGCTACTTGGAAGTGGAAGGCTTTGTTTTTCTTGCTCCTGGATTTGAGACAACTGACCAAAAGAGGATTATGATCAGAGCTATTGGTAGCCAGAAGTTCAACAAGAGCATGAGGAAAAAGGATCCTCCATTCAGAATTAGCCATACATCTGTCTAGTTTTTTCTGAATATGAACCCCATGTTGAATATTTCTTCGCCAAGTAAACAGACGACCCACTGTATCCAAATCCAATAGGTTACATCTGTTCAGAACATCAGCAAAGTGTCTAGCTTGATTATGAGAGAAACTGCCACCCGAAACTTTAGAAGACAAAAGAACTTCATTCATGTCACCCAACACTAACCAAGGACCAGTAATACGGCTTCTCATAGACAGCAAATGCTCCCAAAGATATATTCTATTAGTAGGGACATGGGACACATAGATAGCAGAGCGGTGCCAAATCATTCTTTGTTTTTGAATAGTGAAGGTGATGCATTGGTTATTAGACTCCACCAAATTAAAGGAGATATCGACTCTATTGGATAAAACTCATATTCCCCCCGAGTGCCCTCTAGCTTCTTGAAGAAAAATTGGTTTGAAACCAATAGAAGCCCACCGTTTTCCAGTCCTAGCAAAGAAGGAATGTGTGTCATAAAGTAACATAATCCCAGGAGGAAACCTTCACACCAAATCTTTAGTGTGTCGCCAAGTGCAAATATTGGTTGCACTTATAATATTCCAAGACAAAATTGATAAGTTTGTAAACAAATCCATAAAGATTGTGAAAGACAAGAAAGGTCCTAGCCTTAGGGGACCTATTCGTTAGGAAGGTCCTGCGGCTGTAAAGGTGGAGTAGCCTCGGTCTGGACAATTTCCATGTCAGCATTCTTATTGCTATCATTTTCCTCCAACAAGACTTCATACCTAGTACTAGACACTTTTTTCATGTTAATAGCAGATTTTTCTCCCCCACCGAGATCATATATAAGAATCCCAGCTGAGTGGTTATCCTTCTTCAAAGATAAAAAATCATTGCGTGGATCCTTCACTTCTTTTGTTGTTTTCGTTGACTTGGATTTAGAAGCATTTTGAATCATCTTTAAAATCGGTAAGTCAATATCTTTCCTTGGTCTTTTATTGTTGGGAATAAATCTCTAAATACTATTTCTTGAATTCCCTGTGTGTGGGTCCTGCGGAACATTATGAATGGCATTAAATTTGTGGTCAGAATAATGTGTCTGTTGCACACCCTTTTTGACACAAGAAGCCATTTTTTGCTCCACCAAATTTATAACCATCTTCTGCCTTTGAGAGGCATTATTCTTCCTATTTTTTCTTCACCATGAACAAATCACCATGGAGTGGTTCCTGGTCATTTGTAACTGCCTTGATTGCCTCTTCATTATGATCATGATTGATTGGGGGGCCCTGATCATTAATGGACAATGATTGCATCCCTTCGGCCGGAACCGTGGTGGTTAGTGCATCTCTCTCCGCCACTTTGCTTGGTGTCTCTGCCATAGCAGTCGCTGCTTCTTTTTGAATTTTGCATTCTCTAGTTAAGTGGCCATAGCAACCACATGCAGAGCAAATTCTATGCAAGCCTTCATATTCAACACGATACTAGTGGCCTTGAAGCCAAACTCTTCCCACTACCGGTTTTGTTAAATCGATCTCCACACAAATTCTTGCATATCGTCCCCTTCGCACGTCCAGTGTATTAGCATCAACCTTAATAGGTTTCCCTACTATTGACACCAAAGCTAAGAGAATGCTTTCATCGTAGAAAAATAAATTTAGACCCGTAAAACGAATCCAAACCATTGTTCGATCAATGGTAGCCTTCGGTGCAACAAAATCAGGAGACCAAGTTTGGACAGCCAGATAATGATCAAAAATCATCCAGGGATCCTCCTCCATGACCTTCGCTCTATCCTCCTCCATGTCAAACTTTATCATGAAGAATCCATTATGATTATCCATCATGTCAAAACCCGCCTTGAGTCTCCACTTCCTAGAAAGACTGTCACGCATGATGTTGAAGCCAATTCTCTTGCCAAGCAATTTCACCACCAAAGCATCCTGCCATGGAGCACATAAACCTTCAAAAACTGAATGCGCAATGTGAACCATTGGCTTCAAAGGGTTGCCATCTTCATATTCAATCTTGGTTAGATTTTCCTTCAATAAGTCCACCCTTGGACGAGGTGGAGCTTTCTCCTTGTTCCCCATAACATTGTCTTTGAAAGATATCTGTGGTGGTGGTTGAAAGCCACCGCCACCGTTAGGAGGTTTGTTGCCTGAACCTGAGCCACCCGAAGTACCTGTAGAGAAAACGAAATCCTGGTGGTTCTCTTTTGAGATAAGAGAACACACACCCTCTAATTGAAATAAGAAAAAAACTCTTAGAAGAAACTAAAAGCTTTCTCTCTGAATGCACCATTGATTACAATGGAAAAGGTCTAAATTTATAAGGGAGAACCTTCGCCTCCTACCATTCATAAATTAGAGAAGATCATTAGTTGATAGGCAGCGAGAAAGGAGGAGACAAATTTCCATTTTTATTTCATGTTAAATTTGCAATGGGCCAAAAATGACTTTATTATTTTCATAATCTCCCACTTAACGTCACTTTTGAAGAGCTTTTAAAATTTTTCTTTTCTTGTCAATTAAATGCTTATATTTCTAATAGGCCACATGAGGATCTAGGTACCGTATAAACTTATCAGTGTTAATTGACTTCGTCATAACATTTGCTAGGATGTCTTTGGTGTGAAAAAATAAAGTCATTTTTTGCCTTTTGAAAAGTTAACATGAGATAAAAAAGAACATTTCTCTCCTCATTTCTCGTTGCCTATCAACTAATGGTGTGGAGAAATTTAATTTCCTCCTTTGCTTTATGAATGGTAGGAGGAGGAGCTTCTTCTCTATAAATTAAGACTTCTTCCATTGTAATTAATAGTGCATCTAAAGAGAGTTTAGTTTCTTCTGAGAGTTTTTTTTTGTTATTTTAATTAGAGGATGTGTGGTCTCATGTCCCAAGAGAGAGTGTCATTGTTCTCTCCTTGTATTAGTGATATATGTGTAAAATCTACATATTTTATGCATGTTTAAACATGGATTTGAGTGCGTTGAGATAAAAATTATGCCATTTATTTATGATATTGAATGAATTCTAGGCCCACTGAATTAAATATGTTTTTATTATGTTTTGTAGGAATTTAAGGGCTTTTGTGGTATTTTAGACATGGTTACTAAAATCCTAGTGAAGGGCATAAGGACATTGCTGTAGTGTTTTGAGCATAACTTTTGCTACAAACCTAGGATTGAGCTAATCGGTGTGTTTATGAAAAGACGAAAAAAATCCCTACAACTTCTACAAATACATGATAGGAATTAAAAGTTTCAAACCTAAGTGCAGGTTGTTTCAAGTAATATATTCTTGGGAGTCTGAGATTGATCCACATGGAATTGATGAAGAAAAATTCTTTGAGGTAAGGAGCAGATTTGTCATAATACTAAAGGTGATAAAAGTTCTTCACAGATGAAAAGGATTTGCTTGGGTTCGGAAATCCACTATTGGTAATAAATTAAAGATAAAATTATTTCTTTTTATAACTCAATTGAAATCACACATAATAGAGGTTCCAATCAAAAGATTTAACATTCAAAGTTCAATTTAGATTATACATGTAATCATATTACAGTTCCTTTAATTATTCACCAACACTTGTAAATGGTCTCAAGCATCCACTGTGCCAACGTCTTCTCTACAATGAATCAAATTCTTCAATATACAAGAAGGGTTTCTAAATTAATTGGAAACAACATACAACACGTATAATGATAACTTAAAAATATATCATTTAAGCACAAGAAAGAAATTAATCTAACCTCAACTTATTACCAAAAGTTTCACCCATTCACCCAAGCAAAATGAAAATTAGTTACTCATGAACAAGAAGAAAGAAAGAGATAGGAAGAAAAAGATGAACATAATTTCAATTTAGAACAAAGAAAACTACAACAAGAGAAACAAATAACACAATACCATAAACTAAACTAAGATCAAAGATAATCTAAATGAGCACCCAAGCTCCCTTTTATAGAGCTCAAGGAGTACAAGAAGACAATGAAGTTGTTTGATGATGAGAAGTAAATGTCAAAATAGTTGCTTGATGATGATGAATGAGCTAAAATTATAGAGATTCTTGTCTCCAAAATGTTTATGCTCTGAGCTCATGGCATGTGTCAGAATATTATCAAGTGGTTTTCATGAAAGTTCTAGAAAATTGTCTTATCTTTCCATAGCCACCAGTTTCAACTCATTTGACCACCTACAACCCGAGATATGACCAATTACTATACATAGGTTAGGCCTAACTTTAGCTCCTCTGTTCTGACTTCCAAACCCAATATCACCTTCAAGACATCTGATCTGAATTTTGTGTTCTTCATGAAAGTTGTAGATTTACGTCTTAACTTTCAATAGTTTCATTCCCAAAGCTCTCCTATAACTCAAAATATGATCTAATGAGTACGCATAGGTCAAGCTATCAGGTTCAGAACTCTAGATTTTACTTCAACTCCAATTTGAGTTATCCAAACGTGTGTTCCAGGTCTTGAGGTCTCATGAAAGTTGTAGAAATTTGTCTCAGCTTTAAAACAAGACCAAAATCACATCCATCGGATATTTGTAACTCAAATTATAGCCAGTTTACTGAAAAAGCCAAGTGAGAAGATTATACAATGAATGAAATATATTGCTATCAATGTGGCTCTTGCTATGAAGTGAATAATTATTAGAGAATTATTTTAACTTTCCAACAAGACCAGAATCACATTAATCAGATAATTGTAACTCAAATTGTGGTCAGTTTACTTAAGAATGTAATTACCCAAATTAATGATAATTCAAGTAATAATTTCTTCAATGATCAAATTAAGCTTAATTTCATAAAATATGACAAAATTAACTTAATTAAGCCAAATTGAACCATAAGAAGCCTAATGTAACACCCTTTTTTTGGGAAGGAGGCGTAGCACATAAAACGAACTTGAACAACAAAACTATTATTTAGACCTGGTTTAATATATATACAGATAAGCCTTTACCTGCTCTTTAGTACATCATATAAAACTACCAATTCTCTTTTTTTTTTTCTGAATAAGTAGAAAACACAAAATTTGTGAAAATCAAAATAAAACATAAACTATACAATCATACAGAGATACATCATCCTTACTTAAATACATGGCATAAAAGAGTTTTAAAAGTACATCATAATTACATCAAAAGAAAGCACAAGCTTTACATGCCCCCAAAAAGATTTACAGATAGCCATCAATAGCTACAAACAGTATCAGACCCTAAAACTAATGAGAAGGAACCGTAGTTGGATCTTCCTCAGGGTCTTCCTCATAAGAGGAAATCCTCATCGGAGCAACCGAATTACGAGCAAGGGCTCGTGCCGAGGATAAGAACAAATCCTCTTGTGGAGTGTAGTAACGATCACCCCACATATCACGTATAGGCAAGTAAAACTCTAAGTATACGTGTGCATTAAAGGTAAAGACAGGTGGGTCATGACGACCCCACGCCAGAGACACAGTCACGTCTCCGTGGTAGATGCAGCGATCCATCCTCATGTTGATGTGCCAGCAGTCCGAACCTCCATGAAATATCAACCTAACATAACCCAAAAAGCCATGCGGATGGGATGCCTTTTCCAAACAGATAACTAATCAAGATTAGGCCAAAAGCCAGGGAATTCGTGCACTTCTCCTTCTTCGCCGACGTCTTCAAAGAAGTACATAGATAAACAGAATAACATAAATACAGAAAAGATGTGAGACATCCAGTATTCAATACCAAATATGACAGTAAAGAAACAGAACGGCGCAAGATGCCTACATAGCACCGCAACAATATTAATAGTAATAATAGCTAGCGATAAAGGAAACAACAATAGAATCTCAAATAATAACCAGTTAAATAGTTCAAATAATCATAACATCAGTAAAAGAAATAATTCTACAATCACATAAATTCACGCCAGGTAAAGTATGTGACGGATAATACACATGCACAAGGTACAAAAAATTCTACTCTATGGAGCTAGACACAAACATCGGAGAGAATGATCAAGGAGACATATCAGTATCTCGTCAGCCTAAAATCAAGTGCTTTCAGAAAATCAATAATTTGTGCAACGAGGCTTTATACACGATATTCTTCACAAGATCGCGATATAGGACAGTGTCTCGGTCCGGATCGTCGGTGCGTTTACATCGGTCTACCCCACGGCCCAGAGGAGTTACTAACTGTCCATTGTGAGACGCCCACACCCCGACGCCTCCAAGGTCAACAAGTGACCTACACTAGTCTATTCGCACCCACACTAAGGTGTGATTCAACTCCTAGGCATAAAGCCTTACTTCGACAATGCATGATGGCTCAATGCATACGAATATATATAATCATCAATAACATGATTTTTCCACAATTCCATGCCACAAAAGGGCTCAATCCATATTAATTAATTCTTGCTCCCACATATGGACCCACCATAACTCATCATCAAATTTTCAAGAGTAACACATATTTATTAAAATTCAACACAAAGCTACGTCTCTATTTCAAGACCTCTATCATTAAGCCTCTCTAGATGAATTCTTTTGTAATTCTCATTCAATCTTTATTTCTCTTAATTAGCCAAGTTCTTTACTTTAATTTAATCATACTGACCTAGAAGATTGTTCTAAGGTTCTCCACACCTCACACACACCCTTGTTCTATTCTTAAGTTCAAAATCACCCTAGGTCATCAAATAAATTTCTTTCCTTCATTCCTTCCATCTTATGAATCCATAATAAATTTTTAAATTACCTAATCACCTAAGCCTTAGTTTGATGCATGAATTTTAGCCAATATAGCCCTTGAGGCCGTGACCTCCCAAGGATAAGAGTCCGACAAATTTTTCCATCATATTGTTAATTACTTAACACTTAATTACTTAAGTTCCAAGGTTAAACAAAATCACATGCTTGGACCCATAAAAAGCCCTAGAGGCCGTAAGCCTCCCAAGCGGTAAGAACCCAAACTTTTTTCTATTGCATTAATTATTTCTTTAACACTTAATCACCTAAGTTTCAATTTCTACAAAAATTAAATCTTGAACACCCAAAAATTTGGCCTCTTGGCTGTGAATCCAAAAGGGGCAAATAGCCCTAAATTTTCCATATATCAATCCAATATATAATCCATAGCCATCAAGATACACAATGACAATCAATAAATTCATACAAGTCAAAATAGCTACAAAATCATGAAGAACAACACAAAAAAAAGAGCAATGCCACATGGATTCCTCATCAACAATACAAAAAATATTTCCTCACCACCAAGATAGGTTGAAGAGGATCATCTCTCTCTTACCTATAGAAGACAACATAAGAAAACAACCCTCTTGATCCCTTTGTTGCAATTTTCGTCCTCCACCTTCAAGAGAACCCTAAGGTGAGCAAACCTTTACAATCCTCACTCAAACCATGAAAAGAGGAGTTCTTGGTCATATAGGTGACCAAGAAAAATGAAAAAGAGAAGAAAAGAAAAGAAAAGCCAAGAACTTTACCTTAGAGCTTCAAGTTACAGCTCCAATGGTGGGAGATGAAAAAAAAAGATTTAGGAGATGATCACCAAAGAGAAAAGTCTTAGGATAATGAGAGGAAGGAAGAAATGAGATAACTTTAACAAGCTAGTGAAAATGGCCTCCCAAGGGTGTGGTTGTCGTGGAGTAGAGAGGAAGAGAGGAAGAGAGAAACTTGAGAGAAAAAAGATAAAGTGGGAGAAAAATAATAGCTTTTGTGATCTAAAAATTATGAGTGAAAAGTGATAAAGCAAAAAGCACATTTTTGGCTCCAAAAAGCCCTCATTGCCGTGTAGTTTACAAGGGAGGAGAGAGAAAACAAAGTTTTCTTTGGAAGCTTTGTACAAAGCTTCTTTAAGAAGTTTTAGAACACTTTTTCAAAAGTCAAATGACGATGTCACATGTATGATGTCATCTTTGATGATGTCATTAAAGTGCTATCTACAAAAGATGATTAACACTCTACTAAAGCTATTATCCAGTGGACAAAGGTTACAGTTAATAAAAATAGTATTTATTATTCATCGGATAATTTCACGGTACAACGATTTTATTTATCAGATAAAATCTCGACGTTTCCACAGTCTAAGGTTTTCCAGTCTTGGGAAAAATATTTTATTTTTCCAGCCCCGCTCAGTACGCATGTGAAATGAAAAATATATTAAAATAATCAAAAACACCGAAATAAATCACAAATATTAGAAAATACATATTTATTATAAAACAAGCAATTTTCTGGGTGTTACACCTAGTGAGAGGATTATAAATTGAATAAAATACATTATTATCAAATTCTCCTGCACTAAACTTTTGTACTCCAAGGAAAAACACATAAGACAAAAACCATGGAATAAAGAAAAATGACACAAACTCAAAAGTTAAAAACTCTAAAAGGATTCAATAAATCAAGAAGAGCAACCAGTCATTCTAGGGATCAAAGCATTAATGAGGTAACATTTCTTCACATCTCAAACCAACAAGCAAAGAAACTTCAGTTAAAAAAAAACGATTCAAGAATGATAGATCCTCACAAGATTTACTCTCAATCCTTCAAGCATTCAAAAGGTAAGTATTACACTCAATTCAACCCATAAAAAATTGTACTACCATAAGCTTGCTTATCTTCTACTTCTCCACTACTTAGAACACATGCACACACAAATCATGAGAACTTTATTTAAGGTTGTAATGGGGTCAAGGTAAAGGAGGGTGGTAATATGGATTTGATAAGTTAAAAACTAAAGAGAATAAAAGAGTATGAGAACTGAGTTCAATTAACAAGCATGAAAGTTCATCCCAACTCCACCTAATACAAATTTCCTTTATATATTCTTTTCCCTTTTTGCTTTGTTGACCCTTCTTACACATTTTTTTTTCATAAATATACACATTTTTTTAATTAACCACTCTTTCCTTTTTTCACTAACCATTTTGCACACACACCCTCACACTTGTTCAAGAACTCATCCAATGACAAAGCTAATGTTCTCTTATTCCCTAAGGTCGGGTAAGAACATGGTTTTTCATTTAAGGCACATAATGAGCTAGAAACAAGGAATGGTCAAATAATCTCAAAGGGGTTAAGAAAGGGGAAATAGACCATTTCCAATGTCTTACGTTGGCAGAAATCAGAGAATTTTTAAGAAGTCATAAGAGTGTTTGATATCATATTGGGACAATATGCTGCTGACCAAGGCTGCCTATTTGTGCACCAATCATTTTTGGATATTTGGTTAAAGTAGCTATTTCAAGAAAAATGCCTCAATCTTGTTTATGTATGCATGTGAAAGCAAGTTCTAGAGTAACAATTTCAAGAGTAAAAATCACACAAGAAAGAAGAGAATGGTACAAATGTTCAATTCATTCATCAATAGGCTCAAAATCTCACAAGGAATATTTATATCATTCTTAATCCATTAATTCAACATTCATATTCAAGCATGTGATTTTTAAGAAAGAAGAAAATTTATGCTATGACCCAAGATATGCTTTTTGCTACTTCTAAAACAATTATTTTCTTAACTAAGATGCGTCTCAAGAGTAAAATTACCTCTAGGGCAAAATTTACTCATTACTATGTCATCCTTAATTGGTTTAGTAAGTTACTGACAATCATATCATACTTCTCAATTTTTTTTTTATAACTATCCTTCTCCCAACTAGATCACAACATTGTCCGCAATATTAAAATATAGATGAGTAAAGGATAGAAGATAGTACCTGTTGGAGAAATTTGACACAAATTTAAACAGAAACAAAGTACGATAAATAAAATCAAAGTTAAAGGAAAATTATAGATGAAGTGTCAGATCTGGCTTTCTTTTTATGCTGCTTCCCTCACTGCTTCCTACTAACTAATCTATCTGAGCTATTGCTGGATCAGATTCATAAACAAAAGTTTCTAATTTATCAATTAACTCATCAATAGTGGAAGTAGTGATAAGAAATTATCGTACCAAAGGTATGATAAATTTTTGTTCCACAGCTTTGTCAAGAAAAAATAACAAAAGATCAAAGAAATTATTAACATTTAACAAACCAATGGGTTTATGGTGGATGCTCAATTGTGTCTAAGAGACAATTTGAAAAATTTCTTCTAAAGTACCAAAACCACCTGGTAAGGCAATGAATGCATCAGAGTTGTCAAACATTATCTTCATTTATGCATGCATAGATGATACCTTAAGTTCCTCCCCAATTGTCTTTCCAGTGATGTTCTTTTGAGTTGAAGGTCTAGGAATGACACCTAAAATCTGACTACCTTCTATATGAGCAGCAAGTGATACAACTCACATTAACCCATGACAACTTTCCCCATATACAATATGAATATTCCTCGTAGTAAGTGTTCGACCAAGAGCGCTTGCTGCATTTACAAAATCTAAACATTTCCCAAAACTTGACCCACAAAAGACACAGATATTTTTAAGTTGACGAACAGAACACCTTCCATTTAATACTCTTCTTCCTTTTGAATGATTATGAGTTAGAGGAAAGTGAAGAGAATGGAGTGTTTAAATAGGGAAAAGAATGGAAAAGGTAATGATAGCACCTATAAGGGTAGGTTGACTGTTGTCAGAAAAGTTTGAAATTAAGAAATACATAATATTTTTTTTTGTGTTTTTTTGTTTTGTTTTTTTTTTTACTTCAAAAAAACCATCAGGGTAAAGAAGTCTAGAAACCCCTGAAGGACCCTACTCAAAGGATCGTCTGCCCAAAACTAAGATACAACAAAATCATACAAAGATAAAAGAAATGTAATTACAAATGAAGACATACTTTTATGTACAGTTTTCATTGCGTATCTTTATAATGCACATCATGAGTGCAGTAGTGGCATATCTTTGAGTTGCGTGTCACCAGTACAACATAAGAACTCCACAAGGGTTGCCGAACCGACAATAAGAACCTCTAAGTCCTTTCCGTCCTGCTTATGGAATAACAACCCTCTATCTTCCTGCAAACCTAATTAAAGACCTGTATTTTAAGAAGATGGTACCTGACTGCAGCCAGTCAGAACTCGCCATAGAAGCCTACTAATTAAAGTAAGTATACAGCTCAGTTAACAGTTCTCGTTCACTGTAAAGACGGGACGCTTCTATCTGTCCATCAGCGCTACAGAGCCTTGGTTCCAAGAACTGGGAATATAGCACGCAGCTCTCTATAGAGCATGGCACACGAACCTTATTTACATATTGTCTCTTCCTAAGTCTATGACAGGACGGGTCATCTGCTTGGGGCTCCTAATCTAATTAAAGACCAAGTACAACTGTAGTTTCACCCTCTTTTTTTTCTCTTGTTTTTTTATTTATCAAGTTATTAGTAACCTACTGAAATATGAGTGTATACTCACTTGCGATTGGGATGGAGGTAGTCTACTCTTTCGATTTTGTGCCAAAGCATTGTTGACCAGTATTAGACCCATTCAAGACCAGCGCAATATACGACTCCCAAAAAGAACAAGTGGTCATAATGCGACTGGCTGCCTCACATGTGGGATACAATCTACCTAATGTTGTTGTGGATGTGGCTCACATTTGCCTTTGGTTTCACGTCTAGAAATGACTTAAACTTCTTCTATGAGTCGAGGATAAGCTTCCCATCCAATTTTCTTATAAATTGGCAAACAGAGTCTTTTAGAGTCAGATTCCCAAGAATGTAATGCTTTTGTTCCTCCTTGAAGAGATTCCACAAGTTAAGAAGTTCATGATGCACATAACCACAAGAATGCGTATCAAGAGTCAATAAGATATCATCTAATGACTCCTTACTCAGTCTATTCTTAATGAAGAAAATTTTATCTTCTCTGTTTGCGGAAACCATCCCCAAAGAATGACATCGCTTGTTACAATTCTATCGTGCACATTTGTGATAGACTTTTAATCTTTTTGCTCTTCTCCTTTTAGAATATGAACTTCTACCAAAACCTGGTATATATAAGTCAAATGAAATTGAAGACTCATCTGCTAGTCAGACCTTTGCTTCGATTATCCAGTGTACATCTTCCTACATACCCTTGTGCATTAACAATCTCAATCTTTCACATCTAGTTTCGTAAATTTTTGTTAGAGTATTTTGAGGGAGGGATGGAAAATGTTTTCTCAGATTTGAGAGAATGACATCTATTTTAAAGGAGAATGAATCAGTTATTTTGGAAAATTGAAAAAAAAATTAAATCGACTTGAGATTCACGAAGTATTGTTATCCGCCATTTAACCGGGAACACAAAGAACTGCAAAACAAAATAAAACCACAAAATTAGAGTAAATTTTTCTCATAACAAGGATCAGAAAGGGAAATGAATTCTACTTCACTAGCTTGATTTTTCAGAAATGGTTTACGTTGTCCATTGACCTTAAACACATTACCATTCCTAGGATTCTCAATATCTATGGCCTCATAAGGATATACATGTTTGACAATAAAAGGGTCAGTCCACCTAGATCTCAATTTTTCAGGGAATAGGTGAAGACAAGAATTAATAAGCAGAACTTTTTGACTAATTTCAAAAGATTTTCTCAAAATTGATTTATCATAAAAAGCTTTTGTTCTATCTTTATAATTTTTTGAGTTTTCATATGCATCATTTCTCAATTCCTCAAGTTCATTTATTTGTAATTTGCGTAACCTGCAAGCATCATTAAGATTTAAATTAAAAGCTTTAATGGCCTAAAATACTTTATACTCCAGTTCTACAGGCAAGTGACAAAGTTTTCCATAGACTAATCGATATGGTGACATGCCTAAAGATGTTTTGAAAGTAGTATGGTAAACCCAAAGTGCATCGTTTAGTCTTAAAGACTAATCTTTACGATTTGTGTTAACTATTTTTTTTAAAATTTGTTTAATCTCCCTATTTGCTAATTCTACTTGTCCACTTGTCTGAAGGTAATAAGGGATGGAAACTTTATGGGTAATACCATATTTCTTCATTAAAGATTCAAATGATTTATTGCAAAAATATGTTCCCCCATCACTGATGATAGCTCGAGGAATTTCAAATTGATTCAAGACATTTTCTTTTAAAAATTTGAGAACAATTTTATAATCATTGTGTCGACATGGAATCACCTCAATCCATTTTGAGACATAATTAACTGCAACCAAAATATACACAAATCCAAATAATGATGGAAATGGACCCATGAAATCAATTCCCCAACAATCAAAAATTTCAATGACAAGGATAGAGTTCAGAGGCATCATATTTCTTTTAGAAATGGAACCTAATTTCTGACAATTTTCATAACTTTTGTAAAAGATATAACTGTCCTTAAATAAAGTGGGCCAATAAAATTCGCACTGTAAGATTTTTCGCAGCTGTTTTCTTTGAAGAAAAATGACCCCCATATGCTTCTGAGTGACAAAATTTAATGACACTACCTACCTTACTGTCAGGTATACATCTCTGAAAAGATTTGATCAGAACAATATTTGAATAAATATGGGTCATCCCAATAAAAAAATTTCACTTCAGTCAAAAACTTTTTTCTATCTTGGTGTGACCACTAAGGCGGCATCTTTCCTGTTACAAGAAAATTGACTATGTTAGCAAACCAAGGCATGGAATTGATAGAAAATAAAAAAATCATCAAGAAAAGAATCATTGATATGTGTGCTATCAAAAGGTGAGCATGTTTTAAGTCTGGACAAATGATCTACAACAATATTTTTTGCTCTTTTCTTATCTTTTATTGTGATGTTTAATTCTTGAAGCAACAAGATCCACCGTATTAATCTAGGTTTACCATCCTACTTAAACATTAAATATCTAACAACATCATGATCAGTGAAAACAACAGTAGAAGAACTAATTAAATGAGCTCGAAATTTGTCCAATGTAAATATTACAGCAAGTAGTTCTTTTTCAGTAGGGGTATAATTCATTTGTGCACTATTTAAAGTTCTACTTGCGTAACAAATCACATGAGCTTTACCTTTCTTTCTTTGACTTAAAACAGCGCCAACATCAAAATCACTTGCATCACACATTAATTCAAAAGGTAAAGACCAGTCAGGAGATTGTATGATAAGAGCCGATATCAGAAGATCAATTAAATTTTCAAAAGATTTTTAGCACTCTTGAGTCTAATCAAATGATGCATCTTTTATCAGAAGATTGCATAATAGTCTAGATATGACACTAAAGTCCTTAATGAATTTTCGATAGAATCCTGCATGTCCTAAAAAGGAACGAACTTCTTTGACTATTTTTGTGGAAGGCAAATGAGCAATTAATTCAACTTTGCCCTTATCAATTTCAATTCCTTCAGAAGATATCACATGACCTAACACGATTCCTGAGGTAACCATGTAATGACATTTTCCCAATTTAAAACAAATCATTTTTCTTCGCATCTTTTAAGAACTTTATCTAAATTATAAAGACAATTTTCAAAAGAATTTTCAAAAACTTTCAGATCATCCATGAAAACCTCTAAATAATACTCAATCATGTCACTAAAAATACTCACCATGCATCTTAAAAAGTTGCCGGAGCATTACAAAGGTCGAAAGGCATTCTTCTATATGCAAAAGTGCCAAAGGGGCACGTAAAAGTGGTCTTTTCTTGATCCTCTAATGCAATTGGTATTTGATTATACCCTAAATAACCATCAAGAAAACATTAGTACAAATGTCCTGCTACTCTTTCCAAAATTTGATCAAGAAATGGTAAGGGCAAATGATCTTTCCTAGTAGATGCATTTAATTTTTTAAAATCAATACACATACGCCAACTAGATGAGACTCACGTAGGTATTAATTCACCTTTTTCATTTTCAACCACTGTTATTCCAGATTTCTTAGGCACAACTTGTGTAGGGCTTACCCACTGATTATCGGAGATAGGGTAAATAATTCGAGCATCAAGTAATTTAAGAACTTCAGCTCTAACTACTTCTTTCATGTGTGGATTTAATCTTCTTTGAGGTTGTTGTGATGTTTTAGCATTATCCTCTAAATGTATTCTATGTGTACAAATTAATGGATTAATGCCTTTTATATCTATTAATGTCCATCCAATTGTACTTTTATGCCTTTTAAGTACTTCTATTAATATAGCTTCTTGTTCTCCAGTAAGGATTGATGAAATTACTACTGGAAAGCTTTGTTCTTCTCCAAAAAATGTGTAACTCAACCCAGCAGGTAATGACTTTAATTCCAGTATGGGTACTTCTTTATGTGTATTATCAATCATGAGTTTTAACTCTTCAAATCTCGGCTTCCATCCCTTGTATTTCATTGCTTGTGTATAATCAAGCAACGAACATGTTTCAGAAATATCACCATCTACTTATGTACCTGAATCAAATTAATTAATTAAACAAACTTCTAATGGGTCAGAAGAACTCCCTTCTAGAAGATGATCATCTACAATGGCCTCAATCCCATCAGCTTCCTCATTTTCATCATTGACTTCTTGTGGTTGCTTGCATATGTTGAAAACATTAAGTTCCAGTGTCATATTTCCAAATGTAAGTTTCATCACTCAATTTCTACAATTTATCAAAATATTAGATGTTGTTAAAAATGGGCGACCTAAAATAACAGGAATTGACTTAGAACTATTAACCATAGGTTCAGTTTCTAAGACAATAAAATCCATTGGATAAATGAATTTATCATCTTGTACCAACACATCTTCCATTATTCCTTTTGAAATTTTAATTGATCTATCAGCAAGTAGAAGAGTTACAGAAGTTGGTTTTAACTCACCAAGGTTAAGTTATTGATAAACTGAATATAGAAGCAAATTAACACTAGCATCAAGATCAATTAAAGCTTGTTCAATTTTATGTTCTCTAATAATGCATGAAATCGTAGGACAACCAGGGTTTTTATATTTCAAAACATTATTGCTTTGAATAATGGAACTTATATGTTCCTTCAAAAATTTAGCATAAGAAGGAACTGGTTTGATAGCATCTAACAACGGAATATTGACCTTCACTTGTTTAAAAATTTCAAAAAAATTAGTGTGGTGGTTCAATTTCCTTAGTTTGCTTAATGCTTGATGAAATGGGGATGAAGGAGACGAGAGTTTGGTCTCATTTTTGTCAGATGGCTTATCAACCTCTTCCTTATCTTGAGGAATTGATTTACCATCTTTCTCACAAAGTTCAGGAATTTCTTTTTTAACAACCTTACCATTCCTAAGAGTTATCACAGAATTGACTTAATTTATTTATTGGTTTTCTGAACTACCCTCATTTAGACTATATTGACCTTTGGGATTCGGTTGAGGTTAAGAAGGAAATTTTCCTTTCTCATGAATGGTGAGTGCAAAAGTAAGTTTGGAAAGAGTGTCTTTTTGTTTATTGATGGTCTCTTGCTTTTCTATGAATGCATTCAATGTTTCTTCAAGGTTTTTCCTATATGGTGGGACATAAGGTGCATATCCTTGAGAATTTTGAGAATCCTGTTGTTCCTGAAGAGGCGGTGGTTGCATAAATTATGTTTGATTATTATTCCTCAAACTGAAGTTTGGGTGATTTTTCCATCCCAGATTGTAAGAATTTGAAAAAAAGAGGTGAATGACTTTTTAAAATTGTTCATTGCATTTACTTGCTCATGCACAACTTCTTTAAAAATAGGAATATTCAGACATTCATTTGTCGAGTGTCCTAATTCATCACAAATGCCACAAATTTCTTCATTTTGTATAAATTTGACTTCTTTTATTTTCCCTAATTCTATGGATTCAATCTTTCGAGCCAAACTAGCGTACCTAGCATTTAGATCTTCTTCTTGACTAAGATGATATTTTCCTTTACCAGCATTTGCAAGGTTGAATTTAATTGAATTTTTAGAAGGATTAGTATCATGCCAAGATTGAGAATTTTCAGCCAAATGGTTTAAATGATCTAAAGTTTATTCGGGTTCTTTATAAAAAACTAGCCATTACACATCGTTTCCATAAATTGTTTGGTTTCAGGTGTTAAACATTCATAAAAGAAACTTATAATGCGTCATTTTTCAAAATCATGATGTGGACAAGAATTTAACAAATCTTTAAAACGTTCCCAACTTTGAAAATACGCTTCATTTGAATTTTAGGAAAAATTTTGGATTTGTCTTTTCAAAGCATTAGTTTTATGTGTTGGAAAAAATTTCTTTAAAAACTCATCTTGCATTTCTTGTCATGTGTCAATTGATCCTGGTTTCAAAGCGTTAAGTCAAGTTTTTGCTTTATCTTTCAAAGAAAAAGAAAACAATTTAAGCTTAACAATCTTTTCAGTGTAATTTTGATCATTGAAAGTAATATAGACCTCCTCAAATTCTTTTAGATGTAAATATAGGCTTTCAGATTCTAAACCATGGAAATTAGGAAGTAAAGAAATTATATCCGGCTTAAATCTAAAACTATTAGTAGTGAGTGGAAAGATAAAACATGATGGACTAGAATTTCGAGGTGGTTGCAAATATGCACGCATAGTTCGCAACAGTTGATTTTCCTGTTCATCATGTATACTTTCATTTTTAGCTCGTTGTGTTTGATTTTCATGTTCAACATGTGCACCTTCAATTTCAGTCATTGTGTCAATTGTGTGTGATTGTGATTCAAACAAATCAATATATAAAGTACCAGGATTAATTTTAACCAAACGACCAGAATTTGAATCACGATACTAATTAAGCATAAATAAGTAACGTAAAATAAAAATAATGTACAAGTCAGCAGTATAAACTGGCCATTAAATATTAAGCATAAATAAATGACTTAAAATAAAAAAAATGTATAAGTTAGTAAGTTAGAAAACAAAAATAAATGACATAAGTAAATAAGTCAAAAAATAAAAATAAATGACATAAATTAAAAAGTTAGATAGCGTAAATAAATGACATAAATTAAAAAGTTAGATAGCTTAAATAAATGATGAAAATATAAAGTTAGTAAATTAGTAAGTCAAAAAGCATAAATAAAAAAATAAAAATAAAAATAAAAAGCGTAAACAAATGACGTAAATAAATAAAAAAATTAAAAAGCATAAATAAATGACATAAATAAAAAAAAATTAAAAAGCGTAAATAAATGACATAAATATAAAAGTTAGTTAATAAGTTAGTAAGTTAGTAAGTTAATTAGTAAGTTAGTTAGTAAATTAGTAAATTAAAAAAAATTAAAGAGCAGATGAAGAATATACATGTTGGTGAAGTTTACTTACAGAAAGAGAACCTCAATAAATTAGAACTTCAAATCATGTCCCCGACAACGACACCAAAAACTTGATGATAATTAAAAGTTTTAAACCCAAGTGCAGGTTATTTCAAGTAATATATTCTTGGGAGTCTGAGATCAATCCACAGGGAATTGATGAAAAAAAAATCTTTGAGGTAAGGAGTAGATTTGTCACAATATTAAATGTGATAAAAGTTCTTCACAGATGAAAATGATTTGCTTGGGTTCGGAGATCCACTCTTAGTAATAAATTAAAGATAAGATTATTTCTTTTTATAACTCAATTGAAATCACACATAATAGAGGTTCCAATCGGAAGATTTAACATTTAAAGTTCAATTTAGATTATACATGTAATTATATTACAGTTCCTTTAATTATCCACCAACACTTGTAAATGGTCTCAAGCATCCACTGTGCCAACGTCTTGTCTACAATAAATCAAGTTCTTCAATATACAAGAAGAGTTTCTAAATTGATTGGAATACAATACATATAATGATCACTTAAAAATATATCATTTAAGTACAAGAAGGAAATTAATCTAACCTCAACTTATTACCAAAAACTTCACCCTTTTACCCAAGCAAAATGAAAATTAGTTACTCATGAACAAGAAGAAAGAAAGAGATAGGAAGAAAAAGATGAACATAATTTTAATTTAGAACAAAGAAAACTATAACAAGAGAAACAAATAACATAATAGTATAAACTAAACTAAGATCAAATATGATCTGAATGAGTACCAAAGCTCCCTTTTATAGAGCTCAAGGAGTACAAGAAGACAATAGAATTGTTTGATGATGAGAAGTAAATGCTAAAATAGTTGCTTGATGATGATGAATGAGCTGAAATTATAGAGATTCTTGTCTCCGAAATGTTTCTGCTCTGAGCTCATGACATGGGTCAGAATATGATCAAGTGGTCTTCATAAAAGTTTTAGGAAATTGTCTTAGCTTTCCATAGTCGTCAGTTTCAGCTCATTTGACCACTTACAGCTCGAGATATGACTCAATTACTGTACATAGGTGAGGCCCAACTTCAACTCCTCTGTTCTGACTTCCAAGCCCAATATCACCTTCAAGACATCTAATTTGAATTTTGTGTTCTTCATGAAAGTTGTAGATTTAGGTCTTAAATTTCAACTATCACTAGTTTCATTTCCAAAGCTCTCCTATAACTCAAAATATAATCTGATGAGTACGCATAGGTCAAACTGTCAGGTTCAGAACTCTAGATTTTACTTCAACTCTAATTTGAGTTATCCAAACGTGTGTTCGGGTCTTGAGGTCTTCATGAAAGTTGTAGAAATTTGTCTTAACTTTAAAACAAGACCAAAATCACTTCCATTAGATATTTGTAACTCAAATTATAGTCAGTTTACTGAAAAAGTCAAGTGAGAAGATTATACAATAAATGAAATATATTGCTATCAATGTGACTCTTGTTATGAAGTGAATAGTTATTAGAGAATTATCTTAACTTTCTAATAAGACCAGAATCACATTAATCAGATAATTGTAACTCAAATTGTGGTCAGTTTACTTAAGAATGCAATCACCCAAATTAATGATAATTCAAGTAATAATTTTTTTAATGATCCAATTAAGCTTAATTTCATAAAATGTGACAAAATCAACTTAATTAAGTCAAATTAAACTTTAAGAAGCCTAGTGAGAGGATTATAAATTGAATAAAATACATTATTATCAATATATCAAAGCCCAGTTCATGCATTAAGAAGATGAAACATTGTGTGCAAAATGGTTGATGAAGTATGACCAAGTCAACTGACATTTATAAATTTTAAGGATCAAGTTAGATTTTTAATTAGAACGCAAGTGATCTTTGCTTGTTGACCAAGTATCTCTATATTTAATGCAAAGGATCTCAAGGAGTTTCCTAATTTGAGTAGGATATTTGTTTCCTAATTTATATGAATTCAACAAGAAAAAAATAGGAAACAAGATATTTGATCAAAAATTAATTAAGGAAAGTGTCATTGTCAAATTTGTCGAAGTAAATTGGGCATTACTTTCTCTACAAGTATGCGATTTAGCTAATTTCAATGACGTTTGAAAGCTAAGAAAGAGATATACAAATCTCATGTTGATAACTTTCCTTAATTAAACTGCTATTAATGTGAAACTTGAGCCCCAAGTAACAGCAAAGCAAGGCTTGACCTAGTTTGCCCTAGATTCCTTGAATTATTATAAATAGAGGGCAAGACCAAGGATTTGAGAGCAACAGTAGAGGTAAAGAGTTCACTTTGAAAGCTAAGAGGAGTTCACTATTAATTGAAGACTTTCAAGATCTTTCTTTTCTAGAATTTTCTTCATGATGTTTCTTCTAACCATTTATTTGTTTTGTGCTTCTTTTGCCATAAGTGGCCAAACTTTTCTCTTGCTAGGATGAAGGTGTAACTTGGTTGTGATGATGATGTATTTGGATTCATTAATTTAATATAAGTTCTTTTTATTCAATTGAGTATTTATCATTATTCTTAATATTTTTGTGAATTGACCACTCATAAATTGATCTTGTGGGTTATGTAGGAAATTGGAAAATTTGTGCATTGTAATTGGCAATGGTAATAGTTTTGATGATAACAAATAAGAAGATGATTACAAGATCAAGTTCAAGAACCTTCAAGACTAGTAATCGGACTTAGATCTTTTGTAAAGATAAAAATGGTTCACACTTAAGTTCCAAATCCGTTTTTCAAAAACCCAGGATAGCACTCAATGAATCAAAGTATTTTTCAAGTTGTTAAAATGTTTTTAAAATAATGAGAAATGACTTTTAAGTGCTTAAAAGTCTATTGAAATAATTGAAGGCATTTGGGTTAAGATGGCTAAGTTTTTCAAAGCTGTTGAAGCCAAATAATAGATTATTGGCTTGTCCTAATCGATTATCTAAGTTCAACAGATGCCCTATTTTGGGATTTTAAAGGCAATAATCAATTATGGGGTTTCCATAATCGATTAGCAAAAGTCAGTATACTATCCTTCAAACAATAATCGATTATTGCAGGGCAATAATCGATTATTGGGTTTACAAAGGCATTGCATACCTCTTTGGTTAAAAGCCAATAATCAATTATCCCTCAAGAATAATTGATTATTGAGTTCTAGAAACTCATTTCTTTTGTGTTATCTTAATGATAATCATTATGAGTTCTAATAATCGATTATTTGGGTTTCTATATGCAGTAATAAACGGTTAGTAGCTTACATTAAATGCCACCAACTACCTCCCAACGACTCTTTAATGACTTGGGTTTTAAATACAAGTCATTAATTAGGAGTTAAAGAATGTAGGAAATCATTCTGAAAGCACTTGTTGAGCATTTAATATGAACTTTACCAATCTTCAATCTTATTACTTTGTTTTAAGCTAAAAAGTGTGATCATCCTTCCACCTATAGAGTTTCAATTTGTATAATCCACTCTTTTGAGAGTTTTCAATCCATTTATTCATATGATTTCCTTTGTAAGAGAATGCGGTATCCCTTAAAAGAGAAAATGGTGAGGTATATATCTCTTGTTTTGAGGCTCAAACACAAAGGGTGAGGTATCCCAAAGATGTTGTGAGTGCTCTTGGTTGTAAAGGTTACAAGCACCTATTGAAGCTTGAAGTTTAGTGGATAAATCTTGGGTGAATCACTTGAGGACTGGACGTAAGTTACAAGGAGTAGTTGAACCAAGATAAATCTTGAGTTTGCTTCTCTCTACTCTATCTCCTTTACATTTATGCTTTGCTTATTATATATTTACTTGAATACTTTACATCTTGGCTGGTTCATTGGTGTGAGAAGTGTTCATTCTCATCTATCTATTCATCTCTAACAACTAATATATTCAACAAAAATTAATAAACAAGTGTTTTTGGAAAAGTTTACAAAAATCTTTTTGAAACTCAATTCATCCTCCCTCTTTACTATCTAGGAATAAAAGTTATTGCTTGTGTAGGTTTTACTTGAAATTCCATAGATCGCATAAAGCTTAATTTTTGGGATTTAATTAGAGAATTAATTGGGTTTTTAAGATTAAAGATGATTGATATACCAAGGAATTAGATATTAGTTAAATTAGAAAATCTTTCATCAATTGATTAATTAGAATTAAATTAGGTTGGAATCCTAAATACTAGTTAGAAAAACCAAGTGAAATCAGATCTCTAGCGTCTTTACCATTGTCTGTTTACACTTTAATTTATTATTATGCTCTCTTTACTGTTTGTAATTTATATGTTTTTACCTTATTTTGTTTTTCCTTTAATTACTTATTTTCTTTTGAACTCCTTTTGAATCAAATTTTTGCCTATATAATAGTTGGATTAATAAAGTTTTAATTGATTACTCAATTTTCATAAAAACGATACTTTTTTATCATTTTATTACGTTTTCAATTTGGCACACTTGTCAAATTTCTTAATAATTAACAGTGATGTTATAATATATTTTTTATAAAAAAATTCATATTCTTGCTAAATATTATGTATTAATTTTTATTTTTAAATTTTATTTTAATTTTATCATGTTATTTCTATGTATCTAACACCTAACAAATTAGGTCGTACACATTTTATCATTTTGGTATGACACGTAGCAACATATCTTTGTAATATTTTACTTTTGGACTGTCTCTTCATATTATAGGGATGCATTTTAGACTTTTTAGTGTTATCCAAAACTAATTATTTATCATTTCTCCACGTAGGATCGGTACCCAGGTGAGAACAAATTGAGTAATACAATCAAATAAAAGGAGTAAAATAAAGGAATCCATCACCTAAGATTCATGCGAGTCCCACAGTGTAGCACACCTTAGTTGCGACAAATACTGCATGGGGAACAAAAGGCATAGAAAGGAACAAAATCATGAACTACAGTCATTGACAAGGCCATGTATCTTTCTTTCCATTACTTCTGAACAAATCTGCCCCATGGTGTGGTAGAAAGACAAGAGGTCAGACAACTGCTCCACTGACATTTTTCCCATCACATTTCTTGCCAATTTTTCTCTTTTCTCATTTAGCTTCAGTCTCTCTATGTATGATCCTGCATTCCTAACTGTTGCACCCATTTGTTTTAACCTATTCTCTTGCTGCACGCTCAAGGCTGTGTTCGACTGCAAATTGAAAAATAAATCAATACAAAGAATAAAAAAAATTGAAACTGTCATATTCTTATGATCTGACACAAAATAAGATAAACAATTGAGGAAAGCTGTCAAAACAGTTTATCCTAGAGTTGTTTGTGGTAGTACCTCAAGGAATTCTGCCCCAGCTTCAAGTTCAGACTCTTTGGTGGAATTCATACCACGACCAGTGGTGTAGAGGTCTTTTGCAAGTGAGAAACTACGCACTATAATTTTTCTTTTGTTTTCCATTTCCTTATTAAGCTTTAGAGGCTTTTCGACATATGTTAAGCTATTCAGCTTCTTCTGATAAGCAATCACTGCCTTCACAAATTCCTACAGAGTTTTCATGAAATTTAAAATATTAACTCAATGAATCAAATCAATGTCCTAACATTAATTCCCTAAAATAGATCTTGAAAGAAACCATTTTGAAACCTTATAAGCAAAGGGGCATCCAGGGTAATCAAATTCATCTGAATCAGGCTTCCTCATACGCTCAGGGTGAAATTGCAATCCCATTATAAACTTACCCTCTTCGGGATTATAAGCATCTGGATCATAAAACCCTTCTATCAAACCATCAGGGGCAAATGCCATTGGGACAAAACGTTGTGCCAATCTCTTGACCCCTTGATGGTGATAACTATTAACCCAAATATCCATTTTCCCTTCTTCCAAAGAATCCTTAAACCAATGATGCAAAGGGGTGTTTTCAACGACTTTTACCTCATGCCTATGGCCATCATAATCATCATAGTTTATGTGCATCACTCTTTGGTTCTCTGGGCACTTCTTTGAAAGCTCTTTCCCTATGTCTTGATATAGAGTACCCCCACATGCAACATTTAGGACCTGTGAGCCCCTACAGATTCCCATGTAGGGAATGTTCCTTTCAAGGCAAAGCTTGGCGAGGCTCAACTCAATTGAATCTTTCTCTCTATCAATAGCTGTATCACTAACATGAAGCCTCCTAATTTCCTCCAACTCCTCCTGAGAGAGACCTGAGGTATCTTGTTCGTACCAAGAAGGGTCAATGTCTTCTCCTTCACATAGAAGCACACCATGGATTGGCTCGAAGCTATCCAACAACATATGGACCCCAGACACACGTGGAACGATGACGGGTACCGCGCCATAGCCTACTATAAGATCAAGGTGATATTCACCTAAAAATCACATAATAACAGGTTTGATCAAAACGGTTATGTTTCACACACATGACATGAATAGAAAATCAGGAATTGCATTACAGTATTGTGCTGCAAAGATACAAAACTTGATTTAATTGAAGCCTTGAAGGAAACGAAACTTACCCACGAAATCAACGAACTTGTTCTTACGAACGCTTCGTCTAGAAACAATTAGAACACGAGGGAGAATGACAGAGAGATCGGAAGACATTATAGATGGTTGAGTTATTGTAACCGTAATCGCTGTCTCAAGATTTGATATGGAACGAAAGGCTAATGGGTATTTATGAAGAACTAAGCTTGCGTTGTATATTACAATGGCTTCCTTTCCTTCGCTAATATTTATAACTACTCGATGAAAAGTTTTTGTAATATATTTTTTTAAATATTTATTTTATTATTGATTTAAAATTAAATGATTTAATCTTTTTTTATAATATTTATTTTAAATATATGAGATAGATTAATAATAAAATAAATGATGAAAAAAATATTAAAAAATATAATATTAATATTCCTCGTAAATGATAAGGATTAATAAGCGATGACAGCATTTCCAAAATAATAAGCGATGACAGCTGCGATTTTATTACAACTAACAAGTATAGAGGATATTGAGGAAAAAATATTGAGGATATTAAAAGAGAAATTTTTATTTAAACTTAAAATATGTAAGTTAAGTGTAGTAAGTTAATTCTTGATAAAAAAAAAACTAATGTTGATAAAAAAAAGTGTAGTAAGTTAATTTATATTTAATATTTTTTATAGAATTTTATATTTTTAATTGTGTAATTTAAAATTTTACAAAAAAAATTTTGTTATATTTTTTATAATTTTTTTAATAATCTTTTCAATATTAAATAAAAATATTAAATAAAAAAATAAATATATATAATATTTTAAAAATATAAAAATATTTTTTATTTTTTATTTAATAATTAAAAAATTAATAAAAAGTTAAATAAAAAAATTAAAATTATTTTATAAAAATATTAAATATTAATTTACTTAATATATTTAATTGAATGATGTAAATTTATGAAAAAATTAAAAAAGATTACATTGAGTTGCCAAGAAAAAAACAAAAAAAAATATTGCCGGTGGCCCCGCCTAAGTTCAACACTTTCAAATAACTTTATTTATTTATTTATTTAGTGATGCACTTTCAAATGTTTCACATTTTTTTTTTAACTCAAATGTTTCACTTTTAGTTTACTCATTAGCTGTGAGGTATGATTTTTCTTTTTTGAGAGGAGGTATGATTTTTTATTATTATTATTTTAGTATTGTTGCTGTTGACTTAGACTTTAGAAGCCAAGCACTAAATGTGTAATTTATCGGGTTTCACATGGCTGTGCTAGCTATTAATGGGGTTTCTTTTTCAGTGGAATTTCTTATCCATATATATATATATATATATATAAAGGAATTTATTTATATTTAATATAAATAAAAAAATTTATATTTAATTTTATATTTTTTATTTTATTATAATTTTATAATTATGATAGGAAATAAATAGTAATTACAGAATTATAATAAAATAAAAAATATAAAATTAGATATAAATTTTTTTTACTTATACTAAATATAAGTAGATCCCATCTCACATATATATATATATAGAAGAAATTATTAACTTTAATATATTATATGTAAAGATTAATAATCTCTGTATTTTATTTTAGACTAAAACTTTCATATATTTCTTTTAAAAACAATTTAAATTTACTAGCATTTTAGCCATTTACACTCCTATTCATTTAATGAAATAAGAGAATAAAAGCAACTGATTTTATTAAAGAAAGAGAATAGTTGTATTTTGTGTTTTAGAGAGAAAATTTAACTTTATTCATTAACTGCACTCATTACTCCTTCCGTTTCTTTTATATCTTTCTTTTAAGGTTTTTGTATATGAATTAAGAACATAAATAAATAATCTTAAATTAAGTAAAATATAAATTAATATGATTAAATTATTACTTCTCATTACATTAAATATGTATAAGAAATTGTAAAATTTAATTAATATATAGTTATTAAATTTAGTGGAGACAATAAAAGATGTGATAAAAATAAAAAAATTAATTAATGTATTCTTAAAATTGTTAAAAATAACAGATAAATTAGGACAAAATAAGTTTTTAAAAGACAAATAAAAAAGAATGGAAGGAGTATTATTAATTTTTAATATTTTTTTATATTAATATATGTAATAATATTTTTATTTCATATGCCGTATTTTTAACTTTTTTATTTTTTTTATTTGTTGAATTAAATTTATATATATATATATATATATATTAAATATTATTACATGATATAAATTTAAATCAAATAATTGAAAAGTAAATAATAATGATAAAGTCATTCTTCCATATATTCTAACTTCTTTCTCTATTTATGTTGAAAAAACTAATAGCATATGAGCATTGACCATCTAGCACTTTTGTAATTTTGTCCTTACTTTATTGGAAAATTCGTTCGAAAAACCAGCTTACCAAATTAATTTTCTTAGCTAAGTTTTTTACTTAGAAGATGATTTGTAAACCCTAAACTCTACAACATATAAAAAATAAAAATAAAAATAATTTTTAATTAATAAATTGATGCATAATAAAAAAATACAGCATTTTCAATTCATACGTAAGTTATAAGTTTATAAATCACCTATTAATTTTTTATTCCAGAATTATCATTTTTTATATGGTTTATTTTTAACTATTTTTTTATTTTTTATTCAATGAATAAATCATATATATTGAATATTTTTACATATTTTAATATAAAATATTAAAATTAAAAACTAATAATAATGAGTAAAGTTAGTAATAAAATCATATTCTCTTTCATCATTAGAACAAAACACAACTATTATCTTTTTTTTTCAGTAAAATCATATTTTCTATTATCTTTCTTCATTAAAATAAGATTTTTCTATTCTCTTTTTTATTAAATGAGTAAAAGTATAAATGACTAAAATATTGCTTTTAAAATAAATATACGTAGTTTTCTATCCAAAATAAAATGTGGAGGTTGTTTACCTCCACATGAAGGTGTGGAGGTTAGCAAACCTTATATATATATATATATATATATATATATATATATATATATATATATATATATATATATATATAAAGGAGATCTTTTTTTGTGAGAAGAGTGTTTATTATAAAAATGAGATAAGTGAATCTTGACTATTGAATTTTAAGAAATGAGAGAAGTGAATCTTGACTATTGGATCTTATATGAATGGTTAATATTAGAATATAAATGTATGTGACGTTTAAAGTGAATGTTTAAATAATATGAGATTTACTCAAGTTTAAAAAATTGCTTTTAAAATATGTCCTTTATATATATAGTTTATCTATCCAAAATAAAATGTGGATATTGTTTACCTCCGCATATATAAAGTTTAAGTGGATTGTTAGCAAACCTTATATATATATATATATATATATATATATATATATATATATATATATATATAAAAAAAGATCGTTTTTTTTAAAAAGATACTCTCTTTTATTTTTAATTGAGTGTTTGAAAATTTTAAGATGCATTAATAATTTTTTTCAATTTAATCTTATTGTCTCCACTAAACTATTCACAATTTTAATTTTTAAATGACACATATTTAATAGAATAAGAAATGATAATCTATTCAAATCAAACTATGGATCTTATATGAAGTTATTTAACAATGTCTTTAATTCTTGTAAAAAACCTTAAAAGATTACTATTAAAAAACAGAGGAATATAAAATATATAAAAACTAATAAATGCATATTAAGTTTCATTTTAAAGTCCGTTTATCATCATGAAGCCTTTTTATTACTAACTTTTAATCTTAGTATTTCATCCATCCTTATATGGTAGATTTACTATCTATTAAATAAAGTAAAAAATTCTTAAATATTAAATATGTCCTTTATATATATATATATATATATATATATATATATATATATATATATATATAAAGAAAGTTTAAATATAAACCTAATACATTGTCAAGTAGAGAGCAGGGGGCATGCAATAAATTTTTATAATATCAACCAATTATATATTATCATATATGCGACTTTTAATATAATTATTTTGAGAATCAAATATTTTTTAATAATGTGGTAATAAGTGATTAAATAATAATGTAAAAAAATTATAAAAAAAAAGGATAATATATCTGATGACGCATTTAAATTAAATCCTATACTCTCTATTTATTTTTAATTGTCTTTTTAAAAAAATTATTTTGTCCTAATTTATTTTTCATTTGAAAATTTTAAAGATGCATTAATTAATTTTTTTCAATTTAATCACACATTATTGTCTCCACTAAACTTAATAAATTCACATATTAATTAATTTTTACAATTTCTTACACATATTTAATAGAATAAAAAATGATAATTTATTCAAATCAAACTATATTTCACTTAATTTGAAGTTATTTAACAATATCTTTAATTCTTGTAAAAAATCTTAAAAGATTACTAAATAAAAAACAGAGGAAGTATATAATATATAAAAACTAATAAACGCATATTAAGTTTCAACAAAATCTTATATGAGGGGGGATTCGTTTATATTAGTGTAAGTTTTTTTTCTCTACAAGTTCTTCATTTTTAAAATCGATAAAAGTATTAAATTTCAATGTTTTGTCTAATAGTTGAGATTATTTAGTATTAAAATAGTAGATTAAATGAAAATAGAATCTAACATTATTCTTAAAAAATATAAATTAGCTATAAAAAAATTAACTTATAACTAAAATAAAAAATTGATCTTCCCTCATCTTATATTGATTAGATCGCTTATTATCAAAATTTTACTTATAAATCACCTGATAAAGATCCTCCTAAAACATGTATTTATTATTGTAATTTAACAACTAATCAAGACAATGTTGTTAAAGTTTTGAATATTTTCTTTGGTTATAAAAACAAAAAATTAATTACTAACATATGTTGATAAACTTGAATATTTTCTTTGGTTATAAAAAACAAAAAAATTAATTAAATAAAGATTAAAGAAAGAATTTAAATATAAACCTCACAAGCAAAGTGCTTCCCTATAATAAAAAAGAGTAAAGTAGAGAGCAGGGGGCATGCAATGCAAGACACGCGGCTAGTTATTAATTTTCTATAATAAAACAGGAACGTGGAAGGACGGCGGGTCAAAAGGTGTGGATAAGGATTCGGATCGGAATTGGCTTATATAGGATATATGAATGAATGTGGAGATAAATGAGGATTTGTTTGGTGCAAGCACTTATCCTGTTTTGCTAGATTCGAATGAAGTGCCCTTTTTTTAGTCTTTGCTTTAGTTATTACCATATAAATAATGTTTCCCCAACAGCATAACCATATTGACCATTCCACAATTAAGGAAAAAAAAAGGATAATATATCTGTCGCCAAATTAGAAATGCAATTTAAAATAGGATAGACCTCTTGCTTTGTCATTGCCTACGCAATAACTTCATCCAATTAGTAATTAATTACAATTAGAAGTTCATAATTAGAGATTCATTTGTTATTAATGATAATATTTTTTTTTCCGAGAGCATCCTCTCACCTACTAAATGAGAAATTAATCTCCAAATATATAGTTATGTGTTTAGGCAAAAAAAAATTTTTCATGTTTTTGTATGAATGACCGTTGTGTCCCTATTTTTCTGTTCTCGATTTTTGTATGAAAACAATTACGATAATACAGTTCATTTTATTTGATCGTTTTACGTATAAATCTTAAAATTAAATACGTTGTGGGAAAAAATAGGAAAATGACCGTTACGTCGTATTGCTTAAAGGACTTTTGTTGCTTTTAATTGATTTAATGCCCGAAAATACATGCTGTAATTTTATATGGACTTTTTGTGTGATTTGCTTTAAATATTTTCCTGGTTATTATTTTATTATTTAGAATTGGGGATCTTTTTTAACCCGATTCGAATGCAAAAATAATCTTTTAATTTTTAGTCACAAATAATTTTATATTATTATTTATTTTATTAGTGATAATGTTTAGTGACAGGGAAAAATATTTTGTGGGACCCACATTAGCGAATCAGTTAGATCGGTAGCTTAATTAATCACCGTTAATTTCCGAGCAGTGCCGACTTAAAGGCGACTCGTGAGAAAATTAAATCTCGGCATGTGAGTCACCATAAACCAATGGACATCAAAAGGCTTGATTAAATCCAATGAAAAAAGACCTAAAATCACTTTCTCCTTCATCACTTTTCTCTCTTCTCTCTCATCAAAATCCTAGCCACCATTCTTGTCCATTTTCTTCACCATTTTCGCCAAGACACTAACTATACCATCCAACCATCCAAAAATTTTTCTAACCAAGTTTCTTAACCTAAACACTATTCTAAGAACCTTTGTAGTTGGGAGTTTCTTCAAATTCTTCCATCTAGGGCTTGGAAACCAACCTTGAAAGTTTTACCTAGAAGGTGAAATTTCATGCTTTTCTTTTCTCTCTTCTTTTTCAAAGTTCTAAGCCATGATTTTTCCATGGTTTAGCTTCTTTTTCATGGTTAGTAACATGTAGATTTTGTTTGAGATTTCTAGGTATTTGGTGGTGAAAACCGTGACCTAGGAGGTGTGAAAGCAAGCCTTTTGTCTTCATTTAAGGTAAGAGGAAGAAATTCTTATTATGGTAGTAAGAAGATGGAGCCATTTGTAGTTTGAGAATTTAAAATTATTCTTAATGATAATATCTAATACTTATTAGCTACCTCTGGAAAATAAATACAAAATCAAATAACAAAAAAAGAAAAAATTTGATTGGTATGATCCACACGAGAAATTATTACATACTCTTAGAGCATCAATAAATGCATAATCTAGAAAAATATTTATCATTAATTTTAAACACAATCACATAATTTTTTTAACCAAAAATAACTTAAATCAATGATAAAGATCCTCCTAAAACATATATTTATTACTACTCTACTAACATGATATAATTTCTCGATTTACAAAATGAAATATAATTCTTTACCTAATGGATAAGGGATATTAATTATTGTAATTTAACAACTAATCAAGACAATGTTGTTAAAGTTTTGAATATTTTCTTTGGTTATAAAAAACAAAAAAAATTAATTACTAACATGTGTGGATCTGAGTAGAAGAGACTTAAATTCTTTAAATATGTGATCTTAAATTCAATTTCAAAATTCATATATATGAAAATAATATTATAAAAAAGAATTTCCTTAAACATCTTGACTGTACTCCAAGAAATTAATATTTCACCTCTCAGATAGTGATATTATAAGAAACAAAAATAAATAAATAAATAACCGATTACAAAATTAGGCTTATGTAACAAGCCTCAATGAAAGATCATAGTAGCTTAAATTTTTTAGCCTAAATTTTGAAGAAAAGCAAAGTAGTAGCAAGGTTATGCAGTTTACTAATATCATTTTATTAAAAGTTTTTATTGATAGAATATTGTCGTGGTTGTTAGAATTTTTTCTAAATTTTTTGTATTCAAACTTTTTCTACATTAATCTTTTTTTTTTCTACCTATGATAATTATTTCATCTCTTAAGTGGAACGATAATTTACCTTCTCACTGTTATCTTTAGTGTTCACAGAGTAAATTACTCACAGCCTCGTCCCCCAACTTAAGCATACACTTCTATTTCTTCTATTTTAAGCATGGTTATGAAAATAGGACTGAACTAGCAAGTTCAATTGGGAAACCAGTCATCTCACCAATCCAGTCATTGCATGTGAATCGTCTAGACTGAAAATCGATTGAAAACTAGTGAACTAATCTCAAATTTGTAAAATTGGTGTCAACCTGCGACCAATCCACACGGTTAAGCTATTAAACTTTTTTTTTGTTAAATAAATTTGCAAGCTACGCAATCCTGCTTCTCCTTCTCCATCGCCCGTGTTATTACTTTATTATAGTTTTTTTTCAATAGCTCTATAGTTGTTAATTGTCGCTCCCATGCCGATGATTTTATGTTTATTTTACCCGTGTCTCTTGTCCAATTCTACGCCCCTCATCAACCCAAGTCTTGAGGAAGCACCGCATTTTTACGATCAAGACATGATAGTCCTCTACTATTGATTGAATGGACTCCAAATTGATTCATAGAGTTTTTCATGGAGGGGATCTAGCTTGGCATTTACGATCGTTAAAAAAAAGCCCATTATGACTCTAGATAAGTTTTACCTTTAGGCGGATAAATACATCAAACTAAAAGAGATCACCAGGGCCAAGGAAAGCTTGGAGAAAGGTGAACCTATCTCAACGATGATCAAAAAGGACCAAAACTCCAACCATGATGTTTTTTTTTTGGGCCTCGTGACTCTATTAACTCTTTTATTGCTTTCTAAAGTCTTAGTTGTAAATTATTTGTATCGGCTTAAGTATTATTATTAGTGAGTACACTTTTTTGATCTTTTTACATATTTTCCGCGAGAGACAATCTTGAAGGAGGTCCTTCAATTTTATTTTCTTTTAGTTCATCCTCCAAGATATCAAGAGGCCACCACCCTTGAAGAAGTTATCCCAGAAGGACCACTCGAAACATTACAGGTGGCATAAAAGTTATGGTCACGAGATAAAAGAATGTGACTAACTCCGGGATGTTATTGAATCCCTGATTAAGAAGGGACGCTTGCAAAAATACACCAGCGGTTTTCGAGGAAATGAGGACCATGGAAGACATAGGGATCAGAGACGAAGTCGTAGCCTCATATGGAGTCCAAACCAACGTCAAATGAGAAGAACCAAGAGTTCCACCAGAAGATCCTGAACACCACCACGCCGAGATACAGAAAACAGGCAAGACCAGAACCAGAATACCCAAGGTGGGGGTAAGAAAAAGGATAGGCTTGTCAGTACCATTAGTGGAGGATTCGCAGGAAGGGGCTTGTCCAATAACTCTCGAAAGAAGGCACTCCAGACAACAGTCTTAAGCGTCTTTAGCTCTTCACGAAGATCCTATGCCGAAGACAAGGACACACCGCTCATTTCCTTCTTCGACAAGGACTACGGCGATATTATTTGAGATCATGATGACCCACTGGTCATATCCTGGATAACATCCAACACCGAAGTCTGTCGTATCTTTGTGAACCAAGGAAGTTCGGCGGACATCATGTTTATGGACGCCTTTGAAAGGCTAGAGTTTCCTTTGTCCGCACTCACACCATACGAAGGTGAACTCACCGGTTTCTCCGAAGAAATGGTTACTCCGATGGGGTATTTTGAAACGTTCTTAACACTGGGTGACAACAGTTTGTACAGAACTATTAAGGTGAGATTCCTGGTTGTGGATTGTCCTTCAGCTTACAACATTATTCTAGGTTATCCTACTTTGAATGACATTGCCGCTGTAGTTTCTACCGCCCACCCAGCCATGAAATTCCTCAATAAGAATAACAAAGTGGTCACGGTCAAGGGCGACCAGATTGCAGCCTGCAAGTGCTATAACAAGAGTTTGAAAACTAGTAGAGCCTCTTGGAAGACAAAGACACGAACATCCAGCCTGGCCCGTGATCAAGTCAACATCCTGATGACTGAGTTGGATGTACGTGAAGAAATTTGAGGTACTTGACCCCAACCAAAAGGGGAATTGGTCCCACTTCAGCTCGGTGACAAACCAGACCAAGTCACCAAGATAGGTGCAAGTCTTAAAGAACACGAGAGGATCCAACTTGTAGAACTCTTATAGAAAAACAAGGATTTATTCGCTTGGACGTCCTCCGATATACCTAGGCTTGACCCCGCTTTCATCTATCATCGTTTATCTATTAAACGAGATGTAAAGTCGGTCTCCCAGAAGAAAAGGAAAGTTGGCCCCAAAAGGCAACAGATTATTAAGAAGCAAGTTAAGGAATTGCTAAATGTCAGCTTCATAAGGGAAATTTCTTACACCACATGGCTCTCAAATGTGGTCCTCGTTAAGAAGTCAAACGAAAAGTGGAGGATGTGTGTAAACTATACAGACTTGAATAAGGTATGTCCTAAAGATCTATACCTCATCCCAAACGTTAATAAACTGGTTGACAACTCCTCTGGATTTTGTCTACTATCGTTCATGGATGCCTACTCCGGATACAATCAGATCCCAATGCATCCTGGAAAAGAAAATAAAATTAACTTTATCACTGAAAGGGCAAGTTACTACTACAAGGTAATGTCTTTTGGTCTGAAGAACGTAGGGGCCACTTATTAAAGAATGATGAACAAAGTCTTCGAAAAACAGATGGAGAGAATGTTAGAGGTTTACATCGATGACATGATAGTCAAAACCCCGTCGTCTAAGTCACACACCTTAGACCTCGAAGAAGTGTTTGCGTAGCTGAGGAAGCATGACATGAGGCTTAATCCAGAAAAATGCGCGTTTGGGGTCCAGGTTGGTAAGTTTTTGGGGGTTCATGTTAACTCACTGCGGTATCGAAGCAAACCCAGACAAATGTAAAGTAGTGCTCAACATGCACAATCCTCAAAATGTGAAAGAAATACAGCAGCTAATCGGACGGATCACGGCTCTCACACGATTCCTAGCCAAAGCCGCTCACAAATCCCTCCCTCTCTTCAAGTTATTGAAAAAGGGGACAGGATTCGATTGGACTCAAGAATGTGAGGACACTTTCACGTCTTTGAAGAATACGCTGTCATCCCCTCCCATCCTTACGAGGCCAGAGTTAGGTAAAACACTTTACGTGTACCTCTCCGTCTATGAAGAGGCTGTGAGTTCGGTACTTATTAGGAAAACAGTAGAAGGCCAGAAGCTAGTTTATTTTGTGAGCAAGGTGCTATAAGGCCCCGAGCTCCGATATCAAAAAATAGAGAAGATTACTTTTGCACTCATTATCACGGCCATAAGACTAAGGCAATACTTCCAGTGCCATCCAGTAGTGGTAAGGACAGATCAGCCTATCCGATATATACTGCATAAGACGAACTTAGCAGGAAGGATGATTGTCCGGTCCATCGATATTTCCGAGTTTAGGATCACCTACGAACCCAGAGTAGCCATCAAGGCACAAGCACTGTCAGACTTTGTAGCCGAATCACTTCAGACCCCGGTGATACCGAGAAAGTATCTTGGATCGTGTTCGTTGATGGGTCCTCAAACCCAAAGGGAAGTGGTGCCGGAATAATCTTGGAGAACACTGACGGGGTGACTATTGAGAACTCCCTTAGGTTCGAATTCCCCACCTCAAAAACTCAGGCAGAATATGAAGTGTGCATCGCCGGACTAGTAATGACCCGAGACTTGGGGGCCACAAAGATCAGACTTTGTAGTGGCTCCCAACTCGTGACCTCCTAGATCCGAGGTGACTATCAGGCCAAAGAGCCCCTCCTGCAGAAATATCTGGCAAGGGTACAAGAACTCCTCACGGGTTTTTAATTGGTAAAGGTGGAGCACATACCTCAGGAGCAAAATTCTAGGGCTGACATCCTATCCAAGTTGGCCAGCACCAAGAGTCCGGATAACAACTGTTCGGTGATCCATGAGACCCTCCCACAACCCTCCATCGTTGACATGTCTGTCTTATAGGTTGAAGGGCAAAAGCCTACTTAGATCACACCATTGATGGAGTACTTACAGTTTGGTAGCCTCCTCGAGGACCTGAAGGAAGCTCCCAAATTAAAGAAAGTCGTGGTCAGGTATATCATCTATAACGGACAGTTATATCGGCTTGAGTTTTCTCTACTCCTCCTAAAATGCCTTGCGCCGAAAGAAGCCGAGTATGTCTTGGCTGAGGTTTACGAAGGAAGTTATGGATACTATCTTAGAGGCAAAGCCCTAGCATTGAAGGCACTCAGGGCGGGCTACTATTGGCCTACGATGGAAGCAGACTCTCATGCGTACGTCTAGACATGCGACAAGTGCCAACGACACTTCGATCATTATCATGCTCTGCTAAAGGAACTATCCACGACGTCTATACCCTGGCCATTCTATCAATGGGGTATGGACATCCTGGGTCTGTTCCCTCAAGCGCTCGAGCAGTTGAAGTTTTTGGTAATGGTTGTGGACTACTTCACTAAGTGGATTGAGGTAGAGCCCCTAGTCACCATCACTTCGGCCCAAATTCAAAAATTCACTTGATGTCATATCATCACCAGGTTCGAAGTCCCATAATTCATTGTTACGGATAACAGGACACAGTTCAAAGACAAGGGATTTGAAGAATTACTTGTCAGACTGAAAATAAAACATCATTGTAGTGCCATGGAAAACCCCTATACAAACGGATAAGCTGAAGCAGCAAATCATATTATCGTCAGAGGGTTAAAGAAAAGACTAGACGAAGCCAAAGGAAACTGGGCCGAGTAGTTGGATCATGTCCTATGGGCCTACCGAACCACATCTCATTCCACAACGGGTGAAACTCTTTTCAAGCTAACCTATGGATGCGAGGCAATGATTCTGGTGGAAATAGGAGAACCAAATTAGCGTCTTTAGAACTTCTCACCTGATAATAACCTCGGCTTGATCAGGGAAGACTTGGATCTGCTTGAAGAAAGAAGACACGTCGCTCGTATACGTGATGCCACAA
Organism: Ormosia emarginata; assembly: GCA_029884605.1. Lineage (NCBI taxonomy): Eukaryota > Viridiplantae > Streptophyta > Magnoliopsida > Fabales > Fabaceae > Ormosia > Ormosia emarginata. Next base: position 51,377,910 of record JAQQTP010000081.1, on the reverse strand, counting down.
TCAAGCAGAGAACAGCAGTCCGGTATAACCTGAAGGTCATCCCTAAGAGGTTCCAGTTAGGTGACCTAGTACTCCGCAGGGCTGACATCAGAGGAAGGAATGCCTCCCAAGGGAAACTAGCCCCTAACTGGAAAGGCCCCTATCATATCGTGATCAGCACTGGCAAAGGAGCTTACACTATGGAGACGTTAACAGGCAAGCCGGTGAAGAACTACTAGAACGCAGACAAACTTAGGAAGTATTACAGCTAAGTGCCTTCCAAGGCCTAGTCTCCTACTTTACTTCATGTTTGATCTGCCCCAATTGTTATGGGAGCAAATTGTATGGACCTTAGTCCTTTTATCTACTCAATAAAATAAGCATTGTGGTTTTGGGAATAATGAATAAAACTTTAACTTTTAATTTCATATTACTTCTCTTTTCTTTCTTCTGCAATATGCGGTATTCATTTTGTGTTGGGGTGAGTCTAACGCTTACCTTGATAATGAGGCCTGGAAAACTCTCATACAAATAGACAAATTGAAGCAGCAAATCGTATTATCATTAGGGGGTTAAAGAAAAGACTGGACAAAGCCAAAGGAAACTGGGCCGAGCAATTAGACCACGTCATATGGGCCTATCGAACCACACCTCACTCCATAACGGGTGAAACTCCTTTCAAGCTAACCTATGGATGCGAGGCAATGATCCTGGTAGAAATAAGAGAACCAAGCTGGCGTCTTCAGAACTTCTCACCTGATAATAACCTCGGCTTGATCAGGGAAGACTTGGATCTACTTGAAGAAAGAAGACGTGTCGCTCATATACGCGATGCCGCAATGAAGCAGAGAATGGCAGTCTGGTATAACCTAAAGGTCATCCCTAAGAGATTCCAGCCAGGCGACCTAGTACTCCACAGGGCTGACATCGGCGGAAGGAATGCCTCCCAGTGGAAACTACCCCTTAACTGGGAAGGCCCATATCGTATCGTGATCAGCACTGGTAAAGGAGCTTATACTCTAGAGATGTTAACAGGCAAGCCGGTGAAGAACTACTAGAACGCAGACAAACTTAAGAAGTACTACAGCTAAGCACCTTCCAAGGCATAGTCTCCTAGTTTACTTTATGTTTGATCTGCTCCAGTTGTCATGGGAGCACATTGTATGGACCGTAGTCCTTTTATCTACTCAATAAAACAAGCGTTGCAGTTTTGATACATATGATTGTACTAAAGCCTCCAAAGGCTATTATGACATCCCAAGTCGTTACAGTACCCATTGCGAGTTGTCTTATGTTAAACAGGTCGTGCAAAAGAAAAATCCTATCTTGAGGAATATTCCGGCACCAAACTGTAAGCATTAAAAGACCTCGGCCAAGGACATCTAGAAATGAAACAAATCACGAGCAGATCTTAGATACCAAAACAAATGGTACAGACCCCAGATAAGTTTTATTACACCAAAGTCAGAGGATCCTCAATGTTAACAATTAGTAATGGACCATGCACAAGGTTTTTTTACCTTAGGCACGATTCTCGAATGCCAAAAACATTTTGGACATCGGTTCCTAAGCCAAGGTTCTAATTTTTAGACTACGCTCGAGTTCTAAAGGGAATCCTAAACGTTCATTGGTAATAGGCGTTGGACCCGGACCACGACATACTCTTATCAACCAAATTCCTAAGTCCATAGTCGTTGTTTTGAATAACACGATGGACATTGGACCCCGAAATAGACAAAAGAATGCAAGTAAACAAAGCGGAATTGATTAAAACCTCGAAAATTGAGGTACTACCATTGTTCATACAAAAACAAACCCACGCAGGGGGCAAGAACATAAATCAAAATTACTCTGCAGCGGGATTTGGACAGCTGGCCACGATAGAGGAGCCTTCAACACTCGGACCCTCAGAAGCAAGACGGGGAAGCATGAGATGACCATCCCGGACTACCTTCCTGGAGGCCAGGGAATCCAAAACCAAAGCAACCCTGGGATTGAAGAGTTGGACTTGATTGATGGCATTTTGGAACTGCTCCTCCTTGATATCGGTGCAAACAGTGAGGAGCCGACCAACATTACCCTGTATTAAGCATGAAGGCCTTCATTCTCAGCCTTCAGTTCTACCACACACCTTTTGACCTTCACTAAGCTAGACTCCTTTTACTTCCCTGCATCCTTTAGGGTGGCCACCTCACTTTCCAGCTCTCGGGCTTGGGTTTCAACATCATTTTTGGCCTTTATGGTCTATTCCTTTGCCCTAAGAGCCTGACTTTCACCCTGCTGCTTTCTGCTTTTTGCCATCTCCCGCTCATGCTCTTCAATCATATGCTCTAGGTACCGAGTCTCCAGAGCAAGGCGAAGCCCGAAAGTCTCAAACCAGGAGAAGGTATCCTTCTTTCCACATAGGGCTAGCTGAGTGGTAACTTCTTCATCCAGAAGGTTGAAGTCAATAAACTCACGAGGATCCGACCCCTCGCGATACAAGTTGATAGGTCCAGAGTCGTCTTCAACCGCGGCCCTCTTAGCCTGGTCATCTGACTGACCCTCACCCATCACTTTTCTCTTGCGCCTTTCGAGTGGGGGAGGGGAATCCTCCACATGGATCGGTTCCCTCTCCACCACAGGGACCTCGGTTGGATGAGGCGGGGAGACTGGCACAACGTCAGCAGGTGGGTTTGATGGCCCTGATGCACTTCTGACCCTCAAGGCTTCAAGTATTGCCAGCGCGTTTCCATCTTGAGACATCTCGGCCAAGCTTTATGTAAAATCAACACAAGCAATTAGAGTCATAACGACAAAGGAAAATAAAATAAGCATAGACAACAGACTATGCTACCTAGCACGACCCAAAGCTCCTCATCGTCCGAGGTGTCTAATATATCTTTAGGCTGGATTTTGTTGACCTCGTCAACCCACATTTCGAAGAAATTAACACATTTAATTTCTTCGTCATTCAAATGACCTATTTCCCTCTCGAACGATTGAGTGGGGATGCTCCACGCTGTTGGATTCCAGTATAGACTAAATGTTGGCTCCCTGTCACTCCCCAACCAGAAAGGATGAGTACCGCCAACCACCATCAACTTAAATTTTTTTTCCTTAAAGTCCTTGTAACTTTCCAAGTACAGAAAGAAGACAGTTCTTCCTTGCTGTGACCAGACTTAAAGCCAGGACTGCTGATAAACGCAGGCACCATGAACAGAATATTGGGTGTGGAAATAGAAAAATGCTCCATCTGAGCTGCGCAACCCTACCAGCTGGCATATCCTTTCAAAGGTCATAATGTTTGCCCAACCATTAGGGTGAATATGGGTAGGGGCAGCATGAAGAGTCAGGAGGATGGCAATATGGAAGTCGTTGAAGGGAAGTTGAAGTCCAAACCTCGTAAGGAAGTCATCATACAGATACATGAAATGCTCCCCCGCTTGCCGGGTCGAGCACACTCGTTCGCTCCCCGGGGACAAAATCATGAATTTGTGATCCCTTTCACTCCCCTCGGTCAGCTCCAAGTAATCCTTCAGTTTATCCAACTCCACCCCGGGCTTATAGCGGGATATCCGGTCGAAAGCATCATCTGTGACGTAGGGATATGACAACCCCGGACCTCAACGAATAGGAATCACCTCCAAAAGGGCCTCTTCATTATCCGGTTCCCAAGCTTCTGGGACCGGGGCAAGCTCTTCTACTCTTATCACTCACTTTCTGGCCATTCGAATTCCTAGAAGATACACAGAGGCCTAGGGTCAGAACCAGTTCAAGTTCGAAGATCCAAACACGGCAAAAGGCGAACAGAGATGATTGATCGCACCCATGCATTGGCCTTCACACGCACCAAGGCTAAAACCTCAGAAGGACACCTCTGCCGCACGCAGTGCGATGGAGGAGGTGCTCCATAGGCAATGTCGTTGAAAGAAGAGGAAATAATATTCTCACCCTTGCTCATATAAAGGAAAGGGAAGTGCACTCCATCAAGAGAGTGTGCAACCACTCACAAAGCAAGAATAAACAAAAATAGAGTCAAGGGGAAGGGAAGAAAGTTGAAGAAAATGGAGGAAATCAAGTTTTCAGAACTCCAAAAATATCAGAACCACCTTGCGCCGCCCTAAAGCTCGTCAAAAATCTCCTCAGGCCTCTAGTTTTCAGTGAAAAACAGTGAAATGAAACAGGGAAAAGGCTAAAACCCTACTTATAGGGGTTACAGTTAGGGGGTAATTCTGTCTGAGCTGTCCAAATTTGAAAAGATACTCATCATGGCGCGCAGAGCACTATGCACGTCCACTCAACCCGAGCGCGCCACGTAGCCCTCATAGCTGTCATAGCAATTGAGAGGACGGTTACCAAGTAAATCAAGAAACACACAATCTCAGAATACAAGAGTCTGGAAATATCGTTTGGATCCCAGGTAAAATCGAGGTATTTAATCAACGAGGAAAAGTCCGTTATAGAACCAAACACCCTGGAAAAACCCTTCAAAGTACGAAGACCCTGAAGTCAAGTATTTAAACTTGGCACTTCGCTGGTCTCGATTAAGTACCAAGTTGGGGGCAACTTAGCATATTGCATCAAGGTAAGAGTTGGACTCACCCCGGCACAAAATGAATACCGCGGATTGCAGAAGAAAGAAAAGAGAAGTAATATGAAATTCAAAGTTAAAGTTTTATTCATTATTCTCATTCCATACGTCGTCATCAATACAAGAGGGAAAAGAAAAACATCGAAACATGGAATCTATAAGAATATAGCAGCCACCAAAGAGCCTGGAGGAAGGAGCAAGCGTCATCACCAGCATCTTGAATCATGTCTCATCCATATTTCTTTTGGAACCAACACCGGTCTTTTCCCTGTGAAGCAGCCTCTTGAAAAAGTGGATTGACTTTGAAGAACCCCGACAAACTAGAACAGAGCACAGCTGTCGAATCCCGAAATTACTGCTACATTCTTCTTCACTGCCTCATTCACCATGATAATAAAGACTGGGGGTGCACTCTCCTTTGTTGGACGGGGCACAGTTTTTCATGAGGAGATCGTTCCACCGGAACCCTAACTAGTTTCATGATCACCCCAAGCAGTTTCAAATCACAGAGCGGTCCCAGTAGCCCCCTGCATATCCAAATGCTCTTAGAGGATTTGCCGAGAAGGAGAAGGACTTGGGGCTCTATTTCTCCAATTGCCTTCGTCCAACATGACAGGTATCACAAACCTTCCCAACGACAGAGCGTAGATCAAATATACCATCGTATACTGGGAGAGTGAGATATCTGGCGTTAATGCACTGAAAAAGAGAGATATCTAGTAGAAAATCAGTTTACGAAGGTAATGATAAACTTTCAAAAATTTGGGGAAGAACAAGAATAAAATCTCCGCAAAAGGCAAAGCTCTCCAAGAATGCACAGAGAGGGAAGAAGAAATCATCCTCTAAGGAAAGGTCATTTCTAGTGAGGAACATAAAAGGGAATGCCAACGCTAAGCACAAACATTCCTTATTTATAAAGGAAATGAGGCGTTCTGATTGGCTCTTAGAAAGGAGAACTTGTCAAACCATAAAATCCGCATTTAATGTTCTCTCTTTCCTACTGGTTACAAGAGCAGCGAGTGATTGGAAAATAACATGAAGCTGACATCCTTCATTAAAAGATCCTTAATTCCCAAGAAGGTCAAAGCAACAGTTTCCAAGGAGCCCAAGTCGTAAAGGATGCTGCTAAAGAAGAGAAGACCTCGTGAATCACCTGTGGAGGCAATTGAAACTAAACCTTGGATTAAGGAGTGGAAATGTCGGCAAGGACCCATTGCGGTTTCTGACCACATTCCAACCTCAGCGGTATTTTACATTTGATTATGGACCTCGACATCAGTGTGCGACATCGCGAAACCTAGCACCAAAAGCTAGGGCTGAGTCCACCACGTGCCTAGTGATCCCAATGAAACTTACCTTAACACTGAAGACTCTGTCTAAGTGCTAAGCTGGGAGCAACTGTTATGGACCGTGATTTGGGATCCCATCTAGTAGGATCAACCCGGCATGTGTGTCCCCGGACTCCGCCATTGATACCCCGGTCAAAGGTTTACGACCTCGGACCACGGCATTGGATTATAACGATTGCTGGATCTGCACAGATACCTAACTGCTAATCATGATCTTACGAGATTATAGGATTCATAACTTTCTCTAACAGTAGATAATAATCATATCTACGTTCCTACATTATAAGGACGCTCTCTAATGACAAAAGGAAGATAATCCTTAACAGGATATCAATCCTAAATACCTGCATTTAATATTGATCTTATTACAATTCTAGTCACGCTCTATATATATCAGGCTGAGTCAACCTAATCAGGTATCTGCTATATAATTGCATAAATCTTACTTGTGCACAGCCTGACTTAAGCGTTAAAGTCCCTTTACAGGTATCCACTCCTCTTAGTCAATACGCTTGGCAGCAACTGTGCAAGGAAGAAACCACCGTATACGTGCCTAACTCAAGTACCTTCTGAATCCACTTCAGAACAATTAGACAAACTTTTTTTTAACACAAAATTTGTATAGACTTGAAATGAATGGATGAAATTTTTTTGAGTAATGATATATATTTTTTATAAATTCTTCTTATAATTTTTATTAATCTTTTTATTATTAAATAAAAAAATGTTAAATAAAAAATTAAATATATTTAATAATTAAAAATATTAATACAAAAATTTAATAAAAAAATATTTTTTTATGTATCACTTCATGCACATTCTAATAAACTCTTAGTTACTTATTTTAATTTTAGTGAGACTGTGTACAAACACTTTTGGGTTATTTATTATAACTTATTTATTGACATTTGTGCAAGTTTTGATAAAAAGAATCAAAAAAAGAATTTTATTCACAAATGCTTTAAGATATGTTTGAAAAGATACTAAATGATAGAACATAAGAAGTAACGTAATAAAATTTGATAATATTATATTTAAGAATTATTTTAAGAAAGAAATAAAATGATTAGAGATGATGAATGAGTTTTTTTTTCTCATTCAATTTTTTTAATTTTTATTTTATTAATTTAAAATATTAAAAAAATGACTTGAATATTTTAATTATTTTTTTATTAAATTTATTAAACTACTAAATAATAAAATAATATGTCATCTTTTATTTTATTATGAATTATTCTCTTTCATTCTCTTTAAAATTTTTAAATATAATTTTAAGACACTTGTTAAAAAATATAAAATAAAATTTTTAGATAAAAATAATGTATTTAATGTATTAAAAATTAAAACAAATTATATTTATATTTTAAAAATTTTATTTTAATATCCTTAATAAGTGTTTTTGAAAAAATTTCAAAAAAAAAAAAAACTAAGTAGAAGGAAACACTCGAACTTTTTGCATCGTGACCATTATGCATATATCATTTTCGTTATTATCTCATAAAACCAACAACTATAATCAATCCAAGAATTGGAAATGTTCACTTTGACTAAATTTAAAATAAAAAAGCTTATATTCATATTAAAGCATATATATAATTATTAATTATATATATATATTAAAATTTTAATATACATAATTAGTGTGTATATATTTTAATTCATATATAATTTTTAATATAAAATTAATTATTAATACATATTTAATTATATTCAAATTCGATTATAGTTTAGTCATATTTAAACTATTGAATTGTAAATCAATACTGTCATTGATTTAATAACTAGTTGGTTTTTGTAACATTAATTTTAAGATGTATGAACACATTTTATTTATTAATTCACCTAAGTATATAAAAAGTCTAAATTTATCATAAAATATAAAATATCTTCAATAGTTTTTGTTAATTTATTGTATTTATTCAATGGCGATTAATTCATATGATAAGGACATAAACACTTCACTTGTAAGACATATATTAGATTCATGTTGCCAGTAATCTTCTTTGGCAGATGCTTTATAAATATTAATGCTAGCTAGTCCTCGCACAACCTTGTGGTATGTCTCGATTTTAGAAAGGAGTAGTCTCTCTAGCCTCTTCACAGTCTTGTACCCATAAAACTACCTTTTTTTTTCAATTCTATAATAAATATACGTAAATAGTGATAGGTCGCAAAAAGATCACATTTTCGTGCTTGAATTGTTATATTTTAGGAGTTAATATTGATAATTATGTGTCATTTATATCATATTTAAGAAAAATATATATTTTCATGAGATAATTATTTTTTTACATTAATCTAGGTCTTTTATACAATATTTTATCTATTTTTTGCATATTAGATAAGAGCCCCTGAAGAAATAGAATTATGTTACAAATCAATCACAAATCTGCTTACTTTTTTATCATGTTGTAATAAATTGATCACATCTTAAGCTACAAATATCTAAACAAAATGATTCTTATAGTATTAGAAAGTGAATAGAAAATGTAACAACTGTTAATGAGATGACAAATGAATGAATTAGTTTGATTTTGAATTGGATCATAATGGATAGATAAAAAATAAATTATTAATTTATTTAAGATCTATTACAAAATGTTTAATATTATCTAATCCATTCATGATCTAATTTAATATATGGATATTCAATCCATCTATTAATCCATTTTAATGGATTGGATGGTGAATATTCAACTCATTCATTTTTTAAAAAAATTTATCTCTAAAAATTTTATTCTCTCTCTAAAAGTTTTCATTCTCCTTCTAAAAAATATTTTCTCTCTAAAATTTTTTATACTCTCTCTAAAAAATGTTTTCTCTCTAAAATTTTTTTCTCTCTCTAAAAACTTTCATTCTCTCAAAAAAATGTTTCTCTCTCTAAAATTTTTCTTTCTCTCTCTAAAAAAATTTCTTTCTTTCTCTAAAAAAATTCACTCTAAAAAATATTTTGCTCTCTAAAAAAATATTTCTCTCTAAAAACTTTCATTCTCTCTCTAAAATATGTTTCTCTTTCTAAAATTTTCTCCTCGAATTTTTTTTTCTCTCTCTAAAAAATTTCTCTCTAAAAATTTTGGGACTCAACGCTTTGTATTTTAAGTTTTAGTAAAAGTGAAAGTGTTGAATAAAAAAAATAGGTAATTACATTGGATATCCATTGAATTGGTTTTTAATTGGATATCCGTTAGATATCCAATAGATATTTTTGTTAAATTATTAATTATCATAACTAAATTTAATCAATTAAATTCAATCTAATAAAATATATTATTTTAATTAAATAAATTAAATTAATTTTAATATGAATAAATTAGATGAATTAAAAATTAATAGATTCTTTTGCTAGCCATCACCAAAGCCAATTCAAACATCTATAGAGGTCGTATAATACTGCCTGATGACGCGGGCATGCTTTTGTCCTAAGACAAGCCAAACCCATCATCCAACGCATGGTCGTGCTTAACCAACAAATAGACCCATGTGACTTATTCTGCATTTTGAGTAGTTATTGGCTCATCTTATCACTTATTGGACTTAGACTCTTGACACTTTCCTAAGACTCCTAGAGACTATTACTTTATAAATACAACATTAAGAGACATGCATCAGCAATAACTGTGAATCGACAATTAAGAGCAATTAGAATTAGAAGATGGCTAGGTCTAGAGGAAGGCGAGCACTTGCTTTAAGAGAAACACCATTAGAGAGAGCTTGATTGAAGATCTACCTTAAGAAAGAAGCTTAAATATTTTGAAGACGAGACTACAAAGGGAAGATCAAAGAGTTTCGAGATCTATACAAATCATTCTATCTTTCTATCCCTTGTGTCTCTTAATTATGTTTGATTTGAATATATCTATGTTATTTGAAGCCATGCTAGGCTAGACATCTCTTTTGGTTAAGGGATGAAGTTTGAAACCTCTAGACATGACTTTGAATAATTGTTGTGGAAGCTTTTATATGTGTTTTAATTAAACTTGTTTGTGTTCTTCTATAAGAATTGTTCATGATTCATAGTTTGATTTGTTTAGGTGTGCAACTAGATAGATCTTAATATGCTTCTAATGCTAGTTTTGATAAACACGGTAACACTTGGGAGCATGTGCCCGATTTGCTTAGACCCGAGTAGAAGTTCGTAATTAATGATCAAGAGGGATTTTCATTAATTGTGATGGGGAACACAACATAAGTAATTAATTTGCCGAATGTGTGATTGTTGCTTAGATTAACCTATATTTCTCAACTTAATGCATCTATTTGGAAGGCCTCTTGGGCAAGGAAAAGTATTCTCGAGCGTGGTAGGAAGCATAAATAGATAGAGATTTAGGGTAGGATGACCTTGTACCTCCTAAATGACAAACTAAGGAAAGACTTGGAGTAGTTGCGAGTTTCTCGTGCTATCTATGGTTGGTAGGTTTAATTGAAATCTAGCATTCTTAAGCGGTATATCTTATCTTGTCGAAGTCTAGAGTGGATAATGAATTTCCTTGACCAAGTATTTATTCATAGTTATTCTAATTCTCATTATTGCTATTGTACTATTTAGTTACTTGCTTTGTCTTCTTTATTTAGTTTTTATATAATTGTCATGACAAATATAAAAACCCCCCAAATATTAGTTGGACTTTTAATTGATTCTTTTACTGGAATGATCCATTCTCATCATTACACTAGATTGTTACACTAAATCATTACATTTTATCATTATTCTATAGTGCAAGCAATAAGGTTTGAATGTTTTTAGGTTCCTACGCAATGATATACTCTTAGTTATTGGTTTGTTGCTCGGGCATATTATTAGAACACCATTAAGTTTTTGGCACCGTTGTCGGGGAATCATTATTTTAAGTCTAACATTTTATTTTGCTTTTCTTTATTTTCGTTTATTTTACTTAGTTATTTTGCTTTAATTTTCTTTTTAGGTTTATGTCCAAACATGAACAACAAATTAGAACAATACAATAATTTACAGATCACATAAAAAAGATTTAATAATAACAGACTAATCTAGCAAGACAAGTTCCACTACCACCTAGTGAGTCAAGTAAATCAAGTGAATTATTTGAAGATATGGCTCTTAACAACATAACTCTAAAGGAACTAGCTTCACCAGACTTGGATCAACAACCACTACCTGAGTGCCAGCCAAGTTACCAACCACCAAGTAGAAGGAGCTCAAGGCTATATTCTCCTCTTTTCTTTGAATTCCAAAAGAGATCAGAGTTCAGAAAATATATTTGTGGTAAGAGAGTACCCTGAGGTATTCTTAGATGAAGTTAGTGAACTACCACCTAAGAGAGAGATTGAATTTACTATAGACTTAGTGTCAGAAACAAAGTCTATCTCTATAACACCCTATAGGATGTCTCCTATAGAACTCTCTAAACTTAAGAAACAAATCAAAAAATTGTTGGATAAAAAATTTATTTGACCTAGTGTCTCACCATGGGGAGCCCCAGTACTCCTGGTGAAGAAAAAAAATGACAGTATGAGACTGTGTGTGGATTATAGGCAATTAAATAAAGTCACAAATTAAGAATAAATACCCACTGCCTGGGATAGATGATTTGATGGATCAATTAAGGGGAGACGTAATGTTTTCAAAGATTGATTTAATATTAGGATACCATCAAATTAGGGTTAAGGAAAAAGATATTCCTAAGACTGCCTTTAGGACTAGGTATGGGCATTATGAGTATCTTGTAATGTCCTTTGGTCTAACAAATGCACCTGCCATTTTCATAGATTATATGAACAAGATTTTTAGACCATACCTTGATAAATTCGTTGTTGTCTTTATAGATGATATTCTCATTTATTCAAAGACAACTGAGGAACATGAAGAACATCTTAGGGTAGTTCTAGAAATCTTGAAGGAAAAGAAATTATTTGCCAAGTTATCAAAATGTGAGTTTTGGATGAAAAATGTGCAGTTTTTGGGACATACAATATCTGGAGATGGAATATTCTTGGATCACAATAAAATAAAGGCAGTTTTGTGATGGGAGAGACCTACCAATGTAACTGAAATCAGAAGCATCTTGGGTTTAGTTGGGTATTACAGGAGACTTATAAAGGATTTTTCACAGATATCTTTGCCTTTAACTTGGTTGATGTTCGCTCTTTTGCTTACTGCAAGTGCACGGGTCATACTTGTAATATAGAAAAGAGTCGAATATCGTTCCCACAAGGAATACATTAATCTCAAGAGTCAAATATTAACTAATTGCTTACTTAATACTATTCAAGTACATTTAAATTATAAAAGGCTGTGTAGGTTAACTACAAAGACTAAAATGCAATAAAACTAAATAAAAGATGTTGATTAGAGAATAGGGAATCCTTCTTCACCTCCTACTTTAATTGATAACAAGCAATCCGTATAAGTAATATAAACAAAATGATTAGGTTAGCTTGAGAATCTAACTTAGTTAAAAGCCTATATTTAGGTCAATCAACCATATTTTAGTTACCTAATTCACTATGTTTCCATGAGAACTAGTGCGAAATCCACTCCTTAAGATCTATTCTCAATCAAATACTATGCATGACCAAGAGGTATATTTCTATCCCATTAGAAAATTAACTCATCCCACTATTAGAATGAAATTAAACATGCATCAACCATACATATGATCTCAAATCCAAATTCCTATGTCTAGGTTCATTAGATTTCAACAAATCACTTAAAAGCTGATCAAACAATCAAGAGCATTAAGATCCATAAAATTGAACAAAACCAAATCATCTATATAAACTCAAAGGATTACAAAATCATTCAATATCCATAGGAGGATCCAAAGAAATCCCTATACATTGCTTAGCTAGCCATGAAACACGAAAATCTCACAAAAGATCCATGTCCATGACCTAGAATAAGAGAGAATAAAGAGAAAATAGAGAAGACACTATGATTGAAGCCCTTGGATGCTTGATCTTCTTTGAATAATGATAGCTTCCACTTCTACTCCCTTTGTTTCTCTCAAAATAATGAAATATGAATCTTAGCTGCGTTTTTTCCTTTTTCCTATGTTCTTCTTTTCTGAAATCTGATGGAACAGTATTTATAGGCAAAAATTTTCACTGTCACGCTGCGACGTTAACCTCGTTACGTCGCGACACATGTTGAATTAAGTCACCAGGCCATGACATTCATTCTTTTACGTTGCGGCGCTAAAGCCTCGGGTTTCAGTATACAGCTTTCTGAATGCACCATACCGCGATGTTAACATACTTGCGCCGTGACGTGGTATGTTGAATTTCACTTCAGCCTTCCTCTTCCAATGCAGCTCCAAATCTTCAACAATTCTACTTATTTTGAGCTCTTCCTGCATTAGAGAAATCACTAAGTTAGTAACAGTTGCAAATTCAAATAATCACAAAGAATTATACAAATTTGCTTAAAATCATACAGGAAGATATCACAATTGAATTCAATGAATATAAGCTTAAAATCTTCTAGATATGCATGATAGTAAGGACTAAGCAATCAATAGAGCACATATATAAGGCCAAAATAACTACATTTTATGGAGTTATCACATCCCCAAACCTAGGTTTTTGCTAGTCCTCAAGCAAAACAAAATCTGATTAAGTAAACCTGCTTAACAACACATGTTTCAACATATATTCAGAATTTATCATGAATTCCAACTTCAATGAAACCACAACTAGTGAACAATGATTGTTTAAGTCCTCAAAGAATGCTAATGTCACACAATCAACTCCATACATATACAATCTTCAGCATGTAAATATTCAAAATCTCTTTTCATGCAAATCACATCTGTGAACACTCAATTTTGTCCAGACAAAAAAATAATAAGAAGAAACAAGAAAATGAAAATATAAAAAAACAAAACAAAAAATAAAAAAATAATAAAAATCAAAAATAACAAAAAAGGGTATAATAAAAAAAAGAAAGCAATTCACTCAAAGACTCAATTTCTCCACTTCACAAAGACACACGCATATCCTCTGCATTTTTCCACTCACTCTCACCCACTCCATTATTCATTTAATTTCTTTTAGCAACAGACACAATACACACACCCACTCTCTTTGTCTCATTTATTTTACGTCCCACTCACACTTTCACTCACTTGCACCACTCATTCTCACTCTCACAAATATGCACTCACGTAGAAAAAGGAGGGAGGGACATCAGTGTGCTATTCATTCTCATTTTCACTATAAAACCACTCCACTCCATTTTTCGAAAGGGCTTCAACACGTAGAAACACTTCCTTCCAACATCCATACTCACCTATCTTCCATAACCTTCATTTTCTTCTTCCTTCAATACCCACCACCTCCATCAACTCATCTCCCACAACCCAACCAATCTTCCTCACCACCTTGCACCACTAACCTTAACCCACCGAGTTAACTCGGTTTCACCATCACTCCATCCTTCAAGCTCTACCACAACTCAACCTCAATCACCCTTCTTCTCCAAGCCTCCAACCGTGAACCGAGAACCTCCATGCAGCCACCTTCTCCACACCTACCGAGTTGACTCGGTGGCCATCTCCTTCAACCTTCCAAAGCCAATCTCCCTTTGAACCATCATCACCATCCCTCCACGTAATCATTTTCTCACCATAAACCAGCTCCTACCTTATCACCAAGCCCCCACACGAATCACCATCCACTTTCACCTCTTCTTCCCACCACCCCTCACGTAACTAGGTGTGTTTCGTGCTTTCTTTGCTTCTTCTGGTTTTCTTTTCTTATGTTTCCATGCATGCAGGTTTTCCTTTCTCTTATTTCCTATGTTGTCCGAGGGCTTTATTACTTGTTTCTTTTATTTTATGTAATATATATATATATATATACATGTGTTTGGATTCCTTTTGTTTTTACGTAGTTGTGTTACGTAAGTAACGGATATATGTGTATAGATTTTTTAGGGTGTTGAGTAAGTAATATATATATATATGTGTGTTTAGTTCCCTTTGGTTTTTACCGTGTTGTGTTACGTAAGTAATATATATATATGTGTGTGTACGTAAGTAATATATATATATGTGTGTAATGTTTAATCCTTGTTTGATGTTTTTATTTATTTATTTATTTGATAGTATGTTTTAAATTGTGTATTATGTTTAAAATAAAAAAAATGTGAAGTTAGAAGATCTAAAAAATAAAAAAATAAAAATCAAGCATAGTGGTGTTTATATAAAAGGGTAAATAAATATAAAAAAAATAAAAAGGGTTTAAGAAAAAAAATTAAAAATAAAAGATAAAAATTTTTAAATTTTTTTTTAATGCAATGACTAATGATGTTGATTGAATAGCGGATGCTATCTTCAATGTCGTTTGGATCATAAGGGTTTATTGAATAGCTTCGTGCTAATTTGAATCCTGTGCAAAAATGTTTTTTTTTTCTTTTCAAAAAAATATTTTCTTAATTAAAATCAATCAACTCACAATCATTTTCTACGAATACGTAACTTTGAGTTCCTCATTGCACCCGAGTGCGTAGGAGCAGGATTTTCATTTTGTCAAGTTCAAAAATTAAATTTTTACAATTTGGTTCTTCTTTTCTTTTTTTTTTTTTAAAAAATAAAAAAATAAAAAAATAAAAAAAAATAAACTGCAAATTCTTTTTAATACGGGTAAAATAAATAAATTTGAGATTATCAAGTTTTTGCACAATTGACTTAAGGTACCGTCTCAAGACGGGTGTGATAGGGGTGCAGTGGGATTAAGTTTCCACCCTTCCCTATCCATAACCGACTCCCGAATCCGATTTGGTTCCGAAGACCATTTTCTAAAAAGGTTTTCCAATTTTTCCTAAATTTAAATAAAATTGGTGACGACTCCATATTTTAATTTTTTTAAAAAAATCACGCGAGTTTGCTATATTTCCCGCCGCGATCTCGGTCGCGACAACATCTCCCACAAGCATGCAAGTTAAACTTCTCCTAATCAAGTCATACTCATCCAGATAAGTTTATGAACATACATGCATAGGAATCAAATAATCTGCAAGATTGTCTTTAAACTCTCTCTCCACTAATGTAAATCATACACAACTAAGGATAAAAAACGACTTCAATAGCTTGTAATGTAAGGCCAATAGTTATGGGTTAAAGAACAAAAGGAAATGATAAAATACAAACATTAAGAAATATAAACATGTGATTTCAAGACTTGAGCCACCAATTAATACAATCAAGGTATACAAGTGAACTAATACGACTCTCCGGAACTATTCTTTCATTGGTTTTACCTTTTGGATTTTAGTTTTGGTTTTTCTTTTCTTTTCTCTTTCTTTTTCTTTTTCTCAACTAATTTTTTTCACAACATATGGTTCCTTCAAATCACTTTTATACTGACACAAGCACTTATACCCTTCAATCACGAAACTCAAGTCAAGAAATAACATATTATGTACTTAACATACAATGATGGTAGGAGAAAGAATGCAATATTTTCATATACATTAGAATGATTACATGGTAAAGAATATGTAGGTGATGAAAAACATATAAGACCAAACATTTATCAAGCTTCAAAGTGGACCTATGGATATGATCATGTAAAGGTAAGCTTTTCAGGCTCAATCAGTCCAAACAATGCCCTAATCATTTCCTCAATCATGCACAATCTATGATTTTGATTCAAGAGAGTTTAAACACAATTTCAAAGACAATCAAAACCTCAACATGCACTATTCATAAACATTCTCTAGACAACATTCATATCATGTTCAAAGTTACACAGATATATGAGTAGGATCTAAATCATGCATTTGAAAAGTGACTAGATTATTAAACATGCTTCTTGATTGCATATGGTTTCGCTAAAAAATTAGCAAATTGTAAACACTAATATCATAGGACAATCAAAACCTCACTAACAATTGGCACATGATATACATTAAAATCTTTTCAACATTTTCAAACATACATTTAAACCATCATGTGCACAAAAGTGATATGCATCCAACCCATAATTTGAAAGGAAACGACAATTGTATCTTGAATGAGATTTTCACATTTATATGTTCCTTTAGATGTTATCATAACTAACTAGTATTTATTTTCCCCATTGTTATGCATTTTCACAAATTCGACTTTGAGTTGAATATTCTAAACATGCATTCATTTGGCTTATGGGCATTAAAACATAAAGCTATATACTCACTTAACATAAATAACCAAAACACTAAATTTAAACATACTAATATATACAAAAATTCATTAAACAACAAAAATTTCTAACATTATAACATGCTTTTTAACATTAAAGACACATAATCCCAAAAGCATACAAACGTGTTATAATGCCCTCCCCCAAACCTATGGGAAACAGTGCCCCCAATGTACAAATAGTAGAATGAAAATACAATTGAAGAAAATGCCTTGCATGGAATAAGGCTAGTCATCCTCGTCCTCATCATCTTCATCCTAATCAGCCTCCTGTGGATCCTTATGCGGTTGGGGAGGGTCATCTACAGCCTGGGGTGGGAACTGTGGAACAGGGAAGTCATCCATCGGGAGCCTTAATTACTCAGCCATCCACCAGATAGTCTCAATCATGTAAGTCTTCATGGCCACCAAATACGCAACCTGAGCCCGCAAGTCACCCTCATCAGGCAGTGGAGCCGCTCTGGGCTTTCTACGAGCCTGTCTCTGTCTAGCAGGCACCGAGGCTGTAGCTCCCCCCACCCTCTCAATAAAAGCATCGTTGAGAGGCTGTTTAACATCTGAGAGCTCCTCATGTGGCCCCTACTCTATATGTTGTCGGCTGTAAAGTGTGTGGATCAAGTATGGGAAGAAGAGGCTCCTTGACTCCCGTATCACCCTCCTGATTTGGTAAAAAATGATCTGGACGACATCAATGGACCGACACTCCAGGATAGTATAAATGAGAATGACCTGGTCTCGTGTCACCTCTAATAGGCTTTTTTATGGCAGGATGCAGGTGCTGATGAAGTTGTACCAGACCCTAGCCTTTGATGTCAAACAGGATCTGGGGAAGAATCGTGATGTGTTTATCTGGATGCTCATGGTCCAGACCACTGACTGAGACTTTGCTGTGTAGATCCTGGCAATGACTATAGTAAGGTCTATGCCCTCCTCTAGCTCCCGTCAACTGAATGCAGCATTCTCATAGATGATAGGGGGCTTAGGCAAAGTCAAGGCAGCTGGAATAGCTACCGCAGTGTAAGACATGTTCCTCCCTCGCACGCGCACAATCGCATTCCCCTTACCAGCGAAGACAACATTTGCATAAAACTCTCGAACGACGGGGAGGACTGTGAAAGACTCCAGGTGCCGTGGAAACTGGCTCCAATTAAGCTAGTTGAGCAATCCCTCAATCTTCTGATGTATAGCCCGGGAGAAGGAGAATCTGATCTTTGGTGTAAGAGGTCTGGTAACTAGGACTGTATACCTCTGGGTTTCCTCCTGTCGTACTCAAGAGTAGGGGGAGAAGGCTCCCTGTTGTCTCGACTGCCAGATCCTATTAACCGTTTAGGAGGCATAGTCTCTGATATGTACCTAAACCTTTCAAAAGAAGCAAAATGTGAGAATTGAGGATTAAAAATTACGAAAACATGTAAAACAGTCAATTCTACAAAAATTGGGTTCTCACGCCACGATGTTCAAACTTGGGCCGCGACATTCATACAACTTTAAACATACGCCATGGCATATAGCACTAGCGTTGCGGCATTCAAGCCAAAACGCAAAGCATGTCACAGCGTTAATGTGTCACGCCGTGACATTCAACAAAATTCATCATTACGCTGCAGCATGGGTGATCCATACTGTGACACTCATCAAAATTCAAACACACGTCGTGACGTTACATGAACCACACCACAACGTTAGCACCAAAATAAACTTAGGCAGAAAATAACACTAAAATAAAAACAAATTAGCAAACTAAGTAAATTAAAACACCACTCACCTTGAAAAACAAACGATGCAGGTTGAGAAAGAAGGAGAAGGTTGAGAAAGAAGGAGAAGGTTGCAAGAATCAAAACAAAAAGACAGAGAAACAAAGAAAATGAAAGAAATCTAGAGAGAAACTGGGAAAGAGCATGAAACGCCGTGACATTTAACACTATTTGACCTTGCGCACTGCGGCGTGCACATATATGCACCACGGAGTGCATTAATTCCCACCATAAAATAATTTAAATTATTAATATTTATTTTTTTAACATGCATGTCGCGGCATGTCACATTCATATGTCGTGACGCTTAGCTCTCTAGATTATGGCTGATTCATCAGTAATGACCTCTCACGTCGCGACGTGAGAGGTCTATTTGCATAATTCTGCAAAAAAATGCATTCTGCAGCTGTTTTTGTAGCTTTTAAGCCTCCATCACTTGGAAAACTTGTCCAAAGGGTTAAATCACAATTTGTACAATAAAAACTTAATCAAACTACAAAATCAACATATTAACATACTAATGACTTAAAACTCAAAGGATTAAACATTTGGGTTCCCTCCCAAAAAGGGCCTTATTTATAGTCTCGACAGAACTTTGCAGACCTCATGCTAGAGCTGTCAAAGTGAGAGAGGTCTTCCCCTATCAATCTGTCCTCCATAATAAGGTTTTAGGCTCTGGCCATTAACCTTAAAGCTTGATAAGTTATCTGGTGTAGCAATCTCCATGGCTCCATGGGGGAACACTTTTATTACCACAAATAGCCCCGACCACCTAGATTTAAGCTTTCCGTGGAATAACTTGAGCCAGGAGTTGTAAAGGAGGACTTGTTGAACTTCTTCAAATTTCTTCTACACAATCTTCTTATCATGCCAAAATTTCACCTTCTCCTTGTACAATTTTGTATTCTCATAGGCTTCCAGCCTAAATTCATCAAGTTTATTAATCTGCAAAAGTCTATTTTCACCAGTAGCTTGCAAGTTGAAGTTTAATTACTTTATTGCCCAATAAGCATTATGTTCAAGCTTAACTGGTAGATGACATGCCTTCCTAAATACCAACTTGTATGGTACCAATGGGGCTCTTATAAGCTGTCCTATAAGCCCACTGTGCATCATCTAGTCTTCTTGACTAATCCTTCTGGGATGGACACATCATCTTTTCTAAAATTCGCTTGATTTTGCGATTGGATACCTCCGCTTGCCCACTTGTCTGTGGGTGATAAGCAGTAGTAATATGATATGTTACTCTTTACTTAACAACATTACCCCATACTTGGAAAGTAGAGTTTCAAAATGTTTATTGCAGAAATATGACCCTCTGTCACTGATTATGGCTCTAGGTATTCCAAACCGAGTGAAAATGTGTTTTCTCATGAAGTTAATCACTACCTTAGAATCATTGGTAGGAAATACACATGCTTTAACCCACTTGGACACGTAGTCCACTGCCACAAGAATATATTAGTTCCCAAAGGAGAGAATAAAAGGGACCATGAAGTCAATGCCCCAAACGTAAAAAATCTCAACTTCTAAAATGTATTTGAGGGGCATCTCATTCCTCTTCAAGATATTCCCTGACTTTTGACACCAATCACATCTTTGCACATGAAAATGCGAATCCTTGAAGAGAGATGGCCAATAAAAGCCAGATTGGAACACCTTAGCAGTTGTCCTCTCACCACTATAATGTCCATCATACGGAGAAGCATGATATTGGTTCAAAATCTGCTCAGCTTCCTCATAGGCACACATCTCCTCAATATATGGTCTGGACATTGTTTAAACAAAAATGACTTATCCTAGAGATAATGCCTGACATCATACAAGAATTTCTTCTTTTGGTGAGAGCTTAGATCAGAGGGTAACACACCACCCACTATGTAATTCACTAAATTTGCATACCATGAACATGGTTGAGTTGTGGTAGAAAATAGCTGCTTATCCGAAAATGTTTCTCTAACTGTGATCGGTTCAGCTTGACATTCTTCATTTTCAAGTCTAGATAGATGGTCTGCAACTTGATTTTTTGCCCCTTTCTTATTACGAATTTCCAAATCAAATTCCTGTAACAATAAGACCCATTGAATCAACCATGGTTTTGCATATTTCTTGCTCACTAAGTATTTAATGGTAGAGTGATCCGTGTAAACTATCACCTTAGTACCCACCAAATATGCTCGAAACTTATCGAAGCAAATACAACAGCCAGCAACTCTTTTTCCATTGTAGTGTAGTTTAGCTGCACATCATTAAGTGTTTTGCTAACATAATAAATGGAGTGAAACACCTTATCCTTTATATGCCCCAAAACTGCAGTCACAACATAATCATTGGCGTCGTACATGAGTTCAAAAGGTAAGTCCTAATCTGGAGTGGTAATCACTAGAACTGACACCAGTTTCTTCTTCAGTTCCTCAAATGCAACCTGACACGATTCATCAAAAGTAAACTGAACGTCTTTCTCCAAAAGGTTGCACAGAGGCTTAGCAATCTTAGAAAAGTATTTAATGAAACTCTGATAGAAACTCGCATGATCAAGAAAACTGCGAATTCCTTTAATTGAATTTGGCGGAGGAAGCTTATCAATCACCTCTATTTTTGCCTTGTCAGCCTCCATCCCTTTAATAAAACCTTTATGACCAAGAACTATGCCTTCTTGGACCATGAAGTGACATTTTTTGCAATTAAGGACAAGATTGACCTCTTTACATCTTTTCAGCATGGATGAGAGAATTTGCAAATAGCTCTTATAATTGTCTCTGAATACTGAAAAGTCATCCATAAAGACTTCAAGGTCATACTCAATTATATCTGCAAAGATGGCCATCATGCAACGTTGAAAGGTTGCTGGTGCATTGCATAGCCCAAATGGCATCCTTCGGAAAGCAAACATACTATAGGGACAAGTAAATGTTGCCTTTTCTTGATCTTCAGGCGCTATGAAAATTTAGTTATATCCAGAATAATCATCAAGGAAGCAATAATAAGCCTTTCCAGCTAATCTATCCAACATTTGGTCAATGAAAGGGAGCGAAAAATGATCTTTCTGGGTGGCCTTATTTAATTTACGATAATTCATGCATGTCCTCCAGCTAGTAACCTTTTGAGAAGGGATGAGCTTGCTATTTTCATTGGTGACTACCGTCATACCACCTTTCTTTGGAACACATTGGATTGGCGAAACCCAAGAGCTGTCAGAAATAAGATAGACAATGCCTACATCAAGCCATTTAATTAGACCAGTTGCCTACCAAATAGCTCTACCCCTAGTTTGTCAAACCTTCATGATGTTTTCCATGTTTCCTAACTCCGAAAGTATAATTCGGGTCCTTGACACATTTTGAAAAATAAATTAATATAGTTAAAAGATAATTTAACTTATGTTGTTAAACCTGTAAGAATCATGAATAGAGTTGTGAAAGAACTTAGAGGGAAATAAATTCCTTTGGTAAAGGCGTTATGGGAGGGAAGTGACTTGGAAGAGGCTACATGGGAACTTGAATCCAACTTGATGCGAGATCATCCGGAGCTTTTTGCATAAGGTAATCAAATTTTGAGGATAAAATTTATAAAAAAGGAGGAGAATTGTAACATTATCTCCAGCTTAATAATTCTAATTAGGATTATAGAAGCTCAATAATACTGGTATAGGTTACCTATCAATTCTGGTAACTATATAGATTAGTTTGAGACCTATAACACTGAATGTGAGAAATAGCTCATATAAAATTAATTTTTTTTAAATAACTAAGAAGATAGAAATAAATATGGAAGATTTATTTCTAAGCTATGAATAATTGGAATGAGTTCTAATAAATTTTGGAGGCTTAAAAGAAATAATTTGGCATTTTTAATGACACTGAGTAAGTGTTTAAGAGTCAAATTAAATAGAAAAGTAGCTTGGATGATTATGAGAATATGAGCTAATGTCAAATAGAAGATAAAGATTAATCTAAGAATAAAAATAGATTAAAATGGATATCTGAAAGCTTCTTAGTTCAATTTCATAGGTTTAATTTAACCTAGGAAAGAATAATGAAGCTTAGTGACTGATAAAGGTATGTAAGAATAATTACTGAATAAGGAAACTGAGAATTGAATGAAATCCTAGAATTTCTGTAATACCTATGAATGTTAGAAAATTCTATACTGAAGGATTAAAATATTCTTAACAGATATAATGCTTTCAGTTGGATTTCATTTTAAACTCTCATTTTTCTTTCTCCACTGTCTCACTCTGACATTCATATCTCTTGATTGACTTTCTTATCACTTTACTTTTCTCATTCTTCACTCTCTCTCATTCTCACATTATCAAAAGAAGGAGGAAAAGAAAGCACAGAGAAGAAGAATCAAAAGGGGAAAAAGAGGGAAGATGAAAGAGGAAAGAAAGATAAGAAAGGAAAGAAGAAGGTGACTTCAAGCTAGGTAGGAGGTATTTTTCCTTACTTACTAATTATTTCCTTGTATTCTTAGGGTTTGAGTTGGTAACTTGATAAAAGGATTCAAATGCATAGGTAATTGATAAGTATAGAAAAACTTGCTTGTGATATGTTTTGATTGATGAACTGTTCATTAGCTTGGTTTTCTATGAATATTTGTGATTTATGATGGGATTTCAATATTATCAATTTTTAATATGTCATCTTGAGACTGATTTGGATGCATAAATATGGAGTATTGTGATTGTAGTTGATGTATATTTGATTGCCTTTGGGTTTCTTTGGTTCAAAACTCTGTTTTCTGCAAATTTCTAGCTGGTAATCGATTATCAAGAGCTAGTAATTGATTACCAAGCTGAGAAATGAGCTCCGAAAATGTGGTAATTGATTACCACAAGCTGGTAACTGATTACCAAGTTTCTGGGTAAGTGGTAACTGATTACCAAGTTTATGGGTAAGTGGTAATCGATTACCACACCTGGCTAATCGATTACCAGGTCTTTATTTTTAAGATTTGGCATGTGATATGATGGAAACAGAGTTCTTTACCCCTTGAGAACTAAATGTAAACCTTAATCCTTGAATCAATACATTACAAATCATCTTTTGAGATCAACTTTGCAAATGATTTTGAGATTCACCTTGAATTCTTGAAGGCTAGATTACGAATAGTATTATACTATGATGTGAAAAAATATAATGAAACATCTTATTGAAAGCATGATGAGATTGATGGTTGAGATGAACAACCCGAAATGATGTTTGATTTTCAAGGATAACCCATTATCTAGGAAACTATCCTTATACCTAGTCTAAGACTTGGATAATGGTGGTTAAGGATGGACACACTCTTACCACTAGAGTAATTGAGGTTGAGGATGGACACTCCCTCCTTCTTTACCTGAGTTCTCCCTAAATGAAAAGTAGTTGAGGATGGACACTCCTTCTCTACTTGAGGTGATCCTAGATTAATGATAGTGTGAGGAAGGATGATACCCTCCCTATCAAAGTAGTTAGGGATGGACATTCTCTATTTATTCACAACTTTAAGATGAGAATGAACACTCCCTCACTAGTTATGATTTAGGTTACTCGAAGTAGTTATATGTAATAAGAAGAGACTGTTACAAATAAGTTGAAGTACACCAACCTAAAACTAGACTACTACCAAGTGAAGAGTATTGTGAGGATAGACATTCCCTCTATACCATTTTAATGAATGATGATTATTGATGAATGATGAATTATGATTATTGATGAATGATGAATTATGATTATTGATGAATGACCATTACGAGATAGCTTAATTCAAAAGCTTATCATTGATTGGATCCTTGATAAGATATTGAGATTATGATGAAATTTGATAATGTATTTGGATTATACAAATGATTTTGACAAATGATATAAAATGAATCTCTGTTTCGGGAAGAGAAATGACTTGATTTGGCTTTGCCACCTTTCTACTTTATATAATTTATTGGAATGGAATGATTTTTTCCCGAAAAAGTTAGAATTATTATGATGACATGATTTTGTAGTTATTATTGAGAATTGTGATATTCTCATCTCATTTGCTTGAATTTCCATAATGATTCCAGGACAACTATGTTTAGACCATAAAGAAGAAGAAGGACCTAATCTTAGAGATGTTATGTTCCTTTTTGTTTTGATATATATACATGGTTCTATACCATTTTGTGCCTTAATGGAAAATTATGTATATATAGTACTTTGTTGTACAACTTTGTTTAGAACACAGTTCTAAATATATATATTTTGTACTTTCACTTCAGGCTCATATTTTTGTATTTTATATATGTACATCTTCATAAAAATTGATATTAATCTAAGTGACGTGCTCTAATATAAATTACTAATGCATAATTTTGGATATGTCATTAGTAGTAGTATTAGGACGTTACATTTAGCATTACTCATGAATTCCTAATTTGCCAAAAAAAAGGTCAACTTCTACTGAATTGCATTATGTTGTCATGAATCGACAACCTAGAGAGTTTATCGCATAACTTGGTCTATAAGAACCTGAAAATCATGAGACTAGTCATATTTGAAAGTTAACAGATAAGGTTTCTTGCAGTAAAAATTTCATATTTTTATAAGTTCTCTAGTCACACCAGTGTCTGGTTGAAAATAGGGTAAATTCTGTAGAAAAGAGCAAACTAGCACCTGTTAAATCAGATTGCATAACTTTTTACTCTGAAGTCTAAAATACATGAGACTGGTGGCATTTTAAAGTTAACATGTAAGGCTATAAGAAATAAACATTCCAAGAATTTTGCATTCTTCATGCATTCCCGGTTTTAGATTAAAGTAGGGCTATATTTTGATAAAATGACTAGTTGTCCAATATTAGCTTCTACATTTTGTTGTATAACTTTACCTACAATAAGTCAAATAAAGTGAGGTTTATTTCATTTAAACGATATGAGATAAGGCTATATCTATCTAAATTTTTAAAATTTTGTAAATTAAGATGTATCTTTGGTGCAGTCGTAAATATCAATATTTTTGAATGAGATTTTGGGGTTATAGTCTTGAAATTTCCAAACTAAATTGAGTCCACAATTGTTTTCTCTTACCTCAAATGAATTCTTTAGTGAAATCCAATTTCTTTATGTGGTATCTAAAGTTGTTGCTTTTGGACATGGATAGTTGAACCTTCACGCTGTAAAAATATCATGATTTATGCATTTTTCATACATTTCTAGTTAGTGTACATAGTGAGTATGAATTCTAACAAATCAATCGAGTATGGGTTGTCTACATTTAGATTGTTGTTATTTTAATAGGAATTGATATTATGGTCCTCTGTCAAGTAAAAGACAAGCTACGTGAACATGAAAAACTTTATGTGAGCATCAAATGGTTATTGTCCTATTTCTTTGATGGATTAATTGATACTTTCCTTTGAAAATATCAACATAAGCGTATTTAAGTGATCATTTAAATTAGTATTTGAACTCATAACTGATTAGTGAAAAGAAATGAGCTAATCCATTATAGAGCTTGTAGTATAAATCCTAAAAAGGATCGAAATCTATAAGTAAGCTTTCTTATTGTTTGGTGGATCTAGATGTATACTTATACATAACTCTTATAAGTTTAAATTGGTGTTCTGTAGTTGAACTAACATGAGTAAGTAATGATCTTAGTTCTAGCAAGTCATTTAATTAAATGTATCTCCCTACGACTAAAGACTACCCTTATGGTTGTATCTTGATTGGGGCCATTCGACCATTAAGTGTAAGTGAGTGTACTATTATTTATTTTTTATGTGATGTTGATCTTGTTAAGTGTATAGCTAAACAAAAGCTAGATTAAGTAGTAAACAAATCCTAGCAATGATATGGTGCATGATAATTGTACTAAGTAAATTTTGATGACAAAATTTTTTTAAAAGAAGGGGAGAAACATAACATCCTTCTTCCAGCTAATTTATATGGATATTTTGGGGGTCTGTAGTTACTAAAATGTACTATATAGAAATTAATTTATCTATTATTAGTTAGTTATTAGTCACCGATGTTAAAAGAGTATAGAAAACTACTTAGGTGTGAAAAGTGTATATCAAAATGGCCAAAAGTGTCTAAATTTATCAGTGGCAAAATCATAATCTTAAGAATTTTACTAAGGGTTTTTATGTCCGATAAAATTTAGAAAACCCTAATTAAATAAACAAGCTAGATACTATGCTCATTTGATTACTCGAACTATCTAGTTAGGATAAATTAATAAAATAGTTTTCATCCAATAGGAGTGAGACACCATAAGCCACACTTAACTTAATTTAACTGGTGGATTGAAATACTAATCACCTTATGATTGGTTGATTGAGTGACTAACAGAAGTTAGCCAAATAATAAACATTAGTCTTAACTTGATTGGTTAATGATTAACGAATAGCAAGAAGACATCAATTCTAAGGTGATGGCTAATGAATTACACTAGTTTCAATGTGATTAGTTAATAAGAAGTAGCCAATGGGAGTTAGACAACTTACAAGACACTAGCTTCAATATGATTAGTTAATAAGGAGTAGCTAATGAGAGTTAGACAACTTAGTGTGATCAACCAATAGAAATTAAACAACATATAAGACATAAGTACTAAATTGATTGGTTAATGATTAACCAATAGGAATTTGACATTATGCAAGACATGAGTTTAAAAATGATTAGTTCTTAGAAACACTAGGTTATTTCCTGTTGGTGGATTAAAGACACTAAACTCATTCTAAGTGGTTGGTGTAATGGCCAATGAAGGTTAGCCACCATAGAAACTCCTAACTAGATGTCCTTATTAGAAGTTAGATTAGTTTGGTTAGTGTAACTAAGTCATCATTACATAGTTAGAAACATATATTAAATTAATCCTAAGCCAATGAGAAAGTGTCCACCTAGCTGGACACTTGGTTAGGATCTAATTGGTTCAATCATAAAATAATGAAATTAAGAGATAAGAAAGAAAAAGAAGCAAGAAAGAGGAGTTGAGAGGAGATTTGACCAAGAGAAAGAAAAAAAAAAAGAGAGAGAAGAAGAACACTCCCAAAGAAGCTAGGAGGTTCGGCCAAAGCAAAGGAGAAAGAGAAAAAGAAGGAAAAAAAAATAAGTAAAAAAAGAGAAAAGCCAAGAACAAGAAGGATCCATAGTTTTTCAAGCTAGATTTCAAGGGAATCATGTAGCTAGATTCAAGATCTTCGACTTTCTTGCAAGTTCTTTCAAGAACAAGAGGTAGAGGAATCATATTTCTTTTATTTTCCTTAAGTTATTCTCTTTATAGAAGTGTTCCACTATAACTAAGAAGCATGATTTTCATCCATAGAAACTTTGTTGAGGCTTGTTTTGATGATTTCAAACCCTAGGTTAGTAAAACCATATTTTGTGTTCTTGATGGTTTGATGAATTTCAATTTAATTTTAGTGAGGATTAAGGTTGTTGATGATTTAAGAATCATAGAAATGGTTTTAATTTGAGAAGTTAAGATGAATTGGAATTGATTCAAGAGTTAGGGTTTTATTCATACTAAATTGGGGATTTAGTCCAATCTTGTGTTTAAAGTGAAATTAATGGTAGAATTTTGTTGTTGATAAAGTTAAAAGCATGGATTGAATCTTGATTTTAAAGTATTATGGTCAATTGAAGAAGTTAAAAAAAATAGGGTTCTTAATCTTATTAAATTGGTGATTTCGTCTCACATAGTATTTAAAATGAAATTGATGGTAGAATTGGAAGTTGTAGGCCTAAATATAACTGGAATTAAGTGAATAATAATAAAAAAAACTTGATACCGCCATAGTGATAAATTTGGCCTAGTAGGTACCATGGTCTATAATTAGTGTTGATCCTTGGATTTATGATGTAAAAATGAAGTTGAATTGGTTATTATGTTAGTCCAAGGCTTTTGATTAAATTAGATAACTTAAGAAGTATTTGATGGATTATGTTAATGTTATAAGTTATGATCAAGAAGAATGATCAAGAAAAATAATTTATGATAAAATGATTTATTATAAAATGATTTGTGATAAAATAATTTATTATGAAATGGTTTAGGATGAAATAGTATATGATAAAATGATTTATGATGAAAATGATCTATGATGGAAATGATATGATTTATGATCAAATGATATGATCTATGATAGAAATGATGTGATCAAACGATATGATCTATGATGGAAATGGTTTAAGATATTATTAAGAAAGTCTTACATGAGTCACTTTATTGGGTTCCATATTTCCCTCCAAGAGCATGTGGAATGACCACCTTTATTGGGCTTATTGATTGGAATAACCACCTTTATTAGGTTCCTTTATTGGAATGATCACTATGCTAGGAGACACCTTAGAAAGTTCTAGATCTCAATTATGTTATGTTATGTTATTGATCATGTAAGCAAAAGATGAAGAAATGTTAAAATGTTTTATTAAATGTTACTATTTAGTATGTATTTTATTGATATAAAGTAATGTTATGAAGTACTTCTGTTTGAAATTAATTTTTTGCAATGAATGCAACTGAACATATCATAGTTCAATTAATATTAATTTTATAACTGTATGATTTCTTTACTAGGAATGTAAATTCTTACCCTTATCAGTTATGTTCAGAGAATCAAGACAGTTGACTTGGCTGCATAGTGGGTATGCACTGCTTGCTGACGTACTGACCAGATTTGTTTATTCAGACATTTAGATGTCTTCTTTTTGTAGTTTTTGTATCCATTTGGGGTTGTAAATATTTCTAGACAGATGTATTGGCACACCTTCGATAAATATAATAAATAAATGCAGCTAGTGTGTTTTTAAGTTTTCTGTTTGTATTTTAATAGAATTATGTTCCATTGATACGTTTATTTTATCATTAAAAAAAGAAGAGAAAAATTCAACCTAATTAGTTTAAGATTTAGATTAATTCAATTACATAATAAACTGTTGCACATATTTTTTTGAAATAAGAAATAATAAATGAAGTATGTAATATTCTATCAGCAATATTAAAATATAATAAAATTACTGATAGGATATTACACTAGGCGACTAATCACCCAATAATAGAATGCCCATAATCTTTCTTTTGTGTTGGACACCTATCCCTACCTCTCATACACTACTACTAAATGATTTTTATACAAGAACATGGTTCAAAGCATACAAAATTAATATATATTCTTCTTAACTTCACCAATACCCATTTTTGAAATCTAAAATACATAATGTTCTATGAATATTCATGAATTCAAAATTCAATATTATATACAAATTAATTCTTTGATATCAAAATCTTCAACTTCTAACTAGGTTTACCATACAAATTTCAGAATAGAGAATAAAAGAGTTTAAGGACACCC
Organism: Ormosia emarginata; assembly: GCA_029884605.1. Taxonomy (NCBI): domain Eukaryota; kingdom Viridiplantae; phylum Streptophyta; class Magnoliopsida; order Fabales; family Fabaceae; genus Ormosia; species Ormosia emarginata. The sequence goes on along the minus strand of JAQQTP010000081.1, from coordinate 51,347,780 downwards.
AACACAAATTTTTAGAATCCCAAAGATTTTCCAAACATCATTCAAGAGACATTCTAATGAGTAGAGCTTCAAATCAGAGTACTATCAAAAATAAAAAATTCCATCTTTGTGCTTAATCAATTAGTCGAAATTCATGATGTTCAAGCAACCATGGAGATTTTCTGTAAATCATCTATCTTCAACCTTGTTCTTCAAGCTATATTCAAGAATCCAAAACCATAGACATACTCAAATGCATGTCACCTAGCTTCAATTGTCTATTCATTCAAGTCAAATTCTTCAATACAACTCTTAATAATCAATGGAGAAAAAGATGAAGAGAAGAACTAGGCAACAACAACCCCTACCTCAATCCAAACTTGTTGATGCTTGAATTCTCTTCTTTTCTTTCTTTCCTTCTTCCTTTTGCTGCTCTTTCCTTTCTTCCCTTGATTTTTCTCTTCTCTTCTCCTCTCTTGCAGCTATTGGAACCATGAAGAAAGAAAAGTCAAATTTGAGATAAAGATGATAAGAAGAGAGGCGGTGGAGAGCATGGAGAGATAATGACAAAATTCCACTAAAATTGTTGTATCTCTTAGAAATACTTTAATATTCCATATCTAAGTTTTCTAACTTCCATAAGTGTTATAGAAAATTTTAGGACTTATTTTAATTCTTATACTCATAATTCTATAATTTTATGTACACTGCTATTTATTAGTTAAACTCCATTGCTCTTCCCTAAGTTAAGTTAAAGTTGAGAATTAAGCTAATAAGCTTATTGATGTTTACCTTAATTTGTATTCCTCTCTAAAATATTCTCCATCCTCTACCTGATTTTTCCATAAAATTTAATGATCTTCTGAGCTACTTAACTATTTAATTTAGCCTTTAAACACTTATCATATGTTACCCAAAAATGCCAAATTAATTCAGATAATTCTCTAAAATTATTTACAACTCACACTAGTCATTTGTAACTTAGAAATAAATTTTCTATATTTATTTCTATTATTTTACTAGTTTAAAGCTAATAGGTTAGGGAAGATGTTACAAATTGCCCTCTAAATCAAAAGAAGGGAGTGAAGTTTAAGAGAAAGCCAAACAAAGAGAAGAAAGGAAGAAGAACATATGTTGCTTGGGAAGACAATGACATAGACTCTTTGAATGGATCAGATGATGAAGTAGTCAACCTTTGTCTCATGGCCCAAGATGACCTAGAGGTAGAATCTCAAACTTTTCAATCTCAACCTTCTTATGAGAAATTGTAAGATGCCTTTGAGGAATTTCATGAAGAATCCATGAGACTTGCAAAATTGGTTTCATCTTCAAAGAAAACAATTTCCTCTCTTAAAAATCAAATTTTTTCTTTAAACAAAGAAATTGAGGAATTGAAATTAGAAAATGAGACTCTTGAATTGATTCAAATTCCTCATGATCTATTTGCTCTTCTAAAAAGGATGCTCTTTCTTCATCTTCTTCATGTCATTCATGTTTATCTTTGGAAAAAGAAGTTAAAGATTTGAAAAATATCCCTACTAAGTTTACCTTGAGAAGGGATAACTTGAACATCTTACTTGGGAAACAAAGATGTGTGTTTGACAAGGCTAGATTAGGTTACAATCCTAAGAAACAACAAAAGTTTTATAAGAACTTCTTTGTTACCTCAAGTGTGTAAAGTAATCCTTCTGTTACATGTTTTCATTGTGGAAGAAAAGGTCATAGTGCATCCACATGTAGTATTAGGAAGAACTCTTATGTTGGTCAAAAGAAAATGTGAGTTCCAAAAGGCTCTTCGCCCAAAACTAACACATAAGGACCCAAAAAGATTTGGATACTTAAAACTAAAACTTTAACATGCTTTGTAGGTGTGCTTGAAGGCCAATAGCTTAAATTGGTACCTTGATAGTGGCTGCTCCAAGCACATGACTGGTGATGGATCCAAGTTCTCCTTTCTTGCTACCAAGAAACATGGACATGTCACTTATGGGTACAACAATAAAGGAAGAATATTTAGAGTTAGAAAAGTTGGTAAAAACCCTTCTACCTTAATTGATAATGTTTTATATGTAGAAGGACTCAAACATAACTTACTTAGCATAAGTAAATTATGTGATAAGGGAAATAGAGTCATTTTTTACTCTAATTGTTGTATAATTGAAGATAAGGATGATAAGCAAGTTAAGTTTATTGGTCGTAGGATTGATAATATCTACATGATTAACCTAGATGATATAACCTCCCAAGATGCATAATGTCGTATGAGTAAGGAAAATGATTCATGGCTTTGGCAGAGAAGAATTACCCACATTTATATGGATAATCTAAACAAATTGGTTTCAAAAGAATTGGTAATTGGACTACCTAAGCCAATTTTAAAAAAAGATAAACTTTGTGATGCATGTCAAAAGAAAAAGTAAGTAAAGGTCTCTTTCAAAGCTAAAAATGTTGTTTCTACATCTAGACCTTTACAACTTTTGTACATGGATCTTTTTAGACCTTTAAGAACTATGAGCTTTGGTGGGAATTACTATGCTCTTATGGTTGAGGATGATTACTCTATATACATATGGCACTATTTCTTGCTCATTTAGAAAACTTGCCAAGGTTATTCAAAATGAGAAAAATTGTAGCATTGCATCTATTAGAAGTGATCATGGTGGAAAATTTGAAAATCAAGAGTTTGAAATGTTTTGTAATGGAAATGACATTGAGCATAATTTTTCAGCACCTAGAACTCCATAATAAAATGGAGTAGTTAAAAGGAAAAATAGATCTTTGGAAGAATTGGCTAAAACTATGGTCAATGAAACAAGCCTTCCTAAGTATTTAAGGGCAGATGCAGTAAGTACTTCTTGTTATGTAATGAATAGGACATTAATAACACCAATTTTTTTTAAAAAAACTTTTTATGAATTATACAAAGGAAGGAAACAAAACATTTCTCATCCTCATGTCTTTGGATACAAATGTTTTGTTTTGAACAATGGAAAAGATAACTTAGGTAAGTTTGATACAAAATCTGATGAAGAGATATTTCTTGGTTATTCTTTTATTAGTAAAGCTTTTAGAGTCTATAATAAGATAATTACGACTATAGAAGAATCTATACATGTTACATTTGATGAGACTTACCCTATTGGACTAGGAAAGGATGATGTTGATGGTGTTACAAAGATTTTAACAAATACTCACTTGAAGAACAAAGATGAAGAGAAAAGAAAAGAAAGCCAAAGTAAGGAAACACCACCACAACAAGAGGAGCAACAATCCAATGGTTTTTCAAAAGAATGGAGAACTTCAAGATACCACTCTCTTGACAAAGTTATGGTTGATGTTTCATAAGGGGTAACAACTCGAAACTTACTTTGAGATGCATGTAATCATATGATTTTTGTTTCTCAAGTTGAACCTAAAGACATGGATGAGGATATTAATAATGAACATTGGATCTTGGTTAAGCAAGAAGAGTTGAATCAGTTTGAAAGAAATTAAGTTTGGGAACTTGTTAAAAGACCCAATGATTATCCTATTATTGGCACCAAAGTGGTCTTTAGGAACAAACTTGATGAAATGAGAGTAAAATAAGAAATAAAGCTACGTTGCTTACTAAAGGATATAATCAAGAAGAATGAATTGATTATGAAGAAACTTATGCTCTTGTTGCTAGATTAGAAGACATTAGAATGTTACTTGCATTTGCTTGGATCATGGATTTCAAGCTTTATCAAATAGATGTAAAATGTTCTTTTCTAAATGGTTTTATTCTAGAAGAAGTGTATATGAAACAACCTTCTAATTTTGAAAATTATGAGCTGCCTAACCATGTTTTCAAATTGAAAAAGGTCTTGTGTGCCTTAAAACAAGCTCTTAGAGTTTGTTATGAAAGGTTGATTAAGTTCCTTTTAGAAAAAGGCTTTTCAAGTGACAAGGTTGACAAAACACTTTTCATTAAAAACAAAAAAGCATGATACTCTCCTTGTACAAATTTATGTTGATGATATTATATTTGGTGCTAGTAATGAATCTTTGTATAAGGAGTTTGTTAGTACTACGAAAAGTGAGTTTGAAATGTCTATGATGGGTGAGCTTAATTTCTTCCTTGGACTTCAAATCAAGCAAACAAAGGATGAAACATTCATAAGTCAAACTAAGTATTACAAAGATTTGCTCAAGAAGTTTGGAATGGAAAATAATGTTAAGCAAATGGCTACCTTAATAAGCACCTCTTGCTATTTGGACAAGGATGAATGAGGTAAACATGTATAAATCACTAAATATGGAGATATGATTGGCTGACTCATTTACCTTACTGCAAGTAGACTAGATATAATATTTAGTATGTGCATGTGTCCTAGATACCAAGCTTGTCCTAAATAATCTCATCTAAGTAAAAAGTAATAAAATATATTGTTGGCACTACACAAATGGGCTTATGGTACCCCAAGGGTGCCTCATGTAATTTAATTGGTTATTCCAATTCTGACTTTTCTAGATACAAAGTGGATAGGAAGAGTACTAGTGGGACATGCCACTTGCTTGGAAACTCTTTAGTTTTTGACTTAGCAATAAACAAAATAGTGTGACATTGTCTACAGCTGAACGAAGCTGAGTATGTTGTAACTAGAAGTTATTGTGCTCAAATCCTTTAGATTGAGTAATAACTTCTAGATTATGGACTCCAGCTTGATCACATCCCTATAAGATGTGATAGCGCTAACGCTATCAATTTAACTAAAAACCCAATCTTTCATTCTAGGACTAAGAATATTGAGAATAGACATCACTTTATAAGAAACCATGTAAAAAAAGGGGATTGTGTGCTTGAGTTTGTGAAAACATCAAAACAATTAGCTGATATCTTCACAAAACCTTTAGCAAAAAAAACTTTCTTTTATATAAGAGGTGAACTTGACATATTTGATCGATCATGCATTTGAAGTGAATGTTTGTGTTTGCTACATAATTCTTCTTGTTGATTTTATTTCTTGAATCTTATACTGACTTGAGCGTCATAGGTTCCCCTAAATTTGTTTTGTAGGTGCTTTCATCATGATTAAGTCCTCCAACTTGCCCAAGGAATACTTGTTGAAGTTTGCTAAAGTTTCAATATTTTTTTGATATAATTATAGTTTACATGGAATGTGAAAATCTACAAGTTTGTGGATTTACAAGGAATGTGACTTTTTGATTCAAAAGCAATGAATTACATGGAGGTATAATGGTTTGCAAAGCTATTAGAATAATTAGAAATTTGGTTTTTGCATAATGGAATGAAGAAATTATGGTTTTGGAATGAGGTAATCGATTATAAGTGATGGTAATCGATTACAAAGGCTTTGGAATGTGGAATTTTTTTGAAGACAACACTATGGTAATTGATTACAAGGGTGTGTAATCGATTATAAAGCCCTTGAAAAGTGCTTGCAAAGATGACAGAAGGATGGTAATCGATTACCATCTCCTGGTAATCGATTACAAGAAACCCAAAATTGTCAAACACAGTGTGGTAATCGATTACCACTCATGGTAATTGATTACAAGGGTCACAACAGCCTCATAATCGATTATGGGCTCATTGTAATTGATTACGACCTATATTTTTTTAGCTGTGGACACCTTTTTTCAAGCCATTTTCAGCATCATCTTCCCTCTATCTCTAAAAACCCAAAAAACTAACCTCTCTTCCACTAATTTCTACCTCATTTCTGCACCAAATTCCTCAGTTCCACCTCAAAATCTTCACAAACACTCATCCTTTCATTTCCCCCAACAACCCACTGATCAAAAACACCCTTTCATCATCTATCTCCTCTCTCTCTCTAGAACTTGTGACCCACTCTATAAATCTCACTCAAATCTCCATCAAATTCCCTTTTTCTTGTCCTAATCAATCCCAAAACACTTCATCCTTCTCCTTACTTCCATTCCATACCAAAAGTCCTCTTAAAATGGCTGAATAATCAAAAGGTACTTGAAGCCAAGAACAGGGCATGCTGTTGGCAAAGCTCCACAAGCACTCCTTTAGGATTTGGATTTTTCTCACCTATTTAGCAGTGAACGGTAAATGGAGAACTACAGAAAGAACTCTCAGATCAGAAAAATCATCCAACCAAGGTATTTGGATAATACCTTTTTCTCCAATGAGCCATTTCAGTGTTATAAATTGCTGTAGGAAAATGGTTTGATTACATTTTTTAGCATTAGAAGAGACATCTATTCGGACTTAGTTAGAGTGTTTTATGCTAATTTGAAGTATGAAAATTCCACTCTAATTACCGAAGTCAAGAAAGTGAAGATTATTATTACTTATGAAATGTGGTCAAGGTTAATTGGGCTAACGTTTAATGAGGCAATTTTAATGGTAGTGCTAATGTCTGAGTTGATAAGTATGACTATAAAATTACTTTGAACACTTGCTTCGGGCTAACTATAGGTGAAAAATAAAGTTATGGCTTGACCCTTGAAAATCGTACATTATATTTTAGTTAGAGCTCTTATTGCAAGGGGAGGAAACTACTCCCAAGTACAATAAGATGATGTACTGACTCTGTGGGCCTGAAACACTAGTAACAGATTAATTACGGCTACTATGTCATTAAACATATGTTGAAGGAACAAAAGGGAAACCATCATCTACCATATGCCATGCTTATCATTAAAATACTTCAATAATTTCATGTTTAACTTGTTGGAGAAGTAAAAGACCAAAGCTCAGATGGTTCGGACTCTATTGATGAGCACACTCTCACTAAGATTAAGATGAAAAAGATTGGTGATGAGTGGTTCTACATTGATCATAGAATGGATGGGAACATTGCCCAAGGTAATGAAGATGATGAAGAGAATGCTGAAGAACAAGTGATGCATGCAACATAACAAGGTGCCCTATCACAAATCATCATGCATCGGCTACTCCAACAACCTATTCCTAAGCATTTAATTTGAGTTTTAATTCTTTCATCTATATTGCTCTATTTTCAACATTTTTTAGATGTCTTTCAGAGCTTCATAGTGCTTCAATTTATATTATTTGCTCTTTGAGAGAGCTTATTTCATTCAATCTTTATTGTAAACACTTTAGAGAGTAGAGGATCCCTTTAGGAAACAAATAAGATTCTACACATAGAGCTAGATGATCCTTGAAGTGTAAGAAGGGTTCAAAATTTGTAAGGGTTTGTCAAGCACCTATTGAAACTTGAAGAATAGTAGAAACTCTTAGGTGGATGATCCTAGGGATTGGACGTAGATCACAAGGGTGACTGAACCAGTATAAATCTTGTTTGTACTCTATTATACCCTTATCTTTTTACTTTCAAGCTTGTTTATTGATTTTGCATACTTGTTGCTTCATCATCTACTCATTCACTTTATCTAAATTTGTGTGAGAACTTTTTGTTGTCATAAATCCATTCACTACATAAGAAAATAACTTCAACAAAAATCAAAAGAGGCTTGTTTGCAAAAAGTTTTGAAAAACTTAGTTCACCCCCTATTGAGTTTTGAAGCTACTTGGTAATAGACAGGCCAAACAAAATAAGGTATAGATGACTAGCAAAATGGATTATACCCATCAAAACACAAACAAAGCCTCACATTTTGGGGATCATGTGCAAACTCTTGATGCATCTCATCAAACCAGTTCCTTGCCTCTTCATCCGATGGGTGACATAATACCCCATGTTGTCTTCTATTTACATAATGGTATCTTATGTGTTCAACAAAATTCATATAAGCAAACAATCTCTTAAGCCTAGGAATTAGAGGCAACAATGCATTCTTTGCTTAAGAACATAATTCTCATTTTGATTTGTATCTGTACGAGGCCTATACTATTCAGCACCACAAAATTTACATTGCCTCAATTACTTATCCTCTTCAATGTAGAATATCATGCATCCATTAACACAACAATGATATTTAACCGATTTAATCCCTAGTTTAGCAATCAATTTCTTTGTCATATACAAATTATCAGGAGCAAGTGACCCAATAGGATTTATTTCCTTCATTATTCTCATTACATCATTATAAGCATTCTTATACAAGTTATGATTAGATTTAAAGCTCAACATTTGAAGAGTAACAGATAATTGGGAGTGACTTTCGCACCCAGGCCAGAAAGATTGTATTCAACAATTAATAAGTTATTAAACTGTTGGGTCTCATCATTTGGGGGTTCTTCTGCTCTGTCCTCAGAAGGATTACTAAAACTAGGAACTTCTACTCTAGCAACATCGTATATTAGTTGTTGGTAATCATTAACTACATTTTTATTACTAACTTCAGGGGTAGTAGAAGTACTAACATAAGCTTTGTATTGAAATAGAAGTACAATTGGGTCAAACTCCCTATGATCCAACCAATACCAATAATTTGGCTGAAATCCTTTCTTATACAAATGTAACCAAACCATGTCTAGGTCTATTAAGTTTACACCACAACATTTCAAAAATAAATATCTAATGGTTCCCTCAATTTCATATTGTGAAGACCGATATGCAAAATTAACAAATTCTTCAACCTCATCTGAAAATTCTTGTACATAACCCTTCCTACAAGGAAGAAACCTATTATTCATTGATTGATGATTTTCAGGGATATCCATCTTCTGTAATCAACAACGAACAAAATTCTAAGTTAACCCAACCCATAAAGGCCTAAACTATAACATATAACATTCAATTTAAACTTTTCAATAACTAATTCAAGTGCAAGATAAAAATGTCATAATAATGAAAATATATGTAAATTATGACTTAGTCTAAATTCCTAAATCATTAAATTCATTATCTAACATTAAGATTGATAATAATTCACTCAAGTTTCTACAAAAATCATTGCAAATCCATTGCAACTTTAAAAATTTGTCAATGATAGTTAAATTAATAATTTCTATAAATTTGATATTAAACTTAACTAACATGAAAAAAATCATACACATTACAATATTAAAAATTTAAATGTTTTGCACCTGGACTGGGATGTAGGATGCAACGAGATAGCGAGAGTAGCGATAGTAAAACATGTAGTCAATAAAGACAAAGCTCATCAATTGGTCAAGAATAATCATAAAACACTCGGTCTCTACAAATTCATATCATCCAAACAACGAGACAAATCTGGTTATTATTATTTTTTGATGTCTAGTGCATCAACCGAGAAAGAAAAGCTTTCACTTCAATCCCTACGACAACTTGTTTTCCCCTATTGAGAGAAAAGATGTGCTAACTTCAACCTTGTATTGGGCTATCATGTTTTTTATGCTTCTTTATTTGTCCTTCATAATGGGTCCATTTTTAATGTTTAAGCTCTATGGAGTTCCCTATTAGATAATCTCATACTGACATTCTTAATTTTAAGTTAATTAGTTAACATGTCCAATAGTTATTCACTTATTTGAACATGTATAGATCTTCATCATGTGGTTGGACTTCATCACATACTTGCATCACCATGGTTACAAGCAAAAACTACCTTGGTATCACGACAAGGTAACATAACAAGTTGATTCTTGTTCCTTCAATTTTCTTTAATGTCTTATTATAGGTTGCAAATGAAACTGAAGCTAGGAGCTCAAATATTTTTGCTTTTGGTAAACAGAGTTAGATCTACACTTAAATTGATATAAACTCAAATTCATGACCACACAATCTCAAGATGCAAAATGCAAAATATATACATTTCCTTCTATAGTCCTAAAAGTTTTTCTTTTATTTTTTAACTCACTACAAACACAAGCACAAGAAAAAAATACAGTTGTGAAAAATAAAATTAAGGAGTTCAAAAAAAATTATAATAAAAAATAAATAAAGCTGCGGTGCTTGGAAACTACTATAGGAAAAATGCAGCAGTGACAAAAAAAAATACAGTTGTGAAAAATAAAATTAAGGAGTTCAAAAAAAATTATAATAAAAAAGTCTCGAAATAAAGATCCATGTGTGAAGCGTGATAGACGTGTGAGTACACCAACACCGTAATAGCGACGATGACATCGGAGTCACGCCTCTGTTTTCGTAGTGCTAGACCCAAGAAGTGGTGCAACAAAGGCCTTGACTTTGCCCCCTTAAATATATAACAAAGGCTGCCTTAAGTGAGTGTGAGCGAGGGAGGAGGCGATGTGCAAGAAGAAGACTAGCAACAACGAGAGAAAAGAATGGAAAAGGAGTAAGGGAGGACGACATGGAAGAAATGAGAATGGGGCAGGGTGCTAGTTCACATATCTTCAAAGTTTCTATTTGCCAAATCCGACGGAAACATTTTCCATTTGATTTTTTAAAATTTTTATATGATAATCCACTGGAAAAAGGCATGGACGACATGTATTAATCAACTAAATTTTTTTTAGACTTGAGCCCGTGAGATGTGGTCATCGAGCCAATCCACTAGAAATTAATAATTTTTTTTTGAAAATCTTCTTTAATTTTTTTTATTTTTTTAAATTTATGTTGGATTAGGCCACTGGAAATTATAGTTTCTGGTAAACTAATCAGCGGCGACATAAATAATTTTTTTTATTTTCTATTTATTTTCCATAAAGTTTAAGGAGGATAAAGCCGTAGTAAAGTATTTAAATTATAAAAATTTAAATTTTTCTTTAATTTTGTTATTTTTTGGTGAATCAAGCCACCGAAAAGTAAAAACTCCATTGAAAAAAATTAATTTTTTTCACTTCATATCCACCAGAAACAAAAGTAATTACTATCAGATTAAAGTCTACTGAAAGGGTTGCTGGTAACATGAGTTTTTCTTGTAGTGCATACCATTATTCTCCTACCATTACTTTTCTACCCATCATACACATCTTATCACTTTCTCATTCAATCTTTATCCTTATCATCTTTCTATCTCAAAACACTCTTATCTTCTATTTCTCTCACCATATCGTATCTCTTTCCATCCAAATATTATCTTTTTCACTCTTTCCTCATCTTTAAAAGGTTTAGAGATTCATCAATGTTAAGCAAGGGAAAAAGGAAGGCAAGGGAAACATCTTGAGGAAGCCAAGGTGAACCATCTCCACTAAGGAGGAGGACAATGAGGCAACAAACCCCACATAGGGAGCCATATCCAACACCATAAGAGGTAGAAGAATCCAACCCTCTTTTGGCTAGGCTTATTTATCCCACTAGATATCTAAATAAGAACATTCTAAGGCAGTTGGGGTTGATAAAAGTCAATGCTCTACTTGATAACATAGGGTGGTCCAGATTTGATAGAATGAGGAAATATCCATATGAGGCTCTTACTAGAGAATTTTTGCAAACTATCACATATCGTTTAAGGGTATATGATCTTGCTCATGATGGAACCATTGCATTCACTTTGATAAGGACTCAATACTAATTTCCTATTTCTCGCCTTAATCAATTTTCTGGCTTTGCTAATGATGGTGCTAGATTTATTCCTCTAGGATTTAATGAAGTTCTTGCATGGAGGAAATTAGCTAATTAGGATGTTTACAACCCTAAAATGTCTAAATCTAGTAATTCGTATTGCCATGCCTATAAATATCTTCATATGGTATTATCACACACTATTTGTGCTCGAGGGAAGAGTACCAAAGTGTTGAATAAGGATGATTTATTCTTCTTGCATAGCATGGTTCATGGAACTAAAATTAATGAGGGATATTGACTATGTAAGCACTTTATAAATATGGCTATGAAGACCAGTGGCAGGATTATATGCGACGGTTTAATCACCGTTATTGTTGAGGACCTTGTATTCGACCCACATGCTTTTGAGCTTTCATTTATCACAGGGAAGAACATCATAGATTATCCTACACTCGTCACCATGCAGCTTTGTGTCTGGATTGAATCGCTTTCACTTGAGGGACGCTACAAGTAATACCATTCCACTAGAGGAGGATGAGAGGGAGCATCATAAGCCACTGGACATGTCACCACCACTGCCACCACCATTTGATTATGAGGAGCACCCACCATCACTACAACATAGAGATATGACTTTAGCTCACATTATGTAGAGGCTGGAGCATATGGACACTGGATTTACTGCGAGACTTCAACGTATTGAGGATACCAAGCAAGATCATAGATGTCAACTTTCTAGCATTAATCTGACTATTGCATGTTTCTCTAGACTCTTTCCATCATCTTTATCTCATCCACCTAGACCTTTTTTGTTTGTTCTTGCTTCTATTTGGACATTTGTGCTATTTTGGTGTATTTGGATAATTTGGTTATCTTTTTTATTTGACTTGGATCTAATTATCGTATGAACGCATCACTTTATCGCCTATTATCGATTTACTTAGTATGAGCTTTGTTTCTAAGCATAGCAACATTTTTAAGTGTGGGGGTGTGGCATATCATGATATTTGGACATTTTTGTTTATAAAGAAAAAACAAAGGAAATTAATAAATATGTTGAATTTGAAAAATTTTAAAGAATTTAGAAATAGAAAAAAATTAAAATTTTTTATATGCATTTTAATAATTTAATAGTTATATGCAATCTTAGCATGTGTGTGAGTTTGTCTAGTTTGTCTTCTTTATTTATCTTAGTTGTTTTTTTTTATTTTTATTTTAGTGCATGTGAATTTTAATTTTGTGTATTTCCCTCTTCTTTTATTTTTGCTTTAAGTAGATTCTAGTTAGCGTTTTTAGAGTCGACTTAAGTGCCTCATTAAATTCAGAACCTTTGCAGAGAGATGTATATACTATATAGTGTCAGGCAACAAAAAAAAAAGATCAAATAATCCAAAAATTAAGGATAAAAAACAATTATTTAGTTTAGATTTCTAGTTAGAATTTTAGTAGAAAGCACATTTGAGGTTCAAAGTCATCTCATGTACTTAATTTTGCAATCAAGTACAAAAATTTGAGAATTTTTAATTAAAAGAACTTTTTTTTAAGAATATCTTTAGACACAAATACATTTTAATGCATGATAACTCAAGATAGTTTAAGAGTAAGTGAATCCATGAATGCTTTTCTTGTTTAACTTGAAACTATTTGCTTTTCTAAAGTATTATCTATAGATTAGTTGAATGAATTTGTGAAGTCTTAGAAAAAGTTTATGTGAATTAAGTAATTTTTGAAGTATCTCACCAGTCCTAGATTAACTCTTCTAAATCTGTTGAGACGAAATTCTAGTACGCACATCTTAAGGGAAATGATCTAAGCATTCTTTGTTAACCATTAGCCTTACACATTACCTACCCAACATATACATTCATCCTTGGTAACCTTTTTGAAGCCTAAACATTTAGCCTTAATTTTCTTTCATTTAACCCCATATATTACTTATCTTTTTAGCCTAAACACTAGACTTTCCCTTTATGAGAAGGGATTAACGAAGTGAAAGTTCATTGGGAAGATTGGATATCAAAAGGAGAGAATATTTAAAAAAAATAAAGATAGACACCCAAGTATTCAAAGAAATAAGTGAAGGGATGGATTATTTTTTTGTATAAGTAAGAAAGGTAATGTTTAATGGCTAAGTAAATATAAGAGTTTTTTATGTGTGGATTAGGCACACGGTCAATAGTTCGAGTTTAAGCAAAGCTTTGTTCTTCTAGAGAGAGAGAGAGAATGAGAGAGAATGATGATCTCCATATTAGTGCTATGAAAGCTTTAAAGCTTTGATCTTTCTTGCTATAATTTCTTTCTCATCTTTGTTATATCCTAACCTTTCTTTATTTTTAGTCCTTTTTACCTTTGACCACATTACAACTTTATAAAAGACCTTTTGATCTCTTAGATGTTGCACTACATTAATGGAGATAGGGATATTGGCTTTGCCTATGGGATTGGGAGTTCAATAAATTCATAGAGATATTAGGAGATGCTTGATGAACATAAATCAATCTAGGATTAATGAGTTCATGATTAAAGTAGTTTATGATGATATGTATGTGAGTGTTTTGTTTCTTGTTAACATTGAATACATGATTGGATTATCAAACTTTTGGTGCTTGAATGAGTTGTCTATGAGCTAATATTTGCAGGTGAATCTTTTGATTTTGGAAGTTGAAAAGTCAAAAGTTAGAAAAATTTCAAAATTGTAAGTTCTGAAATTCTGAAAAGTTCTTATTATCATAAAATTATTTTGGGTTTTGAAGAGAAGCAATATCCTTTTTGTTATTATTTTTGGTTCATTACTTGAGGACAAATAATAGTTTAAGTATAGGGGTATTTGCTAGGTTGCAAAAAGATTATATTTTAGTGATTTAATTGCTATATTTTATGAGTTAATGTTAAGAATTTTGTGCCATTTAACTCATATTTACGAAAAATATATATTTCCACAATATAATTATTTTTTACATTAATTTAAGTCTTTTATTCTATATTTTATCTATTTCTTTCAAATTGAATAAGAGGCCTTGAAGAAACAGAATTCTATTACAAATCAGTCACAAATTTGTGTACTTTTTTTTACCATGTTGTAATAAATTAATCATATCTCAAGTTATAAATATCAAAACAGAGTGATTCTTGTGGTGTTGAAAAGTTAACAGAAAATGCAACAACTTTCATGTTCATTATGAAAGCCAACTCAATCATTTGGAGGTCATAAAACAAATATTAATCACACTGTCATGCTTTTGCATTGAGACAACATAGGCAAACCATGCAAACCCATCGTCCAGTGTTCGACTATGCTTCACCAATAGACCCATATGACTTATTCTACATTTTAAGTGTTTATAGGATCATCTTATCATTTATTGAGCTTAAACTCTTGACACTTTCCTAAGACTTAACCCTAGAATACTATTATTACTCTTTAAATACAACATTAAGAGGCATAGATCAACAACAACTGGGAACTAACAATTGAGAGCAATTAGAATTAGATGACATCTAGGTCTAGATGGAGGAGAGCTCTTGCTTTAAAGTAAATACCATTATAGAGAGCTTGACCAAAGATCTACCTAAAGGAGGAAGCTTTAATATTTTGAAGATGAGACTTCAAAGGGAAGATCAAAAAGTTTTGAGTTCAACACGAATCGTTCTATCTCTTGAATCTCTTAATTATGTTTGATTTGAATATGTTTATGTTATTTGAAGCCATGCTAGGCTAGACTTCTTTTTTGGTTGAGGGATAAAGTTTAAGACCTCTAGACATGACTTTTAATAATTGATGTAGATGCTTTTATAGTGTTTTAATTGAACTTATTTGTGTTCTTCTATAATAAATGTTCATGACTTGTATTTGGATTTATTTAGGTGTGCAACTAGATAGATCTTAATATGTTTTTAATGCTAGTTTAGGCAAACATGGTAACACTTGGGAGCCTGTGGCCACAATTTGCTTATATCCGAGTAGAAGTTTGTAATTAATTATTAGGAGGACTTTTTGTTCATTGTGATAGGGAACATAACATATAAGTAAATAATTTTCTGAATGTGTGATTGTTGCTTAAATCAACCTATCTTTCTCAACTTAATGCATCTATTTAGAGGGCCTATTAGGCAAGGAAAGGTATTCTCGAGCATGGTAGGAAACAAAAATAGATAAAGATTTAGGGTATGATGGCCTTTTACCTCCTAAACAGCAAACTAAGGACATATTTGGGGTAGTTGCAAGTATCTCGGGCTATCTACGGTTGGTTGGTTCAATTGAAATCCTAGTAAGAGTATTGAAACCAAGCATTCTTAAGTGGTATGTCTTATCTTATCGAAGTCTAGAGGTAGATACCAAGTCTTTATTCATAATTATTCCAATTTTCATTATAGCTATTGAACTATTTAGTTACTTGCTTTGTTTTCGTTATATAGTTTTAATGTATTTTTTGTGACAAATATTAAAACCACCCAAATATTGGTTGGACTTTTAATCGATTCTTTTGTAGGAATGATCCTTACTTATTGCTATACTAGATCATTACATTTAATCATTATTATATACTACAATTGGTAAGGTTTAAATGTTGATAGGTTCCTTCGCAACGACATACTCTTATTTCTTGGCTTGTTGTTGGGGCATAATAATGGAGCACCAACAAATAGAATATAAATTAATAAGCATTTATTAAATATAATAAAGTAATCAATGTACCACTTTTTTAGTTAACTTATTAAGTTTTGAGTTTAATTTTTTTTAAAGGAGGTCTAAAACCAAGGGTGAAGAGGGGCTAGGCTAAATTGGTGGCATATTGGCATTAGTGAGACTCAATCCATGACTAAATTTTCAAAGAGATTTAGTGTTGTTTGATCAAGTGCTTACCACTAGGCTA
The DNA here is from genome assembly GCA_029884605.1 of Ormosia emarginata. Taxonomy (NCBI): domain Eukaryota; kingdom Viridiplantae; phylum Streptophyta; class Magnoliopsida; order Fabales; family Fabaceae; genus Ormosia; species Ormosia emarginata. The sequence continues at coordinate 51,331,588 of JAQQTP010000081.1, read as the reverse complement.
AAACATATTGTGGTAATTAGTCAAAGCACGACTCTTTTTTACTTAAGCCCATCAATAAGTGCCATAATTTGATCTAATTTTGACCCTATATGGCCTTTGCCAAGGTAAGATGTTATTTTGCAACCAACAATCCCCCTCCATATACCTTCCTCCTGCATTCTGCCCTTTTATAGGAATTAGATTTGTGACATTGGTTCTGATACCACTTGTTTGATTAAGCATATACCCCTAGGCCAAAAACTATAACTATTAGTCTGAGCACAACTCTTTTCACTTAAACACATCAGCAAGCATCATGGTTCAATCTAACTTTGACATTACTTGAGCCTTACCAAGGTAGGATGCTGGCCTGCAACCAATAGGTACCATTTAAGCTAAAGTTCTTAGACCAACTGATTTTATAACTAATGAAAATTATAAAATGGCCACAAACTAAGCTACAAGTCTAGATCAATGTCTTAATGTTGGTATTTTTGGAGTTCAATAACTATAAATAGAGGTTTAAATAGAATGGGCTAGGCTAGTTTTTGCCGAAATAGGCCTAGGCCTGTTCTATAAAATATCGACCGAAGCTTGGTCTATTACCTACCATAGTTTGTTTTTTTTGGCTCGGTCTAACTTAAAAGCCTATTTAATAGCCTATATTACATGAAGGCCTTTATATAGGCCATGAATTTTTTTAAAAAAATTTAGAAATAGGTATAACCCCAACTCATTTCATAAGTAATAAAAATTATAGAATGGCCACAAAGTAAGCTGCAAGTTAAGGTATTTCTTAATCTTGGTGTTTTTGGAGTCTAATAGCTGCAAATATAAGTTAAAATGTGCTAGGCAAGGGTAGCTTTTGCATAAATAGGCCTAGGCTTGTTTTGTAAAATGTTAGCTTGGCTTGTTAGCTTTCATAGGCTTTTTTTTAGCTCGTCTTGGCCTATTTATGAAAACATAAAAGCCTAGTATGATCTTAAAGTCTATTTAAAGGCCTATATCACCTGAAGACCTTTATGTCGGCCAAGAAATTTAAACCTTTTTTAAATTTTGAAATAGGTATAGCCTTTAACAAATTTATCATATATGCATAAATAAATATAGGCAAAAAAAACTTATTTTCGTCCTCTAACTTTTTTTCTTTTATTTTCAATTTCATCCTATAACTAATTTTCATGCCAAATTAGTCCTTTAACATATTAAATCAACACACCATTTTCCTAGAGGCTAGCTCCATTAATACCACTAACAGAATAATCCCACATGGCTCCAAGATGACAAAAACGATGTTAAATTAGCATTAACCCAATAAACCAACAACCCCAAATCAAACGAAATGAAAAAGAAAAAAATGGAAAAGTCAGAGAAATAAAAGAATGCAGCTTTGGTTCGCTTTGGTTTGTGTTGGTCACTAGGAGTTTCAGGTGATGCGGCTTAGCAAAGGTTAGCAGTTTTGTGAGTGGCATAATGGCTAGGCAGAAGGGAGGTACATGGTAAATGCTTTGACATTGGGTGATGAAACTTGGGTGTTGGGTGACCTGTTATGTGGAGGTGCGGTGGAGATCATGGTTGTCAACAGTACTTAGAGTTTGTAAGTGATGGTGAAAGGGAGTTTTAGGATTTTGGAGTGGTGACTTGGTCATGGCTAGATGATGGCTCAGGGTGGCGGCGCCTAGTAGCAGATTGGTTTATTGGTGTTGGTGGTTTGGTTTCAAGTGTGCCAACGATGTTAGGGTATGGGTCATCTTCTTTGTTTCAAGATGGAACCGAATCTTGATATGAGGTTTAGTTCATTTTTGGTCAAGGGCTATATTGGGTGCTCTATTATAGCTCGATTTTAGGGTGAGGTACAGTATTGGGTTGAGGTTGTTTGGTGGTTCCATGATTTAGTTAGTTTAGTAGAGAGGCTGAGTTTAGAAGGTTATACGTGGTTAGCTGTGGTTCTTTTGGTGTTTGGTGTGATTTGCAGCAACTACTAGGTTTATGTGGTTACTACTTGGGTTGAAGGCTTTATACTTTGGGCTTCTTATGTATTTTAGTTTAATTTGCAGGGATTGATGATGGCAAAGAAATGTGTGACTTGCAATTCTCAAAGTTGAGTGTATTGTTTATTACTATTTTATATTGTGTGCTAGTGAAATAATGCTTTATTTTAGGTGGAATCTTACAAGAGAGAGAAAAAAAGAGATAAAGAAGGAGGAAGATGAGGAGGGAAGAGGAGGAGGTGGATGACGAGGGTGATGATGTAAAAAATAGTTTAATGTCATGTGTAGTTATAGGACATATAGCAATTTCATTTTAACCACCTAGAAGCCAGGTGAGATTATTCCATTAGTGGTATGAACGAAGTTTGCCTTTAGAAAAATAATGCATTAATTTAAAAAATTATAGGATTAAGTTGGCAAAAAATTAGTTAGAGGATTAAATTAAAAAAAAATAGAGGACAAAAGTATACTTTTTGCCATAAATATTGTCAACACCCAATTTTGTCTAGGCCATTCTAAATGTAAATTATACAGTCCATTAATTTAAAAATATGAAAAAATAAGAAAATGTGATAAAAAGTGATTTTTTAAAAAAATTGAAGAAACGGTAAAAAAAGGTAGAAGGGAGAGAACATATCTTGTGGGATCATATCAAAAAGTCTAAAAATGAGGGATAGTTAATCCTAAAGAAATGAAATAGATAGAGATAAAATAGAAACAGAGTTTGTTGAGATTGTCATTTTGATAGGTCTTACACTAACTACTCTTAACCTATAAATAAAGGCTTTGAAGGAGATATAAAGTTTAAAGAGAGAGTAATTTGTGGGATAACCTTAGGAAGCCAGGAGATAGTTTGAGATAAGAAGATGAGAAGGTAAGTAAAGGAAGATAATGGATAAAACTCTATCTAGATGAGATTGTAAAGCTACTATCTTGGGCTTATAAATATAAGCATAATGAGTCACTTAACACAAATTCAGATTAAAGGATTCAGAGAGCAAAGTATGAGCACAAACCCTTTTTTTTTCTTTTTCTATTGGTTGATGTTCTGAAGTGGATTTAGAGGGGCACCTGAGATAGGCACATATGCGGTGGTTTCCTCCTTGAGTAGCTGCAGTAGAGTGTGTTGAACCAGGGGGTAGGTACATGCAAAAGGATTCCAACGCTTAAGTCAGGTAGTGCTCAAGTAGGATTTATGCAATGAGATAATAGATACCTGATTAGGGTGACTTAGCTTGATATTTAATGCAATTAATATTAAGTGTAAGTATTTAAGATTGATATCCTGGTAAAAATTATCATCCCATTATTGTTAGGTAAATCCCTATAAGTTAGGAACTTGAATATGGAAGCTACTTAGCAATCTGAGGCAGTTATGGTCCTATAATATCGTATGATGATGATTGACAGTTACAGATATTTAGGGATATACCCTATGCACAAGTCTATCAGTTTTGATACTATGACCCAATGTTACTCGATGTGCATGGCTTCGGAGTCTGGACTAGAGCTTCTAAACAGGGCAGAGTCTGGCGGTACACATGCTGGGTTGATCCACTAGAGGGGATCCCATATAACAGTTTAGAACAATTGCCCCCAGCTTGACACTTAAGGGGGACATGAAGTGTTAAGCTAACAAATTTGAGAACATACGACGTGCAGTAGATATAAAAATAAAAAAGGGGTTGAGGTCCGTCATCGTGGAGTTCCTCCGGGGTTGACAAATGTTGAAATTCTTTTATCCGTAGCATGTCCGTGTGTAGTTCATAGAGTTTTTGTCTTTATGGTAGCCTTAATCTGTGACTTGTAACAGTCTGAGCCTTCCTGGGAAACTATTGCTTTGACTTTATTAGGAATTAAGGATCCCTTGAGGACGTCAGCTTTATGTTATTTCCCAACTATCTGCTGCTCTCGTAACTAATAGGAAAGATAGAACATTGAATGCATTTATATTATGCGACTGGTTTTTCTTTCTAAGAGCCAATCAGAACGCTTTGTTTCCTTTATAAATAGGGAATTTTTGCATTTGATGTTGGCATTTCTTTTGCTCTGTGCTTTTCTCTAAGAATGATCCCTTTTCAGAGGGTGGTTTTCCTTCTCTTCTTCATGTACACAAAGAGAGCTTTGCCCTTTGCTAAGATCATCTTCCTGTTCTTTCCAAAGTCTTTGAAGGTATTTGTCTACTTTGCAAAGTATCCTTCTAAGCGACACCTTACTTTCTCAGCGTAAAGGACAACAAACACCTATCTTTCCCAGCATATGTGATTGCTTATTTGATGCATCACTCTTGCTGTGAAGATTCATGTTTGTTGTCGCGTTGGTTAAAGACACTTGGAGCTTACTCTCGTTTGTTCTTCCTTTTCGAGAACTTAGGAGGTGCTTCATCCTAAACTTTGGCAAGTCCTCTAAGAGCAGTTGGATAAGTAGGAGAGACTATTAAAACTGCTCTGTGATTTGAAGTAATTCAATGTGATTGTGAATTTGGCTAGGGTTCCGGTGGAACAATCTCATGATGAAAGGTTATGTCTCATCCAACAAGGGAGAGCAGTTACCGGCCTTTATTATCATTGCATGGAAGAAGAATGTGCAGCGATCCCGGAGTCTGGCAGTAGTGTTCTGTTCCGGTTTGTCGAAGTTCTTCAAAGCCTGTTCGACATAGAGAAAGCCAATGCTCTTTCTTTATACATTTCAATATTTTCTTTTCCTTCTTCCCTTGATGTATGATGACGTATGGAATGGAATGAGAACATATAAATAAAAATTCTTTTCTTTTGAATTATGTCTTTATCTTTTTCTTTCTCTTACTTTTTTCTACTATCTGTGCTGTTTATACTTTACCGAGGTGAGTCCAACACTCACCTTGTAGTAATAGTTGCCCCCAGCTTGGTACTTGGTTGAAACTGGCAAAGTAGCAAGGTTAAATACTTGGGTCCAAGGTCTTTGTACTGTGCAGGAACTTTCTGAGATAGTCGATGTTTGGATTGATTTTGTGTCGTTAGAACACACTAGATGTAATTAGGGTTTGTCGAAAATTTTCAAACTCTTGTTTGTTGAGGTTACACGTCTTTTAGTTTGCTGCACAATCATCCCTTCAACTGCTGTGACAACTACGAGGGCTACGTGTGTAGTCGTGCTTAGTGCTTTGTGCGCCATCGTGGGCAGTTTTTTGAAAACTAGAGAGGTTGACAAACAAATCCTTTAACCGTCTTATCATTATAAATAAGGGTTGAGGGTTTATTGTCTTCTTTTTACTATTTCTGCATTTTCTAGTGGTTCGAAGGTTTCTTGGAGAGATTTTGCGCAACATAGAGTCGCGGAGAGAAGCTTCCCATCAATTTTCGTCACCTTTCTTCATCCAATCTTACCTTTTTCATATAAGGTTTGTCTTCTTCTAACTTTATTTCCCCTTTCTATTCTTCTTTCGTCTGCTTCTGCTATGTGAGTTAGAGAGTGGTTGGGCATTCCAAAAATTGAACGCACTTATAGAGGTGCAAAGCATGATAGAGGTGCCTTTTTGAAGCTTAGACTTTGGAAGGCGCGAAGGCCAGTATGTGGGCATACACTATTTTTTTCATTTGCCTCTTTTCATGTCCGAATCTTTAAAATAACTAATTATGACAATTGCTCACTAGCCTTTGTGGTTGTTACCAGGGACTTGATGGCCAGAGGAATGAAAAGGGGCAGAGTCCAAGTGTCAATCCTTGAAGTCCGGGATCCGGTTGATGAAGACCCTATTTAGATTCGTCGCACTCTTGGGTTAAAATACCTGTGGGTTGGGGATGACGCTTATGATCGTATATGCGCCTTTCAACCTGGGGAGGTACTCGATAAACTTAAAGGTTATTTGGCACTGATTGAGGAAGGTAGAATGGATCACGAATTCTAAATTCTCTCTCCAGAGAACGAGAGGGTGTGCTCTAATCAGTAGGCCGGAGTGCATTTTATGAAGACTTCTTCACCTAGTTCGGACTCTGGCTTCCTTTTAATGACTTTTAGCTTGATGTCCTCCTCACTCTTTAATGGTTGGGCGAACATTCTCGATTTTGAAAGAATTTGTAGGTTACTCGGGTTATGGTGCTCAGAGGGTGTTCTTCTACTTTCATACTCGGTATAGTTCGGTAGGTGCAAGTGTCTTTCAGCAAACCTGGCTCTCAGTTCGGTCGAGGTAAGGTCAGAAGGTTTTTCTTCCTTATCATGAAAGTTACAAGGAATTTAAAGAGAAGTTCTTTAAATTAATGGTAGTTTTTGACACTTATCCCTTCTAGTTGAATGATGATGGGGAAACCACAAAATTTAGTATGTACTGGAGTCAGAGGTCGTAAAGCATCCTTCTTGAGCTCATTGACAAGGAAAAACATCATCTCGATGTCGATGAGATTGAGTGCAATGAATTCTTCGAAATGTGGGTTGACCAAGTCGGTTTAATTCCTCTAAGAGATATACTGGAGACCACTCATGATAAGACTCTTTTGGCTATTCTAGGTAGCATGGTCTGTTGTCCGGGTTTGATTGTATGCTTTTAATGTTGCATTCTTACATGTTTTCCAAGTTTTGACTTTTTCATTCTTTTGCAGTAGGTTTGGCTTTGATGGATTCCACAAATGCTTTAACAGTTCTAGAAACTCTAATGGCCAAGAATGCAACCGACTCCTCGAATGCCCCTATTGTGATCAACCCAGCTTTTCCATCCCTACCAACCGAAGTTTGAGTTATTGAGGGGGATCCTGTTCACTTGGAAGATTCTCCCCAACAACCCCTTAAAAGGTGAAAGAGGAGAACAGAAGCGGGTGGAAGGTCGGATGACCGGGGTAAGAGGATTGCTGTAGAGTCAGGGTCGACTGGACCAATTACTTTGTACTCTGACCATTCGAATCCCAAGGGCTTCATAGACCGCAACATTCTTGATGACCGAGTGGTGGACCATATTGCTCAATATGATACAAAAGAGATATTGTCTTCATTTCAGACATGTGCTCTTTGTATTGCTATTGAGTCTCATTTTCTAGAGAGATGTTACGACGACTACAATCGGCAAATGGCTGAGAAGGTGTCAACAGTTGAGTGGGGTGCAAACTTGACCCTAAAGGCTAATGAAGAGGCTTTGAGGGCCAATAATGATGCTGAGGCCTGGGCTTAGGAGCTGAAGAGAGAGATGGCCGCTTTGAAGGACAATTTGAAGCTAAAAGAAGCAAGCTTAGTGGGAAAGGATAAGGACATCATCGTGGTCCAAGATGATAACGACAACCTCCACACTCAAAACCAACAACTTCAAGTTGGGGCGACTTCTCTACAAAGTGACTTCCAGCAACTCATGTCTCCTTGAAGATTAGCGCAGAGCAATTTCAAAATGCCATTGATCAAGTCCAACTCTTTAATCCCGGGGTGGCCTTGGCCTTGGATGAGTTGGACTCAAGAAAGATAATTTGGGATCACCATCTCGTGAATCCCAGTGTTGCTCCCGAAGGCCGAAGTGTCGCTGAGGCTTCGCCCACTGCTGCTCAAGATCTGGATGTTGCCGAGTCTTCGGGCAATGCTTCTTAATTTCACTTTGCCCCCTACGCGGGGTTTTTTTTTTATTTTTGTTGAAACAATTACTCCAGTCTCTGATGTTTTAAATTTATTCTGCTAGTTTCTTATTTTTCATGATCTTAACTGGATCTAATGCCCATTGATTTGGGAATCTTCTTGATCGAAAGAGAGCCGTGGTCTGGGTCCAACGCCCATTATAGTTAAGCGCTTTAGGGTTCCTTTTAAGACTTGGGCATAATTTAAAATTAGAACCTTAGCTTGGGATCCGATGTCCAAAACATGTTAGCACTTTGGGAACCTCCATGCGTTAAGTTCAGTAAAAACCTTGTCTGCGATCTGATACCAATCTATTTGGTATTTAGGACTCTTCCTGACTTTATTTTAACAAGACCTTGTCTAGGGTCCATTATCGATCATTCTGGTATTTAGGATCTCTCGTGACTTTGGTATAATTTTAAGTGGTCCTTAACCGAGGTCTTTTAATGTTTACAGTATAGTGGTAGAATTTTCTCAAGATAGGATTTTTCTATTGCACGACCTATTTAACATAAGACAACTTGCGGCGGGTACCATAATGACTTATCCATGCTGCCAATAACCGCTCAATGAAGTAGAAATCACTTTGTTTTATTGATTCAATAGAGGACTAAGGTCCATACAAAGTGCTCCCGTAGTATTTTGGGGTAGTTCAAACATAAAGTAAACTAAGACTAGGCCTTAGAAGGCATTTAGCTATAGTACTTTCTAAATTTGTCCGCGTTCTAAAAGTTCTTCACCGGTTTGTCTGTTAATGTCTCCAAGGTGTAAGCACCTTTGCCGGTGCTGATCATAACATAATAGGGGCCTTCCCAGTTAGGGGCTAACTTCCCTTGGGAGGCGTTCCTACTGCCGATGTCAGTCTTGCGGAGGACTAGGTCGCCTGACTAGAATTTTCTTAGGATGACTTTTAGGTTATACTAAGCCTCCATCCTCTGTTTGATAGCAGTGTCGCGTATGTGAGCAACACGTCTTCTTTCTTCCAGAAGATCTAAGTCTTCCCTGATTAATCCGGGGTTAATGTCAGGTGAGATGTTTTGAAGTCGCTAGCTGGGTTCCCCTATCTCCGCTAGGATCATAGCCTCACACCCATAAGTAAGCTTGAAAAGAGTTTTCATCATCGTCAAGTGGGGCATAGTCTAGTAGGCCCATAAGATATGATCTAATTGTTTTGCCCAGTTTTCTTTGGCTTCATCCATCCTTCTCTTTAGGCCACGGACGATAACTCGGTTGGCAGCTTCAGCTTGTCCATTTGTCTGAGGGTTCTCCATGTCGCTCCAATGATGTTTAATTTTTAAACTAGCAAGCAGCTCTTTAAATCCCTTGTCTTTGAATTATGTCCTATTATCCGTCATAATATATTATGGGACTCCAAATCTAGTAATGATGTGGCACCAATTGAATTTCTAGATTCGGGCAGAGGTGATGATGACTAGGGTCTCTACTTCAATCTATTTGGTAAAGTAATCCACAGTTACCACTAAGAATTTAAGTTGTCTGGGCGCTTGAGGGAACTGACCCAAGATATCTATACCCCATTGATAGAATGACCAGGGTACGAACATCGTGGATAGTTCCTCTTGTGGAGCATGATAATGGTCAGAGTGTCATTGGCATTTATTGCATACTTGGACATATGCAAGAGAGTCTACTTCCATTATTGGCCAGTAGTACCCTGCCTGGAGTGCCTTTAGGGCTAAAGCTTTGCCTCCCAAATGGTGTCCACAACTCCCTTCATGGACTTCAGCCAGCACATATTCAGCTTGTTTTGGCGTGGGGCATTTAAGAAGAGGTGAAGAAAACCCATATCGATACAATTGTCTATCGTAGATGGTGTACCAGACCGCAATTTTTACTAACTTGGAGGCTTCCTTCGGGTCCTCAAGAAGGGCATCGAATTGTAAGTATACCATTACTAGTGTGATCCAAGTATGTTCTTGCCCTTCTACTTGGAAAATAGACATATCCATGAATAAGGGTTATAATAGGGCTTCCTAGATCACTGAGCGATTATTACCCAAGCTCTTAGTGCTGGCCAATTTGGACAAGAGGTCGGCCCTCAAATTCTATTCCCACGGTATCTGTTCTATCTTTACCACTTGGAAGCTCATGAAGAGTCCTTGTACCCTCGCGAGGTATTTTTGAAGGAGAAGCTCTTTGCCCTGGTAGTCACCTTGGATCTGAGAGGTCACGAATTGGGAGTCAATACAAAGTCTAATCTTTGTTGCCCCCAAGTCCCTTCCCATTACTAGTCTGGCGATGCATGCTTCATAATCTGCTTGATTGTTTAAAGTAGGGAATTCAAACCTCAAAGAGTTCTCGATGGTTACTCCTTTAGAGTTTTCAAGGATTACTCCGGTGCCACTCCTTTTAGGGTTAAAGGACCCATCTACAAACACAGTCCAGGATGTTTTCTCGGGATCACCGGAGTTTGAGGTGAGTTCGACAAGGAAGTCTGAGAGTGCTTGTGCCTTGATTGCTACCTTGGGCTCATAAGCAATTCCAAACTCAGAAAGCTCAATGGACCATGCAATCATTCTCCCTGCTAAGTTCGGCTTATGCAGTATTTATCGAATAGGCTGATCTGTCCTTACTACCATCAGATGACACTAGAAGTACTGTCTAAGTTTTCTAGTCATGATGATGAGTGCGTATGCAACTTCTCAATTTTTTGATATCAGAGCTCGGGGCCTTACAACACGTTGCTCATGAAATAAACCAGCTTTTGACCTTTAGCCGTTTCCCGGACAAGCACTAAACTCACGGCCTCCTTGTGAACAAAGAGGTACACGTAAAGTGGTTCACTTAGTTCTAGCCTTATCAGAATGGGAGGAGAAGATATGAGGTTCTTCAAAGACATGAAGGTGTCCTCACATTCTTGAGTCCACTCAAATCCTGTCTTTTTTTCTAATAACTTGAAGATGGGGGATTTGTGAGCAGCTTTAGTGAGAAATCGTGCGAGAGCCGCGATCTGTCCAGTTAGTTGTTGTACTTCTTTCACGCTCTGGGGGCTGCACATGTCGAGTATCGCTTTGCATTTATTTGGATTTACCTCGATTCCATGGTGAGTCAGCATGAACCCCAAGAACTTGCTAGCCTGGACCCCGAATGCACATTTTTTTTGGATTAAGCCTCATATCGTGCTCTTTCAATTGCGCAAACACTTGTCTAAGGTGTGTGATCTAGATAGTGGGATTTTAACTATCATGCCATCAATGTAGACTTCGAGCATTTCCCCTATTTGTTCCTCAAAAATCCTATTCATCATTCTCTTGTAAGTGGCTCATGCATTTTTTAAACCAAAAGGCATTACCCTGTAGCAATAGCTTGCTCTCTCGGTGATGAACGTGGTTTTATCCTTTTCTTTGGGGTACATCGGGATTTGATTGTACCTGGAGTAAGCGTCCATGAAAGACAGCAAACAGAAGCCGGAGGAGCTATCAACTAATTTGTCAACGTTAGGGAGGGGATATAGATCTTTAGGACAAGCCTTATTCAGGTCGGTGTAGTCTACACACATCCTCCACTTTTAGTTTGACTTTTTTACTAAGACCACATTCGAGAGCCATGTGGTATATGAAATCTCCCTGATGAAGTCAACATTGAGTAGTTCTTTGACTTGCTCCTTGATGATTTGCTGTCTCTTAGGGCCAACTTTTCTTTTCTTCTGAGAGACCAACTTTGCATCCCGTTTAATAGATAAATGATGACAGATGAAAGCAGGGTCAAGCTCAGGCATATCAGAGGACGTCTATGCTAGTAGGTCATTATTTTTTTACAAGAGTTCTATAAGTTGGAGCCTCTTCCACTCCTTTAGATTTGCGCCTATTTTGGTGACTTGATCAGGCTTGTCACCGAGCTAGAATAGGACCAATTCTGCCTCTGGCTGGGTCTGGTACCCTAGATTTCCTCGCGCACATCTAACTCGGTCATAAGGATGTTGAATTGATCTCGGGCTGGGCTGGATGTACGTGTTTTTTTCTTCCTAAGGGTCCTATAGATCTTCAGACTTTCATTATAGCATTTACGGGCTGCAATCTGATCGTCCTTGACCATGACTACCTCATTATTCTTATTGAGGAATTTCGTGGTCTGGTGAGCGGTAGATACTACAGCAGCAATGCCATTCAGTGTAGGATAACCTAGAATAATGTTATAAGCCGAGGGGCAATCTATAACAAGGAATCTCACCTTAACGGTTCTGTAGATGTTGTCATCACCTAGAGTTAAAAAGGTTTTCAAAGTAGCCTATTAGGGTAACTTTCTCTCCGAAGAAACCAATGAGTTCACCATCATAAGGCATTAGCGCAGATAGAGGGAATTATAGTCTTTCAAAGGCGTCCAAGAACATAATATCCGCCAGACCTCGGCATTAGATATTATTCCGGAGATAACCTATAACACCCCAAAATTTACTTTTCTACTATCAGAATTCATTCAAAAATATTTGTGATTTTCTGGAATTTTCCTGGAATTTTCTGAGAACGCGGAATATTTAATATATTTCTCATTTTATGTGTGTACTGAGCGGAACCGGAGAAATGAGACATTTTCTCCGAGAGCCTTGAACTATGGAAACGTCGACGAGGAATCTTACTAAACCCAAGGCCGGACACAATTTACATGGTTTTGCATTTTTCGAAAAATTTTAACAGATGAAATAATAAAACACTGCGAAGAATTTATCTGTCAGATTTGTTAATGCTAACTTCTGCCAATTATAATTACGTCCAATAAATAATAACACGTAATAAAAATCTTATCGCATTATTCAAAAATTACCTTGTGTCAAATCCCTTTTTAGCCTTATTTTCAAGAAAGAAGAAAAAGAGAATTTAGTTAATTAAAACCCCTTGTAGGAAGTTTCCAAGAAGCTTCCTATTTGACACATTTTTCTCTCTCCCTTCTCCACTCTTCTACGGCAGAGGCTATAGGGGAAGCCTAAGTAATTCCTCTCCTCTTCCTAATTTTACACACTCATTTTTCTAAACCCCAAATATCCATTTCCTCTCTTCTTCTTTTCTTCTCCACCGTGCAACCACTCATGGAGGCAGTCATCCTTTGCTTGCTTCATCATCAAAGATTCTTGCTTTCTTACACCATTCCAAGTCCTCTTTTGTTGCCAACTTTTCGTTCTTCTTTTTCTTCCATTTTTCTTCCACTATTGAGGGTAAAGCTTGGAGCTTTAAGGTAAAGCCTTCAACTTTCTTCCATTTTTCTTGCTATTTTCGTTTCTCTTGGCCACCTTGGTGACCAAGAACCTATTTTCCATGGTTTGAGTGGACATTGTGGTGATCACTCACATTGGAGTTTTCTTGAAGGGGGAAAACGAAAATGTAGGGCAAGAAGGAGTGGCACATTGTGTTGTCTTCCAAATAGGTAAGAGGGAGATGATACTTTTCAACTAATCTTGGTAGTAAGAGAATGTCTTGTATGTGAGTTGTTATTGATTTCTGAATCCATGTATAAAGTTCTCTCATTGTTATGTTGTTCTTCATGATAGTGCATTTTGTTGGGTTTGTATGATTTATTGATGCCTCTTGCATGATTTGATGGTATATTTGAGTAACCTGTTGATTAAATATGATAATGATTGGTTTGGTTTGAGTTAAAGGACCTGGAGGACTTTATTTTCTGAAAGTTTACATGTGGTAATCGATTACACGGAGCTTGTAATCGATTACCAAGCTCATAAGGAAACGAAATCGTGATTCTGGAAATCTAGTAATCGATTACATCTTGTGTGTAATTGATTACAGAGATTCTGTCTAGCTTGTAATCGATTACAAGAGTGGTGTAATCGATTACACAAGTCTCTGATGTCACGAAATGGTGCTTCTGGGAATCACGTAATCGATTACAACTTGTAGGTAATCGATTACGGAGGTTCTGTCCAATTAGTAATCGATTACCAGGGATGTGTAATCGATTACCAGGGCCTTGAAGTTACGAATCGTGGTTCTGGAAATCACGTAATCGATTACAATGAGATTGTAATCGATTACAGAGATTCTGTTCCTCTGGTAATCGATTACCAGGGTGATGTAATCGATTACCAAGACCAAAAATGAGATTTTTGAGCTGGAAATGATTGAGATTATGGTTCTTTGTCCTTTGTAACTCAAACATAACCTAAAAACCCTGGATTCAAGGATTTTACTTTACTTAATTGTGATAGGAATGTGTATTCATACCGATAGAGAAGAAATGATTTTGAATATGGAATTCTTGGATCCATGACATGGAAATTGTGGTGTGTGTGTAATGAGGAATATATATTGATACTGAGAATTATTGATGCAAGTGTGATTCCCTATGTGGGTTATACACTTATTGATGTAGTACTCAATGAGATAAGAATGATGATGTGCCATTGAGGCAATGTTTTAGTAAATGTATTGTTGATATGTCATGTTGGACATTGAATAATGCTTATGTGCCATTGAGGAAAGGCTTATGTTGAATGCATCATTGATGAACATACATGATTGGACATTGTGTCATCATGCATGTACTGTCCGTTAGACATGGTTAGTAAGGCGATGTATACCTAGGAGTTTGAATAACACCTATGTGCGGGTGCAAATAGACTAAGCGTGGGTGTCATATGTTGTTGACCCTGGGGGCGTCGGGGTGTGGGTGTCTCATAATAGACAGTGGTAGCTCCACTGGGGCCGTGGGATAGACCAATGCGACACACCGACGATCCTGCCTGAGACGCTGTCCCATGTCACGATCAACTGTTGAGGTACCATGTATAAGCCATTGCGCAAACAATTTTATGAAAGAGAGCACACTATATTTTAAGGCTACTGAGATACTGGTATTACTCCTTGATCATTTACTCCGAAGATGTTTATGTCTAGCTCCATGGAGTAGGAACTTTGGTACCCTTGTTGCATTGTGAGTTATCAGTCACATGGTCCATTGAGCATTTATGATTGGATAATGTGTTTACTATTATGACTGTGATATTATGTGACTCTTGGTAATGCTAATATTGCTAGCTGGCTACAGATAATGTTAACTATTGATTTTGCTGTTCTACTCTCATTAATTGCTTTCATGTATTACTGTACTTGTATGTATTAACTGTGTCTTATGTGGGCGTTCGACGCCATTTATTTTCTTGCTGCCATGTTGGTACTGAAAGCTGGAAATCTCACCTCTGTTGGTAATTTCTTTATTTTGTATTTTGGTTGGATCGTGTGCTCTCGAGAAGACGCTCGTGAGGAGGACAAGGAAACCACTGAGTTTCAAGGTTTCTGGCCTTATCTCGACTGAGATCGAATTGTTGAGGATGTCATTTCGACTCCGTGGACTTTTTGGCTACATGCGGATCAACTTTCTTGGAGGTCCGGACTGCTGGCATATCAACGTGTAGACTGACCGATGTGTATACCACGATGATGTGATGGTGTCCTTAGCATAGAGACGTTATGACGCTCCTATTCTAGATTTTCATGCTTTTGTATGGCTGGAGTTCTATATGCCCGTGAGGGACATGTGGGGTGAAATGTATTATACCCCTCGAGAGGATTCTTTTTTGTCTACTGCCCGGGCTCCTGTCCGCTGTTCTGTCGTCCCGATGGATGTTTTGTCGGACGACGAGGACCCTGAGGAGGATCCATCTACGGTTCCTTCTCATTCTAGGCAGTCTTAGGGTTGGTTTTAAATTGATGGCTACTGATGGCTATCCGTTTATTTTGAGGGAGCCTGACGTACTACTGGATTAGTGGGTATATATTTGTATCTCTTAGGGTAGGTACACATTCTGCTTTTTGTATATCTTTTTGGAAATGTAATTTAAACAGACTTGTATTTCTGGTACAAAGTGTGTAATTATCCATATTGTAAATGGTCGTATGTTTCATTCCACGTTGATTTCTCTTTGACCTTTTATGCAAAAGTTTTATTGGAAAGAGGAACTTTTAATTTTAACTCAATCACGCGATATATTTACAAACAGGTGTATACGTACATTAAATGGAAGTTTCAACCGGATTTATGTTAAAGAAAAAGAAAATATCCAAACTTTCCGTAATCACTTGTGTATCGTTTCACTATAGTGCGACGTTCCTTCTTCTTACCCATTATGACCAAGTGAGAAAAAGGGGCGTTACACTGTCTTGGTATCAGAGCTCCTGGTTATGTTTCTTTGGGTCGTGTGGTTTTGGACTGTCTTGTTTGTGCTATGTCATTCTCTGTGATTTTGCTGTTTGGTATTCAAATGAATACATCTGACTTTCTCTGTGTTTTGCGTAGTCTAATTCGAGAAGAGGCGATAGCTCGTCGGGGTGATATAGCTGCTGCCATAGAGGTAATACAGAAGATGGCCGAGGCAATGTTACAATAGAACCAGCAGACAGCTCAACAACAGGCTAGGGCTGCACAACAGCTAGAGGCTACAGCGGATGTTTAGAACTTGGAAGGATTTCGTCGCGCTAATCCTCCACAGTTTAAAGGGGAGTTTGATCCGGAGAAAGCTACATTGTAGATCCAAGAGTTGGAGAAAATATTTACGGGTATGAATTGTGCTGATGATAGGAAGGTGACCTATGCTGCATACATGCTGATGGGAGACGCTGAACATTGGTGGACGGAGAACAAAGGCTACCGCAAGCCGCGAATGTGTGATAACTTGGGAAGTGTTCAAAGAAAGGTTCTTGAACAAGTATTTTCCTGAAAGTGCCAGGCACGCAAAAGAAATGGAATTTCTGAGGTTACGACAGGGAGGCATGACTGTGAGCGAATACGCTGCCAAGTTTGAGAACTTGTCTAGATTTTCGACCTATTTTCAACTTCAACCCGATGAAACTTGGAAGTGTCGGAAGTTTAAGGAAGGCCTGAGGCATGATGTGAAGAAAATTGTGATAGCCTTGAAGATTTCTCAGTTTTCTGAACTGCTCGACACTTGCTGCCGATTGGAAACTGTAGAACAAGAACGTGAGGCGAGAAACAGAAACTTTGGGCCCGTTCGGTCCCAAAGAGGAGGTGGTGGTAACTCGAGTCGTTATCAAAAGAAGCTTTATTCCAGACCCTCTGGAAGCCAACAGCCACAAAAATTTCAAGGAGGAAGCCCAATTGGAAGCCCTGGAAGGATAAGTCAGAATGCTACGACTACTCCAAGATGTATGAAATGTGGGAAGGAGCATTTCACAAGGGACTGCACAATCAAAGGATTTATTTGCTTTCGGTGCGGGAAACCTGGTCACGTTTCTCGAGACTGTAACCAGACCAAGGCGGAACCATCCATCAATGTTGCTAAGAATTCTAAACCACAAGTTGGAGGCAGAGTCTACACCCTGAGTGGTGCTGAGGCCTCTGAATCCGAGGATCTGATACAAGGAGAAGGTATCATTGAAGGTAATCTTTTAATTGTACTGTATGACTCTGGTGTTACTCATTCTTTCATTTCACATGATTGTGTGAAAAGACTTGGATTGCTTGTATCTTCTTTACCTTTCGATTTGACTGTTTCAACTCCTACTGCAAAACCTGTCGTCACTACTAAGGTGTGTCTAGGTTGTCCTTTAATCGTGAAAGGTGGAATCTTTTCTGTCAATTTGATCTGTTTACCATTATCCTAATTAGACGTGATATTAGGAATGGACTGGCTATCTGCCAACCATGTTGTTAGACTGTTCCAGAAAAACAATAGTGTTCCCTTTGGATGAGGATTCTAGATTTTTGACCGCCAACCAAGTGAAAGCTTTTCTGAAAGAAGGAGCTCGAGGATATATGCTATTATCTTCTTTGATAGTCGAGAGTGAAGTTGATGTGGACGCAATCTCTATTGTTCGAGAATTTCCTGAGGTTTTCCTTGATGATGTACCTGGTTTGCCACTGGAACAAGAGGTCGAGTTTGCTATCGACTTGGTACCAAGAGCTGACCCTATTTCTATGGCACCTTACCGTATGGCACCAGCAGAACTCGTGGAACTTAAGAAGCAGTTGGAAGAGCTCCTAGAGAAGCAATTCGTGAGACCCAGTGTGTCACCCTGGGGAGCACCTGTATTGTTGGTCAAGAAGAAAGATGGGACTTCAAGATTATGCGTGGACTACCGTCAGTTGAATAAGGTTACGATCAAGAACAAGTATCCATTGCCGAGGATAGATGACTTGATGGACCAATTAAAGGGAGCAGCTGTGTTTTCTAAGATCGATCTACGATCAGGTTATCACCATATCAGAGTAAAAGTGGAAGATATTCCTAAGATGGCTTTTCGTACTCGTTATGGTCATTACGAGTACCTGGTGATGCCTTTTGGTGTGACAAATGCACCTGCGATATTTATGGACTATATGAATAGGATCTTTCGTCCTTACTTGGACAAATTCGTTGTTGTTTTCATCGACGATATCCTGATCTATTCACAAAGTCACGAGGACCATGCTGAGCACCTCAGCATAGTTCTCCAGATCTTAAAGGAAAAAGAACTATATGCGAAACTATCCAAGTGCGAGTTTTGGCTAGAATAAGTGAAGTTTTTAGGTCATGTAATCACAAAGGAAGGAATTGCAGTGGATCCTTCGAAGGTAGAAGCCGTACTACAGTGGGAAAGACCAACGACAGTGACGGAAATCCGAAGCTTCATTGGATTAGCCGGATACTACCGGAGGTTTATTGAGGGATTTTTCAAAATTGCTGGACCGCTCACTCAACTCACCAAGAAAGACCAAGCTTTTGAATAGACAGATTCCTGTGAAGGAAGTTTCCAAGAGTTAAAAAGGAAGCTGACTACGTCACCAGTGCTAGTCTTACCGAATCCTAGTGAACCATTTGAAGTGTACTGTGACGCTTCATATCAAGGTTTGGGGTGCGTTCTCATGCAAAATGAAAAGGTGGTAGCTTACGCCTCAAGACAATTACGAATGCATGAGAAGAACTACCCAACACACGATCTAGAGTTAGCTGCAGTGGTGTTTGCATTGAAAATATGGAGACATTATCTGTATAGAGCCACATTTAACATCTTCAGTGACCACAAAAGTCTGAAATACCTGTACGACCAGAAGGAGCTGAACATGAGGCAACGAAGATGGCTAGAATTTTTGAAAGATTACGATTTCCAACTTCAGTATCATCCTGGAAAGGCGAACGTGGTGGCCGATGCTTTGAGTAGAAAGACGATTAGTGTTTCTACTATGATGATTAGAGAAAAGGACTTGATAGAGCAATTCAGAGATATATGGTCATTTGTAGAGTTAACACCGGGTAAAATCTGCATGAATAGGATCACTATCTCGAATGACCTGATGGATGATATTCGAGAGAAACAAAAGGTCGATAAATTCCTGCAAGAAGAAAGAGAATTGATGAGGCAGGGTGGTGTATCAACGTTGAAGGAAGGAAGCGATGGGATTCTGAGATTCCAAGGAAGGGTGTGTGTGCCTAAAGATGAAGAACTCAGAAAGTACATACTTGAACATGCTCATTCGAGTCAGTTGAGTATGCATCCTGGAATGACCAAGATGTATCAAGACTTGAGGAAGTTATTTTGGTGGCATGGAATGAAAAGAGATATCGCTAGATGTGTGTCGTCTTGTTTGGTTTGCCAGAAAACGAAGATTGAGCACCAAAGACCAGCTGGATTACTACAACCTTTAACTATTCCTGAATGGAAATAAGATAGTATCGCCATGGATTTTGTTGTCGGGTTACCAAGAACTAGGAAAGGATATGACTCAATATGGGTAATAGTGGATCGACTTACGAAGTCAGTTCACTTTCTGCCAATCAACATAAGATATCCATTGGAGAAGTTGACTCAGATATACATTGGTGAAATTGTCAGACTTCACGAGATACCCACGAGTATTATTTCCGATAGAGACCCAAGGTTTACCTCGAAGTTTTGGCAAAGTCTTCAAGAGGCTATGGGAACAAAGTTGTGGTTAAGTTCTGCCTACCATCCGTAAATTGATGGTCAATCAGAAAGAACAATCCAGTCGTTAGAAGATCTGTTGAGAGCCTGTGCCATAAAGCAAACTGGAAGTTGGGATGAAATCTTACCATTGGTGGAATTCACCTACAACAACAGTTACCATTCAAGTATAGGGATGGCGCCCTATGAGGCTTTATATGGGCGGAGGTGTCGGACGCCTCTGTGCTAGCATCAAGATGGAGAACGGCTTACCGTTAGACCTGAACTCATTCAGCAGACAACTGAGAAGGTTAAAATGATTCAGGAGAAAATGAAAACGACTTAGAGTCTGCAGAAGAGTTATGCGGACAAAAGAAGGAAACCTCTTGAGTTCGAAGAAGGAGAGCATGTCTTCTTGAAAGTCACACCTATGACTGGGGTCGGTCGTGTCCTTAAGTCTAGAAAACTCACTCCAAAATTCCTTGGACCCTACCAAATTCTTCGTCGGATAGGTCTTGTTGCTTACCAAATAGCTTTACCCCCTTTTCTTTCAAATCGTCATAATGTTTTTCATGTGTCACAACTCATAAAATATATCCCAAATCCTAATCATGTCATAGCACCTGATTCTGTACAATTAAAGGAAAACTTGACTTATGAGACAACTCCTGTAAGGATTGAGGATAGGAGGACAAAGCAACTCAGAGGAAAGGACATTGCACTAGTGAAGGTAATCTGGAACGAAGCAGCTGGAGATGTGATGTGGGAGCTGGAGAACAAGATGAAGGAGCAATATCCTGAATTGTTTTAAGGTATGGAAAATTTCGAGGACGAAATTCTTAATTGTTAGGGAGAGTTGTAACACCCTAAAATTTACTTTTCTACTATCAGAATTCATTCAAAAATATTTGTGATTTTCTGAAATTTTCCTGGAATTTTCTGAGAACGCGGAATATTTTAATATATTTCTCGTTTTACGTGTGTACTGAGCGGAACCGGAGAATGAGACATTTTCTCCGAGAGCCTTGAACTATAGAAACGTCGACGGGGGATCTTACTAAACCCGAGGCTAGACACAGTTTACAAGGTTTTACATTTTTCGAGAAATTTTAACAGATGAAATAATAAAACACTGCGAAGAATTTATCTGTCAGATTTGTTAATGCTGACTTCTGCCAATTTTATAATTACGTCCAATAAATAATAACACATAATAAAAATCTTATCGCATTATTCAAAAATTACCTTGTGTCAAATCCCTTTTTAGCCTTATTTTCAAGAAAGAAGAAAAAGAGAATTTAGTTAATTAAAACCCCTTGTAGGAAGTTTCCAAGAAGCTTCCTATTTGACACATTTTTCTCTCTCCCTTCTCCACTCTTCTACGGCAGAGGCTATAGGCGAAGCCTAAGTAATTCCTCTCCTCTTCCTAATATTACACACTCATTTTTCTAAACCCCAAATATCCATTTCCTCTCTTCTTCTTTTCTTCTCCACCGTGCAACCACTCATGGAGGCAGTCATCCTTTGCTTGCTTCATCATCAAAGATTCTTGCTTTCTTACACCATTCCAAGTCCTCTTTTGTTGCCAGCTTTTCGTTCTTCTTCTTCTTCCATTTTTCTTCCACTATTGAGGGTAAAGCTTGGAGCTTTAAGGTAAAGCCTTCAACTTTCTTCCATTTTTCTTGCTATTTTCGTTTCTCTTGGCCACCTTGGTGACCAAGAACCTATTTTCCATGGTTTGAGTGGACATTGTGGTGATCACTCACATTGGAGTTTTCTTGAAGGGGGAAAACGAAAATGTAGGGCAAGAAGGAGTGGCACATTATGTTGTCTTCCAAATACGTAAGAGGGAGATGGTACTTTTCAACTAATCTTGGTAGTAAGGGAATGTCTTGTATGTGAGTTGTTATTGATTTCTGAATCCATGTATAAAGTTCTCTCATTGTTATGTTGTTCTTCATGATAGTGCATTTTGTTGGGTTTGTATGATTTATTGATGCCTCTTGCATGATTTGATGGTATATTTGAGTAACCTGTTGATTAAATATGATAATGATTGGTTTGGTTTGAGTTAAAGGACTTGGAGGACTTTATTTTCTGAAAGTTTACACGTGGTAATCGATTACACGGAGCTTGTAATCGATTACCAAGCTCATAAGGATACGAAATCGTGATTCTGGAAATCTAGTAATCGATTACATCTTGTGTGTAATTGATTACAGAGATTTTGTCTAGCTTGTAATCGATTACAAGAGTGGTGTAATCGATTACCAAGCCTCTGATGTCACGAAATGGTGCTTCTGGGAATCACGTAATCGATTACAACTTGTAGGTAATCGATTACGGAGGTTCTGTCCAATTAGTAATCGATTACCAGGGATGTGTAATCGATTACCAGGGCCTTGAAGTTACGAATTGTGGTTCTGGAAATCATGTAATCGATTACAATGAGATTGTAATCGATTACAGAGATTGTTCCTCTGGTAATCGATTACCAGGGTGATGTAATCGATTACCAAGACCAAAAATGAGATTTTTGAGCTGGAAATGATTGAGACTATGGTTCTTTGTCCTTTGTAACTCAAACATAACCTAAAAACGCTGGATTCAAGGATTTTACTTTACTTAATTGTGATAGGAAAGTGTATTCATACCAATAGAGAAGAAATGATTTTAAATATGGAATTCTTGGATCCATGACATGGAAATTGTGGTGTGTGCGTAATGAGGAATATATATTGATACTGAGAATTATTGATGCAAGTGTGATTCCCTATGTGGGTTATACACTTATTGATGTAGTACTCAATGAGATAAGAATGATGATGTGCCATTGAGGCAATGTTTTAGTAAATGTATTGTTGATATGTCATGTTGGACATTGAATAATGCTTATGTGCCATTGAGGAAAGGCTTATGTTGAATGCATCATTGATGAACATATATGATTGGACATTGTGTCATCATGCATGTGCTGTCTGTTGGACATGGTTAGTAAGGCAATGTATGCCTAGGAGTTTGAATAACACCTATGTGCGAGTGCGAATAGACTAAGCGTGGGTGTCATATGTTGTTGACCCTGGGGGCGTCCGGGTGTGGGTGTCTCACAATAGACAATGGTAACTCCACTGGGGCCGTGGGATAGACCAATGCGACACACCGACGATCCTGCCTGAGACGCTGTCCTATGTCGCGATCAACTATTGAGGTACCATGTATGAGCCATTGCGCAAACAATTTTATGAAAGAGAGCACACTATATTTTAAGGCTACTGAGATACTGGTATTTCTCCTTGATCATTCACTCCGAAGATGTTTATGTCTAGCTCCATGGAGTAGGAACTTTGGTACCCTTGTTGCACTGTGAGTTGTCAGTCACATGGTCCATTGAGCATTTATGATTGGATAATGTGTTTACTATTATGACTATGATATTATGTGATTCTTGGTAATGCTAATATTACTAGCTGGCTACGGATAATGTTAACTATTGATTTTGCTGTTCTACTCTCATTAATTGCTTTCATGTATTACTGTACTTGTATGTATTAACTGTGTCTTATGTGGGCGTTCGACGCCGTTTATTTTCTTGATGCCATATTGGTACTGAAAGCTGGAAATCTCACCTCTTTCGGTAATTTCTTTATTTTGTATTTTGGTTGGATCGTATGCTCTCGAGAAGACGCTCGTGAGGAGGATAAGGAAACCACTGAGTTTCAAGGTTTCTGGCCTTATTTCGACTAAGATCGAAGTTGTTGAGGATGTCATTTCGACTCCGTGGACTTTTTGGCTACGTGCGGATCAACTTTCTTGGAGGTCCGGACTGCTGGCATATCAACGTGCAGACTGACCGATGTGTATACCACGACGATGTGATGGTGTCCTTAGCATGGAGACGTTATGACGCTCCTATTCTGGATTTTCATGCTTTTGTATGGCTGGAGTTCTATATGCCCGTGAGGGACATGTGGGGTGAAATGTATTATACCCCTCGTGAGGATTCCTTTTTGTCTACTGCCCGAGCTCCTGCCCACTGTTCTGTCGTCCCGATGGATGTCTCGTCGAACGACGAGGACCTTGAGGAGGATCCATCTACGGTTCCTTCTCATTCTAGGCAGTCTTAGGGTTGGTTTTAAATTGATGGCTACTGATGGCTATCCGTTTATTTTGAGGGAGCCTGACGTACTACTGGATTAGTGGGCATATATTTGTATCTCTTGGGATAGGTACACATTTTGCTTTTTGTATATCTTTTTGGAAATGTAATTTAAATAGGCTTGCATTTCTGGTACAAAGTGTGTAATTATCCATATTTTAAATGGTCGTATGTTTCATTCCACGTTGATTTCTCTTTGACCTTTTATGCAAAAGTTTTATTGGAAAGAGAAACTTTTAATTTTAACTCAATCACGCGATATATTTATAAACAGGTGTATATGTACATTAAATGGAAGTTTCAACCGAATTTATGTTAAAGAAAAAGAAAAAGAAATATCCAAACTTTCCGTAATCACTTGTGTATCGTTTCACTATAGTGCGACGTTCCTTCTTCTTACCCATTATGACCAAGTCAGAAAAAAGGGGCGTTACATAACCAATAGGTCATCATGATCTCGGATTATATCACCGTAGTCCTTATCCAAAAAGGAAATGGGTGGTCCATCTTTGTCTTCAACATGGGGTCTCTGCGAAGAACTAGAGATGCTTAAGACTACAGTTCAGAGTGCTTTCTTCCTGGAATTATTAGACAATCCTTTGCCTGCAAACCTTTCAAAGATGGTACTGACAAGTCTGTCTTTCCTGTTACCCCCACCTTGGGTATCCTGGTTCCGATCTTGCTGATTTTCAGCATCACGGCGTGGTGGAGTCTGGGATTTTCTGGCAGGGCTTCGGGTTCTTCTTCTCTGACGTGGGTTCAGACTCTACCTTGGACCGTGACTTCATCTTTGAGCCCTACATCTTTCGTGGTCCTCACCGTTTCTGAAGCCACAAATGTATTTTTGCAACCATTCCTCCTTGATCCGGGACTCGATGACATTCCAGAGTTAGTAGTAGTCTTCTGTCTCATGGCTATAGCTTTTGTGCCATCTACAGTGTTTTGAAAGGTCTTTTTAGGACTGTCTCTTCAGAGGGAGTGACCTCTTAATATTCTGAAACTCGGTTTGAAGGACCTCCTTCAAGATCGTTTCTCGAGGGGTGTTCGAAGGAGTGTAGTCAGAATATTTGGGCCGATATTGTTTGCTCTTAGAGGAGTCACGAGGCTGATTGAAGTTCTGGTTTTTTTTTTTCTGGTGAATGAGTTCACCTTTTTTCCAAACTCTTTTTTATCTTGGTAATCTCCTCTAGTTCGACATATTTGTCAACGTGTAAGTAAAGCTCATCTAAATTTGTTGTCTTCATTTTTTCCAAAGACTGGAAGAAGTTTGAGTCAGTTCATAGGTCATTCCTAGCATAATGAAGGGCTATCCTATCATCCAAGTTTTCTATGCCAACATAGGCGTGACTGAATCTCTTAATGTATTCACATAGGGATTCGTTGTTCCCTTGGCGAATTCCAGAGAGAGAATCAATTGATTTTGGTCGCTCCTTGGTAGTGGTATAATGTAGCAAGAAGCGTTATGTGAGGTCTTCCCATCCTGTAACTTTTGTTCTAAGGTGACGAACCAATGAAGATCGTTCTTCTTTAACAAGAGGGGGAAGGCGCAACACAACAATTGTGGGGAATGCCCGTGGAGTTATATGGACTGAGTGTATGCATCTAAGTGTTCCTGAGGATCTGTTGTCCTATCATAAGGGTTCAAGTTAGAAGGGGGTTTGAAGTTCCTTGGGACCCTGTACACCATTAGTTCATCTGAAAATTGTTGTTACTGGCGGCTGGGGGGCGGGTTATTTTTTCCAACAACCTCGACGCCGGCACGCTGGATTCCCTGTTCGTTGTGGGCCGTATTTCGCCCTCCTCCATTATTCTCCGCTGGCACAGATCTTTTGAGATCTTCTTGTCGGCGACGTTATTCGTTCAACTGATGTTGTTGGGCATTAATCATTGTTGTTTGTTGGCACAACAGTTCTCGAAGTTCGTTCCTTGTCATGTTAGACTAGACATTGTCCTCATAGTAGGACTCGTCATCCGCATCGTTATTCGAGGGCCCCAAGCAAGCATGCATAGGAATCATGGGCCCTTGAGCGACGTTATTAGCTTCCCCAGTAAGAGGGTCTATCTAGAACAGAGATCCTCCATGAGGGATTTGGACTTTCGGCAGAAGCCGAAGTTTCATGGCCCTCATTACGAGTTTCAACGATGACAGGTCTGCTTCTAGCGACAAAGGTTTCAGCATGCACTGGTGGTGCAACAGACAGAGGATTGCGCTGAGCCGCTGGACCCTGTCCTTGGCCAAGGGCAGCATGCGCAGCACTTTCTTTCCTTAGGTTTTGTCTTGTGCTCACCATGGTTAACGTGAGAATATAAGTTTATCAAAACTTCCCACAGACTACGCCAATATTCTGAAGTGGATTCAAAGGGGTACTTGAGATAGGCACGTATGTGGTGGTTTCCTCCTTGAGTAGCTGCAGTAGAGTGTGTTGAACCAGGGGGTGGGTACCTGCAAAGGGACTCCAACACTCAAGTCAGACAGTGCACAAGTAGGGTTTATGCAGTGAGATAGCAGATACCTAATTAGGGTGACTTAGCCTGGTATTTATAGAGCATGACCAGAATCGTAATGCAATCAGTGTTAAGTGCATGTATTTAGGATTGATATCCTGGTAAAGATTATCATCCCATTATTGTTGGATAAATCCCTGTAAGTTAGGAACTTGAATGTGGAAGCTACTTAGCAATCTGAGGTAGTTATGGTCCTATAATATCGTATGATGATGATTGATAATTACAAATATTTAGGGATATACCATCTCCACAAGTCTATCAATTTTGATACTATGGCCCAATGCTACTCGATGTGCATGGCTTTAGAGTCCGGACTAGAGCTGCCAAACAGGGCAAAGTCCGACGGTACGCGTGTCTGGTTGATCCACTAGAAAGGATCTCGGATCACGGTCCAAAATAGTTAAATTTATGGAGATCTTTTTGTCTTTGTGATTGTTTTCATCATCTATGCTTAACAATATATTACGTTATGTGATGAGTTTCGGTGCAAAGTAACTTTTTCAATCAATTGATTTTTTAAAATGAATTGTTTGATAGGGCAATTTCCATTTTCCCTTGAAAAATGTACCTATGAGCTGCATTTCTCTATAAATATCCACATTTGAGCATTTTGTGCAAACTGTATGAAGCCTAACACAAGTTTACTTTGGTTTTGGTCAATGGAATCGTGAAGTCAGTGTGCTTTTTTTTTAATCTTTTCTATTTCAATTTATTTGCACCAATCACATTCTTTTGTTCTCTGTTTATTATTAATTTTCTTGTTTCAAGTACCATGTGCTTACTTATTTTATTAAATTGTTTGTTGTTTTCTCTTTATGGTTTTTGCCATCCCTTTTTATTATATGCTTCAATATAATTTTGTTATGGGTTTGAATTTTTTATGATGGAATACTCAAAATTAACAGAAGTGACAGTAAAATCTATGGCTTTTCGAAGGTGAGGAGGTATCTTAGATATTTCCAAAAGCATTAACAGGATCTTAGGTGATCTCAAATAAGAATCTTTACTCATTCTTTTTGTATTGTCATCTTATTTATTTAAATGTTATGGATTAAGATTTCAATGATGGAATAACCATAATTAGTCGAAGTGACTAAAAATTTGTTTGGCCTTCTTGAGATAAGGACTATTTCTTAGGTTTTACCAGAAGCACGGGCAGGGCCTTAGATGATCTCCAATAAAATCTCATTCCAAACATTTATTGAATTTAATGTGTGTCATCTTGCAATTTTTACTATAAAGATTATTTAAAAAAAAAAAACTTGACCGACGATTGAAAAATTAAGTGAAGACCGAAGTGTGGTTAACAAAACTCTACTCAATACTCTTAAGGTCATCTCATTAGATTTAGCCAAAATTACTGGCAGGATCTAATTTCCACACTTAAAACAAATAATTTTTTTTCAATTAAAAATAAATGTGAGCAAACTCTCGCATCTTCAACTTCTTGATTGTGGTAAATTAAAATTTTATTTTTATAAAAACTTTTGTGGAAGTTACTATAAAAAATTTGATTATACCTAAAAATATTTTCTTGAACTTGAATGAGATTTTATTTGACTATTTACTTTAGGAAAAACATTTTCTTGACTTAAACATATTTTCTTGAACTAAAATCTTATTCTCTTGAAACAATATTTTATTTGACCAATTATTTTACAAAAAAAAATTCTTCAAAAAATAAAATTTTCATTCACCACTTTCATACCATGTGTTATCGAGTTTAAATTTGTCCTATAAAATAATGACTATTTGGTCACCTATTCCCTATCATAGTAAATATAAAATTTTATTTGGGCATTTATTTTACAAAATATTTTTTTTTCAAAAAATAAAATTTTGATTCACCATTTTTATACCATGTGTTCTAGGGTTTAAATTTGTTCTATAGAACAATGGCTATTTTGCCACTCATTCTCTGCCATAGTCATTTATCATTTTTTATAACATGCCCAACAAAGTGGGACATTTAAAAATAAAAATAAAATTTTGTTTTGAATGAATAATACCAACTTAACTAAGTTAATAAATAACATTAGATTAAATAAGTAACCATTTTTTGAATGGACAGTGTAAGGTACTAATACCTTTCTTACCCATAATCAACCTACGAATCTACACTCTAGAGCGCGTACCATATCTTTTAAGGTGACCAATTGCACCATTCTATTTTTAAATAGAAAAAGCGATTGATGGCAAGTCCTAATTTTTTTAATTTGAGTTGCCTTCTCTCGGTGCAACACCCCTTGTGGTTTGGTTCGACAAATATATTATACTAATATATAACTAATAAATTATGTAAATATTATAAATTATTAATTATATATAAATAATAAATAAATAGACAAGCTTGGTGTGAACACCTAATTTTGTCTAGATAAAAAATAGTTATTATTATTATTATTATTATTAAAGAAGAAAGCATCAGAATAAAAAAATCAATAAAATCTTTATGATAAAAAGAAAAAGGAAAAACGAGAAGAGGTGAAGAAGAAAGATTTGGTTTAATTCACCTTGTAGCCCAATTCCCTTTAGTTTAACCCATCACTTTAGCCCATAACCCACTAAACCTAATCCACTACCCATCAAAGCTGAGCCATCACCCGTCTCCTTCCCTTAGCCATCTGAAACCCTAGCCACCTCTTACCCATCACAAACCATAGCCTTACTCATACCCTAGCTACCTGCACCCCATCCCTTTTTGGCCACCATCCATCGAATCTCAACTCCTGCCCACTGCCACTACTTCCTAAGAACTATAGGTGTCAAAATCGATCAAGTCTAAGGGGCCGACTCAAATAACGCAATAAAATAAGTGGGTTGGGTCAAACTAAGCCAGCTAGATTTTGGCCTATTACGTAGTGGACTAGGCCGACCCACAAGCCTGATGTTTAATTTTGAATTATAGTATTATTATGTAATTTATATAATATATAAAGATTTTGTTCTTATTTTTTTTAATGTAAATTAATATTTTTATCACAAAAATAATTTTATTCATTGCATGATAGGATTTAAACTAAGCAAAAGAAAAAAGTTTTGAAATATAAGAATGATTTTTTTTAAGTGTTGAAAACTTAGAAAAAAAAAACTTATCCAGCCCGACTCAACCCACAACTCGAGTTGAGCCAAATCAGTAATTTACCAACCCGCAACGTTTCTTGTCCTACTCGAAATGTAATTGGCCCATTATGGTTGACCTGTTTTGGCACCTCTAAATTAAGAACGACGAGCCTGTATCCCTCTCTGCCTCAAACCATACCCGAGTAACAACTTGCAACCATTATAGTTGCCTAGCTCTTGCACACAAGGCTCGATGAAGAAGCCATGCTAAGCTCTATCAAGATGTTCCGCACAAGCCACCATCGTGTCACCAAAGAGCAAAAGGGAAGCACCGGTGAAAATGATGAAATTTCTTTACATGAGAAGACCCTCAATCACCTCATATGATCACAGACCTTTGGACTTTTCTCTGCAAAATGGTCACCATAAGCAACTGCCATTTCAATCCTTCACTCAAGCTCCTATAAATACCAAGTTTAGTCATGGTTTAAGGGGAAGATTTTTTGAAACAAGAATTAGAAGTGTTCACATAAGTTACCAGGAGGGGGATCTTGGGTACTATTGAGTGGGAAAGGCCCAAGATGACGTGATAAAAAAAATGGGTCTCTAGGTATAATTAGGGGTAAAGGCTTAAAAGTGAACTCATCCCACTATGCTGACTTCATCTACTATTTATAGGGGGTGCATCATGTACCCCCTCACGCTTGTCATGCATAATGGTAACCATGATGCACATCCCTTCACGCTTCTCATGCATGAGGGGTGAGTGAGTTGCACAACCCTCTCTTCATGTTGTTTGTACCTAGGGATTTTGGAGGGAGATTCTATCAGGGTTTTCTCCTTATCAAGGCTTGCCACATGTCCTTTCTATTATTAGAAGTGTATTCTAGGCTCTTCACGAGGATCCTTTGTCTCTCCTTGGTCAGTGCTATTCTTATCCCAATGAGATAATACTTTGGATGAGCCTCCTAAGCCTAGGAGTGGGTGGAAGGTCTTTTGAGGGTTGCTATGTGTTTGGGACCTCTATCGTTAAGCTTATCCTCCACGGTGGTTCACAATTTCGAGGATTCAGGAGTATCTTAGGTAGATCGACTTCGGGTATGACCCCTTAAGCTTGGTGACTTTAAGATCTTGTTAGGGATGTTCTGTGG
Source organism: Ormosia emarginata (assembly GCA_029884605.1). Lineage (NCBI taxonomy): Eukaryota > Viridiplantae > Streptophyta > Magnoliopsida > Fabales > Fabaceae > Ormosia > Ormosia emarginata. Next base: position 51,301,308 of record JAQQTP010000081.1, on the reverse strand, counting down.
ACCCTGGCATGGTTCACAACCCCCAAGCCCAAAGCTCGTAAGAGTGTATACATTTTTAGAGGTCGTTGAGTGGTGTTGAGGATCCTAGCATGGTTCACAGCCTCCCAAGCCCATAACTCATAAGAAAGCCCATAACTCGTAAGAATGTATGGGCTTTTAGAGGTTGTTGAGTGCTGTCGAGGACCCTAGCATGGTTCATATTTCAACCTCCCAAGCCCATGGCTCGTAAGAGTGTATGGGCTTTTAGAGGCTGTTGAGTGATACCGAGGATCCTATCATGGTTTATAGGGTGTATAGGTTAGTTGACTGGTACCGAGAAAAAGATGAGGGCTATTGTGTGGACGTTGATCCTCTTTCCAACTCCCCTGGGGAAGTGACATCTGTCCCCTAATTTGGTCAAGGTTCTAGGTTTTTGCCTTATTTTGTGAGAGATTTTGGAAGGCAAAAATAGTAATGAGGGGTATGGAGTCTCTGTTGTCTTTACTTTCCCCTGTTTCTTCTAGTGAATTTTCAGACGGCTCAGATTTTGCTTCTTTTGCATAATTAATGGCTGGAGCCTCGGGACCTCTTACACTATGTTTGAATGACAAGTAATGGGGAGAAAGGAAAGGAAATGGGAGGAATGAAAATAATTTTTTGTGTTTGGGAGTTTCAAAATGTATAGGAACGGAATGGAATACATGGAGAATCATTGCCCCCTCTTTCTCTCAAATGTCCAATTTTTATTCCCCCCAAAATTAAGGTAGAAAGGGGGGAACACATGTTCTGTTCTATCCCGTTAATGAATTTTCCAAACAAAGAGGGAAGAACTATGTTTCATTCATTCTATTTCCTTTCTGATTCATCACCACCTATTCCGTTCCATTTCATTAATAAAAAAACATCCAAACACATGATTAAGTTGGCAGAAGATGTGTTAGATGCACTTTCTTTGTTTCTTTCTAAGGAAATTCTTTCAACCGCGGTTTTTCGGTTGACCCATGACAACATCGATGCTTATTATGAAATGGAAAATTGTGTTGATGAAGATTGTCTTCACGGTGACCTGGGCAAAAACCGCTTTTTCATGTATGAGACTTTATTCACCCATCTCAAGGTGGCTTTCCTCTTTTCTGACCTTGAATTTGGGATTTTATCTGAGATGGGTGTTGCTCCATCTTAGCTTCATCACGATAGTTTGACTTTTATTAGGTCTTTTTGGTACTTGTATGATTACCTGGTATTCCGGCCACCCCTTCAGATGTTATTTTTCTTTTTCAAGACTAATAGAAGTGGGAAAGTAGGTCTGCTATCCTTTCTGGGAGTTCGGAACCGAAAGATTCTAAAGGTTTACGAGTCCTCTTACAAGAATTTCAAGAACTGTTACTTTAAGATCCATGTAAAGGTTGGGGGGACTCCCATTCTTTTTGAACGAATATGGGGTTCTTAAATTCCCATTTTGTTAGGACCTTGATCGTTGATGGTCTCCTAATGTTAGTATTACCCGATTTAATGTCGTTGATCCAGGAAATGTGGCGAGGATGTTGGGGTTGCAACCTTTGCAGTGTCGAGATGTTCTTCAATGTCAAGGCTCAGCGGAGAGCTTAGAAATTTTTTTTCGTAAGTGCTTGGTTGTCTTGTTTCTTATGTATGTGTATACATACTCATTTTGTTAACTAATCATCTTTCCATTCTGTTTTCAGGAGAAAACATTTGAATGTCTACCCCAAATTTCAACTTGGACATTCTTTGTAAGCAAGGAAAGCATCCTCTGAAGAAGTCAACGCCAGCTATCGGGGAGGTTGAGCTAAGTCAAAGTAGTGATGTTGGTTCTGGGGTTCCATCGAAGAGGCCCCGTGTAGAAGAGCATCTTCTGGGCTCCGGGTCTGGTTCTCAAACTCAAGGAGTTTCTCGTGACCCAAGCTCGTCTCCGGACTTGCTTATCAGGCCTTAACCTGGTGTTCAATCTCCGCTGGCGATTACTTCCCCGACTGTCTGTCCTTCGAGAGGTCAGGAATCAGATTCTCCTTTTCTTGATGCATTACTATTTACAACGAAACACATGTTGAAGGAATTTGAGGGTGATGCATGTACTATTCCTAAGTCATTGTGGCTCGTTGGGGGCTATCATGCTCATATTAATGCAAATTTTTCCCTAGATGCTAATAAAAAGAAATTTGACTGAGTTGGGCTTTTGGCCCTTATGCGCGCAATGGAGGTTCAGGCTGTTACATGCTAGTATGCTCAGTTATTCAGGAAGGGAGATCCGTGGGATGGCTGCCCAGTTGGAGGTAGCATCCCAAGAGAAGATGTCGAAGCAGAAAAAGGAACATGAAGTTGAAGTTGGGAACCTTTGAGGTCGGATATCTGAGTTACAAACTAAGGTTAACTCTTTGACTTATGAGGTTGAGAGACTTCACCCCCTTTCTTCTCAGGTAACCGATCTTTCTTTGAAGCTAGAAAAGATAAAGGAGAAGCTTTCTTCTTCAGAAAACATTGTAAAAGCTCTGAAAAAGGAGGCTGAAATTTCTGTGAAGGGGGCTAAAGGCCTGGTGTAGGTTGAACGTTCTTCTTGAGAGGTGGAGAAAGGGCAGTTAGTTGATAACCTGGTGGTCCAGTTTGAAGCTGGTTACAACCGTCAAAGTATCAGAGACCTCCATTGAATTCATAAAGATTGAAGGAAGAAAAATTCATCTAATTCACATTAAGGAAGAAAACGATTAACAGAGTATTTATACTCTTTACAACTGAAATGAAAATGAAGTGAAATTACAGGGAAATGAAACTGAAAATATAATTTGCATTTGTAACTAACTAACAGCTAATACCAGCTAACCGAAACTAGCTAACTGAAATGCTGAGTTGTCACTACCCTGACCATGCTCTTCTTCTACGGTTAAGACCCCCCCGCAAGTTGGAGGGTGGAAGATATCCACCATACCAAGCTTGATGATACACTCACGAAAAACTCGAGGGCAGGAGGCTTTAGTGAACACGTCTGCAACCTGGAATTGAGTAGATATAGGAAGAAGTCACATTAAACCAGCTCGAGACTTTTCCTCGCACTATGTGACAATCAATGTCAAGATGCTTTGTGCGCTCATGGAACACTGGATTGGCCGCAATATGTAATGCACTTTGATTATCACAGTAAATGACAGGGGATCGAGAAGGTAGTTGAGACAAATCTGTAAGTAAGTAACAAATCCATTGCAACTCTCGAGTAGCAGATGCTAGTGCTCGGTATTCTGCTTCAGCAGAAGAGCAACTCACGGTGGGCTGTTTCTTTGATTTCCAAGAGACCAGGGAGTGTCCAATAAAAAAACAAAAACTAGAGATGGACCGTCGAGTGTCAAGGCATCCTCCCTAATCAGCATCAGAGAAGCCCAGAATATGTAAGTCAGAATTTCTGGAGAAGAAAAGACCACGACCAGGAGATCTCTTGAGGTACCTTAATACTCGAAGAGCAGCTCTATGATGTGCCTCAGTTGGATGAGACATAAATTGGCTCAATTGTTGGGTGGCAAATGAAATATCTGGTCTAGTTGTAGTTAGATACAGTAACCGACCAACCAATCTTCTATAACCAGCTATGTCAGTAAAAGCAGAACCAGAATCCTGATGTAAACGAACAGCAGGATCTAATGGAGTGCTAGCTGGTTTACAACCAGTGAGACCAGAATCAACTAGTAATTTAAGGCAATATTTCCTTTGGCACAAAGAAATCCCTTTGGATGAATGAGCTACTTCAAGTCCTAAAAAGAACTTAAGTTGCCCAAGATTTTTAATCTTAAAAGCATCATACAAAAGTGCTTTAATCAAATCAAATTCACCAAGAGAAGTACCTCCCAATATGATATCGTCTACATATATAAGTAACACAGTGAAAGAATCTTTGGTAGACTTGATAAAGAGTGTATGGTCAGCTTGTCCTTGAATAAAACCATGAGAAGTAAGGAAACCAGCCAACTTTTCAAACCACTGTCGACTAGCTTGCTTAAGACCATAAAGAGACTTAAGCAATTTACAGACTTGGCCAGGTTTGGGAGCTGAAACTCCTTGAGGAACCTTCATATAAACAACTTCATGTAAGTCCCCATGTAAAAGGCATTGTTTACATCAAGTTGATGTAAGTACCACCCATGAATGGCTGTCAATGCAAGCAGAATTATGACTGTAGATAGTTTTGCTACTGGAGAGAATGTTTCAAAATAGTCTAGGCCTTCTGTTTGATTAAATCCCTGAGCAACTAATCTGGCCTTAAACCTTTCAATGGATCCATCAGCATGTCTTTTTATCTTATAAACCCATTTGTTACCTATTGGCACAGCATCAATAGGCAAATCGACAAATTCCCAAGTCTTGTTGCTATTGAGAGCTGCTATCTCAAGATTCATTGCTTCAACCCATTTTGGATCTTTGCTAGCAACTGAGTATGAGGTAGGTTCAGTAATAGAAGTGAGAGACATGGCATAGGCTTGATGTTTAGGTGAAAGATGGTCATATGTAAGAAAATTAGACAAAGGGTATTGGATGGCTGAAGCATGATTACAAACATAATCATTGAGATGTGGAGGTCTGTGGCTAACACTGGAGGACTTTCGGATAGAAGAAGAAAGAATAGGTTCTGGTGAAATTTCAGAATTTGATTGAACGCCGTTAGGAGAAGATACTGAAGAAGACATATCAGGTGTAGTTACAGAAGGTAAAACAGAGGAAATCGGAGTAGAAGGTGTGACTGTTGGCTGATTTTGTGGAACTGCTGGCATGAAACTAGTAGTAGTAGAAGGAAATGAAATAGAAGGCTTTGTTGTGGAGTGAAAAGGGAATTCCAAGTCATAAAAGTGAACATTTCTAGAAACCAGAATTTCCTTGGAATGAACATCAACCAACATATAACCTTTCATCCCTAATTTGTACCCTAAGAAAGCACACTTCCTTGCTCTGGGGTCAAATTTATTTCTGTTGCTGGAAAGTGTTGAAGCATAACACAAACAACCAAAAACTTTCAAACAACTAAGATCTGGCAATTCACCATATAACATCTCATAAGAGGATTTATTTCCTAACAACCTTGTAGGAATTCTATTCATTAAAAACACTGCATGAAGTACTGCATAAGACCAAAAACTTTTAGGCAATTGTGACTGAATCATCAAAGCTCTACTGATATTAAGTATATGCTGATGTCTTCTTTCAACTCTCCCATTTTGTTGAGGAGTAGCTACACAACTCCTTTGATGAATAATACCTTTGGAGGCATAAAACTCTGGCAATATAAACTCAGACCCATTGTCACTTCGTACCACTTTTATTCTCTTTCCAAACTGATTTTCTATCATGGCAATGAATCTCTTAACACATGCAGATACTTGATTTCAATTTTATCATCATCACCCAAACATGACGACTAAAATCATCTAGAATAGTCGAGAAAATATTGATATCCATGCACTGATTTAGTAGAAAAAGGTCCCCAAATATCAAGATGAATCAAGTCAAACATAGAACTTGCATTATTACTACTAACAGGAAATGGCAATTTCTTTTGTCTAGCCATATGACATACATCACATGCAGTATGCTCAGCTGCAGGAATGTATTCATATTGTTTATTCAAACAGTGCATCCTATCATAAGATAGATGTCCTAACCTCAAATGCCAAAGAATAGCAGATGATTGCACATGTGTATTCAGACTAAAAACAGTAGCTAAATTTGCAACAATACTTGATGGAACCTGATCTATCTCCAAGTAGTATAAGCTGCCAGCTTCTCTAGCCAAACCAATCTTCTTCGATCCCTCCTTGGTCTGTATGACACAGCCATCAGGTCCAAAGCACAATGAACATGACTGTGCTTTACTCAATTTAGCTACTGAAATCAAGTTTACTGCAAACTGAGGCAGATATAAAACATCATCTATTATTAAATCATTTGTGAGCTTGACTTTGCCACTAACTAATGCACTCACAAAATTACCATTTGGTAAATTAACTGTAATTGGGCTAATATTCTGATAAGAAACAAACCAATCTATGCAGTGACAAATATGATGTGTAGCCCCAGTATCTAAAATCCACCTTGATTTGGTACGTTTTGAATCAAAAGACATTAGAGAAGAATTACCTGCTCCATGTGCTGCATGACAGTAACTCTCTCCCTTTGCCATATTTACTGAAAATTTAGAATCTCCAGAATTCACAGAATTCTTTTCAAGCAGACTGACCAACTGATTGTACTGTTCTTTTGTCAAACTTATATTTTCACTTTCTGTTTTTGCTGAACCTATCACAGACTTGCTATCTGAATCTTCAACAGTGATATTGTGTGCATAAGATGGTCCTCCACGACCAAAATTAGGAGGAAAGCCATGTTTCTTGTAACAAGTTTCAATAGTGTGGCCTAACTTTCCACAAAATGTACACACCTTTCCATTACCTCTTCCTCCTCTTCCTTGAAAACTATTGTTACCTCTTCCTTGAAAACTGCTATTACCTCTGCCTCTTCCATAACCCTTCGTTCCTTCTACAGCATTAATCAAAGCTCCTGATTCATCAATGTCAGGATCTGTTCTTGAGGCAGTACCTCCTTGCAACTGTCGTTCTTGCTCCATCACCATTGAAAAAACTCTAGTTATCTGAGGTAAAGGCTCCATGTGAGGAGGATTTGTGACCTCACTCCTTGATATTCATCATTTAGGCCAACTAAAAATTGTATTATTCTGTCTTCCAATCTAAAGTTTCTTGCATTTCTCATGGCTAAACAACCACAAGGAACAGTACATATACACTGAGGTAAAGGCCTATATTGCTCTAATTCCTCCCATAAAGTTCTCAGTTCAGTAAAATATTCTGAAATTGTATGATTACCTTGTTTCAAATTGGAAATTTCTGCTGCTGCAACTGTGAAACTCGAATCCTGTCTCCTCTCATGAATCTATCCTTCAAATCATTCCATACCTCTATGGCATTCTCTATGAAAACAACACTCTCAAAGTTATGGTCATGGAATTGATTATCCATGAATGCACCAGATTGTTGCGTTTGTCCCAGGCTGCAAAATTCAGATTCGACTCATTTGGTACTGGAATTGTTCCATCTACAAACTTGTACTTGTTCTTTAACGCCAAAGCTCTTTTCATCTTCCTCGCCCAACTATGATAATTTTTGCCAGATAATTGCGGTGTAACCAACACAGAACTGGTGTTCTCTGAATGATGAACATAATACGGATCAAGAGATTGATCCTGATTTGTGCCTTGATTCGAAGTAGAAGAATTGTTGCTGTTAGAATTTCTTCCCATTTTTCAATGATCGAATGAAAAATTGAAATCAATTGAATCGATTGAACGAAGAAAAGAAACAAATCAAGATTGAAGAATCAGAGTGCTACACGCGACAGAAGCAGAGCGGGTAGGACCCTCTCTGATACCATCAAAGTATCAGAGACCTCCATTGAATTCATAAAGATTGAAGGAAGAAAAATTCATCTAATTCACATTAAGGAAGAAAACGATTAACAGAGTATTTATACTCTTTACAACTGAAATGAAAATGAAGTGAAATTACAGGGAAATGAAACTGAAAATATAATTTGCATTTGTAACTAACTAACAGCTAATACCAGCTAACCGAAACTAGCTAACTGAAATGCTGAGTTGTCACTACCCTGACCATGCTCTTCTTCTACGGTTAAGAAATCGGGCTCTTCAACATGTTAAGTTCTGGTTTCCAGACGTTTTGGTTGACCAGGTTGGGCCATGGTGGGTTTTATAGGATGGAGTGCTGGTGGATACCGATGTAGAGCCTATAGGAGAGTTGAAAGGCCAGGGTGGAGATATTATAGTTGATGGTTTACAAACCCGAGCTAATCCTGCATTGGATGCTGTTATTGAAGATTCGATTTTGAGTGATGTTATTGTCATTGCTTAGAAGGCTATTGCTTGGAGTGGTTCTGTTGAGGAAATAGAGTCTCATAACCTTTTATTTTTATTGTCCTAAAACTATGTGGATTTGTCTTTTTGGAAATTGTAATCTGTAATTATTCCTTTAAACTATTTTGACTGCAATTAATGGCTTTACTTCTTTTTGCCCTATAAATATCTTAGTCACCAATGCTCACTTTTTCATTTCTCTTTTATAGTTTAAGTGTTTGATAGGTGTGAGTTTTCTCCTAATGAGATCCTTTTTTGGGGCAAGGTGGTGTTGTTAGGCAATGTTTTGGCGAATGTTGTACTTTGATTCTTTGCTTAGGTGATGTTTGGAATGAGATTGCTTTTTGCTTGAAAGATTTCTTCTGGTGTTGTTTGAGACCAGATGGCTTTCTTGATCTTTTTTATTTCCACTGAAGTGCTTCCGAGCTTCTGTCCTTCAAGGATGTTGTCATTGTTGTTTCTTTTCTTTTGCTTTGGTTGTATTGAGATGATGTTTGGAATGAGAGTTTTCTGCTTTCCCTGGTCTCTGGACTATATGTTACTGATTCATGTTGTTTATGTTTAACGAGGACTTTTTCTTAACTTAAGCTGTTAAATTAATTTAAACTTAAAACAAAAACTGCTAGACACTATGCAACTATGAAAATAGTTTGAGGATGGATCGTGGACCTTTGTTGTTTGTTATTGTCTTTGCTTTTTTGGTGAAGCTTGTTCTGCCTTTTCGAATGGCTTTATAGAGAAGGCCGGGGGGAACACTCCACATTCTCGAATGGCCTCGTGCAGACGACTGGGGTAATACCCCACATTCTCATATGGCCTCGTGGAGATAGCTGGGGTGAATATCCCACATTCTTGGATGTTTCAAGATAAAGGAAAATAGTGAAGTATATCTTAATGCAAAGTGAAAAATAGACTGATATTGAAATTTCATTTTTTATTGATTTTTTAAGCCATGATATGCCTCTTTAAAACCTAATTAGGAAAAACCTAGTGGAAAAAAATCCTAATGTAGGAAAAAGAATATATATTTGGCTTGTTTTTACATACATTTTTAAACATAGTACCTCTGAAGATTGGTTGCGTGCCAAGTTCGAGGAATAGGTTTTTGATCTATTTATTCTATCTTGTAGGCTCTTTTCCCAAGATATTTCTTTATTCAGTATAGGTCCCTCCCCATTTGCTACCAGTTTTCCTTCTCCAAGAGGTTTTCTGTGGATTCCGATTTTCCTAAGAACAAGATCTCATTCCTGAAATGTTATGGGTACGACCTTCTTGTTGTACCGACTTTCTGCCCATATCTTCATTGCTTCTGCTTTAATCCACGCTATCTCTCGAGCTTCCTCAACTATGTCCAGTTTTGCTAGTTGTTGTTCCGAGTTCTATTCCGAGTTGAAGCTTATTCTCCTCTAACTTAGTTCACCTACCTCAACTAGGATCATGGCTTTGACTTCGTACATCAACCTAAACAGAGTTTCCCCTATTGAAGTTTGGGGGGTGGTGTGATAGGCCCATAAGACACTCTAGAGTTCTTCTGCACCATTTGCCTTTTGGTTGTTCCAAGAACTTTCTGATTCCTAATAGTATGTCTTTATTTGCATATTCTGCATGCCTATTTCCCTAGGGATGCTCTACCGAGGTAAAGCATTTTCAGATCCCCAGTCTTTCACACAAATCTCTGAACTGTTGTTTAGTGAATTGTGTTATGTTGTCAGTTAAGAGTGAGTATGGTAACCCGTATATGCAAATAACACTTTTCCAGATAAAATTTTCTACTTTAGAAGCGTTTATCCAGGCTAAGGGCTCTTCCTCTACCCACTTTGTGAAGTAATCAATTGCTACGATGAGGAGTTTTCATTGCCTGGTAGTAGGGGGAAATTGTCCGAGCAGATCTATTCCCCACCGTGAGAAAGGCCAAGCGATACTGGAGCTGTCAAGGTTCTCTAATGGGGCTTGATGCATATTGGTGAGTCGCTGGCATTTGTCACATTTCTTCACATATTTGACACAATCTTCCTTCAAAGTTGGCCAAAAATACCCTGACCTGAGGATCTTTATTGGCATTGACCCTCCACCTGAATGGTTGCCACAGATTCCTTCATGTACCTCTGCCATGACATAACTTGCTTGTTCTTTGTCTAAGAAATTCATCAGTGGTGACGAGAATCCTCTCCTATATAGCTTATCATTGATAAGGACATAGAAGCTTGCTGCCTTTTTGAGTTTCCAAGCTTTCTTTGGCTCTTCAGGCAAGACATTTTCTTGTAAGTAGGTTATTATTGAGTATCGCCATAACTTTTCATCCTCCTAAATTTTCATGACTTCTTTCCTAGGGATGCTTGGTTCCACAAGAGTTTCCTAAATGACAGTTCTATTATTTGCTAGTCCTTTAGTGCTAGCTAATTTGGAGAGGAGGTCAACTCTTAAGTTTTCTCATCTACGGATATGGTCTAATAAAAAACTTTGGAAGATGGAAGCTAACTATTGTACCTTTCCTAGATATTAAGCCAGTTGAGGCTCCTTTGTTTGGTACTCTCCCTTGACTTGGCTTGTTACCAACTGTAAATCGTTTTTTACTTGAAGTTCTCAGGCTCCAACCTCCTGAGCAAGTTCCATTAATGTGATTAAGGCTTTATATTATGCCTAATTGTTGCTTGCTTTGAACCCAAATCGTAAGGATTGCTCTATGACTATTCCCTCAGGGTCTTCAAGTATGATGCCTGCTCTACTTTTTAGATTTGATGTGCCATCAACATATTGCACCCATGTTCCTAACTTCGAGCTTATGGCCATGGTATCAGTTTAACAAAAAATAGGACAAGAATTGTGACTTGATGGATCCCCAGGCTTGATAAGTGATATCATGCTTGGAGAGCTTGATGGACCATGCTATCATGCGCCCTACCAATTTGGGTTTCGTTAGTACTTGCTTAATTAGTTGATCAGTTTTGACAACGATTTTGTGACTCTGGAAATATGGGCGCAGACATCTTACCATGGTGACTAGAGCTAGAGTCAGCTTTTCAATCTTTTGATACCTTGTTTATGATCCCTAAAATACCCTACTAATAAAGTAGACTATTTCCTTCTTTCTTTACAAGCATAAAGCTTAATGCTTTTTTTTAGACTGGTATGTAAAGAATAAAGTATCTCTTGGTTTTGGCCCTTGTCAAAATTAGTGGGGAAGCTAGGAGTTGCTTTAATTTCTGGAAAGCTAATTCGCATTCCGTGGTCCACTTAAACTTCTATGCCTTTTTTAGACACTTGAAGAAGACGAGGGATTTATCTGCCGACCTTGAGAGGAACCGAGAAAGAGCTGTGATTCTTCTAGCCAACTACTGTACATCTTTCACCGAGGTTGGGCTTTTCATGTTGATTATAGCTTGACATTTATCTGGATTTGCCTCAATCTTTCTATTCGTAAGCATAAAACCTAGGAATTTTCCAGCTTCTGCACCAAAAGCGCATTTTTCTGGGTTGAGGTGCAATCTAAACTTCCGAAGTTGAGCAAAGATCACCTCTAGGTCGTTGTAGTGGTTCTACCCATGTGATGTCTTCTCCACCATATCATCCACGTACACTTCGATGTTCCAGCCTATTTGATCTTTAAAGACCTTATCCATCAGATGCAGTAGTTTTTTAAGCTGAAAGGCATGACCCTATAGCAGTAGTTTGCACCTTCTATGATGAACGTGGTTTTGTCTTTGTCCTTTGGAGCCAAGCAGATTTGATTACCTAAAATAAGCATCCATGAGATTGAGTGTCTTGTAGTTGGATGCTCCGTCTACTAACTTGTCTATATTTGGCAATGGTATGAATATTTAGGGCAAGCCTTATTTAGGTTGGTGAAGTCTACGCACATTCGTCATTTCCCATTTGACTTTTTTACCATCACCACATTACCCAACTAGGTGGTGTACTTGATCTCTTTGATGAACTGAGCTTATAGGAGGCGTTTTGTTTTTTCCATTACAATTGTTCACTTTTCTTCTCTAAACTTCCTCTTCTTATGTGTTACTGGTTTTGTGTTGGGATTCAAGGCAAGTCGATGACATATAACTTCTAGATTTATCCCTGGTATCTGTGAGTAAGTCTAGGCAAAAAGATCAACATTCTTCTAGAGGAAAGTTACTAATTGTTGCTCTTCTTCATTATTAAGTTATGCCCTGATGCGCGTGAATTTTGAAAGATCTTCGCATAAGATTACTTTTTTCAATTCTTCTTATGGCTATGGCCTTTTGTCATGGAATTCATTTCGTGGGTCTAATTCTACTGAATTGACATGGTGCACAAGAGTTTGTACTTCCTCGACCCTTTGTTATAGATTCTTGATTCTTAAGCAATCTATGTAGCATTGTCGAGCTTCAAATTGATTTGCATGTATGGCTACTGGCTTCCCTTGATCTGTTAGGATGGTCTCTAGAGAATCATGTTATATAGGCTATTCTTATTTATGATAAGGAAAATAATGTTAATGCTCTTTTCCCTGCCATTCTGCATGCCTTCTTTTCCTTCTCCAAAGGTGGTCCATAGGTCAACATATCCTATAGCATGAACTTGTTCTCCCGAGAACTCGACCAAGTTTCCATGATATGGTTTGATTTTGGATTCCAGGATGCTGGTTTGCCTGAAAGCACTGAAAATGATATTTGTGAAACTCCCTTGATCTACCAGAACTCTTCTAATAACAAGATTTGATGTCGCAATTGAGATTACTATTGGATCATCTTGGTCTCTATATATTCCTTGAAAATCTTTATCGGACAAGGTGATGGGGACTTGTTGCCTTGGGGTTCCGGTTCTGGGAGAAACATTATTGCCTGAATAGTTCTAAGATATCGCCTCCTTGCTGACTCAGATTCTCCTCCTCCTGCAAAGCCCCCAATGATGGTGTTAATTACCCCTCGGATTGCTCTTTGTCTTTTGGTTTTCCCTTCCTTTCGCTCATCGACATGATCTGGGCTGCTTCTTCTGTCTGGGCTTCATTTTCTTTCTCTTTGCACAAAATACTTCATGTTCCCTTGGCGGATAAGATGTTCTATGAGGTTTTTCAGTCCCACACAATTCTCTGTGTTGTGGTCGAAGTCCCTATGATAATAGCATCTCTTGTTTTTGTTAATGTAGCTAGGTTGGGTGTTTAGTGTGGGTGGTAGGGTGGCAAGTTCGGCTGCACAGATTTTGTATAGGATTTCCTCTCATCTGTTGTTGAGTGGAGTGTATTGGTTATAGCTAGGCGGGATCATAGGTAAGAGGTTGCAATTATTACCTCAACCACAACTGCCTCTTCCTCCAAGCCCTCCTCTCCTACTAGAAGGGTTGTTCCCCTTTGCTCGATTTTCGTTATCACTAGTCATTTGCTGCTATCTTCATCAATGATGGCTTGATACTGCGTTTTGTGCCTCATTTGTTTCTTCAATGCCGATATACCCGGCTGATCTCTAGAGCAAGTCTTCAAGTGCATGGGGGGTCGTTAGGCTAGTGAGTTTTCAAATTTTCTTGGTTTGAGCCTTAACATGATTGTATGTAGCAAGACCGTTGGGTTGAGGTCCTTGACTTGGATGGCCTCCAAATTAAATTTTCTCATGAATGCCTTTAGGGATTCATCCTTCACTTGTTGTAGGTTGATCAGGGATATGGAGGTTTTCTTGTGCGCTTGGCTATTGGAGAAGTGATTGAGGAAGCGAGTAGATAGATCAGTAAAGTTTTACACTAAATAGGCTGGTAGCATGGAGAACCATTGCAACGCAAATCGCTTTAGAGTGCTCGGAAATGCTTGACACTTGATTTCATCTGAATCTCTAGACAATAGCATAGCTGAATTGAAGGCTTTTAAATGATCTTGAGGATCCATGGATCCATCGTATAGTTCAATGGTGGCAAGGAGTTTGAAGTGAGATGACAATGAGGTAAGCATGATGTGTTCTACAAATGGGTGGCTTGGATGAAGCAAAACTTGGGGTGGCAAAGGTGGGACGTAAGGTTAGCTATGTTGGTTGGATGGTTGTCTTGAGAATTGGTGACCGGTGGATTGCTGGTGGGATAGTTTAGTATGGATGGATTCTTCATTGCCAAGGTGTGGTTCACTGTGTTGATTCTGGTTTTAGCAAGTTAAGTCATTGATTTGTTGCTGCATGTTTTCCATGGTTTGGAGTATGTTGCGGAAAAGATTAATGTCTCATTTTGGGGGTAGGGATAGTGGTGGTGGTGGAGGGGAGGATGGTGGCGGGCTTTGACGACCATTGACAAGGTTTCTTGCGGCGTTGCTATTAGCACCCTTGCTTCTAGTACGAGCCATCAAATCTTGGATATTTGTTTGGATGATTGCGTTCCGATGGAGTAATGGAGATCAAGAATAGAATGGTGGTAAAGTAGAAATGGGAAACTAGTAAAAAGACACATTGGAGGGGAGAGTTTTTTCAGTTTCCCACAAAACGACGCTAGGATGTTCACATTAGCCAATGAGAGAGGGGTCTTGGGTCCTATTGAGGGGGAAAGGCCCAAGATGACAGTGACTAGAAAAAAGGGGTCTCTAGGTATAATTAAGGGTTAAGGCTTAAAAGTGAACTCATCCTACTATGCTGACTTCATCTGCTATTTATAAGGGGTGCATCATGTACCCATTCACGCTTGTCACGCATGAGGGTAGCCATGATCCGCACCCGTTCACATTTATCATGCATGGAAAGTGAATGAGTTGTGCACCCCCTTCTTCATGTTGTTTGTACCTAAGGTTTTTGGAGGGAAATTATGTTAGGGTTTTTTTTCTATCAAAGCTTGCCACGTGTCTTTTTTTTGTTAGAGGTGTATTCTAGGATCTTCTCGAGGATCCTTTGTCTTTCCTTGGTTGGTGCTATTCTTAACCCGGCGACATAATACTTCGGATGAGCCTCCTAAGCTCGGGAGTAGGCAGAAGGTCTTTTGAGGATTGTTGTGTCTAGGATCTCTATCGTTAAGCCCGGCCTCCACAGTGGTTCACAATTTCAAGGATTCAAGAGTATCTTGGGTGAATCAAGTTTGGGTATGACCCCTTCAAGCTTGGTGACTTTAAGAGCCTGTTGGGGTTCCGTGGACCCTAACATGGTTCAAGAAGGGTAGAAGGAGATCTGTTGTAATTTTTAGAGTGTGCAAAAATTTGTATTTTGAGAGATTGAAAAGTCAAAAGGGATCAAAGTTGTTGTACTCAACCATTTGGTAATTTTAATTTTTCTTCTATTTCTCTTCTGCCCTGGTTGTATTGAGATTATTGAATGAATGAGAATCAACATATTCTGTATCTTTGATATCCTGATTTGTATGAAGTTTGAAGTTGGTTCTTGATGTGTAAATCCTTCTCTTTAATTCAGGTTTTGTTTTGTTTTGCCTATTCCCTGTTTGATAAAATGCTTAAACCACTGCTCTCTTCAAAACACATTGGCGTATGTGTCCATCCTCTATTCGAAGATTAAAGAGTTTATGTGGGGTGATTACTTGAGCAAGGTGATCAATGGCAAGATCATTGTTGTTAGCAACTCTTCTTTGGAGGACAAGAAGGAGGGCGACCAGCCAGCCACAGATGATGGCCAGTTTGAGGAGGATATTACTATGAATGCTGAGCAGCTTACCAAGCTCGCTGGTGGTCCAAACGACGCTCGACCCCCTAGTTCTCTGACTTTTTCATTTTGTATTTTTGGCCCTTGTGTGGGCTTTTAATTTTCTGTTTGAGCAAGGTTTTGCTTGATTTGGAGGGTTTTTACATTTATTCTATTCCGTGTTGATGTTCTTTTCTTTTGTCTGCCCTTACTTTTATTCCTTTTCTTTCACCGAGGTCCAATGCCTTAATATGTATTTGCCCGAACTCGAACTTAGGTTGGGGTCTAAAGTCCTATAGTTGTGATTTTTCATATGCTTTAGGGATCTAATGTCCCTTTAGCATTCTACCCAAGTTAGGATCTGTTGTCCCATAATAAGTTAGGATTTGTGGTCCCATACTTATTATTTTTCAAATGCTTTAGGAATTCAATGTCCCTTTAGCATTCTACCAAAGTTAGGATCTATGATCCCATAATGAGTTGGAATCCGTTATTCCATACTTGTTATTTTCTCATATGCTTTAGGGATCTAGTGTCACTTTAGCATTCTACCTTATATGGGATCCATGGTCCTATACTTGTTATTTTTTCAAGTGCTTTAGAGATCCAATATCCCTTTAGCATTCTGATTTGCAAGACAGATCAGGAGTAAGATACACTATGTTATTGAAGTGCCTTATTTTATTCACTAAGACTTTTGTTTTTTACAAAATCAAAATTTCTTAACTGAAAGACCAACCGTAATACTTTCTCATGTTCGAGGCATTCCACGCTTTAGGTAGCTCTCATCTTGCTAAGTCAGCGATCTTGTACGTGCCCTTCTCAAGGACCTCTATAACCATGGGCCTTCCCAATTTGCACCAAACTTTTTATCTCGCACGTTCTGTCCTCTAATGCTAGCTTTCCTAAATACAAGATTCCCCACCTTGAAACATCATGGAGAGACTCGATTGTTGTACCTTAGAGCAATTCGAATCTTGAAGGTGACCTCCTTGATATAAGCCACGTTCTGGTGCTCCTCACTAAGATCTAACTCCTCCCTCAATAATCCACCATTATGGTTACTGGAGGAGTGCTCTCTCCTCCAACTCGATTCTTCAATTTCAATGGGGACCATGACTTTGAACCCATAAGTGAGCTTGAAAAGGGTTTCACCTGTAGCTGAGTGAGAAGTCTTCTGATACGCCCATAGTACATGACTCAATTGCTCTATCCATTCTCCCTTTGCATCTTCTAACATCTTCTTTAGACCTTGGAGGATAACTCTATTTGCAGCCTTAGCCTGCCCATTGACTTGGGGGTGTTCCACCAATGAGAATTATTGCTTTATCTAGAGGTCGGAGCACATTTTCTAAAACTTCTTGTCTGCGAACTAGGTCCCATTGTTCGATATAATGGACTCAGGGGATTCCAAACCTGCAAATAAGCTTCTTGAGGAAATTTGTCACCCTTTCTGCCATGATGGTGGCCAAGGGCTCTGCCTCAATTCACTTAGTTAAACAATCAATGGCTATTATCGAGTATTTCAATTGACCAAGGGCCTAGAGGAATGGCCCTAGTAAATCCAAACCTCATTTGAAAAAAAGCCATGGCACTAAAATTATGGAAGCTCTTCTGGGGGGCATTTTGGATATCAGCCTATTTCTTACACTTGTCGCAATTCTGTACGTAGGTCATGGCGTCCGCTATCATGGTTAGCCAAAAATATACCATGTTGTCTTTCTGATCACCTTCTTGGCCTTTGCATGATCTCCAAGAAGTTCTTTGTCTTTCAAGTAAGCTACCACGGGCTTAATCCAATTGTCATTCTCTGAAACTACCATAATGTCCCCTTCATTTGAAATGCTCAGGGAGGGTAACGTCTCTTGTATGATAGACTTATTATTCTCAGGGCTCTTCATGCTCACAAGTTTGGACAAGATGTCTGCCCTGGAGTTCTGCTCTCTGGGAATAAGGTTGACCTTCACCTTTCTTCACTTTCATCAACTATTTTTGCAGTTTGGGGTCCTTGGCCTAGTAATCCCCAAATACTTAGGAGGTTAATATTTAGGAGTCATTGCAAAGTTTAACTTCCATTGCGTCAAGATCTTTGGCCATAAAGAGTCTCACTATCATAGTCTCATATTCTACTTGATTGTTCAAGGTTTAGAACTTGAATCTAAGGGATTGCTCAAGCATGACTCCATTAGCATTTTCAAGGATCACTCCAGCACCACTCCCCTTTGGGTTGGAGGCTCCATCAAAATAAATGGTTCACTCTCCTTCGTTCTCGGGTGTCTAGGAATGGGTGAATTCCACCAGATAGTCGAATAGAGCATGCACCTTAATGGCTTGGCGGGGCTTATATCTTATTCCTAATTTTGACAACTCAACAAACCAAGAGGTCAACAACCTGTGAGCTCAAGCTTGTGAATGACTTGCTTGATTGATTGGTTTGTCCTCATGAAAACGGGGTGGCACTAGAAGTATTGTCTTAGCCTCCGAGATGAGATGAGGAGTGTGAATGTCAGTTTCTCTATTTTCTGGTAGTGGAGTTCTAGGCCTTGAAAGACTTTACTGACAAAGTATATAGGCTCTTGGCCTTCACTTGTTTCTCTAATAAGGACCGAACTAACCACTTCCACATCTACTGAGAGATAAAGGAAGAGCGTTTCACCGTTCTTCGGCTTGGTGAAGATAGGCGAGATGGGTAGTATTGTCTTCAAACTCTAAAAAAGCTTCTTTGCACTCCGACATTCACTCAAAGTCTTTCCCCTTCTTTAAAAGTTTGAAGAAGGGTAGAGCTTTCTGAGCGAGCTTAGAGATGAATCTTGTTAATGATGTGATCCGTCTTGTTAACCACTGGACCTCCTTTAGAAAGCTAGGACTTTGCATGTTGATAATAGCTTAAAGTTTGTCAGGATTAGCTTCTATCCCCCTATTAATCAGCATGAAATCCAGAGATTTCCCTACCTTGACCCCAAATGCACAATTTTTTAGATTAAGCCTCATGTTGTATTTTCTCACTTGTGAGAACACTTCTAAGAGGTTAGCCACTTGGTCTCTTGTGTTTTAGGGTCTTTATGATCATATCATCTATGTAAACCTTCATAACCTTACCAATCTGGTCTTCAAATACCTTATTTATCATGCGCTGATAAGTAGCCTCAACATTCTTAAGCCCAAAGGGCATCACCTTATGATAATAGTTGGCCTTTCAGTAATAAAAGTTGTCTTCTCTTCGTCATTTGGGTGCATTGGTACTTGATTATATCCTTAATAGGTATCCAAAAAAGACAAGAACTATAACCAAAAGATCTATCAACTAACTTATCAATGTTATATAATGGGTAAAGATCCTTTGGGTAGGATTTAGTGAGGTCTGTGTAATCTACACACGTGCGCCACTTTCTAGAGGGTTTCTTAACCAAAATAACATTTGAGAGTGAAGTGGCATAGGATATTTCCTTGATGAATTTAGCTTTCAGGAGTTCTTTCACCTTCTCTTCTATAGCCTTATGTCGTACTAGACCCGCCTTCCTCTCCTTTGAGCCACTGATTTGGTGTTTTGGGAAACCAATAATCGGTGACAGATGAAGCCGGGGTCAAGGCTAGCTATATCTGTCGAGGTCCAGGCAAAAAGGATCTTTGTTCTACTGCAGGAATTCAGTCAACTTCCTTCATTCTCCTTCAACTAGGCCAACTCTAATTTTGGTGATTTGGTCTGCCCATGGTCTGAGTTGAACATCTAACAATTGGCCCTTTGGTTATGGCCTAGTTTCTTTCATATCACCTCGGACATCGAGCTCTGCCATCATCATGGGATATTTGTTTTTCCTCTAAGGCGGTGGAGCCCGCTATCTGATCTCTGCTCCTTGTTTTAGGAGGTCTAAACTAGTATTGTAATAACTTCTTGCCGCAACTTAGTCAGCCTTCATAGTCATCACCTGTCCGTCTTTCGACAAGAACTTCATGGCTAGGTAGTGAGTGGAAACTATCACCCCAAGTGTGTTCAAAGATGGCCTCCCAAGGATGATGTTGTGGGCTAAAGGGCAGTTCACTACCTGAAATCTTACTTTCACCATTTTCTTCAAAGGTTCTTTTATCAGGGTTATGAAGAACTCAATATAGCCCTTTAACCTGACCTTACTCCCTAAGAAACCTACGAGGTCGGTGTCAAAGGGTTTAAGGTTGGACGTGGGGATGCACATATTCTTGAAGCATTCCATAAAAAGATTATCTATCGAGCTTTCTTGGTGCATAAAGAATCTTTTTACCCTTACATTGACCATCTTGGCATTGATCACCATAGTGTTGTCACCGCCCAGAATGACTTCTTCTCCATCCTCATCTGAGAAGTTTATTACCGAGATCTGAAATCCTCTACCTTACTTGGTGATTGGGCATGATGCTATGTTGAACACTGCCCTCAAGTGTCTTCTTCGATCAGATCTCATTTGCTTGCCTCCAGCAAAGCCTTTTAAGATGGTGTTTATGGTCCTTGTGACTTCATTATCCCGTCTTGGATCTCTCTAGGGGGAGTCACTCCTCTAACATCAAAGCTGCTTTCATGGAGGGGAGTGGTTGTCGGGGGTTAACATTGGACATTGCGGCCTCAAAGTTCTTCTTCTATCATTTCTCCTCTAATAGCACTGTGGTCCGACCCCTCTAGACCCTTGGACGTAGTTTTGCATATGTCTACGCTGAATCAGGGTTTCTATGGCTTCTCGAAGGTCCATACAATCCTCTAAATTGTGGCCATATATGTGGTAGTAGTTACAACATTTAGACTTGTCAACCCGTCCTCGCATCCTCAAGGATCTTGGTTTTGGGAGGTCGGAGAGGTCCATATAGTACACCTCATGCAAGATTGCAACTCTAATGGCGTGCTCTTTCTCTTTCTCTCTCTACATGTCTCGGAGTCTTTCCTTCTACTAAATGGATGTTCCATCTACTAGGAGCTACATTGTTGGAAATCTTCCTTGTTTGCAAACAAAATAAGATCAATGTTGTGTCCGATTAAGGGATTTGGTGAATATGGTATATGATATTCCCAGAAAATCTGTTAATAACTCAATAACTAATGGAGTAATTGAGAAAATAGGCAACTTAGACTTAGAAACTTTAGATACTAACTTCTATGATTGATGCTGAGATTAAGAAAAGTCTAATACATGATTATTGTGTTGTTTGAAGTTTCTCTCAGGTTAATCACAAACTTGTGTTGCTAATGATGTAATTTTCTAACTTTTTATTGTTACTTCTCCTGTGTCCCTAACTTAGCTTTTGTATTATCTTTACAATTTTTATGGTGTGCTTCTTTGAATTTGTTTGCTATCTGCAACAATTGAGAAAAATTCCTCTACAATGTAAACTTTGTTGTGGTGGCCCAATGCATGAGGACTCCTTGGTTAGTGTCTTGGGGAGGAGCTTGTTGCACTCCATTTTCTTCTGTTACTAATTCTTCACCTCTGATTCTTTCAAATCTCATTAATGAAGATTGCTTCCTTCTTCACCAGGGCTCTTTCTTTTTTAAATATCAATGAAAATTCATAGCTCATTAATGAAGGTCGTTACCAATTTTTTCAAAAAAATCCATCTGTTATTTTTGTTTTTGTCTTTTTTCTCCTACTTTGGTATATGTCAATATATTTTTGTTTTTCTTTTCTTTTCCTTTTCCTTATTTTGCATGTGTTTGTTTGTGTGTATACTTGAATGATTCTTTGAATACTATATAAATTTTAAATTTGACATATTAACTTAAGCTTGGTAGGTATAACGTGTTCAACAAGTTGTATATTATCAGTGGTACTCTCAAAACATGGGATACATATTCGCTTTGAAGATTAATACCCAGTAATTCTCTTTCTACTTACTAAACAAATAGGTTTTCTTCTATATAACTGCCATGTGCTAGAAAACTTTGCCCTGTTTACAAGGACTCTGAATTATCCCACCTCAAATCACCTATCCTATATCGTTATATATGCTTTGAATTGTTAGTTAGAGAAAGAGGTCCTATTGTTTGATATATTCAACAAACATGGAACATCTCTATGTTCTCTTCAAAAACTACTTAGTAGCATTAGCTTTGCTTAGAACCTTTATTTTTTTGATGGATTGCTTAGGACATGTTTTTGATAAATATTTAATGATATCTTTGACTGTCATAGCCTTTTTAAATGCTCTAAGCATTGCATGCTTTGAATTTATTATTATTATTATGTTGATTAGATTATTTCGAAAAATTTCTCCTAAAACTGCGATCAAACAAGATCTACAAAATTCATTATTGGAGATTCATGATTGAAAATTCAGAGGCATTTTCCCCTTTTTTTACGCCTTGATCTAAATATTGCTTGTAACTTATATACATTGTTGTAGAATGATAAACAATGTTTTCTTTTGTTTGGATATATTAATCTTTCTGACAGGATAAAAGAATAAATCAATACTTTGTACCTTTTTTTTTTCAGCCCTCATTATTGTAGTTAAGGCAAATAGAACTCTTCACTTTATGTCAAAATTATTAAGAGAGGTTGTCCCTAACCATGTCCTGTTATCTTGCCTTGATTGACAATAGTTTAACTAGTTTAAAAACCATTAAAAATGAATACTTGAAGTAGATATGGAACCATTTATTTTTGGTTGGTTTCGTACTTACTTTAAATATGTCTACTATGTCCAAAATGCAACTACTGCAATTGTATTGTTTCAATTCCTCATTGGACATTTTTCCATTTTAAATTTTTTTGTTGTAAGTTGGAGTTGTTTCAGATTATGACTTGTTAGCAATTGATTCAATATCAGGTACCATGGACACTAAGTTTAGTAAATTCAAACATACTAGGTTTAGTAAAGTTTGAAGGGATATGACTGATGTTCTAAACAAAGTTTACCAACTCATAATCTTATTTAGCTTCAGTCCTTTAGCTTTTAATTTAACACTATTCAATTCATTTCAACTAGTTTATTTAGTTTCATTCCACAAAAGGATCTTCATCCCAAAAAGGATAAGGAGAGGTAAGATAAACTTGTAACCCCATAAATCATATTTTACTTGATTTCTTAAAGATGAATGGGTTTATAAATTATATTACGAAACTTGAAGCCTTTGTTTTTTTAACAATATTATTGTAAGAACTATTGGCATTGGTTTACTTTATTACTGCATATCTTTTGTTATTCATTTACTTGTTAACCTATTTCTTGGTATTTTTTGACGAGGCTAGAACTGTGAAGGTAGGGAGCAACCAAGGCCTACAAGTAGTCAGAGTATAATATTGACAATAACCCAACAAAGGTTCTTATATTTCTAACTTTATCTGCATGATTTGAGTCTTTATCTCTGTGTGTGATTTAGAATATTACAAATATTTCAGAATTAAAATATATATTTTTGCATTTTACTTTTTGGAAAAAATAGATGACCATTACAATCTTCATCCCTTTGAATTAAATTACCCATGGATTGTTCAATTCTATGAATGTGTAAGCATGCTTGTTCTTTGTTCTTATCTTTCAATTAAGGCACTATGTTGTGTTTTTTGAAATCATGAAAACAAAGCTTTGGAAGTCTTGCATGTTATTTGTGTTTTACCCTCTTGTGAAATCATGATAATAAAGCCTTTGGAAGTCTTTGTGTTCTTATAGTCGTGCTTTTATATAGAAGAAAAGATTTGTGTAGAATATTATAAGATGAAATATAAGTTTTCTTATAACACAAGGAAAGTCACAATGGAAGAAGAGAGGAAAAATAAGAGTTGAATGTTTATAGGAGACAGGCGATTACAAGAATATTTAAGAGGAATGGATACGTTTCTTAATATGGCCACTTTAGCTGCAGACAAGGAGGATAACTGCAAATATCTTCTCTAATTCCTTTATTCATTCCTCTGCTTTTATTGGATCGTACTCCCCTTTGAAAAATGGGGGATTCACCTTCATGAATACAGATAAATTATGAAAATTTGGGTTCTCCACTGGAGCTACATTATTCACTAGGGCCGATTGCACTAATGCTGGTTGTGCTGGTTGTACTGGTGCCGATTATGCATTATTTCTTATCTCTTACACTATTCTAGTAGTCATATCCCTCATTGCATCAACTATATTTCTAAAAGCTTCTGTCATATCTGATGCATTGTTTCTGTTACCAACATGAGCTCTCCTACCTTGGCCTCTAGTATGCCTAGTTGATGCCATAGTTTCCTACACACACAACACATTATATATTGAGTTGATCAGTTTCAATATTATGTAACAAAGTGACAATTAACCATAAACATACAAACTCAAGGAAGTTATGCAATTCTACCTATACATCTTATGATTAAGACAAGACAAATGCATAACAAAGCATAACTAGTCCATTTCCCAGTTCAACAAGATGAACTGCTCTGTTACCATAATGTCACATCCTTAATACCATTACCATATATGTATCCAGAATTACGTATCAGTAATTAGAATTAAGTATGTCATGTAAACTAATTAAATAACTTGTAATAAGATTTATATAATTTTATGCAAAATATAAGCCATTTGAGGGTTAATATAACATACATATATCAATAAGAATAATATAAAAAATATATTACAATATTTAGTAATTATATATTTGTTACAACATATTAAATATACATCATAAGTACATGAGAATATCAAAACATATTCTAGGTCTTCTTCATTTGTCTACCAGTTGAAGTATGCATCCCTAGAAATATTACAGAAATACAAATAGAAAAGGGATGAGAATTCTAAGAATTCTTAGTAATACAATTAAAAACAGTGCCATCAAAATATTTCAACTGTTTCGAGAAAAAAACACATTTTAAAATTTAAATATTTTATATACAAGAAAGGTGGCAAAGTGCCAAATCAGGTTCTTGAAACAGAATACCATATTAATAGTTTCCAAAAATACTTATTATCAAGCAACACAAATTTTATTCATAAGCAATTTTAGAAACTGTTTCCAAGCAAGAACCAAGATATCAAACTCATGCAATGGTTCTTTTAACATATTAAAGTCATAATATGACATTAAATTTTAATTACATCTCAGTGCTCATTTATTTATGTGTTAATTCCCACAAAACCCACAATACTGTACCAAATCTGAAAAGGTCACCTCATATAATCTAGGTTCTATATACTTAAGGTAGGTCTCACTACCACAAATTAGGTAATAGTCTACTTTTAGGTCAATGCACCCAACCTATTTATGACACTGATATGTATGTCACACAGAACTATTCCTGAGTATTGTTATATACATACATGAGGGAAACTAGGCCTGTGAGGAAACTAGTGAGGAATTTTAAGAATACAGGATTCATTTCCTCATGGACGATCATCTCCATAATTCTAATGAGATTTTGAATACCCTTCCTCCACAGAGGATCATTTCCAAAATTCACTATGTCAAATTCATTCAAATCCAAGGAATACTCATATAATGGGAATGACATTCTCGTATTCAATTCAATTATAGACTTTATGAGCACTGATTATTCAAACACAATACAATTACCATTCTAGCTCAACCTTAAAGAATTAAGGGAGCAATGCAAATTCAAAGTTCTTAGCCCAACTTTGCATTCAAAGGAGCAATACAAATTCAAATTCAAGCTCAACTTGACAAATCAAGGAGCAATATATTCTCTATTACACATCTAATACACAATTCTATATCATCCATTACACTTCAAGAACTATTAACAAGTAAACTTTATCAATGACATATATACATCAAATCTTAAAATATTGGATGCAATACTTTCTTGGCATTTCTAATCAACATTTAACACCAATGCATGACACTTATGGACACAAATTATGGTCACCACAAAGCAGCTACTGTCGCGACCTTTTCATCATTATTCAAGCAACATTTTTATGCACAAAAATATCAATACTTTGGTCAGAACAAGGCAGCATGCTGCCAAGACCAATTCAGCCTTTCAAGTCACAAGTTCACACACTAAAAATAACAAAAATTTGGATAAAACTAAGCAGTATTTTGCCATAGTTTTTAGTCACCATTCAAGTCACAATTCTAAGCATAAGAGCATAAAAAATTCTGTCAAAATAGGGCAACATTCTACCATAGTTTTCAATCACAACTCAAGCCACAATTTCAAGCATAATAGCATCACAAATTCTATTCATAAATAGGGTACTTAGTCGTGTCTATCAACCAAGTATAATTTGGCCATGAACTCCATTCAAAACAATCACAAAGATAATACTACATCCAAAGAAAGATGAAGCACAAATTTGGAAGCAAGAATTCTGCTTTGGCCACGAGTCACATAATAAAAAACACAACCAATTTCTCAAGTTTTTCATTTCATAATTCATCAAAGAATAAGAACTAGATAGAAGCAAGGATTAAAGCTACCAAATACAAGGAAATTCATTCTTTCCTTTCAAAGGCAACAAAGACCAGATTTTGAACTTAAAAATAATAGAAAAGAAAGAGTGGATTAAGGAAAAGAACCTTTACCTCTTTCCTAACTTCTTGGAGCTTGATTCCTCAAGTGTCTTCCTACTTTTTTTGCCTTCCTTTTCTACCCTTTTCTTCCTTCTCTTGTTTTTTTCTCTTTGTTCTATTTTTGTTGGGAATTATAGGAACAAAACCACAGTACAAAAATAATTCGCACGAAGGATCCATGCGAAAAAAGGGAGCCATAATTTGTGATTTTTTGAGTTTACCTCTTGAATCCAGATGAAAAATGGTCAATACAAATCACCAGCACTGTAGCAACGCAGTGCCTCTACGTTATCCACATGAATAGATTCATAAATGTCCAGTGTTCACAATCTTGGAGACTCACGTCTCTAGCACAATGCTAGCTATGAAGAGAAGAGAAGAGAAACTTGTTACTCTCTCACTCATTGTTTTTGTTAGGGTGTAGCTATGGTTCATGATACTTATCCTGACAGCCCTTTAGTAGTGTTATTTATAACAGTGACTGCCTTATGTGAGTGAGAGTAGTAGCAGGGCTAGCTGGACTACCTTGGACTCATTTGTTTTGAGTCTAGCCCACGATAAAATCTCAGTCCAACTTGGATTCTCATTGCTCCAATTCAGTTTGTTCTATGTGTGTGATCCTACAGGTTCTCTTAACATTGACAGTAATATTAAAATCCTATTTTAATATTACAACTATTGTGTGGTATCTAGCAACACATCACTGCTACTCAAGTAATGAGAATGTCATTAATCTGACATAACCTTTATGTGATCAATGTTTTCATGTAGTTTGATCCCTTTGTCAAAATATCTAGATTGAACATAAGGCATGGAATGTGTGACCCTTATATAGTTCAATCTTCTGTTTCCTAATACTCAAGTAGACTTAGTAATAACAAATGAGATCAATATCTCATATTGACTTGTTTGAGCATGGTCATGCATTTCGTAGTTTCACTCAATCAGGGGGCCCGAAGATATCACTCATGTTATGTAGAAGGGACAAATCCCATCTAGGTCACTCACATCTCTCTGCATGATTCGCGGTATGTCCAATGACTGACTTTCTAATCACATTGTTACAAATGATGTTTGATGACATTAAAACATACAACTCCTTATGTAGGAATCATAGTGATTTTAGGTCAAAGAACCACATACACCATTATCACTTTAATAATCACTTATGACACTCACGTAATGATCCATGCAACGTTCTCATGGTAGGTCAATCCAATACATTATTACTCTATTATGTACCCATGTGAAGACTTGATATCTCATATCTATGACTCGTGAGATGTGGCCATCAGTCTACGCATATATTAGTCTCAATATATTATTGTTGTCCTAATTAATAATAATACTTGACTAGGGACATTTAAGAATAGTGTTCTGATTTTATCCAATAGGATCTCACAATCAAGTCATCCACTCGATGTCCTATGACATTAAACTTACTATTCTAAGGACTTTATTATGTTTATTATAAATAGCATAGTATTAAATAAATAGCATAATACAATGTAAGCAAGTACGGTCAAAATAAATTGGCCTCTAGGGCATACACCAACAATCTCCCACTTGTACTAGAGCCAATCAGGCATATGTCTAATGCCTAAAGATCTAGTGTGACCCTCATACTTTTGCTGCATAAGAGGCTTTGTCAGTGGATCAGCGATATTATCATATGACGGTACTCTGTATATTTTCACATCTCCTCTATCGATGATCTCACGAATGAGATGGAAGCGCCTAAGTATATGTTTAGATCGCTGGTGAGATCTAAGCTCCTTGGCTTGTGCAATGGCTCCATTATTATCACAATAGAGGTCCACTGGGTCCATAATGCTAGGAACTGCACCAAGCTCAGTAATGAACTTCCTGATCTAAACAGCCTCCTTTGCTACATTGGAGGCAGCAATATACTCAGCCTCTGTGGTAGAATCGGTGAGTATCTCATACTTTGAGCTCTTCAAACTCACAGCCCCACTATTCAAGAAAAAAATAAAAGTTGATTGCGATCTAGAGTCATCCTTATCAGTCTGGAAGCTAGCATCAACGTAACTATTTATAACTAGTTCTTCCTCGGCTCTATATACTAAGAACGAATCTTTAGTCATTCTTAAGTACTTAAGGATATTCTTAACAGCAATCCAATGACTCTCACCAGGATCAGATTGGTACCTGTTCATCATGCTTAAAGCATACGAGATATCTAGTCGAGTACATAACATGACATAAATGATAGATCCAATTGTAGTTTATCTATATTCAGTGAATGTAGGTTGGTTCACATTCCCAAATAGAATTTCCATTTTTCCATACTAAATAAATTAGGTTCAAAATTACTTAATGAAGCTAGTATACTACATCATCTAAATACATTTGTTACCAAAGGAAACAACAAAGACTGAAATTTATGGCAATTGACATTTCCAGGATGGCCGTTAAAAATGATTTGAATTGGCAAAAAGACAAGTGAAGATTCTGGCTTATCCATAGACTAGTGTAATACAATGTAGTGATAAGTAGGGAAAATCCACTTTGAGGAAGGTAAAATATACATGAGCATGAATTCTATCAAGACCAAAGGGCATGTGCATTTTTGGCTGCTTCAACATAATCACTATTTAACAATGGCAATAGGAGTAGTTTGCTTCATAATGAAGTTATTTATTAAAATTTTAACAGGCATTGGAGAATAGGCTCTGAGATGGCTGATAGAGTGGAAGGCTCATGTTGAAACAACTTTTCTAATGATGGTTACGAGGTATATGAATTTACATATCAAACTATAGGATAAGTAGTTTATTTTGTTAAGTTAGTGGATTTTGTTTTATATATGCAACAAAAATTGTCTATGTAGTATTTGGTGGAAATTTTGTATCTAATAAGTTGCATGTGTATGTAAGGACATGAAGGGACGAAGTTGCTAAACAGTGATGTCAATTTCGGGGAAGATGTTATGGCCATTGATGGGGTTCAAAATTTCGAGAAAGTTGACTTCAATTGGTTAAAATTGGATGTGATGAAGAATTTTCATTTCCAGAATCTGGAAGTAGCTTATGAATCTAGAATGAGTATGGCAGATTGAAAGGATTTAGTGTGAGGAAGCATAAGATTGGACGAAATGAAAATATGGATTTGACTTGGCAAAGTTTTGTTTGCTCAAAGCATGGTACGAGACATAACAAACATATCAACAAGGAAACCTGGCAGAGGGAGGCAAGACCAATGACAAGGTGTGGATGTAAAGCTCAGATGCGTGTTCATGTTAATGCAATAAGTGGTCGATAGTATGTTACTAAATTCGATGATGAGCATAATCATGAACTGATGAGTCCAAAGTTTGCTGGTCTATTACGGTCACATAGGAAGATGACAGAAGATGATATTGGTCAGATGAACAGCATGAGAAATGTTGGCATAATAAAATTTATGGTTCTTTTGCTAGGCAATGCGGTGGATTTCATATGGTGGGATTTTGGTGCAAAGAGATATATAATCAAATTGACAAGCAAAGGAGAATACAAGTTGGGGATGTAAATGTAACACTTAGTTATCTTCGTAGTTTAGTAGACACGGTTCCTTTAAAGTATTGGAGGCACACAGTTGATGCTCTGGGGCAGTTGCGGCATTTATTTTGGTGTGATGGCACTTCAAAGCTTAATTATAAAGTATTTGGAGACGTTTTGGCGTTTGATGCAACTTACTACAAGAACAAGTACAAGTGTCCAGTGGTTGTTTTGTCAGGAGTGAACCACCACCTTCAAATAATTGTGTTTGGTTGTGCAATTGTGTCCGATGAAATAGAGGAAACATATATATGGATTCTAGAGCAATTTCTGAAAGCAATGAAGGGGAAGTGTCCTAGATCAGTTATCACTGATGGAGACATGGTGATGAGGAATGCAATTATGAGAGTTTTTCTAGAAGCACATCATAGATTATGTGTGTGGCACCTTCTATGCAATGCAACTGCTAATGTTGGTAATCCGAAGTTCACTCAAGGTTTCAATAAATGTATGTTTGGTGATTATGAAGTCTATGAATTTGAATGCAAGTGATAGTCAATTATGAAGGAATTCGTTGTGACGGAAAACAGTTGGGTTGAAGATCAAATAGAGAAGAAGTTAATATGGGCAACTGCACATATGAGAGGTAAGTTCTTTGTTGGTTTTCGAGATATGAAGCATTGCATTCATAATTAGGGAAGTATATTGGATCTCGTGAAAGACTGAGTGAGTTCTTACCATATTTTCAATGTTGCTTGGATTACATACGCAACAATGAAATCCAAGATGATTTCAAGTCTCTCAATGAAGAACCTGTCATGCAAACACAATTAGTTGGTTTGGAGAGGTCTGCTACTAAGGTATATACTAGAGAGACCTTTTATCTATTATGTTCTCTTTTGTTTAAGGCAACAATTATAAAGGTTGTTGGGTTTAAACAAACAGCCACAAGTTAGATATTTATTGTTAGCAAATATTGTAAGGCAGGTAACAAATGGCACGTTTCACACTACCCAGATGAGGAGGAATTTAGATGTTCTTGTAGGCGTATGGAATCCTTTGGGATGCTTTGTGTCCATATAATTTTTGTTATGACATAAATGAGTTTCCAAAATCTATTGTTATAGATAGATGGAGTAAGCATACCAAGGAAGGTGTTGAAAGTGAATACCTGACAGGGTACTTAGTGGATGACACAACTTACATGAACTGTTATAGAGCTTTGCTACATAGTTGTAGAAGAATGTGTAACCTCGCATGTCGTAGGATTGAGGATTATAATGAATTAAGGGAAAGTTGGTGGTTGAGACAACTAATCTTGAAATAAGGAATATAACAGAAGAATGTAATTTTGATGGTGGTACTCAGTCTTCTATAGCTAATGTTAAGGACCCTGCACCAGTTAAAAGCAAGGGATGTGGAGCTAAACAACCACACATGTCCTCTCAATCCATGCAACAGAAAAGTAAAAGGCACAAGTAGTGCAGTAGATGTAGGAGTGAAGGTCACAATCAGAGGAAGTGCCCATTTTTTGCATAACATGGTGATATTTCGGGCTATGGTTTTACGAGTTATGATCATGATGAAAGTAGGGAGGAGGAGCAAGCTGACGAAGAGGAGGATGATGACGATATGGATCTTGAGGAGGAGGGGAGGATGATGATGAGGACCAGGAAGAGGACAAAGACGTCGACTAAGAGTACGAGGATGACCAAGAGCAACTAAGTCGTTATTCTGATAATGTTGAAATGGTAAGTAATACCTAATTGTTTACACCTTAGCAATAATGTTCTATACATTTGGTTGATATAGGATCATCATTGTGCATTAATTTGGCATGGAGATGTACAAGTCTGACCTTGGAATTTCATTTCGGTGACTATTTGACTTGGCCAGAGCCATGAGGTATGTTGATGTCATAATAACTTAATAAGTGCTTAATATTTAGGCTATGAATCACAGATTTAGTTAATTAATGTGTCATATACTATGTTTGAATATATCTGACCCATTGGTCTTTTTATAACCCAATCATGTTAAGGAATTTGTTTAGTGGTGATTGGTGTAGCAAGTATAGGATATTAATTTTGGACGTGACATTGACCCAGTATGGTTTGTTTGTTGGCTTTAGCAGGGCAAGACCACATATGTATGAGGTTGTTTTGTTTTAGCAACTAGGAGAAGTATGTATTTTGGTTCTGAATTATCAGAGGATTGTATGATTTAAGGATTATGAACTTTGCTACTATCATGTTATGTGAATTTGACATGCTTGATGTAATTTAATATGTAGGCTTAATTGATTACGAGAATGGTTGTTCACATCTAACTATTTAGATGAATGGTGGTGTTGAAGTCATTTTTCAAATAAATTGGTTTTGGTACTGAGCCCAGTTTGCTTTTGGTATTAAGGAACGCATAAAATTGCACCTAAATGTTAGAGTGCATCCACTGTCTTACTTTTTAACCTGACACTACTAGCATTCACGTTATTAAAACAAAAGACCCTGCACCTTAATCTTTACTGCTTGAGCCCATTGTTCTCTTTTTTCTTTTTCTTTTTCTAAGTGTTATATTATACATTTATAAATGTATTTTTCAGAAACAATATTTTTTCATTAAAATTTATTTATCATGGTGTTGGATGGTTTAGGTCTTTTCCCAAAAATTCTAGACATATTGTCCATGTTTTCCTAAATTTGCACTGAACTGATTGATGCAAAGTTGTCATGGGTTTGGAAAATATACAAAGGATATATGAATATGATATAGGTATACCTAACAACCTTCTAAATTATTAGCTCCATCTTACGAATTCTGCTCAAAATATGTTGTATTTATTTTGTTTCGTTTGAGCAATATTTCTCAAAGGTACAAAATTGTATCTTGACTGAGGTCACTTAGAAAGCTAATTATTAGCAGAACAGATGGACTTCCTATTCCAAGCAAACTATTCAAAATATATACGTATACATAATCAAAGCGAGAATTAGTGCTTTAAATAAGAAAAGCTTAATACATTGCTCAAAAGTGACACTTTATCTCTAACAAAGATGAGGCAACTTGTTGAAGTATAGAAAAACTTATTGCATTTAAAGGTCTAATTCCTACATGGAAGCACTGCTTGTTGGTCAAACGTGAAATGATACATTTGTGCACCCAATGGCCAATGAATAGAAAAAAAAGGCAGTGTATACGATATCCAACAATGAGTAGTGCTATATAAATGTGCATTACCATCCAATGGTAATTATATTCATAATGACTTTATAAGACATTAACAATTTCAATATACAAAACTTATTGTCCATATCAAAATACGCGCAATTAGCATTTACACCAGTTAAGAAACAAATATTTAGGTCTCCATACCCAAAAAGAAAAAAGAAACATATATATAGGTCCATTTCAATATAGTGAGGGTGGGATCTTTTGGGTTCATTTGATACCAATACATATATACACATTACATAGGTCCATTGTTTTGCAGTTAATTTTGATTTCTCGGGTCTGTTTACTGATCACAAAAATTAACTTACTAATTCAAACCAAAGAAATCATGTTAACAAATAGAAACTACTAACACATAAATAACATCAACTATTAGCAAACGATATTAACCACCCTAGTAAATGGTATCCTTGGTAGTGCACAAAATCACCATCAAGTTGATGGTGTAGTGGAGGTTTTCATGGTCTTCAAAAAACATTGACGTTGTGCATGCAGAAATTATGTAGGGGAAGCAACCACAGTCCTCCAAATTCGATATGCACTTGCCTCACATGTTTTTTGGAATTCACTGAAAAGAGATAGCACCAAGCAAACTGCAGTTCTCATCCTTATAGAATTATCATTCATCTACAGTGTATATATAATATTTACAGATGTGTGACATTTGAATATATGTAATGAATGAATCAAGACAACAATGTTCATAGACTATGTTGTTTACCAATCTAAGGATATTTGGATGAAAGCAATGCTCCATCTCTAACCACTTTAGCATCCATATCGCAGAGTACAAGCTAAACCGATTGGCATTGTGAAAGTCATAATTGCAATTAACTTGTGCATAACCCAAATTAGTGTGAGGTCATCATGAATGCAATGATGTTTTTTTTATGAATATGGGTATAATACAACTATTGTTGAATCATTAATATAATCACGTGCATGTCATTCAGTAGAGCTGTCAAAAAGGCCTACCCCACCCCATCAAGCCCTAGCCCATGTGGGCTAGGGCCAAAAAGCCCACCAGACAAAAAAGCCCACAGGGCCAAAAAATTCATAGAGCCAAGTGGGGTTAGGGCTGGCCCACAGGTTGACTAACTAATTAAAAAAAAATTTGACCCTCCTATTTAATGGGCTGGCCCTAGCCCACCCCATGGGCCAACCCTATGAAAAAACAGAATTGTAAACCATATATATTAGTAACTCACTATCAGGTAATCATTCAAACTAAAGTGTTCCATTTCATAAATTGGAACGAAACAATTCAAGACTTTTTTCTTTTTTAACTATACACTTTCAATTCAACATTACTTGCATCATAACTATAGTATCAATAAATTTCAATAAACAAAGTAACACAACCAACATGCTCAACTAAGAATTTTATCAATGTGATTAGAGGGGAATGCGTGCAAGTCATAATTAACCCTCTCAATTCCTAGCTAATCTTCAATTTCATCTTCTTGATGCACATTCGACTCAGTTGCTAATGTCTCATAACCAAAAGCTTTACAATCATCTTCATCTAAAACCATTGAGAAACAATTAAACAATCAATCCAAACATAATTAACCAATATTGCATATGCTTATAAAAAAAATGATACACATTAACACAGAGCATTACCATCAGGGTTTTGAACAAAACCATGCAACCAATTTCTAGTGCAAATAAGCATTTGGACATGTTTGGGAAGAGTTGAACTTCTATATTTGATAAGAACACGTCCACCAATACTAAAAGTAGATTCTGATGCCACTGTAGTAATCGGAATACTTAGCACATCGCATGCCATGATAGAAAGTGTGGGAAATATTTTTTCATTCATCTTCCAATAGTTAAGCACATCAAAATCATCATTATCATCATAATTAACTTGTGGTTCATCCGAATAAAGATTTAATTCACTCTTGCCATTGTTAGATTTAGTTTCATTCTGAAACATTTTAAACACCTGCAAGATATAATATATTAATCAACTTTGACAAAACAAGAATGAAAGTAAAACAACAATGACTAAGTTAGCATTAAAAAACATACGCTGAATAATTTTGATATCTTGGGCTTACTTCCTTCTCCACTTGACTTATGCAACATACTGGGTTCATTGGATGATTGAGATTGAGAAACACTTGGTGTGTTGAAATTACTTTCATATTCTCCATAAAGTTTCTCAAACTTTGCCCTCACATGCTTAACCTTATCTTGAGAGGTTAAAGGATCCAGCTGTGTGTAACAAAAGTTTAAGAACTCAAACTTCAAGTGTAGGTCAAGAATAGCTCCAAAAGCTAATACTACACTATACTCCTTCCAATATTTATCAAATTTTCTTTTCATCCTCATAGACATGTCCCTTGTTACCTAATCATCATTAAACAAGTTTTCTTCCAACATGCACTCAATTTTCCAAACTTGCATAAAATACAAGTTCGAGGTCGGGTAAGATGAACCAGAGATCATGTTTGTAGTCTCATAAAATGGTTCTAAGAATTCACACATTTTCTCGCCCCTCCTTCATTCTTCATCTAATGGACAATATTTGTAATTGGTATCTACCACCTGGAGAATATCAAATGCTTTTTCATATTTGATTGCACTTTCAAGCATCAAATATGTTGAATTCCACCTAGTTGACACATCTAATCTTAAACCAATGCTTGTGTCAATGCCTGCTTCTTGCACACAAACATTGAATTTAAGCATCCTCCCATCCGATCCTCTCACATACTTAATACTATCTCTGATTTTAAAGAGTGCATCACTAGCCACCTTCAAACCTTCTTGAATAATCAAATTAAGTATATGAGCAGAACAACGGATATGAAAGAACTCACCATCACACAACAAATGATTCTGCAAACAAAGATGATTTTTCAAAATATGTTGTATGTTTTCATTTGCAGAAGCATTGTCCAAGGTAAGAGAAAACACTTTCTTATCAATTCGCTACTACTTCAAGCAATCAAATAAAGTGGTTTCCAATTCAACTCCTGTGTGTGGAGGCTTCATTCGACAAAAGTTAAGAATCTTACTAATTAATTTCCAGTTCTCATCAACAAAGTGAACAATTACACAAATGTAACCCTCAGTGGTAGATATTGTCCACACATCAAAAGTTAGACACACTCTATTAGGAATCCTAGACAACACTAGCTTAAGCTTTTGCTTCTCTTTCATATAAATTTTTTGAACATCAGACACAATAGTATTCCTAGAGTGCATCACAACAATAGGGTTCAAATAATTTACCCATTCTCTGATCTTTTCATACTCAACAAAATTAAAAAGAAGATCATGTTTAATTATGGCTTGTGCAAGCAAGTCGCGATGGGTCTTTTGATTAATCTTTGTCATGCTAGACTTTCCTTCTTGGTTAGGAAGAATGTCACCCATATCCACACTTAAGTTTGTAATACCTTTACAAACAAAAATATGACGACTTAAATATGAAGTCCCATAACTATTTTTGGTCTTAGGATTCTTCCCAATTACATACTCACGACCACAATAATTGCACATAACCTTTTCAATGTCATCCTTGTCTTTACCACTTTTTGTAAAGAATTTCCAAATATTAGAGGTTTCTTTCTTAGTTGACTCAATACTTCCAGACACTACAAGAGGAGTTTCAAAAACAACTTCATCCATATTAAGAGTCTTACGCACAGACTCCATAATACAATTTTTTAACTCCTAAACATTGAAACAAATAAAAATATATATAAAAAATCAGAATAAGCAAATCAAGTATATAACAAATTGCTTCAACAATGTCTTTATTTGGTAAAAAATAGTCTATAATACCAAGTAGAGAAAACTACAGCCTCAAATCAAAGTATTAAGGAGCTAAATTGTAGCCTCAGTATGTCTACCTACTTGATTATTTTATTGTCTTTTCATTCTCCCAAGTTTGATAAACTATGAAGTGCAGTATATTTTTATCAACATGGTAACCAACAATATAAAATAGATATAAAACAATCAAGTAATATGACAGTTATTCTGAACTAAATATACCATGACAGGGTCGTAGTTAGTAATGGCAGCCTCATAAAATAGAAAAAAAAATCATCTAGAGAAACAAAATTGATACAAAAATTTAAACATATAGGGACTAGCAGACTTTTACGTGTTTAATCTAGCCATATAGGGACCGGCAGACTTCCGAATGAAGGTGACACTCCTACGAATTACTTGACCATCTCTATATAGCTAGGAGAGCACATTGGTGAACAATGATTAATTATTCAAGCAATGATAAACATAGTGGTTTTGGAAGCTTTAAAATTTAAACATATTCATTTAGCTTATACACACACACACACACACACACACACGCACATTTAGCTTCACATTAAGATTAGTTAATGCATCTTGACTCTACTGTTTGAAGGAATTTGGATAAAATTCTACATTTTCAACAAAATACGAATTAGCTAGAAAAGAATTCCACCCCAAAAGAAATGCTAAAGTGTGGGAAAAGGAGAAGTAAAAGAGAAGTGCCAAAATATAATAGCTAATTAAAAAAATAGTTAACAATTATACAAAGACAAAAGAGGGGGCAAAAGAAAATTATCAGAATACTAACTCCACACCTTTGGTGTAGATTGTGACAGTTAATCAATATGATCATTCAACGCAAAAACAATAAAAAAAGTTTAAAAAAATGGGATTTTGAATCTGTGAGAAAATTCATACAATCTTTCTTCTATAGTAAATGAAATCTCTTAATGAATTCAATGCCAAGTTTGCAGATTTTCGTAACAAAATTCAAATTTTTCCTCCAATGGTTAAATTAAATAATAGATGGCAATTCTAGATCAAGATAAGAATCAGAACAAGAATAGAAACCCAATATGTTTCATGGTTATTAAATTAAATGGAATGAATTACACATTGAGCGAGAAAGCGCGAATAAAAGGACAAGAATTAGAAGAAAAAGTGAAAAACGTAGAAATCACGAACAGAGACAAAGATAGAGATAGAGAGAAAGAGGGGGGAAAGAGTACCTTAGTTAGTGAGAACAGTGGAGGCCACAGTTTGAAGGGAAAAGTAGGTGAGAAGTGAGAACGGTGAATTGAAATGGAATGACAATAGTAGCACAACACCCACACTATTTGAAGTTTGAACGAAAACAAATAGGGGTTGACCCATCTATAACCTTACCCTAACCCACTTACAGGTGGGGCTTTGTGGGTTAAGGGCTAAAAAAGCCCTACTAATAAATGGGCTAATAAAATAAATGACCCAATGTAGGTTTAGTGGGCTGTCCCATGGGCTTCAACCCAAATTGACAGCTCTATCATTCAGTTAGTTTTGGTATAATTTTGGAAAAGATTATACCTGTTCCCACAATTTGGTATTCCGTCAACCACGTCCAATGGCTAATTTCTTAGATCTGGGGTAATGTCTTTGCCATCATTGGTATTAAACTACCTGGGCAACATTTTACTATTTTTTCCAGTCTAACACAAAACATACAAGTTGAAGTTATGAATTATGCAATGATGTTGGAATACAAAGTATAAAAATCGTACTGCATAATCAAAATTACATACCACATAACGAATAGTATCTATTCGCGAAGACAATTGGCCTGAGTCTTTAAAACTATCCATCCCATACACTTTTCTATCAAAGAAGGAGATTACCATTAAATACCAATGCACACCACGTTCAAGCGTTGGAACATA
Source organism: Ormosia emarginata (assembly GCA_029884605.1). Classification (NCBI taxonomy): domain Eukaryota; kingdom Viridiplantae; phylum Streptophyta; class Magnoliopsida; order Fabales; family Fabaceae; genus Ormosia; species Ormosia emarginata. The sequence continues at coordinate 51,262,927 of JAQQTP010000081.1, read as the reverse complement.
GATATGCAATTATGAAATAAAAAAGTTGTTAGTAAACTGTCGTGCAAATTAAGGACTGTACATTAACCGTTGTGATATATGAGCAACGAAAATGAAACAACGTATTCAAGGTATTCAGTTTGTGGCATCCAGTCTTCAGTATATGCTGCTAATAGCTCTTCAGTACTCATACCTTCAAGAATATGTTCCTGTCAATGCACCGATTAAATGGTTTGTCTACATTTTCACTTTTGACCGACCAATAAAGGAAAATTAAGTTGAAACAAATATAAAATATAAGAACCAAAAACAAAATGACAAGCAACATATGTGTAGGGGAAGACGACGCACAACAAATGATGGTGGAAAAAGCCCACGTTGTCATAGTATCAGCAATGTGTTGGCTCAATGTTGTCTTCATTGCCATGAAGGGGACTAAGGTGTTAATATAATTGTTATATGCAAATAAAAAAGAGTGAGTGGACTTTACCTTTGGGGCAATTTGTCTTCCAGGGCAAAGTCATTGAAGTTTTTTCCTAGTAACTTCTATCTCCATGCACTTCACAAGAACCTTGCTGCAAATTTATTTTCAAATTGTCAATATGACAGTAATATACGAACATGGCTTTAAGGATTTTAGTAGCATTCAAGTAAAGCTGGAGTTGGGGATGTCACACCTTTCATCCTGTTCTGTCATAAAGACAAGGGCAGAGGCACGCAACTCCAATGTGAACAACTTCATGTTTGCTATCGGCCTAAATTTTAAGCGAATGTGTTGGTGTTTGAAAAAAAATATAAGTAGTCGTGCATTAAGGTCTTAGTGAATGTGTTTACTCTCTGTGAGGAAATGTTTGTATTTTTTATGTTAGTAAAGATTGCCAATACTAATCAAAATTGTAACTATATGGGGGACTGCGTTTGGTCCAACCAACTCTCGGTCTAGTCCCAAGTAAAAAACTATGCTTGCTGACCATTTGAATATAAAAAAAGTTGTAATAACCAAAGAAGAAAAAAAAAAGACTAACAACATGTTAAATAATAAACATCAATTAGACATGCAAATTTTAGTAATAAAATAGTCCTAAGCTAATAACCAACTCTTAGTCTAGTCGCAAGTCAAAAACTATGCTTTTTGACCATATGAATATATTAAAAAAAAACCACAATAACCATAGCAGGAATAAAAATGAAGACTAACAACATGTTAAATAAAAAACATAAGTTGGACATACAAATTTCAGTAATAAAATAGTCCAGAGCTAATAACCTTGGGTATTAGGTCAGAGTGCTAATTTTTCTTGTTATGTCCTGTATTGCTTTGAGGGCCCTTTGATTGGCTAGTAGTGGTTTTGGACGTGCCTGATTAATCCCCGTTGAAGTTGGGGTGGGCTGGGCTGTCTCCCCTTGCTTTCTTGGTTGGCCTTGATGATTGAGCTGGAGGTAGAGATGGACTGAAAGACAACTTCTTTGTGATCTTATTCCCTCCTAGTTTGGTTCCACTGAGGCTAGTCTAATCGTAATCAATTGCGACAAATCGTCATTAATCAGAGATTAAACAATGTAAATGTAATTATGAAGCTAAATTAATAAATTTAAGTAACACATAAAATTAAATAACATAGTAAGTCAACCTTTGCTTCACTGGCCTTTCCACCATAATTGATAGTCATTTTGGAAATCACTTTCATAGCAGCCTTCTTCTCATTACTATTGGATGTATCTAAATTGGCTTTCTCCATATTGTAATGGTAGGCTGGAGTCACAAAATCGTTGTTGCATGAATTTCCACACACTTTGTTGGTCCTTCCAATATCCAAGTCATCTATGTTTTCCTCATCATCAAACAGGTTAAATACAATGCATTCATCTTTTATGGGTTCATGTGCATCTCATTTTTTCTTACCATTTAATGTGTCAAAGGCTGGTTATGAAGTCACATTTGATGGTCCACTCATATTACCCATAGCGACATGCATATCCATAACCTTAGTTGTTGAAGTCAAGCCGGGGGATCAGGCATCCAAGCTTTGTCCTTTTTTGCATATAGCCGATTGAGTGACCTTCACGATTGATTTTATTTCAGCCAATGTGCATTCAATGTTCTTCAATCATTTATCCACCCTCTGAAAAAAACCAGCAATGTTAAGATAATATTAGATATTGGAAAGCCCTCAAGCATTATTACAGTGGATATATGTTTGTATAAAGGTCCTTTTTTTTGGTTGAATGTTTGTGACACCCAACACCGATAACTCAATGTATTACCTCCAAGGTATCATCACGGTTTGACTTTTCACATATGGCTGAATGTATAGACTCCTCATGGACCACACTTGAATCCTAGCATTTTTTTTAATAAAATGGACATTAGATAATGTAAATATAAAAAATGTTTAACTTTTCTGTTAATGCATTCTTACCTATTAGTTCAAATCTTCATTGAGAGGCATAAGTGAGTTTTTGTGCAACAATTGTGGTCGTTCTTCAGTCAAGTGCCTGTTCACTATAAAGAAAACATTTATTAGATTCCAATATGTGGAGAGGTAGTTGGGTATTTGGACAAAAGCCATTACATCATTAACTTACCCAAAGCTTTTACGTTGTAAGTTGGTGGTGTTCTCCCCCTCAACCACATTGTTCTCCATTAATTGGTTTCAGGGACACAGACCAACTAGTATGAAAATGGGAAAGAGGAGTCATCTATCTTATAAATGGAAGATGGTATAAATGAAAGCAGTTGATGAGTATACTTTCATATAATATATAATATATTAAACTCGTCCTTGGTCTTGGGTTAGTGGTCGGGGATAATAAATGCCACCCTACTGCAGCATGCATTGTTACATTAGTTAAAAAAAATTAGGGGTCCCACTTGGTTGGCAGGATAAATGACTTTAATGAGATTCAGGTAAAGCCCAATAGTTAAATTTGGATGTCATTTCCATAGGCCATTCAAAAAAGTTACAAAAGAGTCCATGGCCAATGCCCCACTTAATTTAAAGCTAAAATTTACTTTTAATATGTTGTGAATAAAAATGTCAAATTCAAAATAAGTTCTTTTTGTGCGAATATATTCATGGTCAGAGGCCATTGAATAAAACAATGCCTTTTGCTTATTTGCACTGTTGAATACTTTCGAATGAATACATTTGTATATACGCATGGAGACAACCAAAGTCTGATTTTTAACTAAATAATATCCACCAAAGTTACATATCAAAACCGAGCACACTGCCTCGTAATTATAAAAATTACACTACGTACCCTATTTTACTTGTAAAATAATAAACAAAGAAGCATAAGTGAAACTTTGACACTATGTACCCATTCGAACCCTAACTTGAATGCACTCATCCTTATGTGCCTCATATCCTAACCATGTCAAAAGAGTAACTTACTCACAAGTAACATAATGAACCCGAAACCAAAATCAACAACAACAACCTCGAGATACCTACCTCCCTTGTTATTTTGATTCTCAACCATGTTTGGGCCATCTCCTGTGAAGGGAACATGCATATTTCCATCCACAAAAGCTGCACTAGCAAGTCTAACAACTGCTCCAATAGGCACACCACCATGCACCTTAACCACCTCAGCTACAAGACACCCACCATTATAGCCATGACAATACTTTGCCCTTGCATCATATGCCAAAGACCTAGATGCATATGATTTGAATACATTGCCACTGAATCTGATAACTTGTGCACTACATTGTAGCCAATCTAAGTAAATACGAGGCTGGTAACCTACAAAAATCACATACCACTTCTACCTTGAACTATTCATTGGCACTGACAATGGAAGACAAATGTTGAAACAGTTATTGTGTTGCATTACTTCTTATGTGAACACCTTATATATCGATAGGAGGAAACAAATTATTGAGCATGTGAGTGCATGTTGGCCCAAGATCTAATTCTAATTTTTGAATACTTAAAAGTGGTCACGTGAGGGCTATGCTACGCCTTACATAATATATTAGATCAGTCTTTCAATCCTTTAGGTCTGCCATTGTGTATTCAAAGTTGCTCACTTCAGTCGGCCTATACATCTGACACACGTTAGCCAATTTATTTTCAATGCAATTGCGGGGAAAAAATAAGCACGCATACATTCGGATACAACGTCAATGTGAAATTATTTATGTGAAGATGTCAGGGAGTAAATTTTTTGGGATAAATATTTTGTGGTTTGTTTGTTAGACACGTATGTCATTTCATGATTTCGGTGATTGAGCCACAAGTAGCACCATTGTTCTTGCATAAAAGCCATACTTAGCTAAATATGTTTTATTTATTAATGTCCAAAAGCCTTTTTATTAATAATTTTTTTAATAATAGTCGTACATGTAAATTAACTTTTCATATAGCTATGAGGATATCGTCAAAATTTTTAGGTGGCCACATTCTTTAATATAAAATATCATTTTTAATAGAGTGAAAACATAAAGTAGCCCACAGTTGGTATTGTTGCATATTTTTCCCATATAATATTGCCTTAATGTATATTAAAGCAATGTCAAAGCATAAATAGGATGCTTCTACATCTGACACACTATGAAGCGTGTGCTATCAATAAGATGTCACATTATTATGCTCGTCTAGTCACCTCAAAGCATTCATCAAGCATTACAAAATTTTGAAATTTAAACACACGCACCTAATTCAATTTGAAATCTATGTGGCTTGTATATTTTATATAGTAGGCTATGAGTGTTGTTATACACCATCTTAAGTTTAGGTTTTACACACATATAAATAATATTAGTTAAAATTTATACAATTTTTAATAACAATTTTTAAAAAAAATATGAAGGTTTTTTTTTTAAAAAAGCGAACCTTAGAATTTAAGTATGTATAAATAACTATGCATTAAAAAATCTTAATATTGTTTAAAACAATATTTACACACAACTAATATTATTTTTTTTACAAAAAACCCCTCACAATTTTTTCTATGTCAATGTGTATTGGGTTATTTAAAAAATATATATATTTTTTAAATGCTAATATTATCATATTTAAAATGGAAAAACAAAATATAACTACATTTTAAATGGTAAAAGAAAATAACTTCAATTTATTTAACCCACACACACCTCTTACCTTCTCCTAATGTCTACCTCTAACTCTAACTTTTCATGCAACAAGTTGTCCTCTTGTCTATAATTGTTTGTCATCCTTCTCTTGTGCATGGGTAAATGTTCTATTTATAAGCAATTATTAAAGCTTTAATTCTCATATAAATATCGACTCATTAAATGATATTTGATCACAAAAAAACCCAACAATATTAGTCTCCTAAATTATTCCATGATTTATTTTTTTTTATGAAAATTGAATAGATTTTTTACCAATTTGCTTTTAGTGACAAAATTATTTACCAAATTATCATCATTTTCAAACTATTTATCAAACTACCACAGTTTTGGCCATGCTAGAATTTTTTATTATTTTACGTTTCACATAGATAACGCCAAAAAAGATAAAGTTTCCAATAGGGAAATGCCAATATGGTTGGTTCATTTCACATGGATATGCTAACAAGTCTGGCGTTTTCCACGTGGTAACGCCACACTATTTATTGTAATTATTCTTAATATATATCTTAATTTTAATAAAGGGGTGAAGATTGTAATTAATAATATTAAATTAGAATATAATATACTCAATTATATAAACGAAGGTGAAAAATACAATGAAGCTAATAAATTAGAGGTTAAGTGCATTTGACCCATAAACAGAAAAGCCTTCGATCCTCATTCCCCACGGTGCAAAGTTACAAGTTACCCTTAAAACTAGGGTCACGATTGGTTCATGGGCTACAATACCAGCGTAGCAAGCTTATGAAATTAAATTAACCTTAATAGTTCAAACATTCTGATTTTATGAAAAATTGGACAGAATATCTCCTAAAAATTGGACGGTCTCAAAAGTACTTCATCCTATATAATGAAATATATCCATATATATTTTCATTTCCAAACCAACAGAGCACCTATAAGATGCATAACAGAAACATTTGTATATATACATACAATCATCCTAGATTAAGCAAATGTAATAAAAGGTAGATAAATTAATGTAAGTGTAATGACCATATCAATGAGAAGGGCCAAAAGTCAAAATATGGTGGTATGCGAGAGGGGTCAGAAGAAGGTCCTAGCTGTGATGGGTGAGGATATAGTGGGTAACCCATATATAGTGGGTATAGAAAAGATTATGTAAGGGTAAAGGTCAAAAGATATGGTAGGTAAGTGTAAGTAGGTGGTGGGTATCCTGTAAATGGTGGGTAACCTATAGGTTGTGGATAACCTGGATATGGTGGGTAAGATAGAGGTGGTGGTTGAGATGGTAGGTAAGTAGCAATAATAGTGATTGGGGGCTGAGTCCTAGGTATAATTGAAGAATCAGAGTCCTTTGAATGTTGAAGTCATGACCGAGTACTCGCTAACCCTGTCCTTCTTCTACGACACGTCCTCTATTTGTCGGATTGCTAGAGTGGTCGTGGAATGTCATCTACAGGAGGAGTTGGACAAAGTTGCTCCAATATAATGTAATCATGCTCCTTCACTGAAGATAAGATCTCCTCCATAGAATGTAGAAGGCTAGTTATACTAAATCTCGAATTAGGGTTCCTAGCTGAAGCATAGACGTTCTCTGCAATGTCATCCTAAAAGATAGATATAACACAAGTCATCATCAATACAAAATACATTTAGCAAAGAGCAGTACATATTGGTAAATAGCCTACCACAAACCCAATAGATGCATCAGTACGAGAAATCTAATGTTTGGAAATTGTAACACCCCTTTGGAGGATGTCACACATAAAAGAAAATAAAATAAATAGAAATAAAATCTACCCAAGTTGCGGAATATTTGTTAAAATTATTACGGGTTGTAAAAATAATTCCTGATAGACGAAATATGTAATAAAAAGATAATACGGAAAATACGAAATAAAAAAAAAAACATCATCACTAATAATATACATATGATTAAGTTATAAACTATACAAATAATTTACAACTAAGTCTACAACTATTTAAATAAAAACAAGAAAGAAAGCAATAAAAGAGTTAATATATATACGTACATACGCCGACGCGCCCAAAAAAAAACATCATGATTATCTACTCCTCGATGGATCACTCTCGGTGTGAAAATGATCATCGGGAGATAAATATCCGATGTCTCGACATACGGCGATAACGGGATCGCGCGGTCGACACGATGCTTATCTCACTAGGCTCGGGGTTTTCAAAGACCCCAATAACGCCTAATGGATAAGGGTAACTCTAAATGCGTAAAAGCGTCGTCGTCGAAATCGGATCTCCATCAAACGATGACGTAGAATCACGGTCATACGTCCAAAGATAGGTAATGTAGCACGATCTCCTCGTAAATGCCAAGCCACGTCACCTCCATGGAATACCACTCTACGAATCCCAAAAATGCAGGCGTCGCCATCCCCCACACAATCAATCCGAGGGTATGGATGATCGGATGGTTCTTGCTCGTAAACCGATCGTCGGTCTGCCGATCTCCCTCTTCCTCGTGGTACACGATCTCAAGAGGTTGTTCCTCCTCTTCCTCTTCAAACTCTTTACCGCATAAAAATAAATAGAGAATAGACACATACAATAAAGAGGTAAGACAACATAAAATCATCGCAACATGGCAAATAAGAAGACGACACATAACTACTACACAGCTTCATACAATACGAATAAGCTATAACAAGAATACATATTAAATATCCTAGTGTTTCGAACATCACGTATATAACACAAATAAAGAAATTCACATAGATAAATCAATTTCACGATAAACTAAGATAAGAAATAGACAACTAACATAAAAATTATCGATAAATACAATTAGAGAAAATGTAAAAACATCCAAGATGTTACCAGATAAAGATAAATAGAGGAAAATGGAATATTATCCAAGATAAAATCAAATACACCAAAACACAACCCTACTCCATGGAGCTAAACCCAAACAGATATCAGAGAGAATGACTTGCAAAATCTATTAGTACCACGGCTGCCCAACCAACTATTACGCGATCACACGTTGCGTCAATAGCCTACGACACTGGGAATCTACCATCCAGGCGTAGTATAGTTCACAGTCTCCCGTTGTGGCACTATAGGCAATGTACTACTAGACTTTACAAACCTCGATTAAATATAGTGAATGTCGAGTACATTAGTGTGCTATCGGTTTACCACGGCCCAAATGGAGAGCAACTATCCACATGTGGGATCCCGTACACTAAAGTCTCCAAGTTTATTAGAACAATAAACTACACTACACTTATCGCATCGACAACACGATGTGATTCGTCTCGTCAACCCAAAACACCAAAAATCGGTATAAAGACAAAACATAATTCCAAATATATGAAATTACAAAAATGCCCTTAAGATAGAAATATATGCCCTCAATGGCAGAAAGCTCCTCAGACGGGTTCACTTTTTCCCGACAAATAAATAACTTCAAAACACATGCGGGTTCACATTTTCCCGACAAAAAAAATAAATACGGTAACGGTCAATCGCGTAGAAATTTTATCGCGTTTTTGAAATCTCGTTGTTTTTACAAACGTTTAAAAATCGGGTAAAGATATTTTTCTGTTTTTAAAATCGCGTAACATTTTTAATACGTTTTCTCAATCGCGTAGGATTTTTAAATCATTTTCTTATTCGAATGCCTTTAAAATTACCATTTAAACAGATAGAAATAATATTTAGTACATTTAAACTACGTAGAATAATTTTTCATACCGTATACTGTCATTAGGATATTTTGACTATCCTATAGGTTCAATTTTTACTAAAAATTGACAGCATTTTGTTTATAAATTTATAATAATGATTTTCTAAATTTTCCATAAAATTTCTATTTACCTAATTTTTTACCATTTCATTAAATTCTTTTTGAAATCTCTAACATGCTTCAAAACCGAAAGTGAGCTATATGTTAGAAAATTTCTTAACATTACTGTATTTCCTTCCTAATGATAAAATTATGAATTTTAACCCTTTAGATTTTCTTCTAATCAATTGGTTCCTTCATAAATCATTATAGAAAATTTCTTCTTAACTTGTATTGTTTCTTTTTAATTGAAAAAGGTTTAGAAACAAGTTTTTTAAAATCATGAATTCCTATAGTGGCATGTTGGCGAATTTTATAAAACTTTTGCATTTGATTTCCAAAATGTCTTTCACCTTTTAAATCATATCAAATGTATTCTATAGTCTAAGTTCATTTAAATCATTTTAGAAAATAGTTATCTATATTCAATTTAATCCTTTAGGCATGTTGGCCCAAAATACTAAGTTTGTACCATTTGATTTCTAAATGCATTTTTCTTTGATCAAATCAATTAAAAACTTTCTTGATTCTCCTAGGTTAATTAAGCTACACTTTAGGAAAAATCAAGAGAACATTTTGGTCCTCCAAACTTGTCATTGCCGTGAGCTATTGGATTGTGTTCTTTGGAACACTCATGCAAACTTACACATGTTATTCACATCCTAACCCTTATCATACAATTCTAACACATGCATTTATATCTCTAACATATGCAAAATATTTCTAACACATGCAAAATATTTCTAACACATAAACCTAATTTAAAGCTTATAGACATACAATCAAAAGCTATTAGGCATGCAAAATTATTACAATTACCAAATAAGAAAGCTACTAACACATAACACTTAAGCTACTAACAACCACAAAAATTAACAAATACACATCAATAAACACACCACAACCGAATCCTTATGGATTCTACAAACAACTCATCTTCTTACCACCATCAAGGGATGATAAGAATTGTCTTCCTCTTACCTTAAATGAAGACAAAAACTTGCTTTCTCACCTCCTTAGGTCACGGTTTTCACTCCACCAAACACCTAAAAATTTCAAACAAAACCTATATGTTACTAACCATGAAAAAGAAGCTAAACCATGGAAAAATCATGGCTTAGAACTTTGAAAAAGAAGAAAGAAAAGAAAAGTATGAAATTTCACCTTCTAGGTAAAACTTCCAAGGTTGGTTTCCAAGCCTTAGATGGAAGAATTTGAAGAAACTCCCAACTACAAAGGTTCTTAGAATGGTGTTTAGATTAAGGAAACTTGGTTAGAAAAATTTTTGGATGGTTGGAGTGTTAGGAAACAAGCTTGGCCGAATATGGTGGAGAAAATGGGCAAGAATGGTGGCTAGGGTTCTTGATGAGAGAGAAGAGAGAAAAGTGATGAAGACAAAGTGATCTTTTGGTCACCAAAGGCCTCTTGGCCGTGAACTTGATGTGGGGTGCAAGGTGGGCACCTTGCTTGGCTTCATCCAAGCCATTGGATGAATCAAAGGCTAAGATTAAGCCTTGGTGAGCAAGCCTTCTTCTCATTGGTTGGTTCCCGGTGACTCACATGGCTTAGTCACACTGTGCGTAATAAATGCTTTGTCTTGAGTCACTAGTAGTCACTGCTCGAAAGTTCTACACCTACGGTGATTAATTAAGCTACCGATCTAACTGTTACGCTAATTGTGGGTCCCGCAAAATATTTCCGGGTCCACACATTAAAACATATCCGACTAATAAAATAATATTATAATAATATAAAATTATTTTATTTGACAATTAAATCTTAAAAATTAAAAGATTATTTTTAGTCTCATTTAGAATCGTTAAGTAAGATCCCCCAATTCTAAATAATCAAATAAGATTTTCCCGGCCCTAAAATATTATTTTCCTGCCTCTGAGCAAATCACACAAAAAGTTCATATAAAATCACAGACAGTATTTTCTGGCATTAAATCAAGAAGAAAACAATTAAAAACAGACAAAAACAGAGAAAACAGTGCGTTCGGGACGTAACGGTCATTTCCCTGTTTTTTCCCACAACGTAGGTAATCGTCCAAAACGTTCAAATAAAATATCCAGCAGATTATTTAGTGTATATCTTTCAGAAAAATTAATACAAGAGTGTCGAAAAATTTTTACTTTACCGTCTCGAAGCAAACTACGTAAAACGATCAAATAAAATTTGAACCTGTATTATCGTAGTTGTTTTCATACAAAATTCAAGAACGAGAAAAATAGGGACACGGCGGTCATTCATACCAAAGCATGAAAAACAGAAAACAAGATACATTCAATATTTTCTAAAAATTGGGCGTTACAACACTCCCCAACAAATAAAAAATTTCGTCCTCGAAATTTGATGTTCATCCAAACAAATGAGGATACTTGATCCTTCATTTTATCTTCCGCCTCCCAAGTAGCTTCACCCGTCACATCATTCCATATAACTTTTACCACTCGATCATCTTCCCTCGAAGTTGCTTTACTTTTCTGTCCTCTATCCCGACAGTAAAGTTTCGTAAGTCAAATTCTCCTTTAATCAGTACGTCATCCGACCATAACATGTGTCGGATCCGCATATACTTCCGTAATCGAGACACATGAAACACGTCATGCAAATTGGATAGAAACGGCGGCAAAGAAATCGATATGCTACAGGACCTATACGTCGGATAATCCGATATGGTCCAATGAATTTAGGAGTAAGCTTCTTAGACTTAATCACTCTTCCGACACCGGTCGTAGGAGTAACTCTCGAAATACATGCTCACCCTCCTCAAACTCAAGAGGTCATCTTCGCTTATCCGCGTAACTCTTTTGTCTGCTTTGCGTCGTCCTCATCTTTTCTTGTATCATCTTAATTTTATCCGTAGTTTGTTGTACAAGCTCCGGTCCAACAGTCATACTCTCTCCATCTTGATACCAGCATAACGGCGTTCGACATCGTCTTCCATACAATGCTTCATAAGGTGCCATTCCAATGCTCGCGTGAAAACTATTGTTGTAGGTGAATTCTATCAAAGATAAAAATTCATCCCAACTTCCCCGTTGTTCCAAAACACAAGCACGCAATAAATCCTCCAAAGATCGTATAGTTTTCGGTCGACCGTCGGTCATGGATGATACGCCGAACTCGGTCGTAATTTAGTTCCCATAGCTTCTTGCGGACTTCGCCAAAATCTTGACGTAAACCTCGGATCACGATCGAAATTATACTTGTCGGTACACCATGTAGTCTGATAATTTCACTGATGTACAACTCAGGTTAATCTTTCCAATGAATATTTGATATTGATCGGTAAGAAATGAGCCGATTTTGTAAGTCTATCGACTATAACCCATATTGCGTCATGACTTCTCCTTGTCTTTGGCAAACCAGTAACGAAATCCATAGAAATGCTGTCCCATTTCCATTCTGGAATCGATAATGGTTGCAACATCCCAGCTGGTCTTTGGTGTTCAACTTTCGACTTTTGACAAACTAGACAAGTTGACACGCATCTAACAACATCACCCTTCATTCCATGCCACCAGAATAACTTCTTCAAGTCTTGATACATCTTTGTTATGCCTGGATGCATACTCAATAGACTAGTATGGGCATGTTTCACAATATATCTTCTCACCTCGATTACGAGGAACACAGACTCTACCCCGAAATCTCGTAATTCCATCGCTTCCTTCCTTGAACTCTAGTGTCTCGCCTTGTTTCATCTCGCTCCCTTATTCCTTGCAAAAATTTATCGGCATTTTGCTTTTCCTTTATGTCTTCCATCACCTCGCTCGAGATAGTAACCATGCTAACACGATCTTCCCGGTTTTAACTCAACAAACGACCACTCATCTCTAAACTGTTCAATGAGCTCCTTTTCCTTGATCATTAGTGCAGAAACACTAATAATCTTCCTGCTTAAGGCATCGGCCACGACATTCGTCTTACCAGGATGGTATAAAAGTTGAAAATCGTAATCGTTCAAAAATTCCAACCACCTTCGCTGCCTCATATTCAATTCCTTCTGGTCGTACAAGTATTTCAAACTCTTGTGATCACTGAATATGTTGAACGTTGCTCCATAGAGAAAGTGTCTCCATATCTTCAAAGCAAAAACTACCGCAGCCAATTCCAAATCATGCGTAGGATAATTCTTTTCATGAATCTTCAATTGCCGAGAAGCATACGCCACCACATTCCGGTCTTGCATCAACACGCATCCTAGTCCTTGATAAGAAGCGTCACAATACACATCGAAAGATTTCGTCGAATAACTGGTAGGATTAACACCGCGAGCTTGTTAACCTTTTCTTCAACTCTTGAAAACTAGCTTCACGCTCTTCCGTCCATTCAAAAGCTTGACTTTTCCTCGTAAGTTGTGTAAGCGGTCCAGCAATCTTGGAAAAACCTTCGATAAATCTCCGATAATAACCAGCAAGTCTAACAAAACTTCGAACTTCTGTTACTGTCTTAGGTCTCTCCCACTGTAAAACAGTCTCCACTTTCGATGGGTCCACCGCTATACCTTCTTTAGAAATTACGTGACCAAGAAATTGAACTTCTTCCAACCAGAACTCACACTTAGACAATTTTGCATACAACTGTTTCTCTCTCAAAATCTGAAGAACAACACTCAGATGTTCAGCATGCTCTTCCTTCGATCTAGAATAGATCAGAATGTCATCGATAAAGACAACGACAAATCTGTCTAGATACGGACGAAATATCCTGTTCATATAATCCATAAATATGGCAGGAGCATTCGTCACCCCGAATGGCATTACCTGATACTCATAATGTCCATAACGAGTTCGAAAAGCAGTTTTCGGCACATCTTCCCCTTTTACACGAATCTGGTGATAACCTGATCGTAGATCTATCTTGGAAAATATCACGGCTCCTCTCAATTGATCCATCAAATCGTCGATTCTTGGAAGCGGATATTTATTCTTGACAAATCACCTTGTTCACCGCCGATAGTCCACACAAAGTCGTGACGTTCCATCCTTCTTCTTGACCAAAAGTACTTGGTGCACCCCACGGGGAAACGCTAGGTCGTACAAATTCTTTCTCCAACAAGTTCCACCAATTGCTTTTTCAGCTCCTCCAACTCTACCGGCGACATACGATATGGTGCAATTGAGATAGGACCTTCCCGTACTAAATCAATTGAGAATTCGATCTCCCGCTCAAAGCGAAACTGTGTACATCTTCGGAAAACGTCCGTAAAATCGTTGACAACAGAATAGTATTCACATCCTTCTCATTCTTAACTTCTAGAGAAGACAATACCGTATATCCTGCGCTCCATCTCTCAAAGAAAGACTTGACCTTAACAAGCAGTTAAGAATCCAGACTCTTCTTCCTTAGGAAAAACTATAGTTTTCTTTGCACAATCTATGAGGATATGGTTAGAACATAACCAGTCCATCCCCTTTCTTCAAACATAACAAAACAAAGTCAGATACATCCTTTAAGATATTTCTAAAAGGATATAAATCACAAAGATCACAGAGAATCACACAGCACAAACAAAAACAGACCCAACCACAACCCCAAAAGACTCTAACTTGGGCTCTGATACCAACTAATGTAACACCCCTTTGGAGGATGTCACACATAAAAGAAAATAAAATAAATAGAAATAAAATCTACCCAAGTTGCGGAATATTTGTTAAAATTATTACGGGTTGTAAAAATAATTCCGATAGACAAAATATGTAATAAAAAGATAATACGGAAAATACGAAATAAAAAAAAACATCATCACTAATAATATACATATGATTAAGTTATAAACTATACAAATAATTTACAACTAAGTCTACAACTATTTAAATAAAAACAGTAAAGAAAGCAATAAAAGAGTTAATATATATACAGACATACGCTGACGCGCCCAAAAAAAACATCATGATTATCTACTCCTCTGATGGATCACTCTCGGTGTGAAAATGATCATCAGGAGATAAATATCCCTGATGTCTCGACATACGGCGATAACGGGATCGCGCAGTCGACACGATGCTTATCTCACTAGGCTCGTGGGTTTTCAAGCACCCCAATAACGCCTAATGGATAAGGGTAACTCTAAATGCAGAAAAAGCGTCGTCGTCGAAATCGGATCTCCATCAAACTGATGACGTAGAATCACAGTCATACGTCCAGCATAGGTAACAGAAGCACGATCTCCTCGTAAATGCCAAGCCACGTCACCTCCATGGAATACCAGCTCTACGAATCCCAAAAATGCAGGCGTCGCCATCCCCCACACAATCAATCCAGAGGGTATGGATGATCGGATGGTTCTTGCTCGTAAAACTGATCGTCGGTCTGCTGATCTCCCTCTTCCTCAGGGTACACGATCTCAAGAGGTTGTTCCTCCTCTTCCTCTTCAAACTCTTTACCGCATAAAAATAAATAGAGAATAGACACATACAATAAAGAGGTAAGACAACATAAAATCATCGCAACATGGCAAATAAGAAGACGACACATAACTACTACACGCTTCATACAATACGAATAAGCTATAACAAGTAATACATATTAAATATCCTAGTGTTTGAGAACATCACGTATATAACACAAATAAAGAAATTCACATAGATAAATCAATTTCACGAGATAAACTAAGATAAGAAATAGACAACTAACATAAAAATTATCGATAAATACAATTAGAGAAAATGTAAAAACATCCAAGATGTTACCGGATAAAGATAAATGAGGAAAATGGAATATTATCCAAGATAAAATCAAATACACCAAAACACAACCCTACTCCATGGAGCTAAACCCAAACAGATATCGAGAGAATGACTTGCAAAATCTATTAGTACCACGGCTGCCCAACCAACTATTACGCGATCACACGTTGCGTCCAATAGCCTACGACACCGGGAATCTACCATCCAGGTGCGTAGTATAGTTCACAAGCCTCTCCGTTGTGGCACTATAGGCAATGTACTACTAGACTTTACAAACCTCGATTAAATATAGTGAATGTCGAGTACATTAGTGTGCTATCGGTTTACCACGGCCCGGAGCTACCAACTCCACACATGTGGGATCCCGTACACTAAAGTCTCCAAGTTTATTAGAACAATAAACTACACTACACTTATCGCATCGACAACACGATGTGATTCGTCTCGTCAACCCAAAACACCAAAAATCGGTATAAAGACAAAACATAATTCCAAATATATGAAATTACAAAAATGCCCTTAAGATAGAAATATATGCCCTCAATGGCGGAAAGCCTGTACGGGTTCACTTTTTCCCGACAGCGAAATAACTTCAAAAACCTGTACGGGTTCACATTTTCCCGACAAATAAAAAATAAATACGTGTAACGGTCAATCGCGTAGAAATTTTATCGCGTTTTTGAAATCTCGTTGTTTTTACAAACGTTTAAAAATCGGGTAAAGATATTTTTCTGTTTTTAAAATCGCGTAACATTTTTAATACGTTTTCTCAATCGCGTAGGATTTTTAAATCATTTTCTTATTCGAATGCCTTTAAAATTACCATTTAAACAGATAGAAATAATATTTAGTACATTTAAACTACGTAGAATAATTTTTCATACCGTATACTGTCATTAGGATATTTTGACTATCCTATAGGTTCAATTTTTACTAAAAATTGACAAAGCATTTTGTTTATAAATTTATAATAATGATTTTCTAAATTTTCCATAAAATTTCTATTTACCTAATTTTTTACCATTTCATTAAATTCTTTTTGAAATCTCTAACATGCTTCAAAACCGAAAGTGAGCTATATGTTAGAAAATTTCTTAACATTACTGTATTTCCTTCCTAATGATAAAATTATGAATTTTAACCCTTTAGATTTTCTTCTAATCAATTGGTTCCTTCATAAATCATTATAGAAAATTTCTTCTTAACTTGTATTGTTTCTTTTTAATTGAAAAAGGTTTAGAAACAAGTTTTTTTAAAATCATGAATTCCTATAGTGGCATGTTGGCCGAATTTTATAAAACTTTTGCATTTGATTTCCAAAATGTCTTTCACCTTTTAAATCATATCAAATGTATTCTATAGTCTAAGTTCATTTAAATCATTTTAGAAAATAGTTATCTATATTCAATTTAATCCTTTAGGCATGTTGGCCCAAAATACTAAGTTTGTACCATTTGATTTCTAAATGCATTTTTCTTTGATCAAATCAATTAAAAACTTTCTTGATTCTCCTAGGTTAATTAAGCTACACTTTAGGAAAAATCAAGAGAACATTTTGGTCCTCCAAACTTGTCATTGCCGTGAGCTATTGGATTGTGTTCTTTGGAACACTCATGCAAACTTACACATGTTATTCACATCCTAACCCTTATCATACAATTCTAACACATGCATTTATATCTCTAACATATGCAAAATATTTCTAACACATGCAAAATATTTCTAACACATAAACCTAATTTAAAGCTTATAGACATACAATCAAAAGCTATTAGGCATGCAAAATTATTACAATTACCAAATAAGAAAGCTACTAACACATAACACTTAAGCTACTAACAACCACAAAAATTAACAAATACACATCAATAAACACACCACAACCGAATCCTTATGGATTCTACAAACAACTCATCTTCTTACCACCATCAAGGGATGATAAGAATTGTCTTCCTCTTACCTTAAATGAAGACAAAAACTTGCTTTCTCACCTCCTTAGGTCACGGTTTTCACTCCACCAAACACCTAAAAATTTCAAACAAAACCTATATGTTACTAACCATGAAAAAGAAGCTAAACCATGGAAAAATCATGGCTTAGAACTTTGAAAAAGAAGAAAGAAAAGAAAAGTATGAAATTTCACCTTCTAGGTAAAACTTCCAAGGTTGGTTTCCAAGCCTTAGATGGAAGAATTTGAAGAAACTCCCAACTACAAAGGTTCTTAGAATGGTGTTTAGATTAAGGAAACTTGGTTAGAAAAATTTTTGGATGGTTGGAGTGTTAGGAAACAAGCTTGGCCGAATATGGTGGAGAAAATGGGCAAGAATGGTGGCTAGGGTTCTTGATGAGAGAGAAGAGAGAAAAGTGATGAAGACAAAGTGATCTTTTGGTCACCAAAGGCCTCTTGGCCGTGAACTTGATGTGGGGTGCAAGGTGGGCACCTTGCTTGGCTTCATCCAAGCCATTGGATGAATCAAAGGCTAAGATTAAGCCTTGGTGAGCAAGCCTTCTTCTCATTGGTTGGTTCCCGGTGACTCACATGGCTTAGTCACACTGCGTAATAAATGCTCTGCTGAGTCACTAGCTGAGTCAGCCTGTTCTGGAAAGTTCTACAGCCTACGGTGATTAATTAAGCTACCGATCTAACCGTTCTCAAATTGTGGGTCCCGCAAAATATTTCCGGGTCCACTGTCACTAAAACATACTGACTAATAAAATAATATTATAATAATATAAAATTATTTTATTTGACAGTTAAATCTTAAAAATTAAAAGATTATTTTTAGTCTCATTTAGAATCGGGTTAAGTAAGATCCCCCAATTCTAAATAATCAAATAAGATTTTCCCCGGCCCGGAAAATATTATTTTCCCGCTCGAGCAAATCACACAAAAAGTTCATATAAAATCACGACGTATTTTCGGCATTAAATCAAGAAGAAAATAATTAAAAACAGACAAAAACAGAGAAAAACAAGGTGCGTTCGGGACGTAACGGTCATTTCCCCTGTTTTTTCCCAAACGTAGGTAATCGTCCAAAACGTTCAAATAAAATATCCAGAAGTATTATTTAGTGTATATCTTTCGAAAAATTAATACGAAAGAGGCTCGAAAAATTTTTACTTTACCGTCTCGAAGCAAACTACGTAAAACGATCAAATAAAATTTGAACTGTATTATCGTAGTTGTTTTCATACAAAATTCAAGAACGTAAAAATAGGGACACAAATGTCATTCATACCAAAGCATGAAAAACGAAAACAAGACATTCGTAATATTTTCTAAAAATTGGGGCGTTACGATGAATTCTTCTGTACCAGCGCATGTACTCAGAATGCGTAGTGAGGGGAGTTTCTAATGGCCTTCTAGTAACACACTTTTCCCTTCGAATGTCCCAGATGGCTATGTGTATAAGGTGCGTGTTTCGCCAATCCTTTCCATGCCTTCCTGCCAATGTTATTGAGTGTAACTCATCAGGTTAGTATGCATTCCGTGGTATTGGTTGGTCCAGACCAAACTGACGCATCACCCTATCTGGCTGGTGCCACTCAACAATGTGAAAAAAAATAGAGGAACCATTGCCAGTATTATGTCTCCACCAGTGACACAAAAAGCTAGTAGTAACGTCACAATCTCATCTGTATAGGGCTGTCATGTTATCTGCAAAATTATATGTACAAAGAATTAGAAAACATGACAAAGTAACTTATTTAAATCAATGTAAGCAAATACCGACCTCATCACTCTTCAACTAATCAAAGAACCGACGATAATATAAAAGCACCCATATTGGGGTTTCATTCAACACCTTATGTTTATGCTACCTATTTAAATGTCAAAGTCTTATATTGTCAACACAAGTAGTATATATATCCTTGTGCCATGCCCAATACTGCAACAATATGCAAGCACCTCTAATCTCATACACGTTGTAAATGAGCTCCTTTCAGGCATTACAGATGTACCAACTTCTTAAGATTAAATTAAGAGAGGAACATATATCATAGAGAATTGAGTGTTGATAGGGTACGATGATTCAGCAAGATTAGAAGGATCTGCTTGTAACCCTATTTCAGAAGGAGCTTCAATATGCTCATTGTGCTCACTCGTTTCTATCTCGACATACAACTCCATGGAAGTTAAGTTCAGATGATGATCAAAGCAATCAATCATGCAAGCAATGTCTTCATCATCTTCTAATGGAAGACCTATCCAACTTAGAACATTGCTCCATTGTGAAAATTTATACACAACACTGGACACAACTTGATTTTCTTGGAGCATTAATTTTAAATGAATTCTCCTTTTTGGAAGCTCAAAAGTCATATCACGTTGAATCATGATAGACTTAAGACGAGGACCTTCATACATTAGACCCTCTTCACCTTCATACACTCTCCCATTGTAGTAAATGAGAACAATAAAGTGTTTTGTTATCTTAAACTTCTGAATAATAACAATACAACAAGTATGAAATCAATCAACACATGTGTCAACTGAAATAGAAGTGCTACTCATAACAATGAATTCATACTCTTAATTTTCATAACAAAATTTTTTTATACCCTACTAATTTCAATTTCAATATACCCATAATTTTAATCAATTGAAAACAACAAAAACAATTACATAATCACCACATGTGTCAAGTAAAAAAATTGCCATTGCCCTAATAATGTTCAATCTGTTAATTTTTGTACTAACAAATTCCAAAAACCTACTAACTAACAAAACTAGTGATCCATAAAAAAAATACAATACACAATTAATATAAAAACCCTAAAAAAATAAGCAATAATTCTAACAATAAAAATATTCAACAATAACAATAACAATAAAAATAATCTAACGATGAACAAAAATACTTACATATATGATCAGGAAGTGTCTTTCTCACAAGCTACAGCCAAAGGAGGGTTTGGGAGATAGTTGTTTAGAGAGAGAAAAAGTCTGGAGATAAGGTGAAAATTTGAGAAATGAAGGAAGTGGCCATGATAATAAGAAGAGAGTTGCTTAAATACCCCCGACCAAAAGGGAAAAGCCAACGCGGTTAGCGTAACCCACGTGGATACGCCAACACGCCCGGTGTTTTCTATGTGGTAATGCCATCACATATGGCGTTACCACGTGGAAAACACCAGGCATGTTGGCGTATCCACGTGGGTTGCGTCAACTGTGTTAGTGTTTCCCTATTTGAAACTCCATCTCCTTTAGCGCTATCTACGTGGAACGTAAAATAATAAAAAATTTCAACGTGATCAAAACTATAGCAGTTTGATAAATAATTTGAAAATGATTGCTATTTGATAAATAATTTTGCCACTAAGGGCAAATTAGTCAAAAAGCCAAAATCGAATCACGATCACTCATTTAAAACACACTTCCCTTTTTTATTGAACCATCACAATCATCTATTTTGAGTCTTTCCTTTTAAATCTTTAATTTTATTTTTAAAAGTATCAAATCATGATTCTTCACTAAAAGCACATCCTTCAGTTATTTTTCATATAACCAAATCTTGATTTCTTATTAAAACCATATCCTTTATATTTCAAAAATATCAAATCATGTATTTTTGTTAAAAGAATATCCTTCAATTATTTTAGAAGAAATCCAAATCATGATTTTTAATTAAAACCATACCTCTATTATTCAAAAAGCATATCGTTTATTTTTTGAGCTAATTTATTTTTCCAGAAGTTTTTTTTTAAAGAACAACTTTACATGACTTGGACAAAATAATTATGTTCACAAACCCATGATAATAAAAATTCTTAAAC
The DNA here is from genome assembly GCA_029884605.1 of Ormosia emarginata. Classification (NCBI taxonomy): domain Eukaryota; kingdom Viridiplantae; phylum Streptophyta; class Magnoliopsida; order Fabales; family Fabaceae; genus Ormosia; species Ormosia emarginata. Next base: position 51,241,581 of record JAQQTP010000081.1, on the reverse strand, counting down.
AAAATATATATCATTTTTGTAATGAATTTTTTTTTACTATTATTCTAATGGTTATTTAAGTAAATTAATTATTATAAAATATAATTCAACTACCTATGTAAAAATTGGCTAACTCTAGTTCTTGTTATGGTACTAGACTAGACACAATACTCAATATAACTTTTATATTCCAAACGATCAAATGAATATTTTATTTGTTTTATTTTTTTGTCTTTCTTATGTCATAAAAACTGGCCAACTCTAGCATATGTCATTTTAGGTAAACATATTACGTCCACTTTGCTGGTCCACCATTATTATTCTTTGATTTTCTTCCTGTTAACCGCGCTGGGCCTCGGACTCTGTCTGGGTCACTCATCTTCATCACCAAAATTAGTGAATCGTGCACCAACATCCTAACCATATTACAATTATTTTCCCAACAAATACATTATCAAATTAACTCCTGCATTGGTGGGTTCAACACTTCTTACCCAAAGACTTCTACACCCAATATACCAAGGTCCATCAACAACAAATGGTCCACTAAAAAAATTATATGATGGATTGTTGACAATGTAAAAAAAAACAAAAATCATGGTTTTGCAAACCAAGCCCAATAATGCACACCCATTTTGCACTTGTATACACAAACTGCCTCTATAAACTTTGCTGACCCTAATGACAGTGATCTGTCGATTGTTTCCATATCTTAAGTGCTTTATAATTGATTCTTTTGGATTCCATTTGTGCTTAATTGCTACCATTTAACTAAGTTTATGATATTTAGCTTATTTGGAACCTTGTTATGAAACTTAGCTTAAATGTATTCATAAACATTCATAATTGAATTGTACTTTTCAGGAAACCTTTGAGTGTTGGAGCTCATTGGCCTCAAACGAGGTTTGCTATCCACTTGAAGATGGAACCAAGGATTCATAAAGATTAATACCACCTCTTGAAGCAAGGAAAGAAAGGTATTTGTTGAAGATCTAGGCTGAAAATGAAGAAGTAAAGTGACACAGCCCGTGTCCCCTGACATGGGGGGTGGTGTCCTTTGCTGTTTTGCCAAAATTGAGAATTGCTGAACCAGAGGCTAACACGGCCTGGGCCGTGTCATTTGACACAGACCGTGTCATCTTGTTAGAAAGGAAAACGCGTGAAATTGAAGGAATTAGGTCAAAAGGCCTATAAATAAGGATGCTAGGCTCTCAAGAACGAGGAGTTCGACCTTGGCGGCTGCCAAGGAGCTGAAGGGAAGGCCAAGACCAAGGAAGGGAGATTAGATTGAAGATTGGAGTCTCGGGTTCGAGTAATTGGAGATCCAACACCCCAACCCTTGGAAACTAGTTTACTCTTTAGTTTTATTTCACACTTTCATTCTAGAACTATGATTTTCTGTTGTTTTTCTATTGATTTCGTTTTAGATATGTGTAACTAAGTTTCTATTTGGTTAAGGGAAGAAGAAACCCTAGTTTTGATGTTTTGAACCTTGTATATTCGTTTATTTCAACACAATTATGTTTTTATCCATATATTTCTGAATATTGTTGTTGTATGAAGGTATTTATGCTTATTGCCACTTTCAAAGTGGTAGATCTAGGATTATTATGTGCGGTTGTGATCATAAAACTAGAGGACTACATGTTTATGGTGTAAATGTCTTCATACTCTTTGCCAAACACTAAAAGTGGCAAATCTGGGTTTGTTATGCGCGGTTGCGACAATGGATCTAGAAGAATATATGTTCTAAGTATTTAATCCCGGTGTGTGATTAGATTTTAGTGTGATTGATTTTCTAAATCTTAATGCAATTACTAGATAGTTGTAAGAGCGGTTGCTTTATGACTAATCGGTGATTAGGAGTTGATTTGAGCGATTGCTAAATTGACAAAACCTAAGGAAAACAGATATTCTATCTCACAATTGCGTAAAAATATAATTGGTCATATTGGAATAAATGGATATGTGGGCTAGCATTATCATATAAATCTAGTGGTGGATTCTATCTCTTAACCAAATTCTTTAATCTGTTAATTCTCGTTTGTTATTGTTATTGTTATTGTTTCTGAAATTGTTCCTTGTTAATCAAAACCCCCAAAACCCTCTTTTTACTGCTTGTTAATCTTTGGAGTCTAAATCAGGAATTGAATTGTAGTGTTAATTGAATTGGTTCTCTGTGGATTGACCCTTGCTAACTGCAATTAGTTGTAAGGTTTTTTGAAATTTCTGGTAGACTTTGCAACTGTATTTAATCTCAAATTTTAATCATTGTCCAAAATACACTAAGAATTTTAGCGCCGTTGCCGAGGAACTAATTTTTCAATTGCATTATTAACTTGTTTCCTAGTTTTGACTCTATTTTTATTTTTATTTTTAAGTTTTTGATTCGTTCTTTCTGAGTGTTTTGTAGGTGTTGATGTCCATTGAAGGATTGGATGAACATTTGCAGAATTTGAGGAGCTACATTGATCAATTCAACTCACATCTATAATTTCCATTCCATCATCCAATTTCCATTTCACACCTGTTGACATTGAAGCTGCTTGTCACATTGATCTATCAAGTTCAAAGACATCTGAGTCATCTAAGACAACTAAAGAAGTGACAATGGCAGAAGATACTTTAAGAGCGTTGGGTGCTCTAGACTTGGATCAACAACCTCTATGCATAGAAATTCTAGAAAATGAAGAGGCATTTGAATTGAAGTCCGGCCTAATCCATCACTTGCCATCTTTCAATGGATTATCCGGAGAAGACCCCAACAAGAACTTGAAGGAAATTCATGTGGTATGCTCCAGCATGAAGCCTGCAAGAATCCCAGTAGAACAAGTCAAACTCAGAGCTTTTCCTTTCTCTCTGAGGGATTCTGCCACGAAGTGGCTTTACTATTTGCCACATGGATCCATCCAATCATGGCAAGATATGGCTTGAGCTTTTTTAGACAGATACTTTCATGCATCAAAGGCCACAACCATCAGAAAAGAAATCTGCGGCATTTCCCCCCTGGTGCATTTTCTGCCTCCCTTCTGCTTCTTTATCCTTTTTTTTTCTTTTTTTTCTTTATTTTGTTTGTTTTTATCTATTTGGTTTCCCTTATTTCAGGCTTAAGGATAGCTAAAACACAATCACGTGAGAATACTCATTTATTTTTTTTGAACTTTGTTTTCGTATGTATAGGTGCTTGAGGTTGAACTTTCAGACTTTTGAGATAAGAGATAAATCACAATCTTTGGTTTTGTTCTTCTTCTACTTTAGGCTATTTTTTGGTATTATTTTGTATATTGAACTTGTTCTAGGGTCTGATATACTTTGAAATGACAATGATTTTGAGGATGTTATATCATCTTAAATTTATATAATTTTTGTTTAAAAGTAATGAACTAATGTCTAATTTTTAGACTAGTTTTAGAAATTTGTTGCTTGTGGTTAGACTAAATTTCACTTGTAGTTTTAATATTTCATTTTGATTATGTTACAGAATATGGACATTCATCAATATCGTTGTTGGATGTATAATAGACTTTTGCCGGGTAAAAAGGGACTTGCTGATATGTTTGTAAAAGGGGTAGAATAATTTGTTTCCTTTGCATGCCAACAAGCACATTTATCAAATGGAAATATTAGATGCCCTTTTTCTAAGTGCAAAAACCTGAAGTACTTGACTCCTGAGGACGTTAAAGTTCATCTTTATAAAAGGGGTTTAAACGTGATTATTGGTATTAGACAAGTCATGGAGAAATTGATCTAACTTTGATTGGAGCTTTTAATAGTCATCCAAGCACCTCTACCACTACACAAGAAGGTAATAATGACCATTTAAATAGATTTGAGGCCATGGTTCATGATGCGGTTAGTCTAGAGTTTGGGTTCCATTACAATCTACCCTTAGAGAAGCCTCCAAATAAAGATGCTCAAAATTTTATGATATGCTTCGTGCGGCCCAAAAGCCTTTGTAGCCGGGATGTGAAGATGAAACTGAATTATATATTGCTGTTGAATTATTGAATATCAAATCGGAGGCAAAAATTTCCAAATGATCTTTTAATCAAACAGTAGCACTTATGAAAAGGACACATCCTCCTGGAAATCTCATCCCAAAAAATTTTTATAAGGCGAAAAAAATAGTTTCCAAACTAGGTCTTACTGTAAGGAGAATTGATTGTTGCATGAATGGTTGTATGTTGTTCAATGAAGAGGGAGTTACAGAATGCACATTTTGTGGTGAGGCTCGATATAAAACAAAAGGGATTGGTAAGGGAAAAACCAAGGAGATCCCTGTAAAGAGGTTGATTTATTTACCTCTCATTCCTAGGATGAAGAGATTATATGCTTCATTGAGTTCTGCTCTGCACATGAGATGACATTATGAAAATAAACGAGAATCGGAAGCGTTATGTCATCCATCAGATGGAGAAGACTGGAAACGTTTTGATGAAACATATCCTGAATTTAAAGCTGAACCAAGAAATGTTAGATTAGGCTTAAGTGCTGATGGTTTTACTCCATATAGTTAGTCAATTATTCCTTACTCCTGTTGGCATGTAATTATCACTTCGTACAATCTTCCTCCAGAACTATGCATGACAACTCCATATATGTTCTTGACTTTGATTATTCTTAGGCCACATAATCTGCAAAGTAAAATAGATGTGTATTTGCAACCTTTAATAGATGAGTTGAAATTGTTATGGGAACAAGGTGTCCTAACTTATGATATTTCAAAAAAAGAAAATTTCATAATGAAAGCTACATTAATGTGGACAATAAATGACTTTTCTGCGTATAGCATGTTGTCGGGTTAGAGTACAGCAGGAAGATTGGCATGTCCATATTGTATGAATCGAACAAAGGCTTTCACTTTGAAACATAGTGGCAAATGTTCTTGGTTTGATTGTCATTGTCAATTTATGTCTATGGATCATGCATATCGTAGAAATAAAGATGAATTTTATAAGAATAGACAAGAGAAATCTGCACCTCCACCTAGGTTGTCTGGGGCCGAGGTATGGGAAGATGTTTGTGATGTTCCAAAAGTAACTGAGGTGGGTCCATGTACATGTGCTGGGTTCGTGGTTACTCATAATTGGATAAAACAAAGTATTTTTTGGTAGTTACTATATTGGAAAACTAATATGATCAGACACAATCTTGATGTGATGCATATTGAGAAAAATATGTTTGATAATGTCTTCAATACAGTGATGGATATTAAAGACAAAACCAAAGACAATGTTAAAGCTAGAATGGATATGAAAGAGTATTGTAGGCGGAGGGAACTACAGTTGCAAGAATTGCCTAATAAAAAAGTTTTGAAGCTTAAAGCAAAATTTGCATTGAACATAGAGCAAAAAAGGGGTTATATGTAAATGGGTTAGTGAATTAAAAATGCCTGATGGATATGCCTCTAATTTGCATAGATATGTAAACATGAGAGAGGGGAAGGTAGTTGGGATGAAAAGCCATGATTGTCATGTGTTTATAGAGCAGTTGCTACCAATTGCTTTTGGTGCATTGCCAGATCCAGTGTGGATGTCTTTAGTCGAGTTAAGCAAATTCTTCAGAGATTTGTGCTCAATAGTGTTACGTGTGTCGGATTTGTTACTAATGGAGCAAAACATCGTTATTACAACATGTAAGTTAGAACGAATCTTTCCACCTGGATTCTTTAACTCAATGAAGCATTTACCTATTCATCTGCCGTATGAGGCAAGAGTATGAGGCCCTGTTCAATATCGATAGATGTATCCATTTGAGAGGTAATCACCTACTTTATTGTGTTTTAAAATGTGGTAATCTTTTTATTTCAAAGTTTAGTAATTAATGATATCATATTTCTTTTAGGTACTTGAATAGGTTGCAACAAATGGTTAAAACCAAATCATGTGTGGAAGGATCCATATGTAAGGCATATTTATGCCAAGAGACTTCTCATTTTTTTATTACTATTTCGAATCTTATGTGCAATCAATAAGAAATAGAGTTGGTCGAAATGATGATAGAGGTTTAGATGAGACAATCCAACCCACTTTATCAATTTTCAATCATCTTGGCCGCTCAGCTGGAACTTGTAATAGTAAGTATTTAATGGATAATGAAATAGCTGGTGCACATTTATATATCCTACTTAATTGTGAAGAGGTTCAACCATATATTAGGTAAATGAACTAAATCATTCATGAATTATTCATTTTAGTATGTATATGGTCATATTTAGTAATCGTGTGCATGTTATTAGATTTTTTGAGGAATATTTGAAAACAGTTAATCTAAACATCAGTTGCACTGATGTTGATGGTATGATTGCATCTGAATTTCCAACTTGGTTCTGAAGTTACGTATGTGTCTTAACACTTTTTTTTAATGATATGCATTCTTGATAGTTATGTTATAAATTATAATGATTTTACTATTATCATTGGTAGGTTTACAATAAAAATAACTTGGTACAAAATCAGTTTTTGCACCACTTAGCATGGGGTCCTAAGAGAAAGGTTCATACATGGTCTATCTACTTTGTCAATGGTTATAAGTTTCATACTGAAGATTGGAGTATCGATAAAAAAAACTATCAATTGTGGGGTTTGTGTTAAGGGTGATGACAAAGTAGAAGAAGAAAATTATTATTATGGCATCATTAAAGAAATTGTGAAAATAGAATACCCAGGAGAACCAATGAAACGGTTAGTGTTGTTTAATTGTGAATAGTTTGATTCTGTACTTAATCGTTGTGTGAAGGTTCATAAACAATATGGAATCGTGGAGGTTCAACATACTTGACGGTATCCAAAATATGACCCCTTCATATTTGCTCAAAATGCAATTCAAGTGTATTATGCACCTTACCCTGAAAAAATTAAAGATAAGGCTAATTGGTGGGTTGTCATTAAAACCAAACCAAGAGGTACTGTTGATGCTCAATATGCATTTAAGGTTGCATATCAAGATGCTGCAACCTATGTGGATTTTATAATAAATGATGACCCTATAGCTAACTTAAGAGATGAAGAAGGTGATCATCATAAGGTAGAAGCTGATGTCAGCGAGGATGATGAGGAAGATGAGGTAGAAAGTAATGAAAGACAGGATAGAGAGGAAGAAGAATTTGATTTTAACAATGATTCTAAAAATGACAATGAAGATGAAGATCTTCATCAATATGAATTGCTTGATGATGATCGTGATGACGATGATGGTGATGAAGGTGATGATTATGATGATGATGATGATGATGCTGATCATGAATATGATTAGTGTTTGCTTTTTATATTTGTTAACAAAAGGTAAATTAATTGTGTTTTGTATTTTGCACAAATGAATTATTATTTATATGATAAGCATTTTAATTTACATTCCATTTGTGTTCATTGCAGATGACTGAGAGAGATCGAGATAAAGGAAAAGTTTCTAAGGGTCGCCCAAAAAAGTAATAGCCGGTGTGACCGATGCGGCATTCTACTTCTCACCCACCTTTAACCTCTGCTAGTTCTTTATCTCCTACTACTACTCCATCACCCACATTACCCGCATTTACTTATTTAATCCCAAGTGCACTTTCACCACCTCTTACTCAACCATCTCACCATGTGGTGCCTTCGACAGAGGAGTCTCGTCACAATGTTGGATCATCTATCCCTCCAACAGATGTAGGATTTGCACATGGATCAAGTCATACTCAGGATGCATTAGATGCACAAATGTCTGGTAGCAAACCAATTTTATATCTAGAAGGAGATAGGTATGTATAAGTAATATTTTTTTAAATTACATTACTATGTTTGATATATTATAACTAAACATATGTATTATTTGTAGATTTTTGCCTTCGTACATGGCGGCAAATGGAATCAGTGATATCTTCAGGGGCCATTATTTAGAGCCATGGACATCATGGAAAAGGATACGTGATACCACAAGAGATATGTGGTTTACAGAATTTATGGTAATTTTTAAATTTTTATTACTACAATTTAAAATTTGATAGACTTTTTTTTCATCATAAACAATTTGCTTACTCATATTTATTGCAGAGGAAGTATATTGTCATCCCACCAGATAATTATATGGTTCGAAGAAACTTTGAGAAACGGGGTGCATCATTGTTGAAGAATGTTATGGAAAAGGTTCGCAAGAAAATGGAGAGACCAAGTTGGCTTGGGGATGAGATATGGGATGCATTATGTACACATTGGGAAAGTGAGGCTTTCAAGAAGAAAATTGCAACTGCAAAAGCCAATCAGGCATCTAATTGTGGAGGATATGAGGCTTCATATCACACTAATGGCTCTATTACCTCATCTCAGCATAGAGCTAATCTGGTTAAGTTCACTATTATCTTGCATTATTGTCAAAGTTGTCTAATATGGTTAAATTTACTAATATGGTTTTGTTACAATTGTTGCAGACTAAGTTGAATGGAGTTGTTCCATCAACACTAACATTGTTTCACCATACACATCGACGTAAGGATCAAACATGAGTGGATAAGAGATCAGAGCATGTGGCTGTAAGCAATTGTTTTATCTAATTCGAACTCTTGGGTTTGAAATAATGATGTTCAGTAATTATATTCACATTGCTATCTTGATGTTTAAAGGGAGCTCTAAATATAAGTCATAATTTTTTTTTGTGTGCTTGCAATATTTTTTGACTATGTAGTGCAAGGGTAATCTGGAACAAGTTTCTTGGATTGGAACAGTGCATTAGCCTGGTACCTATATGAAAATGAGAGAAAGTTATGGAATTCATTCGTTTAGGTTCTATTTTTGTGAAATTCTAAACCTTGTGTAGGTGGTCAAACTTGGTAGTTCAATCATCAAATAGACTAAGCATTGTAAAATATGGGTAGTATGCAACCACCACTCTTATCCTAAAACAGAGCTTAAGTAGAATAGATTCTACTCAGTATTTGAAACTAACTGATTTGACAAACACTACACGAATAAAAATAATGTCTCTTGGTAAATCATGCCATCAATAATTCAGTTCATTCAATCCTCCCTCCAAAGTATAAACAGTATTGTATGGCAAAGTCTAAAACATATTCAGCACTAGAAACCTAGAAATGATGAGTTTTGAACTCACTTAACAGAGCCACAACTAACCTCTAAGGTCATGTTTCTATATGGTCAAACTTCCATAATCAAACTTGGTATTAATTACTTATACATTATCATAATCTTTTACAGGCAACCTTAGGGTATCATATTAGGTTTAAACTCAAATTACTCTAATAACACTTGATCAGTATAAATAACTTAATTCAATTTTTCTAATATTCTCAAATTCTCATATTTAGAGCTTTACACATTACTCACATCCTACTAACTCATGCCAAAATGACATTATTTGGTCTATCAATTGACTCTGTAACAGAACCCAACGTGTCAATTAATAAAAGCACTATACCTTAAAGCTCACAGTACCAAAGCAAAGAAGTTTCTCACTTGAGTTTTCCTGCCTAATTTGGTATAAATTTTCTGCTATAAATTTTAGCAGTTCTAGCTAGGTTTCTTATTTTGGGAAGAATGTAGTGCTTAAGCTTCTTGGTGATAAATCATAGGAACCTACTTTGAACATGTGATTAAAACCATGTTTATTTTTATGCTGGTTTATTTTTTTGACTTGTTATGATATCTATTTATTACATGTCAAAAGTCCTTATTCTATTTTCAAAGAGGAATATTTTAACTGTGCTATTATCTCAAATTGAGATTAAACAAGCTTGCAGCTTTTAACATGTGATTGAAATCATGTTTATTCTTATACTTTATGTCATGACTTATATTATGTTAGACTTATGTGCTGCTTTAACTTTTTGTATTAATTAATGTCATATTGATATTGACAGACTAAATTTACAAACGAAATGCAAGAAATGACCCAAAGAGCATCAGAGCAGAGAACCCCTCCCCCATATGAGTTGGATGTGTGGCGCAATGTGGCTGGAGTAAAAAAAGGTAAAATATATGGTCTTGGACTTGAGTTAACCGTAGTGGCTGGAAGACCACAATATTGTGGCTCAAGTTCTTCATCATCTGACTAGGTGCGAAGAGATGAACTTGAAGAATTAAGAAGTGAGAGAAATGAGCTTAGGGCTCAAGTGGCAGATAATAAGAGACAGATTGAGGAGACAAACCGGCTGGTACGAGAGATGATACAATCGATGAACTTTCAGCGTTGTCAAACATTTTCCATGACTGATGGAGCAGAAGAGGACGAGGACGAGGATGAGGACGAGGAAGAGTTTTTATGATTATAGTTTAGTTTGTGTTGTGTTCAATTTGCTTACATTTGAAATGTTGTAGTAATGAGATATTATAGACAATGCTTAATTTAGTTTATTCTAGAATGTCTTGATGTTTAAATGAGATATTCTAAAAACTGAATTATTTTAGTTTACGTTATTTTTTATTTGTGTTTGGTTATATGAGATTGTTGACTGTTGTTTATCAGGTGTTTTAAAAATTTGGATTTTAATAAATTTCAAAATAATTATAAATTTATATCACAAATTAGAGACCGAATTAGGGATGAAAAAATCAGTCTAATAGCCTTTTAGAGACCAATTTAGAAACTGATAAATCGGTCTCTAAGACTGATTTTATGAAATATATAAAATATATTAAGTCTTTTTAGAGACTGATTTAGAGACTGATTTAGCGACCTACCTTATAAAATATATAAATATTCACGTTTTTTAAAGACCAATTTATAGACTGATTTAGAGACCGATTCGGTCTCTAATAAATCAGTCTCTAATGTACTTTTTTGAAAAATAATTGATCGGAATTTGGACGATATTAGAGATCGATTATTTAAAAAAAAAAATGGTCTCTAAATCGGTTTCTAAAGTTAGCGACCAACTAACATCGGTCTCTAATATTTAGTGATGAACGTTTTAGAGACTGATTTAAATCAATCTCTAACTATTTTAGAGACCGATTTTTATGATTTAGAGATTGATTTTTCGGTCTCTAAAATCCAATTTTCTAGTAGTGCGTGGTTTTCCTTTGGTTGCTTTGGAGTAGAAAGTGCTTCACTAGGCTGAAAAACATTAGTAGAAAAACCAATGTTGGGTTCAAGAACAAAAAATATGTCCCCTTCACGGTCTTCATCAACTCTAAGATGCCCCTGTAACATCTTCTCAACAAACTTTTGGGTAATGAAGTTCTTCTGTTTGAGAAAAGGTTTGAGCAGTTTACTTGCAGATATTGACATAGGGGTCATGACATAATTGTCTTTGCCATTGAATGAGGCTGAGATTGAGACAGTGTTATATGGTCGCAGTGAATGCTATTAAAGTATTCTTGTAGAGACTTTCCAGGCACCTGCAACAGATTTTGTAAGGCAATGATTCAATGAATACAAGAATAAAATATAATGGATATGAGCTAGCCTCAAAGATGAGAATGATCTGCATTATCTGACTTGCTATTAATTACCAACAGATTATAAACTTATATTTCTTCTTTGTAATGAATACCTTCATCTTTAGAAAATATATACATATAGAAGACTTGTCACTAACAACTCTATTTTAAAAACAGTTATCAACATTTTACAAAGTTATATATACGTTTGAACTAAAAAATTACAAAATCACTTATTCATTTCTGTTCTCAGCTGATGTAAGTTCTTATGTGACACTTCTAACATTATATTTGCTTTATAACATTAATGAAGGCAAAAGGAAGGCAATCATCAACCAAGGTCATCATCCTTAAGGGGTTTCAAAGTAAAAGCATATTGTTTCGCTTTCTATATTAGTATAAGCCTTTGTTTAGACTCCATTATGTGTCATTATTCTATCATCCTCAATCCCAACAATTAACTAACTCTTCAACATGCAAATTACTTTACTCTCAATTCAAAGATTGCATAAGCCAATCTGAAGAATCAAACTTCTAAATTTCAGTAAAATTGCAATAACATCCTCAAACTTAGCTCTCACTTTGAAGTCAAAATAACTCAAGCTTTTTTCAACTACAGCCTACATGTGCAGCTCTATCAAGACATTGTCTCGTAAAAATGACAGATTAATAGTCATATATATAAAGAGAGGATGATAAAACAAGGGGTTAGAAGAACTAGAATGTTAAGGCAAAAAAAATGCCAGTTTATACATATTCTTCCACAAATGGGCCCGGGTTGGGCTTTGCAGTAAAATACGCTATTTGCAGAGCCAATTCTTGTTCCTTTGTCCACCCTTTCTCAACTTATTCTTCACTGCCACTGTGCTTTCTCTTCCTTTTTCTCTTCACTACATCTTCAACCCCATCCTCATCTATCCGCTTCCCTTCAAGCCCAAATCCCTCATCATTAACACAGTGGTCCATAGAATTTTCTTTCGCTTTCGCTTCACTAGCAGCACCAAGTAACTAATTGGGACTAAAAAAAGGGAAGAAATTGACAGATGGTATGTGCTAAAAAGCAAATGGTTCATTTTCTTCAGAAGAATGTTCACTACGATGAGAGCAAAATCAATTACATCTTAATCTAGTGAGTTCAACTTTCGCTGCATCCAACAGAGTTCCTATTTTGCTAGGGATTGCATCTCAACTCATTAATTCCTGAACCATCTTCGATCAGCACAATGATTTACTCTTCAAACCTACGAATTGCATCCTTGCCATTCTCTCTCCATTCATTTCTCTCTAATGCAAACCTTGATGGAACACAGTCTTTACTCTGCAATTACTCAAGTAATCACCATTTTGAAAACTCTCATTCAACAAGTATTATATAGGTTATCGGTCACCAATCGAGGTCGTTAACTTTTAATCATGGTTTTAAATTACGGTCCACAATCGCAATTCGGCCTCAATATTGCAGTTTTAATAGTCTCCGCAACTGCATCGCTACCGCAATTACGACTGCATCGGCCGCATTTTGCTGCAATTGTCTGCAATATTACAGTTTTAGTGATCTTCGCAATCGCGACCGTAACTATAATTTAAAATCATGCTTTTAATTATGTGGTACAAAAATTTATGAAAATATTAAGTACTGATTGATCTGCTGCACCCAACTGAGTGTTTTAGGTTTATACAAGAATCTCTCATATCAACAGTTGTTATAACCAAGTGTATAGTACACCCTGAAAATGAAGGTGTATATTAGAAATGGCTATAAACATATCTACTCAAAAGCCAAAACCTAAACTATGGTCTATGAAAATGAGTGCAGAGAGTGAAAGTGTGTCTATGGTAGAAGTGCCTCCTTCGGCCAAGTTGCAGGATGGAGGCGGTATCTAGCAAGTGAACCCAAATATTTCCTTCAAGGACAAGGTGATGGGGAATCATACTCCACCACCACCACCACTAAGGCAAAAGACAGATCTTATTGAACAGAAGCTAGTCAGGGTGGAACTGGAAGGTGCGAACTGTCTCCTACCTAAAGTTTACTTGGATGAGGCTATTTTCAAGGAGCTGTGCCTGCCATGGCAGGACGCCTTGGTGGTTAAGCTTCTTGGTAAGGATATAGGTTTTAATGTGATGAAGGACTATTTGAAGGCGGTGTGGAAACTTGGTGGTGACTTTGATATCATGGACATTAACAATGGCTTCTATATGGCCAAGTTTGATAAAGAAGAGGACCGGACGAAGGTCATAGGCGGAGGGCCTTGGATGGTCATTGACCATTATTTACTAGTGAGAGCTTGGGATCCTGACTTTCTTTCTGCATCTGCTAAAATAGATTGCATTATGGTTTGGATCTGATTTCCTAGTCTTAACCTTGTCTATTATGATGAAAGCTTCCTTCTAGTGTTGGCTAGTGCTGTTGGCAAACCCATTAAAGTGGACCTGAATACTCTGAAGGTTGCTCGTGGAAAGTTTGCTTGAGTGGGTGTAGAAATTGATTTAAACCAGCCAGTTGTAGGCAGAGTTTGGATTATGAACCATTGGTATAATGTGGAGTGTGAGGGTCTCCATCTAATACCAAATGTGGGTGTTGTGGCATGTTAGTTGTCACTGTAAAACTCAGCTAGAGCCACCTCTTGTTCAGACGAAGCATACAATGGTTCAAAATGGTGTTAGTTATTTCTCGAAAACGGCGCCCTCCTAAATCACGCATTAATGCGCCTAGTTTTCAGGGATCTCACAATCTTTTTTCAGGAAATAGATTTAATTCCCTACTAGAGCATAATAATGAGAATAAGGTTAGTAAACAATCCCAAGGTCAACAAGTGGGCACTTTTGAAGGTGCAAATAAGGTCCCACGTAACGTAAGACTTGGAAGGGGGGAAGAAAAGATCATGTAGGGAAGGCTTTTCCATGCAGACTACAGCTGCTACTTTAGTGAAAAATGCTAGCAAGGCCCAATTGGCTACGTTGGATAAGGGTCCTACATCTTCGATTCTTAAACCTAGCAAAGGTAAGGAACCCATGCAGAGCCCGAAAGTGAATGTTTCAGCTGCTGTTTTGAAACCTATTACCACTGTTTCGACCAAACCTGTAACGTGTTTCAATTTGTAGGTGATTTGGAGGACAAGCCTCCTGATCCTGGAGACAAAGACATGATGGATGATACTGTGGCTAATGCTAATAAGCCTTCGGATGTGAATGGAGTGGTGCAAGTTTCCTCAAGCAGTGATGGTGCTGTGTCTGTGGGACAAATGATTCCTGCGACTGAGCATCACCAGGATGCCATGCATATTGAAGTGGATCTGTAAGGAACACTGTTATGCAACTAAGAACAGAGACAAACAAGAAATAAACTGTATAATCCTCTGCACTGATTTTATTGAAGCTAGAATTTCTTACATTGAAAAAGAAATAAGTTCCTTATGCTGATTACAAGAACAAAATTTATCAGCAGAAGTTTAGAAACTATTGTTAGAAAAGGGAGAAACCAGAGAGGAGTCAGAGAGAGAAGAAGAATTCTATAACAACTTTTGCATGTCCCTTTCTTCCCATTCTTCTTGCTTATATCTTGGCATTCTCCCACACAAACTCCTTCATCCGGGTGTTAGTTACCCTTTTTCTCTCACTTCTACGCAGCCCCTCAATTCTTGGATCGTGTGCCACCTATCCACCCCAGCTAACTGATTCTGATTCACTGCCATCATTCCCTTCAGTTGAAATATTATTTGGCCCCATTACATTACTTCCCCCGTTAAAATAAACCTTGTCCTCAAGGTTTAAGTTAGGGTAATTAGCTAAAAGAGTGTTCCACTCTTCCCAAGTAGTTGGAGATTTAGGTAGCCCATTCCATTGAACCAATACTTGAGTCACTTGATGATCACCCTGCATAATAATTCTGGATTGGAGTATAGTGACAGGTTGCAGTATAGGTCCTTGATCACTTGTCAACAATGGTAATGGAAAATATTGTTGTGTTTGGTTTCCATGACAAGGTCTTAGCAAGGAAATGTGAAACACTGGATGAATTTTAGCTGCTAGGGGTAGTAAAAGTTTATATGCAACTACTCCAATCTTCTCAATGACAGGAAATGGTCCAAAGTATCTTAAACCCAATTTGTGATTTTTTCGCAAAACCACTGAATGCTGCCTATAAGGTTACAGCTTGACTAAGACCATGTCTCCATTATTGAACTCTACTTGCCTCCTTTTCCTATCTGTAAATTTCTTCATGAATTGTTGAGCCTTGTATAGATTAGCTTTCAGTTGTTATAACAGTAAATCCCTTTGCTGTAACATTTCCTGCAAAGAATGATGATCCTTGTTGTCAACCACATATTTAACTAGTGAGGGTGGTTCTCTTCCGTAAACAACTTTGAAAGGGATCATTCCAATACTGGTATGGTAAGAAGTGTTGTACCAATATTCTGCCCAAAACAATAATTTGGACCAGCTTTTAGGATTTTGGAAAGTAAAACACCTTAAATACATCTCTAGACATTTATTCAAAGCTTCTGATTGGTCATCCATTTGAGGATGGTATGCTGAACTCATTGCAAGAGTTATGCCACTTAGCTTAAACAATTGCTGCCAAAATCTGCTAGTGAAGACTTTATCTCTATCAGGCACTATTATTTTAGGTATACCATGCAACTTTACAATAGAGCTCATGAAGGTTTCTGCTACTTGTGCACTGGAATAATCAGTCTTAAGATGAGCAAAATGGCCATATTTAGAGAGTCGATCCACAACCACCAAAATAACTGTGTAGCCATTAGATGCAAGCAGTCCAATAATAAAATCCATAGCTACATCCTCCCTCACTTGGCTAGGAATTGGCAATGGTTGTAAAAGGCCCGCAGGCAATGTAGTTGCTGCTTTAGCTTGGTGACAGATAAGACATTGCTTCACAAATAAACTGATGTCTTTCTTCATTTTTGGCCAATAAAATTGACTAGCAATTCTGGCCCTAGTTCGTGCAATTCCTGAATGGCCTCCCAAGGGTGAAAAGTGGTATTCCTTGAGGACTTGTTGAATGAAGTCCTGCTTTTGTGGTAGAACCAATCTGCCCTTCCAATATAACAGATCAGCAACGACAGTATAATTAGGATGAGGGGATTGTCCTTCTAAACAACTTCTCCTCAGATTAGAAAATTGGGGATCTGCAGTAATCGCATCTCTGATTTAGTGTATTATGTCATTAGTAAGTGATGACCATGCCATAAAGAATGACCTCGAAAGTGCATCTACAACAATTTTATCTCTCCCTAGTCTATATTCAATAGTAAAGTCATATCCTAAAAACTTGTGCAACCATGCTTGCTGTTCTGGTGTTTGAATTACCTACTTCGTAAGGCATTTCAAGCTTTTTTGATCTGTTCTTATTGTGAAGTGATGACCCAACAAGTAATGTCTAAATTTTGCAATTGCTTCAGTTATGGCATACAGCTCCCTAGAGTAAGCAGATTGCTTCTGCATTCTCAGATTTAACTTCTTAGAAAAAAAAAAGCAATAGGATGCTTAGACTGACTTAGGATAGCCCCAATACCTATTCCGGAAGCATCAGTCTCCAAAATGAAAGGTTTAGTGAAATCTGGAAGAGATAAAATAGGTGCTTCAGTGACTACCTGTTTTAATTGCTGAAAAGCTAATTAAGCCTTTGAACCCCACTGGAAGCTATCATTTTTCAGTAAGTTGGTTAAGGGTAGTGCTATTGTAGCATATCCCTTGATAAATCTTCTGTAGTAGCTAGTCAAGCCAAGAAATCCTCTAAGCTATTTAAGAGTAATTGGTTCACACCAATCCAACACTGCTTGTACTTTACTCTTATCCATGGCCACTCCACTTCCTGAAACAGTATGGCTAAGATAATTAACTTGTCTTAGGCCAAAACAACACTTTTATAACTTTGCAAAGAGGTTGTGCTGTTTTAGGAGTAGTAAAACCTCCTCCAAATGCAATATATGGTTAGACCATGAAGAGCTGTAAACTAGTATGTCATAAAAAAAAAACCAACACTGACTTTCTGAGTTGCTTTTGAAAAATATGATTCATTAAGCCTTGGAAGGTGGCGGGAGCATTAGTCAACCCGAATGGCATCACTAACCATTCATAGTGACCATGGTGTGTTCGGAATGTTGTTTTGTGTCTGTCTTCTGATTGAACTAAAATTTGATGGTAACCCAATCTTAAATCCAGCTTTGAAAAACATTGAGCTCCAAATAACTCATCCAGTAGCTCATCAATAGTAGGAATTGGGAAACTATCCTTCATTGTGATGGCATTTAAAGCTCTATAGTCTGTGCAAAACCTCTATGTGCCATCTTTCTTCTTGACTAACAGTATTGGAGATGAAAACAGGCTAGTGCTAGGTTGTATAATACCTTCTAACAGCATTTCTTGTACTATTTTTTCTATTTGTTCTTTTTGGCTATGAGGGTACCTATAAGGTTTGACCTTAACAGGATTACTGCCCTCTATTAATGAAATGGTATGAATGTGGTCTCTGTGAGTAGGTAATCCTGTTGGTTGATCAAAAACACTTCTATAAGTATGCAGCAATAAGGCCAATTCAGGTTCCATATTTACTGGCAGATCTAACCATATGTCCTAGTCTGAGTCTGAATGTTGAATTTGTATTGTAAATAATTCAACAATAGAGTGAGTGTTGTTCCATCTTCTTATATGGTGATACTGTGCTTGGCTGGGTTGTTGAAGTTGGTCTCTATGCAGAGTGATAGATTGATTTTCCAAGTAGAATTTGATTGTTAAGGCTCTATAGTCAGCAATGTGGGGACCCAAAGTAGCTAACCAAGCAGCTCCAAGGACTAAGTCAGCTCCAGCAACTAGTAACAAATAAACTGGTAGGTTTAAAGTGTGACCCTGGACTTGAACCTTGAGATTTCTTATGTAACCCTCAATAGTTAGGCTATTTCTATTTCCCACTAGTACTTGGAATTTTGGGGCAGGCTCAATTGGTAATTTTAAAAATTGAGCCAATCTTGGTTAGAGGAAGTTATCAGAGCTGCCACTATCTAACAAAATCTGCAACTTCAGTCCTTGAATTATGCCTTGAAATTTCATGGTCCCCACCCTATTTGATCCTTTTAAAGCATTAAAGGACAAATGATGGTCAAGGTCCTGGTTGCCCGTTTCCAACACATCAGTGTCAGGAGATTCTGGCTCAGGTTGTGTTTCCTTAACATCATCAGTTTGCAAAATAAGGTATTGTTTATTAGGACATCTATGGTTGAAGGAGAATTTTTCATCACAAGTGTAACAAAGGCCTTTTTCTCTCCTTAATTGCATCTCTGCTGGTGTCATTTTTTTAACATTAGAGATTTTAGGAAACTGGTTGATGGGTCGATGAGGTGGTGTGTAACGTCTGGGACTGCCTGTAGGATTGACGAGTGTCTCCACAAATTAACACGGGTCTTTTCAACGTGCTTTGTCCTCACTCACACGCATCCTAAGAAACTTCCCAGGAGGTTACCCATTCCACAATTGCTCCAGGTCAAGCACGCTTAACCATGGAGTTCTTATGTTCTAGGCTCCTGAAAAGAAGTTACAACTTGTTGATATGGCTACGCCTAATTAATTCCTTTAAGCCATCCTTAACTATGCAGTCCCATACCTGCACAGCCTCTAAATCTCTCTCATTCTAGTGCGTATTCAGTTCATTCATGGGACCCTTCGCCTAGAAGCCTGCCAGGAGCCGCTCCTTGTACGTGCTTCTCATGCACCGGCGTCCACTCCCCACCCTCGTTGGCCCCGGGACACCACATGCCCACCAACTTCCGCTTGGTTCGTCCCCGAACTACACCGTACTGGGAGAGGTCTTGTCTCTGATACCAACTAATGTAACACCCTTGTGGGGATGCCACATTTATGATGCAATAAAATAAAATCCTACCCAAGTTATAAAACATTTAATACATAATTAATATGAGTTATAAAAATTTTCCTTTTATACTGGCTATCATTAAATAAAATAATGTAAAACATAAAATAAAGCAAACTATTATCACACTCCATAATATACATAGGATTTTGTCTTAAGTTATACAAATAATTTACAACTACAAATATTTAAATAAAGCAGTAAAGAGTTAGTATAATACAAAACATAGACATGCCCAAGTGCACATCAAAGAGTTCTAACCTCCGAAGGATCACTCTTAGAGGAAACCTCGGGTGATAGAAATCCAGGATGTCTCACAGCTCTATGGACAGGAGTCTGTGCTATTGACACTATACTGATCTCACTAGGGGTACCGAAAAGTCCTCCCCAGTGACGCCTCAGATCCAAAAGCATCTCCAGATGTAAGTACAAAGTAGTAGTAAAAATTGGCTCAGTATCAAACTCTCCACGTAGGGACACAGTCAAACGTCCCAAGTAGATCACCGATCCTCGATCCTTGCGCAGTCGCCAGGCCTCCGAACCTCCATGAAACTCCAGTCTCACGAAACCAAGAAATTCCGGCAGCGCCATGATCACAGAATCAGTCCAAAGGATATGGATGATCGGACAGCTCGCACTCGTCAAACTGATCGCCCGTCTGCTAATCCTCGGGATACATAATCTCTAGAGGTTGTTCCTCTACCTCTTCCTCAAACTCTTTACAGAAATAAAATAATAATACAGAAATACATACAAATAAAGAGGTGAGAAAATCTACATCAATATTAGAATGACAAATAAGAAAACGACAATACAACATATATCACAGTTTAATACAATAAAGCATACCATAACATCATAAATAATAGCATAATTTAACATAAGAATTGCATACCACAAATAATAATGTTATGATGCATGACACGAATGCAAATGCAATATGACTCGTTCCTACTCCATGGAGCTAGACACAGACATCAGAGAGAATGACCCGAAAAGAACTATCAGTACCTCAGGCTACCCAACCAAACTATTACACTGTCAAACGTCGTGTCTATAGCCCACAGTCCAACATTGTGTAGTAGTACACAGTCCAAATATATCGTGCACTGCAGGCATTGTACTAAACAGTCTTTCCAAGATCTCGATTAAGTATAGTGCGTGTTGAGATCATTAGTGTGTTGCCAGTTACCACGACCCAGAGAAGTGACCAACTGTCTATATGTGGAATACTCCGCACACTAATGCCTCCAAGTCCACACAAGATGAACCACATTATGTTTATCACACCGACAACACGGTGTAATTCATCTCATCAATCAATTGCCAATATCAACCAATCGACAAGACTCTCAATGCATGAATAAGAACTAAAATTACCAAATTACCCTTAGTTTCAAAATATTATCATATTTATAAAAACGCCTTAAATCTCAAAATTCCAATATATAGTACGTCTCCACTTGACAGTACCATATCTCAACATGTCCGGATCCACCACTTTGGCCCGACAGCAAAACTCATTGTTCCAATTAATTGCGTAGAAATTTTATCATGTTTTCACAATCACGTCACTTTTACAAACGTTTTTAAATCGCATAAATATATTTTGTTGTTTTTAAAATTACGTAGTGTTTTTAAATCGTTTTCTTAATCGCGTAAGATTTTTAAATCGTTTTCTTAACCGAAAAGCTTTAAAATCTCTATTTTAAAACTGCGTAAGCTATTTCTTATACTTTTAAGCTACGTAGAATATTTTCCTTACGTTATAAATATATTATAAAACGTTCTCTTTTATTTGTCTGTTTCTAATAGATTTTGACAGCATTTTGTCTATAAAATCTATAAAAATTGTGTTTTCTACGTTTTTCCTTTAAAAATTCCTTTGTTTAGTTTATTGCTACAAAATACACTTTGAAAATTGTCATTATACTTTAAAACTCAAAGGTAAGTATTTTTCAAGAGGTTTGTTTATTTTTCTTCTATACCATATTTCTAATAAAAATTAGTTTACTTCTTTAAGTCTTGAAAATTCATTGCAAATGTATTCTTTTTAGGTTAAACATCTAGGCTACACTTAGAAAATAAATTTTGGATTGATTACACATTAAAAAGGCATGTTGGCTGAATTTAACAAAACCTTGTCATTTGATCTTTGGATCATTTTCCATCTTCTAAATCATTTTAGAACTCATTGATTTACCTAAATCCATTTAGTACTTCTTTTAGAAAATGGTTGAGAACATTTTGGTTCTCTTTTTCATGGTGAAGCCGTGAGCTCCATGTTGTGTTCTTTGGAACACTCATGCAATCCTTACATATTGTTCACATCCTAATTAATAATCATGCATTTATATACATGCAATATATTTTAAAGCTATAGACATGCATACAAACAATATCAAGAACAAATAGGAAAGCATTTAAACAACCAAACAAGTGAATCCTTATGGATTTTTCACACACATACAATCCATTTTATCATCACCACACGTGGTTGATGAGATTAAATTTTCCTCTTACCTTAGAGGAAGATAACTCCTTCTAATCCTTCTCCTATGGTTTTCGTGTGGCTCCCTCAAAAATCCTAGCAACCTTAAACAAATTTTAAAGAGTTATAACAATAGGAGAAAAACATAAACCATGGATCAATCATGGCTTAGAACCTTAAAAATCAAGTTAGAAATGAAAAACAAGGAGTTTCACCTTGTTGGAAAAATCTCCAAAGTAATTTTCCAAGCTTAAGATCAATTTTTTTGAAGAAACCTCCAACTAGAGATGTTCTTAGAATGTTGTTTGGGTTTGAGAAAGTGGGTTAGATGAAATTTTTGAAGGTTGGATGATGGTGTATGGGTGTTTGGCCGAATGGTCTTCAAAGGAGAAAGCAAGAGAATGGTTCTTGGTGTTCTTGGAGAAAAGAAAGTTTGAAGATGAAAAATGACTAAGTTAAAACTCCTCCTTGCTATGCATGGCCGTAAACTTCATCAAGGGAGGTGGCCTCCTTTGTTGACTTCTCCTATCACCCAATAGCCCTAGATTTGATCAAGGGTTGATATACAAAGCTTTACCTCCAAGCTTGTTCCTCATTGGTGTAGGAAAACCTAGTCATCTAATGACTAAGCTCTTCTTGAATGTTCTTGAAGCCTCTTGGCCGAATGGCCCTAAGGAGAGCATGCCAAGTTTGTGTTCACTTAAGCCATCTAGTTACATTTAGGTGCATTTGATTAATTTGTTTAGTTACTTGCCTAACTATATAGTTACTTAGGTTAACTAGGTTAGTCTTGATATTTTGAGATCATTATCTAACTAGAACTTAACTAGATAGCTAACTAAGTTTACTTCACTTAGTAACTATATAAGTTTTCTATGCTAACTTAGTTAGGTTTTAAGCTAACTTGGTTAAGCTGTCTAATTTGATTTCAACAAGTCTAACCACTTTTGTGGACTTATTTTCTATTGGTCCAAACCTTTCAAGCCTACATTATTGACTTGTTCTCATTGGCTTAGAATTTAGTCTAGGCAGAAACGTTGACTAGTTCACTAAACGCGGGTCCCACAGACTTTTTCGGGTCCATGGTTATTTTGGAGTAGATTTCTACTATTTTTTGAGACAGGTGAGTCTTGTCAAATAAAATAATATTATAATAATATAAAATTATTTTATTACACAATTAAATCTTAAAAATTAAAATATTAACATTCGTATCACTCAAAATTAGGTTTAGTAAGATCTCTCAGCTCCGAATAATTAAAATAAGATTTTTATGGCCCCTAAAATTATTATTTTCCTAACTCGGAGTAAATCATACAAAACACTAAAATATAATCACGAAACAGTCAAATAAATTTTATAACATACAGAAAAACATAAAACAGTACAATCAGGACAAAACTGTCATTTATCCAAAAGTTGGGGTGTTACATGGCGTAGGCAATAGTGTTGGTAGGTTACTATTTTTGGTTTGTGTTTGAGGTAATTGGCTTGTGTTTGGGTTGTATGACTGAGATTTGTTAAAGTTTGAGGTATAAAATGGTCTTGCTCGAGGTATATATTTTTCCTCAAACAATTTGGCCAATGCAACTGCTTTGGACAAGGAAATGGGACTTTGAACTAGTACCTCCCTACGAATGTCAGGCTTAAGACCACTGATAAAGCAATCCAACACAGCATCAGGACTAAGGCCCAAGACTCGATTTGCTAAGGATGTGAATTCCAAGTAATACTCATTCACACTGGCAGATTGTGTCAATTTAAATAAACTGGAACGTGGACACTCAAAAGGGGAAGGTCCAAATTCTAGCTCTAAGGCTCGAGTGAACCCTTGCCAAGACTGAAATGGATTATTTTTGCTCATCATCTGGTGTCTTGTAGTAATTAAAAAAACTTCTCTGCTTTAAAGATCCATTGCAGCACTTTTGATCCATCAAAATGAGGGAAATCCAGTTTGATGTTCCTTACCTGAAATGGTTGAGAAACCATTGTGTCATTAGTAGAGCTTGGTCCACCTGATGGCTTATTGTGATTCCAAGTCTCTATAGCTATTTCCATCCTTGCCATACACTGCAAGTCTTTAGCCCGTTGTAACACCCACCGTAGGGTGCCACATTTATGTTACTTTATTACTAAATTACCCCCAAGTTATAAAATGTGATGTTTTGATAAAATACGAGTTGTAAATTTTTTTTTTGACAATAAAATAAACTTAGTGGAAAATAAAACTATTATACATCATCACACATAATGTACATCATTATACATAATCCATCACACGTAATTTACATCATTATACATAATGTAAGTCTTGTCGGGATTATTTATATACGATCCAAGTTCTCAAAGTAATTAAACATAATTTAAGACTCACATATTGCCCAAGTCTGACTAAACAGCAAAACCCTTAGATGGGTCCTCCTCAAATTCCTCAGCAGATAGGAATCCGTTATTAAGTGAAGCTCTACGAATAGGTGTCCGTGCAGACGACACGATACTTATCGCACTAGGAGTACGGTAGTAGGCTCCCCAATACTGCTTAATGGATAGTGGAAACTCTAACTGTACATATATATTGACACTAAAATAGGGTTCCCTTGTTCAAGCCTACTATAGGTAATGTTCGAGATCCCCTATATAAAATATACACTTTGTCGATCCAAATGAACATGCCACGCTCCGAACCTCCACGAAACCGTAATGTCACGTATCCTGAAGAAATTTGGGCATCTCCATCTTCAAAATTCTGCGTTTCAGACGTGAGAAGTAGTTCTTCTTCTCCTTCTTGTCTTGTTTCTTCCTCAACGTCTTCAACCAATTATAAATACCATATACAAATATACATACAAAGAGGTGAGATCACCTACGCCAATACCAAAGATGATAGCACGGAGATAATACAAACAACATATTATGCCAAAAATATCATATCGTGATCACAATTATGCCATCATCATAGTGTAAACATAATAATTACCATCATGCCACTATCCCGTTTAAATCACAAAATAATTACGAAAACACCATCACATAGAAATAGATGCTCGGTTTCATGCATGCGCACATAGACTCAATGTCCTACTCCATGGAGCTAAACTCAAGTCGAGAAATTGATCGAAAAGATCTGCCGGTACCACGTGCCTCGACCAAGTGCTATAATTATATCTTGCACATCTAAGCATACACGACGACCTTTGTCGGATCTCGATTAAGAATAGTGTCTCGGTCCGATCATCGGTGTGTTGCATCGGTCTAACTCACGGTGCAGAAGAGCTACCAACTGCCCATTGTGCAAAACCCGTACCCCGATGCCCCCAAGGTCAACAAGTGACCTACACTACGCGTATCGCATCCACTCAAGAGGTGTATGTTTCTCCTAGGCAATTTTCAATGCATGTGTAATGCATCAATTACCAACCAAAGGTAAATCACATAATTTCTCATACGAGGTTCAAATACTGTTTTACGTTCGTGTATTAATGCCAATTTCAGGCAAACTTCTCAATTTCTTGTACAATATTCGTATACTGATTTTAACTGTAAAGTTTACTGTATAATTAACAGCAACATCACATTACCGTGTTTTTCTCGTCCGAAAAATATTTTTGTCACGTTTTCACAGTCACGTAATATTTTGTTACGTAAATAATAATTTGTAGTATTTTCTGTTATGTTTTAAAAATCACGTAACCATTTTCTACTGTATTCTAAATTACGTAAAAATATTCTTTTGTTTTTAAATCGCATAGCGATTTTTCTACAACATTTCGATCGTGTAAAATATTTAAACGCTTTGTAAATCGCGTAGAAATATTTTAACGTTTTTCAAATTGCGTAACTTAGAATTTACATTTTTGAGTTACGTAAATTGTTTTTCATCGTTTTTACCCTTCGTAAAATATTTCTTAACTTTAAAAAATATTATTTTGGACTTTTCTTGCAATAAAAAAATCTTTTCCGTAATATATTTTCTCAAAATCACTTTTTATTTATTTAATCTTACAAAATCACATTTAGTTGATTTAATTACTATTTCTAACTTTAAATTTCTTAACGTTTTTCCAAAGCCTAATAAATAAATACTACGTTAGTAAATTTAAGTTATGAACATTTTCTTTTATATTTCTAAATCACTTCTAAAATTAATTTTCTTTAAAATAATTTGAAATTCAACACTTTCAATTTCCTTTTCCTTTTATTTATAAAAATTCCACTTCACTAAATTGATTACACTTTAATTCCCTTTCCAAAAATCCTTATTTGAAAATTCTTGTATTTTATAACATCAAATATTTTTCTAAATTGTCAAAACCTTATATATGGCCTTTGAAACTACCAAATATTTTTCTTGTAAATCATCTAAGTTCCATTCTTGTTTTACACAAAAATAAATTAATAAAAATATAACTCAAAAACCGTGTGCATTATTTTTGTAAAACAAACCCTTTTATTTAATTTCCTTACTTCTCAAATCATTCAATATTGTCATTCATGAAAATATAATTTTGTGAACACCAAATTAGTTGATGTCTTGACCAAAAATTTGCTTAAGTTTAAGGACCAAAAATTAACTCCATTGTTCTTGAAAAATTTCAATAGAAACCCTTATTTTAGAAGTCCAAAACCGTGACCTCCTCCATGGCCTTTGGAGCCAAAATTTTATTTATTTCAACATACATCCATCATAATATATTCAATATATATCATTAAGCATATTATAAGCATATCATATAAATAAATAAAAATCATACTAAGCATGCATACACTGTGAGTAAATCATGCAAAGCATATCAAGCATAAGCAAAAATAATTAAAAGCACATAACACACATACAAATTATTACATGACCATGGATAGGAATCCTCACATGGATTCACCATCCATCAAATATAAAACCATCTCTCACCACCATGCTTGGTTGGTGAGATGGATCTCCTCTTACCTCTTGAAGAACCACCAAAAAGCTTGTTGCTTTGTGTTTTGAACAAGATCTCCACCAACACAAGTTTCTTAAACATGAAACAAATACAAGAAAATTAGTATATCAAGCTTGAATAAGAAGAACCATGGATCAAACATGGTTTAGAACATGAAAAAGAAAAGAATAAATAAAGTTTCCTTACACTTCACCAATAAAAACTCTAGAACTTGATCTTAGTAAAAGTCCTTCAAGATGGAAGATTTAGAGAAAGTGTTCAACATGAAAGTTGTTTAGAATAAAGTAAGGATTCAAGAAACTAGGTTGTATGAAATTAAAGAGTGATGGAAGAGAGGATTAGAGTGCTTGGCCGAATGGTCTTCTTTTGGGAGAGAAAATAGAATTTGCTTTGGTTGGTTTCTTGAAACTTAAATGGAAAAGTGAAGAAGTGATAATATGAAGTGTATAAATGAATGGTTTGGTCTTCCAAGGTGATATTGCCGTAGCATGCATTTGGAGAGAAGTGTAAAGTGAAGTTTGAAGAACATAAGCATTAATGATCAATAGGAATTGGTCTTGCTTGTGACACTTGGCATTGCTTTTCTTTTTCTTTTTTTCTTTGGCCTAAAAAGCCTATACTAAGTTGTCTCGCTTTATCCTTGCTCCTTCAAACCGTCCCCCTCCTCTCTTCATGCACTCTAAATGTGCCAAATTACATAGCCATAACTATAAGTCATCCTAACCATTGATTAAAAGAATGGTTTGGATTAAAAATAGTCTCTAGGTTTAGGTTATAGATAGAAACTTCATTTGGTATTGGATCATTTTTAGCTTTAATCCTAACCATTGAATATGTCTCCAAAATGAAGGGTCAAGATTACACCTTCAAACTTTAATCCAAGGGTCCAAAATGGTTGTAATCATTTTTGATGACCAATTCTCCACCATTGATCTAAATTCAAATCCAATGGTTATTAATGATCATCTTCACCATTGATTAATTCTACATCCAAGGGTTGATAATGGTCATAGCCATTTATAAGACTAAATTTCCACCCTTGATTTAATTTCCATCCAACGGTTATAATTGATCTTATTCACTTTTAAGATCAAATCTCCACCGTTGATTAAATCAAGATTAAATCTCCAAGGGTGATTAAATTGATAGTGGATATCCAAACCACTAATATTGACTTAATAGTAAAGAATTTTATTATTATTATTATTTTTATATTTTATAATCCCACGAAAGAATATATTTACTGTATTTTTATCGTCCGATAATTAAATACAAGATCTGAAACATGAAGAAATAAAAATTTTAAAAACTGTTTCCTGGATTCGGTTTAGTAAGATCCTCTGTCTCCGTCTAAACAGTACAAATTTTTCTATGCGTAGAAAAATTTTTACTTTGCGGGACCCACCTAGGCCCACGTATGGCCACTTGGGCCCACATACACCTAGTGGGACCCACAAATAGTAAAAATTTCAAAATCACACATAAAATCACAAAAATTAAAAAACTTACAAATATCAAATCAGATTACGTAAATTAATTAAGACTAAACAGTAAAAATTAATTTACGTATATTTTTCTGGCCCAAAAATTATTATTTTCTTGACACGGAGCAAATCACACAGAACGATCAGATATACAGACGGAATATTCAAAATAATTTTACAGTACACAGAAATCACTAAACAGTAGAATTCTGTTAACTGTCAAAATTACTGTTTAATAAATAGAAAGTTCTGGAGATAGAAAGTTCGGGGTGTTACACTGGGATCGATCCTACTCAGTATGTCTTTTCTCCATCACTTCCAAAAGTCTTTTCAGATCCGTTTGTACCTCTTTAAGTCTGGTATTTTCAGCCATGGTGGAGGCAATGAAAGTACCAAAATTGTAAGGAACACTGTTATGCAACTAAGAATAGAGACAAACAAGAAATAAACTGTATAATCCTCTGCACTGATTTTATTGAAGCTGGAATTTCTTACATTGAAAAAGAAATAAGTTCCTTATGTTGATCACAATAACAGAATTTATTAGCAAAAGTTTAGGAACTATTGGCTAGAAAAGGGAGAAACCAGAGAGAAGTCAAAGAGAGAAGAAGAATTCTATAACAACTTTTTCATGTCCCCTTCTTCCCATTCTTCTTGCTTATATCTTGGCATTCCCCCACACAAACTCCTTCATCCGGGTGTTAGTTACCCTTTTTCTCTCACTTCTGCGCAACCCCTCAATTCTTGGATCGTGTGCCACCCCAGCTAATTGATTCTGATTCGCTGCCATCATTCCCTTCAGTTGACATATTATTTGGCCCCATTATAGGATCCTTCGGCCTAACCTCAGGGTTGTTCTCCGTCTTATTATCTTTTTAATGATTAAGTTTAGTGACTTGTCCATTATGTCTTGGAATGTTCCTGGAGCCACTAATAGCAATGCGAAGCGGTATGTAAAAAGAGTTGGTGCCCAAGTCCGATTCATACTTTTTAGAGTGACCCAACATCAAATCCCTAGCAAAATAGGCAATGGAGATAGGATGTTAGTTTTGATACCATGTGAAATTCTAACTTAACATCAATTAGTATAAAGTGAAGTGGCCTAATAAATATATAGATCGCACTCAAAAAATTAAAACAGACGATGTGAGACTCTAACATTTACATTGTGAACTCTTTCCAGCAAGCTATTTCTCTTAAGTCTCTAGCGGTAATAAGAACTAGGTTTGCACGGCCATTTATGCTAACCCCTTTCCTAGTACCCGTCAGTTGCTTTGGGACTATCTTGGCCAATTTCGTGAAACTATTCAGGACCCTTGGCTTCTAATGGGGGATCTCAATGAAGTCCTCGTTCCTTGTGAAGTTTGGGGTGGTGAGTTCTATGTTTCTAGAGCAAATAAATTTGCTGATATGTTCAATAATTGTAATCTCATTGATTTGGTCTCTCAGGAGAATACCCCAGTTCATAGTTAGTAAGAAGAGAGATCGGATGGAGAATACCAACAATGAAGGTAGAGGTAGAGGAAGATCAAGAAAATTATAGGTGAAACGGTTAAAAAATCTAGAATTTGAATTATTTTTCAAGACTTGGTTTATGATAGACACAACGATAGCGTCGTCGATCCATATGGCCGGCCCCTGTGGGAAAAAGCGCTGGTTGTTGGTTGTTGGTTGTTGTTGTTGGTTCAATAATTGTAATCTCATTGATTTGGTCTCTCAGGAAGTAATTTTACTTGGCATCGTCATGAACAGGGCCGTTGTCTTCTTGCAAAAAAATTGGACCGTGCTTGGTGATGTCCCATGGAGAATGAAATTCCCTGAGGCCTTTGTTGAAACTATTAATAGATTGCATTCTGATCATAATCATATTCTTTTTCGGTGTGGTGGCACTCAAATTGTTAGAGGGGAACGCCCATTTCGTTTCCTGGCAGCTTGGGTAACTCTTGCTGAGTATCATCCTATGGTATTTAATGCGTGGAGGAAGGCTAATCATAATGTTATTCAGGGATTAATTGAAGTCAGGGAGGATTCGCAAAAAATCAATTTGGAGGTTTTTGGTAACATCTTAAAAAAAAAAAAAGTGGCTTATAGATGCTAGATTAAGAGAGATTCAACGCAGTCCTGAAGTTAATGATTCTATCTTCCTTATTATCTTGAGAAAAGGTTGCATAGAGAATATCAAACAATTCTTAAAAAGGAGAAGTATCTTTGGTTCCAAAAGTCCAAGGAAAAATGGGTGCAATTTGGTGATCGGAATACTTCTTTCTTCCACACCCAAACTCTAGTTAGGAGAAGAAGGAATAAAGTAAGTGGCATTCATCTTGCTGATGGTACTTGGTGTAATGAAGATAACATCTTAAAGCAGGAAGCCTATGAATATTTTAGTGGTTTATTTTGTTCTACGGATGCTACTGATCCTGCGGCTTTTCAGTTGGATTCTATGCCTCATTTGTCTATAAAAGGCTCCTCTCAGTTATCCAAGCCTGTTTCCAAAGATGAAGTCTTCTTGGCTCTTAATTCTATGTATTCTTTTAGAGCCCCGGGTCCCAATGAGTTTCAACCCTTTTTCTATAAAACTTAGGTCTCATGCTTTTGTGTATGGCCAATTTAACCTATCCTTTTCGTAAACTCTTTTTCGCCTTATCTCGAAGGGTGGACTCCCCTTCCACCTTTAAAGATTTTAGGCCCATTAGTTTATGTAATATTGTCTACAAGCTCATTACAAAAGTTTTGGTTAATAGGCTTTGGCCTTTTCTTGACCAGTTAGTTGACCCTCTTCAAAGTAGTTTCATCTCTGGTGGGAGAACTTCAGATAATGCTATAATTGTTCAAGAAGTGTTTCATTTTATGCATCGCTCAAAAAAAAAAAAAAAGGGTCATTTGGCTTTTAAGATTGACCTGAGAAAGCCTATGACAGAGTGAATTGGAATTTTATTAAAAGAACCCTTGTTGACTTCGGTTTCCCCCCTCAGACAGTTAAGCTTATTACGTTTTTTGTGACCTCCTCCTCCCTCTCATTGCTTTGGAATGGGTCTAAGCTTCCTTATTTTTCTGACTAGAGGATTGCGTGAGGGGGACCCTATGTCCCCTTATATGTTTGTTCTTTGCATGAAAAAATTGGCTTTATCTATTTCCCATCATGTGAGCGCTGGCCAATGGCAATCAATTACTTTGTCTAGAGGTGGGCCTGGAATTTCTCATTTGCTCTTTGCGGATGATCTTATCCTTTTCGCTAAGACGGCCACTTCTCAGGTTCGTTTACTTTCCAAGGTGTTATCGGAATTTTTTAAAAGTTCTAGAATGAAGGTGAGCAATCATAAATTCAGATTTGTGTGCTCCTCTGGGATTCCTCCTAGAAAGAAAGAGAAATTTACTAGCATTACGTCTATTCGTTGCACTGGAAACTTGGGCCGTTATCTTGGTTTTCCTATGTTACGAGCTCGTGTTCGTAGAGCTGATTTTAATTATTCATAGATAAGACTAGATCCAGACTTGCTAGCTGGAAGAGGAGACTTCTTAATAGGGCCGGCAGGGTTGCTTTGGTGAACTCGGTCCTCACGTCCATTCCTATGTATTCCATGCAAAATATGTGGCTTCCTAGTGGGGTTTGCAATGACATGGACTCAGTCGTGAGAAATTTTATTTGGGGAAATCAGGATATGGGCAGAGGGATTCATTTGGTGAACTGGAACTCTATAACAACTCCTAAGCACTTTGGAGGTCTATGAGTTAGGGATGCTTGTCTCGCTAATATTGCTATGCTTGGCAAATTAGTTTGGAATATGGCTACTGGTACTAACAAGTTTTGGGTTCATGTCCTTACTAGTAAATATATGGGGACTGATAGTATTCTTCATTGTCCTCTCAGCACAAATGCCTCTTACACTTGGCAGTCTATCATCAAGGCTGCTCACCAGCTTCGTGATGGTTTCCAGTTCCATGTGGGGCGTGGTGATCTATTTTTCTGGTATGATTCTTGGCTTCCAGGGGTCCTTTATGTAATAGAGTGGACTTGTTGGAAGTAAAAATAAAGATTTGACAGTTCATCGGTTGATGGAGATTTTGAGGAAACTTTCTGAAATATTGAAAATGGTCTTAGAATAGAGAAGTCGTTTCTTGGATAAAGAGGAAGATTTTAATGAGGTTAAGGTATTGATGTCGGTAAGAAGAAGTATCCGAGAATGAGGGATCAATTGCGTTAAGTCGACTTCTGTTTAAAGTATCCATTTGGTTTCGTCGAAAATTAGTCTTTTTTGAAGAATAAAACCATTTCGAACGCGTGTTGGTCTTTTTTAGGATAGTCGATTATTTTTGATATTGTCTATAAATACCAAAATGTAATTGTAATGTAAAAGGGAGGTTATTTCAGTCGATCAAAAATCCTAACATCTCAACTCGAAGAGAAAGGATTTTTGTCCATAGTATGCTTCCTTTTCCATTTCATGTCATTTAAATTAATGCTGATATTCCTTTAAAATTCTTTTACTTTTTCGATCACTCGTTTTTAAATTTTCTTTCTGATTCTTGTTTTTATCTGTTTTTTTTTCTTTTTTTCATTTAAATTCTGCACTTTAATTTCGTGTATTTACATACTTTCAATTAATTATCTGTATTTTAAGATTCCCGCTTTCGGTTCTTTAAATTTCCTTAATCCTTTCAAACTTTCTTTTCTGCATTTTCATGTTTGTTTTACTTCAAATTTCTTAAAATTTCTTTCGTTTACTGTTAAAACTATTTTTATAACGAGATTACCACATAACTCGTGAACCCACATTCGTTTTGATATATTTATTTGTTTGTTGGAATTAATTAAATCTTTGAACCAAAATTTCGCATAAACAAATTAATTGCGGAAAGCGATGGGACGAGTTTAGAGTAACTCGTAGTTAATCAGGAAATGGTTTTATGCGTTTAAGGAGTGGAAGATTTATCTACTCTTCTTACCGAATACGCAAACCATGAGTAATGTAAGTAGTCGAACTTCGGATATACCTTCGACAATTCAGTTCTTGTGTCACCTCAACTATCGTTAATCTTGGTTCGGTAGAGGATGTTATAAAACTAATTCTTTCCCGAGAATCCAATAGTCGAACAAGTGTTGCTCTGGAATGACTCAGTATCGCCGAGTCAGTAAGAAATGTAAAGCATAATAAATTCAAATTCGAGGTTTGTCCCTCCATATGGGTTGCCACCGAATTATATACCTCCTATTATGGCCAAACGGGACTTGGCTCTCTACTTTTCTTACCCCTAATATTTACTTTTCGCAGGACAATCAGTTAGAAACTGACTTCCACTTCTCTTGTTGGATGTCCAACCACAGATAAGTTCGGCCTTGGCAAGTTTTGGTAGCCAAAGAGTAGGGATGTTGCAAGTACAAAGTTGATCCAACTCCTTTCGACAAGAGAGATTGAATTTGGGACTAGTTTTCCCAAACATGTCGAGAATCAACAATCCCCAAAGTATAACAGGCCAACTATGAATTCTTTGGCCGGTTTTTCGACAACAGATGGATGAGAGTAATCATGATATAGTGCATATGTTCACTCAAAATGGGTGTTGTGATTACGTCAATCATGGAAAATACAAATAATGTTTGCAGTGCATTGGCTCAGCAAATGGCAAGGCTAAACCAAGCCTTGGGACTAGGTGATATGGCCAATAATAATATTCAGGGAGCCCAGCCTAGGGTAAATAGGGAAATGGTCGCACCGCAGGCAAATGTGGGGCAAAATCAACAAAACTTAGATCAATTAGGCCAAAATGATCAGCCACGTTTGGAATACGGAAATGTCCATGTGCTCCGTCGAGAAACGAAGATCAAATGGCTAGAAATGATATAAATTTACTTCGACAAAATCTTGGGGGGCACCAAGTGGTTGAACAGAATGTAAACCAAGTAGTAGAACAAGTGCTGAATAGGTTTGGTTTTAACGTTGGCTACGCCAACCAACTATATTTTATATCAGCATTTCTTGAATGGGTCCAACAAGCAGAGTTGCCTAGAGGAGTTAAGATTCCAAAACTTTCCAAGTTTGTAGGAGAAAGTGGGGAATCGACCGTCGAACATGTTGCACAGTTTACAATAGAGATGGAGGAGTTGGCCACTGTTGAAGGCCTTAAAATGAGATTCTTCCCAAGTTCCCTCACAAAAAATGCTTTTTCCTGGTTTTCAACATTGAGACCAAATTCAGTCCACTCTTGGGCTCAATTGGAAAGAAGCTTTTATGATCAATTTTTTAGAGGAGATTTGAAAGTGGGACTTACAGACCTTTTCAACATCAAAAGGATATATAATGAAACTGTGGATGACTATCTTGCTAGGTTTCGACAAATGAGGAGTAGATGTTTTACTCCTATACCTGAGGTCAAAATAGTAAAGATAGCTGCAAATGGTTTAAATTATTATATAAGGAAGAAGTTAGTGAATCAACATTTGATTGATCTTGCCCACTAGGTGAAAAAGTTAGGCAAATAGAACAACTAAAAGTTGAATTCAAAAACAAAAAGATTTCTTAAAAGAGCAAAGGTGGCATTTGTCGAATTAAATGAATCCGATAATGAGTTTGAAGGAAGCGATGATGAGTTCGAAGTTAACGTTGTTGAACTTCAGAACGGTCCTCCTTATGTTTGTCAGGCATTACAGCCTATTAGAAATAAGGAAAAAATGGGTTACGTTAATAGAAAAACATATACATTCGACGTAACCAAAACCGACAAGATTTTTGATTTGTTACTAAAAGATAAACATATTAAATTGTCGGAAGGTCATAGGTTGTTAAAGTTGGATGAAATTAAAGACCGAAAATACTGTAAGTTTCATAATAGTTTCGGTCATGTTACTAATGAATATGTTCGTTTCAGAGACTTAATTCAAAAAGCAATAATGGATGGGCGTCTGAAGTTTGCCGACAAGCTTAAAGCGGATATGAAAGTTGACATAGATCCGTTTCAGGCTGAAGTATCTTGTGTTGACCAGCAAGTTCCTTTAAATACAAAGTGTTCAATATAAAATAGCATTTGAATTTAGCTTAAGATAACGCTCAGGGTATCAGTTGGGATGCTCAACATAAGGAAGTTACAAGAGTTCAACGTGGATACAAAGGATGCAACCGATGTATATCCTAAGCCAGGTGAGTCTCTTGAGGCATTTCTTGAAAGAAAGAAATATGAGGGCAAGGTAAGGTTGTGCCCAAGGTGTAATGCAGTATATAATGAGCTTGCTACGAAGAAAGCTGCTAAAGAACAACTGAGTATCCAACGAGGTAAGAAAAAAGTTCTCGACGGAAAAACCTGGAGACCACAGAAGACTTTTCATGCTCCAAGGCCAAAGCAAGTTTACATGCCTAGGCCTAACATGAATGGTTGGTTAGTCGAACCACAGGGGTTTGTAGAAAACAAAGCTCATGTCAGACCATTCAAGACTAGGGTGTCGCCTGCTAATGTTGCGGTGAATAAGTGGATGAAGAATTCCGTAATGGATGGACATACGTATTTTCGACGGAATGTGTCCGCCAGGAGGGTAATTTCCAAAGGGATCAACCTTTTTGGAATGAAGACTATAAGAATGAAAGGATCAATTTAGAAAAAACTTTGATTGGCCAAGATGAAGCAGGGCCATCAAAGGTTCTTCCAATGTCGAAAAGCAAGAAAAGGAGATTACAGAGATTAAGACAAGCACAGAAGAGAAGAGATATGGCTAAAGGGTTAGTGATCAAGGAACAGCTCGTAGAAACAGGTTGTTTGGTGGTCGAGAAGAAACCAATGCTTGATCAGGATAAAGATGGTAGGAAGATAAAAAGTGTTGTTACCAAGGGATCATTCCCGAAAAAGCGATAACAAATGCGGTTAGGCGGCTTTTGCGATGATAAATTCCGACAAGAAAGGTTGGAAGAAATAAGAAGGGTAAGCAAGTTCAAAGGCCAATTCCAAATAAAACAAAGAAGAAATGGCCAATTGGGTTGATAGCGGCAGAAAAAGAGGTAAGAAAGAACAGTTTACCAGTCGAAAAGGACAAGGAGTTGATCAGCTCGACAATAGGAAAAGAACAGATTAAAGACTCTAGAATTGAAAATAGTAATATTGAAGACTAGTCAAACGAAGAAATCAAGAGAGTTTTAGAAGACCAAGATCAAGATGTTGAGTGGAGGAAGAAAATGCTCGACATAAGAAAAGAAAGAGAAAGATTAGCAAAGCTTGACTGCCAAAATGTGGACTCAATGACTGATGAAGTTATTGAGGCCTTGAATGATCTAGAGGATCCTTTAGGCCTTGGTGATGATGAGCAATTTGACATGGATATCAACATGGAAGATAGTCTGGATGATATCTTGACGGTTATGGATAGTACTTTGCCGTCGGAAGATTACTTAAGGATTGGAAGGCATTTAAGTGATGAAGAGTTGTCTGACGAAGAGGAATTCTTGAAGTCAATGAGTGTTAATTTAGTTTCGGTGTTACCTGCAGATTTTGAAGGGTATCACGAAATTGAATACACTGGGGAGAATGAAGAAGATGTTGATGACCTCGACGATCATTGGCTTCTTTTCCAAGATAATATGATCACAGTCTTTGATGATATAGCTTAGCTTGAAAACCGACAGAAGATCAGAAGGCTCATTTACGACCATTACACATCAAGGCTCTATTGGAAGGAAAACCCACCAATAGAGTTTTGATCGACCGGGGGGGGCAGCAATCAACTTAATCCCAAGGGCCATGATTAAAAAACTTGGGAAAGATGAGTCAGATTTGATGTCGACAAACATGATAGTCACGGATTTCAGTGGTAAAACTTCTCCATCAGACGGAGTGGTGATGTTGAAGGTACAAGTCGGATCCGTTGTAAGGCCGACATTATTTGTGGTAATACCGACGAAGTCAAGTTACAATCTTCTACTTGGGAGAGATTGGATCCATGCCGTCAGAGCAATACCATCAACAGTTCATCAGAAGCTCATTCTTTGGAATGAAGACGACCAAGTTGAAGTAATAGAAGCGGAGATGACGATCCCTTGCTATCTTCGGTAACTTCATGTCGATTTCGAGAATATATGCTCCAAGTGTTAAACCATAGAATGACCAGTGGTGGAGTGATTAATAAGGACGCACTTAAAGTTTGCACGAGGGATCGGTTTGGTGTACGATCGGTGAAAAGGCCGAAGATCGGCCAAGCACTAGTTATGAGTGTTAAGGATTACTCGAAAAATTGTCGGCTTATTTAGCCGACAAAGTAGTATTCACATCTTTGAAAGCATCTTTGTCGGATTGTATAATTGATGACGTTCCTTTAGGATTTGAAAAAGGGCTTGATGAAAAGCAGTATGGAAGTAGAAGATCCTTTGGAAGAAATAAACTTGGGCATACAAAATAAAAGGCCTATTTTCGTAAGTTCATTTCGCAAAAGGATTTTAAAGAAAAGCTTGTCGGGTTAATTATGGAATATAAAGATTGTTTTGCCTGGGATTATGATGAAATGCCTGGATTGAGTAGAGATCTTGTCGAGCACGTTGCCTCGAAAGAAAGATCTGGACACTGTTAGGCAAGCTAATAGGAGATTTTTTAAGTGCTGAAAGATAAAAGAAGAGATTAAAAGATTGCTCAAAGCCAAATTCATCGAACAACCGGTATGTATGTCGAATGGCTTTCTAATATTGTTCCTGTAGTTAAGAAAAATGGCAAGTTGAGAATATGTGTAGATTTTAGAAATTTGAACACTGCCACACCTAAAGATGAGTATCCTATGCCAATTGCGGACATGTTAGTTGATGCCGCATCTGGACATGAATTATTAAGTTTTATGGATGGCCATGTAGGTTATAATCAAATTTTTATTGCCGAAGAGGACGTGTCGAAAATTACCTTCAGGTGCCCAGGAGCTATTGGGACATTTGAATGGATAGTCATGCCTTTCGGTTTAAAGAATGCAGGGGCCACTTATCATAGAGTAATGAATACAATTTTCCATGTTGTCATTGGAAAATTTATGAAAGTCTACATCGACGATGTCATTGTCAAGTCGGAAACGAAGGAAAGCCATTTGACAAACTTAAGGCAGGCATTCGACAGAATGAGGAAGCATAGCCTTAAGATGAATCCAGAAAAATGCGGTTTTGGAGTGTCGGCTGCCAAATTCTTGGGTTTCCTAGTCCATAAAAAAGGTATAGAAGTGGACAAGAATAAAGCCAAGGCAGTTTTGGAGGCCACACCACCGACAAACAAGAAAGAATTGCAATCTTTTTTAGGAAAAGTTAACTTCCTAAGAAGATTTCTATCCAATTTGTCGGGAAGAACCAGAGTTTTTGCTCCATTGATCAAGTTGAAGGCTGAACAAGATTTTGTGTGGGAACCTTGCCACCAAGAAGCCTTCGACCAGATAAAACAGTATTTGACAAAACCACCGGTCATGATGCCTTCAGTGCCTCGTCGACCGTTGAAATTGTATATATCAGCATCAGAAGAAACCATAGGAAGTATGCTGGCTCAAGATGTAAATGGCGTCGAAAGGGCCGTGTATTATCTTAGTCGGGTTTTAAATGATGTCGAGAGAAGATATAGTGCAATAGAGAAACTTTGTTTAGCATTGTATTTCTCATGTACTAAGCTTAAATATTACATGATACCTTGTAATGTACTGGTTATGTCAAAAACTGATATAATAAAATGGACTATCGCTTTGTCAGAATTTTCTTTACAATATGTACCAATGAGAGCAGTAAAAAGCCAAGCAATTACCGATTTCTTGGCCGATCATCCTTGTCTGGATGTAGAAAATATAAATATTGTCGGTTTCAAACCTTGGTGTTTATATTTTGATGGTTCAAGGCATCAAAATGGAATTGGAGTGGGGATTTTAATTGTTTCCCCTCAAGGTACTCCAACTAAGTTCATGTTTGAACTTAAATATACTTGTTCTAACAACGAGGCTGAATATGAAGCCTTAATTGTCAGATTAGAGATACTAGTGGAAATGAAAGCACTTAATGTGCATATATTTGGTGATTCGCAGTTGGTCGTTAAGCAACTTTCCCAAAAATATAAATGTGTTAGTGAAAATCTAATGAAATATTATATTGTGGCAAGTAAGCTAATGAAACAATTCGACAAGATAACTGTCGAACACATTTCCAGAGATTTAAATAAAGAGGCTAACGAATTAGCACAAGTAGCCTCTGGTTATAGACTTTCATCTAAGGTTCTTACAAATCTAATGGAAATAAGGGAACTTTTATATCCATTAGAGGAAAGAGATATACTACAAAATGACATTTCGACAATTAATGATTGGAGACAACCAATATTGAGTTATTTGGAAAATCCCCAAGATGTGCATAGAAAGCTCAAGTATAGAGCATCGAAGTTTGTGGTATTAGGGGAGCTTTGTATAGAAAGTCTGTCGATGGAAATTTAGAAGTTTGCCAGTGAAGCGAGAGGCTTATATTGCCTTGCGAAGTCCACGAAGAAATTTGTGGAGCTCATCAGAGCGTGAAAAGATGAAATGGGTCCTTCGACGTCAAAGGTATTATTGGCCAACACTAGTTAGGGATTGTATCATGTTTGCCAAGTCTTGTGAAGAGTGTCAAAGACATGGCCATATACAAAATGTTCCTGGCAGTGAGTTACACGCTATAATTAAACCTTGGTCTTTCAGAGGATGGGCTTTGGATTTAATTGGCCAAATTCATCCTGTCTCGTCGAAAGGACACAAATACATTCTAGTAGGAGTCGATTACTTCACCAAATGGGTTGAGGTTATAGCCTTGAAGGATGTAACTCAGCAGGATGTGATTAACTTTATTGAAGATAATATAGTTTGTCGGTTTGGAATACCACAAACTTTGACAACTGACCAAGGATCAGTATTCATTGGAAAGAAAGTTGTCGAATATGCCAGTTCAAGGAAAATTAAAATGCTCACGTCGACGCCATATTATGCTCAGGCGAATGGCCAAGTAGAGGCCATGAACAAAATAATCATAAATTTGATTAAAAAGCATATTGGTCGACAACCTAGAAACTGGCATAATACCCTTAATCAAATTCTATGGGCATATAGAAATTCACCAAGAGAATCGACGAGCACTTCACCATATAAGTTAGTTTATGGTCATGATACGGATGTTACAGGTTGAGATCAATCTTCAATCCATTCGAATTCAAAAACAAGACGAGTTACCAATTGAACATTATTGGAACTTGATGTTTGATGAATTAAACGAATTAAGTGATGAAAGATTAGTAGCTCTAGAAAAACTTGATTCGACAGAAAGAAAGAATTGCAAAGTTTTACGACAGTCAAGTTAAGTATAAATCTTTTAAGATTGATGACTTGGTTTGGAAAGTTATTCTGCCCATGGATAAGAATTGTCGAGAATATGGAAAATGGTCCCCAAAATGGGAAGGACCATTTAAAATTACTCAAGTATTTATTGGGAATGCTTATGCACTTGTCGAGGTTAATTCTGGTTTGAGGATTAAATCAATTAATGGCAAATATTTAAAGCTATATAAACCGACAATGTATGAAGTGAAGATAGAAATTGAGTAAAAATGAAATTTCATTCATATATTCGACAAATACAAATTACATACTGATGTTACATTTGGTTTAGATTGTCAAGGAAGATAACAGAGAAATAAACATATTCTAAATAAACCAAAAGCTTCTCCCCAGCTGAATGTGTTCTAAATTGAGCTCGTAGGGCCCAAGAAAGCAGCCGGAGGATCTAAGGATGATGAGGAGTCGTTGATGGGGAGTATTACCTTCGAGAAGTGCCAAAGTTCAGACTTTTGCAGAACTGGGTCTTTGAAGACTGCATGATTACCCAAATCTGTTGTTGGCGCGTTGGGAGTTTGAGAGCTAGAAGCCATTGGAGAAGGTTACAGTTTGCAAAGGAAACGGGCGAGAGTGAGAGGTTGAAGAAGATGAACAGTGAAGAGAAGTGAAAAGTTTGAAGACGGTGAAGTGGTGATATAGAGTGAAAAGTCGCGTGAATTTCAAAAAAAGAATAGTTTTTACGTGAGAAAATAGGGGTAATTATGAGCCCTATTTATTAGGAACGACTATTTATTGTTTGCTATGATAAGATTGATTATGACCGTTCAAGTATTGAAAAGTTCTGATTGGATTTGAATATATCCATATAAAGGACTTTCGATTCTTATAAAATTTTTCTTTCTTCATGATCGAAAGAAAATTTTTGGGGGCATCAAGTTGGAAGTAAAAATAAAGATTTGGCATTCGTCGTTTGATGGAGGTTTTGAGGAAACTTTCCAAATATTGAGCCGACAAAAGTGCCAAATAGAGAAGTCGACAAGTAGAAAATTGAATAAAGAGGAAGATTTTAATGAGGTTAAGGTATTGATGTCGGTGAGAAGAAGTATCCGAAGGGAGATTGCATTAAGTCGACGAAAATCATTTTAAGAGTAGTCAAGTCTTGGTT
This sequence comes from Ormosia emarginata, assembly GCA_029884605.1. Lineage (NCBI taxonomy): Eukaryota > Viridiplantae > Streptophyta > Magnoliopsida > Fabales > Fabaceae > Ormosia > Ormosia emarginata. The sequence goes on along the minus strand of JAQQTP010000081.1, from coordinate 51,199,985 downwards.
TCGTCGAAAATTGGGTACTTTTGAAGAATAAAACCGCATCGAACGTGTTGGTCTTTTTAGGATGTCGAGTTATTTTTGATATTGTCTATAAATATCGGTAGTCATAATGTAAAAGGGGAGGTTATCTTGATACAAAATCCTAACATCTCAACCCGAAGCGATTAAAGGATTTTTGTCCAAGTATGCCTTCCTTTTTCATTTCATGTCATTTAAATTAATGCAATGTTCCTTTAAAATTCTTTACTTTTTCGGTCTCGTCTTTTAAATTTTCTTTCTGATTCTTCGCACTTTTATCCGCTTTTCTTTCTTGTTTTTCCATTTAAATTACATACTTTAATTTCATGCCATTTACATGCTTTCAATTAATTTTCTGCATTTTAAGATTCCTGCTCAGTTTCTTTAAATTTCCTTAATCCTTTCAAACTTTCCTTTCTGCATTTTCATGTTTGTTTTACTTCAAATTTCTTAAAATTTCTTTTGTTTACTGTTAAAACTATTTTTATAACGAGATTACCACATAACTCGTGAACCCACATTCGTTTTGATATATTTATTTGTTTGTTGGAATTAATTCTGAATCTTTGAACCAAAATTCCACATAAACAGGACTTCGTGCATATTTCTGATTCATCTTTCCACCTGAAGGATCTTTGGACTGATGAAGGGTGGGGTTTGACTAGATTAAATACTTGTATTGTTCTGATGTAGAACTAGAGGATGCCTGAAGAGACACGTGTATAGTAGTTTCTTCCTCCTCGTGCAGCTGCTGCCACCATGAGTCTTAAGCAGGGGGTTTGGGTATCTGCAAAAGGACTCTAACACTCAAGTTAGGCGATGCTCTAAGAGGGTATATACCGTAAGAATCACAACTACCTTGCTAGAATGATATAGTCGGATATTTATAGTGTATTTGAAGAGTCCTTGAGCATTCATCGTAGAGTGCAGGTACGTTGAGATCGTGGCCTAACGGGGGGTGCCTCCTCCCCACGATTGTTCAGGTAGAGCTCTGACGGAGGGGGTCTCCCTCCCACGATCGTCCAGGAAGATCCCTAGAATCTCGAGACTGTCGCGTTAGTGGCCACCCACCTTTTGTAGGCAGTTATGGTCCCCACACTCTAAAGGTCATAATTGGCAGTTGTCAGAATCTGCACAGACTTATGGGGTATTGTTAGAGGATACGACTAGTACCCGTGTACTGACAGCCTACCGGGGTGCTTACTCTGGAGTCTGGTGGTGTGTATGTCAGGTTTAACCTTTAAGGGCAGGATCCCAGACCACGGTCCAAAACAGTTGCCCCCAGCTTGGCGCTTAAGTGGAACAATTAAGTGTTGAGATATTAGACTAAGGACGGGATCCGTTGCGTTGTAGGAATCTGTAAAGGCCGATATCCGTTGTCTATGGAGTACCTCCGAGGTTGGCATATACCGCCATCCCGTCATCTGAGGTACGTCTTTTGCCCCTGTGCAGGGAATGATCCAGAAAATATTCAGTGAAGAGGCCGAAAATCATGAATCATATTATTAAATATAAAAAAAATTAACAAATAAAGATGTATTCACCTTTAAATTATTTAGTGGGTTAAAATCAAAATATACTATTTTAAATTAAGAGTAAATATATTCTTATTTGTTCACTTTAAATAAGTATTTTTCTTTCAATATATAGGAAGATTTATGAATAAAGTGAAAAAAGTAAAAAAAAATTTATATTAGATATTAAATGCATCACAATAGTATTTGTCCTTTACATCGTGATTTATAAGTAAAATTAAGTTTATATATATATATATATATATATATATATATATATATATATAAAGATTTTACAAAATGAAAGAGAGTGAAGCTAAGAGTGAGAGGAGTTAGTAGATTTATTATATAAAGATTAAAAATTAATATAAAGATGAGTTGAAATTGTAATATCAATGTATATAAAATAATTATGAATCATATGTCAAATACATATCAAGTATAATTTTTTTTAATTTAATCATTTTTATATTTTGTATAATTATATTGATCTCTCTTGAGGTTAGTCTTATCATATCAACATCCTTTTTGTTTAAGAAAGTACTCATACTTTTCTTACTTTGTATTTTTAATAGGACTTTGTATAATATTTGTACATAAAGTAGAATAGGTATATATAATTTTGTAAACAAAGAAAAATATTAGCATGTAATAATAATATATAAAATTAGGGATATATGTATAATTTTTAAATAAGAATGTCAACATAATAAGTATTAACTTTATAAAAGATCAATATAATTATTTTTTTAATAAATTTAATTTAATTATTAATATTTAAACGAAATTAATGAGAAAGGGGGGGCCGAGGCCTATGCTCACCCCCCTTGTGTTCGTCCCTGCCCCTGTGTATGGTTTCGCAGGGTCTTTTTTTTTTTACGTGCTTTGCAGGGGACATTGGACTCCTTTGGGAAACTGTTATTTTGACTTTATTAGGAATTAAAAACCCTTTTTAAAAGAGACATTAATTATGTGATGTTTTCCAATTTGTACGTTTCCCCTTCGCCTAATCAGAATCGAGGATCATTAAAGAGCAGCTTACCTCATGCAATTGGTACGTTGCTCTTGGGTCCAATCAGAATGCCTTGCTTCTCCTATAAAAAGGGGAGTTGTTCCATCGAAGCTGGTACTTCTTCTTTTTCATTCCTCTTGCTTTGCAACTTCGCTTTAAGAGTGATTTTTTCTTCATGGCTCTCTTTGCATTTCATTCATGTCCCAAGAGGGTTTTGCCTTCTACAAGAGCCATATTCCTGTTTTTTCCAAAGTACTTGACGTTGTTTTGCCAATCCGTGAATGTCCCTTTTAATGGGTTGTTTTCTTTCCCAGCATAATTACAGAGGGCAGTTTACTTCCCCAGCGTACCCTGGTTGCTTGTTTGATATTTGTCGTCGCTGGGGAGGCTTGAGTCGCCTGCTGTGTTGGACGGGGTTCTTCGAAGCTGAGGCATTCACTCTCCTTGTTCTTGCCCGGGGATGTAATGCACTACTAGAAAAAACTGATTTAGAGACGGAATTTAGAGACGGAAACAGAGACGGAATTGAAGAATTAGAGACGAAAAATAAAATTTAAAATTTAGAGATGAAATTTAGAGACGAAAATCATCTATCTTAGAATTTTCCTTCTCTAATTCCCTCTCTCTTTGGTCAATTAAAAGTCAAATATACTTAGAGACGAATTTTAGAGACAGAATTTATCTGTCTCAAATTTTTCCGTCTCTAATTAGTCAATGTGATGTTTTAAAAGTCAAAAATTTTTAGAGATGGAATTTAGAGACAGGATGTATCCGTCTCTGAATTTTTCATCTCTAAATTTTGTCTCTATTTATTAAATAATATTTAAAAATGTCAAAATATGTTAGAGATGGAATATCGTTTTCATCTCTAATATTTTTAATAATTCCTAATTCTAACTCAAAATCCCCATTTCTCCCGAGCCCTAATTCTACTCTGAACCCTTATTTCTCTACTTCCCTCATCTCCACTTAGAACTCCATTACTGTTGTTCCCTCATCTCCACTCAGAAGCCCCATTTCTCTCCTTCCCTCATCTCTGACATTGTTCCCTCATCCCCTAGTTCGGTCTCCATCTCTGAGCTCGTGGTAGTTCATGTATGTTCTCTCTCCATATTTGGCCTCGTTCTCCCTCTGTTCTCACCTCGTTGTTGCTCACATTCTCTGCTCGTTCTCGCTCCATCTCTCAGGTCGCGGTAGCACGTTCTCAGCTCTCCATCTGTCAGGTCGTTCCAGCTCATTCTCAGCTCTCAATCTGAGAGCTCTCTCACACTTTTACACGTACATCTCAGGTCAGATCTAAATCTGATAGCTCTCTGTCAAATTTTACATAGTATGGCCTCAATCAAATTTTTGATTTGGCTTCTCCTGGTCGCCTTGTAGTTGTAGTTTAAGGAGATTTTGGATTTGGATTTAGTGCGATTGAAGTTGAGGTATATGCTATACTTATGTTCATGCTTCTTGCTATACATTCTAATCTAAACTCGAGAATGTGTATGTGTTTGTCTGTGTGTGTTTAATGTTCCTTTTATTATCTGATTCAAACTGTTTTTTCCCTCTTTAACTCATGAATTACTGAAGCTGGCATAATAGGATAGTTTTTCTTATAAATCATGTGTAAACATCTTCTTAAATCATCCTATGCACCTGTTGATGAGAACATTTGGGGATGAGGGAGAATATTGTAAGTAATATGTATTTTCTCATTAATTTAATGGTAAGAACAGATGCGTGAACTGACCAAAAATAGTCATATATTACTTAATGAATACCCTTACCTATTCTGTAGCTATTATGAAAGCTTAAACTGAGCTAAGATTGAAAGACATGATTATGGAGGAGGGAGAAGAGGCGATTGAAGGATAGATGTCAACAAAAATGTTGAAACAATGTGTATTTTAGAAGAAAATATTGATCTTGTGTACATAGTCCATCTTATTTATATTATGAATGCTTAAAGTAAAATAGCTAAGAGTAATTATAGAGTTAATTAATAACTATTAACTAGAGTGATAACTACATATGACTAATATTTTAAGATGTGCTAAATATGCTAATGGATCTAGACTAATATTCTAACACTCACACTCAGTCTAAAGCTTAATAAGCTCTTACATTTTACTGCTGCACACATAAATAGAAAAACGAAACACTAAGATATAAAACAACTCAACCTTTTACTAATGCCTAAAGTCTTTCAATCCACAGTCTTCACAACAATGGATGTCATACCACCAGTAACACGAGCAAAGCCCTTTACTAATGCCCAAGTCTTCAATCTATAATACCAAATAGAAGCCACTAATTCTAGCCAAGTCAAAGACCTCTGGCCTCAGATGAACCTAGCAGTCATCATGTCCCCAGCTAGAAACTCCCCTAGTCAGACAATCAAAACAAACGACCACAATATGGGTTTGACTATAAAAACGACTACCTTTTTGTTTTATACCCTATTTTCTACTTAGGAAAACCTACTTAGTGCATGTGATTCTTGTCAGATGGTATAAACTAGAACTCAAGTGTAGAAATCGAACACAATAAAGAAAGTGAAGCTCAGTCATACATACCAAGATATCAAGTTTTCCAAATTGGGTTTTGATGAAATTGGCAAGGGATGCAATGCTATTAGTGTCAGTCACATTATTTTTTTTAATCTAGTGTTTTCTTACTGTTATTAAGATTCTTGTAGCATTTCTAAATTCTGATTTGAGTTTCTTCATACTTTTTTTATTTTTTTAAATCAAATATTTTTGGAACACAAAACCTTTGTAATCCTATATCTTAACCTATTAGTGGTTGAATCAGTTTCAATTTGATGCTAGCATAGTGAGTCTGGAATGTTAAGGCAAGTTTCCTGCATGTTTTATCTTCTCTGTTCTGTTCTGTGTTTTTAATGGAAATATAGGCCTTCGTAATTGTACATCTCATATTCTTGACTATCTGCAACTTGAATCATCATTTGTCTTACCCTATACTTTATAATCATAAAGCAAAGTAACGATTTTCTGAGATTCTCAAAACATGATTCTCTGTTGTTTCTAAGTTCAGTAACTCACTTCAGTTAATACTTCAATGCTTTCACTTTAATCCTGCAATCTTTAAAACCTTTTCACTGTCATGTCCAACCCTCATTCTCAAGTTTCAGACCTTGAAAACCGTCCCTTGAGTTGTGACAAGCACATTACAAATCTTTTTGTATTTTTGCTTGTTTTGATCAATCGTTGAAGTATATGTAGAATGTAGATATAAAATTGCAACAACCAGAATTTTCTGTATTGCCATGTGTATCACACTAGCATCCAATTTTAGGAGCAATGGTGATTATATTGATGTTGTTCTTTTGATGTATTGATGGAGACTAAGAGTAGGTACTAGGTAGGTGATAGAAACTAGTTACAGAGATGGAATAAACTGAATATTACGTATTATTTATGGAATGAACTGAATATTACATATTAAAAGTGGAGGGAGGAAAATCTTATCAGATTATATCATGGGGTCATAAGGAGGATAGTGTTATACTATTAGAGTGAAATAAAAAATTTTGACTGGATCATATTCTAACACTCACACTCAGTCTAAAGCTTAATAAGCTCTTACATTTTACTGCTGCACACACAAACAGAAAAACAAAACACTAAGATATAAAACAACTCAACCTTTTACTAATGCCCAAAGTTTTCACAAAAATAGATGTCATACCACCGGTAACACGAGCAAAGCCCTTTACTAATGCCCAAGTCTTCAATCTACAATACCAAATAGAAGCCACTAATTCTAGCCAAGTCAAAGACCTCTGGCCTCAGATGAGCCCAGCAGTCATCATGTCCCCAGCTAGAAACTCCCCTGGTCAGACAATCAAAACAAACGACCACAATATGGGTTTGACTATAAAAACAACAACCTTTTGTTTTATACCCTATTTTCTCCTTAGGAAAACCTACTTAGTGCATGTGATTCTTGTCAAATGGTATAAACTAGAACTCAAGTGTAGAAATCGAACACAATAAAGAAGGTGAAGCTCAGTCATACATACTAAGATATCAAGTTTTCCAAACTGGGTTTTGATGAAATTGGCAAATGATGCAATGCTATTAGTGTCAGTCACATCAAGCTGATGAAAAGCCACTTAGTCAGACAGACCAAGCTGTTTCAGTTTATCAACAGCTTCAAGACCCCTTTTCTCATCTCTTACTGTTAGCACCACTGTGATTCCCTTAGAAGCCAATTGCTTACATATCTCAAATCCTATCCCTTTGTTTGCTCATATGACAACCGCATACCTAAAAACTATTTCAAGACAGTCATGGTAAAGAAGCATTTCAAACCCTGTGGGTTTGACATTTTAGATTATGTACTTGATTAAAAGATATGACGGAAAGAGAAGGACATAAATGATGGAAGTTGATTAAAAGATGTCTTCGGTAGGCCAAACTGAAAATAGAGATAAAAGTCAGTCAAGGATAGACTTCACAACATTGAAAACAGAGTATGAGATGAGTAGAATGAGAAGAAACTATGGGTATAAGGGTACAACCAGGATTTTGGAGTTTTAAGAAAATAGTGAGAATTCACATTTCCTACCTATGCTTGTGTAAGTGGGATGGTTTGTAAATTGTTAGTGGTTTGGTTCAGGGGATGGGTTTAGGAAATGTTTGGCTTATGTTTTTGTATTGTGATGCTTGTTCAAACAATAGGTCATGTTGTAGCTTAAAACTTGAATCACTGGATTTACTTGAGATTAAGTAAATAAAGGGGATGTGTTCTCATTTGCTGTCTTGTAAATGAGGTTAACTGTTGATTTGGATGTGCAAATTTTATTACTGATATAAGTATTATAATGTTTCTCCATATATAAATCTCCCTTAGCAGCAAACCATTCTTCTTCCAAATCGTCCATCACCATCTATGGCCAACACAGGTTTTCTGTAAATGATCTCTAATTCTGTCATACTCTTCCACCTAAGTTCAAACCCAAAAGCAATTATAGGCTCTAATCTCTTTCAGTCCTTCCCAACCAAAACGTGTCAATTGATTATCAATTATATCTAACCAAAAAAAGTTCCAAGAACACCACAACAACAACATTCTTCTTCAATAACCATAAGCAACCATTTTCCTCATATTTTCTTTACCATATTTTGCATAGTATCCCTCTAGCCAAAGTCCAAGAACTTAGTGACCGAGGCAATGTTGCGCATATTTATTTATCATATCATGGCTTTCCCAGTCTTTCCATTTTGCTATACTATGATTCGTTTTGAATCTGCTTTTCATGTAAAAAAAGATGAAAGAGGGCAGAAAAAGAAAATGATCTAGAATTGAACGTAAAAGGCACAAGAAAGCCTCGAGTAAAGAAAAATGATCAGAAGGGCCATGCACATGCATTAAATATAAGTATTATTTATATATGAATGATTAACTGCTATTTTTTGGTTGTCAATTTGTATCAATCTTGTTTGAATAGGTAAATATTGTTATAGTCCTCTTTATTTTTTCTTCTATATTTACCTGAGTTAATGCCTAATAGAATCATGTGTTCTTAGTGTAGTGCCACAAATAAAACTTGGGTCTTGATCCAACCAAAGGTGAAGGGGCCAGACTCCTCTTTAAAGACAGTACATATTCGCAACACTTGCTATTTTTAAATGATAAGGCTTAATACCACATTCCATAATCTATACATAAAGAAATTTATGTTTTCTTCCTATATATATATAGATATTGTGTATATTATGATTAATATATTGTTTATGTGACCATATGTTAAACCTATCAAGTATGTTATGAATATATCATTCTGATGAATATTTGGTTATTTGCTAATTAAACGAGTTGTTTGCTTATTAAGTGAGCTGCTCATTGTTTAAATGGGCAGATTTATCTTTTAGGTCGTGAAAATTGAAAAATAAAAAAGAAAGAAGTTAGGTGTGCCTTAAAAAACAAATTTAGACTAAACTAAAAGATCGATCTAATCTAAACTAATTTATTTTATTGCTAAGTCGAATGTGTTTGTGGTTGCTCTTGAATTGGTTCTAGTCTTTGACCATTTGAATGCTTTTGTTGAGGCTGTATTGCGGCATTACCTCCATTGCTACTAGGCATAGAATTCTTAACTTTCAGTATATCCAGAGTTTCAACATACTTTTGAACTCTTTCTACCTTCAAGATGTTTTCACTAACATCTGAACCAGTAATTTAAGAACTAGTAACAAAAAAGACCAAAATGTATGAAATGTTTACTTGCATTTTCCTCTGCAACTTCACATCCCCATCAGATGGAGAAAGCTTCATTATTCAATAGGTAAAGAAAACTATAAAAGAATCAAAATAATCAAATATCAACTGAAGTAGCAAATTGAACACACAATCAATAACCTGACTACTAAAAAGGGAAAGTGATCTTATCAAAATGTTTGTCATCTAGGCTTTGTTTCACTTGCACAATAAAAAATATTTCAAAATACTAGAGGATATGACAAAACACTAAAAATATATTTACCTGAAAAAGTGGATGAAACTTCCTTGAGCATGCTTTGACAACCTCTTGTCCAACACCTAAGATGTCATTAATATTACTGGCAATAGATATAAGCTTCTATGCATCATCCTCTAAACCAGCATCAGGGAAACTTAGAAAAATCAATCAGAAGAAAATCACCTGGATCACTGAGTGCTTCCCTAAGAGGCTTAAAGTTCAACACCTTTGGTTGTTCGACCTGTGTGACAATACCACCTTTCTCATAGATACCATAATTTGTGATGTCATCTTCAAGAGTAAATGAATATGCTCTAGCATTTTTAATCTTCCTTGGCTTTCCATCATTCAATTTTGATAGGAACCAGGTAAACACAGTACAGAAATACTAGAACAGAGGAAAATTATACTGAATTGGATGGATGATATCAAGATGATATCAAAACCAGACCTGTATTATTTATGGAAGAAAACTAGAAAACGGAAATACAGAGAAGAAAGATAACTCTAGGCAAGTATAGAGTGCCTAGTCTCTCCCAAATGCCCAACTGAATATGAAGCCTACCCCCACCTCACATTTTCCCCTTTACAAATATACTCATTCAGCATTAACCTCCCCTACTCACCCTTTGCCCACTCAGCAAGTAGTTACACCTAAGGTAGTGCTTGTTTTCCCACTTTCCAGGCCCACCCTTTTTACATTCTGGTGTTGTCTTAGATGATATCAAAACCAGACCTGTATTATTTATAGAAGAAAACTGGAAAATAGTAATATAGAGAAGAAAGATAACTCTAGGCAAGTATAGAGTGCCTAGTTCCTCCTAAATGCCCAACTGAATTCATGCCTACCCCCACCTCACGTTTTCCCCCTTACAAATATACCCATTTAGCATTAACCTCCCCCACTCACCCTCTGCCCGCTCAGCAGGTAGTTACATCTAAGGTAGTACTTGTTTTCCCATTTTTCGAGCCCACCCCTTTTACATTCTGGTGTTGTCTTCTTCTAGAGTAAACTTTAGTCACTATTGGGCTTGGGCTTTTATCAAATTATTTCATACCATGAACTTCAGAGAATACAACAAGATCTCCATCCTGAAACTCAAGCCTCTCATCATCAACACAGGATACTAGAGCAAGGTTGTCATTGCTGATGGATGCAATAATGCCAGTATAGGGTTCATCTCCATCAACATCAACAATAGTGAACTGAGGCCCGAAATCACAGAACACAGAACCAAAAAGACCTCTAACTTCAGTTTTAACAAAAGTAATAGGAGGTTGATGACTGTGGCAATAATCATTGAACTCAATGACTTTGTCAAGACTGATATCAGTGAAAACAATAGCCTACAAAACAGTAAATAAACAAATGTAAATATATCAAAATAAATCAAATACAAATGCATTTAGAGAGATAGATTTTGTAGCTTTCTCCATCTTAGCATTCTTCCTCATCTCTAAGTACCTCTTCTCTTGGCTAATTGGGTCTTCCACTAGCACTATCTTTGATTTGTCGTTGACCCCAACTATGTCAAGGAAAGCTTTTGAATCCCTGTCCTTGTCTTTATAAAACAGCTTTTGGTCTCCGTGTTGTAAGCCAGTTGGCCCTGACAGCATTTTCCTAAATTCCCATGCAACATCATGAATAAAAATCAGCTTTTTGCATAATTAGTCAGGAAATATTGCTAAGTTGTATTACTTTATTTTATTCTTGGCTTTACTATATTTTTTTCTTACTTTTAAATTTGTTCAGAGAAAGTGCTAGTGAGCTTTCCTGATCTGACTTCCACCAATGTATGTCTCATAAAGCAGTGATTTTGGTATGAATGACATTCTCCATTCTCATTTTTGTTTCTTCCTTCTGTTCTTAATTCTCTTTAATTTGTTTTTTTAATATTTCTGGCAATCCATAATGCATGTGAAATTACTAATTAGAATTTGGAGACTTTGACTACTATTTGATATACCACTCACTAGAAGGAATACAAGTGTACATACATTTCTAAAACAATCAAATAGTTTGAGAAAATAGAGAGAGGAAATCATAGTAAGTATCCAAAATGAACATCATCTCCACTTTGAGCATCTATCTATATAGTGACAGAATGCATTCATTTTTGCTTGGCTCTTCATTTCCAGTTTTCAGAAACAGTGACACACATATATATTGTCATAACAGTATAAAAAATGAATATAAAAACAAGTGGCCAGCTAACTATGTTGGCAGTTGCCTGTGACTGTGATTTGATATATACTATATTATTATTAATTTAAATTAACCATTTCTAATGATTGTTCATAAAATATCATGTCATAATTAAACAAGATGAATTATTATTCTTTATTTATTATTGTTATTACCAAATTTATTATTTTTTTTAAAGAAAAAGAAAAGAGAAAAGGTTGTGTAAGAAAGGGAAATGGAAGGAAGCAACGAAAGCCGCTAAAGGCAAAGCATTATTTTGTGAAATAGTTAAAACTGGGAGTGGAAATTTGGGTGTATGTGTGAGAATGAGGATGTGTTTTGGTGCGTGATGCTTTTCATTAAAGAGGCTGAGTCTGGGGTTTTCTGGAGGACACATGTATATGTAGGGGTAGTTTGGGAATTGCGTGATAGGCTAATGGTGGTGTTGGCTAATCTTAGGGGCACCTTACGAGTTAATGGTAGTTAAATTTTATGAGGCAGCAATTAAGGGTGTTATTATTAGTATTTTTAATTATTTTTTTTATATTTTTATTAGTTATTCATGAATTTTTTGAAAAAAGATTAAAATTTAGATTAATTAATAAAAAATGATAATAGATATTTTGAAGTAATAATAACCTACCTCAGTAGCTGAACACCAAAATAAAGTTTACTGAACTTATTGTTAGGAAAATGTCAGATGCATAAAAACTTTGAATACAGAAACTATTCAAGTTGTTATTTCTTGATTTCTGTTATTTTTCATCTGCTGTTTGAGCTGCAAATTACTGAGTAATAAATGAGCTGCCAAGTGAAAGTAACATGGTCTGCATAATAGGATCTCTATTTTAGTTCCTTTGCTATGTTCCCTCTTCCTTTGGGCTATGTACTTGATGTGTGTATGCTGAGAATGATAATATGTTATGACACTTAGACTGTTATGATTTGTGTACTTGATCTATTTTAGTTCTGATATCTCTGTGTAACGTCTGCCTTATAGTAAAAGCGCTTTTTATCTTTGAAGTAGGTTATTTCTATTTCGGTCTAACTATTTAAATTTTATTTAAATAGTAGGTTGGTGTATTTTGATTGACATGTCTCTTGTCTATCTTTAAATTAGAAACATAATGGAAGTTCCTGAGCATCAGAAGTGGATGGATAATAGGGTGGGTCCTGATAGGAGAAGAGTTATAGATGAGTTCATGGCAAGGGTTAACGACTTTGTTGAGTTTGTTTGTGCACAAGAACAATTTAAAATAATAGGAAAGTTGAGGTGTCCATGTAAAAAATGCAAATGTAAGGCATATCACTTTGTTGATGACGTCAAGGCACACCTGTGTATGAAGGGGTTTATAAGTGATTACTATTACTGGACTAACCATGGCGAACCAAGGCCTCCCATTCCCCCAGTGGTTACAGACAATTCATACTATGAAAGTAGTGGGGTAAGGGAAGACTTCAATAGGTATGAGCAGATGGTAATGGATGTTGCTAGACCTTCTATTGGCAATTACATTTAGCAACAAGGGTTTGGTTATGCAGAACAAATAAGGGAAGATCCTAACCCAGAAGCCAAAAGATTTTTTGAAATACTGTCAGCTGCACAAGCTCCCTTGTATGATGGTTGTGACAATTACTCTGAATTATCAGCTACGTATGAAACTCTAAGTATCAAATCTGATTTCAATATCTCTGAGACTTGTTTTAATCAGTGGGTAGAGTTTATAGGAATGCATTACCAAATAATAATCGAATGCCTAGAAACTTCTACCGTGCAAAGAAAGCAGTGGAATGACTAGGGCTAGGTTGCAAAAAGATTTCCTGTTGTCCAAATGGACGCATGCTTTATCATCCTCCTTATAAGAATCTTCGTAGTTTTAGATTTTGTGGCAAGGACCGTTATAGAAGCATCACTAGAAATGGTAAGGTCAAAGAAATTCCTCAGAAAAAAAGTGGTATTTTCCACTTATCCCAAGGCTACAATGACTTTATTCCTCAATGCAAACGGCGTCTCAAATGAGATGGCATCGTGAGAATGAGAGGGAGACAGGGTCTTTGTCCCACCCATCTGATGGAGAAACCTGGAAATATTTTGACGAGATATATCCTGAATTTGTAGAAGACCCTCGAAATATGAGGCCAATAATCGTTACTCCTTACAATCTACCTCCTTGGATGTGCATGAGAAGAGAGTTCATGTTCTTAACTATCATAATTCCAGGCCCTTCCAATCCAAAATGTAAAATTGATGTGTACTTGCAACTGCTTATAGATGAATTGAAACTTCTGTGGAATACCAGTGTCATGACTTATGATGTCTCACGACAACAAAACTTTGTCATGAAGACTTATTTGATGTGGACGATTAATAATTTCCCTGCTTATGGGATGTTATCAGGTTGGATGACAATGGAAAAACTTGGTTGTCCAATTTGTATGGAGCACTCAAAAGCATTCACACTTAAACATAGCCGAAAGATATCTTTTTTTGATTGTCACCGTCAATTCTTAGCACATGATCATTGCTACGGAAAGAACAAAAATGCTTTTAGAAAGAGACTTGTTGAAACTTCATTACCCCCACGAAGGTTAACTGGTGAAGAAGAGTGGGATAGGGTAAGACATATACCTAACATAACTAAATCAGTAGGAGAAAGTCTACCAGGGTATGGTATTTATCATAACTGGACAAAACGAAGCATCTTTTGGGAATTGTCTTATTGGAAAATAAATCTTCTCCCACATAATCTGGATGTTATGCATATTGAGAGAAATGTGTTTCTTAATATCATATACACAGTTATGGATACTAACGGCAAGACAAAAGACAATTTTAATGCTAGAATGGACTTGACAAAATATTGTAGACGAAAGGATCTAGAGCTGCAGGATGGTAGGGGTGGAAAGCTAAAAAAACCCAAAGCGCAATACACATTGACTAAGCAACAAGGATTAGTCGTGTGCGAATAGGTTAAACAATTGAAGCTACTAGATGGGTATGCCTCCAATTTGGCTAGATGCATTGACATGAAGGAAGCAAAGTTGTTTGGTATGAAGGGTCATGATTGTCATGTGTTCATGCAACGTTTGCTCCCAATTGCATTCAAGGCATTACCCAAGCCCATTTGGAATGCACTTACTGAGTTGAGTATATTCTTTAGAGAATTAACTTCGCCGTTGCTGAGAAAGGATAAATTACATGAGATGGAGCAAAACATTGCAATTATTTTATGTAAATTGGAACAAATATTTCCTCCAAGCTTCTTTGATTCGATGAAGCATATTCCAATTCATTTGCCCTACGAAGCAAGGGTCGGTGGTCCTATGCAATATCGATGGATGTATCCCTTTGAAAGGTTGAGTATCTATCTATCTTTACATTTTTCAATTAAATTCTCATAATGTATTTGTTACATTGATGTTCTCAATTAATAGGTTTATACGTACCTTAAAAGATAAGGTCACGAACTCAGCTACAGTTGAAGGTTCCATTTGTGAAGCTTATTTAGTGGAGGAGACCTCTACTTTTGCATCTTACTACTATCCACCCACTGTTCCATCTAGAAGGACAAGGGTGCCACGGAATGACGATGGGGGTGAAGGTGGTTCAATCAATTCGCCATTCTCTATTTTTAATTTTCCCGGTCGTCCTATTAGAAAACGCAAATCTTGCATCTTACAAGAAAGGGAAATGAGTGCTGCACACTTGTATGTTCTTCTAAATTGTCCTGAGGTGGAGCCTTTTTTAAAGTAAGCTTCTAAGTTGTTCTTTTAATTTCACGTATCATGATTAAATCTACGAAGTGATTTAATCTGTGATTTTAATTCAGCATATATGCAGATTTGCTACGAGAACTTGGTCTAAATGACTTGGAAGTGGACAAACAAATCTCCACAACATTTTCTCACATGGTTTAAAGAACATGTATGCTAAATATCATCTACCTAATTTTCCTGTTAATTCCCTCATTACTTGTTTAGGTAGAACTAATTAACTTACCCATTTGTGATATAGGTGTTCAGTAACAACATTGAAGATGAACTTCTGAGGAGTTTGGCATGGGGGCCCTCAAACAAAGTAAACATGTGGCAAACATATTCAATAAACGGTTACAAATTCAATACAAAAGATCATGGTCAAGGGATGGGCACAACAAATTGTGGTGTATGTGTTCGAGGTGGCGAGAATGAGACAATGGAGAATGATTACTATGGGGTTTTAACTGACATTGTTGAAATGCAGTATATTGGGTGGCCCTTAAAGATGCTAGTTCTATTCAAATGTGATTGGTTTGATCCCACCCCAAATCAAGGGACAAGGATAGATAATTATGGAATTGTTGAAGTTAAAGCATCTAAAAGGTATAAGAATTATGATCCATTTATTCTTGCACAACAAGCAGAGCAAGTGTACTACACACAGTATCCTGAAGGGCAGCAAGGGTGGTTGGTTGTGATTAAAACTAAGGCACGAAGCACAATTTAAACTTTAGAAACAAAAAACCTTGGAATAGATAATCCATACCAAGATGAGTCAGTCCCACAAATGCCTATGATAGTTGCAAACGATGATCTTGAACAAAGTCTTGTTGATATAGATGGTCCCGCAGAGGAAGTACACGGTCCAACCTTGAACCAGTTTGATTTGGAAGAAGAAGAAGAAGAAGAAGAAGAAGAAGAAGAAGAAGAAGAAGAAGAAGAAGAAGAAGAAGAAGAAGAAGAAGAAGAAGAAGAAGAAGAAGATGATGATGATGATGATGATGATGATGATGATGATGATGATGATGATGATTTTCGACTAGATTTTGTTTTTTTTAATGAAATTATTAACAAACTCATGTGTTTTGTATTCATGACCTATTAGTTAATAAATGCTTATGTGATTGTGGATTTCTTTAAATTTATTACTCTTCTAGTTTTGTACTAATTTTCTATGTTAATTTAATTGTACCTAATTAAATTTTATCATTACCCTTTGCATATAGATGGTAGGTAGAGGGAGAGGCAGAGGTAGAGGGAGAGGTACCTCTCAGACTGGGCCTACACCTATCCCATCTCCCCATTCTCAGACTGGGCCTACATCTATCCTGCCTCCCCATTCTCTTATTAGACCTACACTTATCCATCTTCACATACCCCATCTCTCCATTCTCATATTGAACCTACACCTATCCCATCTCCCCACTCTCAAACTGGACCTTCATCTATCCTATCTCTCCACTCTCAGACTGGCCTACATCTATCCTTATCTCCCATTCTCGATTGGACTTACACCTATCCCATCTTCACATATCCCATCTCCTTCTTAGATTGGACCTACACCTATCCCATCTTCATCCCATCTCCCCATTCTCGAGTAGACCTACACCTATCCCATCTTCACATATCCCATCTCCCCTATCCCGGATCTCATCTATCCCATCTCCCCACTCTCAGACTGGACCTACATTTATCCCATCTCCCCAATCCCAGAATAGGGTTGCACATATTTCATCTTCACATACCCTATTTCCTCATTCTCAAATTGGGCCTACACCCTCCTCAGCTGCACCTTTACATATATCGGGTGACCCTTCAGCTAGTTCAGTTGCACCTCGACACCCTGACGCAGCAGCATCTACACCAAAGAACATCAGATGGGGGAGAAAGGATGTAGATGGATGTATTTAGATCAAGCCTGCCAACAAAGATCAGTAAGTTATTCTAATTATGAAATTTAATTCTAGAAGAATAGTTATATATATATATATATATATATATATATATAAATTCATATTTTGACTTTCAGGTTTTATCCCGATGTTGGAACGACACGTGATATAACTACTATATTCAAAAGGAAGTATGATTAGCCTTGGACATGTTGGACAGATGTGCTCGACACTGTGCGTGATATGTGGTTTAGAGATTTTGGGGTAATGTTATTTTAATTCTTACTATTAATCTATCATTAATTTACAAATATTGTATTTGATTAATTAATATTTTCATCAATGTAGGTGAAATACAAGTGGTTACCTGAACATAATGATATGATTAGAAAGATATTTGAAATGAAGGGATCTGGTGCGCTATCAAATAATCTATTCAAGGTACGTGATCAAAAGGATAAGGGTATATGGATTCAGCCAGATGCTCTGGTACAACTGTGAGCTAAATGGAGTGATCCTGCCTGGCAAGCACTGTCCATGAGAAACAGCAGAAATAGACAAGCTAAAGAGGGTCTCATTGTGCACACCAGAGGATCCATATTTGTAACAGAGCACTGCAGGAGAATGGTAAGAGATGTGACATTCTTATAATTATACCATATACTCTTTGTACTGTTGCTAATGTTGAGTAGTTGTGGATAATGTCGTGAGTTGTGTTTACATTTAATCTAAATCGGTTACAATTATTGATGAAAATTTTGGGTTATTTACTTTTCACATTACTAAGTCCTTCATTCTAAAGCCAACAAGCTCATTGTTGGCAGATTGGCTCATTTGGTTTTCACTTTCTCTTTAACTAGACATGTTATTACGGGGAAGGAGCTAGTTGATTTTGGCTTAAGATTTACTTATTAGGGAGTTGTCCAAAGACCATTAATCCCTAACTAGAAGTTATAAAGCAAGCTTGAACAACATAAGCAATTTGTTTCTCTACTTCTCTACTTATCTTTTTTTTTATTGTATTTAATTTGTTAAATTTGTTAAATTGGTTTAGCTTTCTTCCATAACAATGAACAATGTTATACAGGATGCCTAACAACTAAGGTTTAGCATATCATTTTTACATCTTACTTTTGAGATGGTAGTCAATGGAGTGATATTGCAATTCATATGCTTGATTCTTTTGTAAAGCAATGGGTTTTGTTACCTGTCTGCTGAAACTTATCAAGGATAAAATTGTCTTAAGACTGAGACCAAGACTTACATTTTAATTGCAGGGAAAACTTTCTAATAAGTGATTTTTAATTTTAATTACTTCATACTACAGTGAAATTGTAATTGCTTGGAAGCTTTAAAATGGCACTTAATAGGACTTTTATTGTTTCTGCATTGTCAAATGGACCATTAGGCTTGGCTTTGTTTGGCAGAAAGTGGAGGAATACAAATGCTCTTTGTATAAAGATTTTAAGATTTTCTCTTGTCTTTGTTTATGCACGTATTCATTCTCCTCTCTTGTTTGGATGTCATATAAATAAGAGGAACTAAAATGTAGAAAAAAATTTAAAATCAAACATTCACCCATAACTAATTTTGTTGAGATAATATTTTAAGATGGACAATTATGCAATTTGGTATACTGTCACTGTATAATCTAATTGTCTCTTCCCTTAGGCCTTGATATACTCATTTTTTATTCCAAATGATAGGGTTTGGGAATATTGATATGCAATTTAAGTATTTGACAACTTTGGATTTAGAACTTTTTGAACATGTCATTACGTATCTAAATGTATTCAGCACTAACAACATTTACACATTCTCTGGCTGAAAATAAATTCTTTCAACTTATCTGCATAAATGAAAATATTCCATTACCATTTCTCTGTTCAATATCTGACATGGCTGAACTCAATTGTGTCTACTTTGGAGCTGGCTCTTCATTTTTAATGTTCAGTTGCCATATGGTACTTGACTGGTTGTTGTTAGTCACTTGTTTTGATATGTTACTTTACAAGTTTCTGTTTATCAGGTGTAATACTGCCTATTTTCATTTGAATTTTTTCTGTATCTTGTCATAAGGTTAAACAAAACTCTGTTTCCTTTTCAACTTAATCATGTTATTTATTCCACTACTATGCTTTGCAAGTATTGTTAAATTCTGGTCATGTGTAAACTTGTTAAGTGAAACTAGTTACAACTAATTACTTGCTTACAACTGTAAAGATGCTAACCAGCCGAACAATTTTCATAGTAACCTTTTCTTCTAATAAATTACTTTTAAGTTGCAGGCCTTTTTAACAATTATTTAATGCAAATGATTTCTAAAGCAATATTCAATTGAATAGGGAAAGCAACGCTAGTTTTCATTGGATGGAAATTACATTCAGAACACTTTCTTGCTTTTTGGGCTACTACTAATACTTGCTTTTTGTCTTTTTAGGCGAATTAGATGTCCAGAGAGCCAAACTTTTTTGACATCTACAAGCGGCTTCATCGATCCAAGGAGAATTCAAAAGAGTTTAACACTTTGGAAGCAGTAAGGATTGCGATAAGCATAAGTTAACATTTAAGTTACATCAATTTTTAAGTGCAAATGTCTTATAACTACTTTTTAGGAAGAGTATGAAAGGCAGATGGCTGAGTGGCAATCCCAGCATGGTGAAGGTAGCAGCAGTCAAGAATCTGCTAACAGTATCTATTTAGATATTGTTGGAGGACCCAACAAGAAAGGGTGCATATATGGATTTGGTTCACAAGCAACTAATGTTATTGGATCGTCTTCCGCTCCCCCCTCCTCTTCCATTGATGGAGTATCATCAACAGAGATGTCTGCAATGAATGCAAAAATTCAGGCTTTAACAGATGAGCTTCATCAAAAGAATCTTGAACAACAAATGATGAAGCAGAAGATAGAAGAATGGGAGGAGAGGTTTAGGATTCTTCTTGTGGGTAGTCAATTTAGAGCGCCATCAGTTGCAGCTTCACAGCCTGAGCCTTCTCATATTGCACCTAGAGAAGATGATGACCATCATGATGATGAGATGGGTGGTGATGATGATAACCCAAATCTATGATTAGTTTTATTTTTTATATTTTCATTGACAATTTTAGTTACTATTTAAATATTTACAATGATAATTAATTATTACTTTGCATCTTGGTACAAATATTTGTGATGATGTTAACAAATTGTGATTTCTTATGCTATTATTGTGATGGTTCATTGCATCGAATTTAGTTATAAAATATAATTTTGAAAAATTTAATTTTAGAGACGAAATAGGTTGTTTTTTATTTTAAAAAATTGATTATTGGATTTAGAGATGGAATAGTTCCGTCTCTAACGCCATTTTGGATTTAGAGACAGAATTAGAGACGGGACTACATTTTGGATTTAGAGATGGAATTAGAGACGGAAAAGTGCCGTATGTAATTTTAGAGATGGAATTAGAGACGGAACACATTTTTTGTTTTAGAGACGGAATATTGTCGTCTCTAAGTTTAGAGACGGAATTAGAGATGGAACACATTTTTGTTTTAGAGACGGAATATTGCCGTCTCTAATTTTAGAGACGAAATTAGAGACGGAAGAGGGTCATCTCTAATGTAATCATTTTTTAGTTAGAGACGAAATTTATCCGTCTCTAATTTAGAGACGAAACTCATTTTCCGTCTCTAAATATTTAGAGACACCAATTTTAGAGACGGAACAATTTCCGTCTCTAATTTCATCTCTAAATCTTTAGAGATGGAATTTTACCCTTTTAGAGACAGAATTCATTTTGTTTCTAAATCCAAAATTTTTGGTAGTGATGGTTGCTTCACCCTGAACAAGCCCTCGGGTAAACAGGAGGGACTATTGAAGCTGCTTCGTACTTTGAAGCGACTTAGGGCGATCGTGAGGCCGACTAAGGCTCCGGCGAAACGATCTTCTTCATGGAAGGTTACGCCCTGTCCATCGAAGGAATGTGCATCTCGTTCTTTTACTGGTGGAGGCAATGCAGAAGATTTGGTGTTCCGGAATCTTGACACCGATTTCTGAGGTTATTCAAAGCCAATCCACCTTTTCAAGAGGTCAATGCGGATTCTGGGGAGTCGTGGTGGTGACAGTAACTCTTCATGTCACGGAGGAAATATGGATGTGACATGGCCTAAGATGCTGTTGACAATGATGTCGGTTCCTTCCTCTGGGGTCCCTCTGTTCTTTATAGATTTCATGTCTCAGTAATTTATTTTCCCTCTCTTTTTGATGTAAGATGATGTATGGAATGAGAATAAAAAAAAATTAATCTTTTTGAATTTTCGCCCTGTATCTTCTTTTCTTCTTTCTTTTCGCTGTCCGTAGTCATTCATACTTGCCTGGGGTGAGCCCAATGCTTACGCCGTCATGCCCCCAACTTGGTGCTTTGATTTGAAAAGTCAAAGTGACAAGTTCTAAATCCTTAGTCCGGTGTATTTGCGCCATGGAAGGTTGTATTTTTGAGCGTTTAATCGTTGACTGGTCGTTGTCCGAGCTGAGACTCTAAAACCGAAACCGAAAGGTTTACCCCGGTTTAAGCCGGTGTCCGAAGTAAACATCTGGACTTAACCTTCAGAAACTGCACAATGTTTGAATTGTTGTGCAACCATCTTTTCAACTGCAAAACCATCTTTTCAACTGCAAAATCATCCTTTCAACTGCCTCTATAGTTGTGAGGCCCACATGGCATGTTCTGACTGGGTGGACTTGCTTAGTGTTTCGCGTGCCATGATGAGAACCTTTTTTCAAAATTGTGCCTTAGGGACGCTTCGTATGGCAAAGAGGGGTGGTTGCAAGTGTTTTCCGTTCACTTCAAGCTTTTTGTTCAACTCGCCGCAATTTTTTACACAAGGTGAGATCCCTTTTTAGTTCATGTTTCTTTTTTCTCAACTTCCTCTCACAGTTTCTGGGTTGTGGGATGTGTTTATGTTCTTTTGCCTTTTGCGAAGTAGTGTTAGGACATTTGAGTTTTTTCTGATGGCTTGCCCCTTGGGAACTCCATCTCCACCACACCGTGCACGGTGGGGTTGTCCTTCTAAAATTCAAAATTATGGAGGGAAGAGAGGCCGATATGTGGGTGCGAACCTTTCCGTTTGCCCCTTTCCGTGTCTGAATCTTCCTTTCACTTGATTCTGACAATTGTTCACTAGCCTCTTTGGATTTTCTCAGGATTTTTATGGCGCGGGGTAGGAGAGGGGCCAGAGCCAGGGTGTCGATCCTCGACATCCGTGATCTAGGAGAAGAGGACCCCATTCGAATCCGTCTTGGTCTGGGGTTAACGTACCTGTGGGTAGGGGAAGATGTTAGGAAACATCTCTTTGTATTTTCCTCTAAGGCTATACTTCGTCAGTCACTGGATTACCTTCATCTGAGGCACGAGAAGGCTCGGGACAATGAGTTCCAAGTTATGTGCCCGGAGTGGAACAAAAGGATGTGCTTAAGTCGGGAAGCGAGCTCTCATTTTATGTTTCTGTACGAGCCTCTTTTTGCTAAGCTCAGATTGCAGCTTCCTCTCTCAGACTTTCAAATGACCATCCTTCGGACTCTGCGTGTAGCCCCGACTCAAGTTCATTGTAACATCCCGAAAATTAATAATTTCATAATAAATGATCATTTTACAATATTTGGGATTTTCTAGAATTTCTCTGGATTTTTCTGAGAACGCAGAATATTTTAATATATTCCTCGTTTTACGTGCACACTGAGCTGAGAATTGCTGAGGTCAGTGTAACGCTCCGGAAACTAATTATTTCACCGCTAATAGTCATTTTCTAATATTTGTGATTTATGTGAATTTTTCTGGAATTTTTCGGAAACGACGAATATTTTAATATATTCTTCGTTTTGCGTAAAACTCGAGCAGAGTCATGAAAATGACTGTAGTGTTTCAAAAATTGGAAAATTATATGACGAATAGTCGTTTTATAATATTTGCAATTTTTGAGAATTTTTCGGAACCGTCGAATATTTTAATATATTTCTCGTTTTGCGTGCTATTGAAAGGTTGAGAACCGGAGAACGCGATGTTTTCTATGAGAACCTTGGACTATGGACATGTCGACGGGGGATCTTACTAAACCCGAGACTTGACACAGTTTACGAGGTTTCATAATTTTTGAGAAATTCTAACAGATAAAAATAAATCAATACAGCGAAAAATTCATCTGTCAGATTAATTAAATACTCGACTTCATCGTCAGTAACTATTATCCATTGGATAATAGTGTGTAATAAAAATACTATCACATTATCCTAATGTAATCTACTTTATGTCAAATCTATCTACTTTAATTCAAATTTATTGATTAAATAATCAAAGCTTCCTTAAGAAGCTTTGACCCCAAGCTTTGACCACATGAATTAGCTTCCAAGGGAAGCCAATTTTTGTCACTCACTTCTCTCTCTCATTTGCGTAATCTGCAGCCCAAAAAGGAGAATGAATTGATTTGAATTATCCAAATAATTCATTTAACTCATTAACTCCCAAAGGCACCCTTTCTTTCTTCTTTTACGTTTCTTTTTCTTCTTTCTCTCTTCAAACATTTCTTTCTTCCTCTTCCAGCACCCATACGTCCAGCCACCCTCAAGAAACCCCAACATTCATAAAAATTTACATCAACCATGTTTTCTTAATCTCCTACTCCTTCTCATCATCTTTTGTGCTTGGAGTTTTCAAGAAAGCTTCCATCTTCAACCATTTCTCAAGCTTTGAAGGTGAGCTTCCATGGCTGAAAAATTTCAGACCTCCCCTCCCATTTTCGTTTCTGGTTTCCTCTTGATTTAATGGTCATTTCTTCTTCTTTCTTACATCATTACATTGTTCTAACTTGGACCACATTTTCTAGGGTTTTTGAGCTTCAAATCCGAAAATCAAGTGCTTCTTGGAATTTCCTTGGTTCTTCTTCTTCCTCCATTCTTCACCATTGAAGCTAAAGCTTTGAGCTTGGAGGTAAAGTCTTAACCTTCCTTTCACTTTCTTCTCATTTTCGTTTTTCTTGGTCACCTATGTGATCAAGAACTCTTTTCCCATGGTTTGAGTGGGCATTATGGAAATCACTCATATTGGTGTTCTTCTTGAAGGGAAAACGAAAATCTAGGGCAAGAAGAGGTAACACCTTGTGTTGTCTTCCAAATAGGTAAGAGGGAGACTACTCACTTCAACCACTTATGGTGGTGAGAAGACTTTGTATGTGTGTTGATGGAGAGATCCATCCTTGTATGCTCTTTGTATGCTTGCTTGAATTATAAATTTTGTATGATTTATTGATGTTTCGTTATGATTTATTGATGTTTCTTGCACGATTTGAAGTTGTATTTGAGTATCTTGTTGATTAAATATGATAATGATTGGTTTGATTTGAGTTAAAGGACCTGAGAACTCTGTTTTCTGCAAGTTTACGCGTGGTAATCGATTACACGAGGCTTGTAATCGATTACCAAGCTCTTTAAGGTACTAAATCATGATTCTGGAAATCTGGTAATCGATTACATCTCGTGTGTAATCGATTACAAAGATTCGGACTAGCTTGTAATCGATTACAAGAGTGGTGTAATCGATTACCAAGCCTCTGATGTCACGAAATGATGCCTCTGGGAATCACGTAATCGATTACAACTAGAGGGTAATCGATTACGGAGGTTCTGTTCAATTGGTAATCGATTACCACGCTTGTGTAATCGATTACAAGTGCCTTGAAGTTACGAAACGTGATTCTGGAATCACGTATCGATTACAATGAAATTGTAATCGACATGAAGGTTCATTTCTCGGTGTCGATTACAATGGTGTTTGTGTCGATTACCAAGATCCAAAAATGATATTTTGAGCTGGAAATGATTGAAATTATGGTTCCTTGTCCCTTGTAACTCAAACATAACCTCAAAACTCGGATTCAAGGAAATTACCTCACTTAAACATGATAGGAATATGTATTCATACCGATAGAAAAGAAATGACTTTGAAAACGGGATTCTTGGATCTATGATATGGAAATTGTGATATGTGTGTGATAAGGAATATATATGTTGATGCTTATATTGGCCTATGGTGGCATGTTATGTAATGGTATGAAATTGTGAATCATACATATCCATGCATAGTGTTATATGCATTGTGAATGTCCTTGTGGACTTTGTAGGCCAAGTTGCCTAGGAGATTGAACACACCTTAGTGCGGGTGTGAATAGACAAGTGTGGGTCGTGTTATGACCTCGGGGCGTCGGGGTGCGGGTCCTCCACATGGGCACTTTAGAGCTCCTCATGCACCGTGGGGCAAACCGATGCAAACACACCGACGATCCGGACTTGACACTGTCCTATATCGTGATCTAGTGTAGAATGTCTGTACAATGCCATGATTTGCGCATGAGAAAATTTATTGATAGCACTGGCCTCGGCGGACCGAGTTACGAGACATGTCTCCTGATCTTTCTCTCCGCTTGATTGAGTCTAGCTCCATGGAGTAGGAATTAGGAAAGCATGCGTTATACATCATTCATTCCTGGTCTTATGAACTGTTGAACATGAATGCCTGTAAATGATTATCTGATTTCTGGAAATGCTACCGTGATCTGCCTGTTATTGCTTATTGTTATTCTACCTTTACTATAAGTATCACTGTGATTATTGACTCTGATTATTGCTTAGAATTGAATTACTTTTATTATAAATTCCTTTGTTGTTATTGATGAATATATAATCTGTATTGCTTTATGGGCGCTCTGCGCCGTGTCGTTTTCTTACTGCCAATAATGGTAATGAAGGATGGGTGTCTCACCTCTTTCCTATATCCTTGTATGTCTGTTTTATATTTATATTGATGAAAGATCGTGAGGAAGATAAGGAGGGACCACACTTTGGTTGATTGGATTGGGCGTTTGGACAAGGTTTCTTCGGCTACGTGCGAGTGCAGTTGCGTGGAGGCATTGATGCCTGACTTGTTGACTGGGACTCCGGCGTTGTATGTGTATATTTCCAAGCTAGTAGTACCTATCCCCGGGTCACTACTTTTCCCCTTTTAGTGTTATATTCCCGCTGTATTTTATTGGACTCGTAATTGTTATATTTATGTCATCGAGTGATTTGTGTAAATTGACTATATATATATATATATATATATATATATATATATATATATATATATATATGTATAAGAGATATGATTTTATTTCAGGTGGTTGTATCATGACTTGAATACATTTATATTTCATTCGAGGCTCATATTTTCTACCTATGCAAATTGTCAAAAATGAAATAAAATAGACTCTTGAGAATTTAAGTTACTGTTATCATGACTGTGACACACTTGGATTTAATAACTGTGGTGTAATGACGATTATGCTTCGGTTGCTACATCAAGGGGTGTTACATTCATCCTAACGGCTGGGGGTACATTATAGCTTTTGAGAGGTTTTGCCGGGTGATGAGGTTGCGGTATTCGGTCAACACCTTCTTTTATTTTTATCATCGGGTGTGCCCCCAAGGTTCATCCGAGCAGAAGAACTAGCTCAGCATTCATTCAAGAGGTGGTCGTAAATCCTTTGACGTTTTCCAAGATAGGTTCAAAGGATGTAAGACAAAGTTTTTCAAAGTTATGGCGGTGGAGGGTTTTCATCCTTTTTTCCTGAAGGCGGACAGGGAACCAAAGTTCCCGTTGTACTGGACCCTGGATGCGTCGAGTACTCTTACTGTCCCGTTTGAGAAGAAGGAGAGTGACCTGAATCCGGAGGAGCTGAAGACTGTTAAGTTCATATCCCAGTATGCTAAGGACCACGAGAATATTAATATCAGAGATATCCTTGATATCCCTAATGATGACCTTCTTTATGCTTTATTAGGTGGGAAGTAGGATACTGTGGTCCACCATAGACTTTTTGCACATTGTCATTCTTTATATGGTTTTGGTCTACTTGACTTCTAACCTGTTTCTCTGTCTTGTTTCATTGAGTAAAGACATGTCGACCGCATCTTCTATGGCTGCCCTTTGGGCTTTAAAGGCCAAGAGGAAGGGAGAGAGTTCCTCCAGTGCTCCCTCTGCCACCACTCTGGTGTTTTCTGGCAAGGGTGTGGTTGTTGAAGAAACTCCTGAGCGACCGGGGTCACCTTCTTGAAACCAATAGCACAAGAAGAGGAAAGTAGTTGAGAGCTCTTCCGACCGGGGTAACAGGACGGCCTCGAAAGATGTTGGTGAGGAGAGGTTGAGTCTCTTACCTATTATTACTGGGTGTGTTGATCCCTAGCCGTTCATTGATGAGCGACTTATGAGTAATGATGTTTTGAGGCATATATCACGGCAGAACTTAGCCCAACTCCTAATCGAGCTTCAAGCTACAGCGCTTCGTACCGCTGCCGAAGTTCACCACATTAAGAGTTCCGTAGAGGAAAATGATAGGAGGATAGCAAAGGATTTCAAAAAGAAAGACAAAGAAGCTGAGGAGGCTGCCCGGAAGCTCGATACCGCCCTCAAGCTGAACGAGGACGCCCAAGTGCGGATCACTGATTTAGAGAAAGCTTTGGCTGAAGCCGAGTTAGCTAAGAAGAAGTTTGAGGTGGAGAAGCTCTAAGTCGAAGAGGCCTATGCCGCCATCCAAGCTCGTGTGAGTAAGTTAGGAAAAGATATGGATGCGTTGGTGGAGGTCTCTGAGAGGATTGCCAGAGAGCAATTTTAGAATGTTGTGACTCAAATTCAGTATTTCAACCCCAGCGTTGCTCTTGCTTTAGAAGGCCTCGATTCTGACAAGGTTTCCATGACGGCCAGCTTATCTTTACAGATGATATCCCTCAAACTGACTCTGGAGATACCCTGGAAGCTGTTCAGACTCTAGTCGAAGGGGAAGCTTAAGTTTTTTCTTTTTCTTTTTTTCCCCCTGCAAAGGGTTTTAATTTTTTAAAAAACTTGTGACATTTCCCTAAGTTTCAGGGCTTTATTTATATATCGTACTTTCTTTACACTTGCTTGGCTATTTTTCTTCATGGTCTAGTTTGAGTCCAACACCCACTATGGTGCTTGTTGTAAATGTTGTGGACTTAGAAATTTTTTTGCCAATGCGAAGAGAACCATGTTCCGGGTTCTTATGCCCATAACTCTGGGAATGTGGCTTCCCTCTTGACTTAGGTAGAAACAATGCCTTAGTCTACACTCTGATGCCCATGGTAACGAGTACTTTGGATTTTTTGGACTTAGGCAAATTTCAACACCTTAATTTATAATCCAATGCCCATCGTAGTAAGCTTTTGGAATTTTGGACTTAGGCAAATCTCAACACCTTAATCCATAATTCAACGCCCATCGTAGTAAGCTTTTGGAATTTTGGACTTCGGTAAAATCGTGTTAGTGCCTAAGGAAACTTATTCCTTAGGCGTGTATTTTTATTAAACCTTGCCTGGGGCTCTTTGTTAACTGTTTTAGTTTAACAGAATCCCATCTGACTTAGGTATAAGGGTGGACCGCGGGTCATCAAATCCGTTGTGCCACTGGCTTTAAAATAGTCAGTGTTAGGTATTGAAGTTGGGTGTTGACCCTATAGCTTACTACCAAAACTAGGTGTGCTATACCTCTTGACCTGGGCTTTTGATTTCTTATCCGAAAAATAGTATATGTTCTGAATAACTCTTTTTCATTGACAAGTTTTGGAGGACAAGGGTCTATACAAAGTTGAATGAGGATGGAACAAACATTAGTTTTACTAAAAGACTAGGCCGTTATAGGCATCTAGCTATAATATTTCCTAAGTTTATCTACATTCCAGTAGTTCTTGATTGCGCTGCCTATCAGAGTTTCCAGCATGTAGGCTCCCTTGCCGGTGTTAATGACAATACGGTAGGGCCTTTCCCAGTTAGGGGCTAGTTTCCCTTGGAAGGCATTTCTTCCTCCGATGTCCGCTCTCCAGAGTACCAGATCTTCTAGTTGGAACCTCCTTAGTACCACTTTCTTATTATATCTGGCCTCCGTCCTTTGCTTGAGGGCGGTATCGGGTATGTGGGCCATGCGTCTTCTTTTTTCTAACAGGTCTAGGTCTTCCCTGACCAATCTAGGGTTATTGTCAGGTGAAAATTATTGATGACGCCAACTCGGTTCTCCTATTTCTACTGGATCATAGCTTCGCATCCATAGGTGAGTTTGAAAGGGATCTCACCCGTGGTAGAGTGGGGAATAGTCCTGTAGGCTCAGAGGACATGGTCGAGCTGCTCATCCCAATTTCCCTTAGCTTTATCCAGTCTTCTTTTGATTCCTTAGACAATAATTCGGTTGGCGGCCTCTGCTTGTCCGTTTGTCCTGGGATTTTCTACGGCACTATAGTGATGCTTTATTTTTAGTCCGGCCAGCAGTTTTTTGAATCCCTTATCCTTGAACTGAGTTCCGTTGTCCATTATGATGGACTCCGAAATTCCAAATCTGGTGATGATGTGGTTCTAAGTGAATTTCTGGATTTAGGCTGCAGTGATTGTGGCTAAGGGTTCTGCCTCAATCCACTTCGTAAAGTAATCTAATGTTACCACCAAGTATTTTAGCTGCCCTGGGGCTTGGAGGAATGGGCCTAAGATGTCCATTCCCCATCTGTAGAACGGCCAGGGCACGAACATTGTGGATAGCTCCTATGAGGGGACCTTGTAGTGGTTTGAGTGGCGCTGGCACTTGTCACAAATCCAGACATGTGCATGGGAATCAGCTTCCATTGTTGGCCAGTAGTACCCTGCCCTTAGTGCTTTTAGGGTCAATGTTTTGCCTCCCAAATAGTGTCTACAACTTCCTTCGTGAACCTCGGTCAGAACGTATTCTGCTTCTTTCGGGGTAAGGTACTTGAGGAGGGGAGAAGAGAAGCCACGTCGGTACAAACGACCATCGTAGATAGTGTACCTCACTGCTGTCTTGGTTAGCTTTGAGGCTTCTTTAGGATCTGAAGGCACGACTCCGGACTGCAAGTATTCCATGATAAGGGTGATCCAAGATGACCCTTCTTCTTCTACTTGAAAGACGACATGATTCGTGATAGAGGGCTTAGGAAAGGTTTGTTGGATTACTGATCGGTTGTTGCCAGGGCTTTTGGTGCTGGGAAGTTTAGATAAAAGGTCAGCTCTGGAGTTCTGCTCCCTTGGGATATGCATAATCTTAGTTTCTTCGAAGCCTTTGAGGAGTTCTTGGACTTTAACCAAGTACCTTTGCAGGAGTGGCTCCTTGGCTTGATATTCACCTCGAATTTAAGAGGTAGCGAGTTAGGAATCATTATAGAGCGTGATCCTGGTTGCCCACAAATCCTTTGCCATTGTTAGTCCGGCGATGCACGCTTCATATTCAGCTTGGTTGTTCGAGGTTGGGAACTCGAATTTCAAAGAATGCTCTAGTGTCAGTCCTTCTGAATTTTCCAGAATTATGCCAGCTCCGCTTCCTTTGGGATTTGAGGACCCGTCGACAAAATTGGTCCAAGGAATTCCCTTTGGGTCACCATGGTCCGTCGTGAGCTCTACCAGGAAATCAGATAATGCTTGGGCCTTTATAGCTAGGCATGGTTCGTAAGCAATCCCGAACTCGGAGAGTTAAATTGACCAGGCAATCATTCTTCCAGCCAGGTCTGGTTTGTGCAGTACCTGGCGAATGGGCTGGTCCGTCCTTACTACCATGGGGTGGCATTGAAAATACTAAAGCAGTCTTCTTTCCGTGGTGATAAGTGTGAAAGCAACTTTCTCAACCTTCTGATAACGGAGTTTGGCTCCTTGCAAGACCTTACTCATGAAGTAGACTAGCTTTTGGCCTTCGTCCGTCTCCCGGATTAACACCAAGCTTATGGCCTCTTCATGGACTGAAAGGTACAGGTAGAGCATCTCTCCGGGGTCCGGCCTTGTCAAAATAGGATGGGAGGACATAAGCTCTTTTAAAGATGAAAATGTGTCTTCGCATTCCGGAGTCCATTCGAAGTTCTTCTCCTTTTTGAGTAGTTTGAAGAGGGGAAGAGACTTATGGGCCGCTTTGGAAAGGAATCTTGTGAGGGTCGTTATCCTTCTTGCTAGCTGTTGTATCTCCTTGACACTATAGGGACTCCTCATATCTAGTAAGGCTTGGTATTTGTCAGGATTGGCTTCGATTCTGCAGTGGGTTAATATAAACCCCAAGAATTTGCTAGCTCGGACTCCGAAGGTGCACTTTTTCGGATTCAATCTCATGTTGTGCTTCCTGATT
This sequence comes from Ormosia emarginata, assembly GCA_029884605.1. Taxonomy (NCBI): domain Eukaryota; kingdom Viridiplantae; phylum Streptophyta; class Magnoliopsida; order Fabales; family Fabaceae; genus Ormosia; species Ormosia emarginata. Next base: position 51,168,941 of record JAQQTP010000081.1, on the reverse strand, counting down.
TGTATAAACACTTCTTCAAGGTCCGCAGTGTGCGATCCATCCTGTGGGGTTTTTACTATCATGTCATCGATGTAGACTTCTAGCATCTTTTCCACTTAGTTCTTGAAGACTCTGTTCATCATCCTTTGATAGGTGGCTCTCGCATTTTTTAATCCAAAGGGCATAACCTTATAGCAGTAGCTTACCCTATCAGTGATGAAGGTGATTTTTTCTTTGTCTCCGGGGTACATTGGAATCTGGTTATACCCAAAGTAGGCATCCATGAATGATAGCCACTTGAAGCCTGAAGAGCTATCAACTAATTTGTCTACATTAGGAAATAGATACGAGTATTTTGGGTAGGTTTTGTTCAAATTTGTGTAATCTATGCACATTCTCCACTTTCCATTAGATTTTTTCATCAGGGCCACGTTGGATAACCACGTGGTATAAGCAACCTCTCTGATAAACTAACAACTTAACAATTCTTTTACTTGTTCCTCAATGACCCGCTACCTTTTAGAGTTGACCTTCCTTTTCTTCTGAAATACTAGCTTCATATCTTCCCTTATGGACAAGCAGTGGCAGATGAAGCAAGGGTCGAGCCCCGACATGTCAGACGACGTCCAGGCAAATAGGTTCTTATTTTTCAACAATAGCTCAACCAATTCTTGTTTCTCGTCTCCATCTAAGTGTGCTCCAATCTTAGTAATCTAGTCTGGTCGGGATCCCAGTTGAAGGGGCTGCAACTCGCCTTCTGGCTGGAGTCTGGTACCACAAAGTTCCTCCCTGACATCCAACTCTGTCATCAGTATGTTGACTTGATCCAAGACCGGGTTGAGATTGACTGTTTTCCCATTTCTGGGCACCCTACAGATCCTCAAGCTCTCGTTGTAGTATTTCCTGGCGGCCACTTGGTCGCCTTTGACAATGACCACCTCATTGTGTTTACTTGGGAATTTCATCACGAGGTGGGTGGTGGAGACAACGACGCTAAGAGCGTTTAGAGAAGGGCGCCCTAAGATGATATTGTAAGTCGAAGGGCAGTCTACGACCAAGAACCTTACCTTGATTGTCTTGAAGAGCTTGGAAGATCCCAAAGTCAAATGAGTTTCATAATACCCAACCGGGGTGATCTTTTCACTCGTGAAGCCTGTCAGCTCTCCGTCATAAGGGGTCAAATCTGACTGCGGGAGTTCTAACTTCTGGTAGAGGTCCAAAAACATAATATCTACCAAGCTTCCTTGATTCACGAAAATTCAGCGGACATCGGCATTGGAAATAATCCCGGAGATGACGAGGGGATCGTCATGATCCGGGATGATTCCACCGTATTCCTCGTCTGAAAAAGTAATACATGGCATTTTTCTTTCCATGGTGCTAGATTTGGATTTAGAGTGGGAGACGTTGAACACCGCCATCCTTAACGCTTTTTTCCGTGCTCCATTTGACGGCCCTCCTCCAGCGAATCCTCTTGTGATGGTATTGATCATCATGTTTGGTTCGAGACGACAATCGTCATTGTCATTGGGTGAAAAGTTCATGTTTCTTCCCTGCTGGTCATTGTCATTCTGGTGAGGTGGCGTCTGGGATCTTCCACTCGGACTTCAGTTTCTCCTCCTGTGGGGAGGAGATGGACTCCGTCGCTTATCCTCTCTGCGTCTACTACGATGCTCATCATTTTGGGTATGGAGGATGTACTACTGCAATCGTTTGACCTTGATCAGGAACTCAATGGCATCACGCAGTTGGTAGTAGTCTTCAGTGTCGTAGCCATAACCGTTATGTCATGTACAATGTTTGGAGTGGTCTTTTTGCTTGTACTTTTTGATGGGGGCCGGCCTCCAGATATTCTAGAACTTGGTCTGCATTACCTCCCTCAAGATCATTTCTCGAGGGGCGTTTAAGCGGGTATAATAAGAATACCTTCTCCGTGGTGGACTACCTTTGGGACGCCGGGACCGTGAGGAATCGTGATTGGGCTTTTGATGAGGGCAATCATCTTTATCCCATCTCCTTTGGTCCTCCGTTGCTTCCTCAAGGTTGAAGTACTTTTGGGACCGTCTTTGGAACTCACCCAAGTTCTCAGGCTTCTTCTTTACGAGGGACACAAAGAATTCAGAACCCACACGGAGGCCACTCTTTGCGTAATGAAGGGCGACCTTGTCGTCAAAGTTTTCTACGTTAGTGCATGCCGCCATGAATCGTCTCACATAATCACGGAGGGGCTCATCTCGCCCCTGTCAAATCTTGGCCAAGGATTCGATGGACTTAGGCTGCTCCTTACTAGTGGTGTATTAGAGCAAGAACAGTTATTTCATGTCTAACCAATCTACCACGGATTTTCGTAGTAGACTGGAGAACCATTTAAGGGCTCCCTTTTTGAGGGAGAGAGGGAAAGTACGACATAGCAACTCAATGGATCCATCGTGGAAACACATGGATTGCTCGAAGGTGTTCACGTGCTCCTGGGGGTCCGTGGTTCTGTCATAAATCTCCAAGTTGGCCAGGATCTTAAAGTTCCTGGGGACGCGATACTCCATAAGTTGGTTAGAGAAAAGATGCTCCTGGAGGCCGCAGTTCGAGTTGTTGTTTTGAACATTGGACACCGTGGCTTCGGGATGACCCCTTCTTTAGTTATTCTCTACGTTACGTCCTCCGTTAAGATGGTTCGACCTGGATTGGTTATCATGCATGGCCCTTTGTATGTCTTCTAATCTTTGATATTGCTCATTCAACATGGCCATGTGTTGTTGTAGCATGTCCTGGAATTGACATTGGGACATATGGGACTGGCTCCCTTGTTTGGAACGAGATACTCAGTTGCCAGCCTCGCCATTTGGTTTCCCAAGCGCTGATGCAATAGGATCCTGTGTTTTTGGGTGTTGGGGTTACCCATTTGGCCTTGGATTCCAAGTCTTTCCCTTATAGAGACCTTGCGCGAGGGGTTGGGACTTTCGTTTGAAATCGAAGTAGAGTGTCCATCACGCTAGTGTTCTGCATTGAATGCCTGGTTTCTCGTGGCGGTGGCTTCAACCGCAGGTGGTAGGACAAGGTAAGGAGGGTATTACACAGCAGGAACCTGCCTATGGTTAGTAGAAGTTTGTGCAACGTTGGTTCCCACAGACGGCGCCAATGTTCTGATGTAGAACTAGAGGATGCCTGAAGAGACACGTGTACGGTAGTTTCCTCCTCCTCGTGCAGCTGCTGCCACCATAAGCCTTGAGCAGGTGGGTTGGGTACTTGCAAAGGGACTCTAACGCTTAAGTTAGGCGATGCTCTAAGAGGGTATATACCGTAAAAATCACAGTTACCTTACTAGAATGATATAGTCGGATATTTATAGTGCATTTGCAGAGTCCTTGAGCATTCGTCGCAGAGTGCAGACACGTTGAGATCGTGGCCTAACAGAGGGTGCCTCCTCCTCACGATTGTTTAGGCAGAACCCTAACGGAGGGTGCCTCCCTCCCACGATTGTCCAGACAGATCCCTAGAATCTCGGGACTATCACGTTAGTGGCCACCCACCTTTGGCAGACAGTTATGGTCCCCACACTCTAAAGGTCATAATTGGCAGTTGTCAGAATCTGCACAAACCTATGGAGTATTATTGGGAGATACGACTAGTACCCGTGTACGGACAGCTTACCGGGATGCTTACTCCGAAGTCTGGTAATGTGTATGCCGAGTTTAACTTTTAAGGGCGGGATCTCGGACTACGGACCAGAACATGTATCCTTTTGGATATTGTGGCTACTATACGTGATGTGCCTTTTGTTCGTAATTCTGCCATGTCTGATGTTCTTGCTTGAACTGTTAATGCTTCAAGCATTTTCACCGTGAAGTCTGCCTATTGGTGGCTTTTAGCTGAAAATCGGAATTTTAATACTCAGCTGCCTTGGTCGTGGATTTGGAAGCTTCCCACTTCGGAGAAGGTTCGCTTCCTCATTTGGTTTTGTTGGCATGAATCTCTCCCTACCAACTTGCTTCGGTTTGAACGTAGTATGGCCAATTGTCCTTTGTGTTCAATGTGTGGTTTGCAAGAAGAGGATGAGCTGCATAGTCTTCGTAAGTGCAGCAAGTCTTATAATGTCTGGTGCTGTCTGGGGTAACAACCGAATTCTTCTTTATTCACTGCTCAATTTCGGGACTGGTTCCAGAATGCTACTAATGGTAATACTTACTTTTTCTTAGCTGGTTTATGGTGGGTTTGGAGGAATCGATATGCAGCTACTATTGCTCATGATAATTGGGAAATTGCCTATATCATTCGTAATGTTATGATGTTGGCTGATGTCAGTAAAGCTGTGTTTAAAGATCACATAGTGGTTCACAGAGACCCTCGCTGGGTTTGTTGGAACCGTCCTCCCCCTGGCTACGTCCAACTCAAAGTGGATGGAAGCTCTTTTGGGAACCCAGGGAGCTTGAGTTTTGGACGTGTTATTCGGGATGAAAACGGCTCTTGGATCATGGGTTTTTCTGATTCTATTGGTTTTGCTACCAATCTGCTTGCTGAGCAGAAAGCTATTCAGAGAGGTCTCCTCCTTTGTTGGGAGCTTGGTTATAGGCATGTTGTTGGTTCTTCTGACTCTTAAGAAACTATTCGTTTGGTGAATGGGAGGGCTTCTGAATTTCATGCCTATGGTTCTATTGTCTTTGATATCAGGAGAATGTTGAATGCTGATTGGAACTCTTCTTTGGTGCACACTCTTCATGAAGGAAATCAATGCGCGGACCATATGGCAAAATTGGGTGTCTCTGGAGATTAAGTCTTCCGTACCTGGACTACACCTCCTCCTGCGATCAGTCTTGCTCTCCTAGCAGACTCTGCTAGTGTTGCTTTTGTTAGGCCTTAGTCTTTGTTGTTTTATTTTTGCTGTACCAAAAAACTATCGCCATTTTTGTATTCATCCTGTATTTGATCTTCTTTAATACTATACTCTTTCTGATATTGAATTTCTTATGAAAAAGAAGTAATTTCTAACTATATTCTATCTTTAAAATCTAGAAATGAGAAGTTCTGAAAGGTGTGGAATCTAGTATACTATGAAAGAGTCTTTAGACTCTACACTCAAATTACATTTAAAGTTGCATTGGAATAATTCTAATAACATTCACTGAAGTTCAACTAATTAAATTTTCATTCACAAATTTGATTCTATATAACAAAGAAAAAATTCATATAATATGGGAGAAATTATTGTGGTATCCTTATGTGTATTATATATATTAAGGTGAATTATTAAATATTTTGAAAGAATTAAGAGGAGATGAGCTGGTTGTTTGGGTTTAATAATAAAAAACTATAAGATAAAAAATCGATGTAAAACAAACACAAGTAAATATGAATGTTTGAAATTAAAAGAGATAGAAATAAGAAGATTGTACACAAGATTTATCCTGATTCAACCACAATCTGAGACTTATACCAAATTTCCAAGCAACTGTTCAAGATTTTCTTCACTTGTCGAATTCTTGCTTACAAGGATTTCGACAAACCTTCCTCTACTTCTATCCCCAAAGCAAAGTAACAATGGTTTTTTTCTCCGAAGAACACCATCAAACCTCCTTCTATCTCAACCTGAAATCGAGTATCTAGATCGAAAGGAAGCTCATGCTAACTAAGGGTGACAAATGAATAGATTAGTTTGATTTTGGATCATAATGGATAGAACTAAAATAAACTATTAATCTATTTAAAATCCATTACAAAATTCTTAACATTATCTAATCGATCCATGACTCAATTTAATGGAAAGATATTCAATCCATCTATTAATTCATTTTAATGGATTGAATGGATGGATATCCAACTCACTCATTTAAAAAAAATATCTTTAAAAATTTTCATTTTCTCTCTCAAAAATATTTTTCTCTCTAAAAATTTACATTCTCTCTCTAAAAAATTTTATTCTCTCTAAAAAATGTTTATCTCTATAAAAAGTTTCATTGTCTCTCTAGAAAATATTTCTCTCTCTAAAAACTTTCTTTCTCTCTCTAAAAAATTTTATTCTCTCTCTAAAAATTTTCATTCTCTCTCAAAATTTTCTTTCTCTCTAACATTTACATTCAGTTGTTTGAACCAAAAAAAATGTAAAATACATCAGATAGTTGAATTGGTTTTTAATTGGATATTCGTTGGATATCCAGTGCATGTTTTGGTTAGATTACTAACTATCCATAACTAAATTTAATCCATTTGATCCAATCCAATAAAATACATTATTTTAATTGAAAGGATTGAACTGGTTTTAATTTGGATAGATTAAAAATTAATGAATTTTATTATCAGCCCTACACTCTCTTCCTTTTTTCACTAGAATAAGAGAACCTCTCTTTTTCAAATGCTCTTATAATTGAGCTACATAAATTCACAACTCTCTCTAGAGTAGATATGCCAATATAAAGCATCAAGAATGAGGAAGAACAGAGGATGACAATAATGGAACAATTCCTCTTTGATTTTTGAGCCTGTATGTTGTTTGATCTTCTCCAAAGGACTACTTTTTTTATAGTGGAGGAGTTCTCCTAATTTTGCAAGTTGTTGGAGAGTGAAAGCATTCAAGAAATGGTCTCTTTAATGCATGGAAAGTGAATCTCATGTAAAACGCATAGTTGCTCTTTTTGTTTCCTATAGTTACTCCTTTGCCCAATAGTTATTCCTTTGCCCAGTAGTTGCTCTAATAATTACTTCTTCTTTCTAATTTTTGTATGGAAGCAACTCAACAATTTTTTAATGTTAGAAATAAGTCATAAGGGATGGAGCCCAATCATAATGATGTAGACAAAATTACTCCATTCTCATAATAAACTTTATAGAGTATATTCCAAAACATTCCTTATTTAAGAATTTACAAAATGAACATAATAATTCAAGGATTCAGCACATATCATAAACTTACTAACCCCAATTTGAAATTCAAACATAAAGCACATGATAAAATCTAGCTTAAACATTTAACCGACATCAAGGGGTTTAAACAAATCAATCGTAATTACAATTATCACAAGCTATAATCGTGAAAATTAAGTTTAAACAATTTTACCTATGCATCTTATCATTTTATTCAAATTCAAATCAAATGGCACACAATTTTTTCACATACTCAAAGACTTAATATTCATCAATAATATTTAAAAACCCAACACATTTATTAATAATTTATTTCACAATAAATATTTAAAAGTTTATTAAATATCACTAACCAAGAATAAATATTTAACTACTCACCTTAGATACTAATAATATGAATACCATAGTAACCCCCTAATATAGTTTTTGATAAGGGGCATTCAAGTACCACAGTTAGGGGTGTTCATAATGTCAGATTGGTCTAATGACCCTGAAAAACCAAATCGAACTAATTAAATTGGTTCAAGTAATCAGGTCAAATCTAATCAAAACTGATCTCTATTAGTTTAGTTCGCTTATTCATGATTTTTGAACCCCAAAACCCGTATACCAAATCAACCTTAAGTTTTATTTTATTTTATTTTAATTGTATGCTATTATGTTGTGCATTTTGTTGTCTTTGTTGTTTAGGAACAAGGACCTTTATACTTTCATCTTCCTCATTTGAACTAAAACTCAAAAGAGAGACCACCCCTAACTCCAAGTGCCATAGTTGCTGAGGAGCTCTCTACGTAGCCGTTGTGCCAGCTTGTAACCTGTGTGTTACTTTAACTGTGATGCTGACTACAAGCGACCATGACTTGCAAGCTGTGAGTGGAGTCATTCATGACCTATGAACTAAAAGAAATTGGGGTTGATGAATAGGCTTGGATATGTGGCTCTTCAGGCAGTGGCTATATATAACTCTAAGGATCCCGAAAGCTCCAATAAGGAAGAGAAAAAGATGTTAAAAAATTTGTTTCATTGTGCCTTTTATTGATGCCCATTCGGGCTTTCTCATATTTCTTCCTCTGCTTTCATTTTTAATTTAATTTTTCTTTTTGGATAATCAAGATGATAGTATTTTTTGAGAAAGCTTGGATTTTGGACGTCCTACTAAATAAAGTTTTAACTTTTATGCATATTTATGCTACCTTTTTATTTCAATGGGTTTGCCTACCTAAGCTTGGTTGGTTTGGTTTGGTTTGAATTGACTTTAAAAAAAAATTAAAAACCAAACCAAACCAACCCAACCCAACCAGAGTTAGTCGATTTAACGAAGCCATGAACACCCCTTCATAGTCCTAACATCAGTAACAACCTTCATGTGTGTTGCATTGAGAGTATCAACATGTATAATTAAGTTGCATACTTGTAACAAAATTTACATGACTAGGTATTGTTTGTCCATTTTTAGGCCACAAGTACATGAATCAAACAAGTAATACAATTTAAGAGTAAGATATCATTCCCACGAGGATAATGAAATTTCTAATGCTAAATATCAACTAATAACTTAAATAATTCTATTCAAGAACATAAAAATAGGAAAAAGTGCATTTAAACTAATCTAACAACTGAAAAGCAATAAATGAAAATTAAAGATAATAGTTAGAGATTAGGGAATCCTTCTTCACCTCCTATTTCAATTAATAACATGCAACTTTTTAAGCAATATTAATGAATTAGTTAAGTTAGCTTAAGAATCTACTTTAGTTAAAAGCCTATGTCTAGGTCATTTAATCATGCTTCATTTACCTAATTCACTATGTTTCTATGAGAGGTAGAGCAAAATCCATTCATTAAGGACTATTCTCAAACACCTACTATGTATGGTTAAGAAGTATATTTCTATCCCATTAGCGAATCAATTCATCCCACCATTAGAATGAAATCGAACATGTATCAACCATACATATGATCTCAAATCCAAATTCCTATGTCTAGGTTCATCAGATTTCAACAAATCACTTAAAAGTTAGCCAAACCATCAAGAGCATTAAGATCCATATGATTGAATAAAGCCAAACATCAATATAAACTCAAAGAAATACAAAATCATCAATATTCATATAAGGATCCAAAGTAATCTCTAAACACAGCTTAGCTACTCATTAAACACGAAAATATACAACAAAAACCATGTTCATGATATAGGGAAGAGAAAGAAGTGAAGGGAAAAGGAAAGAAGCTCATAGATATGATCTTTGATGCTTGAATCTCCTTCCATGAAGAAGATGGCCTCCAACCTTGGCTCATCTAGCTTCCTCTCAACCCAAAAATGAAAACCTAGCCACAACTTTCTAATCTAGAACAAGCTCTCCTTTGCAAATCTAATAAAACAGTATTTATAGGCCCAAAAAACTGAGTCACACCATGGCGTTCACACTTTTGCACCGCGGTGCACGTGTAATTTAGGTCACCACGCTGCGGCATTAAGTCCTTTGCACCGCAGCATGCTAGCCTCGGGTTTCAGTATGTAGCAGGCTGAATGCATCACGCCGTGGCATGAACTTGCCTGCGCTGCAGCGTGATATGCTGAACTTCACACTTTGCTTTCTCTTAAGCTTCCTTTTTCAATGTTGGTCCAAATCTTCCACCAATCTACTTGTTTGGAACCCTTCTTGCATTAGAGAAATCACCAATTTAATAAAAGTTACAAATCCACTTAATTAATTAAATAATATGCATAATTTGCTCAAGATCATATACGAAAATATCAAGATTGAATTCAGCAAGTATAAGCCTAAAATCTTCCATATATGCATAATAGCAAGGAGGAAGCTATCAAATAAAGCATAGATATAGGGCACAAATAACTACATTTCATGGAGTTATCAGGTATGCAAATGGGACCACTGAGTGTCCCTTAGAAAAATTTGGATTGGGATCTTTTAAAGTGAAGGGTGCACACGAATAATAAATCACGTTAGAATATCTAGAACATATCTCGGAACTAAATTAGGCTTGATTTTGTGTTATCTTAGGGATTTGATTCATACATAATTAGAGATACTATTTTGATTATATTTTATTGTACTTCCTTCTTTATATAGATTCCCTCTTCTATAAATAAGAATTCTTCTTGTACACACTGATTAATTCAGAGATAATTCAGAGAATATACATAAACATTCTCTTAATTTTTTTCTGTGTCCCTATTTCGAAACAGAGTAGTACCATCCTCCGTGACCTATTTTATCACTATTCCACTACATAGTTCCCAAGAATCTGGAACTCTGATTAGTCATCTCTCATGTCATGTTCTCTTTCTGACTTCCTCTCTCTATCTCTCCAATGTCACTTTCTTTCTCCTATTCATAGTTGGCTTCATCTCCACTATGCTCATCCGTTGCGCATCTCTGTTGCGCTCCTTTGCTGCACATCTTCGTTACGCTCCTCCGCTCTTCCGTCGTGCTCCTAATCAGTTCAGTTTGATCCGGCTTGAAAGATTAGCTTCGTCTCCGTTGCTCCAGCCTCCGATCAGTTGTCTGATTCAGCCTGAAAGATTGCCTCTATCTCTGTTGTTTCAACCAAATGCAGATTGATTCCATCCTAGATGCAGTTTGGCTCTGTTTCCATTATGATTGTCCCAAATGCATATTGGTTCAATCCCAAATGTAGTTTAGACCTTTTGACTTTTCCAAAATCTCGATGTTGTGTTGTTAGATTATTTTTTAATGTATTTTATTTTAGTGTGTTTAATTGTAACAAACTAAAACTTAGTTTTAGCTTGAGGGGGAGTATTAGAATATTTAGAACATATCTCGGAATTAAATTAGGCGTGATTTTGTGTTATCTTAGAAATTTGATTCACACATAATTAGAGATACTATTTTGATTATATTTGATTGTATTCTCTTCTTTAAATAGACACCCTCTCTTATAAATAGGAAATCTTCTTGTACACACTAAAAAATTCAGAGATAATTCAGATAATATATAGAAATCTTCTCTAGACTTTTTTCATGTCCATGTTTCTCTATTTCTAACAAATCATAAATTTGTGAGAATTTTATTCTATTAATTTTCTCATTAGTAATTACTACTTTTATTTTTTTAAAATATATATATATATATCTCAAACTTTAAAGAATCCAAATCTGCAAAATCCTCTATAATTGAGTGTTTTGTTTAAGTATTTATTAATTCAAAATCCACTTCATTAATGAAGGTCAGAATTAGTCTTTTGCCTGGTCTGTGTATAGCATTGCATAATACTTCTCCACTTCAAAATATATGCTTTTTTTAAAAAGAAATATTTTGTTCTAATTTATTTGTCGTTTTTAAAATTCAATGAAGTATTAATTATTTTTTTAACTTTATTCTTATCTCATAGTATTTTCACTCTATAGAATGAAAGATAGCATTAATGAATGATAATATTTGAACTATTTATATAAGGAATTCACTAATGAGTGCCCTTAGGGCATTGGTAAAATAATAAAAAATAAAAAGTATTAAATACAAATATTTTGTTAATAAGTGCCCTATAAGGAATCAAATGAAAAGTAAAGTTTTTTTAAATTTCTAATGTATGAAATACTTTACTCTTTATTTAATATATTTTATTTTTTAATTCATTAAAAATTGTCTTTAGGGCATTCATTAAGCAAACCTAAACAAAAAATAAAGCATTGAATACATTAATAACTCAAAAAGCATTTAAACCTTTTTTATTTAAATAATTAAAAGTATTTAATAAAATTTACTAAATACTTTTTAACCAGTGCCTTAAGGAAATCATTAGCAATACTCATTTTATCAGGGGCAAAGGGTAGTGTGTGGTGACCCCCGCCCCCCAAATTTTTCTGAAAAAACAATTTTGTATGCAATTTTTTTAAAATATAAAAATAGTTAAGCTTGGCCCCCTAAACAAAGTGTAGTTAACTTTGGCCCCTCCAAAGAAAGTTTTCTAGTTTCGCCCTTGCTTTTATAAAAGTTAATTTAGTCAAATACAATTACATTTTTCTAAAGAGATTATTTAATAGCTTTATTAATCTTTGAGTAATTTCCTTAAATGATAAATATTATAAAAAATAAAAAATACAAAAAAAAATATTTATTTTCATTTTTTTGGCTAAAGATAATAAAATTCATTTCCCGAAAGGATAACACAAATACACCTCTAGCACACCATAGCATAAAGGAAAAAGATCAAAATCCCCATAAAAATCTAATAATGAAGACTAACGGAAAGAAAATACGTGAAGATGTAAGTGAATACTATTGGTAATCTGATTTTTTGTTTAAGCTGATTGGTATTTACGACTTAATAACACAAAGTTGTAATGATCTTGATGAAGTCATGTACGGGGCATACTTGCCTATCATGTGTTTGATATAAAACCTGAGCAATGGATCATTCTAAAAGCATTCAAAGTATTATTGAATTGGATTTTAGGAAACTTATTTGGGTGTGATTAGACTCAATTTGATGAGAACCAGAGTTTCTTTGTTATTCGTTGGGTGAATGAAGTGAATTTAAGCTACTCTTAATGTCATGTTAATGTCATGTTGGTTTCTAATGCAGCCATGAATAGGCGTATGAATATGTTGCAATTCTGCTTTTGAACTTGAGATGTTTTATGGTCTCTATTTCTTATCTGGGTCAAAATCTGATTATATGAGAATATGTTGAATTTCATGTGGGCTTAGTGTGCTTGTGCAGTGTTCTATCATGGCAATGAATTTTTATATTCTTGTCAGATTGGTTTAAATGATCCCAACAAGTTTTGTGACCTGTTTGGATTGTGTTCTTGATGGGTATAATTCTTGAACTAAAAATTGCTTACCATTTGTTCTTGTCGCTATCTTTTGTCTTGGGACTTCTTTGAGCATCTTGGATATTCTTGAAAGGTTGATTTTTGAAAGTGCTTGCCTAATAAAGGAGTTATAAATCATTTGCTTGAGCTTTTTCTGGGGACATCTTGTGGCAATTTGCTGATTGTTTACATCTTGGGAATTATGGATTGAAGTCTTGTTGGAAGTAAAAATAAAGATTTGGCAGTTCGTCGGTTGATGGTGTTTAAGGAAATTCTCTGAAGTGTTGAACCGACAGAAATGCTAAACAGAAATCGACAGTAGCATTGAATAAAGAGGGAAATTCTAATGTGGCTGATATACTGATATTTTGAAGAAGACTTATCCGACAGGAAGATTACATCAAGTCGACGAAAATTGGTTAAGAATAATTGAGTCTTGGTTTCATCGAAAAGCGGATACTTCTTGAAGGAAGAAACCGCTCGAACGTGTTAGTCTTTTTAGGATGACAGTTATTTTTGATATTTGTCTATAAATACCATAGTCATAATGTAAAAAGTGGAGGTTATTTCTTGATACAAAATCCTAACATCTCAACCCGAGCAGATTAAAGGATTTTTGTCCAAGTATGCCTTCCTTTTCCATTTCATGTCATTTAAATTAATGCAATGTTCCTTTGAAAATTCTTTACTTTTTCAGCCTCGTTTTTTAAATTTTCTTTACAGTTCTTCGCACTTTTATTTGCTTTTCTTTACTGCTTTTCCATTTAAATTCTGCACTTTAATTTCGTGCCATTTACATGCTTTCAATTAATTTTCTGCATTTTAAGATTCCTGCAAAGTTTCTTTAAATTTCTTTAATCTTTCCTTTCTGCATTTTCCTGTTCATTTTACTTCAAATTTCTTAAATTTCTTCTGTTTACTGTTAAAACCATTTTTATAACGAGATTACCACATAACTCGTGAACCCGCATTCGTTTGATAAAATATATTTGTTTGTTGGAATTAATTCTGAATCTTTGAACCAAAATTCCACATAAACAAATTGGCACGCCCGGTGGGACGAGTTTAGAGTAACTCGTAGTGTCATAAGAAATGGTTTTATGCGTTTAAGGAGTGGAAGATTTATCTACTCTTCTCAGAATACGCAAACCATGAGTAATATAAGTAGTCAGGCGTCGGATACACCTTCGACAAATAGTTCTTGTGTGCCACCCTCAAGTATCGTTAATCTTGGGTCGGTAGAGGATGTTATAGCAATCGGTGCTCTCCTGAGTAATCCAAGAGTGAGTAACAAGTGTTACTGGAATGACTCAAATTCGCCGAGTCAACCAAGTAACCAAAGTATAATAAATTCAAATTCGAGGTTTGTGCCCCAATATGGGTTGCCACCGAATTATGTACCTCCTATTATGGCACAAACGGGACTTGGCGCTACTTTAACTAATACTTGTCGGACAATCAGTAGCTTCCACAAGGCCAACCACGATAAGTTCGGCCTTGGCAAGTTTTGGTAGCCAAAGAGTAGGGGTTGCAAGTACAAGCAATCCAACTACTTTTCGACAAGAGAGATCGAATTTGGGACCGCTTTTCCCAAACATGTCGAGAGATAATCCCAATATAACAGGGCCAACTATGAATTCTTTGGCCGCTTTTCGACAACAGATGGATGAGAGTAATCATGATATGGTGCATATGTTTACTCAGCAAATGGGTCTTTGTGATTACGCCAATCATGGAAAATACAAATAATGTTTGCAGTGCATTGGCCCAGCAAATGGCAAGGCTAAACCAAGCCTTAGGACTAGGTGATGTAACCAATGATAATATTCAGGGAGCCCAGCCTGGGGTAAATAGGGAAATGGTCACACCGCAGGCAAATGTGGGGCAAAATCAACAAAACTTAGATCAATTAGGCCAAAATGATCAGCCACGTTTGGAATATGGAAATGTCCATATGCTCCGTCGAGGAAATGAGGATCAAATGGCCAGAAATGATGTAGCCATGAGGTTGCTTCGACAAAATCTTGGGGGGCAACAAGTGGTTGAACAGAATGTAAACCAAGTAGTGGAACAAGTGCTGAATAGGTTTGGTTTTAACGTTGGCTACGCCAACCAACCATATTTTGTATCAGCATTTCCTGAATGGGTCCAACAGGCAGAGTTGCCTAGAGGAGTTAAGATTCCAAAACTTTCCAAGTTTGCAGGAGAAAGTGGGGAATCGACCGTCGAACATATTGCACGGTTTACAATAGAAATGGGGGAGTTGGCCATTGTTGAAGGCCTTAAAATGAGATTCTTCCCAAGTTCCCTCACAAAGAATGCTTTTTCCTGGTTTTCGACATTAAGGCCAAATTCACCCATTCTTGGGCTCAATTGGAAAGAAGCTTTCATGATCAATTTTTTAGAGGGGATTTGAAAGTAGGACTTACAGATCTTTTCAACATCAAAAGGATGTATAATGAAATCGTGGATGACTATCTTGCTAGGTTTCGACAAATGAGGAGCGAGATGTTTTACTCCTATACCTAAGGTCGAAATAGTAAAGATAGTCATGCAACGATTTAGATTATTATATAAGAAAGAAGTTGGTGAATCAACATTTGATTGATCTTGCCCACTAGGTGAAAAAGTTAGGCAAATAGAACAATTAAAAGTTGAAAAGATTCAAAAACAAAAAAGATTTCTTAAAAGAGAAAAGGTGGCGTTTGTCGGATTAAATGAATCCGACAATGAGTTTGAAGGCAGCGATGATGAGTTCGAAGTTAACATTGCTGAACTTCAGAATGGTCCTCCTTATGTTTGTCAGGCATTACAGCCTACTAGAAATAAGGAGAAAATGGGTTACGTTAATAGAAAAACATATACATTTGACGTAACTAAAGCCGACAAGATTTTTGATTTGTTACTAAAAGATAAACAGATTAAACTGTCGGAAGGCCATAGGTTGTTAAAGCTGGATGAAATTAAAGACCGCAAATATTGTAAATTTCATAATAATTTCGGTCATGTTACTAATGAATGTGTTCGTTTCAGAGACTTAATTCAAAAAGCAATAATGGATGGGCGTCTGAAGTTTGCCGACAAGCTTAAAGCGGATATGAAAGTTGACACAGATCCGTTTCAGGCTGAAGTATCTTGTGTTGATCAGCAAGTTCCTCTAAATGTTGGGATGCTCAACATTAGGAGATTGCAAGAATTCAACGTAGATACAAAGGATGCAACGACGTATATCCTAAGCCGGTGAGTCTCTCAAGCATTTCTTGAAAGAAAGAAAGATGAGGGCAAGGTAAGGGTGTGCCCAAGGTGTAATGCAATATATGATGAGCTTGTCTGCGAAGAAAGGCTGGCGAAGAACAACCAAGTATCCAGCAGAATAAAGGAAAAGTTCTCGACAGAAAAACCTGGAGACCACAGAATACTTTTCATGCTCCAAGGCCAAAGCCAGTTTTCATGCCTAGGCCTAATATGAATGGTTGGTTGGTCGAATCACAGGGATTTGTGGGAAACAGAGCTCATGATAGACCCTTTAAGACTAGGGTGCCACCTGCTAATGTTACTGTTAATAAGTGGGTGAAGAATTCCGTAATGGACGGACACATGTATTTTCGACGAAATGTGTCCGCCAGGAGGAATAATTTCCAAAGGGATCAACCTTTCTGGAATGAAGACTACAGGAATGGGAGGATCAATCTAGGAAAAACCTTGATTGGCCAGGATGAAACAGGGCCATCGAAGGTTCTTCCAATGTCGAAAAGCAAGAAAAGGAGATTACAGATATTAAGACAAGCACAGAAGAGAAGAGATATGGCTGAAGGGCTAGTGATCAAGGAACAGCCCGTAGAAACAGGTTGTTTGGTGGTCGAAAAGAAACCCATGCCTGATCAAGATAAAGATGATAAGAAATTAAAAAGTGTTGTTACCAAGGGATCATTCCCAGGGGAGCCGATGACAAATGTAATCGGACTGCTTGACACTAATGATAAAATCCGACAAGAAAAGTTGGAAGAAATCAGAAGGGGTAAGCAAGTTCGAAGGCCAATTCCAAACAAAACAAAAAGGAAATGGCCAATTGGTTTGATAGCGAGAAAAAGAGGCAAGAGAGAAGGCAAGGGAGAATAATTTACCGGTCGAAAAGGACAAGGAGTTGATCAACTCGACAATAGGAAAAGAGCAGATTAAAGACTCGGAATTGAAAACAGTAATATTGAAGACTGGTCGAATGAAGAAATTAGGAGAATTCTAGAAGACCCAAATCAAGATGTTGAGTGGAGGAAGAAAATGCTCGACATAAGAAAAGAAAGAGAAAGATTGGCAAAGTCGATTTGCCAAGATATAGACCCAATGACCGATGAAGTTATTGAGGCCTTGAATGATCCAGAGGATCCTTTAGGCCTTGGTGATGAGGAGCAATTCGACATGGATATCAACATGGAAGATAGTCTGGATGATATCTTGACGGCTATGGATAGTAATTTGCCGTCAGAAGATTATTTAAGGATTGGAAGGCATTTAGATGAAGAGCTGTCTGACGAAGAGGAATTCTTGAAGGCGATGAATGTTAATTTAGTTTCGGTGTTACCTGCAAATTTTGAAGGGTATCACGAAATTGAATACATTGGGGAGAATGAAGAAGATGTTGATGACCTCGACGATCATTGGCTTTTTCAGGACAATATGATCACGGTCTTTGACAATACGGCTCAGCTTGAAAAACCGACAGAAGATCAGAAGGCTCATTTACGACCGTTGCACATCAAGGCTCTGTTGGAAGGAAAACCCACTAATAGAGTTTTGATCGACGGGGGCAAAGAATCAACTTAATCCCAAGGGCCATGATTAAAAAACTTGGGAAAGATGAGTCAGATTTGATGTCGACAAACATGATAGTCACGGATTTCAGTGGTAACACTTCTCCATCAGACGGAGTGTTGATGTTAAAGGTAAAAGTCGGATCTGTTGTAAGGCCGACATTATTTGTGGTAATACCGATGAAGTCGAGTTACAATCTTTTACTTGGGAGAGATTGGATCCATGCCGTCGGAGCAATACCATCAACAGTTCATCAAAAGCTCATTCTTTGGAATGAGGAAGATCAAGTGGAAATAATAGAAGCAGATGACAGTCCTTGCTATCTTCAGCAACTTCATGTCGACTTCAGAATATATGCTCCAAATGTTAAACCAGTAACAGCAAGTTGTGGAGTGATTAATGAGGACGCACTTGAAGTTTGCTTGAGGGATCAGTTTGGTGTACGACTGATGAAGAAGGCCGAAGAAGATCGGCCAAGCACTAGTTATGAGTGTTGATTATTCAGAAAGATTGTCGGCTTATTTGGCCGACAAAGCGTATTCACTGCTGAAAGCATCTTTGTCGGATTGCATAATTGATGATGGTCCTTTAGGATTTGAAAAAGGGCTTGATGACAAGCAGAGTATGGAAGTGGAAGACCCTTTGGAAGAAATAAACTTGGGCACTAAAGCACATGAAGGCCCATTTTCGTAAGTTCATTTCTGCCAAAGGATTTTAAAGAAAAGCTTGTCGGGTTAATTATGGAATATAAAGATTGTTTTGCCTGGGATTATGATGAAATGCCTGGATTGAGTAGAGATCTTGTCGAGCACAGATTGCCTCTGAAAGAAGGATGTAGACCTGTTAGGCAAGCTAATAGGAGATTTGCACCTGAGGTGATATTAAAGATAAAAGAAGAGATTGAAAGATTGCTCAAAGCCAAATTCATCAGAACCACCAGGTATGTCGAATGGCTTTCTAATATTGTTCCTGTAGTTAAGAAAAATGGCAAGTTGAGAATATGTGTAGATTTTAGAAATTTGAACACTGCCACACCTAAAGATGAGTATCCTATGCCAATTGCGGATATGTTAGTTGATGTCGCATCTGGACATGAATTATTAAGTTTTATGGATGGCCATGCAGGTTATAATCAAATTTTTATTGCCGAAGAGGACGTGTCGAAAAACTCGCTTTCAGTGCCCAGGAGCAATTGAGACATTTGAATGGATAGTCATGCCTTTCGGTTTAAAGAATGCGGGGCCACTTATCGAGAGAGCAATGAATACAATTTTCCATGATGTCATTGGAAAATTTATGGAAGTCTATATCGACGATGTCATTGTCAAGTCGGAAACGAAGGAAAGCCATTTGACAAACTTAAGGCGGGCATTCGACATAATGAGGAAGCATAGCCTTAAGATGAATCCAGAAAAATGCGGTTTTGGAGTGTCGGTACCGCCAAATTCTTGGGTTTCCTAGTCCACAAAAAGGTATAGAAGTGGACAAGAATAAAGCCGGCAGTTTTGGAAGCCACACCACCGACAAACAAAAAAATTACAATCTTTTTTAGGCAAAGTTAATTTCCTAAGAAGATTTATATCCAACTTGTCGGGAAGAACCAGAGTTTTTGCTCCATTGATCAAGTTGAAGGCTGAACAGGATTTTGTGTGGGAACTTTGCCACCAAGAAGCCTTCGACCAGATAAAGCAATGTTGACAAAACCACCGGTCATGATGCCTCCAGTGCCCCATCGACCGTTGAAATTGTATATATCAGCATCAGAAGAAACCATAGGAAGTATGCTGGCTCAGGATGTAAATGGCGTCGAAAGGGCCGTGTATTATCTTAGTCGAGTTTTAAATGATGTCGAGAGAAGATATAGTGCAATAGAGAAACTTTGTTTAGCATTGTATTTCTCATGTACTAAGCTCAAGTATTATATGATGCCTTGTAATGTACTGGTTATGTCGAAACCGATGTAATAAAATATATGTTATCGAAACCAGTGTTAAATGGTCGTATTGGAAAATGGACTATTGCTTTATCAGAATTTTCTTTACAATATGTACCAATGAGAGCAGTAAAAGGCCAAGCAATTGCCGATTTCTTGGCCGATCATCCTTGTCTGGATGTAGAAAATATAAATATTGTCGGTTTAAAACCTTGGTGTTTATATTTTGATGGTTCAAGGCATCAAAATATGAAATTGGAGTTGGGATTTTAATTGTTTGCCCTCAAGGTATCCCAACCAAGTTCATGTTTGAACTTAAATATGCTTGTTCTAACAATGAGGCTGAATATGAAGCCTTAATTGTCGGATTGGAGATACTAGTGGAAATGAAAGCACGTAATGTGCATATATTTGGTGATTCGCAGTTGGTCGTTAAGCAACTTGCCCAAAAATATAAATGTGTTAGTGAAAATCTAATGAAATATTATGTTGTGGCAAGTAAGCTAATGAAACAATTCGACGAAGTAACTGTCGAACACATTTCCAGAGATTTAAATGAAGAGGCTAATGAATTAGCACAAGTAGCCTCTGGGTATAGACTTTCATCCAAGGTTCTTACAAATCTAATGGAAGTTAGGGAACTTTTATATCCATTAGAGGAAAGAGATATATTACAAAACGACGTTTCGACGATTAATGATTGGAGACAACCAATATTGAGTTATTTGGAAAATCCCAGTCAAGATGTGCATAGAAAGCTCAAGTATAGAGCGTCGAAGTTTGTGGTATTAGGGGGAGCCTTGTATAGAAAGTCTGTCGATGGAAATTTAGAAGTTTGCCTGAGTGAAGCAGAGGCTTATATTGCCTTGGCAGAAGTCCACGAAGGAATTTGTGGAGCTCATTAGGCAGGTGAAAAGATGAAATGGGTCCTTCGACGTCAAAGGTATTATTGGCCAACATTAGTTAGGGATTGTATTATGTTTGCCAAGTCTTGTGAAGAGTGTCAAATACATGGCCATGTACAAAATGTTCCTGCCAGTGAGCTACACGCTATAGTTAAACCTTGGCCTTTCAGAGGATGGGCTTTGGATTTAATTGGCCAAATTCATCCTGTCTCGTCGAAAGGACACAAATACATTCTAGTAGGAGTCGATTACTTCACCAAATGGGTTGAGGCTGTAGCCTTGAAGGATGTAACCCAGCAGGATGTGATTAACTTTATTGAAGATAATATAGTTTGTCGGTTTGGAATACCACAAACTTTGACAATTGACCAAGGATCGGTATTCATTGGAAAGAAAGTTGTCGAATATGCCAGTTCGAGGAAAATTAAAATGCTCACGTCGACGCCATATTATGCTCATGCGAATGGCCAAGTAGAGGCCATGAACAAAATAATCATAAATTTGATTAAAAAGCATATTGGTCGACAACCTCGAAACTGGCATAATACCCTTAATCAAATTCTATGGGCATATAGAAATTCACCAAGAGAATCGACGGGCACTTCACCATATAAGTTAGTTTATGGTCATGATGCGGTGTTACCAATGAGATCAATCTTCAATCCATTCGAATTCAAAAACAAGACGAGTTACCAATTGAACATTATTGGAACTTGATGTTTGATGAATTAAACGAATTAAGTGATGAAAGATTAGTAGCTCTAGAAAACTTGATTCGACGAAAAGAAAGAATTGCAAAGTTTTACGACGGTCGAGTTAAGTATAAATCTTTTAAGATTGGTGACTTGGTTTGGAAAGTTATCCTGCCCATGGATAAGAATTGTCGAGAATATGAAAAATGGTCCCCAAAATGGGAAGGACCATTTAAAATTACTCAAGTATTTTATGGGAATGCTTATGCACTTGTCGAGTTAATTACGGTTTGAGGATTAAATCGATTAATGGCAAATATTTAAAGCCATAAAACCGACAATGTATGAGGTGAAGATAGAAATTGAGTAAATATGAAATTTCATTCATATATTCGACAAATACAAATCACATACTGATGTTACATCTGGTTTGATTGTCAAGGAAGATGAACAGTGAAGAAAAGTGAAATTTTTGAAGACGGTAAACAGTGATAAAAAAGGTGAAGAGTCGTGTGAATTTGAAAATAGCTTTTGCGAGAAAATAGGGGTAATTTTGAGCCCTATTTATTAGGAACGGCTATTTATTGTTTGCTATGATAAGATTGATTATGGCGTTCAGTGCAATGAAAGGTTCGATTAGGATTTAAATATATATATATATATAAAGGACCTTTGATTAAAAGATTTTTTTTTCTTCTTACATCGGCGTCGAAAGAAAAATTTTTGGGGGCATCATTGGAAGTAAAAATAAAGATTTGGCGTCATTCGTCGGTTGATGGTGTTTAAGGAAATTCTCTGAAGTGTTGAACCGATGAAATGCTAAAATGCTAAATCGACGAGTAGCATTGAATAAAGAGGGAAATTCTAATGTGGTGATATACTTGATATTTTGAAGAAGACTTATCCGACAGGAAGATTACATCAAGTCGACGAAAATTGGTTAAGAATAATTGAGTGCTGGTTTCGTCGAAAAGCGGATACTTGCTGAAGGAAGAAACCGCTCGAACGTGTTAGTCTTTTTAGGATGACAGTTATTTTTGATATTTGTCTATAAATACCAGTAGTCATAATGTAAAAAGTGGAGGTTATTTGCTGATACAAAATCCTAACATCTCAACCCGAGCAGATTAAAGGATTTTTGTCCAAGTATGCCTTCCTTTTCCATTTCATGTCATTTAAATTAATGCAATGTTCCTTTGAAAATTCTTTACTTTTTCAGTCTTGTCTTTTAAATTTTCTTTACAGTTCTTTGCACTTTTATCTGCTTTTCTTTACTGCTTTTCCATTTAAATTCTGCACTTTAATTTCGTGCCATTTACATGCTTTCAATTAATTTTCTGCATTTTAAGATTCCTGCAAAGTTTCTTTAAATTTCTTTAATCTTTCCTTTCTGCATTTTCCTGTTCATTTTACTTCAAATTTCTTAAATTTCTTCTGTTTACTGTTAAAACCATTTTTATAATGAGATTACCACATAACTCGTGAACCCGCATTCGTTTGATAAAATATATTTGTTTGTTGGAATTAATTCTGAATCTTTGAACCAAAATTCCACATAAACAAGTCTATAATTGGTTTATTAAAATATCTTTTTTCTTTGATTTCTTGAATGGATGGTGATTAAGTTTTCTAAAACATCTAATGGGAACTAGCTTATTTGCCTTTAAGTTCGTTCCATAAAAAGCATGAAATGTATGAATTCTTGAACATTGCTTGGCATTCAGTTTAGAATATTAGTTATGAACCCCGTATCTCAGGTATATGAGTCCTAGCATGCAGTTTTTTTCCAAGGGTTACAAGGTCATGCTTTGCGAAGGACGAGTTCATTGTGGTAATTTGATAAACAAAATCATCTTTGAATTAGCATCCATAGGTCCTGCCATTTTGCTCTTCTAAAAATGGTCATTGCAAAATTTTATAAACTTTGTGATACAAATGCTGGGCTTACACCTACTCAGACAAACGGTGCAGCCAGCCCCAATCCACAAAATGGGCCTGATCAGTTTAATAGGCCCAAGTCCCCAAGACCTCAGCACAAGACCCAGAAGCCTACATGGCTCAACGATTATGCTTAGGCAAGCAGCACATGTTACTGATGAATTCTAGGATCCTATTTTCTGTTAGAATCAAATCTATGTATTCTAATTTTGTTATTCCATTTACAATTCTGTTAAACACTTGGCACTGGATCCGGAAATGTAGGAAACGAAATTGCCTATTTACAGCTCAGTCATGAATGAGAAAAGCGAGAAGAAATTCAGAACAATTTTGTTTATTCCCTTGTCTCTCCTTTTTCCTCTGGAGCCTTACTCTTGCTCGAAAAGAATAGTTATCTGCAGTGTATCATTGGTGTTTTCATTTCTCTTCACCAAGCCTCCCAAACCTGATAACAAAGAAAAAATTCAAGAAGAATTAGCTAGCCAATTGAGAGATATGCAAACCACCATTGAGCAGAACCTACAAACCTTCCTCAGCAACCAACTTGCCACTCTATTCTAAGACCTAAAGCCTTCCCACTCATCATTGTCCAGCCCACCACCCACCCCAAACCACCCAAAATCACCCTCCTACCCTTTGATGGCTCTAACCCCCTAGACTAGATTTTCCAAGCTGAACAATATTTTGACTTCACCCAAACCCCTCCTTCCCAACATCTTGCTTTAGTTGGTTTTTTTATGCAAGGACCTGCCTTAGGATGGTTCAAATGGCTCTATGACAATCATCAACTCACATCTTGGGAAGCTTTCCTGCGTGCCCTTGAGTTGAAGTTTGGCCCTCCCACGTTTACCAACCATCAGGCTGCATTATTCAAGCTTAGACAGTCCAGCTCAGTCATGGAGTATCAACTCCAGTTTGAGAGCTTATCCAATCGTGTTGTTAGCCTACCTGTCAAAGCTCTTTTGAACTGTTTCATCTCCGGCCTGAAAGATCAAATCCAAAGGGAGTTGGTAGTCCTCCAACCTCATTCCCTATCCCATGCCATAGGCCTAGCAAAACTTTTGGAAGCTAAATTCCAAGCATTTTGCCAAGCCTCTGCCCGTTTCACTTGCCCACAAACCACCTCCCAAACTAACCCCAATCCGCCATCCCTTCTCGGACAAACCCCAAACCGCCCACCAATCCGACGTATCACCCCAGCCCAAATGAATGAGCATCGAGCCAAAGGACTTTGCTTTTACTACGATGACAAATTTTCCCCTGGCCATCGCTGCACTGCTCGACAATTTTTGCTCATTCTTACTAAAGATGACATACCCCAACCTAATGGGGATCCACCAATAACACCTTACCCCTTTGACACAGGCCCAATTGACCCACCAGTGAACCCTCTACCTGAAATACAACCCGAACCAGTTCAATTCCATTTGTCCCAAGCAGCCTTTGTTGGTCCTCCATCCCCTCGTACACTGTGGATACAAGGCATAATCAAAGAGCACTCAGTTACAATTTTGGTGGACTCTGGAAGTTCCCATAACATAATGCAACCAAGAATAGCAGAATTCTTAAATTTACCTGTGGTGGCGTTGTCCCCATTTTCGGTGGTGGTAGGCAATGGAGAATCAATCCGTTGCTCTGGGAGCTGCCCCAAAGTTCCAGTCAATCTTGACAACTAAGTATTCCATATTCTGTTTTATATTCTACCAATCCATGGTGCTGACTTAGTTTTGGGTGTTCAATGGCTGCAAACACTTGGACCTTTTATCTCCGATTATTCAATTCCGTGCATCCAATTCACCTACAACAAACAACCTATAACCCTCACCGGCTCACCACCCAATACCCCATCCTCAACATCCTACTCCCAGTTTTGTCGTTTCCTATTTACCAACTCCATTTCATCCATGCACGCCATGACATTCACCACCCTTGAACCTTCACCAACTACCTTACCTGCCCATACCACCCTAGACACCAGCTCCCTAGATGACTCATTAGCATCCCTCCTCCACCAATTCACCATTGTGTTTAGCATCCCTCATGGCCTACCCCCACCCCGCTCTCAAGACCACCATATTCATCTCCTACCTTAATCCACCCCAGTCAATGTGAAACCATACTGCTACCCACAATGCCATAAAGAGGTGATGACCCAAATGATCCAAGAAATGCTTCAAGAGGGCATTATTAAACCTAGCACAAGCCCATTTTCTTCCCCGGTCATACTTGTCAAAAAAAAAAGATGGCTCTTGGAGGTTTTGCGTGGATTACCGTGTTTTAAATGCTATTACCATTAAAGATCGGTTTCCCATTCCAACTGTTGATGAACTATTGGACGAGCTCCATGGATCCACCTTTTTTTTCTAAGCTTGACCTCCGGTTTGGGTACCACCAAATCTTGCTTGCCCTAGAGGACACCTTCAAAACTGCTTTCTGTACTGTTGATGGGCATTTGAATTTTTGGTAATGCCCTTCGGGCTAAGCAACGCCCCCTCTACTTTCCAATCCACCATGCATGAGGTCTTTCGAGCTTATCTACGCAAATTCATCCTTGTCTTCTTTGATGATATTCTTGTGTATAGCCCGGATTGGCTTTCACATTTACACCACCTTAAACAGGTTCTGCAACTGTTGGCAGAACATCACCTGTTTGCAAAATTCTCAAAATGCCACTTTGGAGTCCAGCAAGTGGAATATCTCGGTTATGTACTCTCTAAGGATGGGGTAGCAGCCGACCCCACTAAAGTACAAGCCATGCAACAGTGGCAAACTCCTAAATCCTTGGCTTCCTTGCGTAGGTTCCTTAGGCTCACAGGGTACTATCGCAGGTTTGTCAAACAATATGCGGTCATAGTAGCTCCTCTCACTGACCTCCTCAAAAAGAATTGCTTCACATGGTCTCCTCAAGCCTAAACAACCTTTGAAGATCTTAAGGCAGCATTGACCTCTCTACCTGTTTTGGGTCTCCCTGATTTCGCTGCCACCTTTGATGTTACTACGGACGCATCAGGTTCGGCAGTAGGCGCTATCTTGCCCCAGGATAATCAGCCACTTGCTTTCTTTAGCAAGAAACTTCATCCCCGAATGCAACTTGCTTCTGCATATGATAAGGAGATGTATGCAATCACTGAGGCTGTGAAGAAGTGGCGACAATACTTGTTGGGCTGCTACTTTCGCATCTTCACGGACCAAAGAAGCCTGCGCAACTTACTTTCTCAGACCATACAGACCCCTTCCCAGCAAAAATGGCTCACGAAGCTCTTGGGTTTTGACTATGAAATCCTGTACACACCAGGCCATGAGAATATGGTAGCTGATGGACTTTCCCGTTCATCCCCACCTAAGGCAATGTTCTCTGTAGTTTCGGTATGTCAACCACTATTGTTAGCGCAACTCAGGGATTTGTATACCAATCACACAGTGGGGCAGACCTTACTTACCAAGTTTCATAATCCCAGCGACAACTCCCTTTTCACTATTAATCAGGGCATTTTGTACTATCATGGGTGCATTTTCATCCCAAATGAATCGGGTCTCCGCCCCACTATCTTGACTGAATTCCATGCATCACCAGTTGGGGGTCATTCTGGGGTTCGAGGTACCCTTTCCCGCCTGGCTGCCTCTTTTACTTGGCCTCAAATGGCCAAAGATGTCAAGATGTTCATCAGGGACTGTGCTGTCTGCCAACAACATAAGTAGTCCACCCAGAAACCTTGGGGTCTACTTCAGCCACTCCCCATTCCTTTGCAGGTCTGGGAAGACATAGCTATAGACTTTATTACTCATCTGCCACCAACCAATGGCAAGACAATCATCTGGGTCATTGTTGATTGCCTGTCCAAGTTTGCTCACTTCATCGCTCTGCCCACTCAATTCTTTGCTGCAACCATAGCTGCCATCTTCCTTGCTGAGGTTTACCACCTACGTGGTATGCAAAAAATAATAGTCAGTGACAGAGACAGAGTCTTTATTAACAAGTTTTGGCATGAGCTTGTTAGACTCAGTGGCACCAAATTAGCTTTCAGTAGTGCCTATCACCCACAGAGCGATGGCAAACTGAGGTCATGAATAGGATTCTAGAAACGTACCTCAGATGTTTTGTCAGTGATGCACCGCGCCAGTGGTTCCAATATTTACACTTGGCTAAGTATTGGTATAATTCTTCATTTCAATCAGCTATTCGGATGTCTCCTTTTGAGGCCCTATATGGTCGTTCCCCACCCACAGTACGTTCCTATGTTGCTGGCACCACCACTGCTTATTTCCATGGATGAATCTCTGATTCGGTGCCGCCACATGTTGGCCCTCATCCGTGAAAACTTAGCTCAGGCCCAAGTCCACATGAGATCCCAGGCTAACAATCACAGGCAAGATCGCAGTTTCCAAGTAGGTGATTGGGTGTGGCTTCGTTTGAAACCCTACCGCCAACTTTCCCTTTGCGGTCGTTCTTCCTTAAAGCTGGGTAAACGCTATTTCAGGCCCTTTTAAGTTCTTCAAGTCTTGGGAACTGTTGCTTACGAACTAGCTCTTCTTCTCGAGGCACGACTCCACCTGGTGTTTCACATATCCAAGCTTAAACCCTTCCATGGAACTCCACTTACTCAGATTTCGCCTTTATCCCCAAATATCACGGGTACCAGAGTTGATCTGCTTCCTTCTCGGATCTTGGGGTCACGCATTTTGACAGACTCTAGAGGGGACCACAAACAAATCTTGGTTCAATGGAAGGGATTGTCGGATTTGGAAGCCACTTGGGAAGACATCAATAAGTTTGAGAAAACTTATCCTAATATTGACCTTGAGGACAAGGTCTTTTTGGACCCCTGCAGTATTGATATGAATGTTGGGCTTACACCTACTCAGACAAACGGCGCAGCCAGCCCCAATCCACAAAATGGGCCTGATCAGTTTAATAGGCCCAAGTCCCCAAGACCTCAGCGCAAGACCCAGAAGCCTACATGGCTCAACGATTATGCTTAGGCAAGCAACACATGTTACTGATGCATTCTAGGATCCTATTTTCTATTAGAATCAAATATATGTATTCCATTTTTGTTATTCCATTTACAATTCTGTTAAACACCTAGCACTGGATCCGGAAATGTAGGAAACGAAATTGCCTATTTACGGCTCAATCATGAATGAGAAAAGCGAGAAGAAATTCAGAACAATTTTGTTTATTCCCTTGTCTCTCCCTTTTCCTCTAGAGCCTTACTCTTGCTCGAAAAGAGTAGCTATCTGCAGTGTATCACTTTGCTCAAGCTTGGGTGATAAAATGTAGGTGTTGAAGTCTTGTGACTGGTCTCACTTTTTAAATCTGTCATATCATTCCATGATGTCCAATTTCTGGTATAATTGACAGTTTGTTACTTTTAAATGAAAAACAAAACAAAACAAAATGTTTGAACCTTGTAAAGAAGAATAAAACAAGATTAGCTGAGTTGTGACAAGTTGTTAATTTTGTATTCTTTTAGAATCATCTAAGTTGTGACAATTTGATGATTCAATTTTTTTTTTCTGAACATAGAAAAATCAAATGAATTTTCAAAATAAGAAAATCTTTTCAAAATAAAAAACAACCAACTCACAATTGTTTTTTTAAAGAACGAAGTGGTTTTGATTTCTTCATTACACTCGAGGATACATAGGAATGGAATCTCTATTTTGTCAAGCCAAAGTTAAATTTTCATAAATTATCTATTAATTTCTTTTCTATCTTTTAAAAAAAAGGTAAAATAAATATTTCTAAAGGTTATCAATTTGTTTTTTTGCACGATTAACTAAGGTAACTGTTTTAACACGGAGATATTAGGGGTGCAATGGAATTAAGTTTTTACCTTTTCCTATGCATAATTGACTCCTAAATCCAATCTGTTTCAAAAGACTAGTTTTTTTCAAAAATAAAAAGATTTTCCAATTTTTCCTTGACTTAAATAAAATTGGTGGTGACTTCATCTCATTTCTTAACAATTTATTTTTTTTCGTCGCTCCCACCGCGATCTTGATTGCGACAAGACGTTTTGGATTTTGTGTTCTCTGTTCTTGTGCAACACCGCTATCGTGAATTTGAGGATTTTTGCTTACATTGTGGTATTTATCGGGTAGTCGTCTGTGCTCCAATTTTGAAGATGTTCCTGACAATGTGAATGTTTATCTCGTACACTTTGAATTTTATTTTCTCATCTCTTTTGGTTGGGCTGTTTTACCCTTTTATGGGTTTTGAGCATTGTTGCTTTGATATTTTCCGCTCTTTGCTATGAATATAGGTTTTATATGAGATCCTTTTTGCTGGAAACTCTTTGTTGTTCTCATTGATATTTTATAGTGGAGATTTTTTCTAGACTAGGTCCCGTGATCTTTTGTCCCTCTCATTCGGAGTTTTCCACGTTAAAAATATGTGTTCTCCTTTGCCTATTTTATATTTTATTTGAGATATTTTTGGCTTGCCATATATTTTTCTTCTCACATGTTCTTTCAAATGGTAAAGGTTTTTTTTTTTACCGACTATTTGTGTTGTTACTTTCATTATATGCACATCCTTTTCCCAATAACTGGTATCAAAGCTAAGTATTTTTTCCTGTGGGTTTGCTTGATTGAATGGTGGAGCCTAATTATGGTAGAATGATTAGTTTGAATGACACGAATTACCACATGTGGAAAAGAAAGATGAAAGATCTACTCTTTGTGAAAAAGTTACATTTACCAATATTTGCTACTCAGAAACCTGAGAATAAATCTAATGAAGACTGAGCTTTTGAGCATGAGATGGTTTGTGGCTTTATTCGATAATGAGTAAACAACAATGTTTTGAATCATATTGTTAATGATTCACATGCCAAAATTGTATAGGACAAGCTTGAGATCTTATATGCTTGGAAATTTGGGAACAACAAATTGATTTTGCTGAAATAAGCTATGAATTCGAGGTATAAGGGAGGTACTTCTTTCTTTAATCACTTAAGTGAATTTCAGGGGTGCTGAGACTAATTATCCAACATAGGTGGTAAATTTGAAGATGAAATTTTAAGACTCTGGTTGCTTAATACTCACATGATTCTTAGAAAAATCTTTGATAAACTTCCTAAACAATGTGAACTTTCCATCTTATATCCAAACAATGACTGATTCTCCCAGAAAATTCCATCTTTAAATATCCAAACTTTGACTAGTTTTGAAAAATCTTTGTGTGACTTTGACTAGTTTTGCTCCTGGTGGTATAGTGACCTTGGATTATGTAAAAGTTGTTGTTTTGAATGAAGAAGTTTGACGACGAACTCAACAAGTATCCTCTTCACAATCAGAGGTCATGATGACTGAAAATAAGGGGACAAGCAAAGGCAAAGATCAGGGAAAAGGTGATAGAGGTAAAAATAAGCGCAGAAGCAAATCAAAGGCTAAGTATATAATTTTTTAGTGGCCCTATTATGGTAAAAAAGGCGATCTCCAAGAATTTTGTTTTCAGTTAAAGAAGGAGAACAATGGTGACAATGGCAAACAGGAAAAGAAAGATAATAAGGATGATGATCATGTTGCCACCACTACAACAGAAGATCTTGTGATTGTCTATGATGAAAATTTGATTAATTTTTCCTATGATGATACAAGATGGGTTGTTGACAGTAGTGCCTTTTTTTATGTGACATCAAGGAAGGATTTTTTGCACTTTCCACTCCCAGTGATTATAGAATTTTGAAGATGGGTAATGATGATTCATCAAAGGTGATTAACATTGGTATTGTTTGTTTGGAAACCAGTATTAGAGCAAAATTACACTACAACAATTTTGGCTTCTGACAACGAAGTTTCTGACAAGGCTTAAAAAGTGTTGCCTAAAGTGGTATAGACAATGTTTTTTACAAGTTATTTTTAGTTATAGCTTTAGGTCATGAGTTTAAGGCAACGTTTAAAAAACGTTGTCATAACAAGCATAGACAACACTTTACAACCGTGCTCTAATTTTGAACATGTTTAAGCAACGCTTTTAATACAACATTTAATAAACGTTGCCTTAAAGAGAATATACAGTATTTTTTAAGTGTTCTCATTATATTATCTTTTAAAATCAAGAAAAACGTTGCTTATTTAATTAGTTTTTATATTAATAATTTTCTGAAACTAATTCTTAATGAGAAATGCGCTAAAACTATGAAAATTTTGCCACTGCGTGGGCAACAAGCCATCTCACACTCAAACCCTCTCCTCACTACGCCCTCTCACACTCAAACCCTCTCCTCACACTTAAGCCATCTCGTCGCTGATCTTTGCCGCTTTTGACCTCACACTATCGCACCTTTGTTTGTTGATCTTTGGCGTAGTCGTCGCACCTTTGTTTCCTGATCTTTGGAGCACCTTCCTCTGTTCAACCAAAGCAATCGAGACCGACCTCACTCGAAACCAATCCCAATCCACCTTCAATCTGAACACTTTTCTTCGTTCCAACCATATACGTTGTTCACTGTTGCCATCTGCTACTAGATTCCTACCGGAGTAAGCAGCATATCTGAACCCTTTGCTTCTCGGTTCTGATTTTCAAACTCGGCGATGCCTCGTTCGATTTATTTGTGTTTTTCTCTTGTTTTGATTTTCGGCTCTAATTTTTCAGATTTTGTGTCATTGGTTTTGTTAGGTTGAAGGTGTTCCAAGCATAGTTCGTTGTAACAATAGTTTTCTTAATTCAATTCCCCTACCTCGTCTTTCTCCTTTGATTTATCTCCTTTTGTATTATTATTATTATTTTTCACTTAATTTATTCGTTCTCAAATTTTAACTATGTTTTGTGATTTCTTCTTAATGATTGTTTATTTGGGGCATTGGATTACAGAGACGATGATAATACTGAGTGCATTAAGGAAGCTTTAAGATTAGTAGGATGCTCGCACCCTCTTCGACCCTCCGCTGTTTGAGATCTTGATACTGACCTCATTTTTCCTGTAATTCAATGGCTTGTGTTACGTGTTTCATCAATTCAAGAAGATCGTAGCAATGAGGTATTACATTATTGCTAACAGTAATTCACACTTTCAGCTTTAAATCAGACACTTTTCAGAACCTTTCTGGTTATGTTGCTTACTCTCAATTACTCATTCTGATAACAATGAAAGGATTGGGTATGTTCCTATTTGATGAAAATGAAATGGAAGCTTCGAGGATGAGCATGATGTTTAAGTTATTATGATTATTTAGTAGTATGCTTGCTTGTTGCAACATTACTTGGCATTTTGCCTTGTGTTTAATATTGTTTAATGCAGTGCTGATTTATTGTGTGTAAGCTTAAATGATATGTTGAGATGGGTTTTACTGATTTGGTATGAAAGTAGTTGATGTGTATGAGATGAGTTGCAAGATAATCTGAAATGATGACCTCATTTTTAAGGTGTTTGGTAGAATGCCTGAGTCAAGATTTCTTCTTTAATTTGCAATAGGTGACTTGGAATACTTGGTTAAGTTGGGATCATTTTAATCTAAGTCTGAGATATAACCTTATTAGAAATGTGATGATTCATGGTTGAATTACTGTAGTTTTATTATTGCTTATAATTCTTATAAGTTATGGGTTATCAAATTTCACCAAAGTGATTTTTGAGTTCTTGTACTGTTTTGAACTTTTGTTAGTAAATGTATAGGTATTGGAAATTAGAGATTCTTGTGTACACATAATGTTCATTCAATTTATGCACTGGATCAAAGAGAATAAACATTTTGTTTGACAAAAGCTATTTGTATGGTGGGACCTGAAGAAAGGTCACTCTTTTCTTTTCATCCCCTTGCTTCCACACATATTTTCTCCTTCAACTCAGAGCCTCCTGTGCACCTACATCCATGCTTCTCATCTTGCCAATCTGCAGCCAATACCCACATTGAAGCCACAAACGAGTCCATGATGACCCAAGTGTCTAAAGTCTTAAAACCAAATAAGCCACAAAAATCCCTTCTGAAAAACAACCAAATACCTATTCACCATGAAATGAAACCCAAATAATCAAAAGGTGGTGATTCTGGTTATTACTTTACTTCCATAGTTTGTTTGAGCTAGTTTAAAGTCTCCCTTATTTGAGGTTTCATTACTTACAACTGTGATACTTGGGATTTTATAGTTGAAAATGAGAGAACTAATGTGTAGGCAGGCTTCTTACGGGCAATTACATTTCTGTTCCCTCTGTTCTATAGAAATATATTGTAGCTATAAATTAAGAAAGAAGAAATTAAATGAAAGATCAAACAGCTTAAAGAGAAGTGAATTTTATATGTGCAACAAGTTCAAGCTAGCCGGTACAGGTCATCCTAGATTAGCAAGCCTTCAAAATTAAAATTAGAATATGAGAACATGCTTGCTTCTGTGTGCTTTATATATAGAATAGGTGTATGTTTAGTTTTGATTAATTTCTAGGAAAAAAAGCACAAGGTTTTTCAATAAGATTTTGATTATAAGGAGTTTTAAAGACAAAAAAAACTTGAGGTGTGGAATCAAATTGTCCCTGCTTAGTACTGTATGGAGAATAGGATGGGGGAGGACAGGTCGAAGGGAATGGCAGGAAATATGGGCACTTCTCTGCTGGTTGTTATGGCAATGATGCAATGCAACAAATCAATATTTGAGGAAGGTTTCAATAGACCTATGAACCCTATAAGGGTGGTGGAGAAGTGGAGGGGATATTATGTTGAAAGACAACAGAGTATAGAAGAAAGAAGGAGGAAAAGGGTGATGTGATGACAAAGTGGAGACACCCTAAAGAAGGCTTGTTTAAAAATCAACACTGATGCAATGGAAGAGCAGGATGTGGTGGATTAATAAGTGGCTAATGGGTTAGAGGGTTCACAAACAACTTGGGGAATTGTGGTTGAATTGTGGGGGGGTGCTAGAGGGCCTAGCCTAAATCTAGCAGCTGAACAGTGTTTGGCTTGAAATGGAGTCGTTAGCTGCAGTGAAGTGCAGCACAGGTTCTGACTAGTGATAAAGAGAGTAGCTTGGCTGCAAGATAAATTATTAGATAGAAGCAAGCAAGCAATTTTCTCTACTTATCTTACCCTTTTCATTCCTCTTTTCTTTTTCTTTTAATTTCTTTTTCTTAATTCACTTCTGTTGGGCCTAATAAAGATAAATGTTATGGCACAAATTATTATTTGATATCTAGCTATCTATACATATGCTTGTGCGGTTGTAGGATCATATAAGGAAACTCGATTAGAAGATTTTATTATCAATACCTGGAAATATACATGACAGCTTGTCTATTGATATATAGTAGTTGGTGTTGGTATAGTAGTTGCCGATGTTCAAAATGAGCACGACAACTTGCCTGTTGAGAACACACAGATGTATATACATCTTAATTATAAAGCATTTATGGATTAGCTTCTGAATCGTAAAGCCTCAGTCTTCACAACTCAAAAGACTGATAATACATTTAAGGACATGTTTGAATTAATATTGAAAATAATTAATGATATATAAACTACTATATATATATTTGTTAAGTGAGTGTTTTGGTAATTTGTTTCATTTTGTTATGTGCAAAGTTAAGCTTCAAGTAGTTTTGTTTTTCTTTGTTGAGTGGCTTGATTTTCTGTGAATCTACTAATTTAGATGACATTGTTTGATGAAGAACATTATGTTCCTTGAGGTTGAATCATAGACATAGCTACTGAGTTCATTTGTGGTTACTCATTGTGACATGAATATGATTCTACAGATTTGTGTGTATAGGCAGCATTCTTCATGTTCATTTTGGTTTTATATATTCAGTCATCCTCTATTTATGTAGCTTTTGCAACATCTGTAGAAAAGTGATAATAGATATTCTTCTCCGGGACTTATGTTTAACATTGGATGAAAGTTGAAAACCTTTTAAGACAATGGAAGTAATCCAAATACCACAAGACTTGTTACTTTGAAAGTTAGATCATCATATTTTAAAGATGCAGAGTTTTTTACGGAAAAGGAATGACAAAATTCTCAAATGACCAGAATTCTAAAGGTTAATAATGAGCCAACTAGATACTAACAAATCAATATAGTTGTACTTTGAAAGAAAAGGAAAACCATTTTCATCGAGTTACTTTCTTAAGAAATAAACATTTGAGGTAGCACTACTTCCAGTGACATGCATGGAAAGGGCCAAATAATAAATACCTGAGACAACTTTTTCAGCAACTTTAGCATGCTGCTTTACCAAGTCTTCTTTGGCACTAATATTTAGGAGAGCAGCGGCTAATTTGTCTGTTAGAGTCTTCACGTCAGTAACTTCTTTATTCTTTTTTGGTGTACTAACTTCTTCATTTGGTGCAGCCTTAGACGTAACTTCTGGTGATAGAGTAGCTTGGGTTGGATATACCTTTACAACATGGGGGAAAAAAATCAGATTCATCATATTATTTTTCCATCTTTACAGTAATTTGAACAATCAGAGATCTCACACTCAAATAGGACTCAATGATAAAATCCTGTATGCTTAGAAAAGGAACAAGTCCATGTAAAATCTGCAGAGGGAGCAATGAACATTGTTTTCATCTTGTCTAGACACTACAAACAGTTATGATAACTGAATGGCTTAAGTCTAACCTACTCAGCCTCCTCAATTTATAGAATAATTAGTTACAACAATTGAATACAAAATCCCTTGATTTTAGGGATTGACTATTAACAACAATATCAAACAATATCTAGCTATATCAAACCTAAAATAAACAATATCAAACAATATCAACAATATCAACACTCCCCCTCAAGCTGGTGCATAGATGTCATAAGCACCCAGCTTGTTACATATGTAAGCTATTCGTGAGCCCCGTAAAGACTTGGTGAAAACATCTGCAAGTTGATCATTAGAATTGACAAATGAAGTACTAATCTCCTTTGAAAGAATCTTGTCTCGAATGAAATGACAATCGATCTCTATATGCTTAGTTCGTTCATGAAAGACAGGATTAGAAGCAATATGTAAGGCTGCTGATTATCACAAATTAGTCTGCATAGAACCCATTTTGCAAAACTTTAACTCTTGAAGTAGATGTTTTAACCATATAAGTTCACATGTTGTAAGAGCCATAGCCCTGTATTCTCACTTCGCACTTGATCTTGCAACTACACTCTGTTTCTTACTCTTCCAAGAGATGAGATTACCTCCAATGAAAACACAATACCCGAAGTTGACCTCCTATCACTTGGAGATCCCCGCCTGCATCGATCCGTATAGGCAACAATGTCTGTGTTACCTCTGTTCTCATATATTAGCCCATTTCCGGAGTTCCTTTAATATACCTTAAAATGCGAGTCACCGCATCCCAATGACTCGTCACAAGGAGAGTTAAGAAATTGACTCACAACACTAACAAAGAAAAAGGCTATATCCGGTCCGGTCATAGTGAGATAATTCAACTTTCCTACTAACCTTCGATATCTTCCTGGATCCGAGTACGGCTCCCCGATTTGGAATGAGCTTAACATTCGGATCCATAGGAGTATCCACCGAGCTTACAATTTAGCATCCCAGTCTCTTCCAAAATATCAAGTGCATACTTCCTTTGACAAATGGAAATACCTTTTTTGATTGAGCAACCTCAATACCAAGGAAGTATCGCAACTTGCCCAAATCTTTGGTTTGGAAATGCTTTGAAACAAATGCTTTAGTCTAGTGATCCCTTCATCATCATCACCTGTAATTACAATATCATCCACATAGACCACAAGATAAATGACCTTTTTACACGGTGAATGTCTATAGAATACGAGTGATCAACCTCACTACGAATCATGCCAAATGCTGTATGACCTTATTGAACCTCCCAAACCAAGCTCGAGGTGACTTGTTTTAACCCATACAATGACTTCGAAGTTGGCAAACAAGACCCGACTCCCCGAGCAATAAACCCGGTGGTTGCTCCATATAAATCTCCTCCTCCAACTCACCATGTAAAAAGGCATTTTTAATATCCACCGATATAAAGGCCAACAAGAGATAGCGACCATGGATAAAAAGAGACGAACAGAGGCCATTTTAGCAACAGGGAGAGAATGTATCACCATAGTCAAGACCATAAATGAGAGTATATCCTTTGGCCACAAGACGAGCCTTCAAGCGATCCACGGTCCCATCGGGACCCACTTTGACAAGAAAAAACCCAACGACAACCAATAGTAGACTTCCCTGGAGGAGAGGGAACAAGAGCCCAAGTGTGGTTAGATTCCAAAGTGTCATCTCATCAATCATAGCTTTGTCGCCATCCCGGATGGGATAGTGCTTCCCGAACAGTTTAGGAATAGAAATGGACGACAAAGCAGATACAAAGGCATAATGGTTGGAAGATAAACGATGATAACTTAGAAAATTATAAATAGGATGAGGATTGCGAGAAGAACGATTACCTTTGCGAATTGCAATGGGAAGGTCAGTGGTAGGCTCAGGTTGGACCGAAATCGACGGAGACGGAGGAGCAGGAGGTGAGTCACTGGTGTCCACAACAGGTGCAGCCTTCGGAGTAGTAGGATGAGGACGACGGTGATAAGTGAGACGAAATGGCTCTATGGGGTACTTAGGAGCAACGGGGGCAGCCTCTTGTATATGTGAGACAGGTGGACTTAAAACGGGAGAATCGAAGACTGAATAGGCAAGACTTGAGAAACAGACTCCCAAGACTTGTGAGGCAAAGAAAGGTGTATCCTCGAAAAGGTAACATCTCGCGAGATGTAAGAACGATTTGTGGATGGAGAATAACATCTGTACCCCTTTTGAACCCGAGAATAACCAAGAAAGATACACTTAATGGCGCGAGCAAAGAAGTTTGTCGAGACCTGGAGCAACATTGTGGACAAAACATGTGGAACCAAAAACACGAGGGGGACAGTATAAAGGGGTGCCCGAGGATATAGAATAGAGTGAGGAACCCGGTTATTAAGAACGAAGATGGCATTCGATTTATTAAATAACTGCGGTGAGAACAAAGATCACTCCAAAATTTCACAGAACATTAGAATGTAACATGAGAGTACAGTTTTTTCAACAATATGGCGATGTTTGCGCTCGCCACACCCATTTTGTTGAGGTGTGTGAGGACAACTCGATTGATGAACTATACCATGCGATGCCATAAAAGAATTAAAAGGGACAGAAAAATATTCTTTGGCATTATCACTGCGTAAGACACGAATAGTTTGTCCAAATTGATTATGTATTTCAGCACAAAATTTTTGAAAAATAGTAAATAACTCAGAACGTTCTTTCATTAAAAATAACCAGGTACAACGAGAGAAATCATCGATGAACGTAACAAAATATCTATATCCTAAGAAAGAAGAAATACGACTTGGACCCCAAACATCAGAATGAACAAGACTAAAAGGAGACTCTGCATGACCTGTAACTTTACTTGGAAAGGATGCCCGAACATGTTTTCCAAGCTGACATGCCTCACACTCCAATCCCGAGTAAAGTAGAGAGATGAGGGACCATTTTCTTTAATTTATTTAAACTCGGATGACCAAAACGACGATGAAGAAGACTAGGTGACTCTGTGGCAACACATATGGTGGAAGATGGAGGTTGTAAGTAGTAGAGACCGCGTGACTCAAATCCTGCTCCAATCGTCTTCCCCGTACTCCGGTCCTGGATAGAAAAGGAAGTAGAAGTGAATGTTATGGAACAATTGAGAGATCGAGTAAGTTGACTAATAGAAATTAAATTAAAAGGACATCCAGGTACAAATAAGACTGAATTTAAAGACAGAGAGGGAAGAGGTGAAGCATGACCAATACCAGTGGCTTGAGTTTTAGAGCCATTAGCAAGGGTGATGTGATGTGGTGTTTTAGTAGAGGATAAAGTAGAAAAGAGAGAAGAGTTACCAGCAATATGATCAGAAGCACCAGAATCCAAAATCCAGGAACCAACAGGAGATGAATGAGAGAAACAAACCGTAGAATTACCAGAATGAGCTATAGTAGCTGAAGATGAGGCTCGTTGGGTTGCCTTAAGTGAAGGTACTCCTTATATTCATCAATTTCAAATTTGTTCGATTGTGACTGTCGATTATCATACACAACCTCGGCTTTCGATCGGCGAGTGCGTCACATTGACCGACTTTTACTCGGAAAACCATGAAGAGAATAACACTTGTCTTGGGTATGACCCACGCGCTTGCAATAAGAGCACTGAGGACGATCACCTCTACCACGACCACCTCTTCCACCACGCCCACGGCCTCGTCCTCCACGGTTTGCCGAATTAGAGACAAAGGCCGAGGACTCTAAAGCTGTCTGGAAGCCAATCTCAGATGTCTCCACCGGTGACGGAACTCGTAGAAGACGATCAATGAGCTCCTCCACCGTGGGGATGTTAGGATTAGTTAGAGCTTGATTCCGGACAGATTCAAAATCCTTATGTAAACCGTGAAGAACAAAGACCATATACATATTATCAAGTTTTGCTAGTACCTTCGTAAGATCATCACCTGTTATAATGCGTTTAATGTCATCAATGACGGACTGTGCTTTGTTCAGATAAGAGGGAAGATCATGATCTGTCATCTGAAGAGTGGCCAAATTGTGAACAGAAGCATAGAGACGTTGTAGATCATTGGAATAGACATTTTGAGCTTTCTTCCATATTTCATAACAAGTTTTGTATGGGCGAAAGTGTACCATCAACTTCGGATCAATAGACTGCCATAAAAGAGAGACTAACGATATAATCTGCCCTTTTTCATTCATCACGAATTTTCTCATCAACCTCTGCTTCCTTCTTGGTGAGATGTTCATAAAGCCCTTGTCCTAAAAACCAAATTTCAACCGCATTGTACCAATCCACAAAATTCTTACCATTGAGTTTTTCCGATGTGATAACGGGACTTCCCGAGAGAAGGCAAAAGAGATGAGACCCTTCCCAGAGACCAGTAGACCCCGAACCGGCACTGGGGTGACGTCAGAACCTTTGGAAGAGGCGGTGGTCGAATCGGACATGGTGAGAAGGAGAAGAATGTAAGTTCTGGAAACTGGATTTTGATAGTCAAAAGGAGGCCAGAGGACGCCGGAGAAGACGACGGAGATGACGCGCGGACGAAACGGCGCGTGGACGGCGGCGCGTGGATCTCACGCGCTCGGAGATCTGCGGACTGTGGCGGCGCGTGGAGGCGCGTGCGGCGGAGAACGGAGGTGGGTCTTCTCCGAAACGGATCGCCGGCGTTTTCTGAGTTGTCCGGTCACCTTACTTTGGTGATCGGAGACGGTGGCCGGTGACGGTGGCCGGAGACAGTGGCCGGAGAAGATCGCCGGAGAGCGGTTCTTGACCAGAACGAACCCTAGCTCTGGATACCAAGTTATGATAACTGAATGGCTTGAGTCTAACCTACTCAGCCTCCTCAATTTATAGAATAATTAGTTACAACAATTGAATACAAAATCCCTTGATTTTAGGGATTGACTATTAACAACAATATCAAACAATATCTAGCTATATCAAACCTAAAATAAACAATATCAAACAATATCAACAATATCAACACAAACTATCTCAAGTTACAGCAGGAATAAGGAAAGTTATCATTCCAGTCTCTTGTACTCCTGTCATTTGTCATTTTAGCAACATGGTTTTATCATCGTTTTTTCCCTCCCTAGTCCATTTAGACCTTGGATAAGGTCAAAATCTCTGTTCAAAATTTTACAATTTTGTATTACTATAGTCTTGAAGTCAGGTCATTTTAGCCTCCCTCAATCTATCTCCTTCAATAATGACTGTGATTTTTTCACTTCAGAAAATGGCCACAACCCTAAGAATCTATTACACCAACTAAACAGAGCTAAGAAATAGGATCAAAGTGTGACAGTATGTGGAATAGAACTGAACAATCTATGCAATGAAAAAGGGGGAAAACAGAGTCAATTATTTTAGCATTGTTGTAGTGCCTCCACTCCACTGCCCACCTAATTATCGGAGAATCTTTCTGAAAGGAATGATATTGATCCAGAACTCTCAGTTTCACCAGGACTTTTCTCAGATGACTTCCTACGCCATAGCCAACTCCTTCGGTCCATTTACAATATAGTTATAGGCAAAAAAAAGCAGCACCTCCCCTATTCCCTCACCAATGACTTCATTCACAACATCATTAGTTCATTACATAACACAACACAGAAACTCAACTTGATCTGGGAATCAAGACTCAATTGGTATGGTACTAATTAGAGAGCTGCCAAAATCTGCAAGCAAGCAAAACCCACAGAAAATAAAGGGGGATCAGAGTAAAAGCAGAATTGAATTTTAAATAAATAAAATTGAAGGTGGTTAGTTATGAGGTTTGCTTAGAATTCACTTCCCATCATGACATGATGCCTTTGGACTAGTTAGAACTTATAATCTGCTCATGATAGTATCTTAAATTTCAGTTGTACTTGTGAAATTGTTTTGCAGTTCTACTTTTTGCTAAATACTCATAATAATGGGATAAGTGCTAAAGGTGTATCATTATCTTTGAAAGTGTCCTGGATCTTCTTCCATTACATAATTTTTAGTTTTAGCAGTAATTTTCATAAATTTAAATTTTTATTATAGTCCCAGAATCATCATTACATATGCTGTGTCGCTTTTTATTATAATTTCGGTCGTGTTTAGTTGCTAATTGTCTTGCTGTTTATTATAAGGACTCAACAAGTCACTTATAGAAAATAGTGCAA
This sequence comes from Ormosia emarginata, assembly GCA_029884605.1. NCBI lineage: Eukaryota > Viridiplantae > Streptophyta > Magnoliopsida > Fabales > Fabaceae > Ormosia > Ormosia emarginata. The sequence goes on along the minus strand of JAQQTP010000081.1, from coordinate 51,127,371 downwards.
CACTAGGGAGACTTGCATCGGTCTGTCCAGAGCTGGTATCACCACATATGGAGCATTTCATGCAATCTTGGTGCACTGCTTTGTCAATGTAAGTTATTGAACTTATTTATTTACCACTTATGTGCTTTCTATAGTCATGACTTGCACCAATGAGCACCTAACAAATGTCCCCTGTTTTCTTCATTCATTGCAGTCAAATGCTTTGTAAATAAATTACTAATTATTATAGAAGTTTATGACTCATTTCTTGTTTCCTCCTATCATCTTAGATGAATTTAGTTCATGTTTTATTTACCCCAAATGTTTAGGAGGGGCTTGGGGATTCAAAGCTAAGTATTTTCAACATAGGTTAAAAATGGTTAGTGTTTTTCCCTTTTGAGTGATCATTTTCAAAGGTGGTATTTGGAATTAAAGATGAAGGAAGTTTTTCTCTCAAAAAAAGAAAGATGGAGAAGATTTGATTAGGTGATCTAAAATGCAGTTGAGATACATGAATGATGTGGCCTTAGGAAGCAACGAAAATATTGTTGGGGTTTGTGTTCTGTTTCTCTGAAACTTGGCATACAATGAAAGACTGGATGGTGCACCAATCTGCTTATGCTAACTGTTTTGCACAATACGGTGATCTTTGGATATATAACCTTATTTTTTTTTTAATCTTGATGTTTTTTAGGTTAAACACTCAGAATATAATTTATTTATATAAAGTTTTTTCATTTTGCTAATAAATTTATATTTGTTACTGAAATTGTAACAATAAAAAACCAAGTTTTACTTTGTTAATATCTCAAGAATTATCCTAAAATCTTATTTTCTTGTTGAGTTCTACATGTTAAACAATTGTATTCTCTTCCACATGATTTCCACTACACCTTAAGAAATGCCTACTACTTTCCTAACCCTTGATTCTTCCCATGGGTCCCTATTCCCTCCTCCCTATTGCGAAAATCATGGTTGTGTTTGCTGGTCATTTCACCTTATATGTAAACCTGTTATCTCTTTGGTTTGATAGGTTAGAGTCAATACTTTACTGTGCCTAGGAGACATGGTTAACTGACTTGATAAACATGTTGTCCTGGACATCTTACAAACTATTCAGCACTGTACTGCTGTTGACTGTTCTCCACCAACCCTTATGTGTACCCTTGGAGTTGCAAATTCTATTTTTAAGCAGGTAATGTTTGCAATGATGGGCCTGACATATAAATTGCAGTTTTTTAGATTATTGACTACTGCAATCAATGATATATGGAGTTGTAGCTAAGTTTTGTTTGATTTCTCTTGTTCAGGATAGAGTAGAATTTGTTGCTGAGCATGTTCTTCCATTGCTTATGCCCCTCCTGATTGCTCAACAACTGAACGTTCAACAGTTTGCCAAATATATGCTCTTTGTCAAGGATATGCTCCAGTAATTTTTTTTTATTACACCCTCTTTCTTTTGTTATTTTCTCTGTCTGTTTCTATCTCTTTCTCTCTCCCCCCTTGATCTTCTCTTTGAATTTCTTTCTGAACTTGTGTTTTTCATACAGGAAGATAGAAGAGAAACGAGGAGTAGCTGTGACTGATTCTGGAATCCCAGAGGTAAAAGTATCTCCAGTTGTTAATGGGCTTCAAACCGAGGCCCTGAGGACAAGAAGCAGCATTGTTTCTTCTTCAACAAAAAGCAGCTCCTCTTGGGATGAAGATTGGAGTCCTGCAACAAAGGGAACTGCCACTTCTGTCCAGAATTCTGTTGATACATCCAGTCAATCTGTGCCAGGCAATCCTGTTGGTCAAGTAACATCCTTACAAAACCATTTGTCCTTATCTGGTGTTTCTAATCAGCAGACAACCAAGTCATGCCCCTCAGTGGATGCGGAGTGGCCGCCTCGTGCATCTTTTAGTGTTACCCTGCAATATGGTGATACTGAGAGACATACAGTAGCAACAGGAACCTCATTTTTTTTTTGTTTTTGAACTGATATAAGTGTATAACTGATTCTTACCTGTGCAATATCCATCATTGTTTGCACATTTAAAAGAAACTTCTGATATAAGTCTACATGCCCTCCTTTTCAGCTCTCTCTCACGCACCTTATGGTTCACCTTGTGACTTTGATAGATATAAAAACTATTCAAGAGCATTCACTTAAAGATACATTTTTAAGAGAGTTGATTCTTAATATGATATTAAAGTCAAATGTAGATCTGTATATTGAGTGCTGCACCTAAAATTTAAATGTGATTACACTAGCTTATGTTGTCTTGCAGTTTATATAGGGTATTGTAAGCTAGAGAAAGTGAACAGCTAATCAGTATGCTTGTGGTTAGTCTAGTGGGTAATGCTTACTAAATTCACCACTCTTACTTTAGGCAACTGTCTTTGGCTGATGTTGAATTCTACAGTGAGGCATTTGACATTATCATGCTCCACCATTATATATATATATATATATATATATATATATATATATATCTCATGTGCCAGTGTATGCGCATTGGATTTGCTTTTGCAAAATCACTATATGTGTAAGGGTTTGATTGTTCAAGTTCTTCAAATAAATTTCAAGACAGGACAACTTGCAACCATCTTTTATACTTACATGGAAAGCTCTGCTTTTGTGTGCACCTTCCTGTGTACGTGTTTTAGTTATTTTAATCATGGTTTCAAATGTGGCCTGATTATTTTCCGTGTCATAATCCAAAGAAGATACTAGTAAATCTCCTTTTTTTTTAAGTGTAACATGAAAGTTAATTCTGTTATCTACAAATTGAACAAATTTGTATTGACGCACAAATACTATTATTGTAATTACATATGCATAAATGCTGTAAATTCTTTACTATTTTGGATTGAGATTTTTTAGCAATACATATTTTATTAATTAAATATGAGACCATCTACTGAAGAACCATTGTATTTTATGCATACTACAATATGCATTTCTAACCATTTTAGAAGAAGATATCAGAAGATTCAAAATTCTCAATGTGTTTGCATGTTGGCTGCGTGAGAAAGATATTAGGAGAAAAATAGAAGCAAAACCATTCAATCATTAGAATTGAGAATGAACTTAAACTTTTTCGATCATTAGATCTTTATCAATATTTTTTTGAAAAAGAAAAGACATTACTTGTAAAATTACTGTATTCCATTGTATTTTCTTGGTACTAGATATTAGTTGCATGAACAAATGTAAAAAATAATGGGATGCAATGACTAGTAATAGTGGGATGGAAAAGCTTATTATATGCTTATATACCACTGTTTGGTGTGAGAATTCAAACCACATCACGTTATCCAATACTGGAACAATTTTTCATACCCTACCTTAAGAGAAATATTTATGTGTTTTAGAATATTTGCTTATATTTATTATTTTTGTTTTTGCAGTGAGAATCTACCAGATAAAGCAAAACAAAGACATCTTGCATTCCACAATTATGGAGATTTGCGAAGGATATTTAGCTTTAGTTTCTTTGGTTATTTCATTTGTGTTATATGATTAAGAACAATCACACTACTTTTGTACAATAGTAGTAAATGACTTTTTTTTTAGTTTTGATGTATATATACAGTAAATACATTACATAATTTAGTATGTTTTATTTGAGAAGAATTAATTTTTTAATGCATTATTAGTTTTTAATACGTGATTTTTTAATATGCAAGTAAAAAGTAGGTATGTATTGGTAAATTTTCAAAAAAAAAAAGGCTTATAGGCAACGTTTCAAAACCGTTGCTTAAAGCAGAAAACGTTGCCAAAATATGAACCTATAGGAAACGTTTTTTACAAGTTGCCTTATGGCAAACTTAAAAGCAACAGTAATAAAACGTTACCTAAAGCAGCACCTATAACTAACATGTGGAAAACGTTGCCAAAACCTTAACTTATAGGCAACGTTTTTTACAAGTTGCCTTACGTCAAACTTAAAAGCAACATATATAAAACATTGCCTAAAACAATACCTATAATCAATGTGTGAAAAAAGTTGCCAAAAGCTTAACATTTAGGCAACGGTTTTTAAACGTTGTCTTATGCCATACTTAACAGCAACGACACAAAAGCGTTGCCTAAAGCAGTACCTATACCCAACATGTCAAAAGCGTTGTCAGAACTATCCATAGACAACATCTCAAAAGCGTTGCCAGCAGATAAGAATAGGCAACGTTTTTTCTAAAGTGTTGTCAAAAGTTTAAAAAAGTGTTGCCTATTATAATAGGCAACGATGGAAATGGCAACAGCTTGGCAAAGGCTGGAAAACGTTACCATAGACTTTAGGCAACGCTTTTCAGCTAAAGGCAACGCTTTTCAGCCCTTGCCAAAAGGCAAAGTTGTTGTAGTGTTAATTTTTGAAGAATGTCAAACATGCACCAAACATCCATTTGTATCTAATTTCTATTAGTGTTCTTAATGATGATGATTATTTTAATACCTTTGATAGTAGATAGTGGAAACTCACTAAGGGTTCTTTGATTGTGGCACGTGGAGAGAAGTGTTTGGGTTTATATTAGACCAAGGCTTTTGTTTTTTGTTGATACTATAAATGCAGTTGATTGTGATAGCTCATCAGATTTATGGCACAAGAGACTTAGCCACATTAGTGAGAAGGGACTTGATTGTTTGTCTAAGAAGAATATACTTTCAAGCTTGAAAGGTGCAAGATTATAAAAGTGTCCTCACTGCTTGGCCGGGAAACAAAACAAGGTTTCCTTCAAGAGCCATCCTCCTTCTAGAAAATTAGAGGTGCTTGAGTTGGTGCATTCAGATCTTTGTGGTTTGATGAAGACTAAAACTTTTGGTGGTGCACTTTACTTTGTTACTTTTATTGATGATCATTCAAGAAAACTTTCGGTTTATGACTTGAAGACTAAAGACTAGGTACTTAGGTGGTGAATTTTGTTGACCTTTTGATGAGTATTGTAGATAGCAAGCTATTCAACACCAAAAGAAGCACCCCAAGACTTCTCAGCTTAATGGCCTGACAGAAAGGATGAACAGGACATTGATGGAGAAAGTTGGATATATGCTTTCTAAGGGTTCGTTTGGATTGGTGAGATTGAGTGGAATGGAAGGGAATGAAATGAAATAGAGATAGATTCCATTGTTTGGTTATGTTAAAAAATGATGGAATGGGATGGGAGTGGGTGGGTGGGATGGATTTCATTCCATCCCATCAGAAACCATCAATTTTCTTCTCCCCTCCCCCAATTTGGGGGTATGAGATAGAATCATCTTTTTTAATATAAATATCATTCCATCCCACTAAAAACCATTCACTTCCCAAACAATGGAATAATAACTTTACTCTATTCCATCCTAAAATATCCAAACAATGGAATGGTACTTTTTTCCCATTCCATTCCATCCCATCCTATCTCATCTCATCTCATTCCATTTCATTCTATCAATTACTAAATATTCAAATATAGCCTAAAATAAAGTTGTCTAGATCTTTTTGGGATGAGGCTTTATATAGTGTTAAACATGTTATTAATTTATCTTTTGTTGTTGCTTTGCAGGTTGATATTCCTGACAGAGTGAGGTACGTAAAGGATGCCTCCTATGACCACTTGTGTGTCTTTGGCTATAAAGCATTTATGCATGTGCTGAAAGATGAGAGGTCCTTAGATGTCAAGACAAGACAATCTATCTTCATTGGCTTTGGTCATGATGAATTTGACTATAAGTTTTGTTGATACCCAATTTTGTCCATAATTTTTTTTATCAATGTTTTTTGACTGGGTCATTAAAACTTTTTGTTAAAATGAATTTTATTTTGCCTGATCTTTTGCTTTGATTCAAATGTTCCTTAGGCCCAAACATATGACCCACCTTAGTCTAGATTTCAAGAAAAAGAAATATTGATGAATTTGTTTTTAAGAATATAAAAAGAATAAAAAATAAAAAATAATAAAATAATAATAATAAAAATAAATTAAAAGCCATGGGTCAACCCATGACTCAATTTCTTTCTTGCTGCTACAACCCAAGCACCCTAGCCACCATCATCCTCCAAACCCTAAACCTCAAACAGCTGCACAACCCAATTGGAATCATAACTTTCCTTTTCAGTTTTGATTGAAATCTCTGACAGGATTTCTTACATAATTTATCTTCTAATCATCAGTAAATTGGGAAGAAATTCTTGCAGACTTAACCCTATAAATCCCATGTAGATGAGAGAACAATGGACACAGATCAATCACACGAAAATTCCCTCACACACAGACAGATTGAGCCATCACACGAAAAACCTTCTGTCTCCAACTTTCACAAACAACCCCATCATTTTCAACCATCAAACACCTCATTCCTTATCAACCACAAACCACCTTCATTATAGCCACCCGTAAACCACCCCTGTAAAACCCTTTAGCAACCCAACAACCATTACCTACCAAACACCATCACTCTATAACACCCACCGTAGGGTATCACATTTAAAACTAAAACTTATATAACTTACTCAAGTCGTAAAAGAATTAATCTTGTAACGATACTTGATTTTAAAATTTTGTTGCAAATAATAGAAAAATTAGATAAATAAATAAATAAACAAATCCATACAATACATAATTGAACATTACTCACTCATAATATACAGAAATATAAAAACTAAGTTTACAAATAATTTACATACATAAGATTGTACTTTAAAAAGTAAATATATATAACTCTTACTTCAAAGCAGTAAACTAACTAAAGATAAAACTTCTAGTGAGAAAGTTCCTCAGAAGGATCTTCCTCAGTCTCCTCTGAAGACAAAAACCCCTGGTTCTGCGCAGACCTAGGAACAGGAGTACACGTAGACGACACTATAAAATTCTCTCTAGGGGTGTAGACAGGAATACCCCACAAATCCCTCATGGGCATCGAAAACTCTAAATGTAAGGAAACAGTAGTAGACAAAATAGGGTTCCCATTACAGGTCCCACTACAAGTTAGAGTCAGCTCCCCAACATAAACGACACGATCCCTCTCTAAATCTATGGTCCAAGCATCCGCATCGTCTTGGAACTGTACACGCATAAACCCGACGATGCCTCGTTGATACACCATAACATATACCAGATAAGCTATCTCAAACAGAATCCAGGCGATCCTGACTCTTCTTCTACACTGTCTTTATTTAATATAAACATACAACATAACAAACATAACATGAAGAGGTGAGATCCCCTACATCAATACCAGTACGACAGTATAGAGATAACATAAATCATACAGTTATATCATTAACAAGTAAAATCATGTTATCACATCACAGATAAAAAAATAGATAAATATAAATGTCACATCAATATGCTGACCCACTATGCATATGTACACAAACTAATTCCTACTCCATGGAGCTAATCACAATTTTGGAGAGAATAATCCAGAAGATATGTCTGTATCTCGTTAGCCTCCAATAAAGTGCTAAGACAGAATTTTAGCGTACGCAACATGGCTTATACAAGACAGTCTACGCCAGATCGTGATTAAGGATAGTGTTTTGTTGAGATCGTCGATGCGTTGCATAGTACACCACGGCCCAATAGTGCTACCAACTGTCATATCACACCCGCACTAAGGTGTAATTCATCTCCTAGACAAATTGCCTTTACCAATAAGACTAACACGTTTTTCAATGTATGATTTATGATCCAATACACATATATACATTCACATCACAAATTTTCATAAAAAACATGCCTATCACTTGGCGAAACTATTTTCCAACATATCTGGGTCCACTACGTTGGCCTGACAGCAAACCACTGTTATTTCTAATCACGTAATACTTTTATCGCGTTTTCACAATCGCGTAACATTTTTGTTACGTTTTCAAATCACGTAAGTATTTTTTGACATTTTCTTGACAGCACAAATATTTTTAAACGTTTTCTAAATCATGTAGAGATTTTTAAATCATTTTCTCAATTGTGTAGCTCAAAATCCTTATTTTTCAATCGCCTAAATTATTTCTTGACTTTCTAAAATAAACTTGGTGGTCGAACTAGATAAATCTTGTGTTTGATCTTCTCAACTTTTAACACTTTTATATTTAATATATAATAACCTTATTTAAAATACTTTCTTCTTTAAAATTCCTTCAAATAATATTTTCTACTATTCTTTAGAAAAATTCATATTTCCTTGATTTAATCTATCTTTATAAATCAAAGTCTACCAACGCGCTCCGAAACCCAAATAAGTGAGCTATACGTTAATAAACCCAAATTCTTTTTAAATTTAAACCCATTCATAACTGAATTCTACTCTCCAAATTATTCCAAAAATTTGTTTATTTCCTTTTTATACTTTAAAATCCACGAATTTGAATTCTTGTTATTTAATCCTTTATGACTACACTTAGGAAATTATTTTTGATCTAGGTTTCCAATTTCTTGGCATATTGGCCGAAAATCAAGTAGTATTTTTTCACAAAATATTTGTTCATTTCCTATTTCTTTTTCTTTGAAAAACCCTTAACTCATTTACTTATTACCTACTCATCTAAATCCATACTTGATACAATATTTTTGATTGATTTGCTCCAAAATACATGTGAAGGTTGTGAGCCTCTAGGTTCTTTGGAACCAAAATCTTTTTCCTTTTCATGTGATTTACATCCTATATTACATATACATCATCATGCTTCAACTATCACATATTCATGTATACTAACAAAACAATAAAAGCATAGTAATCAAAACAATCACAAAGCATGAAAACATATACATACAAGTGAATAAATCCTTATGAATTTTTCACTAACAACCAATTCCATCCCTCACCACCACACATGGTTGATGAGGTTAATATCTCTCTTACCTTAAGGGAAGATCAATCAAGTCCTTGCTTGTCCTCTTGAAGATTTCATCCACCAAAAACTCAAACCCTAAAAATCTTTAAACCATTCCAAAGTTACAAACAAGACTTGGAAACAAGACAACCATGGATCAAACATAGTTTAGAACTTTGAAATCAAACTTAGAAGTAAAACTCAAGAACTTTACCTTGAAAACTTAAGAACCCTAGCTTGTAGTAAAGGTAGAAGATGGATGATTTAGCTTATGCTCTCAACATGAAAGAGTCTTAGAATGATGTCTAGGTTTAGAAAACAAGGTTAGATGAAATTAAGAGAGGTTGGATAATGGTTTTGGAGGGTTTGGCCATGAGCTATGGTGAAAGGAAAGTGAGAGAGAAATTTTGGCTTAGCTTACTTTGATAGAAAGAGAAGATGAAGATAGAAATGAAATGAAGTGCTAAACCCCCCTTGGTCGTGGAGTGTATCCATTTGGAGAGTCAAAGACTTAATCAACAAGTATAGCAAATATCTCTAGGTGTTGGTCATATGTATGTCATGGTTTGGTCACCTTGGTTTCTATTGGTTTAAACTTAAGAGTCATTGCATACCTCACAAAATGGTGAAGGTCCTAGACTCCTCTTAGCCATGGAACACCAAGCCAAAGGCTAACCAAGTTTGCTCCCATAATCACTTAGTTTAACTAGTTAGTTTCCTATTAGTTCAAGACAAGTCCAACCATTATTATTGACTAGTTTCTATTGGTTACTCTTAAATAACTAGCTCTCTAATTGGCTCCCCAAAGTAAGTCTTCAAGAATGCTCTAGAAAAATGACCAAGACTTTTCCAGAGACTTTTATCCAATGGACAGAAGTTATCGAAGCTATTACCCAATGGACAGAAGCTACTGCTCACGAACCAGTAGTTATTGTCCAATGAATAATAAAACACGAAAAAATTTTATTTGACAGATAAATTCTAAAAATGATAAAATTGAGAACTGTGTTTTTCGGTTTCGGGTTTAATAAGCTCCCCCGACCCTGAATAAACTGTTAAAGATTTTTCCCGGCCAGAAAAATTTTATTTTCCCAGCACCGAGTAAAACACACAAAAAGTCCAAAAACAATCATAGAACAGTCAAAATAAATTAAGCAGGGCTTAGAAATCACAAAACAGTAAAATCTCATATTACTGAGAAATATGAAATTTTAGGGTGTTATAACTCCCACCATCCTTCCTCCAAACAGCAACCACCACGAAACCAAACTGAACACCCTAACCATCTTCATCCTCATCCCTCACACTATTAATCCACGACCAACACTGTTACCCCTGCAGTCTGAAGACCACCATGTTCCACCCACTCCCTACTTCCAACCCATCTTAAACACTTCAACCTCCCAAAACAACCATAGCCACCGTCCACCTCAGCCTTTGCAACCACCAAAACAAAGCCTCCATCCAGATCACAACCTTGGACATCCTGCGTCAAGCCTCCACACCAACCGTAATCCGCCACCCATGTACGTCCAAGCTAGTCGTGCACCACAGCGCGAGCCACCATGCCCCACGCCGCTTGAAGAAATAGCCACGATCTATGACCCAAACCACCAAATCCGTTATACTTGTAACCTGCTACCTCGTTGCCCACTAGCCCAGGACTTCCGTAGCCTCCATCGCAGCCACCGTGCCACGTGCGGCCTTCACCCAGATCCATCGCGAAAATAGAGCCAGTCGCGACCCCGCTGCCACTCCTCTGCGTCCCAGGTCCTACACCACTGCAACCCAGACCACACAAACCTGTCGCCTTCCACTGCAACCACCACGACCGTAGCCCAAATCTATGTCGCGCCTTCGCCGAGCCACCATGAACACTGTGAGATCTTCCTCTGTCTCGTGATCTCCACCCTCAAACCATTTTTTCCTTTCTTTCTCTATTTTGTTTTCCCATTTTAGAGACTAAAAGTTTATTTCCTCTTAACTTGTTGTTTCTTTTATTTTTTATTTTTTATTTTTTATTTTAATTTATTTATTTATTTATTCTTTTGGATTGATATGTATTTGCTAATTTCGGGTTTATATTACTTGTATTTTTTTTAACACACTCATTTTTTTACATTAATGAATTAATCAAGCTATTTTAAATTGGTCAACGATAGAAGAATTGGGAGATGATTGGAGTATTGATCAAATACATTCTTCCCTATACTCTTGAGGCTTTTATATTGGATCTTGCTAGGAGTATTAGTGAGGTCTAATTTCCACATTAAAATTAAAATATTTTCACAAATTAAAAATACAATTTTTTTTCAAACCAAAATAAAATATTTTTTTTGTAAAATAAAAAAATCACAAATAAAAGCGAATAATTTCACATAGTCTCAATATTATGATCGTGGTGAATTCAAAAACTCCTTTTGTCACTTTGTTTTCTAAAAATTTTTCTTTGCAAAATTCTTTTTAAATAATTTTACTCAAAATATCTCATCAAAAATAAATATTTTGAAAATTCATTTTCTTGCAAAGTTAACACAACTTCAATTCACCACTCTTATATAATATGTTGCAGGTTTAGAATTTGTTCCAAAGTAATGGTTTTTTACCCACCCATTCAATGTCTTAGTCATTTATCATCTTTGATAACATGCTGGCAAATGGGACATGTCAAAATAAAAATAAAAAAATATTTTTTTTAAATAATAAAGGACCAATTTAATTAATCTTGTAAATAACATTAGATTAAATAGGTAACCGTTCTTAGAATGGATGGCGTAGGATGCTAACACCTTCCCTATCCGTGATCAACCACTGAAGTCCAATTGCACCATTTCATTTAATGGATAAAGTGATTGGTAGCGACTCCCAACATCCCGAGGTCCTTTCCTCCTCCTCTTCTCTTTTAATTTCGCGGCACCTCTTCGGAACGGTTGCGACAACTGGCGACTTCGCTGGGGAAATTAGATGGTTAAGCCTCATTTTAATCTTATGTTATTTGCTCTTTGATTATATTAGTCCATTTTGTTTCGTTTGTTTATCTGTTTCATATTATTATGCATTTTGTTTGCATTACATGTATTGTACTTATGCGTTGTGAATAAATTTACTTGCATGTTCCCTCATATACACTTGCACACACAAGCTCTATACCTGAGCTCAGTACCTTGTAAGCTTAAATAGAGGGTGAAGTAGTGTTGCTTTGAGAGACCTTTGGTCTCTGAACAGGCACTTGAAAACCCCTCACTTAAATTGAACTCCTTTCGCTCGTAACCTATCATGGGTAAGGATTGAGAACTCTTGCTAGCCAAAGTGTTGGCGATAGAAAGGGGCAATTTAGGGACCTTTTGTCTGATAGGGGTTTAGAACCAAAGTTATCACTTGTTGAAATAACCTTAGAGCTACCATGGTCCATAGAACCTATCCTTTAGGACAGGTACCAAGCTTAGAACCATGTCTCTGCATGCATAATTTTACTTTTGTTTAGTATATTTATGTTTACATTTTTTTAATTCACAATAATAAAGGAAAACTTCAAAAAACTCCCTTGTACTATATGTCATGTGCACTTTGGTCCTGTTACTTCAAAAATGTACAAAAAGGACCTGTTACTTTGCATTTTGTGCAAAGAAGTACAAAATGGTAACGAACGTTACATTTTAGACGGAAACATGCACGTGCGACACACGTGCACGTCTGAAATTTCTTCCCCGAAACGCGATCTTCTTCTTCCTCAGACCACAAGCCCAGAACCGTGCAGCTCTTCCTCGGACTACAAGCTCAGACTCATTCAGTCGTCATCCAGCCACCCAAACCTCAAATCCCATCACTACCGCTCTTCCTTCACCACATCAGATCTGCCTTCACCATACTCCAAAACAAAACCCCCGAAAACCCAGATCCACCTCGCACAAACCACCACTGCGAGCCACCGCACTCCACCGTTCCAAGCCACCATTCCAGATCTGCAACCCACGAGCTCCGTCGCGTCGCCTAGATCTGCCATCGAGCTCTGTCGCGTAGCCCAGATTTGCCATCCCGCGATGCACCCATTTCTGAACCAAACCCAATCACCTGAGTCTCAGCCATGGTGGTGCGCGGATCTGGCTTGGGTGGCTAAGCGACGGCAGTTTCAGGTAATTGTGAAGTAGAAGAGGAAGAAGAAGAAGAAAACGATGGTTCTAGGGTTTGGACATGAGGTAGAAAAAGACTGCGTTTGGGGGAAGAAATTTCAGACGTGCACGTGGCGTTTCTGTCCAAAATGTAACGTCTATTACCATTTTGTACTTCTTTGCATAAAACGCAAAGTAACAGGTCTTTTTTACACATTTTTGAAGTAACAGGACCAAAGTGCACATGACGTATAGTATAAGGGGTTTTTTTGAAGTTTTCCCTAATAATAACAAAAAAATACAGAAAAATTGTCTCTACGACACCCGTATAGGACTTACTCCCAATCAAAAGTCATGGATGAACTAGGGCATTCACAGGAAGAGCTGAGGGATGAAGTAAGCCAATTGAAGGAACAAGTGGCCAAGATCCTAAAAGTTCTGCAAGCTTTGGAAAGAACAAAAAACACAAAGGAGACTCTTTCAAGAGCAAATGATGATCCTTTAGCCACATCTGCTCACCTGTCTGCTTTACGTCAATTCCTTGGCAATATCCTGGCATCACCTCTCAAGGGGTCATGGTGCCATTCACTATGCACCCAAATAACCTTGCACAAAACCTTATTACTAATCATCAAGAAACCTATGCATCTTTATTCCCACCATATGGCCTTCCACCTGGTTACGTGTCACCAATAGCCACCAGTTCCCTTGAGGGCAGTGCACTGACAGTCACAACAACTTCAAACCCACCAAACACTACCTAAACATAAGGATATCAGCCAAATGCCAACAAGATTCCTTAACCACAAATGACATTCCCTATTTTCATGCCACCATATGGTCTTCCCCCAGGTTTCGTATCGTCACAAATGACCAACCCTCCTAAGAGCGGCACACTATTAGTAATGACTATTTCAGGGCCACAAAACTCGACTACGGCTCAACCTCTTTACCTTGGAGCTAATGGAACCTCATCAATGCAACACTCTATCCCTTTTTACATGCCACAATTTTTCTCCCATAAGATTACTGGTAATTCCCCACTAAACCCTTAAGCAGAAGGCCTTCAATCGAAGGAGATATTGGAAGTTCTTGAAGAGAGACTACGAGTCGTAGAAGGAGCAAGTAGCTATAGTCTTCTAGATGCCTCAAAACTCTGTCTTGTCCCTGATGTGGTGATTCTCCCAAAGTTTAAACTCCTAGATTTCGACAAATATAAGGGAATCACTTGTCCAAAGAACCATTTGACCATAAACATCTGCAAGATGGCTTCACATGTTCATGATGACAAGCTGTTAATCCATTTCTTCCAAGATAGCTTAGCTAGGGCAGCTTCTAACTGGTACACACACCTAGAATGTGCCCATATACAATGTTTCAAGGACTTGGCCGATGCTTTCTTGAACCAATGTAAACAGAACATCGATATAGCACTAGATAGACTGCAATTGCAGAATATGGTTAAGAAGAAAGCTGAAACTTTTAAAGAGTATGCTCAGCGGTGAAGAGAAATAGTTGCTCAGGTTGAACCTCCATTGGTAGAAAAAGAAATAGTGGCCATGTTCATCGACACTCTCCAATCACCCTTCTATGACAAAATGATTGGAAGTGTGTCGTCAAATTTCTCAGACATGGTCATCATCAGAGAAAGAGTCAAAAGAGGAATAAGAAATGGGAAGATTGTTGAAAGTTCAATAAGGACTATTAGTGCCAAGAGGCCCCTAATAAGGAAGAAAGGAGAAGGAGAAGCCCATGTTATTGCTTTCGATCAGAGAAGTTTTACCCAAGAAAAACATAACCAAGCACCTATTAACCCTTAATCATCCTTCTAACTTCCTTATATGCCTTACAACCCATACATTACTAATGCCTCCTAAACTCCATACCTTCAACCTTATCACCCAATGATCCTTTATCATACATAACCTCACATCCCAAACCAAACACTCCATACCATGCCATCTCAACTAACCCAACAATGGATCCAAAACCCAAATACAAACCAAAGAAGGTCGCCAGCCAACCAAGAAAAGAAACTCGTTCAATTTGACCTAGTTCCCATGACCTACATTGAACTACTACCATAACCCATTTGTAACTCTTTGTTGGTCCCTTGCCCAATGAAGCCAGTGAAACGATTTGACCTAAACGCTAAATGTGACTACCATGTTGGGGTTGTAGGCCACTTAACAGAAAATTGCAGAGCCTTAAAGTTCAAAGTACAAGACCTGATTAATGTCAAATGGTTGAACTTCAGAGAAAAAACTCCTAATGTAGGCTGCAATCCCTTGCCTAATCGTGGAGATTGTCGCGACAGTAATCGCGGCGGGAGCGGCGAAACAAAATAAATAAGTTAGGAGTCGCCACCAATTTTATTTAAATTAAGAAAAATTGGAAAACCCTTTTAGAAAATGGTCTTTGGAACCAGATTGGATTCGGGAGTCGATTATGCATAGGGAAGAGTAGAGACTTAACCCCACAACACCCCTAATACATCCGTCCTAAACGGTTACCCTAAATTAGTTATGCAAAAAAATTTAATAATCTCGTAATATATTTGTTTTACCCCTTTTTATTAAAAAAAATTAAAAAAAATTAAAAAAAATAAAGAATTTGCAAAAATTTAAAATTTGGCTTGACAGAATAAAAATTCTGCTCCTACGTACCCCCAGGTACAATGAGGAACTCAAAGTCACGTAGTTATATAAAAAATAAGTGCGGATTGGTTGATTTTATTTAAAGAAAAGATTTAATTCTTATTTTTTTTATAAAAGATTTGAATTAACAGGTCGTCGCGACTCTGTTAATCAAATTAAAGTTTGAATTTTTTATTTAAGAAAAAAATTTGAATTAACAAGTCGTCGCGACTCTGTTAATCAAATTAAAGTTTGAATGAGTGAAGCTTGCGTCACGCCAGACGTCACCCACAGATTGTTAAATTTATTATTAAAAGGAGATTTTTTATATATCTAAAATTATGAAAAAATAAAAAAATGATAAAAATGAATTTTTGAGTCTTTATTAAATAGTGATTTATTTATTTGTTTACTTTAAATAATTGGAATCATTAGGTTGTCGCAACTCAGATGATCCAAAAAATAATTATGAGATTAACAAGCTGTCACAACTCGGTTAATCCCACTCATTTATTTATTTCATTTTTAAAAATTATTTCAATTATTTTATTTCCTTCACTTTTACCCTTTTATTTTATTTATTTTATTTTTTTTATCCCTTTTAGTTTTTTTATATTTTTATTATTATTTAACCCATTTAGGCCCACCAGGCCTATTTTGGAAAAAAAAGAAAAAAAAGAAAGAAAAAAAAAACTTACCAAATTTTTTTTTTAAAAAAAAACACTTACGAAAAAACAAAAAGTGAAACAGGGGGTTATTTGGTTTCTTCTTCTTCTGCTTGCAGAACCAGGAGCGCACGACGGGGCGGTGCAACCGGATCGGGAGCAGCTCGGCGTCGCACCAGAGTAGGATGGAGGCGCGGCGGATCGGCCGGATCTGAGCGGTGCCGTCGACTGGGACAGCGGCACGACGACTGGCGCGGCTCGGAGCGCGACTGGCGGACGGTTGGGAGCGCGTCTTCTGGTCCGCGAACGGCGGCGCGATGGGTGCGGCTTCTGGTTCGTCGCGATTCGGTGGAGACGGTTGGGACGACGCGACGGTTTTGGCTGGCCGCAGTGGTCGACGAGGGGTGGATTCAGGTTGCGAACAGTGGGGATGCGGTTGCGCGTCGGCTCGGTCTAATGGTGCGATGCAGTCTGGCGGTGCGGCGAGGAGCGATGAGTCTCAATCGGAGCTGCTGTGCGCGGCGAACGCAGGTCTCGATCTGCTCTGTGCTTGGCCGGATCCGGTTCGGGCGGCAAGGGTGCGACGGCACTGCGAGGTTGACACAGGCAGGGCTTGTCGAGGACGGGATTGGAGTCTGGTTCTATTTCTGAGTTGTAATGGAGCTTTGGATTTGCAAGGGACTTTGTTTGGTTTAAAGGGATGAGTGGTTAGAATTTTTGGGTTTTTGATTGTGGGTTAAATGGTGGAGGGTGACTCTTATGGTAATGTGGGTGAAGGTTGGAGATGGTGGTTTGGGTGGTAATGAGTTGTTGATGGTTATGGTGAGATGGTGGTTGTTTGGTTAAGAAAGAGGTTGAAGATGAAGTGAGTGATAATGGTGGTGAGGTATTGTTATTGAAAGTGAAGTTTGTGGAAGCTTGGAGGAAGATAACAATTGTGGTGAGGTGAGAATGTACTCAACAGAGGTTGCTACAAGAGCTAAGTGGAAAGAAAAAAAAAAAAGAGTGAGGTACTAGGCTGTTGGCATGAGTGTTTAGGTGAGGGTGTGACTTCAAGTTGAATGTTTTTTAGTCGAAAGGTCTGAGGTCCCTTGTGTGTGGGGGGGTTATGGGTTAATATAGGAAGGGATTAGGGTGAGGAGTTTTAGTTTGAGTGTGATTAGGATTGGCTTGAGATGATGAGTTAAGATCTGTTTAGGATAAGTATTGGTATTGATCTAGGATAGCTGACGATTTGATTAGGATAAGTATTTGAGAGTTTGAGTTGGTTTAGGATATGGGTTGAATATTTTTATTTTTGATTTTATTATTTTTTTTTTATTTTATTTATAAAATGTCCCTGGACAAAATTCGGTGTTTACAGTTGCCCCTCTTTACTTGTTTCTTACTAGATAAAGAGAATAACCACAGCTTTTCATTTTATCGTAGTGAGGAATGAGTAAAGAAATAAACCCAAATTTTGTTCGGGAGAAGCAGAAGACAATGCGAGAACACAATGCAAGGAGCGATACGCTCAAAAATTAAAAATGCAAGGAGCCGATGCGCTCAAAACTTAAAAATGCAAGGAGCCGATGCGCTCATGAATTAAAATGCAAAGAGTCGATGCGCTCAAAACTTAAAATGCGATGAGCCGATGCGCTCAAACTTAAAATGCGAGTGCGACGAGCCGATGCGCTCGAAACTTAAACATGCAATGAGCCGATACGCTCAAACTGAAAATGCAAGTACAATGAGCCGATGCGCTCAAAACTTAAACATGCAATGCAACGAGCCGATGCGCTCAAAACTTAAACATGCAAATGCAACGAGCCGATGCGCTCAAAACTAAAAATGCAATACAATGAGCCGATGCGCTCAAAACTAAAACATGCAATGAGCCGATGCGCTCAAACTTAAAATGCAAGTACAATGAGCCGATGCGCTCAAAACTTAGACATGCAATGCAACGAGCCGATGCGCTCAAAACTTAAAGTATAAATGCAACGAGCCGATGCGCTCAAAACTTAAAAGGCAAGTGCGATGAGCCGATGCGCTCAAAACTTAAACATGCAATGAGCCGATGCGCTCAAACTTAAAATGCGAGTGCAATGAGCTAATGCGCTCAAATTAAACATGCAATGCATTTAGACCAGTCAAATGGTTTCTTAAAATTTTCTTCTCTCTCTCTCTTTTTTTTCTCTTTTCTTTTAATCATTCGAACCAGCGGTGACTTTGGAAAGCTTTGACCAATCAAACCCTTCGTTCACACGTTTTTCTTCCTCAGGCCCTTTGGTGAGTTTGGAATCCTCCCAACTTACTCTTTTCCTTTCTTTGCTTCTTCCTTTTTCTTCTTTTTTTTTTTTTTATAACTTCAACTTTTCTCATCAACAAAGGCTTACGTGAATAATTTCCCATGAATGTTATATTACAAATCGCACTTTGAACTACCAAGATCTTTTAATCTGACTCAACCATTGAAGCATTGCTGTAGAATTGTCAAAATCAAACTGTTGACCTTAAATTTATGTTATTTGAGACATAATCTAATAAGTTAAACATGCATTCATGAATGGATAGAAATTCGTTGAATGAACAAACTTCTTTTTATTTCTCTGGTAATCAAGTAAGACACACATGCTTGAAAGATGAAAGAAAAGAGAATTGCAAGGGAAAGAAAATTTGCCCCAGTATTAGTTCCTTGTTTCTCGTTCAATTGATTCCCTGTAATCATTTGATAATTCAACCACTGTCACTGTTGCTACTTTCTTCAGCACACCTTTCCCTTAATCTTCCAGCAATTTTGCCCCGGTTTAGCCAATTGAATGCAGAACAAAAATTTCCCCAGTTTGGAGTATCAACCCTTCTGTCTTTGAGATTTCGCCCATTTGTTTGCCCTAACTTTTGCTTAGGTCGCCCTTTCGGGTTTTCGACCTAACGGACTTCTTCTTCCTTTTTTTTTTATTGTTCTAACTTTTGCTTAGGCCGCCCTTTCAGTTTTTCAACCTAACGAGTCATTCTTTTTTTTTTTTTTTTTAGGCATAAAATCTCTTAACGGCATCAGTGTTTATGGGTCTTGGCAATTCTTCTCCGTCCATATTCTGCAAAATTAATGCCCCTCCTGAAAATGCATGCTTGACTATGTAAGGGCCTTCATAACTCGGAGCCCACTTTCCTCTGGCGTCCTCTTGATTAGGGAGAATTTTCTTCAAAACCAAATCTCCCGGATAAAACTCTCTAGGACGAACTTTCTTGTTAAAGGCTCTGGCCATTCTACTTTGATACAATTGTCCATGACAGATAGCTGCTAGTCTTTTTTCTTCTATCATATTCAACTGCTCATACCGAGTTTTTACCCATTCAGATTCCTCTAACTCTGCCTCCATCAAAACCCTCAAAGCAGGAATCTCAATTTCTATGGGAGAGACAGCTTCCATTCCATACACCAGAGAGAAAGGTGTCGCCCCAGTACTTGATCGTATATTGGTACGATATGCATGCAAAGCATAGGGTAACATCTCATGCCAGTCCTTATAGTTCACAACCATCTTGGCTACAATTTTCTTGACATTCTTATTTGCAGCCTCAACTGCACCATTCATCTGGGGTCTATAGGGAGCGGAATTATGGTGCTTGATTTTGAACTTTTCACAAAACTTCTGTATTTCACCACCATTGAGATTTGCAGCATTATCTGTGATTATCCTCTCTGGAATTCCATATCTGCACACGATGTCCCTCTTGAGGAATTTTGAAAATACCTTTTGAGTGATTGTGGCATATGAGGACGCTTCTACCCATTTGGTGAAGTAGTCAATTGCTACCAAAATAAAGCGATGACCATTGGAAGCTTTGGGGTTAATTGGTCTGATGACATCCATTCCCCACATCGAGAAAGGCCATGGAGACACCATGTTATGTAAGGGAAATGGCGGTGCGTTGGCCCGATCTGTATATATCTGGCATTTCTGACACTTTCGAACATATTCTATGCAGTTTGTTTCCATGGTAGACCAATAATAACCACTTCTTAGGATTTTTCGTGCCATCATATGACCATTAGCATAAGTCCCACAGATTCCTTCATGGCCTTCAGTTATGATTAAACGAGCTTCACAAGCATCCACACATCTAAGCAAGGTACCATCATGACTTCTCTTGTATAAAACCTCCCCGTTCAAGAAAAAGGCCATTGCTAATCGGCGGATAGTCTTCTTATTCACCTCATTTGCCCTAGTTGGGTATTCTCTATGCTGGATGTACTGCTTGATATCATGATACCAAGGTTTACCATCTGGCTCGCTTTCCACATTGGCACAATATGCGGGCTCACTATGTATCTTTACTTGGATGGGTTGGACCTTATTGTGGATATCCAACTTGGTCATCACGGCCAGAGTGGCCAAGGCATCAGCAAACTGATTCATGTCTCGAGTTAGATGGGAGAAGGTCACCTTTTCAAATTTCTCGGTCAACTTGGTCAAATACTTTTGATAGGGCACTAACTTCGGGTCTTTAGTTTGTCATTCACCGTTCATTTGATAAATGATAAGTGACGAATCTCTGAATACTTTCAACTGCTTGATCCCCAAATCAATTGCTACTTGTAAGCCACTAGCACAAGCCTCGTATTCTGCAACATTATTTGTGCATTCGAAATCCAACTTGATAGAGACTGGGTATTGTTTTTCGACTGGCAAAACAACAACGGCTCCTATGCCACTACCATACATATTGACTGCCCCATCAAAATACATCTTCCACACAGACTCTTCTCCTTCTTCTTCTCCTTCTGCCATCAATATTTCTCCATCCGGGAACTCAGACGTTATTAGTTGTCCACCCTCAAGAGGGTTTTCAGCTAAATGGTCTGCGATTGCACTCCCTTTGATGGATTTTCGAGTCATGTACTTGATATCAAACTCTGATAATATCACTTGCCATTTTGAGACTCTTAATGAGACATGAGGGCTTTCAAATATGTACTTCAGAGGGTCCATTCGGGAGATCAGCCAGGTAGTATAATAGAGCATATACTGTCTTAGCCGTTTTGAGGTCCATACTAGGGCACAACATGTTTTCTCCATTGCCATGTATCGGGTTTCACAGTCATTAAATTTCTTGCTCAGATAATAAATTGCTTGCTCCTTCTTTCCGGATTCATCATGCTGCCCCAGCATTGCCCTCATTGCAGTTGGCAATACGGTTAGGTACAATATCAGAGGACGACCCACCGTAGGGGGTACCAACACTGGAGGATTCATTAAATAAGCCTTTATCTTATCAAAAGCTTCTTGACATTCTTCATTCCATTCTCCAGGCTGATGCTTCTTTAAAAGCTTAAATATGGGCTCGCACATGCTGGTGAGGTTGGCAATGAATCTAGCAATGTAATTGAGTCTCCCGAGAAAGCTTCTCACTTCACGCTCAGTCTTAGGAGGAGGCATTTCCTGTATTGCTTTTGCCTTATCCGGGTCCACTTTTATTCCTTCTCTACTAACGATGAACCCAAGTAATTTTCCAGTAGATGCTCCAAAGACGCATTTAGAAGGATTGAGTCTCAACTTATACTTTCTGAGCCTTTCAAACAACCTCCGCAAGACCTCTACATGACTTTCCCCTTCTTTAGATTTGGCCACCATATCATCCACGTAAACTTCAATTTCTTTGTGCATCATATCATGAAATAATGCAACCATAGCACGTTGATATGTAGCCCCAGCATTTTTCAACCCGAAGGACATTACTGTGTAACAAAAAGTTCCCCATGGGGTAATAAAGGTCGTTTTTTCCTTGTCATCGACATCCATGGGAATCTGGTTGTACCCTGAATAACCATCCATGAACGAGAACCTATGATTTCCTGCGGTATTGTCAACAAGAACGTCAATATGAGGGAGCGGGAAATCATCTTTCGGGCTTGCCTTATTTAGATCCCTATAATCCACGCACATCCTAACCTTTCCATCCTTCTTGGGCACTGGCACAATATTTGCTACCCATTCTGGGTGTCTCGACACCTCTATGAATCCGGCTTCTAATTGCTTAGTCACTTCCTCTTTGATCTTTAGTGACATGTCAGGATGCATCCTTCTCAACTTTTGCCTTTTTGGTTCTGCATCTGGATACAATGGGATTTTATGTGACGCTATCTCAAGGTCTAAACCAGGCATATCTCTGTAGGACCATGCAAACACGTCCAGGTATTCCTTAAGTAGAGCCATCATTTCCACACGCTCAGGATTGTCTACTATTTTCAATTCCTTCTTGTCTTCTTCGGTTCCCATGTTAATCACTTCAACTACTTCATTATCCACATCAAATTTTCTTTCTGAGTACTCCAATATTTTTTCAAATTTTTCAACAATCTCATCATCTTCATCAGATCCAGGGTTTTCTTCATCAAACGTCGCAGGAGAATCAATCGACGAGTTTTCAAGGTACCTTTCATGAGGCAAACCTTCTATAAGACTTAGATCCCTGTAAAGCAATTTGTTGGAGTTGGAAAGGCAAGAAGAATAGGAATAATGACACGAAAGCGAGAGATTTTTTTTTTTAACGGAACGTAAAAAGAAAACTGCCAAACAGAAATAAGCCAAAAGTAAGAGGAATGCTGAATAAACATGCAACTTTATTTAGTTAATGTCTCAAATAATATAAGATCAAAACATAACTAGACTCAAGTATCTGCCTGTTACAGTATGACTAGAGAATTACTTGGCAACAATAACATCAATCATCGGTTCAGATTGCCAGTTCTTCAGTGGTTCCTCATCAGCAAAAGGATGGATTGCTTTGAACTCTTCTGGGCCTTCTTCATGTAGTGCCTTAATAGTGAGACGGTATTGGGGACGAAGGACTTCTTCAGGCAGGATTACCTCGGCTGGTGCAGGAAACGTTTCCCTCAAATGAGGAATGTGCTTCATTTGTCCCGTATCAATCCTTTTTCCCAGAGTCATATTCTCTATTCTCTCCTCTAGAGATGCTTCATACCCCAACCCAAACTTGTCTGGCTTTTTCGGAAATGAGATCGGTGTTTTAGTACCTTGCAATTGTGAGCCCAAGACTTTTCCTTTTTGGTATCCGTTGTTAGCCATGATTCGAGCCACCACATGATTCACACTTTGTGCCGGGGATTCATTCCTACCGAGTCCAGTCTCAATTATTTCAAAGCTGTGCCACAAATTCTCCTCATCTTTCTCTGCACTTTCCACATATGGCACCGAAACTGGTTTTGTCAACATGATTTCTTCTTCTCCGCGTATGGTGATGACCGACCCATTTTCAATGTATTTAATATTCTGGTGCAGTGTAGAAGGAACAGCACCAGCGGCGTGGATCCATGGTCTTCCCAGGAGCATTGTATAACCATATTCAATGTCCATAACTTGGAACAATACCTGAAAATTACTCGGGCCGATCTCTAATGGTAATGTTATCTCTCCCAAAATGCCTCTCATATTTCCGTCAAAGGCTCGCACCACCATTTCTCGAGGGGACAACTCATCCTCGCTTATTGACAATGAGGTTAGAGTAGACCTTGGTAGGATATTTAGCGCAGACCCCCCATCAATCAAAACCTTTGCAACTATATACCCTTTGCATCTAAGGGTTATATGTAAAGCTCGTGGGTTTTTCTCAGACCGAGAGGTGATCTCTTCATCCATAAATACAATCATGTTGACGTGCTTCACCGGGTCCACCATGCTGACAACATTCTCCGGGGTAACATCGGGTTTGACATAAGCCTCACTTAGTACTCTTAGCAATGCTTTCCGATGTAATTCCGATGTCAAAACAAGTGACAGAAGAGATATCCTTGCTGGAGTCTTCTTCAATTGTTCCATCACGTCATATTCACTTTGTTTCATGATCTTCAGAAATTCTTCTTCTTCTTCTTTCCCTCTTTCTTCTTCTTTTTTGAACTTCCCTCTTTCCTCTTCTCTGTTTCTACCGGGCCATAGCATCGCCCACTCCTTGTAATTATATTTGTCACAGACTCTTCATCCTGGTGGATTTCAGTCACTCGAGCCTTTGACGCCTCCTCAACTCCTTTCATCTCTACTTTTGCTTCATAATTCCACGGCACTGAATGAGTATTATTATAAGTGAATGGTGTTGGCTTCTTGACTGTCACCACTACTTTACCTGGTGTCGGGGCTTGGTTGAGAGGTGGCACCTTGAGTACAAAATGTTCAACCACATTGACCTCTTCAGAGAAGGCTACCCCTTGCCTGGCCTGTATTATTCCCAAAGTGAGTAAACCTTGGACTCGAACTTTAAAGTCCCAGCAATTTTCAATATCGTGTCCTGTTCCCCCACAATGGTAAGCGCAACTTGACTCTTCATCATACATCTCATCTTCTTTCATTAACGAAGTCGGCGCGGTGATAACATAACCTGCTTTCTTCAATCCCTCAAATATTTGAGTCATCGGTGTACGCAGACTCATGACCCTTCTTATTGGTGGTCCTTCAATCCCCACAGCATTCGCCTCATTCCTTCCACCATGGTTAGGGATTGGGTTGTTAACAATGCTAGGTCCAGCCTCCTCTTGAATATCCAGCTTTCCACAAGCGATAAGTTTCCTTACCGCGGTCTTAAAAGACTCACAGTCTTCGATTGAGTGCCCTGCGACATCTATATGGTACTTGCAAGTTAAATTTGGGTTGTACCATATTGGAAACGGTGGTTGTAGGGGACGTACAGGACTCCCTGAAATGAGGTGAGCATCAAATAACCTTTGGAATAAATCTGCATTTGGAATTGACAGTTTTGGGAAAGGGGGTAAGTTTTGGGGACGGAAACGGCCTTGATTTTGAAAGTTTGGTCGAGACTGTGGGTAGTTTGGGAAATTTTGCGAAGGTGGAGGTGGGTATTGAGTGTAGGTTGGGCGAGTCGATGTGTATGGTTGAGGTACAGGAACATTGTTGACTTGGAATGGCTGGGCTTGAGGTGTGTTCATAGGAGGGATGGTTAGGCCAGGTAGATGAGACGGTGTAGATATCTGATAGGAAGGGTAAGTGTTTGGGTTGTATGGGCGTGCTCGGTATATGGGGTAGGACGGCGAATATCGAGGTTGTGAAAGTTGCCAATTTTGCACGTAATTCACTTTTGACTCCTTTTTCTTAGGGGAAAACCCTTTCTTGAAACCACCCTCATTACCGCCAATGGGCAGTTTTCCAGCCTTTACTAGAATCTCAATTCTTTCTCCAGCTGCAATTAAATCAGCAAAGTCTCGGTGCGGCGCGCCGCCATTGTCCCAACATAAGGGTCCCTAAAGTCCCCAAAAAGTACGAGCACATTTCCGTCAGAGTCAATGGCGGTTGCACTTGTGCAGCTAGAGCTCTCCACCTCTGGGCATATCGCTTGAATGTCTCTTCATTTTTTTTTCCAGTGTTCCCAACTGCTCTCGGGTTGGGGCCGTATCCAGATTAAAGCGATATTGTCCCATGAACAAATTTGCCCGGTCGTCCCATGAGGAGATCCTGGAAAGGTCTTGTTGGATGCATCATTCCAAAGCTGGTCCAGTTAAACTTTCATGAAAGAAGCTGACAAGAAACTTCCAATCCTTTGACCAGATTGACATCTTGGTAATGTATGTTTTTAAATGGAAGAAAGGATTGGTGCTTCCATCGTATTTGACGAATTTTGGTATTTTGAAATCTTTGGGAATGGTGATATTAGTAGTAGGGCATAATTCTTCTATCCCAAGGGGTCCATAAGTACTTGGACTCTTGATCGCTTTAATCTGTTCCTCCATCTTTTCCATCCACTCTTCTCTTATCTTGTCATTTTGGATGGCTGCATGGCCCGTCCCGACAGGAAATCCGGTTGGCATCAGAATAGACATATGTGGCGGCTCCCATGCACACTCAGCATTGCCATGAACTTCATTTCGAGCTCCTTCTAAGGAATGGTATCCTTCTCCTATAGGGAGTACTAATGATGCAACATTTGATGTTCCTCCCACGACAGGTATCGCAGTAGTGACTGCAGGGTTTGTCCTCATGGAAGTGTTATGTAACTGTGTCCCAGTTACTCCTGTGATTCCAGCTGCCCCCATCAAAGTGAGGCTTTCCCTCATGGCTAACAACATCTTTTCCATTCTTCTTTGAGATTCCGTAATCTCATTCACCCTTCCTTTCACTTCTTCTACTTCCATACTTAGGTTCCTTCCTTCGTTTTACCGCCATTGCCAAAAGCTTTGTTCGAGCCCTTGTGTTATGAACTCGGGTTTGATTGGTGTCTTCTTTCCTTGGTCGCGCAATGGTTCTAAATTTCCTGAACAATTGAGGAACAAATTTATTAGAAACCACCATGATTATTATTTGTTTGTTAGAAGACCATTATTAATTCGTCTTGAATGGACTTGAGTGAGTATCTTTGATCTTTTTTTTTTGTGTCATGACTACTTCTTAGAACGTCTCGTTCAAAAGCTGTTTGTCACGAACATTTCTTAGAACGTCACGTTCAAAAGAAATGGGTCTCCATGGGATCAGAACAATAATAATGCATACTTTATTCATTTGAAAAAAACATCAACACCATTCGAGAGGAGTACATCATTTTCAATACATCACTGTCTAGTCTAATCCACCATTCTCGACCGAGCGGGCCTTGATCATCTGCTTCATTTGTCCAACGAGACCTTTGCAATACTCAATGAAGTCATTAATTTCTACCAGAGTCTTAAGAGGATCGACCATCTTATCTGCCACCTTTAAATAATATGGGATGTCTGCGATTGCCGTGTTGGCTAGGCCTGCTAGTTTCACAAAGCGATCTCTCAAAAGATGGGCTTCTTCTTTCCATTCATTGATGTCCTTGTCTTGTTGCCTTACAAGATCTATCATTTTCCGTAAGTCCTCCTGTCCCTGTCGCAATGCCGCTTCATACTCTGCAATTTCCTTGGCGGTGTGCATCCTCTCAATTTTGATCATGTCTTCGTATCTTGAAGACATCATTTTCATTTGCTGCCTCATACTATCCACTTGCTGAAGAGCATCACTCTGTATGGCCTTGGCATTCATGAGCTATTCTTTAAGTTGTTGGTTTTCAGCCAAAGCCCTATCTCTTTCTTGCCCTCTGAGTCCCAACTCTTTGTTGGCAGCTTCCGACATCTTCTAGTCCTTGATATCTTTCTTGCCCTGTCTTTAGCCTCTTGTTAGCTCCTTCAAGGGCGTGAGTTTTCTCGGAATTTTCACGCTTTAAGACCGCATATGCTTGGCGAACCTTTTCTAGTTCTGCTTCTAATTGCCTCTTTTGTTCATTGGCCTCTATTAGCTTTTCCTTTACTTCTTCGTCTTCTATTGGAGCTAGAGGCAAAGATCTACTAGCTGAAATTTTGAAGGGTAACTTGACTTCTTGAGCCCGGTCCTTGACCCACTGCCTGTAGCTCTCCTTGACCCCACGCTTCTGACTCCCACTTCTCGCCCTTTCGATGATATTCTTCCAAGCATCTCGCACTCTCCCAAGTGTCTCGGTACACCCTGTCTGCATGTCATAAATAAAAGGGGTAATATCTAACTCCGAGGGTGGTCCCATCATAGGATAGCCAAGTTGTCGTAATGCTAACACGGGGTTATAGTTAATGCACCTCTGAGTACCCATTAGGGGAACATTAGGAAACCCCTCACACTGATAAATCACAGTTTGCCCTTCCTCACGCCATGGGTACCATACGATCTTTCCATCTTCAAGCTTGGTCAATTCCTCGGCCCATTCACGACCGTTCTTGGTCTTCAGTTGGAGCATCTTAAGACTTGTAATGGGACATGGATCCTCGTACCCCCTCTTGAACATGTGAGAGGTTAGCCACACAAACAACATCGGTAGACAACATAAGATCCGTTTACCCTTCTTTTCATGGCATAAATTCAAGGTGTAATAAACATCGGCAAGAATGGCCGGGACAGGATTAGCGGCATCATTTCGTCGAGCGAGGAATACATCGATTGCTGCAAAACCTACCAAGTCTTCACTATTTGGGAATATGATGCTACCATAAATGGTGAGGGCTAGTACATCCATAAAAGTATTCCAGTCTTCAACCTTGGCTAAGTGGCGCATGTGTTCTTCCAAGTACTTGCTCTGGAAACCCTCTATCCCTTTCCTGTTTTGCTTTGCCTCTTGTAAGTCCCTTACAGGCACCTTCAAGACCTTTGCTATGGTTGGCAATGATGCATAGTGACCCTTATATTGGTATGGTTTTTCCTTTTTCAACGATAAGCCCAAGATCTGTTCGAACTCCTCTAATGTGGGGGCTAATTGAAAATCTTGAAATGTGAAGCAACGTAATGGTGGATCATAATACTGGGCTAGTGCAGTGATGGCTTCTGTTTGTACGTCCACTTCTAACAGATTCAAAATTTTCCCATATCTTGCAGTGAAGGTCAAACGTTGCGTCTTTTTCAGCAATCGGCCCAAACCCACTAGACTCTCAGTATCCACTATCTTGGCCTTAAGTTGCAGGGTCTTTTTCAAAATCATCTCCTTATGATCTGATCCCATGACACTTTCCATTTTTAATCAAAGATACTCACTGCTAGTCCTTAGGCACTGGATTTTAAATGGTGTTCCAACAAACCTGGGGATAAAAAAAAATTATTAATACATAGTTTTTACAATTTACTAATGAGTGAGTTGTTGGTCCTTTAAGATGATTCACCTCTTTTTTTTTTAGAAAAAAGTTTGTTTGTTTTTTTTGAAGAGGGATACCAGTATGGTTCATCACATTAAGGGACTGAACAACTCACAAGGTATACAGATAAGTCAAAAGATAACGAAAGATATGCTCCTTTTGTGTCCTAATAGGATTTCCTTAACTTGGGGACTTCTATCCTGAGGATCTACGGGTCTTTTCTAAATCGTGAAAACTTTCATTTGGTGGCTTTTCTATTCTAAAGGTCTCTAGAGCCAAGTCCCATTTCAAAATGTTGACCATGAAATAGTGGGTAAACTACTAGGTGTGGGACATTTGTGAAAAAGGCGCACTCTAGATGAGGTTTTCGCAATAGCCAAACAGGATGTACATCCAAAATGGTTACCACTACACAACCTCTACTTATCTTAAGCTTCACTCAGACCCGGGTATAGGGCCCCACTCGAATATGTGATAAACGTGTAGGTGTGGTGGGTGTAGGGAGCATACAAACCTTCACTATCCTAAAGACTACCCACATCCTGCAAAACAAAAAAAAACAAAAACAAACAAAAATTCCAAGAGAAATTCTCTATCCTAAGGTTTTAATAACAATAATAATTAAAATAAATAAAAAAGAAAAGAAAGGTAAAACAAATATACAAAGATTATAACATTTTACACAACAAAATAATATGGGCTTGACTCTCGAGTATCCCCAGTGGAGTCGCCATCTTCGCGACCGTAATCGCGGCGGGAGCGGCGAAACAAAATAAATAAGTTAGGAGTCGCCACCAATTTTATTTAAATTAGGAAAAATTGGAAAACCCTTTTAGAAAATAGTCTTTGGAACCAGATTGGATTCGGGAGTCGATTATGCATAGGGAAGGGTAGAGACTTAACCCCACAGCACCCCTAATACATCCGTCCTAAACAGTTACCCTAAATTAGTTATGCAAAAAAATTTAATAATCTCGTAATATATTTGTTTTACCCCTTTTTATTAAAAAAAATTAAAAAAAATTAAAAAAAATAAAGAATTTACAAAAATTTAAAATTTGGCTTGACAGAATAAAAATTCTGCTCCTACGTACCCCCAGGTGCAATGAGGAACTCAAAGTCACGTAGTTATATAAAAAATAAGTGCAGATTGGTTGATTTTATTTAAAGAAAAGATTTAATTCTTATTTTTTTTATAAAAGATTTGAATTAACAGGTCGTCGCGACTCTGTTAATCAAATTAAAGTTTGAATTTTTTATTTAAGAAAAAAATTTGAATTAACAAGTCGTCGCGACTGTTAATCAAATTAAAGTTTGAATGAGTGAAGCTTGCGTCACGCCAGACGTCACCCACAGATTGTTAAATTTATTATTAAAAGGAGATTTTTTATATATCTAAAATTATGAAAAAATAAAAAATGATAAAAATGAATTTTTGAGTCTTTATTAAATAGTGATTTATTTATTTGTTTACTTTAAATAATTGGAATCATTAGGTTGTCGCAACTCAGATGATCCAAAAAATAATTATGAGATTAACAATGCTCATCACACACTCGGTTAATCCCACTCATTTATTTATTTCATTTTTAAAAATTATTTCAATTATTTTATTTCCTTCACTTTTACCCTTTTATTTCATTTTTTTTATTTTTTTTATCCCTTTTAGTTTTTTTATATTTTTTATTATTATTTAACCCATTTAGGCCCACCAGGCCTATTTTGGAAAAAAAAGAAAAAAAAGAAAGAAAAAAAAACTTACCAAAAATTTTTTTTAAAAAAAAATACTTACGAAAAAACAAAAAGTGAAACAGGGGGTTATTTGGTTTCTTCTTCTTCTGCTTGCAGAACCAGGAGCGCACGACGGGGCGGTGCAACCGGATCGGGAGCAGCTCGGCATCACACCAGAGCGGGATGGAGGTGCGGCGGATCGGCCGGATCTGGGCGGTGCCGTCGACTGGGACAGCGGCGCGACGACTGGCGCGGCTCGGAGCGCGACTGGCGGACGGCTGGGAGCACGTCTTCTGGTCCCCGAACGGCGGCGCGATGGGTGCGGCTTCTGGTTCGTCGCGATTCGGTGGAGACGGTTGGGACGACGCGACGGTTCTGGCTGGCCGCAGTGGTCGACGAGGGGTGGATTCAGGTTGTGAACAGTGGGGATGCGGTTGCGCGTCGGCTCGGTCTAATGGTGCGATGCAGTCTGGCGGTGCGGCGAGGAGCGATGAGTCTCAATCGGAGCTGCTGTGCGCGGCGAACGCAGGTCTCGATCTGCTCTGTGCTTGGCCGGATCCGGTTCGGGCGGCAAGGGCGCGACGGCACTGCGAGGTTGACACAGGCAGGGCTTGTCGAGGGCGCGATTGGAGTCTGGTTCTATTTTTGAGTTGTAATGGAGCTTTGGATTTGCAAGGGACTTTGTTTGGTTTAAAGGGATGAGTGGTTAGAATTTTTGGGTTTTTTGATTGTGGGTTAAATGGTGGAGGGTGACTCTTATGGTAATGTGGGTGAAGGTTGGAGATGGTGGTTTGGGTGGTAATGAGTTGTTGATGGTTATGGTGAGATGGTGGTTGTTTGGTTAAGAAAGAGGTTGAAGATGAAGTGAGTGATAATGGTAGTGAGGTATTGTTGAAAGTGAAGGTTGTGGAAGCTTGGAGGGAGATAACAATGGTGGTGAGGTGAGAATATACTCAACAGAGGTTGCTGCAAGAGTTACGTGGAAAGAAAAAAAAAACAAGAGTGAGGTACTAGACTGTTGGCATGAGTGTTTAGGCTGAGGGTGTGACTTCAAGTTGAATGTTTTTTAGTCGAAAGGTCTGAGGTCCCTTGTGTGTGGGGGGTTATGGGTTAATATAGGAAGGGATTAGGGTGAGGAGTTTTAGTTTGAGTGTGATTAGGATTGGCTTGAGATGATGAGTTAAGATCTGTTTAGGATAAGTATTGGTATTGATCTAGGATAGCTGACAGATTTGATTAGGATAAGTTTTTGAGAGTTTGAGTTGGTTTAGGATATGGGTTGAATATTTTTATTTTTGATTTTATTATTTTTTTTTTTTATTTTATTTACAAAATGTCCCGGACAAAATTCGGTGTTTACAGAGATTACGGAGTTAATGCCATAGAGAAGTCTTCTGGCCAATGCCTCATAAGTTGGGTAGCTGACGTAAAAACTCTCATGAGAGTTATTTTTAGATAACTTGGCAAATTTGGGTTGATACAAAACCAAGTTGAGATGAAAATGGGCAATGATGATGAAATAATGTGTAATCTCCATGGGAATGTGGGGCACTCTATTGAAGAATGTGGCGAATTTAGGAAGATTCTCCAGAATCTAATGGACATGCAATAGGTGCAAATATGCCATCTGTGTGACGAGGGGGCATAAACATGGTTGATGAGTACGCCATTCCCCAACCTCAAGCTAATAGGAAGAGGTTGGCTTAGTTAGAAAATCGAGAACCTAAAGTGGAAGGGATCCCCATCTATGATATACGACAAAGCTTCTGGAGCGCAGGAGTCGTGTTCATCGACCAAGTGACCGTTATTGAATATGATAACTTTGTCAGTCATGAGACGGACCTAGTTTATGCATATTCTTTGGATACAAGACTTGATAATTGAGAGATCATCGAGTTTCCTATAACCTTGGAGTCTTCTTCAAAGTAATTTTGTAGTGCTAATCCTTTAGCTCTGCCCAAGGTTTTAGGATGATCATTTTGTAAAACGGGCTTATATATTTCCTTTCCAATAATTGTTATTAATAAAATGCATTTTGAGTTTTCTAATTTCTCATCTCATAGTTTTCATCCCACCATTATAATGACCTTCTATTCATTTCATCTTTCTTGTGTTAACATCACTTAATGTAGATCTGAAAGTGACTCTCTTGAAAGTGATAGTGTCAGTATCTCATCATATAATTTTGAACACCTCGTTAATCATGCCGATGAGGATAATGAGGATGATTGAAAAACTTCACCTGAGCTAGTGAGGTTACATGAACAAGAAGCCAAAGAAATCTAACCCCATGAGGAACCAATTGAAGTAATTAACTTGGGGACTGGAACTGATAAGAAAGAAGTCAAAATTGGTACCTCCATTAAAGGAGATAGGCGAAGCAAGTTTGTTAAGTTCTTATCTAATTATTGTGACATTTTTTGCATGGCCGTACCAACACATGCCTAGATCCGAGTATAGCTTCCCACAAAATTCTACTATACCCCAATGCTGAGGTAGAGAAGCAGAAATTTAGGAGAATACACCCTAAAATGTCTAAAGATCAATTAGGAAGTCACCAAGCAGTTGGAAGAAGTATTTTTTAAAAGGAACAATTAAGTAATTACTTGATGTGTACTATCTTTATGTCTTGAAATTAAAGTTTTAAAAATAAGAAATCATGATTTGAAAATGAAGATTGACTATCTTTCTCTATCCTTTACAAAAGCTCATCATCTCTTGTTACCCCATTTTGTGAGGTTGAAAAATTTCTTTAAAAAACCTTGGACAAGGATCACCCTGTACTAGGGGCTAGCATAAAGTAAAAAAAAAAAGTGATTTCTGAAAAAAAAAGGAAAAGAAGAAGAAGAAGAAGAAGAAGAAGAAGAAGAAGAAGATGGAAAATAAAATGGCTCATAGCAAAGGCAAATGATGAAGTGAAAAAGTAAGCAAAAAGTGTTAGTGCTCTTGATAACGTCAAAGGCAATTTACCAAGCTTACTAAAGATCCTTGGTCTCATTCAATCCTTAAACACTTATTTGAGTCTTATATACTTCCTTCCATAACCCTAAACCTTGGTCACGTTACAAGCCTCAAAAAGTCCATTCTGATCAATGGAGGGTTGTTTTTATTTTCATTAACTTTAATTTTGAGACAAAAAGTTCATGTTCTTCTGAGTTTTTCAATTCCTTACTCCTATATACAAAAAAAAAAAGGTAGCTCACTAGGTTGAAAATGAATAGGCTACCTAGGCAAAAGTTAAAGTGACCTGGTAGGTTGAAAACTTGAAAAAACAACTTAGCAAAAGTTAGGGTCCAAAAATGAAATGACAATAGTGCTCGGTATGATAAAGGAAGTGAGACCTGAACAACTAAGTCTCCACACTAAGGTGGACCAAATCTCTGCACTAGAGCAAACTAAGTTCAATACTGGGGCAGGCCAAATACCCCCAACTGGGGAATTTAAAGTCCTCAAAGGTTGGTTAATAGGTGTTCAAATCGGGTATGCGGAGGATTGGTACTAATTACATTAAAGGGTTTCACTAGAAGAACTGAAGACCTTGGCCTCACCATCTCTCTGTAAATTTTATATTGATAACCACTGTATTACTTTCTTTTTACCATTTCCATTTCAATGCAATATTGTCATGCTTTCACCTTTGCCTCTTATTTGACCCAATATGCATTTTTCTAATGAACATATATTGGAATGTGAAATGTGTGATATTGTTGTTAGAGCATTGAGAATTGCTAACGACTTGAAAGGTATTAGAAACACAATGAACTCCCAATAATGTCATGAAAAAAAAAGAGAATAAAAATATGACAAATAACTAGGTCACTATCACATTTGATGTGCACCTCAAGGGTCATCCCAGTTGGACATTTAAACTGTCAGTTGAATAGACAAATGAAGAGTTGCCAACAGATTCATTTCCAGTTCATCTTTGAAAAAGATTGTGATCATGTCCTCAGGGGTCGTAGTGATAAAGCAACAAAAAAAAATAAAAAAACAAAAAAGAAAATAAAAAGTTTTTTTTTATATTCTCATACATCTGAGGCATGCATTACATGGTGCACTATTTCGATTTGCTTGCCTTGACCTATAAAAGTCCAACTTATTATTTTCAGTCAAACCAAGGCCTTATGCCCATTAACTTTAATTTCTGGGTCCCTGCACCCGCTGCTTTTAGCTTCCGCATAAGCTAAAGTCTTATGCTCATTGCCTTTAATTTCTAGGTCCTCGCACCCATCATTTTTAGCTTCCATTGCAAGTCAGGGCCTTATGCCTATTGCCTTTAATTTCTAGGTCCTCGCACCCATTGCTTTTAGCTTCCGCGACAAACCAGGGCCTTATACCTATTACCGTTAATTTTTTGGTCCCCATACTCGTTGCTTTTAGCTTCCATGACAAGTCAAGGCCTTATGCCCATTGCTTTTAATTTCTGGGTCCCTGATAATCACATATTTTATTCATTAAGAAACCCTTATGTTTAGTCATTTACACTCTCCATATTCTTAATTGATTGAGTTTGGTATGATTTTGTGAGTTTGAGCTCAAATTGGTCCTAATTGAATATTTCCAGCATTATTGAGATTTGACACTGTTTCTGTATTTTGGCCATAACTTGAGTTCCTAATATCTGATGAACATGAATTTTACCTTGTAGGAAAGCTAAGAGGAATCTCTACAACTTTGATGAAGAGCTCGAAGTCTGATTCAGATGCCTAAGGGACCTAAGTTTACATGGAAGTCAGAATACGGGTTCTGTCAGTAGAATCCGAACAGTGTGCACTCATAAAATCATATCTCAAGATGTAATAATGGAGATGGGCTGAAATTTGGACAGTGGATAGTCAAGATCCAAATAAACAACTTTCATGAAGAACACATTTTGAGAAAAAGAATTCTAGTAGGTCATTTTGAGCTTGCAATTCGGAACAGAGGTGCTGAAGTTGGGTTTGAGCAAACTACGGTATTTGGGACATATCTTGGGCTTAAGGAAGCCAAATTGGACGAACCAGCTATCCATTTTATAGCCAAGACAAGGATCTACAACTTTCATGAAGAACACTTTTCGTGGTTCTGAAGTATAGTAGGTCGTTTTTGGCTTCCAAGTCAGACACAAAATTTTCGTCCTCAACCATCCACTCATCCATCCACTAATCCACTCATCCACTCATCCACTCATCCACTAACTCACCCACTCATCCACTCATACACTAATCCAACCACTTAACCACTCCACCCACTCATCCACTAATCCATCCACTCATCCATCCACTCACCCATTCATGTCCATAATTTCCCACTCACCAAAAGTCCTTTGGCATTTTTCACTAATTCAACCACTCAACTATTTCACTCACTCATCCACTAAACCAATCCACTAAACCAACCCACTAATCCATCCACTCAAACACTCCACTCACTCATCCACTCATCCACCCACTTCCCTTTGTCATTTTGTTACCTTAGACTTCTATAAAAGGCACCATTTATCATGAACAACATGTAATTCTCCTTCATTTCTCTCTAAGTTTCTTCTTGCTTCTTCATAGTTTCTCATAGTTTTGTATATTTTGATGCTCCCCTTCATGGTAATGGAGGGCTAAGCTACTTTGGGTTAATTTAGAACTCTTGAAGAGATTGTGGTTTGGATTCTTGAGACCTTGGTTATGCATTTTATTTGATTTGTAATTGAATTCCTCTTTTCTTCTTCTTTCTTCTTCTTCTTGATCTTGAATGCATGAATGGTGATTCTATTTATGTTGATCTGATTTAATCTTGGTTTAAGATTGAGATTTGTGATGAAACTTAGAACTAATTGATCTAAACTAATCACATAAATGAAGATTGAGATTTGTGATGAAACTTAGAACTGATTGATCTAAATTAATCACGTAAATTGAAGAGGTTAGGTTACTGATTTGTGCCTAAGTTAATTGAATTCGGTACTTGAAATTAACATAGATTTTCATGAATGGTGCGATTGCGGATTTGTGTTTATCACTTGTTAATTGAATTCTAGACGATCGTCTAGTATGAATTTTGGATTTGATGCAGAGATCTCGGTTAGATCCAAATTAACAATTCAATTGCGCTTCAAGTGTTTTATGAAGGATCTATGATTGAATCTACCCAATCTTGGATAGGTTTCTAAATTGACTGCTCTTTAATTGTTATTTCTTCCTTAAATTTTGTTAAGTGCGATCTTAAACTGTCAAACCCCCCTTTTTGCTAACTTTCACTTGATTTGATCAAATTGCATTTACGATCCTTGAGGAGATGATCCGGTGTTGTCACTGTGCTACAAGCTTAGGTAATAACTTCGGTTATAATTTTGACTGAGTTCGGCGCTCGTCAGTCCCCGCACCCATTACCTTTAAGTTTCCACAGCAAGCTAGAGCCTTATGCTCATTATCTTTCTTTCCTAAGCCTTATGCCCGTTACCTTTCACTAATTACTTTTCCATGGAAACTCAGGGCATCATGTCCATTGCCTTTAATTTCTTGGTCCCCGCACCCATTGCCTTTAAGTTTCCACGGCAAGCTAGAGCCTTACACTCATTGCCCTTCTTTCTTGGGCCTTGTGTCCATCACCTTTCACTCATTACTTTTCCATGGCAACTCAGGGCATCATGCCTATTGTCTTTACACTTCTAGGTCCCCGTACTTATTGTATTTACACTTTTGAGTCCCTGTACCCATTATCTTTAGTTTCAAGGTCCTCGTACCTATTGTCTTTACACTTTTGGGTCCCTGTACCTATTGTATTTACATTTCTGTGTCCTCGTACCCCTTATCTTTAGTTTCAGGGTTTTTGCACCCACTATCTTTAGTTTCAAGGTACTCGTACCCTTCGCCTTAACTTTCGAGTCCATGTACCCATTATCTTTAGTTTCTGGGACCTCGTACCCACTATCTTTAGTTTTAGGGTCCTCGTACCCATCGTCTTTAACTTCCAGGTCCCTGTACTCATTATCTTTAGTTTCTGGGACCTCGTACCCTCTACCTTTATGTTTTTAGGTCCCCGTACCCATTGCCTTTAAGTCTTATGGTAAGCTTCGGAGGATATCTGACTCTGCAAGTTTTTTACCTTGTTCCTGTTAAGCTTTAACGGATACCCAACTACTCAAGTTTTGTATCTTTTTATCTTTTTGTCTTTAAGCCTCAGTGGATACCCAACTCCGCAAGATTTTTAACTTGTTTTTGTCAAGTTTCAGTGGATACCTGACTTCGTAAGCTTTTTACCTTTCTATCAAGCTTCAACGGTTCTCCGTACCCATTACCTTTAAGTTTTCGGGTCCTTGTACCCATTTTCTTTATGTCTTTGGGTCCATATACTTATAGCCTTTACGTTTCATGGTCCTCATACCCCATGTTTTTACTTTGTTTTAATGCCTGTTGTATTTTGCATTAATCTGCATAGGAAAATTTTTATAGACAACATTGAATCAATTCATTTGCTTTCCATTTATTTTAAATGTAAAGTAAAGGGACGCAGCCGTTGATACCCAATTTTGTTCATAATTTTTTATTTTTATTTTGTTATCAATGTTTTTGACTGGGACATTAAAACTTTTTGTTAAAATGAATTTTACTTTGCCTGGTCTTTTGCTTTGATTCAAATGTCCCTTAGGCCTAAACATATGACCAACTTTAGTCTAGATTTCAAAAAAAAATGATGATGAATTTGTTTTTAAGAATAAATAAAGAATAAATAAATAAAAATAAATTAAAAGCCATGGGTCAACCCATGACCTAATCTCTTTCTCAACCCATGACCTAATTTCCTTCTTGCTGTTGCAACCTAAGAACTCTAGTCACCATCATCCTCCAAACCCTAGACCTTAAGTAGTCTCACAACCTAATTGGATTGGCAACTTTCCTTTTCAATTTTGATGGAAATTTCTGACATGATTTCTTCCGAAATTTGTCTTCTAATCATCAGTAAATTGGGGAGAAATTCTTGCAGACTTAACCCTATAAATCCCATGCAAAGGAAAGAGCAAAGTACACAGATCAATCACATAAAAATTCCCTCACACACAGACAGATTGAGCCATCACATGAAACACCTTCTGCCTCCAACCTTCACCATCAACAGCCACCGTTTTCAACCATCAAATACCTCCTTCATCATCAACCACAAACCACCTTCATCACAGTCACCTGTAAACCACCCCTACAAAACCCTTCAGCTACCCAAAGAACAACTACCTACCAAACACCATCACTCCCACTGTCCCTCCTCTAAACAAAGAACCACCACGAAACCAAATTGAACACCCCGACCATCTCTATCCTCATCCTCATCCCTCACTACCATTAATCCATGGCCAACACTGTTACCCCTACAATCCGAAGACCATCACGTTTCACCCACTTTCTGCTTCCAAACCATCTTAAACACTTCAACCTCCTAGAATAGCCATAGGCGTCATCCACCACAGCCTTTGCAACCCCCAAAATAGAGCCTTCATCCAGATTGCAACCTCCGACGAGCTACGTGCCTCCACACTTGTCGCGATGGACCACCCCTGTACTTCCAAGTCAATCGCGCACCACCGCGCTAGCCACCATGCCCCACGCCGCTCATAGCAACAACCATGATCTGTGACCCAAACTACTAGATTTGTCGTACCTGTAACCCGCGACCCCGTTGCCCACTAGCCCAGGACTTCTGCAACCTCCATTGCAGCTACCGTGCCATATGCAGCCTTCACCTAGATCCATTGTGAAAATAGAGCCAGATGCGAATCAGTTGCCACTCCACTGCATCCCTGGCCCAGCACCACCGCGACCCAAACCATGCGAATTTATCGCCGTCTACCACAGCCACCGCGACCGTAGTCTAGATCTGTGTCGCGCCTCCGCTGGAGTCACTGCGAGCACTGTTAGATCTTCCTTTATCTCATGAGCTCCACCCTCAAACCCATTTTTTCCTTTCTTTCTTTGTTTTGTTTTCCCACTTTCAGAGACTAAAAGTCTCTTTCCTCTTAACTTGTTGTTTCTTTTATTTTTATTTTAATTTATTTATTTATTCTTTTGGATTAATATGTATTTGTTAATTTGGGGTTTATATTACTTGTATTTTTTTTAACACACTCATTTTTTTTTGCATTAATGTATTAATTAAGCAATTTAAAATTAGTCGACAACGGAAAAAATAGAAGAGGATTGAAGCACCGATCAAATACACTCTTCCTAATACTCTTGAGGCCTTTATATTGGATCTTGTCAGGAGCGCTGATGAGGTCTAATTCTCACATTAAAATTAAAATATTTTTGCAAATTAAAAATACAACATTTTTTTTACAAACCAAAATAAACTTTTTTTGTAAAATAAAAAAATCACAAATAAAAGCGAACAATTTCACATAATCTCAACATTATGATCATGGTGAATTCAAAAACACTTTTTGTCACTTTTTTTTTCTAAAAATGTTTCTTTGCAAAATTCTTTTTAAATCATTTTACTCAAAATATTCCATCAAAAATAAATATTTTGAAAATTCCTTTCCTTGCAAAGTTAACACAATTTCAATTCACCACTTTTATATAATATGTTGCAGGCTTAGAATTTGTTCTAAAGTAATGGTTGTTTAGCCACCCATTCAATGTTTTAGTCATTTATCATCTTTGATAACATGCTGACAAATGGGACATATCAAAATAAAAATTAAAAAAATTATTTTTTTTAATAATATAGGACCAATTTAATTAATCTTGCAAATAACATTAGATTAAATGGGTAACTATTCTTAGAACAAATGGTGTAGGGTACTAACACTTTCCTTATCTGTAATCAACCCCCGAACCTTGAACTCTGAAAATGTAAACCATCTTTTAGATGTCCAATTGCACTATTCCATTTAATGGATAAAGCGATTGGTGGCGACTCCTAACACCTCGAGGTCCTTTCCTCCTCCTTTTCTTTTTAATTTTGTGACACCTCTTCAGGACAGTTGCAACAGGTTTTATAATCTGATTGAAAAGAAGCTCGTCAAAAGTCGTGATGTCGTTTTTATGGAGGATCAAATCATTGAAGATATTGATAAGGCAGAGAAATCAAAGTCTCTGAGTACTGATGGTTTGGTTGATCTTGATCTAGTTCTAGAGACACATATGCCCGATGTAGTAGAGTTTGGCAATCATGATGATGCCCAGAATCATATTTAGGATGATCCAGTTGAGAATATTGATGAACTTATTGCTCCACTTAGGAGGTCTTCCAGATAACACACTACAAAAAAACATCGGTGTTTAGCCACGATTATTTTGCCACGGTTATTAGCCACGATTATTTGGCCACGATTTCAATAACCGTGGCTAAACTAATTAAAAAGGCTCCTAAACCATATTAGCGCACCACCCAATTTTCTCATCTCCCTCATTTTCTCCCATCTCCCACCCAATACGGCATCTCAACTTTTTCTCATAATAACTCTGCTTAGATCCAGCCACCACCGCATCGTTGCTACTCTGATTTTTTTACAAAAATTTGCAACTCTGCATTTTTTTCCATTGATGATTGATCTGTTAACTAACCAACTTCTGAATCAACAACAGAGATGTTATGAGTTACATGTTGTCTTCAACTTTTTTCACTTTTCTAAATTAGCTTCAATGTAAAATCTGTTAATATGAGCCCTGATCACCTTTCCTTATGTCTGTTTCAAAAGTGGGTCTTATATGGATAGTGCAAACCTCTATTTTTAGTGTGTTGAGTATTAAATCTTAACTACATTTTCCATGAAAACTAGTGGTGGGTTTTTAAAATATAATCGATTGCTTCACAATTATAATATATTCCCATAATCCCATGCTTTTGATAGTGTCTTACTTTTTCCTTTTTCTGTCTTCTCTGTTTCTATGGCGGAATATGAAAAGGAGTTTATGTAAACTACTTAATCTTTTTACATGATAACTTGCAATGTTTGCTTTCCATTTTTGGTCCTCATACCAGAATTTAAATTTTTTATTTATAGGTACTGACTTACTGATAAATTTATATATAATATACCATTGGATAAATTGTTACATGTAAATATCTAATAGCTTCTCTGATTGATTCCCTTGGTTTATTCTTTTATTTTTC
Source organism: Ormosia emarginata (assembly GCA_029884605.1). Classification (NCBI taxonomy): domain Eukaryota; kingdom Viridiplantae; phylum Streptophyta; class Magnoliopsida; order Fabales; family Fabaceae; genus Ormosia; species Ormosia emarginata. Next base: position 51,085,757 of record JAQQTP010000081.1, on the reverse strand, counting down.
TAATAGTACTTGGATAGATATAAATGGGAATAGATGTTCTCTTTCCACAGTTTAAATGTGTAATATTATTTGTTCTCAGTTCTCTTATTGATTCACCGTCAAAGTAAAAAAATTAAGAAATATCAAATAAAACAAATATGTATTGTGATACATATGTAAATCCATTTAGAGAAGAAATGTGAGTCTATCCATGCCAAACAACAGTAACCAAATTTTATAATTGAGTAAGTGATGAATATATTCATATCAAAACGACAAAAGAACTGGCTTGCCCTTCTAGACAATCTTCCACCTTTAGTGTTTGGACATATTCTAGTGGCTCCCTCAAAATTAACTTGCAAGATTATCTTTTGTGAAATTCTCATATAGCAACATTATTTAGTTCATAGCCTAACCCACTGCAAGTACTAAAACATACACCAAGGATTTATAATATGATTTGAAAAAGAAAGGGGTCCTTCAAAAATAATTTTCTCACTTCTATATCAATGGTATATCATACAGTAAAGATAAGAGACATACATGTAATGCAAAGGACAATACCACCAAGATAAAGCCAGCTAGATTTTCCATTTCTCCAAAAGAAACGAAAAATGTAGTGTAGAGATAAAGCCTTGAATATACTTGGATAGTGGTGTATGATGTTGTAAATTCCTACAAGTGGGGTACTTAGGGTCCATGCACACATTATTGGGGAAAAGAGGAAACTCACACGGAATGTACCAAATTTTTGCAGCAAGAACAGAACGACCAAGACATAAAACACATATTATGATTATTATGTAATGTTGTGTATCTTCTTTTTCTTAATCATACAAAAGTAAAGTTAAATCCATCTTACAAACAGCTAAAAAAATTTTATTCCAATTATATGATGATGTTAAAATCCATTCACTAAGCTAATGAATTTTGCCCTTTTGGTCATGTGATAAAGGCACGAGTTTGTATAATTTTGCCCATTTGTTACACATATGCATATAGTGTCACCTCACCTTGCTTTATGTAAATGAATGTAATTTAGTTTATGGTTGGTTTATAGTTAGTTTGCATTAATCAAGTGGATTGTGGAGGTTAAGCCACGTGTAATTTCTATTAAGAGTTTTCGTTATATGGTTAGAACTATTAATAGTCCATTACACATTGTATTAGCCCCTATCTGGACAAAGCTCAGTGATGACCATTGATCTCACTCAATGAGATTCATTTGCTTCATTGCATCTCAATTGCTCTCTCTTTCTCTCTCTATTCTTGATACCTTATACTTTGTTTCTTGTTGTGGAAGAAAAGATGGCTAAAATAGGTTTGTACCTAAGGGATATAGAGGAGGAAAAAACTAAGTTCCTTTACATGACAGCAACTCACCCCTCAGATTTGTTGATCAGGGAGCTGATTCTAGGTCTTATCTCCTACCACAAATCTGACCTCTTGGACATCTTTTGCTTTGAGAAAATATGAAGTGTATCTTGTAGTTGTCTCTTCATTTGCTTTCTTACTTTAAGCACTAGTATTATTCAACAATATAACTTTTCTAGCAAATATGAGTAAACTAATATGCGAAATATTCTTGTATATGCAGTATGTTGACTATTTTTGTTAGTAAACATAACTTCTCTTGTGCTCTTTCAATTGTTTCTAGTTTGACGTTTGAGGAGTTCAAAGGCTTTGGATTTTAGCTGCCAATTGAGCTTACAACAAGTTCGACTTCTTTTAGATCAAGTTCAAATAATCTCTCTCAAGTATTTTAGCATTTTCAATTGTGATTTTTCATATCTTGATCGTATTATTCTTGCCATGAACTTAATGTTAAAGCCTATTTAAAATGTAGGATAGTAGTAGTCCAATAGATTAGAAAAGTTTTTTCTAAAAAAACATTGCTTCTTTATTTATTTAGTTGCATATATGAGTTTGTACACTAAATAGTATATTAAATATGATTTTAAGGACTCTTATCCTAATATATATGATTTAATACTTTGTTTTAAATATGAAATCAAATATAGTAAATTATGATTGACAAGAGTTGGATTGAGAAGTCAAATAAATCAAGAGAATTTTCAGATAGAGTAGTACAGTTTTTGGACTTTGCTTTTTCACATGCATCTGTGAATAGAAAAATCATATGTCCTTGTACTTCTTGCAAATTTCATGTTATGGGAAATAGAGCTGATGTGTTCTCTCATTTACTTAAAAGAGGGTTTCTTAGAAGTTACACTACTTGGTATATGCATGACGATAATTTTGATGAGCCCAACGAGGAACCAGTAGCCCAAACACAAGCAGAACTAGTTAGACAATATCCAATGCAGGAATTATTAAATGATGCATTTGGTGGCTTTGAGGATCATAGGTTTCAAGATCCAATTCCATCATCTCAACTCATTGATGATGGTTCTAGGGGTGTAGGAGTTGTAAACAATGAAGATTATGAAAAAATTGAAGAGTTACTTAAATATGGAAATCAAGAACTATAGGATGGTTGCTCAAAATATAGCAAGTTATCTTTCATTGTCCATTTGTATCATATAAAAGTGTTGTGTGGTGCTAGTGACAAAACAATTTCAATGGTTATTGATCTTTTGAAAGATGTATTTAAGCATGCTAGACTACCAGCATCTTTGTATGAGGCCAAAAAGATTATTAAGAAGTTAGGTCTTGACTATGAGAAAATTCTTGCGTGTTCAAATTTTTGCCTCTTTAAATGAAATGTTTCGAATACGTGCAGCATTAATGTGGACTATTAGTGACTTTCCAGGACTTGACAATTTGTTTGGTTGGAATACGCACACATTGCTTGCATGTCCAACTTGTAATTTTGAGACAAACTCTAAAAAGCTGAAGTTTGGCAAGAAAAATTATTTTTTAGGACATCGTTGATATCTAGCACCTAATCATAAGTTTAGGTATAACAAGCAATATTTTGATGGTTCTGTTGACCTTAGATCAACTCCTGCTCCAAAAGCTGGTTTTGCTATTTTAAGACAAATTGAAGAAAGTCATAAAAGGCCTCGCCATGAAGGCACAAGTGAAGATGGTTCTATACAATGGAAGAAAAAGAATATATTTTGGAAACTACCTTATTGGCAACATAATTCTATTTGTCATTGCCTTGACATGATGCACATAGAAAAGAATGTATGTGACAATGTATTGTTCATTGTCTTGGATGATAAGAGCAAGATAAAAGATAATCTTCAAGCTCGTAAAGATTTAGAAGCCATAGGATTAAGGAAAGAACTTCACCCTTATCCTAATTCTTCCAAATTTCCTCATGCATGCTTTATAATGAACACTCAAGAGAAAGACATATTTTTCAAGGTTCTTAAAAGCATTGTAGTTCATGATAGCTATTCATCAAATATTTCAAGATGTGTTGATTGCAAGAAGCGTAAGTTCTCTAGGTTAAAAAGTCATGATTCAGACATTCTTATAGAGCACCTTTTGCCAATAGCTTTTAGAAAAGCTCTTCCTCGTGAAGTGACTTCAGTGTTGATTAAGTTGTCTAACTACTTTAGAGAATTGTCAAGTAAAGTTTTAAATGTTAATCATTTGAAAAAGTTATGTGATCGAATTACACTAACACTTTGTCACCTGGAAATGATATTTCCTCCATCCTTTTTTCATTGTTATGGTTTATTTGGTTATCCATCTTGTTGAGGAAGTGATGCTTGTTGGTCCAGTGCATTTCAGATGGATGTACCCAAGTGAAAGGTACTGTCATATAAGATTTTATTTATTTTCTACTTAATGCATAACATTATTTATGTGTTTCATTGTGGAATTCATATGATGATGTGTTATTATAGGACTCTCGGCCATTTGAAATCATATGTTCGTAATAAGGCAGCACCAGAAGGTTATATATCAGAAGGATTTATCTTGGAAGAGTGTCTAACATTCTGCTCTAGATACATGGAAGACATTGAAACAAGGTTTAATCGGCCTAGACGTAATGATGATGACAATGGAGTCAATTTTACTAGTGATTCTTCTGTTTTGTCATATGAATTTCCAGCATTGAGTATACCTATTGAAAAAGTTACTTTGCAATATATTAGAAAAAATACAAGCACATCGCTATGTATTATTCAATTGTAAAATGCTTGACAAGTTTGCTGAGTAAGTAGACAATCTTGTTCCTACAAATTTCCTTATTGTAAATTACCTAAATACACATTTAATAAATAATGTTTGATTGATTAGGAAGTTCAAAACTGAAGTCAAGAGAATGAATCGACATAGAAGAATGCTATCCAAGGAGGTGGAATAATATGGGCACAAAAATTTTCATGAGTGGCTCAGAGATCATATAAAGGTATAATATTAAGTTCATTTTTATAATTTGTTGAGCAGTATACCCTAATTTATTTTAAAATGTATTAGGTTGTAGAAAAAAATGAATTGGATATCTTGCCTGAAATTGAGATACTTGCACAAGGGTCAAATTCTATAGCAAGAAAATTTGATAGCTACAACATACATGGGTTTAAGTTTCGTACGAAAGGGAGAGAACAAGGAATGAAAACACAAAATAGTGGTGTTGCTGTCTCTGCAAGTACTATGAGTTATCCAAGCCATATGGATGGAAATCCAACTTTGGGTGAAGTAATGTATTATGGGAGATTGGTTGATATATTAGAGTTAGATTACTATGGTCAATTAAGAATTGTGTTATTCAAATGTGATTGGGTTGATATTATAGTTGCACTATCATAGCATGGCATGTACTTCAAAGAGTTTTGTCTAAAAAAGTTATATTATTGTTGAAACTAATGAGAGTCTATGACAAGAGTACATTCATTCATTCAAAAAAGTTATATTATAGTTATATTATGCTTGCCACCATTTTCTTACCTTGCAGCTATTTTGACTTCTTTGAACTACGCAAAGAATTGAGAAAATGAGTGCTTATTATTTAGTGTGTACAAAACCTGAAAGGCTAATATACTGCTTGTCCTAATATATGAAGTCTACTTTGAAAATATATTTATACTCCTCTCACTCAATGGTTACCTGGCCAAGTTCTGTTTGAAGATGTGTTTTTTTATTCAAATTAATTTTTGTGTTAACAAATGATGGGTTTTTCTTTACTTTTAGGGTAAAGTTTCAGAGAACCTACCTCAAGATCAAGAATGTGTTGCTTCAGGTGTTTTTCCAATGATTTTAGCTCACCCAAATAATGCAATTGGAAAAGTCTTTGGAGTTGAGCACTCTAGTCGTGTGTGCGGCTTAAGACATGGTGTTTATCATACTAATATTTTTTTATATGCCTACACAGTGTAATATAGGAGCATTAAGCAATAATGCATCTCTACAACGTATTGAAGACTTAAAAAAACAAGTGGAGACCTTGCAAGATAAGTTAAGTGGATATGATGAGACCAAAGCACAATTGAGTAACATCTTGAATTTCTTACAGGATAGATTTGGTTCTGACTTACCTTTCAACAATGTTTCAAGTTCTTAAGTTTATGCAATTAAATGTAGTGATGATAATAGTCTACTTTTTTAGTAGGATTTGTAGTTAAGTGAAGTTGTGAACATGAAGTGTATAGTTTAAAATAGTGATGATGCTAGCTAGGGTCTATATTTTGAGTAGGATTGGTTAGTAAAGTTGTGAACATGAAAGGTATGGTTTAGTTTTAACAAATATTCAAAAATTTTGTCCAATCCTCTTTATTAACTAGTGATTTGAATGCTCTACTTGATTGAGACTTGGTATTATGTGATTGAACAGGTATCCTTTTATGAAATGATTGGGAAGCAATTAGTAATTTAAAAAAAATAAAAAAAATATTTAGCCACAGTTTAATCATGGCAAACCAGTTTTATGACTATAAACTCCCATTACAGCCATGGTTTAATTGTAGCTAATCCATAATTTAGCCACAGTTTAAGTGTAGTTGATCCATAACTTAGCCACGGTTTAAGCGTAGCTAATCCATACTTTAGCCACGATTTAAGTGTAGCAAAGTATTATATAGAATATATTTTAATTAAAATTAGCTACAGTTATTACTTAAATTAGTCACAGTTATAATCGTAGATAACAAAATGTTGCCACTGTCAATTAAATTGTGGCTAATTTATTTGCCACATCTTATTTAACCACAGTTGCTATAACTGTGGCTAAAGTTATTTAGCTACGATCTTTAATATATTAGCCACAGTTTTGGCCACACGGTTAAAATCGTGGTTAAATACCATTTTTTTTGTAGTAGCATTTGCTCTCTACTTGTTACTCATCTGATGAATATGCGCTCCTCATTAATGGGAGAGGTTCTGAGTGCTACGAAAAGGTTGTGGAGGTTGCAACTATGAATGATAAGACGAGATCTTTGCTTAGCAACCATACTTTTGAGCTAGTCAAGATGCCTAAGTCTAGGAAAGCTTTGCATAATCTATAGGTTTACAAGTTGAAGACTAAAAGAAAATGCTTATATTCCAATATACAAAGCTAGATTAGTTGTCAGTGGCTATCATAAGTGAAAAGGGATTATTTTTTAGGAGATACTCTTGCCAGTTGCTTTGTCTTCCATCCGAACTATTGTAGGTTTGACATTTGTCTCCACTTGAGTTGGAGGAGGAGTTTGTTATGTGAATCTTCCTCAAGTTTGAGGCCCACATCCTTTAAAGAAAAAATAATAATAAAAGTAAGTGCGTGTGTGTGTGTACGTGTGCGTGTGCGTGTGAGAGAGAGAGAGAGAGAGAGAAGCATGTGACTTGTGCTTGGAGAGCAAGAAAAAAAAAAGGAAAGTTATTTTTCCTCAAAGCAAGGTGATGCAAATTTAAATAGAAAAGGAGAGGTTTTGGATTTTGTGTTCTCCATTCCTGGATAGCGTCGCCATCATGAATTTGGGGATTTTTACTCACTTTGTGATATTTATCAAGTAGTCGTTTATGATTCAATTTTGAAGATTTTTCAGTATGTTGTTCCTGACATTGTAAGGGTTTATCTGGTACACTTAGAATTTTATTTCCTCATTTCTTTTGGTTGGGCTATTTTATCCTTTTGTGAGTTTTGAGCATTGTTGCTTTGGTGTTTTCCACTCTTTGCTATGAGTATAGATTTTTTGTGAGATTCTTTTTGCTGGAGACTCTTTGCTATCATTGATATTTTATACTGAAGATTTATTCTAGACTAGGTCTCATGGTTTTTTGTCCCTTTCATTGGGGGTTTTTCACGTTAAAAATTTATGTGTTCTCCTTTGCCTAGTTTATATTTTATTTGGGTTATTTTTGGCTTGCCGTATATTTTGTTTCTCACATATTCTTTCAAGCAAGAAATGTTTATTTTTCTACCCAATATTTATGTTGTTGCTTCCACTATGTGTACATCCCTTTCCCAACACAACCAAACTCCACAAATCACCAAGCAAAGATGCACAACACCTTACAATGTAGTGCACACAATGCTTAGCATTGGTTGTGTGGCCACAGAATTGGTGGTGGCGTGTTGTGTAACGCCCCAAATTTCCTATCTCTTAAACAGTAATTTTGACAGTTAACAGAATTTTACTGTTTAGTAATTTCTGGATACTGTAAAATTATTTTGTTTATTCTGTCAGCGTATTTGATCGTTTTGAGTGATTTACTCCGTGTCAGGAAAATAAAAATTTTCGGGCCGGAGAAAACTTTACGTAATTTAATTTTTACCGTTAGGTAATTATTTTACGTAATCTAATTTGATATTTGTGCATTTTATAATTTTGTGATTTTTGTGGATGATTATGAATTTTTTTTACTGTATGTGGGCCCAAGTGGTCCTATGTGGGCCCAGGTGGCCATACGTGGGCCCAGGTGGGTCCCGCAAAGTGAAAATTTTTCTACGTATTGAAAAATTTGTACTGTTTAGGTGGAGGCAGGGGATCTTACTAAACCTGAATTCGGAAACAGTTTTTAAAATTTTCTTGTATTGTGTTTTGTACTGTATTTAATTTATCGGACGATAAAAAAAATACAGTAAATATATTCTTTCATGGGGTTTTTAGCAGATAAAAATAGAAATTATATTGCTAAGTCAACATTAGTGATTGTGACAATTTTTAGTGGACCAATAGGAAATAAATCTAAGATTTGAAGACTTTAATATCAACCACCGATTTAATCAACGGTAAAGACTTGATCTTGATTTAATCAACGGTGGAGATGGATCAATTATGACCATTGGATATGGATTTAATCAATGGTAGAGATTTGGTCTCAAAAAGTGATAAAGACCATTTATGACCATTGGATGAAGAATTAATCAAGGGTGGAGATTTGGTCTTGTAAAGTAACAAGGACCATTTATAACCATTGGATGTTAACTTAATCTATGGTAGAGATTTAGTCTTAAAAAGTGACAAAGACTAATTATGACCCTTGGATTAAAAGTAAGAAGGAGCAATCTTGACCCTTAATTTTGGAGACACATCTAATGGCTAGAATTTAAAGGAGAAAGATCCAATAGCCTATATTAAGTCTTCTACCTAAAGCTAAATCTAAAGCCTACATTAATCCTAACCATTGAACTAATCAATGGCTAGAAAGGCTTCAAATAATGGTTAGCAAAATTTGTCACATTTTAAAGAAGCAAGAGAAGGTGGGCGACGGTTTTGAAGACTACTTGAAGGAGGAGACATTTTTGAGTAGGCTTTTTAGGCCAAAGAAAAAGTTTTATGTCATTATTATTGGTCTTAGTAATGTTTCATCATAATTGATCATTATTGATCAATTAGCACTCAAAGAGAATGCATTGGAGAGGGGCTACGGTTTTGAGAGACTTTTGGACATAGGAAAAAGTTTGAAGACCATTATTAGTGGTCTTGGTCATTCTTGGCCATTATTGTTCATTTTCAAGAAGCAAAATTTTCTCTCCTTTCTCTTCTCCTCTAGATTTCAGCCAAACACTCCAAGAACACCCTTCATCACTCAAAAATTTCATCCAACCTAGTTTCTTGAATCCTTACCTTATTCTAAACAACTTTCATGTTGAAGATTTCTTCAAAATCCAACATCTAGTACTTCAAATCCAAGCTTCAAGTTTCTATCAAAAATCAAAAATTCCATCTTTATGCTTCGAGAGAAACCATTCGGTCAAGACACTCAAAACCACCATCCAATCTCTTTTAATTTCATCTAACCATAGATCTTGAATCTACATGATATTCTAAGCAACTTTCATGTTGGAGACTTTCTCTAAATCATTCATTTTCAAGGAGTTTTTCCAAGAGCAAGTTCTAAGGTTTTTAAGGTGAAGTGTAAGGAAACTTCATTTCTTCTCTTCTTTTTCATGATCTAAACCATGTTTGATCCATGGTTCTCTTAATCAAGCTTAGTATACTAATTTTTTTTATGTATTTTGTTTTGTATTTGAGAAACCCTTGGTGGTGAAGGACTTGAAAAAAGAAGCAAAACAAAGAGTTTTTGAGGATCTTCAAGAGGTAAGAGGGAGATCCATCTCACCAACCAAGCATGGTGGTGAGAGATGGTTATATATTTGATGGATGTTGAATCTATGTGAGGATTCATATCCATGGTCATGTAATTAATTTGTGGGTGTTTATGAACTTTAATTAATTGCCTGTGCTTAATATGCTTTGCATGAGTTTATGATTTTGATGGTATGCTTATACTATGCATGATGATAATATGACATGTTATATATATATATATATATATTGTGTATATATTTGTATGCCATGATTTGATGATGGAAAGAAAATTAATTTTGGTCTCAATGACCAAGGAAGAGCTACGGTTTTGATGCCCTTGATTAGGGTTCATATTGAAATTTTTCAAGAACAAGGGAATTAATTTTTGATCCCTAGAAACATGGTGAATTTCGGTTAAGACACCTCAAAATAGGTGTTCACAAATTAATATTTTCATGAATGATAAAATTAGATGTTTAGAAAAACAAGGAAAATAAACAAAAAGTTTATTTTTCTAAGAGTACAAGAACACGGTTTTGAGGAATTTTTATTGATTTATTTTGTGTAAAAAGTTTCTAAGTGTTTTTACTAAACATGAGATTTAAATGAAAATAGCAATGATGATTTTAAGGATTTACAAAGAAAGTGAAAAAGGATTTGTAAAGAAAGTGAAAATGGATTTGCAAAGAAAGTGAAAAATAGAAATGAACAAATGATTTGATTTTCAAAGACTATGAGTCTTACATTTTTGTAAAGGATTTTTAATGGTTTTGTTTGTGTAAAACCATATCAATTTAAAAGGAAAAATATTTGATGGTTTCAATAGTCATGTCCACATCTTTTTAAAGGCTTGTAATGTCTTGATTTTTGTGAACAAGTGATTTTCAAAGTGAAAACATAACTTGATTTAATACAAGGAATTTGGAAAGGGAAACAAAGTGTTTTTATCACTTGAGAGAATTTTGTAAACGAAAGACAAAGAGAGGTTGAACATGTTTGAACTCTAATTTATTTTGAAGAATGATTTTGCAAGTGATTTGAGAAAAATGGAGAATATAATGGTGATTTGAAAAGTTACTAACGCATAACTTATTTTTGAGTTTTGAAAGTACGTTAGAAAATGTTAAGTTTTGAAACGTTGATTTATATCAATGGAAAAGTGATTTTATGAATTATATTTTGGAAAAGGATTTCTTGAGTAAAGAAATGTGGAAAAAGATTTTCTTGAGTAAAAAAATATATTACATGAAGTATAAAGTTATATTATTTTAAGAAAAGTTGAAAAAGGAATATTTGAAGGTTGAGAAATATTTTCTGTAATGAAATTGTGGTGGAAAAATTATTTACATATCTTAAAAACGTAATTTTAAAGTACGTGATTTGAAATACAATAAAATATTTCTAAGTGTTTGGAAATACAGTAAAATATTTCTACGCGATTTTGAATATGTTAAAATATTTCTACGCAATTTGAATTACGTTTAAATATTTTACGTAATTTGAATTACTATTGAAAAATCACTACGTGATGGAAAAGTAATGAATTATTTTTACGTGATTATGAAAATAGCGGAAAATTATTATGTGATTTGAAAAGTATTTTAAATATTTTAAAAATGAAAGAAAATGATTTACGCGACTTAAAAGGGTGATTTTTAAAGTTACGCGATTTTGAAACAGTGAAAAATATTATGGGATTTGAGAAACGTATATTTTTACGCGATTGAGAAAAACGTTGAAAAATTAGTACGTGATTTAAAAGTGCAACAGAAAGTTGCGGCATTTTGAAAACGTAACAGAAGTGTTACGATATTTTGAAAATATAACAAAAACGTTTTGGAATTGTGAAAATGTAACAGAAATGTTGCGCAATTTTGTGAAAACACGACAACAGTGTTTTATAACTATGAAAACATGATAAGATGATTTTGTTATTGAAAGATACAGTATGATTACTCTTGAACTAGTGTCCATACACTGTTTGTGAAAACAACGAGTTTTGCCTGTTATTGACACGTGGTGCATTTTAGATGCATTGAAAATATATATATATATGTTGAGGTATATGATTTAATTTAACAAACGAATTTGGAAAGAATGGCCTTATGGTTGGACTTGCACTGATATGTTCGTGCATTGTATAAACTATATCTGAGAAATCATGAGATATACCTGTGATTAGTATTATACCTGTGATTGGTATTTGGTGCATTATACATGCATTAGAATGATCCGATGAGGACTGGATATGGCTGATTGCCTAGGAGAAACACACCTCTTAAGTGGGTGTGATATGCGTAGTGTAAGTCACTTGTTGACCTTGGGGGCATCGGGGTGCGGGTTGCCTACACGGGTGGTTGGTCGCGCTTCTTCCCGTAGGTTAGACCGATGCAACACACCGATGATCCTGACCGAGACACTATTCTTAATCAAGATCGATAAAGACCGCCGTGTGTATGTACTAGATGTGCAAAAATTGAAATGAGAATTAAAACACGTGGTCTGAGGCACGTGGTACCGGTAGGTCTTTTCGATCATTTTCTCCGACCTGAGTCTTAGCTCCATGGAGTAGGAAATCGAGTCTTGTGTACATGCATAATGTGAACATTTATATCTGTGTGATATATTAATTGAGGAATATTGGCTATGACAATTGTTTTGAACACTTGGATGATGATGATGATAATCATGTTGATGACATTATTGTGATTATTGTGTGATGATAATAATGTTAATGGTATGATGATGATAGTTGATTAATGTTGAGTGCATTATTGGAATTCTAGTATGATATATCTATATGATATGTTATTTGTGTTATCTCTGTGCTGCCATATTGGTACTGGTGTAGTGATCTCACCTCTTTGCTATGTTGTTTTGCTGTGTCTGTACTGTTAAAATTAAATAATAGAAGGATCGAGTTGTCTTAGACATAACGGGCAATGAATACTCTGAGATGGGTGACAACAATAAGGAGTAGACATTCAGGACTCGAAGGTATGCAGTGTTGACAAAGAACAGATGTAGAACAGATGTCTGATGCAACAAGATGGATACACAACAGAATAAGTATGTTAAGTTTTAACGTTAGTGTTATACCGTGCTATTAAGTAGAACCTGTCATAGGGTTACTACTGTTAGAAAAAAAAAGAGTCTGTAAGTTTTATATTTCTTGAATAATTGTTAAATATTAAGTGATGTTTGTTATATGATTTTAAATTAGTTAAATCTATTTTTCCGTATTACTTATAAATTTCAGTAAGTTTATGTTTCAGAAAAAAAAAAGAAATTTTAAAACCCATCTTTTATAACTCAAACTTTGTGCGAACTTCTTTTCAGATTTTGAGTCGGGAGTCAGACATGTGATACCCTAGGGAGGGTGTTACATGTTGCTTCCTAGTGCCAAGCGTTGCTCAAGGCTTGGTACTAGTTGTGTATTTTTTATTTATTGTTAATGAAGATTTGAGGTGGATTCATTTCCACTTTCCATTATGTTCAAAGGCTAGGATTATGGGTGCTTAAGACCTGGCCCAAAGCTAATTGAACTAGGTTTGGGTCTAAATATTAGACTCAGTACATTTTTCAGGTCAAATTCAAGTCACATTTCGAGTTGGTCCAACTTGACTGATGTCGCATAATATTTAAAAATTTATAATATTTTTAAAAATTAGTAATAAATTATAAGATTTTTTACTTAAATTAATATCTTTTGTTTAATATGTAATATTATTTTATTATTATAATTTGTTTTAACATATATATTTTAAAATATTCTTTAGTTTTAGTTTTTTACTTTTAAAATTTTATGACTTAGCTAATCATAATCTCTAAATTTACACATTTTGCTTAAATATCGAGTCGACTCGATCCTAGCCTAGTCACTCGTCGAGCTATAATTGAGTTGAGTTCGGGTTCTAAAAATTGGTTCAATAAAAAATTTGGATCGGACTAAGTTAAACTCGACTCATGAATACCCTTAATTAGGATGTGTGTACTTTACTCTCTAAAGTACAACCTGTACTTTAGAGAAACCAAATCCGGTGAAGAAATAATAATATTTGCTTCGCTAGAAAAAAAAAAAGAAATGAAGAAATATTGACTGATGTCGATCACACACAGCTAAAATCGGGAGATGTACATCACGAATTTAAAACTCAATTAAGACCCAAAAAATGCAATAGTATTTAGTAGCTATTGTTTCATGAGAAATAAAGTTATTTATGAGTTTTCACCTGATAATTGAAGTTTTTATATAAGTTAGTCCATAATATGTCATAAGAGCTTCGATAACAGATATTTCAAGAATTGCGAGCAGTGGCGTGTAAGAAATATAAAATCAATAATGAGTCTTTATGTATCAGTTTAACTTTTTAAGAGGGTTGGTCCTTAATTTAGAGCAATTGCAACATTAACGGCTGATCAAGAACCAAAAAAACTGTTAAATCTGCTTATCATTAAGATAATTTCTTTAACATAAACTTATATCATTCATATTTGCTCAAACAAATATCACTCTTAGGTATGGAACACAATTATTTCCTTATTTATAGTTTCTTGACACACTAAAGTATAGATAAATTCTTAGATACAATACCTATACACCCTATTGAACTGTCGAGAGGTTTATCGTTCTTAACATATCCAACGACATAGATTCTTAGATATAATTGATTAATACCCTTACAAACATTGAGTGACATAGTGTAGAAAGATTATTTCATACCATACGTATTTAATTAAGGCTATATGGGGTAATTTTGAAGTGGAAGGAGTGAAGTGGTTCATATAAGTGCTTAATTAACAAGTTGGGAAGGGAACCCCACAAGAAGTAGCGACCTTTCTGGCACCAGGAGAGTTAACATACTGCCTCATGCTTGGGTTTTTGAGGTACCCACATAAGCATGGCCTTTGCTCCCGCACCTTCTGGCAACAGGTACTGGAGGGTGGAGAAGAGGAAGTGATTGCCCCAAGACAAGGGCTTAACTCCACTGGGCTACAAGTCACAGCCTCAGCCATGGGTGCCACCTCCACCAGAAGCAGTGCCACCAGCACCATTGCACACACAGCAGAGACCTTCATCATCATCCTCACTTTCTTGGCTTTTGTAACCTCACAAACACAACACACAATGTTTGTTAATTAACTCGCTGCTGAGTTGAATTGGTTAGGATGCATTGAAAATGAGCATGTGCGGCAGTTTATATAATGAGAAATTCTTTGTGCGTAAGTGGGTCATTATAATCCACAAGTCACGTCAATTTTATAAATTATTATTATCTTTTACTTTAATTACATTTTAATGTTATAATTAATTTATCATATATTTAATTGTACAGTTCTATAATTTCGATAACACCTAAGAATCTCTCTAAGTGGAGAGTAGTTGGTTAGGTTTGGTGCTCAATGAATAATAATGTCCCCACAACGAAACGGGCGTTGGGCTGCAATTATTTTGCATTAACATCATTGCAATATCGTGGCAATAAGCCTGCAATAACAAGTGCTCCAACAATTTTACAAGAAATTTTTAGTAAGGCACTTATTACGTCAATTTTTAAGTACTTAATTTTTTATTTAACATGTATAAAAATAATTACAAAGATTGTTATATTTTTAATATAATTTCAATAATCTTACATATGTCATATAATAATTTAAATATGTATAATAAATCATACTTAATTAAGAATTACTCAAATTCTACATATACTTAACTTTGGTTTATTGTAAAGAGGATATCATTTCCTTACATGGTTTGTTTCAAGTTAACCATTAAACAACATTTTGTGCATTGCACAAATTTTTTAAATTTACTTAGAATTTTAAAAATATATATTAGAAAAGAAGAAATATTTAAACTTAAAGAAGAGAACATGTGTAATCAAATTAAAAGAGAATATAAATTTAAAATTTAAAAAATAAAGAAAACTTTCAAATGGCATAATTCATTGAGGGAGAGTACAAAAAGAAATTGAACCACTCTAAAAAAGATATACCCTAATTTAATATATAAGGGTGGATTAGTGTGTTTTGATTTAAAACTAAAAGATTTTGAAAAGATTTTTTAACTAAAATGTTTTTCTAAGCGTTCAATAAATTAATTTAAAATTACTTTTAATCTTGTAAAATGTAATACAAAGACTCGTTCAAGTTTTTTTTATATTACGGTCAAGTGATATACAGGCCAATTTGTGCACCTCAACTAATCTAGTTTCCCATTTTGATCAAATACAAGTCATTCACATTTGAATTAAAGAATTTACAAGGATATTTCTTGTTACCTAACTTCAAGAAATTGACATAGCTAAGATTCAAACTTGTGACCGTACGCCAACTCACACATCATATGTTCATCTACGACTAAGTCAACCCCTCGTGGTTCATTCAAAATTTAATAATTATATGACTTGATTTTGTTTTATTTGTATTTTATAAGATTTTGACAAATTTTAAATATAATTTATATGTAATTTAATACTTAAATGTAAGTTATGTATATAGAGCAAAAACTAAAAAAAATAATTTAAATTTATTTTGATATGTTAAATTACTCTTTTACGATTTGAAAAATCAATATAATATTTATTATTAGTTTATTTTTACACTATTATATTAATAATTTCTAACTCTATTTTAATTATGAAGTTAATATTTAATAATATATATATAGTGTCATTAATTACTTCTTTATATTTGATAAATAATATTTAATATTTAATATTTAATAGTTGATATTATTAATTACTCTCAATTCAATTATATATATATATATATATATATATATATATATATATATATATATATATATATATATATATATAAGAAGTACTTATTTAATACTCTGCATTAAATTAATCATACTAGGAAGAAAAAAAAATTAAATACCTTTTGAATTTTTAAAATAATAAATAAATTTATTTTATATTTTATATTTTTATTATATTTAATTCTTTAATCATTACTCTCAGAACACTCATTATCGTGTATGATTGTATATTGTTATATCATTAAATCAATATGACAATGACATAAACAACTTGAAAAAATAAACTCTTTTAGTGACTTAACACATAATTCGATAATAACGTTTAAAAAAAAAACTTTATACTATGAATGAATCAAAATTAAACTCATTATGGTTTTTTTTTTTGATAAATTTTAAATTGTAAGAGACATTACTCTCGCAATTCTAGGAGATAGAGCATTATAAGTTATACTCTCTTTTCCAACGAGTGTATTTTCTGATAATTGAATTTATATTTTCTTCTTTATGGAAAACTGGACCACTTATCATCCGTCCAACAGTTTATTAATAAGAAAAATGTTAATTTTATCACAATTTTTTTATTATTTTTTTTTTTATGATTGTAATTAAATAAAAAAAATAATGAAAAAAAATGATATAATTAATAATATCAAAAGTAATATAAAAAAAGTGTGATGAGAAAATCGAATAATATTAGTAATCCATTACGGTATCGTATGTTAGGTACTATTGCATGTTTAATAATTTCCCACGAAGGTGTTACATGTTAGGTACTGCATATTTGGTTCGGTACAGGAAATATTGATTTCATTTTGTATTCTATTTTTCAAAATGAAAAAAATAAAATAAAATGCTAATTTTATTTTGCGTACTCCATATATAAATAGAAATTTAAACTTTTGCGATTATCATTATTTATTGACATGACTCATTGAGTATTGAATTTTTCAAAAAAATTGCATCTATTAAGTGATTCTTTTTCTTGTTTTGTATTACGAAAGGTATGTTAATTTCATGTACTGGAAAAATATATATATATGGGCAACAAAACTGCGTTTTCTTTAGCAAAATAAAATTTATGCTTGTTATAAAGTTGTAGAAAATTAAATGTAAACATTGCTATTAAGAAGGTATATTCGTATTATATATATATATGTATGTATATATATATATATATATGTATGTATATATATATATATATATATATGTATATATATATATAAGATATACCTAAGAAAAGTTAAACTTTCTCATTTTTCTCTTGAAGAATATTTATATCATTTAAAACAAAACAACAAATATTAATAACATATTCTTTTAGACTTTTACATACTTTTTTAATACACTCTTTATTACTGGACCACCTCAAATATTTTAAAAGGTCTATAATTTGTTTACCAGCAAAAACAAGTTTGCATTATTGTCTACCTCAAACACTTTAAAAAGTTTGAGTTTTTTTTAATTCACTTGCTAATTCACCTCAACATCACCCTTCTTTTGGTCATTTTACGTATTTGTAGTTCATTTATCAAATGAAAACTCCCAGCTGTGTGCAATAACAATCTCATGCTAGGTGTCATTGATCTGTTGGTGATCAAGGGCTAAGTAACCCATTTCCATTTCATGGTGATGAACTGAAATGGAAGAAGGACTAGGAGAAGCATCAACCTTGGGCTTCTTCTGGTGGTGCAAGTAGGAAGGAGAGGGCGAATATGTCTCATCGAAGTTGGATCTTCTTGGAGAGGCAGGGAAGCTGTCTATTTCAGAGCGGTAGTAGCGCAAGAGGCGGACCAGGGACATAGGTTGGGTCTGTTGGGTACCAGAGTTATAGAAAACAGTATCACGCAACTAAAATAGAGTTGAGAAAAGAGGAACTGACACACAATATTTAACGTGGAAAACCCCCTTTAATGATGAGGGAAAAATCACGGACAAGAGTAGAAAACGTTTTTACTATGAGGAAGAAATTACAACTTCTCTTGTAATTACAAGAAAGCTACATAGAAGAAGATGAGTATTTTGGGATGGATAAAACTAATGGAGGAGGTCTTTATTTATAAGAGAACCTCCTCCACAAATGCTAACAACCCACCAATGTGGGACTAAAATTATAATTGTTATGCCCGTATTTTATAGCCTTAAATTGGATAAATTGTGATGCTTTGATTGATTTATTTAGAATTTATGTCACATTTATTCTATTTATCCTTGTTATCTCAAAATTAGTCATTCTATATGTTTTTAGGTCCAAGAGTGGTGATTTGACATAGATCTACGAAGCTTTGGATGGATTTATTGCAATGGAGTTGAACTTTCGGAATTTATACGGCCAAGATTCGTAGAGTTTTTAACCTTTGTGCGGTAAAATGAGCATAACTTGAGCTACAAAAGTCGAAACGAGGCGAATTAGGTGTCCTTGGAAAGCTAAGAAAAAGATCTACAACTTTGATGAAGGCATCTTTGCGAAATTCCAATAGACACGGCCGTGCCTAATCCAAGCACGGCCGTGTCTCTCCCAAAAGTGGATTTTCGCATTCCTGGACCCTCACACGGCCGTGTCTAACCTTGGGAAAGCTTCTGGAATTTAAGCACGGCCGTTCCTAACACAAGCACGGCCGTGTTAGCACTGTTCACTCACGGATCTACTGTTTTTACGCGTTTTTGGATGACTTTTGATGAGGCACGGCCGTGCCTAATATAAGCACGGCTGTGTGGATACTGTTCACTCACGGGATTTTACTGTTTAGACGCGTTTTCTGACAGATTTTACGCATTTTGTAATGAGACACGACCATGTCTCTAATAGACACGGCCGTGTCTCCCCCCAAAAATGTTTATAAAAGGGAAGCTGCAGAAGAGGAGAACGGGGGAGAGAGGAGTGAAGGGGGACGTGAGAGAGCTAAGGGGAGGCTACTGAAACACAAGGGAGGTCCCCTAGAAGGGAGAAACCGAAGAGGTGAGTGACAGCCCTCTAAGGGAGCTCCTGGAAAGGGGAAAAAAGTCCTAAGGGGGAGGGGTCCCCAAGAGAGGAAGCCTAAAGGAGGAAACTCTGGGGCAGAAATGGTGGATTAGCTGCAGAAGAGTTTGAGAGGTACATGGATTTAAGGCAAGGGCTTGGGAGGCAAGATCAAGAGCTATTGAAGATCAACCATTTTGATGTTCTTTTTCTCTACCTTTTCTCTTATTTTGGAATCATGGTTGTCTCTTTAATCTCTATTCTTGTTTGTGCTTTAATTGCCATGAGTGGCTAAACCCCTTTATCTAGAATTGGGATGAAACTCTTTATTTATCTATGTTGAATTGATTATTGTTGTTCTTGATTCATTCTTAGTGTTCTTAATGCTTGTGGTATGTTGCGCGCCATATTTACATGATTTTAGGCTTTAGATGAAGGATCAAAAGAAGAAGTCTAATTGCTTGATAATCTAAGATTGAACTTAGGAATTAATGCCTAGACATAGGGTTAAGTCCTTCGAGGGCCAAACGAATGTCATGAATCTTAATGGGTTAGAACTTGGATTAATTGCCATGAGAATGGGATTGATGAGGTTTTAACACGTTTTTAGTGCCAAGACATTGGGCTTTAAATAATTTAGGACAGTTCGCCTTCAAGAACATGAACGATTTAGCATAGAGAATATTGTAGTGGATTCTCAGTCCTAGGTCTTTATCCATGGTTGAATATCAATTCTTCTTAGTTTAATTGCTTTTATTTCTCTTCTTAGTTTAATTGCTTTTATTTTATTTTGATTTCAATTTAGCTTCCATCATTGTATCTGTTTGCTTAAATAATCGAAATCACCGTAAGAGTTGGTAATCAAACGATCCTCGTGGGAACGATCTTTATTTTACTACTTGTACGACCCGTGCGCTTGCGAAAATCACACAACAAGTTTTTGGCGCCGTTGCCGGGGATCGTTTTGATATTAACACGAGCGGTAATTTGATTAATTTAAGATACGCGCCGTTGCAGTACGGGGTTTTCGATTGCCATGTTTAATTGAATTTTATTTTATTTTTAAACGGTGGATTGTCCCTTGATTCTTATTTCTTGACGCTTAGTTTGATCTTGACTTTGATTCATATTCTTTGCTTGAGGACAAGCAAAGTTCTAGTGTGGGGGAATTTGTTATGCCCGTATTTTATAGCCTTAAATTGGATAAATTGTGATGCTTTGATTGATTTATTTAGAATTTATGTCACATTTATTCTATTTATCCTTGTTATCTCAAAATTAGTCATTCTATATGTTTTTAGGTCCAAGAGTGGTGATTTGACATAGATCTACGAAGCTTTGGATGGATTTATTGCAATGGAGTTGAGCTCAGAATTTATACGGCCAAGATTCGTAGAGTTTTTAACCTTTGTGCGGTAAAATGAGCATAACTTGAGCTACAAAAGTCGAAACGAGGCGAATTAGGTGTCCTTGGAAAGCTAAGAAAAAGATCTACAACTTTGATGAAGGCATCTTTGCGAAATTCCAATATACACGGCCGTGCCTAATCCAAGCACGGTCGTGTCTCTCCTAAAAGTGGATTTTCGCATTCCTGGACCCTCACACGGCCGTGTCTAACCTTGGGAAAGCTTCTGGAATTTAAGCATGGCCGTTCCTAACACAAGCACGGCCGTGTTAGCACTGTTCACTCACGGATCTACTGTTTTTACGCGTTTTTGGATGACTTTTGATGAGACACGGCCGTGCCTAATATAAGCACGGCCGTGTGGATATTGTTCACTCACGGGATTTTACTGTTTAGACGCGTTTTCTGACAGATTTTACGCATTTTGTAATGAGACACGACCATGTCTCTAATAGACACGGCCGTGTCTCCCCCCAAAAATGTTTATAAAAGGGAAGCTGCAGAAGAGGAGAACGGGGGAGAGAGGAGTGAAGGGGGACTTGAGAGAGCTAAGGGGAGGCTACTGAAACACAAGGGAGGTCCTCTAGAAGGGAGAAACCGAAGAGGTGAGTGACAGCCCTCTAAGGGAGCTCCTGGAAAGGGGGAAAAAGTCCTAAGGGGAGAGGGGTCCCCAAGAGAGGAAGCCTAAAGGAGGAAACTGCGGGCATAAATGGTGGATTAGCTGCAGAAGAGTTTGAGAGGTACATGGATTTAAGGCAAGGGCTTGGGAGGCAAGATCAAGAGCCATTGAAGATCAACCATTTTGATGTTCTTTTTCTCTACCTTTTCTCTTATTTTGGAATCATGGTTGTCTCTTTAATCTCTATTCTTGTTTGTGCTTTAATTGCCATGAGTGGCTAAACCCCTTTATCTAGAATTGGGATGAAACTCTTTATTTATCTATGTTGAATTGATTATTGTTGTTCTTGATTCATTCTTAGTGTTCTTAATGCTTGTGGTATGTTGTGCGCCATATTTACATGATTTTAGGCTTTAGATGAAGGATCGAAAGAAGAAGTCTAATTGCTTGATAATCTAAGATTGAACTTAGGAATTAATGCCTAGACATAGGGTTAAGTCCTTCGAGGGTCAAACGAATGTCATGAATCTTAATGGGTTAGAACTTGGATTAATTGCCATGAGAATGAGATTGATGAGGTTTTAACACGTTTTTAGTACCAAGATATTGGGCTTTAAATAATTTAGGACAGTTCGCCTTCAAGAACATGAACGATTTAGCATAGAGAATATTGTAGTGGATTCTCAGTCCTAGGTCTTTATCCATGATTGAATCTCAATTCTTCTTAGTTTAATTGCTTTTATTTCTCTTCTTAGTTTAATTGCTTTTATTTTATTTTGATTTCAATTTAGCTTCCATCATTGTATCTGTTTGCTTAAATAATCGAAATCACTGTAAGAGTTGGTAATCAAACGATCCTCGTGGGAACGATCTTTATTTTACTACTTGTACGACCCGTGCGCTTGCGGAAATCACACAACAAGTTTTTTGGCACCGTTGCCGGGGACATAGGGTTA
Source organism: Ormosia emarginata (assembly GCA_029884605.1). Taxonomy (NCBI): domain Eukaryota; kingdom Viridiplantae; phylum Streptophyta; class Magnoliopsida; order Fabales; family Fabaceae; genus Ormosia; species Ormosia emarginata. The sequence goes on along the minus strand of JAQQTP010000081.1, from coordinate 51,063,642 downwards.
ATAAACTCTTACGGAAATCAAACTTGTTGTGTGATTTCTGCAAGTGCACGGATCGTACAAGTAGTATAATAAATATCGTTCCCACGAGGATCGGTTAATTACTAACTCTTACGGCTATTTCAATTGTTTAAGCATATAAAAATAATGGTGAAGCTATATTTAATTTAATGCGAAGAATTAAATATCAAAGTAAGCAAATAAAACTAGAAAATATGATATCTGCAAGGATTAAAGCTCTAGGACTCAGAATCCACTACACTATCCCCTATAATAAATTGTGATTATATCTCTGTTAATGTTAAATTACGTTCTTGAAGGCGAATTGTCCTAAATTATTTAAAGCCCAATGTCTTGGCACTAAAAACGTGTTAAAACTTCATCAATTCCATTCTCATGGCAATTAATCCAAATTCTAACCCATTAAGATTCATGACAACCGTTTTACCCTCGAAGGACTTAACCCTATGTCTAGGCATTAATTCCTAAGTTCAATTCCTGGATTATCAAGCAATTAGATTTCATCTTTCGATCCTTCATCTAAAGCCTAAAATCATGTAAATATGGTGCGCAACATACCACAAGCATTAAGCATACCAAGAATGAATCAAGAACAATAATTTCATCAACAGAAAATCAAATCAACAATTCATAATAGGGAAATAGAGAGTTTCATCCTTGTCCTAGAAAATAGTTTAGCCATTCATGGCCATTATAGCACAAACAAGATTAAAGAGGAAAGATACAACCATAATCCCAAGCAAATGAAGAAGATGAAGTAGAGAACTCTATGATTGATCTTGTTCTTGATCTTGTCTTGATCTATGCCTTCAATCTAGCTTCCTCTCAAGTTCTCCAGCTTTTTCTCTGCTCAAAGGGCCTCCAAAATGGCCCTAAAATCTCCTCTGCTGCAAAGGGCCTCCAAAATGGCCCTAAAATCTCCTCTGCTGCGTTCTGCAGCATTCCTTTGAGTATATATCAGCAAAAAGTCAGGCACGACCGTGCTTGAATTAGGCACGGCCGTGCCTAATTCACAAAGTGGCCAAATTGATCAGAAAACGCGTCCACTATCTCCAAAAAGCGTTCTAGAAGTTTTTCAGGGAGGCACAACCGTGCTTGGCTTAGGCACGGCCGTGCTTAACTTCCAGAAGCTTTCCAAGTGTTAGACACGGCCGTGTCTAAGTCAAGAAATGCGAAAATCCACTTTTGGGAGAGGCATGGCCATGTTTCAGGGGGACACGGCCGTGCCTCCTGGTCTGAAGCCCAAAATGGTCTCCTTTTTGCCCAGAAACACGGTTTCTTCTCAAATTTTCTTTCCAAATGTGTTTTATCTCTCTATTCTGCACAAATGAAGATGATTAACAAGAATAATATCAAAGTTTATCAATAAACACAATCAAATCATCATAATTCATCATTTTAAGGTTGCAAAATACAGGTTTATCAATTCCCCCACACTTGAACTTTGCTTGTCCTCAAGCAAGGAATAAAAATCAAAGTCAAGATAGAACTGAGCATCAAGAAATACAAATCAAGAGACAATCCACAGTTTAAAAAAAATTCAATTAAGCTCGGCAATCAAATCCAATCAAGCAAGAAAATTCAGCATTTAATACAATTAGAAGCTTGAGTCTAGCCTGCACATTTTTCTCAATACCAAAAAATTGAGGTCACTCAACTTTCAATCTCTCAAGTATTTAAGGACAAAGAGATCACTCGGATTTCTCTCAATAAGTGCATGACTATAGGCTTGATTATCAATCTTATCTCCACTTCCAAGCTCACATACATAACAAGGATCAAAAGGACTTGCATTGGGTTGCAATGGGGCCAAGGGTAAAATAAATAGAAGGAAAAATAAATGAATGAAAAGAACATTTATGGGTGAAGCTATACAAAGAAGAATCAGGTTGAAAAGATTATCAATATAGCAATATGCACAAGGTCATTCCAACTAATTCTCATTATTCTTCACCGAAAATATATACAAATTTTTTTCTTTTCTTTTCTTTTTTTTTTTTTTTTTTTTTTATTTTCTTATTTTTTTTTTCAATAAACAACCCTTGAAGATAAAAGTAACCTTTCAAGACTTTTCAACTAACACATTAGAAGCTCCAAGGAATTCAACCTGATTAATCAATTGGGTATTCAAAAAATAAATTTCGGCTCAAATGGGACAACTAATGGATTATTTTAAAAAGCAACTCGGAAGTCAAAAAGAAAGAAGCCTAATTGCCTTCATCATGTCCAAGAATGCATGTGAACTATTAGAGTCTCAATCAAGATATCAAAACAAGTTCTAGCATACAAAAATCAAGAGAAAAGTAACTCCGAGAAAGAAAATAGGATTCAGGTTTATGATAAATCCAATCAATAAAGGCTCAAATCTCACTTTCGCTTAAGTTAGTAAAGAGAATAAATGCAAGCAGACTTGGTTAATTTTCCAAATAAAATGCTAAAATATTCAACATTCAATTGAAAAAAATTGCCTTGCTCAAAATTTCAGTTCACGACTGTGGATTCCCTATCAAAACATGCTTCAATCAACTCGAAATAATCAAGACCGCAGTAGTAAAAATCAAGCTCAATTTTTGTGCAAAATTCAAGTGTAATGCATTATCAGAAATTAAGTTCATCAAAATATAAATGCATTCCCCCACACTAGAAGTTCACAGTGTCCTCACTGTAAAAAGCAAATCAATATATATAAAGCATTAATGAGTTTGACACTTCCCTGAAAAGATCATAGTTTCATCATACAGGGGGTGGGGGTGGTGGATCCTGGGGGAAGCGAGACTGCATAAGATCGAAAAGCTGGTCCAACCGCGAGGTCACATGGTCCTGGAAACTGGCCTGTTGGGCTGCCATAGTGTTCAAATCATCCTGGACTCGCTGCTGGAATGCCTCCTGGCTAGTCTCTATACGCGCAAGGCGATCAGTCAAGTCAGCCAAGGAATGAGGAGGCATCATCGGGGCCTCAGCGGCAGCAGGCGGAGCGGGAGCATCGGGAATAGGGGCATCATGACCGGCCTCGTCTTCTGAAGGTTCATCAGGAATAGGTGCATCAGGAAGGGGCCATCTGCCAGGAGCAACCTGGTATACTAGTTTGAGACGAATTAGCATTGCCCGATCGATCGGCTCCATTGGCCGAGCAAGATGTGCATGAGGATGAAGGGCATCAATGTTCCGGGCTAGATTTGTAATGTATGAGCCCACTGGAATGTACCGCAATTTGACTTTGCCCTTGGCCTGACAATGGAAGACTGACGAGCATTAGCACTGGGAGCTCCATAATCCCTCAGGCTACGCTCTGCATTGGCATCTTGATTAGTGTTATCTGCCATGCTGTTTTCTTGAAAATTATGTGTCCTTCTTTCTCTTCTGATATTACGAAGTGTCCTCTCGATCTCAGGATCAATTGGGGTGACAATATCTCCTTGACTCCTCGTCCTGCGCATAAGAAAGAAACAACACCAGAAAATTCAAAGAAAGAAAAATGAGAGAAATTTAAAATAAAAATAAAACAAGATAAAGAAATTAGAAAAATTGCTTAAATCAACCAAATTTTGCCACTCGTGTTAATATCAACACGATCCCCGGCGACGGCGCCAAAAACTTATGGAAACTGAAGATAAAGGCAATCTTGAGGAAGTACAATTGCTTAGCAAAGAATTGAAGGCGGACTTGCACCGGATACGATGACAAGTGGAAGGAGATGGATGACAATGCTTTGTTGGCAACCCGTATCTAGCTTTGGCGGTCGGTTTGTCAAGTGTTGCAGAAAAAAGGACGGCGAAGGAGATTTGGGATGCTCTCACCAAATTGTACGAGGTCAAGTCACTTCATAACCGAATATTCTTAAAAAGGAGGCTTTATACACTTCGAATGAGTGAATCCATGACAGTACCGGATCACATCAACAATCTGAACACGTTATTTTCTCAGCTTACAGCATCAGAATACAACATGGTGGAAAATGAACGTGCAGAGCTTCTACTTCAAAGTCTACCTGACTCTTATGATCAACTCATCATCAACATAACAAATAATAATGTTGCTGATAATCTTCGATTTGATGACGTTGCTGCTGCTATTCTTGAAGAAGAATCCAGGCGGAAGAACAAGGAAGACAGATTGGAAAGCTCACAGCATGCAGAAGCTTTGTCGATGATGAGAGGAAGATCAACGGAACGTGGCTCTAGTGGGAGCCGAAATCAGAGTAGATCAAAGTCACGAAGAAGGAAGAACTTCAAATGCTACCTTTGCGGCATGAGAGGGCACTTGAAGAAAGATTGTTGGCACAACAAGAAAAATGCAGATAAAGCTCCTAAAGCAACAACATCTTAAGGATGTGTTGCGAGTACTTCTGATGATGGAGAAATCCTTTACAGCGAAGTAGCAATTGGTTCCAAAGGCGGAAAACATCTCAATGATGTATGGATTATGGATTCAGGAGCAACATGGCACATGACTTCACAACGAGATTGGTTTAGTACTTATGAACCTATCTCAGAAGGATCTGTATTCATGGGAAATGATCATGCCTTGGAGATTGCTGGAGTTGGTACTGTCAAAATAAAACTTCACGATGGTACTGTTCGCACAATTCAAGGGGTACAGCATGTGAAAGGTTTAAAGAAGAATTTATTGTCTATTGGGCAATTGGATGACCTCGGGTGCAAGACTCATATTGAAGGTGGGATCTTGAAGGTTGTTAAAGGTGCTCTAGTGGTGATGAAAGCAGAAAAAATTGCGGCAAATCTATACATGCTTGTGGGAGATACACTACAAAAGGCAGATGCATCAGTTGCATTAGCAGGCCAAGAAGAATCAACGATAATGTGGCATCGCAAATTAGGCCATATGTCGGAACGTGGTTTGAAGATTCTCACGGAACGTGATCTCCTTCCCGGGCTCAAATCGGTAAACTTACCTCTTTGTGAGCACTGTGTTACAAGCAAGCAGCATAGATTAAAGTTTGATAGATCAACTGCTAGAAGCAAGCGCATACTAGACTTGATTCATTCTGATGTGTGGGAGTCACCAGAAATGTCCCTAGGAGGAGCAAAATACTTTGTATCATTCATTGATGATTTCTCTAGGAGATTATGAGTGTATCCAATCAAGAAGAAGTCAGATGTGCTTCCAATCTTCAAAGACTTTAAAGCAAGAGTAGAACTTGAATCCGGAAAGAGGATCAAGTGCTTGAGAATGGAGGCTCTTGAAAGCCTATATAAAGAGGCTTAAGTTCCTCTTGTAAAACATCCCAAAATACTCTCCTTCTTCTATGTGGCTTCCTTGTAATTACAAGAGAAGTTGTAATTTCTTCCTCATAGTGTGGGGGAATTGATAAACCTGTATTTTGCAACCTTAAAATGATGAATTATGATGATTTGATTGTGTTTATTGATAAACTTTGATATTATTCTTGTTAATCATCTTCATTTGTGCAGAATAGAGAGATAAAACACATTTGGAAAGAAAATTTGAGAAGAAACCGTGTTTCTGGGCAAAAAGGAGACCATTTTGGGCTTCAGACCAGGAGACACGGCCGTGTCTCCCTTAAGCACCAGTTACTTTCCAACGTTGCATGATGGCAATTTTCTCTGATTTTATTGAAAATACAATGGAAGTATTCATGGATGATTTTTCCATTTATGACACTACTTTTGATAATTGTTTGACTAACTTGTCTCAAGTTTTGCAAAGATGTGAAGAAACTAATCTTGTTTTGAATTGGGAGAAATGTCATTTTATGGTGCGTGAAGGCATTGTCCTAGGACACTTGGTGTCAGAGAGAGGTATTGAGGTGGATAAAGCTAAAATCGAGGTGATTGAGAGACTACCACCACCAAACTCGGTCAAAGCTATCAGGAGCTTTTTGGGTCATGCCGGGTTCTACCGGCGGTTTATAAAGGATTTCTCTAAACTTGTAAAACCTTTATCCAATTTGCTTAATAAAGATGTACCTTTTGTGTTTAACAAATCTTGCATGGAAGCTTTTTGCAGGTTGAAAGAGGCACTGATCTCTGCTCCCATTATGCAATCACCAAATTGGGAATTACCATTCGAGTTGATGTGCGATGCAAGTGACTTTGCAGTTGGAGCCGTGTTAGGACAAAGAAAAGAAAACAAGCTTCATGCCATCTACTATGCTAGCAAGACACTGGACGATGCACAACTGAATTATGCTACCACCGAGAAAGAACTCTTGGCGGTTGTGTTTGCCTTTGAGAAGTTCAGGTCCTACCTTATTGGCTCGAAAGTGATAGTATACACTGACCATGCTGCTCTCAAATATCTTTTGAACAAGAAGGATGCAAAGCCTCGATTGATTCGATGGGTGTTGTTGTTGCAAGAATTTGATCTTGAGATCCGGGACAAGAAAGGAGCCCAAAACTTTGTTGCCGACCATCTCTCTCGAATTCCACAAAAAAAGGAAACAGAGTGTACTGAGCTACCTATTGATGATAGTCTTCCAGATGAGAAACTCTTCTCCATGATGGTGGTGCCTTGGTATACTGACTTTGTCAATTACTTAGTGTGTGGAGTGACACCATCGGATGTTTCATATCAAAAGAAGAAGAAGTTCCTCTCCGATGTGAAGTATTACTTTTGGGAAGAACCTTTGCTTTACAAAAGATGTGCAGATGGCATCATACGACGGTGTCTCCCTGAAGATGAAATTGCAAGTGTCCTTTGTCACTGCCATTCCTCCCCTTATGGAGGCCATTTCAGTTCTTCAAAGACAGCGGCAAAGGTACTTCAATGTGGTTTCTATTGGCCTACTCTGTTCCATGATGCTCGGAACTTTGTGCTTGCTTGTGATCGTTGTCAAAGGACAGGGAATATCTCGAGGAGAAATGAAATGCCCTTAACCAACATTTTAGAGGTTGAACTTTTCGATGTTTGGGGCATTGACTTCATGGGACCTTTTCCAGTTTCATTTGGTTACAAATTCATCTTGGTTGGAGTGGATTATGTGTCGAAGTGGGTTGAAGCCATTGCATCTCCAACAAATGATGCAAAAGTTGTGGTGAAGTTCCTTAAACGGAATATCTTTTCGCGATTTGGTACACCAGGAGCCATCATAAGTGACGGCGGTTCACACTTTTGCAACCGTCAATTTGAAGGATTACTGAAGAAGTACGGGGTGAATCATCGCATAGCTACACCGTACCATCCTCAAACAAGTGGGCAAGTGGAGATCTCTAATCGGGAAATCAAGCAGATTCTTGAAAAGACGGTAAGCAAATCCCGTAAGGATTGGTCTCTTAAGCTTGATGATGCTTTATGGGCTTACAGCAATGCTTTCAAGACTCCAATTGGAACCACACCATTCCGATTGGTCTATGGTAAGTCCTGTCACTTGCCGGTTGAGCTCGAACATAGGGCTTTTTGGGCAATTCGGATGCTGAATTTTGATATGAAGGATGCTGGAGTTCAACGCCTTCTACAAATTAATGAACTGGATGAATTACGCCTTGATGCGTATGAGAGTGCTCAGATTTATAAGGAGCGGACCAAACGTTGGCATGACAAGCATATCTTGCACCGTGAGTTCCACGAAGGAGAGTTGGTCCTCTTATTCAACTCTCGCTTGAAGCTTTTTCCTGGGAAGTTGAAATCTCGTTGGTCAGGACCGTTTAAGGTGCTTAAGATGTTTTCTCATGGAGCTGTTGAAGTTTGGAGTGAAGATAGTGGAGCTTTTAAAGTAAACGGTCAACGATTGAAGCCTTACTTCATTGGAAATCCTATCGAGAAGGGAGTTACTCAACCCCTCTCCGATCATTCCCCTCCGGCTTGAATGATATGAAGGGGTCAAGCTAAAGACCTTAAATTAGCGCTTCACAGGAGGCAACCTGTGTTTCTACCCCTTTTCATGCTTTGATTTTGATTCATTTTTGCATTCCTAGCCTTTACATTTAGTTTTTCTGGTCATTCCTTCATTTTTCAGCTTCCAGAAGCTTTCAAGAAGTTAGACACGGCCGTGTCTAACTGCCAGAAAGCTTCTGTGTGTTATTTTGCAAGAGACACGGCCGTGTCCCATTTAAGCACGGCCGTGTGATAAAAACAGAAGCTTCCCCATAGTTAGACACGGCCGTGTCTAACTTGGAAAAAGCCTCTGGAGTGATTTCGTAAGGAGACACGACCGTGTCTCCCTTTTAAACAATTCCCCCCCTTCTCTATTTCCCTTCCACCGTAGCTCATCCCCTCTTCTTTTCTTCCCCCCTCTTAACTCCCTCACCACCGTGCACCACCCTCCCCAAACCACCACCGTTCCCCATTCCACCACCACCGTAACCCCAGCTCCCCTTCCACCAAATCTACCACCACCGTCCTCCTTTTCTCTTCCTAAACCCCACCACCCCATTCACCACCACCGTAACCCAACCCTCCCCTAATTTTCTTCGTCATTTCCCTCCCAAACATCACCACTTTCCCTCCATTCCACCACCACCGAACCTCACCATCACACCACCACCGTCCCCTCTTCCATTTTCTCAATTCTTCACTCAATCTTCACTTCCGTGTTCTTCTTCTTCTTTTCTTTACTTTGATTTCATTTTTTGTTAATTTTGTTTTTCTTCGTTTTCACTTCTATTTTCTGATTTGCATCAATCCTAGTTTGTTTTATTTAATTTCTCTTCTTTGATTTCTGCCATTTTGTGTTGATTTCTGGTTTGGATTTAGCTCATTTTGGTTGCATTTTTCTTCTTTGCTGCATGATTATTGTGACTGCTTGGTGTGAGTTCTGAATTGTAATCTTGATCTGAATGCAATTTACTCCTGATTGCTGTCTATACTGCTTGTGTACTTGCCTGTTCAAATTGGTAATTGTCCATATGCTGCCGTTATGCTGCCAAAATTTCTGCAAAATTTCTAAGTGGCCATTTTTCTGTTTTGATTATTTAGCGCTGCTTTGATTCCTGATCAGCTTAGTGTCATCTCAGCTTTGGTAATTGACATGTTTTGGTCCTGATGACTTTTCTACTATTATCCTTCTTCTTTTTCAGGTACCATGACATCCAAGCGCAAGAAAACTTCTGGCAGCTCCATTCCATTACACTCATCTGCCGAGGTCGAGCGCCTCCTCCAATTCGACACTCGTGCACATCAGCAGAAGTATGAAGTGTTCAGTAAACTCACCATCATCGCCAACAAATATCTACATGATGCGACGATGGAAGAGTTTGGCGTTCAGGAGGTCATTCATCAGTATTTGGCTCAAGCGGGGTGGGAGTTGTTCGCCTCCATCCGCTGCGATGCCTATCTGGAGCCCACCATGGAGTTCCTCTCCACTCTAACGGTTTCCTGTGAGTCTCAAACCATTGATCAGCCGGGTACTATCCAGTTCAGACTTAACCGGCGTCATTTTGCCATGTCATTGAATGAGTTCAACGTGGCCATGGGATTTGAGACCGAAGCCTCCATTCTGACTCCTGCCTACCAGAACGCATATCTGGACTTTCCTGACATTTTTGAGGATTTCACGTTCTGGGAAACTATCCACCATGCAGACAACCATTACAACCCAAGCGTCTCCAAATCTTCCTTGATTCGAGACCCCGCCCTGAGATGGCTCCACCGTTTCATAGCCCACAGCATCTCAGGCCGGTATAGCAGCACCGGAGTTGTCACCAAGACCGATCTCTTCTATCTGTGGTGCTTGTACCATGGCCACCACTGCAACCTCGGATACTGGTTCCTTCAGCACGTTCTAAAGATTGATAAGGCCAAGGGCAAAGTCAAATTGCGGTACATTCCAGTGGGCTCATACATTACAAATCTAGCCCGGAACATTGATGCCCTTCATCCTCATGCACATCTTGCTCGGCCAATGGAGCCGATCGATCGGGCAATGCTGATTCGTCTCAAACTAGTATACCAGGTTGCTCCTGGCAGGTGTGCCCTTCCTGATGCACCTATTCCTGATGAACCTTCAGAAGACGAGGCCAGTCATGATGCCCCTATTCCCGATGCTCCCGCTACGCCTGCTGCCGCTGAGGCCCCGATGATGCCTCCTAATTCCTTGGCTGACTTGACTGATCGCCTTGCGCGTATAGAGACTAGCCAGGAGGCATTCCAGCAGCGAGTCCAGGATGATTTGAACACTATGGCAGCCCAACAGGCCAATTTCCAAGACCATGTGACCTCGCGGTTGGACCAGCTTTTCGATCTTATGCAGTCTCGCTTCCCCCAGGATCCACCACCCCTACCCCTTGTATGATGAAACTATGATCTTTTCAGGGAAGTGTCAAACTCATTAATGCTTTATATATATTGATTTGCTTTTTACAGTGAGGACACTGTGAACTTCTAGTGTGAGGGAATGCATTTATATTTTGATTAACTTAATTTCTGATAATGCATTACACTTGAATTTTGCACAAAAATTGAGCTTGATTTTTACTACTGCGGTCTTGATTATTTCTGAGTTGATTGAATCATGTTTTGATAGGGAATCCACAGCCGTGAACTGAAATTTTGAGCAAGGCAATTTTTTTTCAATTGAATGTTGAATATTTTAGCATTTTATTTGGAAAATTAACCAAGTCTGCTTGCATTTATTCTCTTTACTAACTTAAGCCAGAAAGTGAGATTTGAGCCTTTATTGATTGGATTTATCATAAACTGAATCCTATTTTCTTTCTGGAGTTACTTTTCTCTTGATTTTTGTATGCTAGAACTTGCTTTGATATCTTGATTGAGACTCTAATAGTTCACATGCATTCTTGGACATGATGAAGGCAATTAGGCTTCTTTCTTTCTTGACTTCCAGAGTTGTTTTTTTTAAAATAATCCATTAGTTGTCCCATTTGAGCCTGAAATTTATTTTTTTGAATACCCAATTGATTAATCAGGTTGAATTCCTTGGAGCTTCTAATGTGTTAGTTGAAAAGTCTTGAAAGGTTACTTTTATCTTCAAGGGTTGTTTATTGAAAAAAAAATAAGAAAAGAAAAAAAAAATTGTATATATTTTCGGTGAAGAATAATGAGAATTAGTTGGAATGACCTTGTGCATATTGCTATATTGATAATCTTTTCAACCTGATTCTTCTTTGTATAGCTTCACCCATAAATGTTCTTTTCATTCATTTATTTTTCCTTCTATTTATTTTACCCTTGGCCCCATTGCAACCCAATGCAAGTCCTTTTGATCCTTGTTATATATGTGAGCTTGGAAGTGGAGATAAGATTGATAATCAAGCCTATAGTCATGCACTTATTGAGAGAAATCCGAGTGATCTCTTTGTCCTTAAATACTTGAGAGATTGAAAGTTGAGTGACCTCAATTTTTTGGTATTGAGAAAAATGTGCAGGCTAGACTCAAGCTTCTAATTGTATTAAATGCTGAATTTTCTTGCTTGATTGGATTTGATTGCCGAGCTTAATTGAATTTTTTTTAAACTGTGGATTGTCGTCTCTTGATTCGTATTTCTTGATGCTCAGTTCTATCTTGACTTCGATTTTTATTCCTTGCTTGAGGACAAGCAAAGTTCAAGTGTGGGGGAATTGATAAACCTGTATTTTGCAACCTTAAAATGATGAATTATGATGATTTGATTGTGTTTATTGATAAACTTTGATATTATTCTTGTTAATCATCTTCATTTGTGCAGAATAGAGAGATAAAACACATTTGGAAAGAAAATTTGAGAAGAAACCGTGTTTCTGGGCAAAAAGGAGACCATTTTGGGCTTCAGACCAGGAGACACGGCCGTGTCTCCCTTAAGCACGGCCGTGTCTCATCCCAAAATTGGAATTTCGCATTCTGGAGCTTAGACACGGCCGTGTCTAACACTTGGAAAGCTTCTGGAAGTTAGGCACGACCGTGCCTAAGCCAAGCACGGCCGTGTAAGAACTGTTCACTCATGGATCTGCTATTTCCACGCGTTTTTGGATGACTTTGAGGAGACACGGCCGTGCCTAAGCCAAGCACAGCCGTGTGGGTACTGTTTACTCACGGGATTTTTACTGTTTTTACGCGTTTTCTGACAAGTCATCATGAGACACGGCCGTGTCTCCCTTTATAAAAGGAGAAATCAAGCAGATTATGAGCAGAACGCAGCAGAGGAGATTTTAGGGCCATTTTGGAGGCCCTTTGAGCAGAGAAAAGCTGGAGAACTTGAGAGGAAGCTAGATTGAAGGCATAGATCAAGACAAGATCAAGAACAAGATCAATCATAGAGTTCTCTACTTCATCTTCTTCATTTGCTTGGGATTATGGTTGTATCTTTCCTCTTTAATCTTGTTTGTGCTATAATGGCCATGAGTGGCTAAACTATTTTCTAGGACAAGGATGAAACTCTCTATTTCCCTATTATGAATTGTTGATTTGATTTTCTATTGATGAAATTATTGTTCTTGATTCATTCTTGGTATGCTTAATGCTTGTGGTATGTTGCGTGCCATATTTACATGATTTTAGGCTTTAGATGAAGGATCGAAAGATGAAATCTAATTGCTTGATAATCCAAGAATTGAACTTAGGAATTAATGCCTAGACATAGGGTTAAGTCCTTCGAGGGTAAAACGGTTGTCATGAATCTTAATGGGTTAGAATTTGGATTAATTGCCATGAGAATGGGATTGATGAAGTTTTAACACGTTTTTAGTGCCAAGACATTGGGCTTTAAATAATTTAGGACAATTCGCCTTCAAGAACGTAATTTAACATTAACAGAGATATAATCACAATTTATTATAGGGGATAGTGTAGTGGATTCTGAGTCCTAGAGCTTTAATCCTTGCGGATCTCATATTTTCTAGTTTTAATTGCTTACTTTGATATTTAATTCTTCGCATTAAATTAAATATAGCCTCCACCATTATTTTTATATGCTTAAACAATCGAAATAGCCATAAGAGTTGGTAATCAAACGATCCTCGTGGGAACGATATTTATTTTACTACTTGTACGATCCGTGTGCTTGCGGAGGCCATTGCTTACTTGGACAGGGTCAATGGGTGATCAAGAAGGCCCATGGCCTAGGCTGGTGACCTCCATTGCACTTAGGAGGGGTGCTTGCCTAAGGTCTCCCCAGTGGAGTCGCCAGCTGTCGCAACCGAAATCGCGATGGGACGACCGAAAAAGATTAGCGCAATTTTTTGAAAATCAATGGAGTCGCCACCAATGTTTATTTAATTTGGGAAAACATTAGAAAAACCCTTAAAATAGGCAAAACTGGTCCTTTTTTAAAAAAGTTTGGGTTCGGGAGTCGATTACAGGTAGGGAAGGTGTTAGCACCCTACACTGCCCGTTCCAGGAATGGTACCTTAAGTCAATTATGCAAATTTTAATAATATCAAATTTATTTATTTTACCCATTTTTGAAAAGACTTCGCAACTATTTTATTTAATTTTGTTTTATTTTTATTTTTTTTAAGGAAAGAAAAAAAAGAAGAAACTAAATTATGAAAATTTATTTTTTTGGCTTGACAGAATAGAAATTCTGCTCCTACGTATCCTCGGGTGCAATGAGGAACTCAAAGTCACGTAGTTCTTTAGAAAATAAGTGTGGGTTGATTGATTTTAATTAAGAGAGAAACTTAAAACTTTAAAATCAAATTTGTCAGCAATGGATTAACTCTAACTTACCAAAAGAAAAGATGCTCACAAGAACGGAAAAACCTGTGGTAGTTGGCGGAGCAAATCTGGGCGGCACAGAACTCGACGATGTTAGTGGTGTAAGGTGGTATTTTGTGATTATTTGTTGTTATGGTGGTTAAAGGTTTGTGGATAATGGTATTGAAAATGAGTATGGTGAGTTGAAGGTGATTATGAAGATTATGGAGTAAGGTGGTGATGGTGATATGGTGAAGATGGAAGTTTAATGGTTGTTAGTTATGGATGGTGGCATATGGTGGTGGAGGTGAAGATGAAAAATGGTGGTTGTTTGAGGTTGATGATTGGGGTTGTGATGTTGCTAGTGGAAGGTACGGTAAGGAAGATGGTGAGGGTGGTAGGTGTGGTGGTTTGCGGTGTGGGATTGTTAATGGAAAGTGAAGATGAGAGGTGAAGGTTATGGAAAATGAAGTTGAAGGTTGGAGAGCTTGGAGTGGAGAAGTGAATGTGTGTGTATTGATGATGGAAGGTGATGAGTTTGAAGGAGAAAATAATGAGTTGGGTATGAAGATGATGGTGGATGAAGGTGGAGATGATGAGAATGTGGGGAATCCGAAGTTTAAGATGAGTGAGGATTATATAGAGGAGTAATTGTGAAGGAGTAGTTGAAGATAATGGGGTGGTTGAGATGATTGGGGTGATAATGGAGTGGAATGGTTGAGTGGATGAGTGAGTGGAGTGGTTGAGTGGATGGATTAGTGGATGAGTGGGTGGATTAGTGGATGAGTGGGTGGATTAGTGGGTTAGTGGGTGGATTAGTGGATGAGTGGATGGATTAGTGGGTTAGTGGATGTATGAGTGGATGGATTAGTGGGTTAGTGGGTGGATTAGTGGATGAGTGGATGGATTAGTGGGTTAGTGGATGGATTAGTGGGTTAGTGGGTGGATTAGTGGATGAGTGGATGGATTAGTGGGTTAGTGGATGGATTAGTGGGTTAGTGGATGAGTGAGTGGAGTGGTTGAGTGGATGGATTAGTGGGTTAGTGAGTGGATTAGTGGATGGATGAGTGGATGGATTAGTGGGTTAGTGGGTGGATTAGTGGATGGATTAGTGGGTTAGTGGGTGGATTAGTGGATTAGTGGATGGATTAGTGGGTTAGTGGGTTGATGAGTGGGTTAATTCTTTTTTTATTATTATAAATATTTTTTATTTTTATTATTTACATATATTTATAATTCAAAATAAGATATAGGTAAATAAAACCTTTAAAAAAGAATTTAGTGTATTGTACTAAAGCATCATTTAATACAATTATTAATTCACAAATAAAAATTTTATGGACAAAATTGAGTATCAACAGCTGCCCCCCTTTGCTTTACATTTAGAATAAATGGGAAGCAAAGGAATTGATTCAATTTTGTCCATGAAAATTTTCATTTCCTTTTCCTTTTTTTTTCTTTTTCTTTTTTTTTTTTTAAGAAAGCAGATTAACGCAAAAACAAAGGTCATTAAAACGAAGTAAAAAGCTTGCGGAGTCGGGTATCCGTCGAAGCTGGACAAAAGTGTAAAAAGCTTGAGGGGTAGGGTGCCCGTCGAAGCTTGACAGAAAACTTAAAAAGCTTGCGGGGTAGGGTGCCCGTCGAAGCTTGACAGAAAACTTAAAAAGCTTGCGGTGTAGGGTGCCCATCGAAGCTTGACAGAAAACTTAAAAAACTTGCGGGGTAGAGTGCCCATCGAAGCTTGACAGAAAACTTAAAAAGCTGGAAAGAGAAAAAGCTTGCGGAGTCGGGTATCCGCCGAAGCTTGACAGGAAACTTGAAACGATGGGTGCGAGGACCCAGAAAGGAAAAGACAAATGGGTGCGGAGACCCGGAAACTAAAAGACGATGGGCACGGGGACCCGAAAATTAAAAGACGATGGGCGTGGGGACCCGAAAAGCTACAAAAAGGCTTTTGCTCTTTTTTTTTATGCCTGAATTGATGCTTGATGCAATGGATGTAGGATGATGCAATGAAAATACAGCTTGAGGACAGTGCATGTAATGCCTGGGGTGATGCATGATGTAACGGATGCATGATGATGCAATGAATGTCCTACTATAGATATTCTCATAGACAAATTGGGTAAACAAAAATTGACATATCAGAGCTTTAGTTGAATCACTTTTGGTTCCACAACACCCTTAAGAACTTCTTCCCATAGTAGGATTCGGGTCGAACGGTAAACAAAATTCATCGATTGGCTTCTTGATTTGTTGGTGATTCTTTATTTTTCATCAATACTTTTATCAGGAAATTTATCGCATTCCCCATGACCTTTCAAGATTGTTAAAACAAAACTGAATGCTTTTGGAATATAATCACATGTTTCACATCTCAATATAAATCTATCATGATAAATGCATATTGAATCAACAATGGGTTGCAATGAAAACGAACTATCATTATGGAAAGGAACAGTATAGGGAATGTGGTACCACAAAGGTTAGAATTGAAAGGTTTACAGAAGAATATTGGAGTAGATTTTTCCAGCTCTTCCAGCGATGCTCTCTAGGATGATTAGTGCTAATTTCCCATGTGTAAGACCTTAAACACCCCATTTTCTATTTCTGAGAACATGAGTTGACCCAGTTTTCACGCGTCGGGAGGGTTTATGACAAGACTTTCCATTCAAACTGCCCCAATTTGTGACTCGAGGCAACTCCACTTTTCCAGATGTGTCAAGAACCATCTTTGACCTTAACTTTTGCCTAGGTCGCTCTTTCCGAGTTTTCAACCTAGCAGGTCGCTCTAATTTTTGCCTAGATCGCCTTTTCAGGTTTTCAGCCTAGCGAGCCACTTTTCTTTTTTTTTTTTTTTTTTTTTGTTGTTTTTTTTAAGCATAATACATTTTGACAAAGATCTCGAATTTACAGGAAGTGGTAAATCAGCACCATCCATATTTGTGAGAATTAAAGCTCCTCCCGAGAAAGCCTTTTTTACAACATAAGGTCCTTCATAGTTTGAAGTCCATTTTCCTCGATTATCCTTTTGGATGGGAAGAATCTTCTTGAGTACTAGGTCTCCTTCTTGGAACTGTCGCGGACGCACCTTTTTCGCATAGGCTTTCATCATTCTCTTCTGGTAAAGTTAGCCATGACACAATGCCGTTAATCTCTTTCCTTCAATGAGGTTCAACTGATCAAGTCGAGTTTGGACCCATTCAATTTCTTCTAATTCTGCTTCTATTAGCACTCTTAATGATGGAATTTCCACTTCAATAGAGAGTACCGCCTCCATTCCATAAACCAAAGAGAAAGGGGTTGCCCCAGTTGAAGTACGAATAGATGTACAATAACCATGCAGTGCAAATGGTAGCATTTCATGCCAATCTCTATATGTTACAACCATCTTCTGAATAATCTTCTTGATATTTTTGTTTGCCGCCTCCACTGCCCCATTCATCTTGGGGCGATAGGGTGAGGAATTGTGGTGCTCAATCTTGAAACTCTCACACATCTTTTTCATCATCTTATTATTCAGATTAGTGGCATTGTCAGTGATAATTTTGCTTGGCAAACCGTAACGACAAATTAACTCCCTTTTAACAAATCTGATCACTACATTCCTGGTCACGTTGGCATAAGAAGCAGCTTCGACCCATTTTGTGAAGTAATCAATTGCAACAAGAATAAAGCGATGTCCATTTGAGGCCTTCGGTTCAATGGGCCCTATGACATCCATTCCCCACATTGAGAATGGCCAGGGTGCTGTTAAAACATTCAAAGGTACGGGTGGCGCATGAACCTTGTCAGCATATGTCTGGCATTTGTGGCACTTCTTCACATAATTGAAGCAATCGGTTTCCATTGTCAACCAATAATACCCAGCTCTTAGTATCTTTCTTGCCATTGCATGCCCACTTGCATGAGTTCCAAAAGAACCTTCATGGACATCTTTGACGATTTTCTCTGCTTCTGTTGCATCAACACATCTTAACAGCACCATATCGTGATTCATCTTGTAGAGAACTTCCCCATTTAGAAAGAAACCCATTGTGAGTCTTCTGAGGGTTCTTTTGTCATTTTCTGAAGCATCAAGAGGGTATTCTCTATTCTTGATGAAGCGTTTGATGTCATGGTACCATGGTTTCCCATCTGACTCCACTTCTATCATTTGACAATATGCCGGTTGGTCATGACTTTCCATTTTTATGAGTGGCAAGTCCTTATCATGGCTTACTTTAAACATTGACGACAACGTGGCTAAAGCATCAGCCAACTGATTATCTTCCCGAGGGACATGATGGAGTGTGACTTCGTCAAGTTGTTCAATCAACTCCTTGATGTAAGCATGATAAGGGATCAACTTGGTATCTCGAGTTTCCCATTCTCCCTTTAGCTGATGGATGACCAGGGCAGAGTCCCCGTATACCTCAAGAACTTTTGCCTTTGATTCTATCGCTGCTTGGATTCCCATGGCACATGCTTCGTACTCGGCTATGTTGTTTGTACAGTCAAAGCACAACCGAGCAGTGATTGGGATAAAATTACTTTCAGGGGAAATCAGTATGGCCCCGACTCCATGCCCTAGTGAATTAGAAGCTCCGTCAAACAACAAAGTCCATTTTTCTTTTTTCGAAGATTCTTCTTCTCCAAACAAAGCCATTATATCTTCATCAGGGAATTCACACTGCATAGACCCATAGTCCTCCATTGGTTAACTAGCTAAGAAATCTGCCAGAGCACTGCCTTTGACTGCTTTTTGGGTGACGTAGACAATGTCATATTCTGATAGCAAAACTTGCCAACGTGCAATCCTCCCAGTGAGGGCAGGTTTTTCAAAGATGTACTTAATTGGGTCCATTTTGGATACTAACCAAGTGGTGTAACACAACATGTACTGCCTCAACCGGTGGGCCGCCCATGCCAAGGCGCAACACGTGCGTTCCAACAATGAGTATTTTGCCTCACAGTTAGTAAATTTCTTACTCAAGTAATAGATGGCCTGCTCCTTTTTGCCGGTTTCATCGTGTTGTCCAAGTACACAACCCATGGATTCATCCAACACAGTCAAATACATGATGAGAGGCCTTCCTGGCATTGGAGGTACCAAAACTGGGGGTTCTTGCAGATACTGCTTGATCTTCTCAAATGCTTCTTGACAATCCTCGTTCCATTCTACTGTCTGGTTTTTACGCAATAACTTGAAGATTGGCTCGCACGTTGCAGTCAACTGGGATATAAACCTAGCAATATAGTTCAGCCTCCCCAAAAATCCACGAACTTCTTTTTCAGTGCGAGGAGCTGACATCTCTATGATTGCTCGAACTTTTTCTGGATCAACTTCTATCCCTTTCTCGCTAACCACAAACCCCAAGAGTTTGCCTGATTTCACACCAAAAGTGCACTTAGCAGGATTCAATCTGAGCCTGAACTTTCTCAACCGCTCAAAGAGCTTTTGTAGATTAGTTATGTGATCTTCTTCTGTTTTTGACTTTGCAATCATATCATCCACATAAACTTCTATTTCTTTGTGCATCATGTCGTGGAACAACGCCACCATCGCTCTTTGATAAGTCGCTCCGGCATTCTTCAATCCGAACGGCATCACTTTATAGCAAAAAGTCCCCCACAGAGTGATGAATGTGGTCTTCTCCATATCTTCAGGTGCCATCTTGATCTGATTGTATCCTGAGAAACCATCCATGAAGGAGAAAAACGCATGTTGAGCAGTGTTGTCCACCAAAATATCAATGTGAGGTAAAGGAAAGTTGTCTTTAGGGCTGGCCCTATTCAAATCTCTATAGTCAACGCACATGCGCACTTTCCCATCTTTCTTCAAGACAGGTACGATATTGGCAACCCATTGAGGGTACTTTGCGACCGCAAGAAAACCTGCATCAAACTGCCTTTTGACCTCTTCTCTAACTTTTAGCGACATTTCTGGCTTCATTCGTCTCAACTTTTGCTTGACGGGAGGACATTCTGGTCTTAACGGCAATTTGTGCTCAACTATGCTAACATCCAGCCCCGGCATGTCTTGGTAGACCATGCAAAAATGTCACAATAATCAGATAGGAGTTTGACCAACTTGCTTCGCTCCTCTTCTTTCATGGAAGTGCCAATTTTAACTTCTTTTTTATCATCTTTTGTCCCCAAATTAATCACTTCAATTGGCTCTTCATGGGGTTGAATCTCTTTGGCCTCTTGTTCTATTAATCTCATTAGCTCAGAAGAGGGCTCCCAATCGTCATCATCTTTATCAACATGATTAATGGGATGGTCAAAATTATACAATGGGGTCATAACACTGTCATTTTCAAGAGAATCACTTTCAGATCTGCATTTATTGATGTCAAGACAAGTAAATAGTAATGAATAAAAGCTAATGCAATGGTTGAACAGAAAAACTAAAAGGGAAGATAATTTGAAAATGCATTTTATTGATAGCAAATATTGAAAAGGAAACATGTGAGCCCGTTTTTACAACATATTTTCCTAAAGCCTTAGGCATAGCTATAGGGTTAGCATTACAGAATTACTTTGAATCAGTTTCAAAAGTCATGGGAAAATCGACGATCTCCCAATTATAGAGCTCTGCATCCGAAGAACAAGGGTACACCAGACTGACACCAAGGTCGATGGATTGATCATCATTGATAGTCGTCACCTGGTTCAGAAACACCAATCCTGCACTTCGGAAACTCTGTTGGATGTCACAGATGGGAATCCTCTCAGTTTTAGGCTCCCGATTTTCCAACCGAGCCAACCTCTTCTCCCTTTTCTCTTCTATGACCCTTCTCTTGTCAGCTTTAGTCGGTTTATATCCTAACCCGAACCTGTCCTTGTTTTCACATGGCTGCAGAAACTTTGCAAGGCCTTGTTCATTCATTCCCAGTCCATTTCCACCTTGGTATCCTCTTTCGAGCATAACCTTAGCCATCATTATGGATGCACTAGATGACTGTGGTTTTGGAATTCGAGCTCCTTCCTTTACATAAACAGCATTGACAACCTCAAACGCTTGGAATGCTGTTTCAAGAGCTTCTTCTGCAGCTTCGATGTAAGGAGTCGATGGGAGCTTACTCACCAACAAGTCTTCCTCACCCGAGACGATCACCAAACTATTGTCAACTATGAATTTCACTTTCTGGTGCAAAGAGGACGGCACCGCGCCAGCGGAATGAATCCAGGGTCGTCCCAATAGGCAACTGTAAGTTGGTGTGATGTCCATCACCTGAAAGAGTACATGAAAGGTAGTAGGCCCAACCTGAACTGGGATCTCTATTTCTCCCATCACTTCTCTTCGGGTCCCATCAAAAGCTCTCACGATCATGGTACTTGGTTTCATATAAGTCCCATCAAAAGGCAACTTGGAGAGAGTTGATTTTGGCATTACATTCAAAGAGGAACCATTATCAATGAGCACTCTAGCCATTATATGATCTTGGCATTTGACGGAAATATGCAGCGCCTTATTATGCCCCATTCCTTCAGCAGGGATCTCATCATCGGTGAAAGTGACATAATTATCAGCAGTAATGTTGCCAATAATACCACCAAACTTGTCAACTGTAATGTCATGAGAAACATGTGCTTGATTTAGTATCTTCATCAATACTTTCTTATGTGGCTCAGAATTCATCAACAAGGACAAGAGAGATATCCTTGCAGGAGTGCGATTCAACGATCAACCACCCTATACTCGCTTTGCTTGATGAACTTCGGAACTCACAAACTTCTTCATCGATACCTCTTTCTTATACTCATTTGGCTTTGTCAATCCTCCTTTTCTTTCACATCATTCCCCATAGAAGTCTCTCTGTCTTACTCTTCCCCTTGTAGTTTCTCTTTTCTTCTTCTTCTTGCCCCTTTCGCAACTCCTCAGGAGTGTAAATGCGACCACTTCGTGTCATCCCTCCAATCCCCGATATATTTGAACAAGATGAAACCTTTGGTTAATCATTTGTGAGATTATTTCCAAGGACTTGTATATCATAATTCCACGGTCGCTTCTCGGTGTCCTTAAATGGAAAAGGACTAGGAACTTGAATGGTGATGGGCCTCGGGCCACATGG
This sequence comes from Ormosia emarginata, assembly GCA_029884605.1. Classification (NCBI taxonomy): domain Eukaryota; kingdom Viridiplantae; phylum Streptophyta; class Magnoliopsida; order Fabales; family Fabaceae; genus Ormosia; species Ormosia emarginata. Next base: position 51,042,015 of record JAQQTP010000081.1, on the reverse strand, counting down.
AGGTGGCGCAGCGAACTTGCGGTGTAATAGATAACCAACGGTTTGATAGGCTGGATTTGCAATGGAAGGGACCGAGAGTTTATGGCTTCATGACCTTCTTGAAACTGTGGAATAGCACATTCATCCACCATGCTTATGCCACCATTGTCACATAAATGACCTATTTGCACTAGTTGCATGTCCATTAGATCTTGGAGGATTTGTCTGAACTCACCACATTCGTCAATAGAATGCCCCACATTCCCATGGAGATTGCACATTATTTCATTATCGCCGCCCCTTTCTTTTCAATATGAACTTCCATCATCCCAAATTTGCACGTTCTTTAAAAATAACCTTCATGGGGGTTTTGACATCGCCACTGCGTCTTATAAGTTCTTGGGCATAACACTCCTCTATAGCATTGACTGTAGGATTCTCATGGTTAGGCAAAGGGTTGTGGCCCACACTAGGGGTATTTGTCTTGAAATTCAACCATTTGGCATTGATTAGATCTTGTACCTTAAACTTCAGCGCTTTGCAATTCTCTGTGGAATGCCCTACGGCTTCTGCATGGTAATCACACTTGGCGTTGGGGTCAAAACCTTTAGGGTATGGGGGTTCCAATGGCTTCATCGGGCAAGGAGCCAAGAGAGAGTTACGGATGAGTTGGGGTAGTAACTCGGTGTAGGTCATAGGAATTGGGTCGAAGTGGACAAACTTCCTTTCTTGGTTATTTGGTGGTCTTCTTTGGTTCGTGTTTGGATTTTGGGTCCATGGTTGAACTGTTTGAGGCGGTAAGGTAGGGGGTGTCTGGTATTGAGAATGAGATGGCATTTGGTGAGGCCTCATTGAGTGGTGAGGTTGAGGATGAGGAACGTGTGAAGTATTGGCGACATGGGGTTGATAAGGCTGGGGATATGGAATCGATGGAGTAGTGGGAAAGTATGGGTGGTAAGGTGCAAAAGGGGTTTGGAAGAATGGTTGATGGTCCACAGGTGCTTGACTATATCTCTCTTGGGTGAAGTTTCTCTGGTCAAAAGTAACAGCATGAGTTTCTCCTTCTTTTTTCTTTCCCATCGGGGGCCTCTTGGCGTTAAATGTTCCTGTCGAACTTTCAACGATCTTCCCACTTCTCATTCCTCCCTCAACTCTTTCTCCGATGATAACTATATCCGAGAAATTTGATGACACGCTCCCTATCATTTTGTCATAGAAGGGTGATTGCAGAGTGTCAATGAACGTGGCCACCATTTCTCTTTCTGTCAATGGGGGCTCTACTTGAGCGGCCATTTCTCTCCATCGCTGAGCATATTCCTTAAAGGTTTCAACATCCTTCTTAGCCATACTCTGGACCTGTAATCTATCCGGTGCCATATCAATATTGTACTTATACTACTTCAAGAAAGCATCAGCCAAGTCTTTGAAACATCGAACATGGGCATGCTCAAGATGAGTGTACCAATTTGAAGCTGCCCCAGTCAGTCTTGGAAAAAGTGAATCAGCGGCTTGTCATCGTGAGCACACGAAGCCATCTTGCGGATATACATGGTCAGATGGTTCTTTGGGCAAGTGGTCCCCTTGTATTTATCAAAATCTGGAACTTTGAATTTCGGTGGGATCACCACGTTAGGGACAAGGCAAAGTTCCGAAGCATCAAGGAGGCACCGTAGCTACTTGCCCCTTCTATGGCTCGATCTCTCTTCTAGAGTTTCCAACTTCTCTCTCGGACCGGGAATTTTCAACAGAGGAATTCAATGGGTTTTGTGGCATAAAAGTGGGGATAAAATCTTTGTCTTGGCAAGGTTTCGTTGGCAGGTGGTTGGGTTGTGTTTAAAGAGTTAGCAGTGGGATTGCTGCCGTCCGGGGGATTGGTCGCTTGTGGTGGTATAAAGCCGGCAGGAAAACCATATGGTGGAATAAAGAAGGGAAATGGGTGTTGTGTTTGAGGTGTTTCATTAGCACTTGGCTGAGTAACCTGAGTTTCAGTAGTATTTGGCGGATTTGAGATCGGTGTTACTGCTAACGTGCCATTATCAAGGGGATTTGTGACCAACGGTGGTACATACCCGGGAGGGAGGCCATATGGTGGGAATTGTGTAGCTTGAGTTCCCTGCGAACTGGTGACAACGGGTTGAGTGGCGCTGTTTGGATAAATAGTTAGCGGCATCATAACTCCTTGAGGATTGAAGCCTTGATATTGCAGAGTGGTTGGAGAGAAGCCAGGTGGGTAAAGAGGTGTGGCCGGGTGTCCTTCATTTGTTCCTGAAGGAGTTCCCTCTGTGTTTTTTGTTCTTTCCAAAGTTTGCACGACTTCTAAAATCTTAGCCATTTGTCCCTTCAATTGGCTTACTTCATCCCTCAGTTCTTCTTGCGACTGTCCCAGTTCATCCATGACCTTCGATTGGGAGCGAGTCCTATAAGGGTGTTGTAGAGACAGTTTTTTTCTGTGGTCATATTATTATTATTATTAGGAATATGATCAATAAAATGCAAACTAAAGTGAAAATGTATGCAAAAACATGATCTAATGAAGCAAATGATATCAATAAACCTCGTTCATTCAAAGATAAAAGCTTCATAGGGAGTTTCCCTTTACATCATGTTGATCATGCTACTCCTTAGGTCTAACTTGCCCTTATTTGTTTAGAGATAGAAGAACAAGATAGAATGAACCAGACCATTCTCACTTTCCAGAAAGCCAACAAAAATACATCAGTACTCTTAAAGACTAAAAATAAAAGACTAATTTTGGTGATTTTCTTTAGTGAAATTTGCCAAGGAAATTCAAGTCCATCCTAACCCGGGTCAGAAGCTCTTGGGTTTCTCCTGGTATCAACTTAGCTTCCACTTCGAGAATCTCTCTTGCCCTTTTTCTCGATGAAGCCATTGGAACCCCCACTAATCTTAGTGATTTTCTTCGTCGAAGCTTGACAAAAACTTAAAGCAGGAAAGGAAAAAAGCTTGCGGAGTCGAGTATTCGCCGAAGCTTAAAGCAAGAAAAGGAAAAAAGCTTGCGGAGTCGAGTATCTGCCGAAGCTTAAAGCAAGAAAGGGAAAAAGCTTGCGGAGTCGGGTATCCGCCGAAGCTTGGCAAAAACTTAAAGCGATGGGTGTGGGGACCCGGAAAGGAAAAGGCAATGGGTCGAGGACCCGGAATTGAAAAGGCAACGGGCGTGGGGACCCGAAAACTAAAGGCAAATGGGCGCGGGGACCCAAAAAGCTACAGAAAGGCTTTTGCTGCTTTTTTTATTGTAAATGCATATGATGCCTGAGTTGATGCTTGATGCAATGGATGCATGATAATGCAATGGATGTGAAGCTTGAGGACAGTGCATGTAATGCCTGAGATGATGCATGATGCAATGGATGTCCTATGGTAGAGATTCTCATGAACAAATTAGGTAAACATAAATTGATATATCAGAGCTTTAGTTGGATCGCTTCTTAGTTCCACAACACCCTTAAGAACTTTTTCCCATAGCAGGATCAAGGTTGAACAATAGCGAAATTTGCTTTATGATTTGCCTGGTTATTCTTCATTTTCTCATCAATGCTCTTAAAAGGCCTTAAGCCAGAAAACTTTATGCAGTGGGCCTTGAGCCCAAGAACTTTGTGCAATGAGCCATGAGCCAAACGCTTCTTGCAAAAAGGGAATCATTGCCAGTCCCATTTTTTTTTTTCAAATTTCTCTTCATTAGATGTGGCTTGCATAGAAGCTTATGACTTTCTTCCTCCAAGGATTCCTATCCCACTAGACATTCTTTAATCCGAATTATTCATTGAGGATGTCATTTCCTTCATTGATTGAAATTTTGGAGTTCTTTTGGCTTGAGTTCTTCAACAGGAGACTACCATCTGATGGTTAAGTTGTACTATTGCACTCATGTTCACCGAACTTGAAGCATCATGTACTAGATATGCATGGATTCAAAAGTGGAATAGGAAAAAATTTACTAACTGAGTAATTTATTGACTAACTTTGGGAGTATGACTACACAAAAAACATTTATAAAAGACACAAGCAATGGAATAGTACAAATGCCAGAAGGGTTTTTTGCCCCAGTTTGGATATGATTGATCTTTACTTGACAACTGGACATCACGACCATTCTTTTATCAGGTATCTATAAAGATCTGCCCCAGTGTAAGGTATCAAAAAAAGAAATTAACCATTTGAGAACAAAACTGCCCCAGTGTAGGCCACTTGACAACAAAAATTATCCCAGTGGGGGGAACTTGAGATTTTTTTTTTGTTTTGCCCCAGTGTGAAGCCAAATCAAACTAGAAAAAATGCTCCAGTTTAGAGTTGAATTGAAAAGAGTAGAGACTTGTCCCAACATAGGCCAAATTGAGGTAGAGAAAAAAAATGCCCCAATGTAGGGTCAGATTGAACCAAAAGATTTGCCTCAATATAGGTAAAATCGAGCTAGAGAAAATGCTCCAGTGTAGGGTCAGCTTGAACAAGGTGAAAACTTGCACTAGTGTAAATCTTTTTTTCTTTTTTCATCTTCCTTTCTCTTTCTTTTTTTTTAAGACCGCCCTTGCGAGTTTTCAGTCTACCAAGATTTTTTTTTTAGGAGCAAAGCACTAGATACTTGTATGAGTATAATCATTTTGTCTCGAAATTAAAACTTGTGAAAATGAAGGCAATCATTCATTGATCAGAATGGACTTTTTAAGGATTGTAATGTGGCCAAGGCTAGTGGTTATGAAATGAAAGATATCAGGCTCAAACAAGTGTTTAAAGGTTAAATGGGACCAAGGATCCTTGTTCAAACTTTAAGCTTTGTCACTTCTTTGCGCTTTCAAATATATTTTTTTCTCTTCTTGTTCTCCATTTTACTTTCTGTTCCTTTCAATTTTTCTTCACTTTCTCTTTTTCATTATGCTTCAAAATAGTAACCATGACAATCAACCTTTGTCTTGTGCCATCCCCTAATGTAAGGGTGATCCTTGTCCAGGGTTTATTGAAAAAACTTACAAGCTCAAAATGGGACAACGAGAGATAATGAAAAGAAACGATGAATTCTTATGAAGGATAGTGAAAGATGGCCAATCTTCATTTCAAATCTTGAATGCTCATTTTCAAAAAATCTAATTTAGAGACAAAAGGATAACACACACCAAGTGATTACTTATTTGCTCTTTTTATTTTTCTCTTTTTTTTTTCACCCCTCTTTTATTTTTTTTGTTTTTTTTGTTTTTACAAAGAACACCTGCACATAGGAGCTTCATGACCATCAAATTTTTGCTAGCACAAGAGTCTCATAGGATCCGAACCAAAAGAAAGCAAGCAAAAGAAAGAAAGACATGAAAGACATGACAAGAACACAAGTGCTAAGAACATAGGAAAATGAAACAAGGTATGCTGAGAGAACCATGCAAATCCATTACATTAATGCTTCAAGAAAGTTTACATAAGTTCAAAATCAGAATGAATCACCACTAAGATGAACTTTCTAAGGTTGCCCCTGATTGACCACTCCAAACATTCGCTCCTATCACAGATGAGCATACCTAGAAACATCTGACACTGCTTGCTGGACTACTGCTTAGGTAGCCGTTGTCATCCATGAGTTTTCTTGAAAACCCATTGATCCATTCGGCTTGAAGTCCACCCTTAACTAGCTCTTGAGTTTGTTCTCTTTCGTCCATGATCCTAACTTGGGAACAAGTCTTGTAAGGGTGTCGCAGGTTACCTTTCTACCAAGTGTCTACCCTTCGCTTGAGGGAAACATGATATGAGTATGTAATTATCAATATGGACTAAACAACATGTATGTATGCAAAGTATTGACTACTGATGCAGCTGATTTTTTTTTAATTTTTTTTAATTTTTTTTTTTTTTTTAAATGTTATGAATGTCATGAATGCCATGATATAATTTTTTTTTTAAAAAAAAGTTATGAATGTCATGTAATGCAAGATGATGATTCTTGTTTTAGAACTAATTTTTTTTTTAAAATGCAAGAATGAATGAAAATGCAAAATGATTATTTTTATTTATTTTTTATTTCTAAGAATGCTATGAATGACAGAAAAATGCAAGTCATAAAAAAGGATGTATGAATGAATGTCATAAGAAAAAGATAAATAAAAAAAGATGCTCCCTTTGTGCCCTAATCAGGTGGAACCTTAGAAGTTAGATTTCCTTAATGTCATGACTCTAATTTTGGAAGTCACTATGTTCAATCTATCAGTGCAAGATTTTCAGGACAGATCTAAACTTCTAAAAAGTCATGGTCCCCAGATTGTCCCTTACTGTCACCAACACTTTGGCTAGCAAGAGTCCTCCATCCTCACCCATGATAGGCTACAAGCGGAAAGAGTTCAATCTGAGTGAGGGATTTTCATGTGCCTATTCGGAGACCAAAGGTCTCTCAAAGCAACACTACTTCTTAGCCTCTATCTAATCCTACAAGGTACTGAGCCCGGGTATAGAGCTTGTGTGTGAGGTAAGTGATAGTGACGTATGTGAGGGAGCATACAAACCTATACCAAAATTTAAGAAGACCAATTTACCCCCCCAACATGTAAAAGCATATATACAACAACCAAGCAACAATCATCTACCCTAAGGTTTCAACAATTAAGCACAAAAAAAATATATATACAAGTAAATAAATAAAAAAACATAGAATAATGCTAGTAAATATTTACATACAAAAATATTCACAAATAAACAAAAAAGGGTAAAATAAATAAATAAAAATTATTAATAATTTGCACAACTAACATCAACAGACCTGACTCTCTAAATGTTGGCATTGAAATAGCAACCTACGGTATTTGGGACATATTTTAGGCTGAAGGAAGCCAAATTGGATGAACCAGCTATCCATTTTATAGCCAAGACAAAGATCTACAACTTTCATGAAGAGTACTTTTCGTGGATCTGAAGTCTAGTTGGTCGTTTTTGGCTTCCAAGTCAGACACAAAATTTTCGTCCTCAACCACCCACTCATCCATCCACTAATCCACTAATCCATCCACTAACCCACTAATCCATCCACTCATCCACTAATCCACCCACTAACCCACTAATCCATCAACTAACCCACTAATCCATCCACTCATCCACTAATCCACCCACTAACCCACTAATCCATCCACTAACCCACTAATCCATCAACTCATCCACTAATCCACCCACTAACCCACTAATCCATCCACTCATCCACTAATCCACCCACTCATCCACTAATCCATCCACTCAACCACTCCACTCACTCATCCACTCAACCATTCCACTCCATTATCACCCCAATCATCTCAACCACCCCATCTAATCCATCCGCTTGGATTGTAGTCCGACTTTGTGAAATGACTTGAGAGGTGTAGGATAAGTGGGAGCTGGAAACGGCGAAAGTGAAATACCACTACTTTTAACGTTATTTTACTTATTCCGTGAATCGGAGGCGGGGCGCTGCCCCTCTTTTTGGACCCAAGGCCGGCCTGCGCCGGTCGATCCGGGCGGAAGACATTGTCAGGTGGGGAGTTTGGCTGGGGCGGCACATCTGTTAAAAGATAACGCAGGTGTCCTAAGATGAGCTCAAAGAGAACAAAAAGATGACAGCACCTTGAAAGAGACTACTACGGTACAGATAGATAGAAAAGTTGGAGAAGAAGATTCCTTTGAAGCAGAACAAGAACCAGAGCACGAGGAACAAGAACCATATGAGGCCAATGATACAGAAGTTCGGCGATCAACTCGTCAGATACGAGCACCTTCATGGCACTCAGATTATGTTATGGCAAGCCACGATGCATATTGTCTTCTAACAGAAGAAGGAGAGCCGTCGACCTTTCAGGAGGCTGTGAGTAGCTCAGAAGCTTCTCTATGGATGGCAGCAATGCAAGAAGAAATGGAAGCCCTATATAGAAACAAGACATAGGAACTTGTTGAACTTCCAAAGGGACGGAAAGCCATTGGTAACAAATGGGTCTATAAGATCAAAAGAGATGGCAACGATCAAGTGGAACGATATCGTGCAAGGCTGGTGGTCAAAGGGTATGCTCAGAAAGAAGGAATTGATTTCAATGAGATATTCTCTCTGGTTTGCAGACTTACTATTATCAGAGTAGTCCTGGCTATGTGTGCTGCATTTGATTTACATCTTGAACAATTAGATGTGAAAACAGCTTTTCTTCATAGAGAACTTGAAGAGGAGATATATATGCTCCAACCAGAAGGTTTTAAAGAACAAGGAAAAGAAAACTTGGTTTGCAGGTTAACCAAATCTCTGTACGGTCTAAAGCAGGCGCCAAGGTGTTGGTACAAGAGATTTGATTCCTTCATTATTAGCTTCAAATACAACAGATTGAGTTCGACCATTGTACATATTACAAGAGGTTTGGTGATGATGATTTTATCATCTTGTTGTTGTACGTGGATGACATGTTGGTGGTAGGCCCCAACAAAGTTCGAGTCCAAGAATTGAAGGCACAGTTGGCTAGGGAGTTTGATATGAAGGACTTGGGACCAAAGAAACAAGATTTTAGGGATGCAAATTCACCGAGACGAAAAGATAGGAAGATTTGGCTTTCTCAAAAGAACTATTTGAAGAAAATCTTGCGGCGCTTCAATATGCAAGATTGTAAGCCGCCTCTCTACCCCACTTCCTGTCAATTATAAATTATCCTCAAGTATGAGTCCTAGCAGTGAAGCGAGAGGAGGATGGAAATGTCTCGAGTACCGTATGCATCAAGATGGGAAGCCTTATGTATGCTATGATATGTACAAGACCAGACATTGCACAAGCAGTGGGAGCGGTCAGTCATTTTATGGCAGATCCTGGTAAAGAGCATTGGAATACTGTTAAGAGGATCCTAAGATACATTAAAGGGACCTCAGGTGCTGCATTATGTTTTGGAGGATTAGAGTTTGATGTCAAGGGATATGTTGATTCAGATTTTGCAGGTGATCTTGATAAAAGAAAATCTACCACTGGTTATGTGTTCACACTTACAGGAGGAGTGATCAGCTGGTTATCTAAGCTACAGACTGTTGTAGCTTTGTCTACTACAGAAGCTGAATACATGGCAGCTACCCAAGCTTGTAAGGAAGCTATTTGGATTAAAAGGTTAATGGAAGAACTCGGGCACAAGCAGCAGATAATTACTGTGTATTGTGACAGTCAGAGTGCCTTTCCATATTGCAAGAAATCCAGCTTTTCATTCAAGGACAAAACACATAGGTATCCAGTATCACTTTGTTCGAGAAGTAGTAGAAGAAGGGAGTGTGGATATGCAGAAGATTCACACCAAAGACAACCTAGCAGATGTTATGACAAAGCCAATTAACACTGACAAGTTTATTTGGTGTCGATCCTCCTATGGCCTATCAGAAACGTAAGCAACATGGAATGACAAGGTAGAAAGAGTAGTGTGAAGATATGATTGACTCAATCAATACTTCAAGTGGGAGAATTGTTGTTTTAGAAGTCCCACATCGGTGGGTGCTTGAGAATGGAGGCTCTTGAAAGCCTATATAAAGAGGCTTAAGTTCCTCTTGTAAAACATCCCAAATATTTTAACGTTAGGATAAGTGGGATTAGTGGATGGATATAGGTAAACTTAAGCCGACAGCTTTAATCTTTTTCTAGTGGTGAGTATTCCCGCCTGTCACGCGGGTGACCCGGGTTCGATCCCCGGCAACGGCGCCAAAAACTTGTTGTGTGGTTTCCGCAAGCGCACGGGTCGTACAAGTAGTAAAATAAAGATCGTTCCCACGAGGATCGTTTGATTACCAACTCTTACGGTGATTTCGATTATTTAAGCAAACAGATACAATGATGGAAGCTAAATTGAAATCAAAATAAAATAAAAGCAATTAAACTAAGAAGAGAAATAAAAGCAATTAAACTAAGAAGATTTGAGATTCAACCATGGATAAAGACCTAGGACTGAGAATCCACTACAATATTCTCTATGCTAAATCGTTCATGTTCTTGAAGGCGAACTGTCCTAAATTATTTAAAGCCCAATGTCTTGGCACTAAAAACGTGTTAAAACCTCATCAATCCCATTCTCATGGCAATTAATCCAAGTTCTAACCCATTAAGATTCATGACATTCGTTTGACCCTCGAAGGACTTAACCCTATGTCTAGGCATTAATTCCTAAGTTCAATTCTTAGATTATCAAGCAATTAGACTTCTTCTTTCGATCCTTCATCTAAAGCCTAAAATCATGTAAATATGGCGCGCAACATACCACAAGCATTAAGAACACTAAGAATGAATCAAGAACAACAATAATCAATTCAACATAGATAAATAAAGAGTTTCATCCCAATTCTAGATAAAGGGGTTTAGCCACTCATGGCAATTAAAGCAAAAACAAGAATAGAGATTAAAGAGACAACCATGATTCCAAAATAAGAGAAAAGGTAGAGAAAAAGAACATCAAAATGGTTGATCTTCAATGGCTCTTGATCTTGCCTCCCAAGCCCTTGCCTTAAATCCATGTACCTCTCAAACTCTTCTGCAGCTAATCCACCATTTCTGCCCCAGAGTTTCCTCCTTTAGGCTTCCTCTTTTGGGGACCCCTCTCCCCTTAGGACTTTTTCCCCTTTCCAGGAGCTCCCTTAGAGGGCTGTCACTCACCTCTTCGGTTTCTCCCTTCCGGGGACCTCCCTTGTGTTTCGGTAGCCTCCCTTAGCTCTCTCACGTCCCCCTTCACTCCTCTCTCCCCGTTCTCCTCTTCTGCAGCTTCCCTTTTATAAACATTTTTGGGGGGAGACACGGCCGTGTCTATTAGAGACATGGCCGTGTCTCATTACAAAATGCGTAAAATCTGTCAGAAAACACGTCTAAACAGTAAAATCCCGTGAGTGAACAGTACCCACACGGCCGTGCTTATATTAGGCACGGCCGTGTCTCATCAAAAGTCATCCAAAAACGCGTAAAAACAGTAGATCCGTGAGTGAACAGTGCCAACACGGCCGTGCTTGTATTAGGCACGACTGTGCTTAAATTCCAGAAGCTTTCCCAAGGTTAGACACGGCCGTGTGAGGGTCCAGGAATGCGAAAATCCACTTTTAGGAGAGACACGGCCGTGCTTGGATTAGGCACGGCCGTGTCTATTGGAATTTCGCAAAGATGCCTTCATCAAAGTTGTAGATCTTTTTCTTAGCTTTCCAAGGACACCTAATTCGCCTCGTTTCGACTTTTGTAGCTCAAGTTATGCTCATTTTACCGCACAAAGGTCAAAAACTCTACGAATCTTGGCCGTATAAATTCTGAGCTCAACTCCATTGCAATAAATCCATCCAAAGCTTCGTAGATCTATGTCAAATCACCACTCTTGGACCTAAAAACATATAGAATGACTAATTTTGAGATAACAAGGATAAATAGAATAAATGTGACATAAATTCTAAATAAATCAATCAAAGCATCACAATTTATCCAATTTAAGGCTATAAAATACGGGCATAACAAATTCCCCCACACTAGAACTTTGCTTGTCCTCAAGCAAAGAATATGAATCAAAGTCAAGATCAAACTAAGCGTCAAGAAATAAGAATCAAGGGACAATCCACCGTTTAAAAATAAAATAAAATTCAATTAAACATGGCAATCGAATCCAATCAAACAAGAAAATTCAGCACTTAATACAATTAGAGGTTTGAGTCTAGCATGCATCTCTTCTCTCTACCAAACAATTGAGATCACTCATCTTTCAATCTCTCAAGTGTTTAAGGGCAAAGAGATCACTCAAATTTCTCTCAACAAATGCATGACCATATGCTTGATTATTAATCTCATCTCCACTTTCAAGTTCACATACAAAACAAGAATCAGAAGGACTTCATCTGGTTGAAATAGGGCCAAGGGTAAAACAAATGGAGGGAAAAATAAATGAATGTAAAGAATATTTATGGGTGAAGCTATACAAAGCAGAATCAGGTTGAAAAGATTATCAATATAGCAATATGCACAAGGTCATTCCAACTAATTCTCATTATTCTTCACAAAAAATATATACATTTTTTTTTAACCCTTGAAGACATAAGTGACCTTTCAAGACTTTTCAATCAACACATTAGATGCTCCAAATAATCCAACCTGAATATCATCTGGATTTTCAAAGAAATCAATATCAGGCTCAATAGGGACAACTAATGGATTATTTTACAATGCAACTCTGGAAGTCAAGAAAGAAAGAAACCTAATTGCCTTCATCATGTCCAAGAATGTATGTGAACCATTAAAGTCTCAACAAGATATCAAAACAAGTTCTAGCATACAAAAATCAAGAGAAAACTCACTCTAGAAAGAAAATAGGATTCAGTTTATGATAAATCCAATCAATAAAGGCTCAAATCTCACTTTCTGGCTTAAGTTAGTAAAGAGAAATTAAATGCAAGCAGACAGGACTAATTTCCCAGATAAAGTGCTAAACTTTCTAGGCCGACATTCAATTGAAAAAGATTGCCTTACACAAAAATTTGGTATACAAAAAGAAAGAAAGAAAAAATTAGTTCATTAGTAGTGGATTCCCCTATCAAACAAATTCCAATCAGCTCAGAAATAATCAAGAAATTAAAACACAATTCCCGCAAGATTCAATGCAATAAGCAAGTGAAAAACGATTCTCCCCACACTTGAAAGAAACATTGCCCTTAATGTTTAAATAAGAGAAATAACAGTACAAAGGACAACGAAACTTCCCTGAAATTGCGAACTCAAGATTATGTAGGTGGTGGGAAAGGGTGGGGAAGGAGGCATGTAGCCATAAACTCGAACAACTGGTCTTCATGAGTAGCGATATATGGTCTGAAACTGATATAAGAAAAACAAGCCAAAAACTAAAAATAACAAACCAAAAACGAAAAACAATCAAACCAAAAACAAAAAAAATCAAACCAAGAAAAACAAAATGCAAGAATTAAATGCAAAGATAAATAAATTAAATAAAAGAGAAAAAAAAAATTTTGGTGGCCGACAGCTATATACATCCCCCTACAAAGGCTCCGAACTCAAGGAGGCACTTAAGCCGACACAACATTGGCTAACTGCAAAATAAAATAAAATAAAAAAAGCAAAATGTTAATATCAAATTAAAAATGCTTAAATTAATCAAATTACCGCTCGTGTTAATATCAAAACGATCCCCGGCAACGACGCCAAAAACTTGTTGTGTGATTTCCGCAAGCGCACGGGTCGTACAAGTAGTAAAATAAAGATCGTTCCCACGAGGATTGTTTGATTACCAACTCTTACGGTGATTTCGATTATTTAAGCAAACAGATACAATGATGGAAGCTAAATTGAAATCAAAATAAAATAAAAGCAATTAAACTAAGAAGAGAAATAAAAGCAATTAAACTAAGAAGATTTGAGATTCAACCATGGATAAAGACCTAGGACTGAGAATCCACTACAATATTCTCTATGCTAAATCGTTCATGTTCTTGATGGCGAACTGTCCTAAATTATTTAAAGCCCAATGTCTTGGCACTAAAAACGTGTTAAAACCTTATCAATCCCATTCTCATGGCAATTAATCCAAGTTCTAACCCATTAAGATTCATGACATTCGTTTGACCCTCGAAGGACTTAACCCTATGTCTAGGCATTAATTCCTAAGTTCAATTCTTAGATTATCAAGCAATTAGACTTCTTCTTTCGATCCTTCATCTAAAGCCTAAAATCATGTAAATATGGCGCGCAACATACCACAAGCATTAAGAACACTAAGAATGAATCAAGAACAACAATAATCAATTCAACATAGATAAATAAAGAGTTTCATCCCAATTCTAGATAAAGGGGTTTAGCCACTCATGGCAATTAAAGCACAAACAAGAATAGAGATTAAAGAGACAACCATGATTCCAAAATAAGAGAAAAGGTAGAGAAAAAGAACATCAAAATGGTTGATCTTCAATGGCTCTTGATCTTGCCTCCCAAGCCCTTGCCTTAAATCCATGTACCTCTCAAACTCTTCTCAGCCTAATCCACCATTTCTGCCCCAGAGTTTCCTCCTTTAGGCTTCCTCTCTTGGGGACCCCTCTCCCCTTAGGACTTTTTTCCCCTTTCCAGGAGCTCCCTTAGAGGGCTGTCACTCACCTCTTCGGTTTCTCCCTTCCAGGGGACCTCCCTTGTGTTTCAGTAGCCTCCCCCTTAGCTCTCTCACGTCCCCCTTCACTCCTCTCTCCCCCGTTCTCCTCTTCTGCAGCTTCCCTTTTATAAACATTTTTGGGGGGAGACATGGTCGTGTCTATTAGAGACATGGTCGTGTCTCATTACAAAACGCGTAAAATCTGTCAGAAAACGCGTCTAAACAGTAAAATCCCGTGAGTGAACAGCACCTACACGGTCGTGCTTATATTAGGCATGGCCGTGTCTCATCGAAAATCAGCCAAAAACGCGTAAAAACAGTAGATCCGTGAGTGAACAGTGCTAACACGGCCGTGCTTGTGTTAGGCACGGCCGTGCTTAAATTCCAGAAGCTTTCCCAAGGTTAGACACGGCCGTGTGAGGGTCCAGGAATGCGAAAATCCACTTTTGGGAGAGACACGACCGTGCTTTGATTAGGAACGGTCGTGTCTATTGGAATTTCGCAAAGATGCCTTCATCAAAGTTGTAGATCTTTTTCTTAGCTTTCCAAGGACACCTAATTCGCCTCGTTTCGACTTTTGTAGTTCAAGTTATGCTCATTTTACCGCACAAAGGTTAAAAACTCTACGAATCTTGGCCGTATAAATTCTGAGCTCAACTCCATTGCAATAAATCCATCCAAAGCTTCGTAGATCTATGTCAAATCACCACTCTTGGACCTAAAAACATATAGAATGACTAATTTTGAGATAACAAGGATAAATAGAATAAATGTGACATAAATTCTAAATAAATCAATCAAAGCATCATAATTTATCCAATTTAAGGCTATAAAATACGGGCATAACAAATTGTTTAAGTGTCTTAAATCAATCTTCACTTCCAGGTTCTTCTTCTTCTTTTCTTTACTTTGATTTCATTTTTTGTTAATTTTGTTTTTCTTCATTTTCACTTCTATTTTCTGATTTGCATCAATCCTAGTTTGTTTTATTTAATTTCTCTTCTTTGATTTCTGCCATTTTGTGTTGATTTCTGGTTTGGATTTAGCTCATTTTGGTTGCATTTTTCTTCTTTGCTGCATGATTATTGTGACTGCTTGGTGTGAGTTCTGAATTGTAATCTTGATCTGAATGCAATTTACTCCTGATTGCTGTCTATACTGCTTGTGTACTTGCCTGTTCAAATTGGTAATTGTCCATATCTTTTTAGTTATCTTTGCCAAAATTTCTGCAAAATTTCTAAGTAGCCATTTTTCTGTTTTGATTATTGAGCGCTGCTTTGAATCCTGATCAGCTTAGTGTCATCTCAGCTTTGGTAATTGACATGTTTTGGTCCTGATGACTTTTCTACTATTATCCTTCTTCTTTTTCAGGTACCATGACATCCAAGCACAACAAAACTTCTGGCAGTTCCATTCCATTACACTCATCTACCGAGGTCGAGCGCCTCCTCCAATTCGACACTCGTGCACATCAGTAGAAGTATGAAGTGTTCAGTAAACTCACCATCATCGCCAACAAATATCTACATGATGCGACGATGGAAGAGTTTGGCGTTCAGGAGGTCATTCATCAGTATTTGGCTCAAGCGGGGTGGGAGTTGTTCGCCTCCATCCGCTGCGATGCCTATCTGGAGCCCACCATGGAGTTCCTCTCCACTCTAACGGTTTCCTGTGAGTCTCAAACCATTGATCAGCCGGGTACTATCCAGTTCAGACTTAACCGGCGTCATTTTGCCATGTCATTGAATGAGTTCAACGTGGCCATGGGATTTGAGACCGAAGCCTCCATTCTGACTCCTGCCTACCAGAACGCATATCTGGACTTTCCTGACATTTTTGAGGATTTCACGTTCTGGGAAACTATCCGCCATGCAGAGAACCATTACAACCCAGCGTCTCCAAATCTTCCTTGATTAGAGACCTCGCCCTGAGATGGCTCCACCGTTTCATAGCCCACAAAGATCATCTCGGCCGGTATAGCGACACGGAGTTGTCACCAAGACCGATCTCTTCTATCTGTGGTGCTTGTACCATGGCCACCACTGCAACCTCGGATACTGGTTCCTTCAAGACGTTCTAAAGATTGATAAGGCCAAGGGCAAGGCCAAATTGCGGTACATTCCAGTGGACTCATACATTACAAATCTAGCCGGAACATTGATGCCCTTCATCCTCATGCACATCTTGCTCGGCCAATGGAGCCGATCGATCGGGCAATGCTGATTCGTCTCAAACTAGTATACCAGGGTTGCTCTGGCGGTGGGCCCTTCCGATGCACCTATTCCGATGAACCTTCGAAGACGAGGCCGGTCATGATGCCCCTATTCCCGATGCTCCCGCTCACCTGCTGCCGCTGAGGCCCCGATGATGCCTCCTCATTCCTTGGCTGACTTGACTGATCGCCTTGCGCGTATAGAGACTAGCCAGGAGGCATTCCAGCAGCGAGTCCAGGATGATTTGAACACTATGGCAGCCCAACAGGCCAGTTTCCAGGACCATGTGACCTCGCGGTTGGACCAGCTTTTCGATCTTATGCAGTCTCGCTTCCCCCAGGATCCACCACCCCCACCCCCTGTATGATGAAACTATGATCTTTTCAGGGAAGTGTCAAACTCATTAATGCTTTATATATATTGATTTGCTTTTTACAGTGAGGACACTGTGAACTTCTAGTGTGGGGGAATGCATTTATATTTTGATGAACTTAATTTCTGATAATGCATTACACTTGAATTTTGCACAAAAATTGAGCTTGATTTTTACTACTGCGGTCTTGATTATTTCTGAGTTGATTGAAGCATGTTTTGATAGGGAATCCACAGCCGTGAACTGAAATTTTGAGCAAGGCAATTTTTTTTCAATTGAATGTTGAATATTTTAGCATTTTATTTGGAAAATTAACCAAGTCTGCTTGCATTTATTCTCTTTACTAACTTAAGCCAGAAAGTGAGATTTGAGCCTTTATTGATTGGATTTATCATAAACTGAATCCTATTTTCTTTCTGGAGTTACTTTTCTCTTGATTTTTGTATGCTAGAACTTGCTTTGATATCTTGATTGAGACTCTAATAGTTCACATGCATTCTTGGACATGATAAAGGCAATTAGGCTTCTTTCTTTTTTGACTTCCGGAGTTGCTTTTTAAAATAATCCATTAGTTGTCCCATTTGAGCCTGAAATTTATTTTTTTGAATACCCAATTGATTAATCAGGTTGAATTCCTTGGAGCTTTTAATGTGTTAGTTGAAAAGTCTTGAAAGGTTACTTTTATCTTCAAGGGTTGTTTATTGAAAAAAAAATAAAAAAAAAAAATAAAAAAAATAAAAAAAAAAAAAAAGAAAAGAAAAAAAATTGTATATATTTTCGGTGAAGAATAATGAGAATTAGTTGGAATGACCTTGTGCATATTGCTATATTGATAATCTTTTCAACCTGATTCTTCTTTGTATAGCTTCACCCATAAATGTTCTTTTCATTCATTTATTTTTCCTTCTATTTATTTTACCCTTGGCCCCATTGCAACCCAATGCAAGTCCTTTTGATCCTTGTTATGTATGTGAGCTTGGAAGTGGAGATAAGATTGATAATCAAGCCTATAGTCATGCACTTGTTGAGAGAAATCTGAGTGATCTCTTTGTCCTTAGATACTTGAGAGATTGAAAGTTGAGTGACCTCAATTGTTTGGTATTGAGAAAAATGTGCAGGCTAGACTCAAGCTTCTAATTGTATTAAATGCTGAATTTTCTTGCTTGATTGGATTTGATTGCCGAGCTTAATTGAATTTTTTTAATCGTGGATTGTCTCTTGATTCGTATTTCTTGATGCTCAGTTCTATCTTGACTTCGATTTTATTCCTTGCTTGAGGACAAGCAAAGTTCAAGTGTGGGGGAATTGATAAACCTGTATTTTGCAACCTTAAAATGATGAATTATGATGATTTGATTGTGTTTATTGATAAACTTTGATATTATTCTTGTTAATCATCTTCATTTGTGCAGAATAGAGAGATAAAACACATTTGGAATGAAAATTTGAGAAGAAACCGTGTTTCTGGGCAAAAAGGAGACCATTTTGGGCTTCAGACCAGGAGGCACGGCAGTGTCCCCCTGAAGCACGGCCGTGCCTCTCCCAAAAGTGGATTTTCGCATTTCTTGACTTAGACACGGCCGTGTCTAACACTTAGAAAGCTTCTGGAAGTTAAGCACGGCCGTGCCTAAGCCAAGCACGGTCGTGCCTCCCTGAAAAACTTCTAGAACGCTTTTTGGAGAGATAGTGGACGCGTTTTCTGATCAATTTGGCCACTTTGTGAATTAGGCACGGCCGTGCCTAATTCAAGCACGGCCGTGCCTAATTCAAGACGGCCGTGCACGACTTTTTGTCGATATATACCCAAAGGAATCTTTGCGAACGCAGAGGAGGAGATTTAGGGCCATTTTGGAGGCCAGCAGTGAAGGAGATTTTAGGGCCATTTTGGAGGCCCTTTGAGCGAGAGAAAAATTTGGCGAGAACTTGAAAGGAAGCTAGATTGAAGGCATAGATCAAGACAAGATCAAGAACAAGATCAATAATAGAGTTCTCTACTTCATCTTCTTCATTTGCTTGGGATTATGGTTATATCTTTCCTCTTTAATCTTGTTTGTGCTATAATGGCCATGAGTGGCTAAACTATTTTCTAGGACAAGGATGAAACTCTGTATTTCCCTATTATGAATTGTTGATTTGATTTTCTGTTGATGAAATTATTGTTCTTGATTCATTCTTGGTATGCTTAATGCTTGTGGTATGTTGCGCGCCATATTTACATGATTTTAGGCTTTAGATGAAGGATCGAAAGATGAAATCTAATTGCTTGATAATCCAGGAATTGAACTTAGGAATTAATGCCTAGACATAGGGTTAAGTCCTTCGAGGGTAAAACGGTTGTCATGAATCTTAATGGGTTAGAATTTGGATTAATTGCCATGAGAATGGGATTGATGAAGTTTTAACACGTTTTTAGTGCCAAGACATTGAGCTTTAAATAATTTAGGACAATTCGCCTTCAAGAACGTAATTTAACATTAACAGAGATATAATCACAATTTATTATAGGGGATAGTGTAGTGGATCCTGAGTCCTAGAGCTTTAATCCTTGCAGATATCATATTTTCTAGTTTTAATTGCTTACTTTGATATTTAATTCTTCGCATTAAATTAAATATAGCTTCACCATTATTTTTATATGCTTAAACAATCGAAATAGCCGTAAGAGTTAGTAATTAACCGATCCTCGTGGGAACGATATTTATTATACTACTTGTACGATTCGTGAACTTGCGGAAATCACACAACAAGTAGAATAAATAAACTTGTTGTGTGATTTCCGCAAGTGCACGGATCGTACAAGTAGTATAATAAATATCGTTCCCACGAGGATCGGTTAATTACTAACTCTTACGGCTATTTTGATTGTTTAAGCATGTAAAAATAATGGTGAAGCTATATTTAATTTAATGCGAAGAATTAAATATCAAAGTAAGCAATTAAAACTAGAAAATATGATATCTGCAAGGATTAAAGCTCTAGGACTCAGAATCCACTACACTATCCCCTATAATAAATTGTGATTATATCTCTGTTAATGTTAAATTACGTTCTTGAAGGCGAATTGTCCTAAATTATTTAAAGCCCAATGTCTTGGCACTAAAAACGTGTTAAAACTTCATCAATCCCATTCTCATGGCAATTAATCCAAATTTTAACCCATTAAGACTCATGACAACCGTTTTACCCTCGAAGGACTTAACCCTATGTCTAGGCATTAATTCCTAAGTTCAATTCCTGGATTATCAAGCAATTAGATTTCATCTTTCGATCCTTCATCTAAAGCCTAAAATCATGTAAATATGGCGCGCAACATACCACAAGCATTAAGCATACCAAGAATGAATCAAGAACAATAATTTCATCAACAGAAAATCAAATCAACAATTCATAATAGGGAAATAGAGAGTTTCATCCTTGTCCTAGAAAATAGTTTAGCCACTCATGGCCATTATAGCACAAACAAGATTAAAGAGGAAAGATACAACCATAATCCCAAGCAAATGAAGAAGATGAAGTAGAGAACTCTATGATTGATCTTGTTCTTGATCTTGTCTTGATCTATGCCTTCAATCTAGCTTCCTCTCAAGTTCTCCAGCTTTTCTCTCGCTCAAAGGGCCTCCAAAATGGCCCTAAAATCTCCTCTGCTGCAAAGGGCCTCCAAAATGGCCCTAAAATCTCCTCTGCTGCGTTCTGCAGCATTCCTTTGGGTATATATCAGCAAAAAGTCAGGCACGGCCGTGCCTAATTCGCAAAGTGGCCAAATTGATCAGAAAACGCGTCCACTATCTCCAAAAAGCGTTCTAGAAGTTTTTCAGGGAGGCACGGCCGTGCTTGGCTTAGGCACGGCCGTGCCTAGTACACAGTCATCCAAAAACGCGTGAAAATAGTAAATCCGTGAGTGAACAGTGCTTACATGGCCGTGCTTGGCTTAGGCACGGCCGTGCTTAACTTCCAGAAGCTTTCCAAGTGTTAGACACGGCCGTGTCTAAGTCAAGAAATGCGAAAATCCACTTTTGGGAGAGGCACGGCCGTGCTTCAGGGGGACACTGCCGTGCCTCCTGGTCTGAAGCCCAAAATGGTCTCCTTTTTGCCCAGAAACACGGTTTCTTCTCAAATTTTCTTTCCAAATGTGTTTTATCTCTCTATTCTGCACAAATGAAGATGATTAACAAGAATAACATCAAAGTTTATCAATAAACACAATCAAATCATCATAATTCATCATTTTAAGGTTGCAAAATACAAGTTTATCAATTCCCCCACACTTGAACTTTGCTTGTCCTCAAGCAAGGAATAAAAATTGAAGTCAAGATAGAACTGAGCATCAAGAAATACGAATCAAGAGACAATCCACAGTTTAAAAAAAATTCAATTAAGCTCGGCAATCAAATCCAATCAAGCAAGAAAATTCAGCATTTAATACAATTAGAAGCTTGAGTCTAGCCTGCACATTTTTCTCAATACCAAACAATTGAGGTCACTCAACTTTCAATCTCTCAAGTATCTAAGGACAAAGAGATCACTCAGATTTCTCTCAACAAGTGCATGACTATAGGCTTGATTATCAATCTTATCTCCACTACCAAGCTCACATACATAACAAGGATCAAAAGGACTTGCATTAGGTTGCAATGGGGCCAAGGGTAAAATAAATAGAAGGAAAAATAAATGAATGAAAAGAACATTTATGGGTGAAGCTATACAAAGAAGAATCAGGTTGAAAAGATTATCAATATAGCAATATGCACAAGGTCATTCCAACTAATTCTTATTATTCTTCACCGAAAATATATACAAATTTTTTTTTCCTTTTCTTTTTTTTTTTTTTTTTTTTAATTTTTTTTCTTATTTTTTTTTCTCAATAAACAACCCTTGAAGATAAAAGTAACCTTTCAAGACTTTTCAACTAACACATTAGAAGCTCCAAGGAATTCAACCTGATTAATCAATTGGGTATTCAAAAAAATAAATTTCAGGCTCAAATGGGACAACTAATGAATTATTTTAAAAAGCAACTCTGGAAGTCAAGAAAGAAAGAAGCCTAATTGCCTTCATCATGTCCAAGAATGCATGTGAACTATTAGAGTCTCAATCAAGATATCAAAGCAAGTTCTAGCATACAAAAATCAAGAGAAAAGTAACTCCAGAAAGAAAATAGGATTCAGTTTATGATAAATCCAATCAATAAAGCTCAAATCTCACTTTCTCGGCTTAAGTTAGTAAAGAGAATAAATGCAAGCAGACATGGTTAATTTTCCAAATAAAATGCTAAAATATTCTACATTCAATTGAAAAAAATTGCCTTGCTCAAAATTTCAGTTCACGGCTGTGGATTCCCTATCAAAACATGCTTCAATCAACTCAGAAATAATCAAGACCGCGAGTAGTAAAAATCAAGCTCAATTTTTGTGCAAAATTCAAGTGTAATGCATTATCAGAAATTAAGTTCATTAAAATATAAATGCATTCCCCCACACTAGAAGTTCACAGTGTCCTCACTGTAAAAAGCAAATCAATATATATAAAGCATTAATGAGTTTGACACTTCCCTGAAAAGATCATAGTTTCATCATACAGGGGGTGGGGGTGGTGGATCCTGGGGGAAGCGAGACTGCATAAGATCGAAAAGCTGGTCCAACCGCGAGGTCACATGGTCTGAAACTGGCTGTTGGGCTGCCATAGTGTTCAAATTATCCTGGACTCGCTGCTGGAATGCCTCCTGGCTAGTCTCTATACGCGCAAGGCGATCAGTCAAGTCAGCCAAGGAATGAGGAGGCATCATCGGGGCCTCAGCGGCAGCAGGCGGAGCGGGAGCATCGGGAATAGGGGCATCATGACCGGCCTCGTCTTCTGAAGGTTCATCAGGAATAGGTGCATCAGGAAGGGCCCACCTGCCAGGAGCAACCTGGTATACTAGTTTGAGACGAATCAGCATTGCCCGATCGATCGGCTCCATTGGCCGAGCAAGATGTGCATGAGGATGAAGGGCATCAATGTTCCGGGCTAGATTTGTAATGTATGAGCCCACTGGAATGTACCGCAATTTGGCCTTGCCCTTGGCCTTATCAATCTTTAGAACGTGCTGAAGGAACCAGTATCCGAGGTTGCAGTGGTGGCCATGGTACAAGCACCACAGATAGAAGAGATCGGTCTTGGTGACAACTCCGGTGCTGCTATACTACCGCCGAGATGTTGTGGGCTATGAAACGGTGGAGCCATCTCAGGGCGGGGTCTCTAATCAAGGAAGATTTGGAGACGCTTGGGTTGTAATGGTTGTCTGCATGGTGGATAGTTTCCCAGAACGTGAAATCCTCAAAAATGTCAGGAAAGTCCAGATATGCGTTCTGGTAGGCAGGAGTCAGAATGGAGGCTTCGGTCTCAAATCCCATGGCCACGTTGAACTCATTCAATGACGTGGCAAAATGACGCCGGTTAAGTCTGAACTGGATAGTACCCGGCTGATCAATGGTTTGAGACTCACAGGAAACCGTTAGAGTGGAGAGGAACTCCATGGTGGGCTCCAGATAGGCATCGCAGCGGATGGAGGCGAACAACTCCCACCCTGCTGAGCCAAATAACGATGAATGACCTCCTGAACGCCAAACTCTTCCATCGTCGCATCATGTAGATATTTGTTGGCGATGATGGTGAGTTTACTGAACACTTCATACTTCTGCTGATGTGCACGAGTGTCGAATTGGAGGAGGCGCTCGACCTCGGCAGATGAGTGTAATGGAATGGAACTGCCAGAAGTTTTGTTGCGCTTGGATGTCATGGTACCTGAAAAAGAAGAAGGATAATAGTAGAAAAGTCATCAGGACCAAAACATGTCAATTACCAAAGCTGAGATGACACTAAGCTGATCAGGAATCAAAGCAGCGCTAAATAATCAAAACAGAAAAATGGCCACTTAGAAATTTTGCTGAAATTTTAGCAAAGATAACGGCAAAGATATGGACAATTACCAATTTGAACAGGCAAGTACACAAGCAAGATAGACAAAGAATCAAGAGTAAATTGCATTCAGATCAAGATTACAATTCGAACTCACACCAAGCAACACAATAATCATGCAAAGAAAGAAGAAAAATGCAACCAAAATGAGCTAAATCCAAACCGAAATCAACACAAAATGGCGAAATCAAAGAAGAGAAATTAAATAAAACAAACTAGGATTGATGCAAATCAGAAAATAGAAGTGAAAATGAAGAAAAACAAAATTAACAAAAAATGAAATCAAAGTAAAGAAAAGAAGAAGAACCTGGAAGTGGAGATTGAATGGAAAAAATTGAGAAAATGGAAGAGGGTACAGTGGTGGAGTGGTGGTGAGGTACGGTGGTGGGGAATGGGGTGGGTGGTGGTGATGGTGGAATGGGGGAAAATGGTGTGGGTTACGGTTGTGGTGAATGGGAGAGATGAACGGGGGAGGAAGGGGGGGAGAAGAACGAAGGGTACGGGGGAGGTTTTACGGTGGTGAAATGGGATGGGAATGGGTGGTTTGCGGTGGTGGGTTTTGGGAGGGGTTGAATGAAGGGGGTAGTGCACGGTGGTGGTGGTGTGGTGTACGGTGGTAGGGAAGTTTGAAGGGGAAGAAGAAGAAAAGTGGGGGGGTTACGGTGGTGGGGGAAAATATTACGAAGGGGGTATTTTTTTTTTTTTAATTTTTGGAAATTTTTTTTTACAAAAAGGGAGGACACGGCCGTGTCTCATCACAAAAATCACTCCAGAAGCTTTTGCCAAGTTAGACACGGCCGTGTCTAACTATGGAGAAGCTTCTGAGATTGTCACATGGCCGTGTTTAAGAGGCACACGGCCGTGTCTCTTACCAAATATCAAATAGAAGCTTTCTGGCAGTTAGACACGGCCGTGCCTAACTCCTTGAAAGCTTCTGGAAGCTGAAAAATGAAGGAATGACCAGAAAAACTAAGTGTAAAGGCTTGGAATGCAAAAATGAACCAAAAACAAAGCATGAAAAGGGGTAGAAACACAGGTTGCCTCCTGTGAAGCGCTAATTTAAGGTCATTAGCTTGACCCCTGACTTGATATTAACAAATGCTTAAGTTTTTGGCGCCGTTGCCGGGGATCGTGTTGATATTAACACGAGTGGCAAAATTTGGTTGATTTAAGCAATTTTTTTGATTTCTTTATCTTGTTTTATTTTTATTTTAAATTTCTCTCATTTTTCTTTCTTTGAATTTTCTGGTGTTGTTTCTTTCTTATGCGCAGGACGAGGAGTCAAGGAGATATTGTCACCCCAATTGATTCTGAGATCGAGAGGACACTTCGTAATATCAGAAGAGAAAGAAGGACACAGAATTTTCAAGAAAATAGCATGGTAGATAACACTAATCAAGATGCCAATGCAGAGCGTAGCCTGAGGGATTATGGAGCTCCCAGTGCTAATGCTCGTCAGTCTTCCATTGTCAGGCCACGGGTAGAGGCCAACAACTTTGAATTGAAGACATAATTGATCCAGATGGTCCAACAGTTGCATTTTGGCGGGTCACCAACTGAAGACCCAAATCAGCACTTGGATGAGTTCTTGGAACTGTGTGACACTATCAAGATCAATGGAGTTTCAACTGATGCTATAAGGATCAGACTTTTTCCCTTTTCTCTTAGGGGGGAAAGCCAAGAAATGGATTCATTCAGAGGCCCCTAATTCACTCACCACTTGGAATTTGATGGAGCAATCCTTCTTGGATAAATACTACCCGATTAGAAAGACAATCAAGCTCCGCCAAGACATCACTACCTTCTCTCAAAAGGATGACGAATCTCTTTATGAAGCATGGGAGAGGTATAATGATCTTATTCGTCAGTGTCCACATCATGGCCTTCAGGATTTTGTTGTCATCCAGACATTCTATGCGGGGTTGTCTTTCTCTACAAAGGCAGCTCTTGATGCCGCACCGTGCGGTGCTTTGATGGCCAAGACTCCAACGAAGCAAGATGTTTGATCAATGAAGTGGCCTCAAACATTTATTTATGGCCAAGTGAGAGATCTTCTTCGAAGAAGCGGTCGAATGATAGAACTTGATGCCATTACCATGCTTTGAATGCCAAGTTCGATGCCTTGGCCAAGTCACTTGAGAAGATGAATGTCAATACCGTTGCCACCCCTTCGCAACTTGTGACTCATGTGGAGGAGGACATTTGACTTCAGATTGCAACTCGGTAGAGACCTATTCTCAAGACCCATCTGGAGCAAATGAATTTTTTGCGAATAGCAATTTCAAGGCTCAAGGTAACCCTTCTCCAACACGTACAATCCAGGATAGAGAAACCACCCAAACTTCTCCTACGGTAACCAGCAGAATAGAGGAGCTCCTTCCAACATTAGACCACCACCGGATTCCAACAACCTCAGGAATCTTCTCGGGGTTCAAAGTCTAATTTGGAAACTCTTATAGAAACTTTCATAGTTACACGAAGGAGAGCGAGAATCAAGCTATTCAATCTCAAGTCCAAGCAACACGGGGAATCAATCAAGCAGATTCATAATCGTCTTGATCAAATGGCCACTCACTCTAAGATGCTTGAAACTCAGATAGCCCAACAAGCAAGCTTATTCAATATGGTTCAAGGGCGAATCCCAAGTCAACCGGAGACTAACCCAAGGGAGCAAGTGAATGCAATTTTCTTGAGAAGTGACAAACAAGTTAAAAGCCCCACAAAGGAAGAAAAGCCTAAAGATGAGGAAACTCAAGAAAAGAAAGAGAAGCAAGAGAAGAGCGAAGCCAAGAAAGAAGAAGAAGATAGCGTTAAAAAGTATGTTCCTCCACCAGCATATGTTCCACCTTTGCCCTTTCCTCAAAAATCGCAAAGGGCAAAGCTTGATGAGCAATTTGGAAAGTTCTTGGAGGTTCTTAAAAAGTTGTATATAAACATTCCTTTTACGGAAGTGCTCTCTCAAATGCCCACCTATGCAAAATTCTTGAAAGAGATCCTCTCTAATAAGAGGAAGCTTGAGGATTATGAAACTGTTGCTTTAACTGAGGAATGCAGTGCACTCATTCAGAACAAGCTTCCTACTAAGCTTAAGGATCCGGGTAGCTTCTCCATTCCATGCTCAATTGGGGACATGAACATTAATAGGGCTTTGTGTGATCTTGGGGCTAGTGTGAGCTTGATGCCCCTTTCTCTTTGTAAGAAACTTGATATTGGAGAACTTAAACCGACCACCATGTCTCTTCAACTGGCTGATAGGTCAATCAAAATCCTATTGGCATACTAGAGAATGTCCCCTTGAAGGTTGGTAGATTTGATAGAGTTTTGGTGGTAAATTTTGATACAAGCTGTTGATATTCAATTTTGTCCATAAAATTTTTATTTGTGAATTAATAATTGTATTAAATGATGCTTTAGTACAATACACTAAATTCTTTTTTAAAGGTTTTATTTACCTATATCTTATTTTGAATTATAAATATATGTAAATAATAAAAATAAAAAATATTTATAATAATAAAAAAGGACTTAACCCACTCATCAACCCACTAACCCACTAATCCACCCACTAACCCACTAATCCATCCACTCATCCACTAATCCCCCAGATTCTCATCATCTTTTCTATCCACCACCATCTCCACACTCAACTCATCATCTTCTCCTTCAAACTCACCACCTTCCATCATCAACATACACACATTCACTTCATTCCCCATATATCACCATCACCACCTTACTCCATAATCTTCATAATCACCTTCAACTTACCATACTCATTTTCAATACCATTATCCACAAACCTTTAACCACTATAACACCAAATAATCACAAAATATCATCTTACACCACCGACATCGTCGAGTTCTGTGCCGCCCAGATCTGCTCCGCCAACTACCACAGGTTTTTCCGTTCTTGTGAGCATCTTTTCTATTGGTAAGTTAGAGTTAATCCATTGCTGACAAATTTGATTTTAAAAGTTTTAAGTTTCTCTCTTAATTAAAATCAATCAACCCACACTTATTTTCTACAGAACTACGTGACTTTGAGTTCCTCATTGCACCCGAGGATACGTAGGAGCAGAATTCCAATTCTGTCAAGCCAAAAAAATAAATTTTCGTAATTTAGTTGTTTCTTTTCTTTCTTTCCTTAAAAAATAAAAAATAAAAATAAAAATAATAGTTATAAAATCTTTTCAAAAAGGGTAAAATAAAATAAATACATTTGAGATTATTAAAATTTGCACAACTAACTTAAGGTACCGTTCTTGTAACGGGCAGTGTAGGGTGCTAATACCTTCCCTACCTGTAATCGACTCCCGAACCCAAACTTTTTTAAAAGGACCAGTTTTGCCTATTTTAAGGGTTTTTCTAATGTTTTCCCAAATTAAATAAACATTGGTGGCGACTCCATTGATTTTCAAAATGCGCTAATCTTTTTCAGTCGTCCCGTCGTGATTTCGGTTGCGACAGCTGGCGACTCCACTGGGGAGAGCAGAGAAAGAGCTGAGAGGAGGCTGCTGAAACACAAAGGGAGGTCCCCTGGAAGGGAGAAACCGAAGAGGTGAGTGACAGCCCTCTAAGGGAGCTCCTGGAAAGGGGAGAAAAGTCCTAAGGGGATAGAGGTCTCCAAGAGAGGAAGCCCAAAGGAAGAAATTCTGGGGCAGAAATGGTGGATTAGCTGCAAAAGAGTTTGAGAAGCACATGGGTCTGAGGCAAGGGCTTGGGAGGCAAGATCAAGAGCCATTGAAGATCAACCATTTTGATGTTCTTTTTCTCTACCTTTTTTCTTATTTTGGAATCATGGTTGTCTCTTCAATCTCTTATTTTTGGATATATACGCAAAGGAAGGCTGCATAACGCAGCAGAGGAGATTTTAGGGCCATTTTGGAGGCCCTTTGAGCAGAGAAAAGCTGGAGAACTTGAGAGGAAGCTAGATTGAAGGCATAGATCAAGACAAGATCAAGAACAAGATCAATCATAGAGTTCTCTACTTCATCTTCTTCATTTGCTTGGGATTATGGTTGTATCTTTCCTCTTTAATCTTGTTTGTGCTATAATGGCCATGAGTGGCTAAACTATTTTCTAGGACAAGGATGAAACTCTCTATTTCCCTATTATGAATTGTTGATTTGATTTTCTGTTGATGAAATTATTGTTCTTGATTCATTCTTGGTATGCTTAATGCTTGTGGTATGTTGCGCGCCATATTTATATGATTTTAGGCTTTAGATGAAGGATCGAAAAGATGAAATCTAATTGCTTGATAATCCAAGAATTGAACTTAGGAATTAATGCCTAGACATAGGGTTAAGTCCTTCGAGGGTAAAACGGTTGTCATGAATCTTAATGGGTTAGAATTTGGATTAATTGCCATGAGAATGGGATTGATGAAGTTTTAACACGTTTTTAGTGCCAAGACATTGGGCTTTAAATAATTTAGGACAATTCGCCTTCAAGAACGTAATTTAACATTAACAGAGATATAATCACAATTTATTATAGGGGATAGTGTAGTGGATTCTGAGTCCTAGAGCTTTAATCCTTGCAGATCTCATATTTTCTAGTTTTAATTGCTTACTTTGATATTTAATTCTTTGCATTAAATTAAATATAGCCTCCACCATTATTTTTATATGCTTAAACAATCGAAATAGCCATAAGAGTTGGTAATCAAACGATCCTCGTGGGAACGATATTTATTTTACTACTTGTACGATCCGTGCGCTAGCGGAAATCACCACAACAAGTTTTTGGCGCCGTTGCCGGGGAGCATATTGCTATATTGATAATCTTTTCAACCTGATTCTTCTTTGTATAGCTTCACCCATAAATGTTCTTTTCATTCATTTATTTTTCCTTCTATTTATTTTACCCTTGGCCCCATTGCAACCCAATGCAAGTCCTTTTGATCCTTGTTATGTATGTGAGCTTGGAAGTGGAGATAAGATTGATAATCAAGCCTATAGTCATGCACTTGTTGAGAGAAATCTGAGTGATCTCTTTGTCCTTAGATACTTGAGAGATTGAAAGTTGAGTGACCTCAATTGTTTGGTATTGAGAAAAATGTGCAGGCTAGACTCAAGCTTCTAATTGTATTAAATGCTGAATTTTCTTGCTTGATTGGATTTGATTGCCGAGCTTAATTGAATTTTTTTTAAACTGTGGATTGTCTCTTGATTCGTATTTCTTGATGCTCAGTTCTATCTTGACTTCGATTTTTATTCCTTGCTTGAGGACAAGCAAAGTTCAAGTGTGGGGGAATTGATAAACCTGTATTTTGCAACCTTAAAATGATGAATTATGATGATTTGATTGTGTTTATTGATAAACTTTGATATTATTCTTGTTAATCATCTTCATTTGTGCAGAATAGAGAGATAAAACACATTTGGAAAGAAAATTTGAGAAGAAACCGTGTTTCTGGGCAAAAAGGAGACCATTTTGGGCTTCAGACCAGGAGACACGGCCGTGTCTCCCTTAAGCACAGCCGTGTCTCATCCCAAAATTGGAATTTCGCATTCTGGAGCTTAGACACGGCCGTGTCTAACACTTGGAAAGCTTCTGGAAGTTAGGCACGACCGTGCCTAATCCAAGCACGGCCGTGTAAGCACTGTTCACTCACGGATCTGCTATTTCCATGCATTTTTGGATGACTTTGAGGAGACACGGCCGTGCCTAAGCCAAGCACGGCCGTGCCTCCCTGAAAAACTTCTAGAACGCTTTTTGGAGATAGTGGACGCGTTTTCTGATCAATTTGGCCACTTTGCGAATTAGGCACGGCCGTGCCTAATTCAAGCACGGCCGTGCCTGACTTTTTGCTGATATATACCCAAAGGAATGCTGCAGAACGCAGCAGAGGAGATTTTAGGGCCATTTTGGAGGCCCTTTGCAGCAGAGGAGATTTTAGGGCCATTTTGGAGGCCCTTTGAGCAGAGAAAAGCTGGAGAACTTGAGAGGAAGCTAGATTGAAGGCATAGATCAAGACAAGATCAAGAACAAGATCAATCATAGAGTTCTCTACTTCATCTTCTTCATTTGCTTGGGATTATGGTTGTATCTTTCCTCTTTAATCTTGTTTGTGCTATAATGGCCATGAGTGGCTAAACTATTTTCTAGGACAAGGATGAAACTCTCTATTTCCCTGTTATGAATTGTTGATTTGATTTTCTGTTGATCAAATTATTGTTCTTGATTCATTCTTGGTATGCTTAATGCTTGTGGTATGTTGCGCGCCATATTTACATGATTTTAGGCTTTAGATGAAGGATCGAAAGATGAAATCTAATTGCTTGATAATCCAGGAATTGAACTTAGGAATTAATGCCTAGACATAGGGTTAAGTCCTTCGAGGGTAAAACGGTTGTCATGAATCTTAATGGGTTAGAATTTGGATTAATTGCCATGAGAATAGGATTGATGAAGTTTTAACACGTTTTTAGTGCCAAGACATTGGGCTTTAAATAATTTAGGACAATTCGCCTTCAAGAACGTAATTTAACATTAACAGAGATATAATCACAATTTATTATAGGGGATAGTGTAGTGGATTCTGAGTCCTAGAGCTTTAATCCTTGCAGATATCATATTTTCTAGTTTTAATTGCTTACTTTGATATTTAATTCTTCGCATTAAATTAAATATAGCTTCACCATTATTTTTATATGCTTAAACAATCGAAATAGCCGTAAGAGTTAGTAATTAACCGATCCTCGTGGGAACGATATTTATTATACTACTTGTACGATCCATGCACTTGCGGAAATCACACAACAAGTTTTTGTACAGTCAAAGCACAATCGAGCAGTGATTGGGATAAAATTACTTTCAGGGGAAATCAGTATGGCCCCGACTCCATGCCCCAGTGAATTAGAAGCTCCGTCAAACAACAAAGTCCATTTTTATTTTTTCGAAGATTCTTCTTCTCCAAACAAAGCCATTATATCTTCATCAGGGAATTCACACTGCATAGACCCATAGTCCTCCACTGGTTGACTAGCTAAGAAATCTGCCAGAGCACTGTCTTTGACTGCTTTTTGGGTGACGTAGACAATGTCATAGTCTGATAGCAAAACTTGCCAACGTGCAATCCTCCCAATGAGGGCAGATTTTTCAAAGATGTACTTAATTGGGTCCATTTTGGATACTAACCAAGTGGTGTAACACAACATGTACTGCCTCAACCGGTGGGCCGCCCATGCCAAGGCGCAACACGTGCATTCCAACAATGAGTATTTTGCCTCACAGTTAGTAAATTTCTTACTCAAGTAATAGATGGCCTGCTCCTTTTTGCCGGTTTCATCGTGTTGGCCAAGTACACAACCCATGGATTCATCCAACACACTCAAATACATGATGAGAGGCCTTCCTGGCATTGGAGGTACCAAAACTGGGGGTTCTTGTAAATACTGCTTGATCTTCTCAAATGCTTCTTGACAATCCTCGTTCCATTCTACTGTCTGGTTTTTACGCAATAACTTGAAGATTGGCTCGCACGTTGCAGTCAACTGGGATATAAACCTAGCAATATAGTTCAGCCTCCCCAAAAATCCACGAACTTTTTTTTCAGTGCGAGGAGCTGACATCTCTATAATTGCTCGAACTTTTTCTGGATCAACTTCTATCCCTTTCTCGCTAACCACAAACCCCAAGAGCTTGCCTGATTTCACACCAAAAGTGCACTTAGCAGGATTCAATCTGAGCCTGAACTTTCTCAACCGCTCAAAGAGCTTTTGTAGATTAGTTATGTGATCTTCTTCTGTTTTTGACTTTGCAATCATATCATCCACATAAACTTCTATTTCTTTGTGCATCATGTCGTGGAACAACGCCACCATCGCTCTTTGATAAGTCGCTCCGGCATTCTTCAATCCAAACGGCATCACTTTATAGCAAAAA
This sequence comes from Ormosia emarginata, assembly GCA_029884605.1. Lineage (NCBI taxonomy): Eukaryota > Viridiplantae > Streptophyta > Magnoliopsida > Fabales > Fabaceae > Ormosia > Ormosia emarginata. The sequence continues at coordinate 51,009,530 of JAQQTP010000081.1, read as the reverse complement.
GTCCCCCACAGAGTGATGAATGTGGTCTTCTCCATATCTTCAGGTGCCATCTTGATCTGATTGTATCCTGAGAAACCATCCATGAAGGAGAAAAACGCATGTTGAGCAGTGTTGTCCACCAAAATATCAATGTGAGGTAAAGGAAAGTTGTCTTTAGGGCTGGCCCTATTCAAATCTCTATAGTCAACGCACATGTGCACTTTCCCATCTTTCTTCAGGACAGGTACGATATTGGCAACCCATCGAGGGTACTTTGTGACCGCAAGAAAACCTGCATCAAACTGCCTTTTGACCTCTTCTCTAACTTTTAGCGACATTTCTGGCTTCATTCGTCTCAACTTTTGCTTGACGGGAGGACATTCTGGTCTTAACGGCAATTTGTGCTCAACTATGCTAACATCCAGCCCCGGCATGTCTTGGTACGACCATGCAAAAATGTCACAATAATCAGATAGGAGCTTGACTAACTTGTTTCGCTCCTCTTCTTTCATGAAAATGCCAATTTTAACTTCTTTTTTATCATCTTCTGTCCCCAAATTAATCACTTCAATTGGCTCTTCATGGGGTTGAATCTCTTTGGCCTCTTGTTCTATTAATCTCATTAGCTCAGAAGAGGGCTCCCAATCGTCATCATCTTTATCAACATGATTAATGGGATGGTCAAAATTATACAATGGGGTCATAGCACTGTCATTTTCAAGAGAATCACTTTCAGATCTGCATTTATTGATGTCAAGACAAGTAAATGGTAAGGAATAAAAGCTAATGCAATGGTTGAACAGAAAAACTAGAAGGGAAGATAATTTGAAAATGCATTTTATTGATAGCAAATATTGAAAAGGAAACATGTGAGCCCGTTTTTACAACATATTTTCTTAAAGCCTTAGGCATAGCTATAGGGTTAGCATTACAGAATTACTTTGAATCAGTTTCAAAAGTCATGGGAAAATCGATAAATTTCTTGATAAAAGTATTTATGAAAAATAAAGAATCACCAACAAATCAAGAAGCCAATCGATGAATTTTGTTTACCGTTCGACCCGGATCCTACTATGGGAAGAAGTTCTTAAGGGTGTTGTGGAACCAAGAATGATTCAACTAAAGCTCTGATGTGTCAATTTTTGTTTACCCAATTTGTCCATGAGAATATCTATAGTAGGACATTCATTGCATCATCATGCATCCGTTACATCATGCATCATCCCAGGCATTACATGCACTGTCCTCAAGCTGCATTTTCATTGCATCATCCTACATCCATTGCATCAAGCATCAATTCAGGCATAAAAAAAAAGAGCAAAAGCCTTTTTGTAGCTTTTCGGGTCCCCGCGCCCATCGTCTTTTAATTTTCGGGTCCCCGTGCCCATCGTCTTTTAGTTTCCGGGTCTCCGCACCCATTTGTCTTTTCCTTTCTGGGTCCTCGCACCCATCGTTTCAAGTTTCCTGTCAAGCTTCGGCGGATACCCGACTCCGCAAGCTTTTTCTCTTTCCAGCTTTTTAAGTTTTCTGTCAAGCTTCGACGGGCACCCTACCCCGCAAGCTTTTTAAGTTTTCTGTCAAGCTTCGACGGGCACCCTACCCCGCAAGTTTTTTAAGTTTTCTGTCAAGCTTCGACGGGCACCCTACCCCGCAAGCTTTTTAAGTTTTCTGTCAAGCTTCGACGGGCACCCTACCCCGCAAGCTTTTTAAGTTTTCTGTCAAGCTTCGACGGGCACCATACCCCGCAAGTTTTTTTTTTTCTTTCTGTCAAGCTTCGACGGGCACCCTATCCCTCAAGCTTTTTACACTTTTGTCCAGCTTCGACGGATACCCGACTCCGCAGGCTTTTTACTTCGTTTTAATGACCTTTGTTTTTGCGTTAATCTGCTTTCTTAAAAAAAAAGAAAAAGAAAAAAAAGGGAAAAGGAAAAAACTTGTTGTGTGATTTCCGCAAGCGCACGGGTCGTACAAGTAGTAAAATAAAGATCATTCCCACGAGGATCGTTTGATTACCAACTCTTACGGTGATTTTGATTATTTAAGCAAACAGATACAATGATGGAAGCTAAATTGAAATCAAAATAAAATAAAAGCAATTAAACTAAGAAGAGAAATAAAAGCAATTAAACTAAGAAGAATTGAGATTCAACCATGGATAAAGACCTAGGACTGAGAATCCACTACAATATTCTCTATGCTAAATCGTTCATGTTCTTGAAGGCGAATCGTCCTAAATTATTTAAAGCCCAATGTCTTGGCACTAAAAACGTGTTAAAACCTCATCAATCCCATTCTCATGGCAATTAATCCAAGTTCTAACCCATTAAGATTCATGACATTCGTTTGACCCTCGAAGGACTTAACCCTATGTCTAGGCATTAATTCCTAAGTTCAATTCTTAGATTATCAAGCAATTAGACTTCTTCTTTCGATCCTTCATCTAAAGCCTAAAATCATGTAAATATGGCGCGCAACATACCACAAGCATTAAGAACACAAAGAATGAATCAAGAACAACAATAATCAATTCAACATAGATAAATAAAGAGTTTCATCCCAATTCTAGATAAAGGGGTTTAGCCACTCATGGCAATTAAAGCACAAACAAGAATAGAGATTAAAGAGACAACCATGATTCCAAAATAAGAGAAAAGGTAGAGAAAAAGAACATCAAAATGGTTGATCTTCAATGGCTCTTGATCTTGCCTCCCAAGCCCTTGCCTTAAATCCATGTACCTCTCAAACTCTTCTGCAGCTAATCCACCATTTCTGCCCCAGAGTTTCCTCCTTTAGGCTTCCTCTCTTGGGGACCCCTCTCCCCTTAGGACTTTTTTTCCCCTTTCCAGGAGCTCCCTTAGAGGGCTATCACTCACCTCTTCGGTTTCTCCCTTCCAGGGGACCTCCCTTGTGTTTCAGTAGCCTCCCCTACGCTCTGCATTGGCATCTTTACCGCTTGGGGACCCCTCTCCCCTTAGGACTTTTTTCCCCTTTCCAGGAGCTCCCTTAGAGGGCTGTCACTCACCTCTTCGGTTTCTCCCTTCCAGGGGACCTCCCTTGTGTTTCAGAAGCCTCCCCTTAGCTCTCTCACGTCCCCCTTCACTCCTCTCTCCCCCGTTCTCCTTTTCTGCAGCTTCCCTTTTATAAATATTTTTGGGGGGAGACACGGCCGTGTCTATTAGAGACATGGTCGTGTCTCATTACAAAACGCATAAAATCTGTCAGAAAACGCGTCTAAACAGTAAAATCCCGTGAGTGAACAGTATCCACACGGTCGTGCTTATATTAGGCACGGCCGTGCCTCATCAAAAGTCATCCAAAAATGCGTAAAAACAGTAGATCCGTGAGTGAACAGTGCTAACACGGCCGTGCTTGTGTTAGGAACGGCCGTGCTTAAATTCCAGAAGCTTTCCCAAGGTTAGACACGGCCGTGTGAGGGTCCAAGAATGCAAAAATCCACTTTTAGGAGAGACACAGCCGTGCTTGGATTATACACGGCCGTGTATATTGGAATTTCGCAAAGATGCCTTCATCAAAGTTGTAGATCTTTTTCTTAGCTTTCCAAGGACACCTAATTCGCCTCGTTTCGACTTTTGTAGCTCAAGTTATGCTCATTTTACCGCACAAAGGTCAAAAACTCTACGAATCTTGGCCGTATAAATTCTGAGCTCAACTCCATTGCAATAAATCCATCCAAAGCTTCGTAGATCTATGTCAAATCACCACTCTTGGACCTAAAAACATATAGAATGACTAATTTTGAGATAACAAGGATAAATAGAATAAATGTGACATAAATTCTAAATAAATCAATCAAAGCATCACAATTTATCCAATTTAAGGCTATAAAATACGGGCATAACAAATTCCCCCACACTAGAACTTTGCTTGTCCTCAAGCAAAGAATATGAATCAAAGTCAAGATCAAACTAAGCGTCAAGAAATAAGAATCAAGGGACAATCCACCATTTAAAAATAAAATAAAATTCAATTAAACATGGCAATCGAATCCAATCAAACAAGAAAATTCAGCACTTAATACAATTAGAGGTTTGAGTCTAGCATGCATCTCTTCTCTCTACCAAACAATTGAGATCACTCATCTTTCAATCTCTCAAGTGTTTAAGGGCAAAGAGATCACTCAAATTTCTCTCAACAAATGCATGACCATATGCTTGATTATTAATCTCATCTCCACTTTCAAGTTCACATACAAAACAAGAATCAGAAGGACTTCATCTGGTTGAAATGGGGCCAAGGGTAAAACAAATGGAGGGAAAAATAAATGAATGTAAAGAATATTTATGGGTGAAGCTATACAAAGCAGAATCAGGTTGAAAAGATTATCAATATAGCAATATGCACAAGGTCATTCCAACTAACTCTCATTATTCTTCACAAAAGATATATACATTTTTTTTTAACCCTTGAAGACATAAGTGACCTTTCAAGACTTTTCAATTAACACATTAGATGCTCCAAATAATCCAACCTGAATATCATCTGGATTTTCAAAGAAATCAATATCAGGCTCAATAGGGACAACTAATGGATTATTTTACAATGCAACTCTGGAAGTCAAGAAAGAAAGAAACCTAATTGCCTTCATCATGTCCAAGAATGTATGTGAACCATTAAAGTCTCAACAAGATATCAAAACAAGTTCTAGCATACAAAAATCAAGAGAAAACTCACTCTAGAAAGAAAATAGGATTCAGTTTATGATAAATTCAATCAATAAAGGCTCAAATCTCACTTTCTGGCTTAAGTTAGTAAAGAGAAATTAAATGCAAGCAGACAGGACTAATTTCCCAGATAAAGTGCTAAACTTTCTAGGCCGACATTCAATTGAAAAAGATTGCCTTACACAAAAATTTGGTATACAAAAAGAAAGAAAGAAAAAATTAGTTCATTAGTAGTGGATTCCCCTATCAAACAAATTCCAATCAGCTCAGAAATAATCAAGAAATTAAAACACAATTCCCGCAAGATTCAATGCAATAAGCAAGTGAAAAACGATTCTTCCCACATTTGAAAGAAACATTGCCCTTAATGTTTAAATAAGAGAAATAACAGTACAAAGGACAACGAAACTTCCCTGAAATTGCAAACTCAAGATTATGTAGGTGGTGGGAAAGGGTGGGAAAGGGTGGGGAAGGAGGCATGTAGCCATAAACTCGAACAACTGGTCTTCATGAGTAGCGATATATGGTCTGCGAAACGCATAAGAAAAACAAGCCAAAAACTAAAAATAACAAACCAAAAGTGAAAAACAATCAAACCAAAAACAAAAAAAATCAAACCAAGAAAAACAAAATGCAAGAATTAAATGCAAAGATAAATAAATTAAATAAAAGAGAAAAAAAAAAAAATTTTGATGGCCGACAACTATATACATCCCCCTACAAAGGCTCCGAACTCAAGGAGGCACTTAAGCCGACACAACATTGGCTAACTGCAAAATAAAATAAAATACAAAAGCAAAATGTTAATATCAAATTAAAAATGCTTAAATTAATCAAATTACCGCTCGTGTTAATATCAAAACGATCCCCAGCAACGACGCCAAAAAGTTGTTGTGTGATTTCCGCAAGCGCACGGGTCGTACAAGTAGTAAAATAAAGATCGTTCCCACGAGGATTGTTTGATTACCAACTCTTACGGTGATTTAGATTATTTAAGCAAACAGATACAATGATGGAAGCTAAATTGAAATCAAAATAAAATAAAAGCAATTAAACTAAGAAGAGAAATAAAAGCAATTAAACTAAGAAGAATTGAGATTCAACCATGGATAAAGACCTAGGACTGAGAATCCACTACAATATTCTCTATGCTAAATCGTTCATGTTCTTGATGGCGAACTGTCCTAAATTATTTAAAGCCCAATGTCTTGGCACTAAAAACGTGTTAAAACCTCATCAATCTCATTCTCATGGCAATTAATCCAAGTTCTAACCCATTAAGATTCATGACATTCGTTTGACCCTCGAAGGACTTAACCCTATGTCTAGGCATTAATTCCTAAGTTCAATTCTTAGATTATCAAGCAATTAGACTTCTTCTTTCGATCCTTCATCTAAAGCCTAAAATCATGTAAATATGGCGCGCAACATACCACAAGCATTAAGAACACAAAGAATGAATCAAGAACAACAATAATCAATTCAACATAGATAAATAAAGAGTTTCATCCCAATTCTAGATAAAGGGGTTTAGCCACTCATGGCAATTAAAGCACAAACAAGAATAGAGATTAAAGAGACAACCATGATTCCAAAATAAGAGAAAAGGTAGAGAAAAAGAACATCAAAATGGTTGATCTTCAATGGCTCTTGATCTTGCCTCCCAAGCCCTTGCCTTAAATTCATGTACCTCTCAAACTCTTCTGCAGCTAATCTACCATTTCTGCCCCAGAGTTTCCTCCTTTAGGCTTCCTCTCTTGGGGACCCCTCTCCCCTTAGAACAAGATCAATCATAGAGTTCTCTACTTCATCTTCTTCATTTGCTTGGGATTATAGTTGTATCTTTCCTCTTTAATCTTGTTTGTGCTATAATAGTCATGAGTGGCTAAACTATTTTCTAGGACAAGGATGAAACTCTCTATTTCCTTATTATGAAATGTTGATTTGGTTTTTTGTTGATGAAATTATTGTTCTTGATTCAAAAAAAAAAAAAAAAAAAAAAAAAAAAAAAGAAAAAAAAAAAATTGTATATATTTTTTGTGAAGAATAATGAGAATTAGTTGGAATGACCTTGTGCATATTGCTATATTGATAATCTTTTCAACCTGATTCTACTTTGTATAGCTTCACCCATAAATATTCTTTACATTCATTTATTTTTCCCTCCATTTGTTTTACCCTTGGCCCCATTTCAACCAGATGAAGTCCTTCTGATTCTTGTTTTGTATGTGAACTTGAAAGTGGAGATGAAATTAATAATCAAGCATATGGTCATGCATTTGTTGAGAGAAATTTGAGTGATCTCTTTGCCCTTAAACACTTGAGAGATTGAAAGATGAGTGATCTCAATTGTTTGGTAGAGAGAAGAGATGCATGCTAGACTCAAACCTCTAATTGTATTAAGTGCTGAATTTTCTTGTTTGATTGGATTCGATTGCCATGTTTAAATGAATTTTATTTTATTTTTAAACGGTGGATTGTCCCTTGATTCTTATTTCTTGACGCTTAGTTTGATCTTGACTTTGATTCATATTCTTTGCTTGAGGACAAGCAAAGTTCTAGTGTGGGGGAATTTGTTATGCCCGTATTTTATAGCCTTAAATTGGATAAATTGTGATGCTTTGATTGATTTATTTAGAATTTATGTCACATTTATTCTATTTATCCTTGTTATCTCAAAATTAGTCATTCTATATGTTTTTAGGTCCAAGAGTGGTGATTTGACATAGATCTACGAAGCTTTGGATGGATTTATTGCAATGGAGTTGAGCTCAGAATTTATACGGCCAAGATTCGTAGAGTTTTTGACCTTTGTGCGGTAAAATGAGCATAACTTGAGCTACAAAAGTCGAAACGAGGCGAATTAGATGTCCTTGGAAACCTAAGAAAAAGATCTACAACTTTGATGAAGGCATCTTTGCGAAATTCCAATAGACACGGCCGTGTCTAATCCAAGCACGGCCGTGTTTCTCCCAAAAGTGGATTTTCGCATTCCTGGACCCTCACACGGCCGTGTCTAACCTTGGGAAAGCTTCTGGAATTTAAGCACGGCCGTTCCTAACACAAGCACGGCCATGTTAGCACTGTTCACTCACGGATCTACTGTTTTTACGCGTTTTTGGATGACTTTTGATGAGACACGGCCGTGCCTAATATAAGCACGGCCGTTCGGGTACTGTTCACTCACGGGATTTTACTGTTTAGACGCGTTTTCTGACAGATTTTATGCGTTTTGTAATGAGACATGGCCATGTCTCTAATAGACACGGCCGTGTCTCCCCCCAAAAATGTTTATAAAAGGGAAGCTGCAGAAGAGGAGAACGGGGGGAGAGAGGAATGGAGGGGGACGTGAGAGAGCTAAGGGGAGGCTACTGAAACACAAGGGAGGTCCCCTGGAAGGGAGAAACCGAAGAGGTGAGTGACAACCCTCTAAGGGAGCTCCTGGAAAGGGGAAAAAAGTCCTAAGGGGAGAGGGGTCCCCAAGAGAGGAAGCCTAAAGGAGGAAACTCGGGGCCAGAAATGGTGGATTAGGCTGAGAAGAGTTTGAGAGGTACATGGATTTAAGGCAAGGGCTTGGGAGGCAAGATCAAGAGCCATTGAAGATCAACCATTTTGATGTTCTTTTTCTCTCTTTTCTCTTATTTTGGAATCATGGTTGTCTCTTTAATCTCTATTCTTGTTTGTGCTTTAATTGCCATGAGTGGCTAAACCCCTTTATCTAGAATTGGGATGAAACTCTTTATTTATCTATGTTGAATTGATTATTGTTGTTCTTGATTCATTCTTAGTGTTCTTAATGCTTGTGGTATGTTGCGCGCCATATTTACATGATTTTAGGCTTTAGATGAAGGATCGAAAGAAGAAGTCTAATTGCTTGATAATCTAAGAATTGAACTTAGGAATTAATGCCTAGACATAGGGTTAAGTCCTTCGAGGGTCAAACGAATGTCATGAATCTTAATGGGTTAGAACTTGGATTAATTGCCATGAGAATGGGATTGATGAGGTTTTAACACGTTTTTAGTGCCAAGACATTGGGCTTTAAATAATTTAGGACGATTACCTTCAAGAACATGAACGATTTAGCATAGAGAATATTGTAGTGGATTCTCAGTCCTAGGTCTTTATCCATGGTTGAATCTCAATTCTTCTTAGTTTAATTGCTTTTATTTCTCTTCTTAGTTTAATTGCTTTTATTTTATTTTAATTTCAATTTAGCTTCCATCATTGTATCTGTTTGCTTAAATAATCGAAATCACTGTAAGAGTTGGTAATCAAACGATCCTCGTGGGAACGATCTTTATTTTACTACTTGTACGACCCGTGCGCTTGCGAAAATCACACAACAAGTTTTTGGCGTCGTTGCCGAAAATCACACACCAATTCTCCCACTTGAAGATTTGATTGAGTCAATCATATCTTCACACCACTCTTTCTATCTTGTCATTCCATGTTGCTTACGTTTCTGATAGGCCATAGGAGGATCGACACCAAATAAACTTGTCAGTGTTAATTGACTTTGTCATAACATCTACTAGGTTGTCTTTGGTGTGAATCTTCTGCATATCCACACTCCCTTCTTCTACTACTTCTCGAACAAAGTGATACTGGATACCTATGTGCTTTGTCCTTGAATGAAAAGCTGGATTTCTTGCAATATGGAAGGCAAGGCACTTGACTGTCACAATACACAGTAATTATCTGCTGCTTGTGCCCGAGTTCTTCCATTAACCTTTTAATCCAAATAGCTTCCTTACAAGCTTGGGTAGCTGCCATGTATTCAGCTTCTGTAGTAGACAGAGCTACAACAGTCTGTAACTTGGATAACCAGCTGACCGCTCCTCCTGTAAGTGTGAACACATAACTAGTAGTAGATTTTCTTTTATCAAGATCACCTGCAAAATTTGAATCAACATATCCCTTGACAACAAACTCTGATCCTCCAAAACATAATGCAGCACCTGAGGTCCCTTTAATATATCTTAGGATCCTCTTAACAATATTCCAATGCTCTTTACCAGGATCTGCCATAAAACGACTGACCGCTCCCACTGCTTGTGCAATGTCTGGTCTTGTACATATCATAGCATACATAAGGCTTCCCACTGCTGATGCATACGGTACTCGAGACATTTCTATCCTCTCTGCTTCACTGCTAGGACTCATACTTGAGGATAATTTGTAATTGACAGGAAGTGGGGTAGAGACTGGCTTACAATCTTGCATATTGAAGCGCCGCAAGATTTTCTTCAAATAGTTCTTTTGAGAAAGCCAAATCTTCCTATCTTTTCTGTCTCGGTGAATTTGCATCCCTAAAATCTTGTTTGCTGGTCCCAAGTCCTTCATATCAAACTCCCTAGCCAATTGTGCCTTCAATTCTTGGACTCGAACTTTGTTGGGGCCTACCACCAACATGTCATCCACGTACAACAACAAAATGATAAAATCATCATCACCAAACCTCTTGTAATATGTACAATGGTCTGAACTCAGTCTGTTGTATTTGAGGCTAATAATGAAGGAATCAAATCTCTTGTACCAACACCTTGGCGCCTGCTTTAGACCGTACAGAGATTTGGTTAACCTGCAAACCAAGTTTTCTTTTCCTTGTTCTTTAAAACCTTCTGGTTGGAGCATATATATCTCCTCTTCAAGTTCTCCATGAAGAAAAGCAGTTTTCACATCTAATTGTTCAAGATGTAAATCAAATGCAGCACACATAGCTAGGACTACTCTGATAGTAGTAAGTCTGACAACCGGAGAGAATATCTCATTGAAATCAATTCCTTCTTTCTGAGCATACCCTTTGACCACCAGCCTTGCACGATATCGTTCCACTTGATCGTTGCCATCTCTTTTGATCTTATAGACCCATTTGTTACCAATGGCTTTCCGTCCCTTTGGAAGTTCAACAAGTTCCCATGTCTTGTTTCTATGTAGGGCTTCCATTTCTTCTTGCATTGCTGCCATCCATCCATAGAAAGCTTCGAACTACTCACACCTCCTGAAAGGTCGACGGCTCTCCTTCTTCTGTTAGAAGACAATATGCATCGTGGCTTGCCATAACATAATCTGAGTGCCATAATGGTGCTCTTATCTGACGAGTTGATCGCCGAACTTCTGTATCATTGGCCTCATATGGTTCTTGTTCCTCGTGCTCTGGTTCTTGTTCGCTCGGAGGAATCTTCTTCTCCAAATTTTCTATCTATCCGTACCGTAGTAGTCTCTTTCAAAGTGTCATCTTCTTCTTGTTCTCTTTGCAGTTCATTTTCTCAAATATCACATCTCTCCTGACAATAACCTTGTGGGCAGTGGGATCCCACAGGCGATACCCCTTAACACCGTCAGCATAACCCAAGAATATGCATTTCCTGGATTTTGGATCCAGCTTCGTTCTTTCTTGGGAATTGTACATCACATATGCAGGACATCCGAACACATGAAGATAAGAATAATCTGCTGGTTTTCCATTCCACATCTCCATTGGTGTCTTTAAACCAATTGCAGTTGATGGCGACCGATTTATCACGTAACAGGCGGTTTTGACTGCTTCTGCCCAGAAAGACTTGGCTAGACCTGCAGTTCGCAACATAGCTCTTGTTCTTTCTAGGAGAGTTCTATTCATCCGCTCTGCTACACCATTTTGCTGAGGTGTGTATGCAACAAGAACCGCTTTTAATACCCTCTTGCTTGCAAAATGTGAGAAAATTGCCATCTGTATATTCTCCTCCATTGTCTGTCCTCAAGCACTTGATCCTCTTTCCGGATTCAAGTTCTACTCTTGCTTTAAAGTCTTTGAAGATTGGAAGCACATCTGACTTCTTCTTGATTGGGTACACCCATAATCTCCTAGAGAAATCATCAATGAATGATACAAAGTATTTTGCTCCTCCTAGGGACATTTCTGGTGACTCCCACACATCAGAATGAATCAAGTCTAGTATGCGCTTGCTTCTAGCAGTTGATCTATCAAACTTTAATCTATGCTACTTGCTTGTAACACAGTGCTCACAAAGAGGTAAGTTTACCGATTTGAGCCCGGGAAGGAAATCACGTTCCGTGAGAATCTTCAAACCACGTTCCGACATATGGCCTAATTTGCGATGCCACATTATCGTTGATTTTTCTTGGCCTGCTAATGCAACTGATGCATCTGCCTTTTGTAGTGTATCTCCCACAAGCATGTATAGATTTACCGCAATTTTTTCTGCTTTCATCACCACTAGAGCACCTTTAACAATCTTCAAGATCCCACCTTCAATATGAGTCTTGCACCCGAGGTCATCCAATTACCCAATAGACAATAAATTCTTCTTTAAACCTTTCACATGTCGTACCCCTTGAATTGTGCCAACAGTACTATCGTGAAATTTTATTTTGACAGTACCAAATCCAGCAATCTCCAAGGCATGATCATTTCCCATGAATACAGATCCTTCTGAGATAGGTTCATAAGTACTAAACCAATCTCGTTGTGAAGTCATGTGCCATGTTGCTCCTGAATCCATAATCCATACATCATTGAGATGTTTTCCGCCTTTGGAACCAATTGCTACTTCGCTGTAAAGGATTTCTCCATCATCAGAGGTACTCGCAACACATCCTTGAGATGTTGTTGCTTCAGGAGCTTTATCTGCATTTTTCTTGTTGTGCCAACAATCTTTCTTCAAGTGTCCTCTCATGCCACAAAGGTAGCATTTGAAGTTCTTCCTTCTTCGTGATTTTGATCTACTCTGATTTCGGCTCCCACTAGAGCCACGTTCCGTTGATCTTCCTCTCATCATCGACAAAGCCTCTGGTATCTTGCTGTGAGCTTTCCAATCTGTCTTCCTTGTTCTTCCGCCTGGATTCTTCTTCAAGAATAGCAAGAAGAACGTCATCAAATCGAAGATTATCAGCAACATTATTATTTGTTATGTTGATGATGAGTTGATCATAAGAGTCAGGTAGACTTTGAAGTAGAAGCTCTGCACGTTCATTTTCTACCATGTTGTATTCTGATGCTGTAAGCTGAGAAAATAACGTGTTCAGATTGTTGATGTGATCCGGTACTGTCATGGATTCACTCATTCGAAGTGTATAAAGCCTCCTTTTTAAGAATATTCGGTTATGAAGTGACTTGACCTCGTACAATTTGGTGAGAGCATCCCAAATCTCCTTCGCCGTCCTTTTTTCTGCAACACTTGACAAAACTGAATCTGCCAAAGCTAGATGCAGGTTGCCAACAGCATTGTCATCCATCTCCTTCCACTTGTCATCAGGTATCCCAGTGAGTGTGCCTTCAATTCTTTGCTAAGCAATTGTCCTTCCTCAAGATTGCCTTTATCTTCAGTTTCCATAAGGAGAAATTACTCCCATTGAACCTCTCAATCTCATATTTTGTCGCCATGGTTTTACACCAAATAATTTTCAACTAAACCGGTTTGCACTATTTCACCGTGAATAGTACCGTATACGTGAACAGTATTGTACGTATTACCGTATACTAGAACAAATCCAGTATGCGTTAACAATCACTGTAAAAGTATACAACTACACGTATGAATAGTCACCGTGAATAGTACCCACAGCGTGAATAGTATCGTATTCTGGAATAGTGACCGTAGACCGTGAATAGTGTACCAGGCAAGTTCCCAGGAAAGAGAGGTGAGTCACTAATGGACACGCTTAAATACCAAGTCTTTCCTAGCCAGAACTTTTCTAGACATACACTCCCACACTACCACACTTTAATTCCAGCAACAAGAATAATCCTTTTCTGATGTGGAAGATCAGTCAATACTGCGACCACAGAGCATACTAAGAATTTTCTTCTGACCCTTGCACCGTAGTAACCGAGATCTCTGATACCACTGTTGGGTACCAGAGTTATAGAAAACAATATCACGCAACTAAAATAGAGTTGAGAAAAGAGGAACTGACACACAATATTTAACGTGGAAAACCCCCTTTAATGATGAGGGAAAAACCACGGACAAGAGTAGAAAAAGTTTTTACTATGAGGAAGAAATTACAACTTCTCTTGTAATTACAAGGAAGCTACATAGAAGAAGATGAGTATTTTGGGATGGATAAAACTAATGGAGGAGTCTTTATTTATAAGAGAACCTCCTCCACAAATGCTAACAACCCACCAATGTGGGACTAAAATTACAACAGGGTCGGGGTCGTGGGTTTGCTTGACATGGGAGACACTGACAAAGGCCCACCACGGCGTTGTTTTATGTGCTTCTTCGCGTGCGGTTTGGTGGCATTTCCGTAGAGCCACTGCTACTCTTTCATTGAATATAGTTAGTTGGCTTCATGCTTGATTCCATTGTTTCTCACACCCAAAATGAAGTGTGATGGGTGGCGTTGGTGTTTGTCATTGATGGCTTATCTCCAAGGTCATGAAAAACAAAGGCACCTAGAGTTCACAATGGCCGTGGTGGTCTCTGCTGCATGAAGACTATGAGTCTGGTGGCTAAGTGGTAACTCTGATGATGGTTTACAGAGAGGTGCAATGGGTCTTAAGTGAGTGGTTATGTGGGTTTAATGGTTCAATTAGAGGTTTGATGAAAATGAGTTATGTGTGAATGGATTGGAAAGTATAGATCTTCATGGGTTGAGTTGTTGTAACAGTGGTAATTTTGAAAGTTTTGGGTAACTTGAAGGCTAATCACTTGATCTTCATAGTATAGATCCTCATGCTCTGGTACTGGTAGAGGTTCTAGTTGTCGCTCAGTTTCCAACCTGTCCAACCTTCTATTAATAATTGACGTCTGATCTTGCATAGTCTTGGCCATTGTCATTAATGTCTCGGCCATGTTATGACCCTCACCAGAAGAATTCTCATTTCCTCTAGTATTACGCCTAGGAGAAGTCATACTATCCTGCACATACAACACATCAAATATCGAGTTGATTAGTCTCAATATAACGTATTAATACAACAGTAGTTAATAACCTCCAACAAAAAAGCAAGTTAAGCAAACATCTCACATAAGAGACAAGAAATGCACAACACACAGAAAAACTATTAACATATCTATGCATAGTCAGTCCATACCCCGGCTCAATAGGATAAATTGCTCTGATACCGTAATGTAACACTCTAAGATAGATATCTCGATATAACTAACATACATAAAAATATACAGTATTAGATATGTTACTTTTATACTATCTAACATACTAATCCCATATCATTCCCGAAAAATTAATATAGAGAGCCACGATAAACCAAAGTCATACATATATACATCAAGAGCCTCTACGGGCACATGTAATATATACAACATATATATATATATATATATATATATATATATATATATATATATATATATATATATATATCATAATAAAATATACACAAGAGTCGTGTGGAAAACATAAAAATTAAAACTATCTAGTCTCGTAACTCTAACTTCTTTTCCTTCTTTTTCTTTATCATACATACTAAGTAGTTATTTTCATTGTGAAATAACTCTAAAAGTGTCTTAACACACTTAAGAAAGTATATAGGAAAGATCTCAACTAGTATTGAACCTCAAAATATCAAGAATTCAATCCTTGGAAATTCAGGAGCTCACGCCGCAACGGCGCCTTCCTCACGCTACGACACCCTGCTCTTGGGAAAAAGGCTGGAATGCTAGTTTTGCTAGTTTTCATATCAAACCGCGGCGTAACTATGTCACGTCGCAGCGTGTTGCTCTCTGTCTGATACTGATAACTGAACCTAAGCCTCACGCGCCGCGGCGCGCAACATCTGGGCCACGACATGAGTAGCAAAAACCACAATCTGCATAATTTCGCTAAAACGGTTGCTATTCCATTGGAACATAACCCACATTCAACCATTCTAAATTGGTTTCTATGTGATTTCTAGCATCACAAACAACCTTAAAATATATTGTAATACTCAATTATATAATTAACTCACTTAGGTAGGAATTTATGACAAAAATCACCATTTCACTAACCTAACTTATAGGTTTCCATCTTAAGGAACCAACTCCCTTGTTTGATAACCAAACCCAAGCCTCTTGCATTCAATAAGCAAAACAAACTCATATCACTCAAAGAAGACAAGTTCTAGCAAGAAAATAAATTTTTGCTCTTTAAAACTCATTTTCTCCATCTAATGACCTAACATCCAACTTAGAGAGGATGAAGAAAAATAAAGAGTTTTTGGTTAAAAACCCCTACCTTAACACTTTGATGATGATGGTGGATGAATCTCACACTTTGGCCTTCCCTTTCCTTCTCTTTTCCTCTTCCTCTTTAGTTTTCTCCTCTTTGCTTTCCCTGCTCCTTGTTGTTGTTTTGGCCATGAGAAACATGAGAGAATGAGTGAAAGGAGTTTGAAATATCATGGAATAAAAGTCAAAAAAAGGGGGTTGGTCATAAGTGACTTATTCACTTAAGATATTTCACTAATTCATCTTGATCTGCTAAGAATACTTAGATTTAGCTGAATTAAGTTTTTCAACTTCCATCAACTTTAAAATAAATACTAAGATTCATTAAAAATATTGTTTCTCCAATGCCATCATTTTTCATATCTACTGCTAGTCAATCGTGCATTAAACACACAACCAGTATGCCTAAAAATACCAAATTAACTCTGATTATTCTCAAATTTTAACTATATCCTTTTCCAGTCATTTGTGACTTAAAAACAAGTTCTCTAGAGTTATTTCCCTCAAATTAGCTACTTATGCTACTATATGAGTCATTTTAAGCTACTTTTCAACTTTTGGGTTGCAACTAAGTGCCTATATGAACTCAGCTTATCACAAAACTTATATGACATGTTATACAAGTATAATAGTACATATGAGACTATATATATAAGCCTAACATGTTTTTAGGATGTTACAGGATGCAAAACTATGACTTAGTTCCCCTCCTCCCTTATTTATAGGGAATAAATGCAATAAATGTGACCTACTAACAGGGGCAAAATTGTTCAAACACATTAAATTGAAATAATGATGAGGCGCGTAGCCCCAAGCCACCTGATGAACACAGATGAATCATCGCCCGCCACATGGCTAAAAGGCTGCTGGTGCGCAAGCAAAAAGACGTTTGCACAACAACTGAAGTGTTTCAAGTGAGCCAAGCTTCACACCCGTATAAGATCACGATCACTCCACCACATAATTCGACCATGGAGATCCAAGTCCCCTGGCAACAGATGTTAACTTCGAGACTCACAAAGGGTCTGTACTCGAGGTGAACCTCATGATATCGAACTCTGACTTGTGGTACCATTTGAATACAACCATCATAAGTCACAAATCTCAACAACGTCGGCCTAGAACCCTAGTGAGTTCAGAGCTTTGATGGTGATCAGAGTATCAACCTGGGCGCAATGATCCGTATTGGATTCTAGGCCCAATAGCTAGAGGATATGTGACCCATCTCCCTCGGCAAAGGGAATTATCTCAAAAGGAACCCATCACAAGCCAAATTGCAAGACTAGGAAGCTGTGAGGAAACCTCCCCTTATTGCTGTAACACCCCAAAATTTACTTTTCTACTATCAGAATTCATTCTAAAAATATTTATGATTTTCTGGAATTTTCTTGGAATTTTCTGAGAGTGCGGAATATTTTAATATATTTCTCGTTTTACGTGTGTACTGAGCGGAACCGGAGAAATGAGACATTTTCTCTGAGAACCTTGAACTATGGAAACGTCGACGGGAGATCTTACTAAACCCGAGGCCAGACACAGTTTACAAGGTTTCACATTTTTTGAAAAATCTTAAAATGAGATAATAAAATACTGTGAGGAATTTATCCGTCAGATTTGTAGTGCTGACTTCTACCAACTATAACTATTGACTAATAAATAATAACATGTATTAATAATATTATCACATTATTAAAAATCTAAATTTTGTATCACATCTATTAGTTTTAATTTCAAAAGAAAGATTAAATTTAATCCAAGCTTATTATGGGAAGCTTCCTAGCAATTTTCCCTTGCAACATATTTTTCTCTCTCTTTTTTTTTCACTCTTCTACTACAGAGACACTACAAGGGGGAGTCCAAATATTTCCTTCCATTACTTTCATATTTCACTCATTTCTCTACACCCAAATACCCATTTCTCTCTTTTTCTCTCTTTTTCTCTCTTTTTCTCTCTTCTTCTTCTCTCCACCGAACACACACATACCATCACATTGGAAGACCAACTTCCTCATTTGCCAAACTAATCATATTTTCTTGTTCCTTCCACCCTTTCAAAACTATTCTCCTTAGTTGTTATCTCTTGGTTCTTCTTCTTCTTCTTCCATTTCTCTTCCACCATTAAAGCTAAAGCTTGGAGCTTTAAGGTAAAGTCTTCAACTTTCTTCCATTTCCTTGCTATTTTCGTTTTCTCTTGGCCACCTTGGTGACCAAGAACCTATTTTTCATGGTTGAGTGAATATTGTGGTGATCACTCACATTGGAGTTTTTCTTGAAGGAGGAGAAACGAAAATCTAAGACAAGAAGGAGTAGCACATTGTGTTGTTTTCCATATAGGTAAGAGGGAGATGATCTTTTTCAACCAACCTTGGTAGTAAGGGAATGTCTTGTATGTGTATTGTTGTTGATTTTTGAATCTATGTATAAAGTTCTTTCATTTTTATGTTGTTCTTGATGATAAAGTATTTTATTGGGTTTGTATGATTTAATTGATGCCTCTTGCATGGTTTGAAGGTGTATTTGAGTATTTTGTTGATTAAATATGATGAGGAATGGTTTGGTTGAGTTAGAGGACCTGAGAACTCTGTTTTCTGCAAGTTTACGCGTGGTAATCGATTACCAAGCTCTTAAAGATGCAAAATCGTGATTCTGGATATCTGGTAATCGATTACATCTGGTATGTAATCGATTACAGAGATTCTGTTTAGCTTGTAATCGATTACCAGATGAGTGTAATTGATTACCAAGCCTCTGATGTCACGAAATAGTGCTTCTGGGAATCACGTAATCGATTACAATTTGTGGGTAATCGACACGAAGGTTCGTCTCAATTGGTAATCGACACACGGTTGTGTAATCGATTACAAGGTGCCTTGAAGTTACGAAACGTGATTCTGGAATCACGTAATCGATTACAATGAGATTGTAATCGATTACATGAGGTTCTGTTTCTCAGGTAATCGATTACAAGGGTGCTGTAATCGATTATCAAGACCAAAAATGAGATTTTTGAGCTGGAAATGATTGAGATAATGGTTCTTTATCCTTTGTAACTCAAACATAACCTAAAGACCCTGGATTTAAGGATTTTGCTTTACTAAATTGTGTTAGAAATGTGCATTCACCCCAATAGGGAAGAAATGATTTTGAATATGGAATCCTTGGATCCATGATATGGAAATTATGGTATGTGTGCAATGAGGAATGTATGTTGATGCTGAGAATTATTGATGTAGTACTCATTGAGATGAGAATGATGATGTGCCATCGAGGCAATGTTTTAAATAAATGTATTGATTGATATGTCATGTTGGGCATTGAATATTGCTTATGTGCCATTGAGGAAAGGCTTATGCTGAATGCATCATTGATGAACATACATGATTGGACATTATGTCATCATGCATGCGTATTGTCCGTGGGACATTGTTGAGAAGGCTATGTTGCCTAGGAGTTTGAATAACACCTATGTGCGGGTGCGAATAGACTAAGCGTAGGTGTCATATGTTGTTGACCCTGGGGCCGTCGGGGTGTGGGTGTCTCACAATAGACAGTGGTAGCTCCACTGGGGCCGTGGGATAGACCAGTGCAACACACCGACGATCCTGCCTGAGAGCTGTCCTATGTCGCGATCAACTGTCGAGGTGCCATGTGTGAGCCATTTTGCGCAAATGTTTTTATGTGATGAGCACACTATATTTTTAAGGCTAACGATACACTGGCATTACTCCTTGATCATTCACTCTGAAAATGTTTATGTCTAGCTCCATGAAGTAAGAACTTTGGTACCCTTGTTGCATTGTGAGTTGTCAGTCACATGGTCCATTGAGCATTCATGATTGGATAATGTACTTATTATTATGACTGTGATATGTATCTGATTCTTGGTAATACTGATGTTGCTAGTTGGCTATGGATGATATTAATTATTGTTCCTTGTTGCTTTACTCTCATTGATTGCTTTCATGTATTACTGTGCTTGTACGTATTGACTGTGTCTTATGTGGGCGTTCGACGCCATTTATTTTCTTGCTGCCTTGTTGGTACTGAAAGCTGGGAATCTCGCCTCTTTCGGTACTTTTCTCTATTTTGTATCTTGGTTGAATCGTATGCTCTATAGAAGACACTCGTGAGGAAAACAAGGAAGCTACTGAGTTTCAAGGTTTCTGGCCTTATCTCGATTAATACCGAAGTTGCTGAGAATGTCTTTTCACCCTCGTGGATTTTTTGGTTACGTGCGGATCAACTTTCATGGTGGTCCGGATTGCTGGCATATCAACGTGCAGACTGACCGCTATGTGTACCACGGCGAATTGACGGTGTCTTTGGCATGGGGACGCTACACTGCTTCTATTTTTGACTTTCATACTTTTGTATGGTTGGAGTTTTATATGCCTGTAAGAGATATGTGGGCGGATATGTACTATACCCCATGTGACGACTTTTTCCTGTCTACTGCTCGGGATCCTACCCGTTGTTCTGTCGTCCCGATGGATGTCTCGTCGGACGACGAGGACCCTGAAGAGGATCCATCTACGGTTCCTTTTTATTCCAGGCAGTCTTAGGGTTGGTTGTAAATTGATGGCTACTGATGGTTGTCCGTTTATTTTTTTGAGGGAGCCTGACGTACTACTGGATTGTGGGTAGATATATTTGTATCTCTTGGGGTAGGTACACATTTTGCTTTTTGTATATCTCTTTTTAGAAATGTAATTTAAACAGACTTGTAATTATGGTACAAAGTATGTAACTATCTATATTGTATATGGTTGTATGTTTCATTACAAGTTGATTTCTCTTTGACGTTTTTGATAAGAAGCTTTATATGAAGGAGGAACTTTTAATTTTAACTCAATCACGCGGTATATTTACAAACAGGCGTGTACGTATATTGATGGAAGTTTTGACCGGAACTATGCTAAGCAAAAAAAAATGCTCAAATTTTTCGTATTTCATCTTTTGGGTCGTTTCACTATGATGTGATGTTCTTTCTTCTCACTCGTTGTGATACAAGGGGGAAAAAGGAGCGTTACACTGTCTTGGTATCAGAGCTCCTGGTTATGTTTCTTTTGGGTCGTGTGGTTTTGGACTGTCTTGTTTGTGCTGTGTCATTCTCTGTGATTTTGTTGTTTGGTATTCAAATGAATATATCTGACTTTCTCTGCGTTTTGCGTAGTCTAATCTGAGAAGGAACAATGGCTCGTTGAGGCGATATGACTACTGCCATAGAGGCAATACAGAAGATGGCCGAGGCAATGTTACAGCAGAACCAGTAGACAGCTCAACAACAGGCTAGGGCTGCACAACAGCTAGAGGCTACAGCGGATGTTCAGAATTTGGAAGGATTTCGTCGCGCTAATCCTCCACAGTTTAAAGGGGAGTATGACCCGGAGAAAGCTACATTGTGGATTCAAGAGTTGGAGAAAATATTCACGGGTATGAATTGTGCTGATGATAGGAAGGTGACCTATGCCGCATACATGCTGATGGGAGATCCGAACATTGGTGGACGGGAGAACAAAGGCTGCACGCAAGTGCGAACAGCAGTGATAACTGGGAAGTGTTCAAAGAAAGGTTCTTGAATAAATATTTTCCTGAAAGTGCCGGACACGCAAAAGAAATGGAATTTCGAGATTGCGACAGGAGGCATGACTGTGAGCGAATACGCCGCCAAGTTTGAGAACTTGTCCAGATTTTCAGCCTATTTTCAACTTCAGCCCAATGAAACGTGGAAGTGTCGGAAGTTTGAGGAAGGCCTGGGGCATGATGTGAAGAAAATCGTGATAGCTTTGAAGATCACTCAATTTTCTGAGCTACTCGACACTTGCTGCCGATTGGAAAGTGTGGAACAAGAACGTGAGGCAAGAAACAGAAACTTTGGGCCCGTTCGGTCCCAAAGAGGAGGTGGTGGTAACGCGAGTCGTTATCAAAAGAAGCCTTATTCCAGACCCTCTGGAAGCCAACAACCGCAAAAATTTCAAGGAGGAAGTCCAACTGGAAGCCCGGCAAGGATGGGTCAGAATGCTACGACTACTCCGAGATGCATGAAGTGCGGGAAGTAGCATTTCAACAGGGACTGCACAATCAAAGGAATTATTTGCTTTCGGTGCAGGAAACCTGGTCACGTTTCTCGAGATTATAACCAGACCAAGGCGGAACCATCCGTAAATGCTGCTAAGACTTCTAAACCACAAGTTGGAGGCAGAGTCTACACCCTGAGTGGTGTTGAGGCCTCTGAATCCGAGGATCTGATACAAGGAGAAGGTATCATTGAAGGTAATCTTTTAATTGTGCTGTATGACTCCGGTGCTACTCATTCTTTCATTTCACATGACTGTGCGAAAAGACTTGGATTGCCTGTGTCTTCCTTACCTTTCGATTTGACTGTTTCGACTCCTACTGCAAAACCTGTAGTCACTACTAAGGTGTGTCTAGGTTGTCCTTTAATAGTGGAAGGTCGAGTCTTTTCTGTCGACTTGATCTGTTTACCATTATCCCAACTAGACGTGATATTAGGAATGGACTGGCTATCTGCCAACCATGTTTTGTTAGACTGTTCCAGAAAAATAATAGTTTTCCCTTTGGATGAGGATTCTAGATTTTTGACCGCCAACCAAGTGAAAGCTTTCCTGAAAGAAGGAGCTCGAGGATACATGCTGTTATCTTCTTTGAAAGTTGAGAGTGAAGTTGATGTGGACGCAATCTTTGTTGTTCGAGATTTTCCTGAGGTTTTCCCTGACGATGTACCTGGTTTGCCACCGGAACGTGAGGTCGAGTTTGCTATCGACTTGCTACCTGGAGCTGGCCCTATTTCTATGGCGCCTTACCGTATGGCACCAGCAGAACTCGTGGAACTTAAGAAGCAGTTGGAAGAACTCCCAGAGAAGAAATTCGTGAGACCCAGTGTGTCACTTTGGGGAGCACCTGTATTGTTGGTCAAGAAGAAAGATGGGACTTCAAGATTATGCGTGGACTACCATCAGTTAAACAAAGTCACGATCAAGAACAAGTATCCATTGCCAAGGATAGATGACTTGATGGACCAATTGAAGGGAGCAGCTGTGTTTTCCAAAATCGATCTAAGATCGGGATATCACCAAATCAGAGTGAAAGTGGGAGATATTCCCAAGACGGCTTTCCGTACTCGTTATGGTCATTACGAGTACCTGGTGATGCCTTTTGGTGTGATGAATGCACCTGCGATATTTATGGACTACATGAATAGGATTTTTCGCCCTTACTTGGACAAATTCGTTGTTGTTTTCATCGACGATATTCTGATCTATTCACGAAGTCGCGAGGACCATGCTGAGCACCTCAGCATAGTTCTCCAGATCTTGAAGGAAAAAGAGCTGTATGCAAAACTATCCAAGTGCGAGTTTTGGCTAAATGAAGTGAAATTCTTGGGTCATGTAATCACAAAGGAAGGAATTGCAGTGGATCCTTCAAAAGTAGAAGCTGTGCTATAGTGGGAAAGACTAACTACAGTGACGGAAATCCGAAGCTTCATTGGATTAGCCGGATACTACCGAAGGTTTATTGAAGGATTTTCCAAAATCGCTGGACCGCTCACTCAACTCACTCGGAAGGATCAACCTTTCGAATGGACAGATTCCTGTGAAGGCAGTTTCCAAGAGTTAAAAAGGAAGTTAACTACGTCACCAGTATTAGTTCTACCAAATCCTAATGAACCATTTGAAGTGTACTGTGACGCTTCGTATCAAGGTTTGGGGTGCGTTCTTATGCAAAATGGAAAAGTAGTGGCTTACGCCTCAAGACAATTACGAGTGCACGAGAAGAACTACCCAACACATGATTTAGAATTAGCTGCAGTGGTATTTGCATTGAAGATATGGAGACATTATTTGTATGGAGCCACATTCAACGTCTTCAGTGACCACAAAAGTATGAAATACCTGTACGATCAGAAAGAGCTGAATATGAGGCAACGAAGATGGCTGGAATTTTTGAAAGATTACGATTTCCAACTTCAGTACCATCCTGGAAAGGCGAACGTGGTGGCCGATGCTTTGAGTAGAAAGACGATTAGTGTTGCTACTATGATGATTAGAGAAAAGGACTTGATAGAGCAATTCAGAGATGTATTGTCATTTGTAAAGTTAACACCGGGTAAAATCTGCATGAATAGGATCATTATCTCGAATGACCTTATGGATGATATTCGAGAGAAACAAAAGGTCGATAAATTCCTGCAAGGAGAAAGAGAATTGATGAGGCAAGGTGGTGTATCAACATTGAAGGAAGGAAGTAATGGGATTTTGAGATTCCAAGGAAGGGTCTGTGTGCCTAAAGATGAAGAACTCAGAAGGTACATACTTGAACATGCTTATTCTGGTCAGTTGAGTATGCATCCTGGAATGACCAAGATGTATCAAGACTTGAGGAAGTTATTTTGGTGGCATGGGATGAAGAGAGATATCGCTAGATGCGTGTCATCTTGTTTGGTTTGCCAGAAAACGAAGATCGAGCACCAAAGACCAGCTGGATTACTACAACCCTTGGCTATTCCTGAATGGAAGTGGGATAGCATCGCCATGGACTTTGTTGTCGGATTACCAAGAACTCAGAAAGGATATGACTCAATATGGGTAATAGTGGATCGACTTACGAAGTCAACTCACTTTCTGTCAATCAACATAAGATATCCGTTGGAGAAGTTGACTCAGATTTACATTGGTGAAATTGTTAGACTTCATGGGATACCCATGAGTATTGTTTCCGACAGAGACCCGAGGTTTACCTCGAAGTTTTGGCAAAGTCTTCAAGAGGCTATGGGAACGAAGTTGCGGTTAAGTTTTGCCTACCATCCACAAACTGATGGTCAATCGAAAAGAACAATTCAGTCGTTAGAAGATCTACTAAGAGCTTGTGCGATAGAGCAAACTAGAGGTTGGGATGAAATCTTACCATTGGTGGAATTCACCTACAACAACAGTTATCATTCAAGTATAGGCATGGCACCCTATGAGGCTTTATATGGACGGAGGTGTCGGACGCCTCTGTGTTGGTATCAAGATGGAGAACGGCTTACCGTTGGACCTGAACTTATCCAACAAACAACCGAAAAAGTCAAGATGATTCAAGAGAAAATGAAAATAGCTCAAAGTCGGCAAAAGAGTTATGCGGACAAAAGAAGGAAACCTCTTGAGTTCGAAGAAAGAGAGCATGTCTTCTTGAAAGTCACGCCTATGACTGGGGTCGGTCGTGTCCTCAAATCTAGAAAACTTACTCCAAAATTCCTTGGACCCTACCAAATTCTTCGTCGGATAGGTCCTGTTGCTTACCAAATAGCTTTACCTCCTTTTGTTTCAAATCTTCATAATGTCTTTCATGTGTCACAACTCAGAAAGTATATCCCAAATCCTAGTCATGTCATAGCACCTGACTCTGTACAATTGAAGGAAAACTTGACGTATGAGACAACTCCTGTAAGGATTGAGGATAGGAGGACAAAGCAACTCAGAGGAAACGACATTGCACTAGTGAAGGTAATCTGGAACGAAGCAACTAGAGATGTGACGTGGGAGCTGGAGGACAAGATGAAGGAGCAATATCCCGAATTATTTTAAGGTATGGAAAATTTCGAGGATGAAATTCCTATTTGTTGGGGGGGAGTTGTAACACCCCAAAATTTACTTTTCTACTATCAGAATTCATTCTAAAAATATTTATGATTTTCTGGAATTTTCTTGGAATTTTCTGAGAGTGCAGAATATTTTAATATATTTCTCGTTTTACGTGTGTACTGAGCAGAACCGGAGAAATGAGACATTTTCTCTGAGAACCTTGAACTATAGAAACGTCGACGGGGGATCTTACTAAACCCGAGGCCGGACACAGTTTACAAGGTTTCACATTTTTCGAAAAATCTTAAAATGAGATAATAAAATACTGTGAGGAATTTATCCGTCAGATTTGT
Source organism: Ormosia emarginata (assembly GCA_029884605.1). Classification (NCBI taxonomy): domain Eukaryota; kingdom Viridiplantae; phylum Streptophyta; class Magnoliopsida; order Fabales; family Fabaceae; genus Ormosia; species Ormosia emarginata. The sequence goes on along the minus strand of JAQQTP010000081.1, from coordinate 50,983,749 downwards.
AGTGCTGACTTCTACAAACTATAACTATTGACCAATAAATAATAACATGTATTAATAATATTATCACATTATTAAAAATCTAAATTTTGTATCACATCTATTAGTTTTAATTTCAAAAGAAAGATTAAATTTAATCCAAGCTTATTATGGGAAGCTTCCTAGCAATTTCCCCTTGCAACATATTTTTCTCTCTCTTTTTTTTTCACTCTTCTATGGCAGACACTACAAAGGGGGGAGTCCAAATATTTCCCTTCCATTACTTTCATATTTCACTCATTTCTCTACACCCAAATACCCATTTCTCTCTTTTTCTCTCTTTTTCTCTCTTTTTCTCTCTTCTTCTTCCTCTCCACCGAACACACACACACCATCACATTGGAAGACCAACTTCCTCATTTGCCAAACCAATCACATTTTCTTGTTCCTTCCACCCTTTCAAAACTATTCTCCTTGGTTGTTATCTCTTGGTTCTTCTTCTTCTTCTTCCATTTCTCTTCCACCATTAAAGCTAAAGCTTGGAGCTTTAAGGTAAAGTCTTCAACTTTCTTCCATTTCCTTCTATTTTTGTTTTCTCTTGGCCACCTTGGTGACCAAGAACCTATTTTTCATGGTTGAGTGAACATTGTGGTGATCACTCACATTGGAGTTTTTCTTGAAGGAGGAGAAACGAAAATCTAAGACAAGAAGGAGTAGCACATTGTGTTGTTTTCCATATAGGTAAGAGGGAGATGATCCTCTTCAACCAACCTTGGTTGTAAGGGAATGTCTTGTATGTGTATTGTTATTGATTTTTGAATCTATGTATAAAGTTCTTTCATTTTTATGTTGTTCTTGATGATAAAGTATTTTATTGGGTTTGTATGATTTAATTGATGCCTCTTGCATGGTTTGAAGGTGTATTTGAGTATTTTGTTGATTAAATATGATGAGGAATGGTTTGGTTGAGTTAGAGGACCTGAGAACTCTGTTTTCTGCAAGTTTAAGCGTGGTAATCGATTACCAAGCTCTTAAAGATGCAAAATCGTGATTCTGGATATCTGGTAATCGATTACATCTAGTATGTAATCGATTACAGAGATTCTGTTTAGCTTGTAATCGATTACAAGATGAGTGTAATCGATTACCAAGCCTCTGATGTCACGAAATGGTGCTTCTGGGAATCACGTAATCGATTACAATTTGTGGGTAATCAATTACGAAGGTTCTGTCCAATTGGTAATCGATTACCACGGTTGTGTAATCGATTACCAGTGCCTTGAAGTTACGAAACGTGATTCTGGGAATCACGTAATCGATTACAATGAGATTGTAATCGATTACAGAGGTTCTGTTTCTCAGGTAATCGATTACAAGGGTGCTGTAATCGATTATCAAGACCAAAAATGAGATTTTTGAGCTGGAAATGATTGAGATAATGGTTCTTTATCCTTTGTAACTCAAACATAACCTAAAGACCCTGGATTTAAGGATTTTGCTTTACTAAATTGTTTTAGAAATGTGTATTCACCCCAATAGGGAAGAAATGATTTTGAATATGGAATCCTTGGATCCATGATATGGAAATTGTGGTATGTGTGCAATGAGGAATGTATGTTGATGCTGAGAATTATTGATGTAGTACTCATTGAGATGAGAATGATGATGTGCCATCGAGGCAATGTTTTAAATAAATGTATTGATTGATATGTCATGTTGGGCATTGAATATTGCTTATGTGCCATTGAGGAAAGGCTTATGCTGAATGCATCATTGATGAACATACATGATTGGACATTGTGTCATCATGCATGCGTATTGTCCGTGGGACATTGTTGAGAAGGCTAAGTTGCCTAGGAGTTTGAATAACACCTATGTGCGGGTGCGAATAGACTAAGCGTAGGTGTCATATGTTGTTGACCCTGGGGCCGTCGGGGTGTGGGTGTCTCACAATAGACAGTGGTAGCTCCACTGGGGCCGTGGGATAGACCAGTGCAACACACCGACGATCCTGCCTGAGATGCTGTCCTATGTCGCGATCAACTATTGAGGTGTCATGTGTGAGCCATTTTGCGCAAATGTTTTTATGTGATGAGCACACTATATTTTTAAGGCTAACGATACACTGGCATTACTCCTTGATCATTCACTCTGAAAACGTTTATGTCTAGCTCCGTGGAGTAGGAACTTTGGTACCCTTGTTGCATTGTGAGTTGTCAGTCACATGGTCCATTGAGCATTCATGATTGGATAATGTACTTATTATTATGACTGTGATATGTATCTGATTCTTGGTAATACTGATGTTGCTAGTTGGCTATGGATGATATTAATTATTGTTCCTTGTTGCTTTACTCTCATTGATTGCTTTCATGTATTACTGTGCTTGTACGTATTGACTGTGTCTTATGTGGGCGTTCGACGCCGTTTATTTTCTTGCTGCCTTGTTAGTACTGAAAGCTGGGAATCTCGCCTCTTTCGGTACTTTTCTCTATTTTGTATCTTGGTTGAATCGTATGCTCTATAGAAGACACTCGTGAGGAGAACAAGGAAGCTACTGAGTTTCAAGGTTTCTGGCCTTATCTCGATTAATACCGAAGTTGCTGAGAATGTCTTTTCGCCCCCGTGGATTTTTTGGTTACGTGCGGATCAACTTTCATGGTGGTCCGGATTGCTGGCATATCAACGTGCAGACTGACCGCTGTGTGTACCAAAGCGAATTGACGGTGTCTTTGGCATGGGGACGCTACACTGCTTCTATTTTTGACTTTCATGCTTTTGTATGGTTGGAGTTTTATATGCCTGTAAGAGATATGTGGGCGGATATGTACTATACCCCATGTGACGACTCTTTCCTGTCTACTGCTCGGGCTCCTACCCACTGTTCTGTCATCCCGATGGATGTCTCGTCGGACGACGAGGACCCTGAAGAGGATCCATCTACGGTTCCTTTTTATTCCAGGCAGTCTTAGGGTTGGTTGTAAATTGATGGCTACTGATAGCTATCTGTTTATTTTTTTGAGGGAGCCTGACGTACTACTGGATTGTGGGTAGATATATTTGTATCTCTTGGGGTAGGTACACATTTTGCTTTTTGTATATCTCTTTTTAGAAATGTAATTTAAACAGACTTGTAATTATGGTACAAAGTATGTAACTATCTATATTGTATATGGTTGTATGTTTCATTACAAGTTGATTTCTCTTTGACGTTTTTGATAAGAAGCTTTATATGAAGGAGGAACTTTTAATTTTAACTCAATCACGCGGTATATTTACAAACAGGCGTGTACGTATATTGATGGAAGTTTTGACCGGAACTATGCTAAGCAAAAAAAAATGCTCAAATTTTTCGTATTTCATCTTTTGGGTCGTTTCACTATGGTGTGACGTTCCTTCTTCTCACCCGTTGTAATACAAGGGGAAAAAAGGGCGTTACAATTGCTCCTATGATGTCCAAAATATCTTTGCTCACTATTTAGTCCCCAGGACACTTTCTCCTATAAATAGCTACAGTAGCTATAAAGGTAAGAATTTTTTCTTGCTTATTGCACTCACCTTACACCCTCACTAACTTGAGTGTTAGAGTGTCTTACAAGTACCCAACCTTCATTTCCAACACTCTAAGCTAGAAGAAGGTTAAAACTTATAATTTTTACTTCATTGTGTGTATTTTTCATTCTTTTTAATCTTTTTAATTGGGTTTGTTCTTGAGTTTTGTTATAATTTTAGTATTTTAAATTATGTTGTAATTATGTATTTTTATGTATTTTTGTTAGGTAAATGCAAAAGATTGCAAAATGGAGGTGATTGCATAGAAAATTTTCTTTAAAAAAAAAACAAGTACTGTAGCAAGTACTGTAGCATGATGATGTCATGGATGATGTCAGCAATCGTCACTGTAGCAATCACTGTAGCATGATGATGTCATGGATGATGTCGAAGAATCGTCATCAGTAGCGTCAGCAAGTCACTGTAGCACTGTAGCACTGTAGCAAAATTGCCTATAAATAGGCAATCGACGTGCGGAAGAAGGCGTTCAGCGTTCGAGGAGCAGACGTTCTGTTCTGTTCTTTTTCTTTTCATTTTCCTTTCTTCTTTCTCATGTGTAACTAAATTTTCATCTTGCTTGGGTAAAAAGGTGAAGCTCTTGGTAATAAATTAATGTTAGATTAATTTCTTGCTTGTACTTAAATGATATATTATTAAGCAAATATAATATGTGTTGTATGTTGTTTCCAATTAATTTAGAAACTCTTCTTGTATAATGAATATCTTGATCCATTGTAGACAATAGGATTGGCACATTGGATGCTTTTGACGATTTACAAGTATTAGTAGATAATTATTGGAATCATAATATGATTACATGATTGAACTTTGAATGTTAAATCTTCCGATTGGAATCTTCAATATGCATGATTTCAATTGAGTTATAAAACGAAATAATCTTATTTTTAATTTATTACCAAGAGTGGATCCCCTAACCCAAGCAAATCCTTCTTATTGTAAACAACTTATATCATCTTTAATTTTGTGACAAATCTTCTCTTTACCTCAATTAATTAGTTTCCCTTCATCAATTCCCTGTGGATCGACCTCGGACTCTCGAGAATTTATTACTTGAGACAACCTACACTTGGGTTAAAACTTTTAAATATAATTATATCCCATCAAGTTTTTGGCGCCGTTGCCGGGGACTTGATTTGAAGTTCTAATATATTGAGGTTCTCTTTCTGTAAGTAAACTTCACTATCAGGTATATTCTTCCTCTACTCTTTTCATTTTTATTTATCTATTTACTAACACACTAACTAGTATTTTTTTATATATAGTAATATATATAAATAAATATAAATAGTAATAGTAAATAGTAAATAAATAAATAAATAAAAAAATAAAAAAAAAAAAAAAAAAAAATAATAAAATCCCTTTTATTTTCTTATTCAAATGGGGTAATTCTCCTTTTATTTTCTTGTCAATGGGGTTAATTCTCCTTTATTTTTTTCGCACTAACTTAATGGGGTAACTCTCCCTTTTATTTTACGTAATTTACTTTTTACATTTTTTTTATTTGGTGGCTGGTTTATTACCCCATCCTTTTTACTATTTAACGGCGTTGTATACCGCCTATTTTTAAATTATTCATTTATTTTTCTAAATCTAACTTTTAAATTCAATCATTTTTATTTTTTTTTTTGGGGTGGTTTATACCACATCCTACTTAATATTTAACTACGTTGTATACCGCCTACTTGTATATTATTTTTATTTTATGTCACTTATTTATGCTTAGCTGGTATCGTGATTCAAATTCTGGACGTTTGATTAAAATTAATCCAAGTAATTTATATATTGATTTATTTGAATCACAATCACACACAATTAACACAATGGCTGAATTTGAAGGTGCACATGTTGAACATGATAATCAAACACAACGAGCTGAAAATGAAAGTATACATGATGAACAAAGAAATCAACCATTGCGAACTATGCGTGCATATTTGCAACCACCTCGAAATTCTAGTCCATCATGTTTTATCTTTCCACTTAATGCTAATAATTTTAGATTTAAGTCAGGTATGATTTCTTTACTGCCCAATTTTCATGGTTTAGAAAATGAAAGCCCATATTTACATCTAAAAGAATTTGAAGAAGTTTGTATTGCTTTCAATGATCAAAATTGCACTGAAGAAATTGTTAAGCTTAAATTGTTTCCTTTTTCTTTGAAAGATAAGGCAAAAACTTGGCTTAATGCTTTGAAACCAAGATCAATTGGCACATGGCAAGAAATGCAAAGTGAGTTTTTAAAGAAATTTTTTCCAACACATAAAACTAATGCTTTGAAAAGACAAATCCAAAATTTTTCCCAAAATTCAAATGAAGCATATTTTCAAAGTTGGGAACGTTTTAAAGATTTGCTAAATTCTTGCCCACATCATGGTTTTGAAAAATGGCGAACTATAAGCTTCTTTTATGAAGGTTTAACACCTGAAACTAAACAATTTGTGGAAACGATGTGTAATGGCGAGTTTCTTGATAAAGAACCCGAAGATGCTTTAGATTATTTAAATCATTTGGCTGAAAATTCTCAATCTTGGCATGAAACTAATCCTTCTGAAAATTCAATTAGATATAACCTTGCAAATGCAGGAAAAGGAAAATACCATCTTAGTCAAGAAGAAGATCTAAATGCAAGGTATGCTAGTTTGGCTAGAAAGATTGAAGCCATGGAATTAAGAAAAGCAAAAGAAATCAAATCTGTGCAAAATGAAGAAATTTGTGGTATTTGTGATGACTTAGGACACTCAACACACAAATGTCCTAACATTCCTGTTTTAAAGAAGTTGTACATGAGCAAGTAAATGCAATAAATAATTTTAAAAAGCCAGCTTACTTCTTCTTTTTCGATACATACAATCCAGGATGGAGAAATCATCCTAACTTCAAATTTGGAGGAACAATACTCAATCACAATTCATGCAACCACCACCTCCTCGGCACAACAAGACTCTCAAAATTTTCAAGGATATGCACCTTATAGGAAAAACCTAGAAGAAACACTGCATGCATTCATAGAAAAACAAGAAGCCATTAATAAACAAACCAATCAAACCATGATTGACATAAAAGAAACTCTTTCCAAACTTACTTCTGCACTCACCATTCACGAGAAAGGAAAATTTCCTTCTCAACCTCAACCAAATCCCAAAGTTCAATATAGTCTAAATGAGGGTAGTTCAGAAAACCAACAAATAAATCAAGTCAATTCTGTGATAACTCTTAGGAGTGGAAAGGTTGTTGAAAAACAAATCCCTGAATCTTGTGAGAAAGAAGATGAACCAATTCCTCAAGAAAATCAAGAAGTTGACCAAAAGGAGACTAAACTCTCGCCTTCACCCCCATTTCCTCAAGCATTGAATAATCCAAAGAAATTGGACCATAACACTGGAATTTTTGAAATTTTGAAACAAGTGAAAGTCAATATTCCTTTGTTAGATGTTATCAAACAGATTCCTTCTTATGCCAAATATTTGAAAGACTTGTGCACTGTTAAAAGGAAATTAAATGTGAAAAAGAAAGCATTTTTGGCTGAACAGGTAAGCTTCATTCTTCAAAATAATAATGCGTTGAAATATAAAGACCCTGGTTGTCCTACGCTTCATGCATTATTGGAGAACATAAAATTGAAAAAGCTTTACTTGATCTTGGTGCTAGTGTCAATTTGCTTCCATATTCAGTTTATCAGCAACTCAACTTGGGTGAGTTAAAACCAACTTCTGTAACTCTTCTACTTGCCGATAGATCAATTAAAATTCCAAGAGGAATAGTGGAAGATGTGTTGGTTCAAGTTGATAAATTCATATATCCTGTGGATTTTATTGTCTTGGATACTGAACCTATAGTTGATAATTGCAAGTCAATTCCTCGTTATTTTAGGTCAGCCGTCCATTTTTAGCAACATCTAATGCTTTGATAAATTGCAGAAATGGAGTAGTGAAGCTAACATTTGGAAACATGACACTGGATCTCAATGTTTTTAACATGTGCAAGCAACCACAAGAAGTCCTTGATGAAAATGAGGAAGTTGAAGGAATTGAAACCATTATAGATAATCATCTTCAAAAAGGGAGTTCTTCTGACCCATTAGAAGTTTGTTTAATTAATTCATTTGATTTGCTTGATTGTACAGAGGAAATAGAATACAAAGGAAGAAAGCCAAAATTCGAAGAGCTAAAACCCATGAATGATAATGCCCATGAAGAAGTCCCCACACCGGAACTAAAGCCATTACCTACTGGGTTGAAGTACACATTTTTGGGAGAAAAGTAAAGTTTTCCTGTGGTAATTTCCTCATCTCTTACTGAAGAACAAGAAGGTAAGATGTCGTCTCAATGGACGCACCAAGATAGGAAGAAATTTTTAACAGAGGTGAAAAACTTTTATTGGGATAACCCATACTTGTTCAAACATTGTTCTGACCAAATTTTTCAGAGATGCGTGCCCGACAGTGCGGTAAGTAGTGTCATTAAATTTTGTCACTCAGAAGTATGTGGAAGTCATTTTTCTTCAAAGAAAAAAGCTGCGAAAATCTTGCAATGCGGATTTTATTGGCCCACTTTATTTAAAGACTGCTATATTTTTTTCAAAAGTTGTGAAAATTATCGAAAGACAAATCCAATAAAATCCACAGTCAAGACAATTTTGAAAAAAATTTTTGAAATTGGTCAAAAAGTTCTGCTTTATGATTCTCGCCTGCACCTATTCCCTAGAAAATTGAGATCTAGGCGGAGTGCTCCTTTTGTTGTCAAATATGTATATCCTTATGGAGCCGTAGATATTGAGAATCCTAGGAATGGTAATGTGTCTAAGGTCAATGGACAAAGACTTAAACCATTTCTAGAAAATCAAGCTGCTGAGGTAGAATTCATTTCCCTTTCTGATCCTTGTTATGTGAAAAATTTACTCTAATTTTGTAGTTTTATTTTGTTTTGCAGTTCTTTAGCTCCCCGGTTAAATGGCGGATGACGGTACTCCGTGACTCTCAAGTCGGTTTGCTCTCTTTCAGTTTCCCAAAATAACTGAATCCTTCTTCTCCTTTAAAATGGATGTCATTCTTTCAAACCTGAGAAAACATTTTCCTTCTCTCCCTCTAAATGCTCTGAAAAAAATTTACAAAGTTCGATGTGAAAGATTGAGATTGTTAATGCACAAAGGTATGCCAGAAGATGTACGCTGGATAATCGAAGCAAAGGTCCGATTAGCAGGTGAGTCTTCAATTTCATTTGACTCATACATGCCAGGTTTTGGAAGAAGTTCGTATTCTAAAAGGAGAAGAGCAAAAAGGTTACAAGTCTGTTACAAATGTGGACGATGGAATTGTAACATGCAATGTCGTTCTTTGGGGATGGTTCCCGCAAACAGATTCTTCATTAAGAATGGACTGAGTAAAGAGTCATTAGATGATATTTTATTAACTCTTGAGACACGTTCTTATGGATTAATGCAACATGAAATTATTAATTTGTGGAATCTCTTCAAGGATGAAGAAAAATGATACAGTCTTGGGAATCTGACTCTAAAAGACTCTGTTTGCCAATTTATAAGAAAATTGGATGGGAAGCTTATCTTCGACTCGTAGAAGGCGTTTAAGCCGTTTCTGGACGTGAAACCAGAGGCAGATGTGAGCCACATTCACAACAACATGTACATATTTTTTTTTCTTCTTCTTCTTCTTCATGTTCAAAAAAAAAGACCAAAAAAAAAAGAGATTACAATTAAAAAAAAAAAGGAATACAACTTGGGTTTGGCTTTGGTAACACACAACGTGAATGGGGAAATGCATGCATCTTGATCCAGCCTTCTTAATTGAAAAACAAAGAAGGTAGATTGTATCCCACATGTGAGGCAGCCAGTCGTATTATGGCCACTTGTCCCTTTTGGGAGTCCTATGTTGCGCTGGTCTTGAATGGGTCTAATACTGGTCAACAATGCTTTGGCACAAAGCCGAAAGAGCAGACTACCTCCATCTCAATCTCAAGTAAGTATACACTCATCTTTCATCATGTTTCTAACAACTTGAAAAAAAAATAAAAAAAAATAGAGGGCGAAACTACGGTTGTACTTGGTCTTTAATTAGATTAGGAGCCCCGAGCAGATGTCCGTCCTGTCATAGACTCAGGAGAAGACCTTCACACGCCAGTATATAAATAAAGTTCGTATGCCATGCTCTATAGAGAGCCGTGTGCTACATTCCCAGTACTTAGAACCAAAGCTATGTAGCACTGATGGACAGAAAGAAGCGTCCTGTCTTTACAGTGAACGAAAACTGTTAGCTGAGTCGTATACTTACTTTAATTAGTAGGTCTCTATGGCGAGTTCTGACTGGCTGTGGTCAGGTACCATCTTCTTAGAATACAGGCCTTTAATTAGGTTTGCAGGAAGATAGAGGGTTGTTCTTCCATAAGCAGGACGGAAAGGATTCAAAGGTTCTTGTTGTCGGTTCGGCAATCCTTGTGGAATTCATATGTTGCACTGGTGACACGCAACTTAAATACATGCCACTACTGCATTCATGACGCGCAAGAGATAAAGATACGTCATGAAAACTGTACATACAGGTATGTCCTCATTTATGATTATATTTCTTTTATCTTTATATGATTTTGTTGTATATTGATTTTTGGACAGATGATCCTTTGAGCAGGATCCTTCAGGGATTTCTAAACTTCTTTACCCTGATGGTTTTCTTGAAGTTAAAAAAAAACAAACAAACAAAAAAAAACAACAAAAACAAAAACAAAAAAAAAAGTTAAAAAAAATCGTATTTCTTAATTTCAAACTTTTCTGACAACGTACCAACCCACCCATATAGGTGCTATGATTACTTTTTCTCTTCTTTTTCCTATTTAAACACTCCATTCTCTTCACTTTCCTCCAACTCATAATCATTCAAAGGAAGGTGAAATTATGGGACCTCCTGTTCGTAACATTAAAAATGTCTGTGTTTTTTATGGGTCAAGTTATGGGAAGGGTTTAGAGTTTGTAAATGTAGCAAGCACTCTTGGTCGAACACTTGCTGCAAGGAATATTCATGTTGTATATGGGGGTGGTTGTCGTGGGTTAATGGGGGCTATATCACTCTCTGCATTTATAGCCGGCAGTCAGGTTTTAGGTGTCATTCTTAGACCTTTAACTCAAAATAACATCACTGGCAAGACAGTTGGAGAAGAAATCCAGGTATCATCTATGCATGGACGAATGAAAAAAATGCTTGACAACTCTGATGCATTTATTGCCTTACCAAGTGGTTTTGGTACTTTGGAAGAAATTTTTCAAATTGTCTCTTGGGAAAAACGAACATCCACCATAAACCCATTGGTTTGTTGAATGTTAATAATTTCTTTGATCTTTTGTTATTTTTTCTTGATAAAGTTTGTGGAACAACAATTTATCACTCCTTCGGCAAGAAAACTTCTTATCTCTGCTCCACTATTGATGAGTGATTGATAAATTAGAAGCTTTTGTTTATGAACCCGATAAAGTCCTAGCTCATATAGATTGGTCATCGTAAGCGATGAGGGAAGCGGCAAGAAAAAAGAAAGCCAGATCTGACACTTCATCTTTAATGGGTTTGATTCTATTTATCGTACTTTGTTTCTATTTCAATTTGTGTCAGATTTCTCCAGCAGGTAATATCTTCTATCCTTTACTCATCTATATTTTAACATTGCGGACAATGTTGTAATCTAGTTGGGGGGGAAGGATAGTTTTTAAAAAAAAATTAGGAAGTATGATATGATTTTCATGAACTTGCTAAACCAATGAATATTGGCCGAGTAAGGAGTAATTTAACTTCTGAGACGCATTTAAATTGGGAAGTATGTTTAGTGAGATGACTGTCAGAAACCTATAACAAAACCAATTAAGGATGGCAGAGTAAGGAGAAAATTTTGCCCTTAAGGTAATTTTACTCTTGAGACGCATCATAATATGAGAAAAAAAATGTTTTAGAAGTAGCAAAAAAGCATATCTTGGGTCATAGCATAAATTTTCTTCTTTCTTAAAAATCACATGCTTGGATTTGAATGTTAAATTGGTGAATTGAGAATGATAGAAATATGCCTGTGAGATTTTGAGCCTATTGATGAATGGATTGAACACTTGTACCATTCTCTTCTTTCTTGTGTGATTTTCACTCGTGAAATTGTTACTCTAGAACTTGCTTTGATTCTTTTTGAGGCTACATTTTCACATGCATACATAAATATGATTGAGGCATTTTAAAATAGCTACTTTGACCAAATAGCCATCCTTGTATATTTTCCTTGTATAACCCTTTGAGCTTACTTGGCGGTTCTTGTTTTTAGCTTATTACGTGCCCTAAAAAAAAAAAAAAAAAAAAAAGAACATGTTTTTACCTGACCTTAGGGAATAAGAGAGCATTGACTTTGTTCTTAAACAAGTGTAGGGGGTGTGTGTGTGTGTAAAAAAAATTAAAAAAAAAAAAAAAAAAAAAAAAAAAAAAAAAAAAAAAAAAAAAAAAAAAAAAAAGTGACCATCCGATACACTATGTGACATATCCATATTTAGAATAAAGATAGATGCTTGGAAATAACAGAAGAGAAGGAGAAGGTTTATGCCTAAAAATGAATTCAACTCATCAATTTAGGGATTAATCTTCAACAAAACATTAGTCAAATATTGGTCATTGTCCTTATTGATGAATATTCTCAAATATCTTTTCCACTCTAACTGTACTATAATGCTTCTTTTATTCTCTTTGGTATTTATCTTCTCATGTCCATATTATCCATTTTCCTTTACCATGACCTGTTATAACCTTGAATAAAGTCCTCTTGATTTTTGTGTGCATGTGTTCTAAGTAGTGGAGAAGTAGAAGATAAGCAAGCTTATGGTAGTGAAATTTTTCATGGGTTGAATTGAGTGAAATATCTACCATTTTAAACACTAGAGGGATTGAGAGTAAATCTTGTGAGGATCTTTCATTCTTGATTCGTTCTTTTTAACTCAAGTTTCCTTGCTTGATGGTTTGAGATGTGAAGAAATATTAAAAAAAATGCTTTGTTCCTGAATGACTAGTTGCTCTTCTTGTTTCATTAAATCTTTTAGAGTTTTTAGTTTTTTTTTAGTTCAAGTGTCATTTCCTAGCTTTGGTCTTATATATTTTGCCCAGGAGTGCAAAAGCTCAAGTGTGGGGGTGTGATGAACCCAAAAACTTATAATTTTTACGGTTCATTGTGTGTATTTTTCATTCTTTTTAATCTTTTTAATTGGGTTTGTTCTTGAGTTTTGTTATAATTTTAGTATTTTAAATTATGTTGTAATTATGTATTTTTATGTATTTTTGTTAGGTAAATGCAAAGGATTGAAGAATGGAGGTGATTGCATAGAAAATTTTCTTTTTTAAAAAAAAACAAGTACTGTAGCAAGTCATTGTAGCAAGTACTGTAGCATGATGATGTCATGGATGATGTCAGCAATCGTCACTGTAGCAACCACTGTAGCATGATGATGTCATGGATGATGTCAAGAATCGTCATTGTAGCATACTTGATGTCGATAGCAAGTCATCAGTAGCATAAAGAACATCAGAGCAAAATTGCCTATAAATAGGCAATCGACGTGCGGAAGAAGGCGTTCGTTCAATGCGTCGAGGAGCGTTTCTGCTTACGTTTCTTTTTTTTCTTTTTCATTTTCCTTTCTTCTTTCTCATGTGTAACTAAATTTTCATCTTGCTTGGGTAAAAAGTGAAGCTCTTAGTAATAAATTAATGTTAGATTAATTTCTTGCTTGTACTTAAATGATATATTATTAAGCAAATATAATATGTGTTGTATGTTGTTTCCAATTAATTTAGAAACTCTTCTTGTATAATGAATATCTTGATCCATTGTAGACAATAGGATTGGCACATTGAATGCTTTTGACGATTTACAAGTATTAATAGATAATTATTGGAATCATAATATGATTACATGATTGAACTTTGAATGTTAAATCTTCCGATTGGAATCTTCAATATGCATGATTTCAATTGAGTTATAAAACGAAATAATCTTATTTTTAATTTATTACCAAGAGTGGATCCCCTAACCCAAGCAAATCCTTCTTATTGTAAACAACTTATATCATCTTTAATTTTGTGACAAATCTTCTCTTTACCTCAATTAATTAGTTTCCCTTCATCAATTCCTGTGGATCGACTCGACTCGGAATTTATTACTTGAGAATTTATTAATTATATCCCATCAATTATCCTTTCACATATCATAAGTTTTAAATGAAAGCTAAAATCTTATATTTTTAAAATTATGTTTAAAACTTTTAAATATATATATATATATATATATTTAAAAAGTGTATTACGCCTATTCCAAAAATATATTTGAACTTCTCCCTTACTTCCAAAACCATTTGGATAGGGACAACTTCTAAGGAATTGACAGAAGACAACCTGAAAATGGAACATATAGATCTACTAAAAAAATAAGCATATCAGGACAACCAAGCTCAAGACCTAATGGATCTAAGAAAATTATTAAAAAAAAACATAGAAAACAGAGAAGGAGGATGACATCTCCTACTCTTGCGCTCTCACATAAGGGAATGGAGGCTTAGAAAGAGAGAGAACAAGTAAATTAAATTAAATTTTTAAAAAAATTATTGTGATGGCATCACATAAATAAATAAAACTAATTAAGATAAAAGTGTAACGACTTTTGTCTTGTGGTTAGTAATAAATGTGTCTTCTTGGTTATTTAAGCTTGGCAATTTCACTTCAATTCGCAGGTACCTAACCCATCCTTGCATGGGGCGGGTTAGTAATAAATTTGTCTTCTAATAATTTAAGTCTGGCAATTTTACTCTGATCTATGGGTATCCAACAGGCCCTTACTTGCATATGATAGGTTTAAAACCCACCCCGCAGCAAGGTACGGTGATTGTGGGTTTGAAGTCAATCCACCTCGCACATATAATTTAAATAAATCTCTCTCATCCACCCCACACCCGTAATTTAAATAAGTCTCTCATCAAAATAAATGTTATACTTAGTTTGATTACTTATAAAGTTAATTATATCAATTGAAAAAAAATTCTTTAAAGTGAGCTTTAAGCTTTAACACTTATATGAAGATTTTTTTTAATTTATATAAAATGATGAATTATTTTTAAGATTACCATTAACTATTGTATAAATTTAATTTAAGATATTCATAAGTGAAAAACGAACTAAGATGAATTCTCATTTTAATCCCTTAGGTGTGGGGTGGGAATGGGTGGAGAAAAAGGCTGCACGTACCGCCTCACCTCATTGCCGAGCATATGGTGATTACAAATGATGACTAATTACAATGTCATCAAAACATTAAATATTTGAAGCTTTAAATTTTATTCATAATTTTTATTTACAATAATTTTAAAAATAAGATCTCAGCACATCATTAACAGTCTCACATTTTTTCATGCTTTTTTTTTCTCAACATCTAGTTATTTACTGACACGGAAGTTGAACTAAGACATTTTATAAATTATGTAAATACAAAATTTAAATCGAGCTCTCGTAGTTTGCAGACAACATTGCATTATCCAAGCTGATGATGCGGCGATACCTCACAAATTTACCCCCAGAACATGCAAGGATATTTATGGGTAATTGCATTCGATCAATTTGCAGTTCTTGACCTTGATGATGCATGCTTATTCTCTCATGGACAAACTAACACAATGTTCTATATGCCTCCCTGGTAAGTGGTAACACGTCCACGAAGGGAGTCACCTGAATTTTCTCTTTATACTTTCAATGGGTCAATTTAATATTAGAACTAGAACAAATCAAAGTATTTTTTTGCTTTCAAACACATATTAAAACCCCTTTCTATACCATTGAGCTGATGGCTCAAATGGTATCAGCCATAGTTTTTATGAGTTGTGACTTTGATGTTGCGGATTCCATATTCTATCCTTCCGTTTTCCTCAAAGAAAGGAGAAAAATCTTGTACTCCAATGTCTCCATCACCAATGGAACTTCGTTGTGTTGAATTATTTTCTGATAAAATTTGGCAGTGACTTTCAACTATCATCAGTGATTGTCATTTTAGAGTTAATATACAACAACAATGGTCTCTGATTCTCTTGTGATCAAATAGTCTTGCATTCTAAATGTCACCACACGTGCATCAATTATCAGTTATTTTGTACAATTCAAAAATTAAAAACTAAAATCAGGTGTTCTAGTAGTACAATCCTTTATCCTTGTTGACGTCACTTTTCTTTACAAAGTATGCAACGAATATTCTATTGAAGAGTAATAAGCCTGGTTTTTAAATTAAAAGAAAATTTGAAACTCTGATATGGATGTAACAAAGATCAAAAACACATGAGCCAAGAGGGAAAATGACACTATGAAAAAGGAAGGGAAGAGAGACTAATAGAACTGGACCGGAAAATAGGAAGAAAGATAGCAACTTTATTGTAAGAAAACTCTCCTCTCTGTATCAGAACCAGAGAGAGAAAGAAACAATTGAAAATACAAGAATCAACAGAAATGGCAAACACAAACCAGACTGTGAATTCCCACTTTCCAAGGACATTCGAGAGGTCCTTTCTCTCCTAATTCCCTCCTTACAACTCTGTAACAGGTTAGCCCTCCCCCATAAGACCCCCTCTCTATTTATAACTACTCACCACTTCCCCCTCCTAACAAACTCAACCAACTAACCAGCCAACAGAATAACTGCCACTTGTAACCGAATAACCACCCAGCTAACAAAATAACCACCTGGCTAATTCTGATCTCCTACTACCTGTTTATTCCTCCTAGTATACACCCTCTTAATTAGAGGCTTGCTAACAGAGACACAATGAGAACAAGAGTTATGCAACGGGAGTTTATATGGCAGGAAAAAGACATGTTTGCCTCACACTCTTCCCTGCTGCTAAATTTCAGCAGTGATAAATATGAAGTCCTATCATTGCCTTTTTTTCTTGCCTCTAAATATTTTGATTTCATTATGTGGTCCTAGTGTTTTTCTTGCCTCTAAAAAACTTCGCCAAATTTGGGATTACCTTCTTTCTCTTCTTAATATTGAAAGGACTGACATGCCGAGCTGCTGGTGAAGCAGACTTCTGAAACTTAGCTCTTGTGGCAGGAGTTATACTGCCATTGGATTTGATGCTCTTTCTTGACATGGCTCTCTGCAAGTTCTTGGATGAACTCTTCTCGCGTTTCCTTGGCCAATTGTCCAACTCCTCCCTACTAACTCTTCTTGAAAGCAACTTCTCTTTGGTGTAAACCTCCAGCTCTTCCTCCAATTTCGTTTCTTTAAGTTCTCTCTGAGCTATTTTTGTTTTCAGCAGTATTTCCTTCTCACTGGCCTTGAGAGCTTCAATCCATGCCTGAGCTGCTGCAACTTTCTTATCAGCAATTTCTTCTGCCACGGCTGCATGATTAGTTAAATACTCATATTCAAATTTTGAGATAGTAATCAAGGAACTATGCTGTGCTGCTAAAGCTCTTTCTCTCATGGTAGCCTCAGTAAGATTTTTCAGCTTCTCTAAGGCTAAAGCTTCTGATGTTTTGGCTACTTCTAGCTCTTGCATGACTCCTTGCAATCTTTCCTCAGTCATGTCTATCTCAAAATCAGTTTTTTCAATCTCTGCCTTAGTGGTTGTAACCTCTTGGCTTATAAGCTCCTTTTCCTTTTTTGCTTCATCTGTTTCTGTCTTCAGATTATCAAGAGTATGTGATAGACTAATGAATATAGATTTGGCCTTCGCCTCAGAAGCAGATACAGCTTCTAATTTAGATTTTGCTCTCAAAAGCTTGGAATTGAGATTTTGAACTGTTGAATCCACTTTCCCTTCCTCTTTCTTCAAGCGAACTGTCTCCACAGTGACATGTTTCAGCTCATTTCTTATAACATCCATAGAGGCCATAAACTGAAAACCTTCTTCTCTAATCAAAGCTAGTTCTTTCTTTGCTGCCTCCAATTCTTCTCTTACAGTCTGTAACATAGTAGAGTCTCCTGATTCCTCCCTTTTCCTGAAACTTCCTCCCAGTTGCTTCATACTCTCATCTCCTTGAACCCTTTTCTCCATTTCTTTAACTAAGTTCAACTCATTCTGCAAGAGATCAACATCTGACATTGTCACGGCTAATTTCATTTCAACCTCTTTTGACTCATCTATCTCTTCAATAGCCTCCTTCAACTTTTTCCTTGTGCTTTCCAATTTGAATGAAAATTCATTTGCTTCCTTTTCTCTTTGTGCTTCAATAGCTGCCATTTCTTTCAATGCCTCAATCCTGGCCAGTTCAGCAAGCACTTGTTCTTCATTGGCCTCCTCAATCTCCTTTCTAAGTACTTCAGCAGTTCTTGAACAAGACAGCATCTTTGAGCTTGATGCTTTGATTTCTTTCTCTGCCTTGGATTTCTCTTCCAACACATAAGCCACATCAAGCTTAAGCTTGAACAATTCCTTTTTAACATATTCCAATTCTCTCATCACTTGTGCATATTCATAATTCTCATTCCCCCTTGCAACCAACGCCCCATGTTGGCCCTTTCCCCGCTTCTCTAGTGTTTCTATGTCTCTCATTTGTGCCTTTGCCTTGTAACTAGATTCCTCAATCATACAAGAAAGATGTTTCACTGTCTTCTTTGCATTAGAAAGCTCAGATTCTGCTCGAGCTTTTGCAGATTCTGCAGTCCATCTGCTCTCTTTGTACTGACCAATATCCCTTCTTGCTCTGTGGAGTTCTCTTGTTCTTGAAGAGGGCTTCTGAGGAATATGTGAGGAAACAAAAAAAAAATGAAAAAGACACAAAGATGTAATAAAAGAATGCCACAATAGTGCACAAATTGCAAATACATAAAGAGGGGTTTTCTTCTGTTCTCTGAAGTCTGAACATACCACTGAGAAATCCATCTGGGTTTTCTTCAATGAAGGACTATCAGTATCAGCAATCCTATCATCATAGAAGTTAACAGCAGCTTTGACTGATCCAACTCTTCTTCTGCTACCATGCTCTGTGCCATCCATCTGGTTTTGCTCTGGTGTTAACAAATGTTGCCAAAACTGAAGGCTTAATTCATTCAGATAATCAAAATTGTTCACTTTTAGTTTATATTAAGGTAGCATCACTTTGAATTAGCAGTTCCAATACCCACATGGTAAAACAAACAATATATAGTTGCCTTTCTGCTACTCTAACTAGCGACTATGAGACATACAAGCAGTGACATAAGCAAACAGCATAAAAGGCAGCAAATGCCATAGGTCATACCTGAACTGTGGTTGGAGCCTGGTTAGGTGAAAAATCAAAATGTAAGGTGAACGTTGTGGTTGAGAATTCTAAGCTTAAATGGCGAATGAAGAAGGGATGAACATGAAGAGGGAGGGAGTCCCGATGACTGGCTGGTATTGGACACATCGCTACCTGTCCCTTCATTATTTCTTTATAGATTTTTCATTTCATGACATTACAGGTCTGAAAATTTTGTTTTCTTAAAATATTTTCATGGGACCACCCAGTTTTCATTTTCTCTCGTTTGTCTGTTTCATAGTCAGACGGTCCTTTCATTTCTCGTTTTTTCTTTTAAAAAAAAAAGAGAAAAAAAAATTGTGCCAACTAATGTTTTTTCTAATAAAACCTAATTTTCTCTTATTATTTTAAGATAATAAATTGGGGAATGTCAGATCAAAAAAGGTGGCTTAGAGAATGTTTTGATTTGCCCTTCAACAAGAGAGCAATTCTAATATCTGTATGCACTCTCAATTATTTTTAAAAGAAAGATGTTCTCATAGGTTGAGAACTCATATCATTCACGACTTTAATATTTCTCATGTTGATACTCAAGATAACTTGGATTATCCATTATTTTCACTGATCAAAAGATTACGAGAAAGTGAGAGAATCGAGCTCTGAAAGAGAAACCTTCTCTATGTGGGAGGAGAATAAGTTATAATAAAAGCAATGGAATTTACAATCATTTTTATGTTAGATATATAAAAATAATTTATGTGTTTTCACTTAATAACTTAAGGTTTTTAGAGAGATTATTCATAATATATTATTAAAACTTTTATGACTAAGTAGTTAATTTAATTTTTGTTTTCCACATTATTTTAATAAATTCTTCACCTAATACCTTAAGGTTTAAAAAAGATAATTCAAAATACTTTACTCAACGAAACTTCATGTTATGACACTCATTTTGGTAGAAGTAAACCCTAGACTAGCTTTTGTGATGGGGATGGGAACAATAGCAGATTGGGAAGTGCTGTTAATTAAGTTTCATATCATGTCAAGCTTTACTCTATTTGTTAGGTTAGATAGAGTTACATAAGAAATATAAGATATTATTAGTAATTGACAGATAAGTTTATACTATTTGATTTGTGCATCAAATTAACTTAACTTTATGTTTGGACGTTTTTTCATTAATGGAACGCAACAGAATAGGTGAGAAAGGATCAGAAAGAAAAGAGAAAGAATGAAACATAGTTTATTTTCTCTTTGTTTAAAAGATTCATTAACGGGACGGAACGGAACATGTGTTCCTTCCATTTTACTTCAATTTTGAGAGAACAAAAATTGAACATTTAAGAGGAAGATAGGAGAAATGATTCATCATGTGTTCCGTTCTGTTCCTATACATTTTAAAACTCCCAAACATAAAAAATTATTTTCGTTCTCTTTATTTTCTTTCATTTCCCTCCATTATCTATCATCTAAACATAGTGTAAGATAATGTGAGAGTTGGTATGTTATAGATTTTTTTAACTTATGTACATTGCTAATTAATTTATTTTTCTATTTGAGATTAGCCAGTATCTAAGAATGCGTTTGAGTGAGTTATTAATAAAGTGAATGCTAGAACATGAACATAACGAAAATTTAAATAATTCTTGTCAAAACCTCCATCGCGTGCAAGTCGAAAGAACAAGACGATAATCGTAATAAGAAGGCACAACTTTTGTCATGTCATGTCATGGCTTCAGCTCTTGTATCAATCTAATCACATTTCCTGAAATTGTCGCTAACTATAAAATTATCGCTTTGCCAATTGCCACAAAAAATCTATGGGCCAAGCATCAGCCACATCTTAAAATCCACAACCATCAAAATTATGAGAGATATCAAAGTCTCTTATAGTGTCACCGAATGAAAATATTGATTATTATTCTTCACATAATTTTGTATTAAATTACCTTACTTGCCAACATGAAAGATACCCAAAAAAATGAAAATAGATCACACAATTTTCAATAGTAATTCGTAGACCTAATTAACCCGCAGAAAAATATCATGAGAAGAGAAACCCAAGTCGAAGGGCATATTTTGATGAAGGAGCGATAGAAGATAGGTTAAAAATGCAAATGGATTGAAAATAAAAAATGAAAAGGTGTCAAGGTTAAGACAAAATGAAATTTCTATAATATCCTAATGAGTTTAGTATTTAAACTGAATTGTCAAGTATGTATTGAATATTAAATTCATAATAAATATTTAAAAATAATTAATTAAAAAAAGGAGAGGGAAAAATGAAGAGGAAAAGTATTAAGGTACATATAAAAAAATAAGCTTAAAATTGGATCATGCCACTAATTTTCTTAGCAAAATATGAATTGAGAATTTAAAATTTAAATTTTTTTAAATCACACAAAAAATAATTTAAAATTCCTACATAAAAAATATAACTTTAATCGGAGATAAAAATATTGGTCAAAAATTATTTTCAAATCATAACTAAACTTTTAGCTAATAATTCCAAAAACATATTTTCATATTTCAAAAATATTTTTCTTGTGTTGTGATTGATTTATATGTCTCAAATATAAAAATCAAGAAAATAAAAAATATGTATGACTTAATTATTAGTTGTAAAGTGGATAAAATATTATATTTTTTTATTTCCAAAACAGATTTCCAACTAAAAATTTGGCTTCTAATTTTAAATTTTAAATTTTAAATACTTTACAAATTCTTGAAAAAAATATTTGGAATCTCAATTTATTTTAAAAATTGATGAAATTATATTTTGAGATACGTTCATGTTAAAAAGTGCTATAGGATTATAACATGGATTCTCAACTGCTTGAAACATTACATAAATTCCGATTAATCCGGTACTAATTACTTTACACTTGCAAACTCAACAACATTGTCTGAAAGAAAAGTTTCCCTTTATTGTCTTGATCAAGCTAAAGTTCATATTTCTAAGTTTTTGACATTTCTCCTTTGTCATTTTTGGGTTCAGTCCACCATTGATATTGATGTGAATTCTTACTTATTGGCCAATGTCGCTAAATATGTATAGTCACTCTCACAAGGGACTTTTTCAATAAAGTTTATTGTACTACAGAACAATTAAGGAACTTTAATCCTTTCTGAATAAAATAAATTTTTTCCTCATATTTTTTTTTATTTCGTACTTTAAGGATTAATTTTATCGATTTGATTGCCCAAATTTAAAATTTTTAACAGTAACATTCCTTCATTTATTTTAACATAATTCTACTAACGAAAAATGTTCATGATATGATGACTCTATGATTTTGAAAACTGAATCGGCTATTGAATTGGTAAAAGAACTTATTCATAATTCAATGGTCAAATCATAATTAAATGGTAATCAAATCGAAATATAATTTTATATATATAAAATCACTAAACTATTTTTATTTATATTTGTATAATTATTTATAGACATAATTTTAATATTTTAAGTATTTTTTATAACACATGAAAGTATTGCTTTTAAAAAAATAAAACTAAAAAATTAGCACAATATTATTATTAAAAACAAATTATTAATTTAATATAATCAAAATATATCTAAACTTTTATAAATATTTGAATGTTACATAATACATATCAATTGTAAGATGTTAGAATTAAATATATGTTAAAAGTTTACCATTATAACAAATAAAAGCTCATGGACTAGGGGTGAAAGTGTTGGCTCACTTTGCACAAAGGACTTGTGCTGCACTCACAATGCAGGAACTTCAATCATTTTATCTTATTCAAGTAGCTTAACTGGACTGGCCAGCGGTCCAGTTCATAGTCAAAATTGGTCAATTCCGATCGATTTTTAGAATTTTGGATGATACCAAAACGATGTCATTTGACTCGAAACTCATTAGTTTTCTTTAACAAAATTATAATGAAATGGATAAATGAATGAGACCCATTAGTTTTCTTTAACAAAATTATAATAAAATGGATAGATGAATGAAATTGTTAAAGATTTTAAGTTTGATGCATTAAATCAATAAAATTAATTCTTAAGAGAAAAAATTGATAAAATATGTATATGTGAGGGGAAAATGAATGTCATTTTTTTCTTTTTCTTTATTTGTAAAGGAGGATTTTATAGAAAAAATAAATAGACAAGTATTATTTATTGTTAATTTGGACATTTTTGCCTTTTTATTTTAATACTTTTGCCTTTATTTTAGTTAGTATTGAATTGAAACATCTTAAATAAAAACACAGAACAAAAATTCTTCTTTTAAATTTTTTATAAACCTTAAAAAAAAACACAATGTTAACCAAATTGTGAGTTTAGTTTTGTGCTTGCTTAATCTTGAAGAGTTTAAATTTGATATATTACTAGTAGGATATCCATGCATTGCATGAGGGCATTCTATCCTTTGTTTTTCCTATTGTACTAGTATGTTTTTTTATTTTCATGGTTGTTAAATGGGTGGACAACATTGAATTAAAATATGGCATCTTTGTGACTTAAAATATTTATAAGATTTGAAAATAAACCATTACAATCTTGCCATGTACAAACAAATCAAAATGTGATATTGCAAGGCCAATCAATTATGAAGCAGAAAAACAATAGTTTTTTATATAAAAAAATCCATATATAGCAAGAAAATATTGAAAAGATCACACATGGTGATTTTGAAAAGTATTAGAAACTCAAGGAAAAGAGAGAAAATTGAGAGAAAAGGGAGAGGAGAGAGTGGTGAAAATGAGCAAATGAATTCATGTATTGATTACAATGTAGTTCAATATACATAGCAGGTTATTACAAAGGCTTTACAGTTATACATACCTAACCATCACAATTGAATCTTACATGTACAAATTGTATTAACTGATTTTATTGTAACTGCTTAACCATTAACCTTCACAAGCCCCTCAAACTTAGAGTATAAGCATACTCAACTTTGAGTTTGTGTCTTAGGATGCCAAACTGTGATTGAACACAACTTTGGATAGTGTATCAGCAACCTACTCCCTTGAGGGGATGTGGTGAACATTTGCAAATTTGCTGACCACCTTTTCTCTTACAAAATATAGATCTAATCCAAAGTGTTTGGTCTTAGCATGCAATATTGGGTTTGCATCTAACATGACAACACTCAAATTGTCATAATAGATTGTTGGGATTTTAGAAATTAGAGCATGTAATTCATGAAGTAAAGACCTGATCCAAGTGACATTCGCCACAAATGAGGTATACTCTTGTATTATGCCTCTATACTCGACCTAGAGATCACCCCTTGTTTCTTGGAAGTCCATGAGATGATATTGGGACAAAGAAAAACACATGTGCTTGAGGCAAAATCAACACTCCAGTCACTGTCACTGAATGTTGTGATGTCTAATTAAGAAGATTTTCTAAGATGTAATCTATATGAGAGAGTCTCATTTACATACCTGAAGAGCCTCTTGATAGCCTTCCTGTGAGCTTCAAAGGGATTGTTTATGAATTGAAAAACTTTATTCACTGCATATGCTATGTCAGGTTAAGACGCATTCACATACTATAAAGCACCAATAGTTAACCTATATAGAGAAGGATCGGCTGCAAGTTCACCCCCTATTGCTAACAACTTTTAACCAGTGGACATGGGAGTGCTAATAAGCCAAGCTTGTTGCATCTTGGCCTTAGCTAACAAGTTTGAAATGTACTTGATTTGTGATAGGTGAAGGCCACCAGTAGTAGTCTGCTTAGCCTTAATTTCAAGGAAATAGTCAAGGTGACATAAATCCTTCAATACAAAAGTCTGATTAAGAGTGGAAATAAAGGCAGTGATCTTAGATTGAAAGCTTCCAATAACTAAGGATGAATAAAGTAGATGTAGAAGTGAACCTAACAAACAAGGAATAGTCACATTTGGTAGAGTGGAAGCCCAACTATTATAATTTGCTGGCTAACTATTCAAACGAGGCCCTTGGGGCCTGTTTCAACCCCTTAAGTGTCTTATACAATGTATAAACCAATGTGACATAGCCCTAAACAAACCCATCTGGTTGTAGCATGTACAGTGCCTCCTTGAGAACCCTATTAAGAAAAGTATTATTGAAATCAAGTTGATAGATTAGCCAACACCTAGTAAGAGCCATTATCAATACAGTCCTCATTGTTGCTGGCATGTGCACTAGACTAAATATCTAAAAAAAAAAAATCAAATCCTACTCTCTGGTGAAACCCATTGGCTACCAATATTGCTTTGTACATTTAGACAATGCCATCTAGGTTCTCCTTCACCTTGAAGGCCTATTTACAACCAAATACAGTCTATCACGGGTCATAGATATGAGGTATCGAGTTTTCATATGGGCATATATTAGAGTAATGATGTATTAAACTAACTCACCATGAGAACGCTACATGGAACGTAACGTGAGTGTCATAAGCGATTCTAATAGTGATAACGGTGTATGTGGTTCTTTAACTTGAAATCACTACAATTTCTACATGAGAAGTTGTATGTTTTAATGTCATCAAACGTCAAATGTAATGAGATGATTATAAAGTTGGTTATTAGACATATCGCGAATCATGCAGAGGGATGTGAGTGACTTAGATGAGATTTTGTCCCACCTAAATAACATGAGCGATATCTCCGGGTCTCCTGATTGATTGAGACTAAAATGCATGGCTATGCTAAAATGAATCAATATGATATATTGATCTCATTTGTTATTACTAAGTCTACTCCAGTATCAGGAAACAGAATATTGAACTATACAAGTGTGACATGTTCTATGTCTTGTGTTTAATCTAGATATTTGGACAAAGGGACCAAGAAATCATTGATCACGGAAAGGTTATGTCAAATAACTAACATTCTCATTACTTGGATAACAACGATGTGTTGCTAGATACCGCTCACTACTTGTAATATTAAAATGAGATTATAATATTACTGTCAACGTCATGAGAACCTGTATGGTCACACACATAGAGCAGACTAAATTAGAGTAATGAGAATCCAAGTTGGACTAGGATTTCATCGTAGGCCTAACTTATAATAGATGAGTCCAAAGGTTACACAGCTAACCCTACTGCTACTCTCACTCACTTAAGGCAGTCACTATTATAAATAATACTATTAAGGGGCTGCCAACGTACAGATTAAAAAACCCTATCCACACCTACAGAAACAATGAGTTAAAAGAGTGACAATTTATCTTCTCTTTACAGTTAGCATTGTGTCAGAGACGTGAGACTCCATTACTGCGGATGATGGACGTTCGTGAGTCTGTTCGTGTGGATACTGTAGAGACATCGTCGCTATTACAGTGTTGGTGATTTGCTTTAATCGTATTCATCTGGCTTCAAGAGGTAAACTCGAAAAATCATGTATCATGGTTCCCTTTTTTGTATGGATCCTTGGTGGGAATCATTTTTCCGCTGTGTTTTCTTTCTAAAATTCCTAACACTTACCCCTCTGTTTCGAGCTCACCCACTAACCCACGGCCTTCCCCTTTCTCGTTCCCTCACTCTTTTGTTTTGAGCTCACTCAGTGACCCACTGCATAGGGCACGGTAGCACGGCACTCACAGGCAGTAGACCCACTCCACAACACCACTCTCCACGGCACAACAGCTCCACAGCACACACAACAGAAGCAACACCCATCGGCCACCACCCTCACCATCTCACATCCACCCACACATAAATCAGCCATGCATTGGGTTGCTTACCTGAGGGCTAAGTTGCTGCTGCTACAAATTGATGAAGAACACAACACGCCTTCCACTCCTCCACCACAGATCTAGACCAACCTGATCTGGAGAGCACGAAATAGGGACGAACTCAGCAGAGGATGCCTTGGAGATGCGACAACAGGAGCTTCAAAAGAGCAACAAGATGGGTCTCTCAAGAGATTAGGTTGTTAAGGTTGATTTGGTGCATGTTGATCTGTGATTTTTGGCCTTTTATATTGAGAAAAAGTGAAAGGAATTTGAACGGCGTTGTGTTGTGGCTAAAATGCCATTACATTGTGTCCGTTGCGGCCGCAATGCCATTACGTTGCAGTCGTTGCCTGTGATTTCCAACCTCCCCCATGTCGCGGGCTGAAGCGGAAACAGTGTCTGTCATGACCGTTTTGTCGCAACCGCTACAGGCAAAACTGTAACACCCCTTTTGAGAATGTCACATATATAAAGAAAATAAAAGAAAAAGAAATAAAATCTACCCAAGTTGTAAAACATTTGTTACGTACTAATACGAGTTGTAAAAATATTTCCTGTTAAACAGACTATTATTAAATAAAATAACGCGGAAATATAAAAGAAACAAAACAACATCACTCATAATATACATATGGTCTAAGTTATAAGTTATACAAATAATTTACAACTACAACTACAAATATTTAAACAGAAACTGTAAATAAAACAGTAACAGTCAATATATACATACGCAGACGCGCCCAAAATACACATTATACATATTTAACCCTCTGAAGGATCACTCTCAGGAAGATCTTCAGGAGATAAATATCCAGGATGCCTCGACACTTGGCGGAAACGAGACTGCGCAGTCGATACGATACTCATCTCACTAGGTTCAGTGGACACACCACCCCAATAACGCCTAAGAGATAAAGGCAACTCTAAGTGCAAAAACACAAGGTCGTCATAACGGCTCTCCATCAAACTCATGTCGTAGGGACACGGTCCAACCGTCCCACGTAAGTCACCGAGTCTCTATCTCCCATGCATGCCAAGCTAACGATCCACCGTGAAACTCAAGTTGCACAAAACCCAAAAATCTTGGCACCGCCATACCCAAACAAATCGGTCCAATGGATATGGATGATCGGATGGTTCTTGGTCGTCGTCTTGATCTTCTTGCTTCTGCTTCTTCTTCCTCCTCGGGATACAAAATCTCAAGAGGCATTTCTCTTCTCCTCAAACTCGTACCACGTAAATAAATATATACGAAAATACATACAATAAAGAGGTAAGACAATCTAAAATCATCACAAACATGGCAAATAAGAAAACGACAAACAACAGATATACAGTTCATGCAATATGAAAAGCTATAACAGTAATTAATAACAAGATAGTGTAAAGATTTAAACGTCACAACAACACATAATATCACAGATAAAATAATATCATAGATAAAATAAAATAAGAAATAGACAATTTATCATAATAATAACCAGATAAAAATAAACAGATAAAATAAAATAATGTCCAAGATATAATCATATGTAATATGATACGATCCTACTCTATGGAGCTAAACACATACAGATATCAGAGAGAATGACCCGCAAAATCTATTAGTACCACGGCTGCCCAATCAAACTATTGTGCTGTCTCACGTTGCGTCTATAGCCCCACGACACATGGAACCCACTGTCCAGGCGTGGTGTAGTTCACTGTCTCAGGTTGTGGCACTACAGGCAATGTACTACTAGACTTTACGAAATCTCGATTAAATATAGTGCGTGTCGAGTCCATTAGTGTGCTATCGGTTACTACGGCCAATGAGCGACCGATCATCCATATATGGGATCCCGTACACTAACGTCTCCAAGTTCATAAAGACAATGAACCACACTACGTTTATCGCATCGACAACACGATGTGATTCACCTCAAATCAACCAATCTACCAAAAATTGGCATAAACTCAATATATGATCCAAAAATAAGAAATTACCAAAATACTCTTAATAAAAATATATCCTCAAAGATAAATATATACATGTAAGTCCCACCGACAAATCTTGTTCCAAAGCCTGTACGGGTTCACCTCATAGCCCGACAGCAGAAAAATACAGAAAATACCATTTCGGTCAATCGCGTAGAAATTTTATCGCGTTTTCACAATCTCGTCGTTTTTACAAACGTTTTTAAATCGCGTAAATCTATTTTTCTGTTTTTAAAATCACGTAGAGTTTTTAATACGTTTTCTCAATCGCGTAAGATTTTTAAATCATTTTATTGTCCGAATTCCTTAAAAATTACTGTTTAAATAAATAGAAATAATAAATAATATGTTTAAACCACGTAAAATATTTTCCATATCGTATACTGTCTTTTGGACATCTTTTCTATCTTATTTGTCCGTTTTTAATAAAAATTGATAGTATTTTGTTTAGAAACTTATATTAATGATTTCTTAATTTTTCCGTAAAAATTGCTTACTTAATTTTTAAACTATATAATTTAATCCTTTTGAAAATCACTAACATGCTTCAAAATACGATTATGAGCCATATGTTAGAAATTTTTAAAAGTTACCGTATTTCCTTTCTAACAGTAAAATCAATAGTTTTAGTTGATTAAACCTAATTTAAATCAATTTATTTCTTCAAAACTCATTTTAAAAAAATTCTTTTTTTAACATATATTGCATCTTTATACTTGAAAATGGTTTGGAATTGATTTTAGAAATCATGGATACTTGGTTTGGCATGTTGGCCGAAACATATACTTGTGTCATTTGATCTCTAAATTCATTTTCCTTCATCTAAACAATTTTATATCTTGTTAATTTGCCTAGGTTAATTAAATCACATTTTAAGAAAATGATGAGAACATTTTGGTTCTCCATTTTTGGTTAATGGCCGTGAGCCTCATTGATGAGTTCTTTGGAACACTCATGCAAACCTTGACATGTTATTCACATCCTATAAATTATCATGCATTTCTAACACATACAAATTATCAAAGCTTGTAGACATGTAAATCAAAGCTTGTAGACATGCAACTTCATACAAATTATTACAAACATCAAATAGAAAAGCTACTAACAAACACACAAATAAGCTACTAACAAACACACAAAGGAATCCTTATGGATTCTACAATCATAACAATCAATCTCCATCTTCTTACCACCACCCAAGGATGATAAGATTAGTCTTCCTCTTACCTTAAATGAAGACAAAATACTCTTTCACACCTCCTCTAGGGTTTCGGTTTTCTCCTTCAAAACCTAACAACTTAAACAAAAATCTACAAGTTACTAACCATAAAAGAGAGCTTAAACCATAGATAAATCATGGCTTAGAACTTTGAAAAAGAGTTTAGAAATGGAAAACAAGAAATTTTACCTTCTAGGTAAAATCTCCCAAGTAGGTTTCCAAGCTTCAAATGAAGGATTTTGCAAGAACTCTCAACTAGAGATGTTCTTAGGATTGTGTTTAGGTTTAGAAAACTTGGTTGGATAAATTTTTGAGTGATTGGATGGTCTTGGATTGTGTTTGGCCGAATAGCTTGAAGGAAAGACAACAATGGAGGTTGGTGTTTTTGGAAGAGAGAGAAGAGAGAAATTGCATGAAGATGAAGTGAATTTTTGTCCTCCAAAGGCCAAATGGCCGTAGACATGGAGCCATGCAAGGTGTCCATTGGGTTGGCTTCATCCAAGCCTTAGAATGGATCAAAGGTCAAGATTAAAACTTGGTTAGCAAGCTTAACTCTCATTGGTTGATTTTAGCATTGTCATTAACCTAGTCACCATGCTTAGTCACTAATTAGCCTAGTCATTAAGCTTAGTCACCATATTCTTGAAAGTTCTACTACTAATGATGCTTAATTAAGCTACTAAGTTAACTGTTTTAACTAAACGTGGGTCCCGCAAAATATTTCCGGGTCCACTGTCATGTAATTATACTGATTAACAAAATAATAGTATAATAATATAAAATTATTTTATTTGACAGTTAAATCCTAAAAATTAAAAGATTAACAACAATATCATTCAGAATCGGGTTTAGTAAGATCCCCCAGTTCTGAATAATTAAAATAAGATTTCTCCGGTCCGAAAAAATATTATTTTCCTGTCCCGGAGCAAATCATACAAAAAGTTCAAATAAAATCATAGACAGTAATATTAAACACTGTATCATAAAGAAAAATTAAAAACAGTACAATCGGGACGTAATGGTTATTTTTTCATTTTTTTCCACGACGAAGCAAATTATCCAAAACGTTCAAATAAAATTACAAACAGTATTATATGTCTGTATATCACACAGAAAAATTTAAAACAGTAGTTTGAGAAAATTTTTATTTTACGGTCTCGAAGTAAAATATTCAAAACGACCAAAGAAAATCATAGCCTGTAATATATATTTGTATTTCATACGAAAAAACAA
Source organism: Ormosia emarginata (assembly GCA_029884605.1). Lineage (NCBI taxonomy): Eukaryota > Viridiplantae > Streptophyta > Magnoliopsida > Fabales > Fabaceae > Ormosia > Ormosia emarginata. Next base: position 50,952,865 of record JAQQTP010000081.1, on the reverse strand, counting down.
GAAACAGTAAAAAAAGGGACACAACAGTCATTTACACAAAAGTTTAAAAAACAGCAAACAGGACATTCAGAATATTTTTCCAAAAATTGGGGTGTTACAAAAATGGAACGAGATTTGAAATCGTGTAATACACTATTTATCTATGTGAATTAGTACAAATTTTACTTATTAAGAACAAGTTTCAAACACATGCTATGCAAGGCCAATGAGTATATTTTTGCCTCATTGGCTAAACAATGCACCTAACCGCTTAGATGTAATTGAGCGTGCATTATTCATATCCATATTCTAATTTCCAAATCCCTATGTCTAGTTCAAAGGAAACTCACAAAACTACCCAATTGGTGGCCAAACAATCAAGAATATTAAGCATATATATGAATAAACAAAACTTTGTCATTGATATAAACTCAAGGAAAAACAAAATATCCAAAATCCATAGTGGGGTCTGAAGGATCCCCTAGTGACAAATTTAGTTATCCATAGGAGTTAAAAACCACAAAACTAGAGTGAATTCATGTCAACACAACAAGATCAAGAAGAAAAGGAAAGAGAATAACTAAATGATGGAATCTTAACGAATGGATCTCCTCCGAAGCTCTTGATCTTTAAGCATCGACATAAGTCTCTCTTTAACAATGTTTTCATAATCGAACTGATCGTTGAATTAGAAAAGAAAGAGCGTTAAGGTTTCGAGGTTCAATTAGGGTTAAACCAGGGTCAATCTAGGGTCTTTTATATATATATATATATATATATATATATATATATAGGGAGGATCAACTTACACTAGTGTAAGTCTTTTTCTCTTACACTCATTTTTAATTGTTAGTTCCACTTTCATCTAATGATTACCTTTAATGAAATAATCTCAACCATTAGATGAAAGTGGAACTAACGGTTAAAAATGAATGTAAGAGAAAAAAGACTTATACTGGTGTAAGTTGATCCTATACACACACACACACACACATATGTTAATTGTATAAATAATACCAAAGTATAGTATTGAAATGTGTTATTAACATAATTAAGTTCATTTATTACGTAAATAAATATTAAACTAAAAGTATTATGTTAATACTAGCATAATTTTTTAACATATATTAGTCCCAAATCAAATAATTAAAAGGGTAAAAGGTGAAGATTCTCATTATAAATTGAAGTCAAAGAATTATTGCATTACAAGCTCTTATTTGTCCCATATTAGACAAATTAAGAGTTTTAAATGATAAGTTTTGATTATAAATTGTGAATGAAATAATCAATGTCTTGAAAAAGTTTTAAATATTTAAAAAAAATGATTTTTTCAAAAAAGAAAATGGACTGGTTCAATCCTATGAACTGTGACCAGTTCAAATGGGTTGACTTTAGGACTGATTTTTGGTTTTTAAAAATCTAATTTTTGAGGGTTGATTGGACTGGTCAAATGACTGGTCAAAGGACTGGGGCTGATTCGGTCTAGTTTTTAGAACCAAGCTTTTTAGCCCCCAAAGAGCCCTAACTTAAAGCTTGTCTTTCTACTCAACTGGGGAAGAACTAAAGACCCAAAAATGGTGTTGAATTTAGCAAATAAAAGGCCAAATTTGTGGGCCTGTTCGCGTTGCATTGCACTTCAGTTTTGCACTGCAGCGCAATGGTATTTCAAGTGGTTTTTATTGAGGCGTTCGAACTACAACGCACACCTTTTGCATCATAGTGCAACTTGTTGGGTTTACCTTTTAGCTTCCTTTCTTCAATGTGGACTCGTTTTCTTCCTCTTTTAGTTTCTTCTAGGTCTTTTTTAATGTCAAATCATGCAAAATAGTTGCACACTTTCATAAGGTACTTGGGTTATAACAACGTCCAACAAAATTCACCAATCTAAGGCTAAATCATATTTGGAAGGAGTTTAAGTATAAACCATGAAACACAAGCCCAAAACCTTACAAAACATTGAAGAAATAGAACATAGCAAGACAAATATACAAAAAATAAGGCCTAAATAACTCCAAGAATTGGAGTTATCAATAAACAAACCTGTACCATTTTCAACCATCACACGATCTTGACTACTATAATATGTTTTCATCAGTATATTGTTAGCACTAGGTGTGATGTTAGCAGATGCCCCAGAATCTGGATCCAAAAAATTCTCTAGTGTTATGAGCATAGCTTGCACAGACTAAGATGATGTGAATGCATTGAATTGACTAGTAGGTGAGGTATTGGTTCCAAATCTAGGATTAGGAAAGTTCTGGTCAAATATGTGGTAGTAAGAATAGGCCACATTACCAAACCTCCCATATAACTGGCACTTACGCTTTATGAAATTTTGACCAGTGCCACCAGGGCCAAATCTACTTACACCACACCCAAATCTGTCCTTGACTGAGGATTGGCCTCTAAGAAAATTAAGATTGCCTCTGCCTTGACCCTGAAAATAGATACTTGATCTTCCTACACCAAACTTGTGAGCCAAATTGGCTTGAAATAAAACTTAATCTGTAGATCTTTTGTGCTTCTCCAATCTTTCTTCCTAAGCCATCAAGAGTGCCTTAATCTCAATTAATTAGTATGGTTCAGATCTTGAGATTACTGATATGATGAAACCACAATACTCCTCATCCAAGCCATCAAATATGGCATCAATATGATTAGCAGTGCAAACTGAACTTCCAACTACTGCTAACGAATCAACTATTTTCTTTACTTAAAGCAAGTAATTCCTTATTGATAAATCTTGCTTGACATTTCTCAACCAAAGCTTAAGTTGTTTTACCTTATCTTTTATGTGAAAGGCATAATAAGCCTCAAGATTTTCCCATATTTGACAAGAAAGTTCACTCCCAACCAAGTGAAGTGTCATTGGTTCAATTATCGAAGAAAGCAACCAGGACATCAAAAGTTGGTCCTGTTGCTCCCAATTCAAGTATGCTTCACTCAATTTACCTTGTTTTTCATCTTCATTATAGGCAAATTTAGTTGGTATTGCATGTTCTCCAAGAATGAATTTATGAAGTTGGAAGCCTTTAAACGTTGCCAGAGGTTTCTGCTTCCATAGAAGAAAATTGTTCTCTCCAAGCTCCACTGATATATGGTTGGAGAAGGTTTGTAATATAAATTATAGTGTTGAATTTTAAGACTCAAAAGATGAAGGATCCGAAGTGGTTTCAGTCTCCATGGGAAGGGTGGAGCTCCAATACCATGAAAGGTATTAAAAACCCAAGAAGAGAAAAAAAAAATTGAGAGAAAATGGAGAAGAGAGAGTGGTGAAAATGAGAAAATGAACTCATCTATTGATTATAGTGTAGTTCTGTTATATATAGAAGGTTATTGTAATGACTATACTGTTATACTTAACTAACCATCATAGTTGTATTTGATGTGTACAAATTGTATCAATTGATTTTGTTATAACTACTTAACCATTATCCCTCACAAATTCTACCACATGAAAGTGAAATATACTGACATGAAACTACATCATAATAAATACAATGATTCAATAAGCAATATTTAGAGGATTGATCAGCCTAAAGAATATAGAATTTGAATTGAACACTTCAAGTACCGAGCTCACATATTTCATAAGTTCCAAACCTCACAGATGCATCCCTAGAATAAATTAACCAATTAAACTTTAAGGTAGTACTATAATATAAAGTAATGCAATGAGATGAAGTTAGAGTCACAATCAACATGCATCAAGGTTTTGAAAACTGAACTAGTCATTGAGCATGTTGAGGGACAGATTCAATGATAAACTATAATTGAATCGGAATATAATTAAATATGTATAATACATATAAATATATATTATACTAACTCTCTCTCTCTCTTTATATATATATATATATATATTACAATACCTAAGAATGAAACTCAATATCTCCCAAACAGATTTGATTAAGAAATATGAGAAGAAATAAAAAAAAATAAGGCAAAATAGAAGTATAACGAAGAAATGGAAAAAAATCAATTTTTGGAGGAAAACTAAAAGAAAAGAATGTGTAACAATAATTAGCAACTATTAATGTCATGACTTGTCTTGCTATAGAAGTCCCACATTGGAGAACCTCCAACACGCCCCGGTATGCAACTCTTTAAAAGCCAAAAGGCTGCTCTCCTTCAAATATAGCTTAGCATCTTCATATGTGTGGGCAGTAGCGAAGTTGGCTTACATGAGGCCACTTTTTAGCTTGTGTGCCAGTATATTTATTTTCAAATGCCCGAAATGATCATCACTTTTTGTGGAGTCTAAAATAGTTAAATATTTAGATGCTAAAATCCAAAACGTTTAACTCACTGGACCGGTCACGGGTTAACTAGTTTTATCGGTTAGAGATCGGTTTACGATTTTTGACTAGCTTTTGACTTCAGCGGTTTATATATAATAATCGAACCAGTATTGTGGCCAGTTCGAATTTCAAAACCATGATTAACATTCATTCAAGGAGGGGATCCTGGGTTAAACTAATGAGGAAGAAAAAATTATTAAAGTCAAAAATCAATATATTTAAATGAAAATTTGTAAGTTTAATAATTAAATATATCATATCCTTATCGAATTGAGCATAATGCTCATTCATATCATAAAATTCATCAATTAAATTTATGTCAAACTTTTTAATATTTGACTAAACATTTATGTCAAACTTTTTAATATTTGACTAAACATTGTAACAAAATAAAGTGAGCAATAAGCAATAAAGATTATAAAAAATGGCTTGATTTAAATGTAGCAATTTAGCAACACATTGGACCAAGCCATCGCATAGGTAGCCAATTACTCATTTCAATTTGTTTTGGTCACAAGTCACTACATGGGCCAATAAAAAAAAATAGCTACAGGAGGGGTCCCTTTTTTTACATGTAAATTGTACTACATAGACTTTAAAAAAATTTGTAGAAAAGCTAGGGGACCAAGGCCACAAGTTGTCTCGTAGATTCATTCCTGTATTCATTAAAAACTAATTTGGCTAAGGATGAACATGTGTGACAAATTTAGCCTCAAAAGCATGAGAAACATGACTTGTTGAAGTAGAAAATGAGAAACAAATGCAATCATACCAAACATGTGAAAGACAAAAATAAAATCATGTACAAAGACCCCAAAATTAAATTAGAGAAAATCCATAATTGCATACACAATAAAAACATTAAGTAGCGATACTATGGGTAAAAAATCCAAATCAATGAAGTGAAACATTATCCAATTTAAAAGTGCTGAATTTTTTTGCCAAAGATGAAAAAAAGATGTATCAAATTGTATAGTTAAAGTATATTTCCTAGATTAATCAATAAAACTATTTTTTAAAAAATATTATGGTAATGAAATAGTAATAGAGAGTTGATCCAACAAAGTGCTATTCCCATAAAAAATAGTCATGATGACAAGAATCCATAAAACACTTCTTTAATAATATGTATTTCAATATTTAAACCAATGACTCAATCATCAATTGGAATCCAATCTTCCAAAACCAAAAATTCAAATGCAGTGATTAGTATTGAGCATTGCAAAGTGCTAGAAAGTTTATTAATGTGTAGACATTGAGAGTGTTTACAACACTCCTAATCGGTTGCAATGGATCAATAGCCATGGAGATTGAACCATTGAGAAGTAACATCTTCATGGCATGAGCCCAGGTATGATAGTTTGGACCAATAAGAGAGGAGAATGTAACCCCTTTACTAAATTAATAGCTGTAAACATATCTATAATAATAATATAAGTGAATTTATTTCATAAAAAATTACAGACATAATTTTAAAATCGAAATCAAAAATATAAAATAGGAAATAAGTATTAATACTGGACAAACAAAAATTGTAATATGCATTTATAACTTTGCAAATTAGCATCATACACTAGCGATAAGGTTTACTCAGAATTACGAATATACATTTTTAGTAATTATATCATCCTCTTTTAGAATAAGAGTTTATGCTTAGTTGATCTGAATGGTAATAGCCATAATACATCATGTACTAACCTGAAAATACTATGAATAGAGTGAGAATTTAAAATTATAAGTAGAAAATGAACAGTTAAAAAAAAATATTCGAAAACATATGGTGAATTTTAACTGTGTAAAATACACAAAAAAATCACATGACAACTAAAGTATTACAAGAACAACACAATTTTAGCATAGCAGAACGAATGCTAAATAAATCACGCAATACAACCTAATGTAGTAACATTAACAAGTTTATCAAATATTAGCAAATAAGTACCAATTATTAGCAATATCAGCACGTAAATTCCTCATCACAGGGAATTCACCATTTACTTTACTTTTTCTTTCCATGTCTACTTGTCTCACATTTTACTCAAAGGCCTCACTCCCATAGGGAATCCACCCTATCTCTGATACTACTTTAACATCGTGACAACAAAGTCAGACATACCCACACTAACCAAGCAGGTAACATAAAAAGGAATTCTATCCCTCAACCTCTCAACGGTTAGGTACAAATTTTTCCATGAATCCCTTACTTGTCATCAAACACAAACATAAGCAATACAAACTATCAATGTATCACAAATAAATTCATCATATACAAGTTTATAAATAAATCATAGCAATAAAATAAAATTCACAAAACTTAGAATCATTAAATGTAAATATCAATTCTTCAAGGGACCAACTATGATTTAAAATTAATTTAATAATTTTATTAATAGTCCACACCACAGTCTATAGTTTGTCAAGTCTTCATCATAGTCCATATTTTGTTAGGTCCTCATCATGGTCCATATTTTATCAGGTCATCATCATGGTCCATATTTTGTCTTATTCTGATAGTGCATTCATTACACAAAAGTCCTTTTGTTGCAAAGGTCAAAATAAAAGTTATAAAATTGCTCTCAAGCAAAGGCAAATATAAGTCTGAATAAAGATCATAAAATTACTCCAAAGCTAAGGTAAATATAAGAGAATCCATGTAAATCAAGTACATATATTTATTACCCAATATAATTAAATATTTATTTAACTTAAGCTTTGAGTGAAATTTTAATATATTATAAGACAAAACTTAAATAAAGTTCCTTAGGTGCTTATGGTGCTTGTTTCCAATAAAAATATGATATGTGTACATTTTCAAAAGAACTTAATCATCATTTTCAAAGTTTTCATTAATGAGTTACAGAAAAATGTACATATGTTATATTTTTATTGGAGACAAGCACTACAAATACCTAAATAACTTTACCTAAGTTTTGTCCTTTATTATATTGGTCCCATGAAAAAGTTAACATTCAAATTATAATAATTCTAAATTTTCTCAAATATCATAAATATTTCCAAAACTAAGCAAATATCAAGTTTTCATAATATTACGTGTGCATAATAAATTTAACAAGAATAACAAGATGCATAAAATATTAAAATAATAAATTAACTAATAAAATATATAAATTTTATTTTAAAAAATTCAAATCCTACCTCTTGCAATATCTTTTTTCTTTTTCTCTTCCCTTTCTTTTTCTCCATTGTATTTCTCTTTCTCTTTCTCTCCTCTGTAGCACCTACTTCTTTCTCTCGTCTCTCTTTCTTCCTACAATTTCTCTTCACTTTTTCACTCTCTTTCTTTCTCTTTTTGTTTTTTCCTTCTTTCTTTTCTCCTTCTCTCCTTCTTTCCTCTTTCTGACACTTTTTCCTCTCTCTATTTTTTCTTCTCCTTCTCTCCTATGTTTTCTCACTTTTTTAACAAAGATCTCACTTTTTTTTTTCTCTCCCTCTTTGTTACGTTTTCGGCTTCTACTTTTACCAATTTATAGCCATAATGAGTGGCTCCCTTTGGTGCAAGTAGCACCTATCCAATATTTTTTAAAATCAAAGTAATAATTACTTTTAGATTTTTATATTAAAATAATAATTAATTCATAAATATCTTCTTATAAATATATTCTCATAAATATCTGCTTATAAATATATCTATTAAATATTTTTCTAGTCATTTCTTATTAGTAACAACTATTGCAAGTTGAAGAAATTAAAAATTTATTCTTCACAAAATATTTTATGAAAAATAGGATGTTACATTTCTCCCCTTCTTTTAAGAATTTTGTCCTCCAAAATTCACTAACCTGATTGAAATAATTTTGGATAGGACTTCTAGATGTCATCTTCTAATTCTTATGTTACCTCTTCTGGTGATAGTCCTTCTTATATCACTTTCACTAAAGCAATTTCTTTTCCTCTTAAGTGTTTGACAGATCTATCTATGATTCATACAAGTTTTGTGTCATAAGTCAAATCATCTATTACTTGCATTGTTTCGTGTTCTATGATGTGTGAATGGTCAAAATAGTATTTTCTGAGTTTGGATACATGAAAGACATCATGAAGATTTGAAAGATTTGGGGGAAGTGCAATTCGATAGGCAACAAGCCCTACTTTTTTAAGAATTTGAAATGGACCAATGAATCTGGAATTCAACTTTTTGGTTTTAAGGGTTCTGTCAATCTCAGTAGTAGTAATGACTTTGAGGAAGACATGTTCCCCTTCTTCAATTTCCAGAGGTTTTCTTCTTTTATCAACATAACTTTTCTGTCTACTCTGAGCAACAAGTAATTTTTCTTTGATAAATTTGATCTTTTCTGTAGTTTACTACACTATATCATGTCCTAATAAACTCTTTTCCCCCGCTTCTAACCAACATAAAGGTGATTCACACTTTCTACTATACAGAGCTTCAAATGGTGTCATTCCTATGCTAGAATGGAAACTATTGTTATAAGAAAACTCTATTAATGGTAGATGGGTATTCCAACTTCCTTGAAATTCTAACACACAGGCTCTAAGCATATCTTCTAAGGTCTGAATGGTTCTTTTAGTTTGACCATCTATCTGAGGGTGGTAAGATGTGCTAAAACAGAGCTTAGTACCTAAAGCTTCTCGTAAGGCTACCTAGGATTTTGAGGTAAATCTTAGGTCTCTGTCTGAAACTATACTAGTGGGTACATCATGTAACCTTACAATTTTTCGAATGTAATCATAAGCCAACTTGTACAATGGGCAACTAATTCTAATTGGCAAAATGTGAGCAAACTTAGTTAACATGTCAACAATTACCTATGCTGCATCATAACCTGATGGAGTCCTAGGTAATCCTAACACAAAATCCATTGATATGCTATCCCATTTCCATTCAGGGATATTCAATGGTTGCAGTAATCTACCAGGCTTCTAGTGTTCTATTTTAACCTTTTGGCAAACTAGACATTTAGCTACAAAACTAGCTATGTCTCTTTTCATCCCATTCCACTAAAATAATTTCCTGAGATCCTAATACCAGGATGCATAGTATACTTATTGCAATGTGCCTTTGATAAAATTTTCTTTCTCAATTCTTCATCATTGGGCACACATAATCTTCTTTTGTATATCATATGTTATTGATAACCCCTTTTTCATTAACATAAAAATGTTCAAGTTGTTCCACTAGAATTCTCCTTTTGAGAGACTGCAAAAACTCATTATTTTCTTGGGCTTGTCTTACGTGGTCTCTTAAATCACACTTTATTCTTAGTTCACTGACATATAAGCAGTGAGATTGCAAGGACACTGAAATCTTCAAATCTCTGAATTCTTCTAAAACTTTTGTTCCCTTATCATCATTGACGACATATGCAAGGACTTCCTACTCAAGGCATCAACCACTACATTGGCTTTACTAGTATGATATTTCAATTCAAAATCATAGTCCTTTAATAATTCAATCCATTTATGTTGTCTCATATTTAACTCCTTTTGATCAAAAAGATACTTTAAACTTTTATGATCACTATATACCTCAAACTTGACTCCATATAAATAATGCTTCCAAATTTTCAAAACAAAGACTACTGCTGCTAATTCTAAGTCATGGGTTAGGTAATTTTCTTTATACAGTCTAAGTTGTCTGAATGCATATGCTACAACTCTACGATATTGCAACAAAACACATTCCAAACCCTTCTTAGATGCATCACAATACACTATAAAGCTTTGTCTAGGATCAGGAATTTTTAAGAGTGGAGTTGAGGTAAGTCTGTTCTTTAACTCCTGAAAACTTGCTTCCCAAGCTGAATCCTAATAAAAAAGGTGATTCTTTCTGGTTAACCTAGTCAGAGGTAAAACTAGCTGGGAGAATCCCTTAATGAATCTTCTATTATATCTGGCCAATCCCAGAAAACTCATAATCTCAATAATTATCTTTGGCCTCTCCTAGTGAACTACTGCTTCAACTTTACTATGATCTATAGTTACGCCTCCCTGAGTAATCACATGAACTAAGAATTTTACTTAACCAAAATTCACACTTTTCTAACTTGGCATACAACTGCTTCTCCTTTAGGATTTTGTAGCACTATACTAAGGTGTTGTTCATGCTCCTTCTTAATCTTAGAATAGATGAGTATGTCATCTATAAAGACTACTACAAACTGGTCAAGGTAAGGTCTAAAAATTCTATTCATATAATCCATGAATATTGCAGGAACATTAGTAATTCCAAAGGGCATCACAAGTTATTCATAATGCCCATATATAGTCCTAAAGGCTGTCTTGGGTACATCTTCTAATTTTACTCTTATCTGATGATACCCTAATCTCAAGTCTATCTTTGAGAAGACTATGACTCCTAACAGTTGATCCAATAAGTCATCTATCCTAGAAAGTGGATACTTGTTTTTAATTGTGACTTTGTTCAATTGCCTATAATCTACACATAACCTCACACTCTCATTTTTCTTCTTGACTAATAGAACAGGTGCACCCCACGGTGATACACTAGGTCTGATAAAACTTTTGGCTAATAGTTCCTCTATTTGTTTCTTAAGTTCACTTAGTTCCAAATGAGACATTCTATAAGGTGCAAAAGATAAAGGTCTTGTTCATGGAACTAGGTCAATGGAAAATTCAACTTCCCTTTTAGGTGGTAGGTTCACTATCTCTTTGGGAAACACTTTTGGAAATTCTCTTACTATAGGTATGCTATTTATTTCCTGCTTAACCTTTGAATTTGAAGAAAACAAAGGAAGAAACCCTTGATCTCCTTCTAAGAGACACTTCTCAGTTTAAGTGACATTAAGGAATAAGGTATTGGTAGATTTTGATTCCTTAGGTGGATCATTAGGAAAGTAGGCAAGTTTTCTAGAACAGTCTAAAATAATATTATTAGTAGACAACCAATCCATTCCAATTATGATATCAATAGCAATCAAAGGTAAACAAACAAGGTTCAAAGTAGAAGCTTTTCCTTCAATTAAAATAGGACATTTTAAACAAGCTTGGGAAGTATAAACTTTTCCCCCAATGGGAGTTGAAACTAACAGATCATAAGACAATGAAGTTATAGGCAAATTCAACTTCTTCACACAATCAATAGATATAAAGGAGTGTATAGCTCCTGAATCAAATAATGCAATTAAGAGAGTATTTTTAAGAAAACATTTACCTTGAATCATGTTGGGGGATTGATTTGCGTCTTCTCCACTTAGAGTGAAAACTCTTCCTTTAGTCTGTGGTCTGGGTACAGGGTTGTTCGCCATATTCTCGGTGGTACAATCCTTGGTAAAATGTCATGGTTTTCCGCATCGGAAACACACATAACAAGGTCTAGAGCGATGATATTTCTCACACTTATTGGACACAGGTGGAAGTCCCCCAATTTTCACTTGCTTATCTTTTCCATGGTTTACTCCATTCTTAAAATTATTTTTCTTTTGAGCTTCTGCCACCTTCTTTTTTGAGAAAGTTCTGACGTTCTCTTTCAAATTCCATCTCTAAATAATTTTTTTCTGCTATCCTACATTTGTTCACTAGAATGACATAATCTTTTATTTCTAAGGTTGACACCTTTTACTTTATCTGAGACCTCAAACCACACTCAAATTTTGTGGCTTTTCAATGGTCATCCGGGTTATTTTTCAAGTAGGAAGAAAATTTGGAAAGCTTTTGAATTTAGCCACTTATTGTCCTATAGTCATGTTTCCCTGTCTAAGTTGCATGAATTCTGCCTCCTTTTCATTTTTTACATTATCAGGGAAGTATTTATCAAAGAATGTGGCTAAAAATACCTCCCAGGTGATCTCAGTTCCTCTAGATTCTAGTAAGTGTCTAGCACCTTTCCATCAGTGCTCTGTCTGCCCTTCTAGCATGTAGGTGGCAAAGTCTACCTTTTGTGCATTTGTGCTTCACATGACTGTAAAAATCTTTTCTAGTGGCATAACCCATTTTTCAACTAAGGCTGAGTCATAATCTCCATGAAAAGACGGTGGTTTGGCTTTCCTAAATTCTGAAAGACCTTGATAATTTAAGTTGATTACTGGAGTTTCCCCTGTAGAATTTCCATTAACCTTCACCAGGATAATTATGGTTGTGATTATTGTTCCTATCTTGAGTTTCTTGTATGCGCTATAAAATCAAGTTGGTTGACTCTATATGGGCTCTGACAACTTCAGCCAATCATTTCATGACTTCCAATATCCCTGTCAAAGTATCATTTTGTGAACTCTATACTTCTGTGTATTCTGATGCCATATAGTTCTACACAACCATGAACAATTCAATATTAAGGTGATCAGTCTCAATATTGCAAGGTTAATGTAGTTATAATTCTATATGGCATGTATAAAATAATAAGAGCAGTCATCATGCAGAAACTTAACATAGACAAAAATTCAATACGTAAAAATAATATTCTAGTACTAGAAATCGACACTCTGATACCAAAAATGTAACCCCCTTACTAAATTAATAGCTATAAACACATCCATAATAATATTATCAGTGAATTTACTCCATAAAAGTTTACAGACATAATTTTAAAATAGAAATAAAAAATATATAACAAGAAATAAGTATTAATACAGGACAACCCAAAGTTATAATACACATCTATAACTTTGCAAATTAGCATCATACACCAGTAATAAGGTTTACTAAGAAGTACGAATACACATATTTTTAATAATTATATCATCCTCATTTGGAATTAGAATATATGCTTAATCGATTTGAATGATGATGACCATAATACATCATGTGCTAATATAAAAACATCATGAATAGAGTGAGAATTTAAAATTCTCAACAGGAAATGAACAGTTAAAAAGATATTAAAAAACATTTAGTGAATTTTAGCTGTGTAAAATACACAAAAAATTACATGACAACCAAAGTATTACAAGAATAACACAATTTTAACATAGCAGAACGAATGCTAAATAAATCACACAATACAACCTGATATATTAACATCAACAAGTTTCTCAAATATCATCAAATAAGTACCAATCATCAGCAATATCGGCAAGCAAGTTCCTAGTCACAAGGAATCCACCATTTACTTTACTTTTTCTTTCCATATCTACTTGTCTCACATTTTACTCGAAGGGCCTTCATTCCCATAGGAAATCCACACTATCTCTGGTGTTACTTTAAAATCGTGACAACAAAGTCAAACATACCCACACTAACCAGGCAGGTAATATAAAAGGAATTCTATTCCTCTGCCTCTCAACGGTTATGTGCAAACTTTTCTATGAATCCCTTACTTGCCATCACACACAAACATAAGCAATACAAACCACCAATGTATCAAAAATAAATTTATCATATACAAGTCTATAAATAAATCATGGTAATAAAATAAAATTCACAAAACTTAGAATCATTAAATTTAAATGTCAATTCTTTAAGGTGTTAGCCATGGCAACCATCACCTAAGAGGAGGATAAATTGGGTGATTACAAATTTTAATGCAACTTTAAGAAATTAAGCATTTTGAATCACTCAATTAATAAATGCAGCAGAACATGCACAATAAAGGTACAACTATTATAGATTACTTAAATACAACTTAAGATATATGATGAATTAAGCAAATAAGCTAGATATCAAGTTTATAGAATCAAATCACCAAGATGACAAGATATGCAATAGATAAAATATACTACACTAAATACTAAAATTAAATAGTGTAAGGAAGAGAGAATCAAACTCAAGAATTTATCTTGGTTCAGCCACCAACCACTTGTGGCCTACATCCAGTCCCCAAGCTTAACTTAAGATTTTCTTCACTATCTCTTAGACTTCACGGGTACTAGAAAAACCTTTGTACAAATAAGAGCACTCATCACACTTTGGGATACCTCACCTTTGTGCTAGAGCCTCCAATTCTTCAAGCTTCACAGGTGCTTAATGACCTTTATAATCTGTTACCCAAGTGGCTTCAGTACTCAAGAGGGGGGGTGAATTGAGTAATTAGAAATTTTTCGCAAAAGCCTTAAACAAATGAATTATACTAAATTTAAATAATAAAGGCGAGAATGAGATAAAGATAAGAAGAACAAATAATAATTAAATTGCAAGAATAAATAAAGTGCATAAAGATAAAAGATTAAGGGTAGAAAAGCGGCACAATATTTATCCCTGGTTCGACCACCAACCACTTGTGGCCTACGTCCAGTCCCTCGAAACACACTTCGAGATTTTTTACTATTCAACACAAGCTTAACAACAGGTGCTTGCAACCTTTACACAACAGGGATACTCACCCTATTTACTAGAGGATACCTCACCCCCTTTGAAGGATACCTCACCTTCTTTACACCAAGGGATACCTCACCCTTTTACTAGAGGGATACCTCACCCTCACAAATTCACTAAGGGATACCTCACCCTTTTACAGAAGCAGAGAATAGATGAAAAATAAACTCTCACTTAGAGCAGATATTACAACTTGAAGTGCTAATGAGCTCTCTAAAGGATATCTCAAGGTTTTGGCAAAGAGAGCATAGAAAAATGAAATAATCACGTTTTAATCACAAGCAAATAGTTCAAAATGGTTGGGAGCTTTTATAAGAGACCCAAGGTCTCTATTTATAGAGCAATGGAAGAAACTAGCCGTTGGAGCAATTAAAAGCAAGTAATTATTGAAATTATGGCCGTTCTTTGCCATTTTCGAAAGCTTCGTGAAAATCAATTCATAGACCAGATTCGAATACCTTATGAGGTATTCGAATGCCTCTTGCCAAAACTCTTTAAAAACAGATTAAGGTTGGGTTATTCGAATACCGCTTAAGGGTATTCGAATGCCTCATTTAAAAAGGTTCATTCTGAATCTAGGGTATTCGAATACTATATGGGGTATTCGAATGCCTCTGCTTTGGACAAAGCAGAAATATCGGTTGAACAGTTATTCGAATACCATAGATGGGTATTCGAATACCACTTTGAAAACAGAAAACGTGTAAGCTTGAAAAACACTCTATTCGAATACCTATCAGGGTATTCGAATACCTCTGTTATAAAACCAGTTTTAAATGCTTTCAAATGACCAGAAAATGGTTGTTTAATTTTGGAAAAACAATTTTGAAAACATTTCTTTGTAATGTCAATTAATGAGATATCCAATGAGGCTTTTACAAGGATCCTAAGTCCTAAAGCTTATTCTTGAAGATCTTGGTTTGTCTTCACGTTTGTTATCATCAAAACTATTTTCCATATCAGCTAGCCAATTACATAATCAAGAGCACTTACAACACCTTTGAGATACATCACCCTTTGTGTTTGAGTCTCACTACAAGGGATACCTCATCCTTTTATCTCTTGAGGGATACCTCACCCTCTTACAATGATTTCAAGGTGAATAGAAATAATAGAAACTCTCACAAGAGTAGATATACAACTTGAAGAACAAAGTATGGATGATAGAAAACTCTCTCAAGAGTGGATAATACAAATTGAAGAACAAAGGAATAGAAGGATTTTGTAATAAAGAGCTCAAAATATGATTTTAGTGATTCAAGGATCAAATCAAGTGTTCAAGAGGTGTATAAGCTTCATACAATGTAACACCCCCCTCAGGGTATCACATTTTCGACTCCCAACTCATAATCTGTAAAGAAGTTCGTAAATAAGGTTTGAGTTATAAAAGATGGGTTTTAAAATTTCTTTTCATCAAAGATGTAACATAAACTTACTGATATCCATAAGTATTACTGAAAATTTATTTAATATACAATATTGACACCAATTAATATTTAACAATTTAAAGAGAAATATAAAACTAACAAAAAACTCTCTTTTTTAAATAGTAGCAAACCCTATGACGGGTCTTACTTAATAAAGACGGTCAGACAACACTAACGAAAACTTAACATACTTATTCCTTCTTGTATCAAAGATGATGATCGACATCCGTTCTTATCAACACTGCACGCTATCAAATCTTGAATGGTCATTCTCTGATGTTGTCTCCGATCTCAGAGTATTTATCTCCCATATGTCTAAGACGACTCGTTCCATCTACTATTTAATTTTAATAATACAAACACAACAAAATAATATAACAAAGAGGTGAGATCACCTACGCCAATACCAATATGGTAGCATAGAGATAACACAAATAGCATACCATACAGATATGTCATACCAAAATTCCAATATTGCACTTAACATTAATCAACTATCATCATTAAATCATTTATCAATTCAATTGTCATTCAATGTTTATGGTGATGCCCTCATTCATTATCTAATTATCATCATCATCATCCAAGTATTCAAAACAATTGTCATAGCCAATATTCCTCAATTAATATATCATTCAAATATAAATGCTCGATTTATGTGTCATGAACCTAATCGCGACGGACGACCGAAAAAGATTAGTATTTGAAAATCAATTAGATCGCCACCAATATTTATTTAATTTGGAAAACATTAGAAAAACCCTTAAAATAAAAAAACTGGTCTTTTTGGAAAATGAGTTTGGGTTCGAGTCGATTACATGGTAGGGAAGGTGTTAGCGTCTCTGCTCCAAAGAATCGGTGCCTTAAGTCAATTGTGCAAATTTTAATAATATCAAATTTATTTATTTTACCCCTTTTTGAAAAGACTTTGTAACTATTTTATTTTATTTATTTTTTTATTTTTATTTTTTTAAAGGAAAGAAAAGAGAAATAACTAAATTATGAAAATTTATTTTTCTATTGACAGAATAAATCCTATTCCTACGTATCCCAGTGCAAGATGAGGAACTCAAAGTCGCGTAGTTCTTTAGAAAATAAGTATAGGTTGGTTGATTTTATTTAAAGAAAGATTTAATTTTTTCTTATTTTTTATAAAAATTAAATTAACAGGTCGTCACGACTCTATTAATCAAATTATGATTTGAATAGGTGAAGCTCACGTTACACTAGAGACGTCACCCACTGATTATCAAATTTATTATTATTAAGTGAGATTTTTTTTCTAAAAATACCTAAAAAAAGGGAAATAATTTTTATAGTAATTTTATTTTACATAATTCGGATCATTAGATTATCACAACTCAGATGATCCAAATAGTTCTAAAGTAACAATGTTGTCATGTAACTTGGTTAATCTTGTTTATTTCTAAAAAATAATTATTTTATATTAATCCCTTTTTATATTTTTTAATTTTTATATTAATCCTTTTTAACTTTTACCATTATTTTTAGCCTTGTCTTCGTTTTTTTTTTAATCTATTCTGGTCCAAATTGATTGCTTTAGGCCCATTACCCTTAATGATAAAAAAATAAAAAATAAAAAAAACATAAAAATAGACAGTGACTTACGAAAAACAAAAAAAGGGAGGGGGTATTTGCTTTTCTCCTTCCTTGATATTCCTGAAGCAAAACAGAGGACACCAATGGAGGTCGGAGGTCGGCTGTAGCAGAGCAGGACAAAGACGCGACGGCAACGACGATTGGGCAAGGATCGGAGCACGACTCACTCACAGGGACTGGGCGGAGCTACGACAGATCCGGTGACTGGTGCGGTGCGGGGCGATGCGGCAGAGCTTCTAGCTGGCTCCGGAGTGTGCAACTCGATGGGCTCGATAGTGACAGATCCCAGTTGGGGTACAACGGTGGGTACGGTTCTGACTCGGTATGAGCTATCGACCGGTTCGCGAGTTCGGCGGGTTCGAGCGCTGCTGGTTCAACGTCGCCGGTCTGCTCGAGCGGTGGTACGGGGTCGCGGTTCAGTGTTGAGCCGCGGTTGATGGTGTGCGGCTGGCTTTGGTGCGAGGCGCTGTTCGACGGTGGCTCACTGGTCCAGTGCGGATGGAGGCAACAGATCTCGGGTCCGGTTCGGATGTGGGCCTGCACGGGTTGCACGGTTTTGGAGCCCGTGCATGACAGATCTGGGTTTCTCAGTTCAGACCAGCAGCGGTGCGGGGTCGCCGGAGCTTGGGTCTGTCGGGTTCTGGTGTGGGTTCATGCAGTGGTTTGTGACGGGTTCCGACGAGCTCGGTTCGAGTCGGTCGGAGGACAGTGAGCTCTGCTGGTGGATTGGTTTTGGTCTTGGATGATGGTGGGTTAAAGCTTTGGTGGTGGTTTCAATGGAATTTCGTGGTGATTTATGGGGTTAATGGTGATGGAAGATGAAAACTTGGCTTTGTGAAGATGGTTATGGTGTTTACTCACTGAGTTGACTCAGTTGGGTTTGGTTATGGAAAAGATTCGTGAAGATGAAAATGATGAAGAATAGAGGTGATGATGAAAGGAGATGAGTATGGTAGTATGAAAATCCTGAAGCTGAAAGGTGATGGGAGATTGGTTGGTTTTGAAGGCTTGGGATAGTGGAAGAAAATGAAATGGATGAAGTGAAGAAAATGAGGAAGATGAAGTAGTAATGGAAATTTTGTGATGGTGTGGAGAACTTGCTGTGTTTTCGAAAAATACGAGAAACCAAATATGGAAGGGTTCTCCATTGAAGTCAATGTGTTCTCTGTTTCCTTTTAAAGTAGGAAAAGATGTTTCACTGTTATTTCCCCTATTATTGTGCGTGTGAGTGGATATGCAAGAAAAAAACAAAAGTGCCGTGTGTGTAGTTTGGTGAGTGAGTGCAGAGTGGGTGGGTGCAAAGTGAATTGTTGAGAGTGCAATTAGGAATTGAGTGAGTGAGTGCGGAGTGCAATTTGAGAGTGGAGGGTGCAAAGTGAGATTGAGTGGAGTGTAGTGCGATGAGTGGGGTGAGTGGCATATCATGTTGCCAAAAAATAAATGCATAATGGAGTGGGTGAGAGTGAGTGTAGTGTGAGGTGAGAAATGAAGCAAATTACCAAAAAAAAAAAAAAAAAATTATTTATTTTGTCTACAAATAAGAAAAAGTAAGATGGAAGTAAATAATAATAAAATGGTGTGATCACAACATTGCGATTAAGATCTTTTCACTAAAAATATTAATCATTGATCAAGTAATAAAAAATTTTATGGACAAAATTGGTATCAACAATTTCTTGCACTTTTTTTACATTTAAAATAAATGGGAAGCGGAGAATTGATTCAATTTTGTCCATGAAAATTTTCATTTCCTTTTCTTTTTCTTCTTTTCTTTTTCTTTCTGTTTCTTCTTTTTTTTTTTTAAGCAGATTGATGCAAAAAACCACGAACATTAAAACGAGGTAAAAAGCTTTGCATAGAAATGTTATCACGTTTCTCAGAAAAAAACTTAAAACTAGAAGGAAAAAGACTGCATGGTCAGATTATCACGTGAAGCTTGGAAAAACTTAAAGCAAGAAGGAAAAGCTTCATGGTCAGATATCACGTGAAGCTTGGAAAAACTTAAAGCGGAAGGGAAAAAGACTGGAAATCAGATCCGTAGAAGCAGCAAAACTTAAAACTTAGAAAGGAAAAAAACTTATGGTCAGCATCCGTCACGCTCGAATGAGAAAAACTTAAAAAGCTTATGCGGGTAGGGTGCCCGTCAAGCTGACAGAAAACTTAAAAACTTATGGTGGGATCTACCGTCAAGACAATGAAAAACTTAAAAACTCATGCAGGATAATTCGTGAAACAATGAAGAAAACTTAAAAGCTTGCGGGGTAGGGTCTTGCGTCGAAACAATGAAAACTTTAAAAACTTGCGGGGTAGGGTGCCGTCGAAGCTTGACAGAAACTTAAAAGCTTGCATGGGTAGGATACCGTCGAAGTCAGCTTGACGAAAACTTAAAAACTCATGGGGTAGGATACCCGTCGAAGCAGACAGAAAACTTAAAAAAACTTGCAGGGGGGTAATGCCTGTCGAAGCAACTGATTAAAACTTAAAAAACTTAAAAGATGGGTGCGAGGACCCGAGAAGGAAAAGCATTAGGTCGAGGACCCTAATCGGTGAAAAAGAATCGCGTGGGGACCAAAACTAAGGGCAAATGGATGCGGGGACCCAAAAAGCTACAGAAAGGCTTTTGCACTTTTCTTTTTTATGCCTGAATTGATGCTTGATGCAATGGATATAGGATGATCGAATGAAAGTGCAAGAACGAGGACAGTGCATGTAATGCTAGGATAATGCATGATGTAATGGATGCATGATGATGCAATGACACATCGTAGCTTTAATTTGGATCACTCTTGGCTCCACAACACCCTTAAGAACTTCTTCCCATAGTAGGATCCGAGTTGAACGGTAAACAAAATTCATCAATTTGCTTCTTGATTTGTTGGTGATTCTTTATTTTTCATCAATACTCTTATCAGGAAATTCATCGCATTCCCATGACCTTTCAAAATTGTTAAAACAAAATCTGAATGCTTTTGCAATATAATCACATGTTTCACATCTCAATATAAATCTATCATGATAAATGCATATTGAATCAACAATGGGTTGCAAAGAAAATGGACTATTATTATGGAAAGGAACAAGACAGAATGTGGTACCACAAAGGTTAGAATTGAAAGGTTTACGTAAGAATGTTGGAGTAGATTTTTCCAGCTTTCTTCTAGTGATGCTTCTCTAGGATGACCAAGGTAAATTTCCCATGTGTAAGACCTTAAATACCCCATTTTCTATTTCGAGAACATGAGTTGACCCGGTTCCACGCGTCGGGAGGGTTCATAACAAGACTTTCCATTCAAACCGCCTTCTGGGCCAGTGACTTGAGGCAACTCCATTTTTCCGGATGTGTCAAGAACCATCTTTGACCTTAACTTTTGCCTAGGTCGCTTCTTTCCGAGTTTTCAACCTAGCAGGTCGCTCTAATTTTTGCCTAGATCGCCTTTTCGGTTTTCACCCTAGCGAGCCACTTTTCTCTTTTTGTGTGTTTGTTTTTTTTGTTGTTGTTTTTTTTGTTTTTGTTTTTTTGTTTTTTTTAAGCATAATACATTTTGACAAAGATCTGAATTTACGAGAAGTGGTAAATCAAGACCATCCATATTTGTGAGAATTAAAGCTCCTCCCGAGAAAGCCTTTTTACAACATAAGGTCCTTCATAGTTTGGAGTCCATTTTCCTCGATTATCCTTTTGAATGGGAAGAATCTTCTTCAAGATACTAGGTCTCCTTCTTGGAACTGCGCGGACGCACCTTTTTCGCATAGGCTTTCATCATTCTCTTCGGTAAAGTGGCCATGACACAGTCTTTGTTAATCTCTTTCCTTCAATGAGGTTCAACCGATCAAGTCGAGTTTGGACCCATTCAGCTTTCTTCTAATTCTCGCTTCTATCAAGACTCTTAATGATGGAATTTCCACTTCAATAGGAGTACCGCCTCCATTCCATAAACCAAAGAGAAAGGGTTGCCCCGGTTGAAGTACGAACGATGTATGTACGATAACCATGCAATGCAAATGGTAGCATTTCATGCCAATCTTTATACGTTACAACCATCTTTTGAACAATCTTCTTGATGTTCTTGTTTGCCGCCTCCAACGCCCCATTCATCTTTGGGCGATAGGGTGAGGAATTGTGGTGCTCAATTTTAAAACTTTCACACATCTCTTTCATCATCTTATTGTTCAAATTAGTGGCATTGTCGGTGACAATTTTGCTTGGCAAACCATATCGACAAATCGCTCCTTTTGACAAATTTGACCACTACATTCCTAGTCACATTGGCATAAGAAGTAGCTTCGACCCATTTTGTGAAGTAATCAATTGCGACAAGAATAAAGCGATGTCCATTTGAGGCCTTCGGTTCAATGGGCCTATGACATCCATTCCCCACATTGAGAATGGCCAGTGCTGTTAAAACATTCAAAGGTACAGGTGGCGCATGAACCTTGTCAGCATATGTCTGGCATTTGTGGCACTTCTTCACATAATTGAAGCAATCGGTTTCCATTGTCAACCAATAATACCCACTCTTAGTATCTTTCTTGCCATTGCATGCCCACTTGCATGAGTTCCAAAAGAACCTTCATGGACATCCTTGATGATTTTCTCTCGCTACATTGCATCAACACATCTTAGCAAAGACCATGTCGTGGTTCCTCTTGTAGAGAACTTCCCCATTTAGAAAGAAACCCATTGTGAGTCTTCTCGAGGGTTCTTTTGTCATTTTCTCAAGCATCCGAGGGTACTCTCGTTCTTGATGAAACATTTGATGTCATGGTACCACGGTTTCCCATCCGGCTCCGCTTCTACCATTTGGCAATATGCTTAGGTTGGTCACGACTCTCCATCTTTATGAGTGGCAAGTCCTTATCATGGCTTACTTTAAACATTGACGACAACGTGGCTAACGCATCAGCCAACTGATTATCTTCCCGAGGGACGTGATGGAATGTGACTTCGTCAAGTTGTTTAGTCAACTCTTTAATGTAAGCATGATAAGGGATCAACTTGGTATCTCGAGTTTCCCATTCTCCCTTTAGCTGATGGATGACCAAGGCGAGTCCCCGTATACCTCAAGAACTTTTGCCTTTGATTCTATCGTGCTTGATTCCCATGGCACATGCTTCGTATTCGGCTATGTTGTTTGTACAGTCAAAGCACAACCGAGCAGTGATTGGGATAAAATTACTTTCAGGGGAAATCAATATGGCCCCGACTCCATGTCCCAGTGAATTAGAAGCTCCGTCAAACAACAAAGTCCATTTTTCTCTTTTCGAAGATTCTTCTTCTCCAAACAAAGCCATTATATCTTCATCGTGAATTCACACTGCATAGACCCATAGCCCTCAACTGGTTGACTAGCTAAGAAATCGCGAGCACTTCCTTTGATTGCTTTTTGGGTGACGTAGACAATGTCATATTCGATAGCAAAACTTGCCAACGTGCAATCCTCCCAAATGTGGCGGTTTTTCAAAGATGTACTTGATCGGTCCATTTTGGACACTAACCAAGTGGTGTAACACAACATGTACTTGCCTCAACCGTGGGCCGCCCATGCCAAGGCGCAACACGTGCGTTCCAATAATGAATATTTTGCCTCATAGTTCGTAAACTTCTTACTCAAGTAATAGATGGCTCGCTCCTTTTTGCTGCCGGTTTCATCATGTTGTCCAAGTACACAACCCATGGATTCATCCAACACAGGTCAAATACATGATGAGAGGCCTTCCCGGCATTGGTGGTACCAAAGCGGGGTTCTTGCAGATCTTGCTTGATCTTCTCAAATGCTTCTTGACAATCCTCGTTCCATTCTACTTGTCTGGTTTTTTACGCAACAACTTGAAGATTGGCTCACACGTTGCGATTAATTGGGATATAAACCTAGCAATATAGTTCACCTCCCCAAAAATCCACGAACTTCTTTTTCAAAGTGAGGAGTGACATCTCTATAATTGCTCGAACTTTGTCTGGGTCAACTTCTATCCCTTTCTCGCTAACCACAAATCCCAAGAGCTTGCACGATTTTACACCAAAAGTGCACTTAGCAGGATTCAATCGAGCCCGAACTTTCTTAACCGCTCAAAAAGCTTTTGTAAATCGGTTATGTGATCTTCTTCGTTTTTGACTTTGCAATCATATCATCCACATAAACTTCTATTTCCTTGTGCATCATATCGTGGAATAATGCTACCATTGCCCTTTGATAAGTTGCTCCGCATTCTTCAATCCAAATGGCATCACTTTATAGCAAAAAGTCCCCATAGAGTGATAAATGTGGTCTTCTCCATATCTTCAGTGCCATCTTGATTTGATTATATCCCGAGAAACCATCCATGAAGGAGAAAAATGCATATTGAGCGGTGTTGTCCACCAAAATGTCAATGTGAGGTAAAGGAAAATTATCTTTAGGGTGGCCCTATTCAAATCTCTATAGTCAACGCACACGCGTACCTTCCCATCTTTCTTCGGACAGTACGATGTTGGCGACCCATTGAGGGTACTTTGCGACAACGAGAAACTGCATCAAAACTCGTCTTTTGACCTCCTCTCTAATTTTTAGCGACATTTCTGGGCTTCATTCGCCTCAATTTTTGCTTGACGGAAGACATTCTCGGTCTTAATGGCAATTTATGCTCAACTATGCTAACATCCACCGGCATGTCTTGGTACGACCATGCAAAAATGTCACAATAATCGATAGAGAGCTTGACCAACTTGCTTCGCTCTTCTTCTTTCATAGAAGTGCCAATTTTAACTTCTTTTTTATCATCTTCTCGTCCCCAAATTAATCACTTTAACGGCTCCTCATGGGGTTGAATCTCTTTGGCCTCTTGTTCTATTAATCTCATTAGCTCGGAAGAAGGTTCCCAATCGTCATCATCTTCATCAACATGATTAATGGGATGGTCAAAATTATACAATGGGGTCATAGCACTTTGTCATTTTCAAGAGAACCACTTTCAGATCTGCATTTATTGATGTCAAAACAAGTAAAAAGGGTAATGAATAAAAGCTAATGCAATGATCAGACAGAAAAATTAAAATGGAAGATAATTTGAAAATGCATTTTATTGATAGCAAATATTGAAAAGGAAACATGTGAGCTGTTTTTACAACATATTTTCCTAAAGCCTTAGGCATAGCTATAGGATTAGCATTACGAATTACTTTGAATCGGTTTCAAAAGTCATGGGAAAATTGACGATCTCCCAATTGTTGAGCTCGCATCCCGGAGAACAAGGGTACACCGGGCCGACACCAAGGTCGATGGATTGATCATCATTGATAGCGGTCACCCGGTTCGTAAACACCAACCCGACTTCTGGAAACTCGTCGGATGTCACAGATGGGAATCCTCTCAGTTTAGGCTCCCGATTTTCCAACCGAGCCAACCTCTTCTCCCTTTTCTCTTCTATGACCCTTCTCTTATCAGCTTTAGTTGGTTTATATCCTAACCCGAACCTGTCCTTGTTTTCACATGGGTGCAGAAACTTTGCAATGCCTTGTTTATTCATTCCTAGTCCATTTCCACTTTGATATCCTCTTTCAAGCATAACTTTAGCCATCATTATGGATGCACTAGATGACTTTGTGGTTTTGGAATTCGAGCTCCTTCCTTTACATAAACAAAGATTGACAACCTCAAACGCTTGGAATCTTTGTTTCAAGAGCTTCTTCTGCGCTTCGATGTAAGGAGTCGATGGGAGCTTACTCACCAACAAGTCTTCCTCACCCGAGACGATCACCAAAGTATTACCAACTATGAATTTCACTTTCTGGTGCAAAGAAGACGGCACCGCGCCAGCGGAATGAATCCAGGGTCGTCCCAATAGGCAATCTGTAAGTTGGTGTGATGTCCATCACCCGAAAGAGTACATGAAAGGTAGTAGGCCCAACCCGAATCGGGATCTCTACTTCTCCCATCACTTCTCTTCGGGTCCCATCAAAAGCTCTCACGATCATAGTACTTGGTTTCATATAAGTCCCATCAAAAGGCAACTTGGAGAGAGTTGATTTTGGCATTACATTCAAAGAGGAACCATTATCAATGAGCACTCTAGCCATTATATGATCTTGGCATTTGACGAAATATGCAGCGCCTTATTATGCCCCATTCCTTCAAATAGGATCTCATCATCGGTGAAAGTGACATAATTATCGGCAGTAATGTTGCCAATAATACCACCAAACTTGTCAACCGTAATGTCATGAGAAACATGTGCTTGATTTAGTATCTTCATCAACACTTTCCTATGCGGCTCGGAATTCATCAACAAGGACAAGAGAGATATCCTTGCGGGAGTGCGATTTAACCGATCAACCACCCTATACTCGCTTTGCTTGATGAACTTCAGAACTCACAAACTTCTTCATCGATACCTCTTTCTTATACTCATTTGGCTTTGTCAATCCTCCTTTTCTTTCACATCATTCCCCATAGAAGTCTCTCTGTCTTGCTCTTCCCCTTGTAGTTTCTCTTTTCTTCTTCTTCTTGCCCCTTTCGCAACTCCTCAGGAGTGTAAATGCGACCACTTCGTGTCATCCCTCCAATCCCCGATATATTTGTGACAATAGCGGTCGAACAAGATGAAACATTTGGCTGATTGTTTGTGAGATTATCTCCAAGGACTTGTATATCATAATTCCACGGTACGGCTCTGGTGTCCTTAAATGGAAAAGGACTAGGAACTTGAATGGTGATGGGCCTTGGGCCACATGGAGGTGGCGCAGGCGAACTTGCAGTGTAATAGATAACCAACGGTTTGATAGCTGGATTTGCAATGGAAGGGACCAGAGAGTTTATGGCTTCATGACCTTCTTGAAACTGTGGAATAGCACATTCATCCACCATACTTATGCCACCATTGTCACATAAATGACCTATTTGCACTAGTTGCATGTCCATTAGATCTTGGAGGATTTGTCTGAACTCACCACATTCGTCAATAGAATGTCCCACATTCCCATGGAGATTGCACATTATTTCATTATCGCCGCTCCCTTTCTCTTCAATATGAACTTCCATCATCCCGAATTTGCACAGTTCTTTAAACATAACCTTCATGGGGGTTTTGACATCGCCACTCTGTCTTATAAGTTCTGGGCAGAACACTCCTCTATAGCATTGATCCGTAGGATTCTCATGGTTAGGCAAAGGGTTATGGCCCACACTAGGGGTATTTGTCTTGAAATTCAACCATTTAGCATTGATTAGATCTTGCACCTTAAACTTCGGCGCTTTGCGGTTCTCGTGGAATGCCTGCGGCCCCGCATGGTAATCACATTTGGCATTTGGGTCAAATCCTTTAGGGTATGGGGTTCCACTGGTTTCATCGGGCAAGGAGCCAAGAGAGAGTTACGGATGAGTTGGGGTAGTAACTCGGTGTAGGTCATAGGAATTGGGTCGAAGTGGACAAACTTCCTTTCTTGGTTATTTGGTGGTCTTCTTTGGTTTGTGTTTGGATTTTGGGTCCATGGTTGAACTGTTTGAGGCGGTAAGGTAGGAGGTGTCTGGTATTGAGAATGAGATGGCATTTGGTGAGGCCTCATTGAGAGGTGAGGTTGAGGATGAGGAACGTGTGAAGTATTGGCGACATGGGGGTAATAAGGCTGGGGATATGGAATTGGTGGTGTAGTGGGAAAGTATGGGTGATAAGGTACAAAAGGGGTTTGGAAGGATGATTGATGGTTTACTGGTGTTTGGCTATCTCTCCCTTGGGTAAAGGTAACAGCATGGGTTTCTCCTTCTTTTTTCTTTCCCATCGGGGCCTCTTGGCATTAATTGTTCCTGTCGAACTTTCAACGATCTTCCCACTTCTCATTCCTCCCTCAATTCTTTCTCCGATGATAACCATGTCCGAGAAATTTGATGACACACTCCCTATCATTTTGTCATAGAAAGGCGGTTGCAGAGTGTCAATAAACGTGGCCACCATTTCTCTTCTGTCAATGGGGTTCTACTTGAGCGGCCATTTCTCTCCATCGCCGAGCATATTCCTTAAAGGTTTCAACATCTTTCTTAGCCATATTCTGGAGCCGCAATCTATCCTAAGTGCCATATCAATATTGTACTTATACTGTTTCAAGAAAGCATCAGCCAAGTCTTTGAAACATCGAACATGGGCACGCTCAAGATGAGTGTACCAATTTGAAGCTGCCCCAGTCAAGCTGTCTTGGAAAAAGTGAATCAGCAGCTTGTCATCGTGAGCACACGAAGCCATCTTGCGGATATACATGGTCAGATGGTTCTTTGGGCAAGTGGTCCCCTTGTATTTATCAAAATCTGGAACTTTGAATTTTGGTGGGATCACCACGTTAGGGACAAGGCAAAGTTCCGAAGCATCAAGGAGACCGTAGCTAGTTGCCCCTTCTATGGCTCGCAGTCTCTCTTCTAGAGTTTCCAACTTCTCTCCTGGACTGGGAATTTTCAACGAGAGGAATTCAATGGGTTTTGTGGAATAAAAGTAGGGATAAAATGTTGTGCCTAGGCGGTTCCGTTGGCGGTGGTTGGGTTGTGTTTAAAGAGTTAGCGATGGGATTCTTTGCCGTCCGAGGATTAGTCGCTTGTGGTGGTATAAAGCGGCGGGAAAACCATATGGAGGAAGAAAGAAGGGGAATGGGTCTTGTGTTTGTGGTGTTTCATTAGCATTTGGCGAGTAACACGAGCTTCGGTAGTGTTTGGCGGGTTTGGGATTTGTGTTACTGGCGACGTGCCATTATCAAGGGAATTTGTGGCCAATGGTGGTACATACCCGGAGGAGGCCATATGGTGGGAATGATGGAGCCTGAGTTCCCGTGAACTTGTGACGACGGGTTGAGTGGTGCTTTGTTTGGATAAACGAGTTAGTGGCATCATAACTCCTTGAGGTTAATGCTTTGATGTTGCGAGAGGGTTGGAGAGAAGCCGAGGGGCGGGTGAAGAGGCGTGGGCGGGTGTCCTTCGTTCTTCTTGAGGGGTTCCCATCCGTGTTCCTTCTATTCTCCATAGACTGCAATGCTCCATCATTTTGGACATTTGCTCTCTAAGTGGTTCACTTCTTCCTTCAGTTCTTCTTGCGGCTGTGTCCCCAGTTCATCCATGACCTTCGATTGGGAGCGAGTCCTATAAGGGTGTTGTAGAGACAGTTTTTTTTCTGTGGTCATATTATTATTATTATTAGGAATAATAAAATGCAAACTTAAGTAAAATGCATGCAAAGACATGATCCAATGAAGCAAACGATATCGATAAACCTCATTTATTCAAAGATAAAAGCTTCATAGGGAGTTTCCCTTTACATCATGTTGATCATGCTACTCCTTAGGTCTAACTTGCCCTTATTTATTTACAGATAGAAGAACAAGATGGAATGAACCAGACCATTCTTAATTTCCAGAGAGCCAAGAAAAATACATCAGTACTCTTAAAGAAGACTAATTTTGGTGATGTTGTTTAGTGAAATTTGCCAAGAAAATTCAAGTCCATCCTAACCCGGGTCAGAAGCTCCTGGGTTTCTCCTGGTATCAATTTAGCTTCCACTTCGAGAATCTCTCTTGCCCTTTTTCTCGAACGGTTGGAGATCTCCCTCACATTATTAATCACCACTTCAGACTCTCTCTCTTCATGTCTTGACTTGCATTTAAGTAGAAGTCTTTTTCATTAGCCAAAAAAATAACATCATTTTCCAACTTATTCTTCTGCTGATTTAAGATTTCAACTTCAGCCTTGTAACCTTCAAGTTGACCATCTTTCCCTTGAATGATTGCCTCAAGAACTTGACAAGTCTCTCTTAGCTTCTCTATCTCAATTTCCTTAGAGACCATTTTCCGTTCTTGATTTTGGATTCTCTCTCTCGCTATGTCAAGTTGAGTCTTCAAGGATCTTCTCTCGGTGGCCCATTGTTGACAAATGATTTCATATCGGCCTTCGCTTGACATGATAATCAATAGGTTCATTAAGCGGTGCATTGGTGGCTCAGGGCCTGTACCTTAGGAGCAAGAAACCCTTTCTTCCTACCACTTGCCAAATTGGGTAGTCTTCTCGTTGTTTTGGATGAGGGGAGGCTGGCTTTATACTTCTTACATCTTTCCAATCTCCAATGACCTCTTTGACCTTATGGTCGATTCCTTCATCATCATATGAGAATTCGTATTTTGATAACCCATGAGTCATAGGAATGAATTGCAAGGATGCCATTTGCCTTCGGACCATTGCCGGAGCATAGCTCACTACTCCCCATGGACCAATAAGTGGAACCCAGGCTTACTCCCACATCTCGTATATGGTGTATGTAAGAGAAACCACTTGGCTCTCCAAACCACTTCCTTCAACTCCGCAAAAAAAATCCGATCCATTGCCCCATCATCGGAGTTCGGGAAGGCCAATTATCACGACCATATAGCGAGAGCGTGCTTAGGTATGACAAACCTGTTTAAGATCAATCTCCCGGGTGACCAAAGCATTTCAAGGTCGGTAGATGACTAAGCATCCATACAACTAAGAATGATGCACATCCCAAAAATCTTCCCTTTTGATGAATTTGTGATAATTCAAAGATCGAATTGTCTCTGCCAAGATTGGTGGTGGGGGTGTACCCCATTGTCAATCTGCTCAAACAAATTGATTACATGTCCATCTATCTGATTCTTTATTCTTGGGAATATTACCAACCCGTAAATAGCTAGAGCTAATGCTACCAAACCAAAACTTTGATCAACCCGAGTTTCAATGATCCTAAGCAGAAACTCGAATCCAGGCTTCGTCCTCCATCCTTCATGTACTATTCAATTCATTTGCCTGAATTCCTATGAGTTTGGACAACGTCCTTCTTGGCGTCTTCTTAGGGTCATGCGAGTATACTTTATCCTTGGGCATATTATCTTTATTGAGCAATTTGGCATACTCCTCAATTGTTGGTACCAGGTCAAACTCTCGAAAAGTGAAGCATCGATATGAGGGGTCCCAAAAGCGAAGCATGGCTTTCAACATTTGGGTATCAGGAGCGATGAACATCGGTATGCAATATCTCCATATTTGTCATTGAACTCTTCCTGTCTTTCCATGTTATACCACACATTACTGAGTCTTCTAATATCATTTTGCTCAAAGTCATGGCCTCTCATTAGAGGTGGTAAAAAGTATCCCTGTGTTCTTGTTGTTTCCTTCACTTACTTGAGCTCTTGCAGACTCTTCAATAACGTACCCATATACTTTCAAAGACCTCGGACATTAGAGCTTTTTTTCCCTTTATCCATGTTCGAGGTTCTAGATATCTTTGCAAAATTGGACCACACATGCAAATGCAAAAAGAAAATTAATGTCTACAAAAAATGAAATAAAGAAAAGAATATAGACAAAAAGAATTTTCTCATGTGTTAAAGGAAAATGATAGTCTAGGCTTGAGTACTGTCTTTTTAAAAAAAATTCTATGGACCATAGTACCTCTAGGGTATTTCAACACGTGAAAACTTTGGTTTTAGACCTATCGGACAAAAGGTCCCCAAATTGTCCCTTCTGTCACCAACACTTTGGCTAGCAAGAGTCCTCAATCCTCACCTATGATAGGCTACAAACGGAAAGAGTTCAATCTGAGTGAGGGATTTTCATGTGCCTATTCGGAGACCAAAGGTCTCTCAAAGCAACACTACTTCGCCTCTATCTAATCCTACAAGGTACAGAGCCGGGTATAGAGCTTGTGTGTGAGAGAAACATACAAAACTGTACAAAAATTTAAAAAGACTAAATTACCCCCAACCTGCAAAAAGCATATATACAATAACCAAAAATAATCATCTACCCTAAGGTTTCAACAATTAAGCACAAAATATATACAAGTAAGTCATGTCAAAATGGACACAAAATAATGCCAAGAAATATTTACATAAAAATATCATATAAAATTTATTCACAAACAAGTAAGAAAACATAAATAAAGACAAAAAGGGGTAAAGTAAATAAATAAAAATTATTAATAATTTGCTTGTAACTAACATCAACAGGCTGACTCTCTCCATATCCTCCAGATGGAGTCGCCATCTGTCATAAACCTAATCGCGACGGACGACCGAAAAAAGATTAGTATTTGAAAATCAATGGATCGCCACCAATATTTATTTAATTTGGGAAAACATTAGAAAAACCCTTAAAATAGGCAAACTGGTCTTTTGGAAAATGAGTTTGGGTTGAGTCGATTACATGGTAGGGAAGGTGTTAGCGTCCTACACCTTGGATTCCAAGAATCTGATCTACCTTAAGTCAATTGTGCAAATTTTAATAATATCAAATTTATTTATTTTACCCTTTTTGAAAAAACTTTGTAACTATTTTATTTTATTTATTTTTTTATTTTTATTTTTTTTAAAGGAAAGAAAAGAGAAATAACTAAATTATGAAAATTTATTTTTCTATTGTAGAATAGAAATCCTGCTCCTACGTATCCTCGGGATGAGAAACTGAAAGTCACGTAGTTCTTTAGAAAATAAGTATAGGTTGGTTGATTTTATTTAAAGAAAGATTTAATTTTTTCTTATTTTTTATAAAAAATTAAATTAACAGTCGTCGCGATTTCTATTAATCAATTATGATTTGAATAGGTGAAAATTTCAATTACTTACTGAGGCGTCGTATTTGATTATCAAATTTATTATTATTAAGTGAGATTTTTTTCTAAAAATACCTAAAAAAAGGAAATAATTTTTATAGTAATTTTATTTTACATAATTCGGATCATTAGATTATCACAACTCGGATGATCCAAATAGTTCTGAAGACTAATGTAATTTGTCATGGCTTGGTTAATCTTGTTTATTTCTAAAAAATAATTATTTTATATTAATCCCTTTTTATATTTTTTAATTTTTATATTAATCCTTTTTAACTTTTACCATTATTTTTAGCCTTGTCTTCGTTTTTTTAATCTATTCTGGTCCAAATTGATTGCTTTAGGCCCATTACCCTTAATGATAAAAAAAATAAAAAATAAAAAAAAACATAAAAATAGACAGTGACTTACGAAAAACAAAAAAGGGAGGGGTATTTGCTTTTCTCCTTCCTTGATATTCCTGAAGCAAAACAGAGGACACCAATGGAGGTCGGAGGTCGGCTGTAGCAGAGCAGGACAAAGACGCGACGGCAACGACGATTGGGCAAGGATCGGAGCACGACTCACTCACAGGGACTGGGCGGAGCTACGACAGATCCGGTGACTGGTGCGGTGCGGGGCGATGCGGCAGAGCTTCTAGCTGGCTCCGGAGTGTGCAACTCGATGGGCTCGATAGTGACAGATCCCAGTTGGGGTACAACGGTGGGTACGGTTCTGACTCGGTATGAGCTATCGACCGGTTCGCGAGTTCGGCGGGTTCGAGCGCTGCTGGTTCAACGTCGCCGGTCTGCTCGAGCGGTGGTACGGGGTCGCGGTTCAGTGTTGAGCCGCGGTTGATGGTGTGCGGCTGGCTTTGGTGCGAGGCGCTGTTCGACGGTGGCTCACTGGTCCAGTGCGGATGGAGGCAACAGATCTCGGGTCCGGTTCGGATGTGGGCCTGCACGGGTTGCACGGTTTTGGAGCCCGTGCATGACAGATCTGGGTTTCTCAGTTCAGACCAGCAGCGGTGCGGGGTCGTCGGAGCTTGGGTCTGTCGGGTTCTGGTGTGGGTTCATGCAGTGGTTTGTGACGGGTTCCGACGAGCTCGGTTCGAGTCGGTCGGAGGACAGTGAGCTCTGCTGGTGGATTGGTTTTGGTCTTGGATGATGGTGGGTTAAAGCTTTGGTGGTGGTTTCAATGGAATTTCGTGGTGATTTATGGGGTTAATGGTGATGGAAGATGAAAACTTGGCTTTGTGAAGATGGTTATGGTGTTTACTCACTGAGTTGACTCAGTTGGGTTTGGTTATGGAAAAGATTCGTGAAGATGAAAATGATGAAGAATAGAGGTGATGATGAAAGGAGATGAGTATGGTAGTATGAAAATCCTGAAGCTGAAAGGTGATGGGAGATTGGTTGGTTTTGAAGGCTTGGGATAGTGGAAGAAAATGAAATGGATGAAGTGAAGAAAATGAGGAAGATGAAGTAGTAATGGAAATTTTGTGATGGTGTGGAGAACTTGCTGTGTTTTGAAAAGCTACGAGAAACCAAATATGGAAGGGTTCTCCATTGAAGTCTGTGTGTTCTCTGTTTCTTTTAAAGCGAGAAAAGATGTTTCACTTGTTATTCTCCCCCTATTATTGTGCGTGTGAGTGGATATGCAAAAAAAACAAAAGTGCCGTGTGTGTAGTTTGGTGAGTGAGTGCAGAGTGGGTGCAAAGTGAATTGTTGAGAGTGCAATTAGGAATTGAGTGAGTGAGTGCGGAGTGCAATTTGAGAGTGGAGGGTGCAAAGTGAGATTGAGTGGAGTGTAGTGCAATGAGTGGGGTGAGTGGCATATTGTCATTGCCAAAAAATAAATGCATAATGGAGTGGGTGAGAGTGAGTGTAGTGTGAGGTGAGAAATGAGCAAATTACCAAAAAAAAAAAAAAAAATTATTTATTTTGTACAAATAAGAAAAAGTAAGATGGAAGTAAATAATAATAAAATGGTGTGATCACAACATTGCAATTAAGCATCTTTTCACTAAAAATATTAATCAACGATCAAGTAATAAAAAATTTTATGACAAAATTGGGTATCAACATCATGCGTGCGCGTTGTAGCTATTGTCTACTCCATGGAGCTAATACTGGGTTCGGAGAAGTCGATCAGAAAGATCATGTCTATACCAAAAATGCCTCGCGACCAAGTCTATAATCTTCATTTTGATTTTTTGCATCTAAGATACTCTGTGACGGTCTTTACGAGATCATGATTAAGAATAGTGTTTACTCGGTCGGATCATCGGTGTGTTGCGTCGTTCTAACCTACAAGAAGAAGCGATCAACCACCCGGAGATGAACTCGCACTTGGATGTCACCTGGTCAATAGTGACTTACACTACAGCGATATCGCACCTACTCGAGGTGTCACGTCTTTTCTAAGCAAATAGCCTCATACAGATCCCGGACCTTTCCAATCATGTTCAATGCACTAATCGCCAATCATAAAAAATTTATCATTTTCTCATACAAATGTTCATATACTTAGTTCATGTATATAAAATGCACTAATCTAATCATAGGAAAATTCACCATTTCAAAATCGGGTCACACATTATTGGCCCAACAAGATTATCTTTCTTATATTTTTCATTCATAATCATATTATCGCGTTTTAATAGTCAAAACACTTTTGTCTGTTTTCACATTATTATGAACATTTACGTTATGTTTTTATAATTTTGTAATGTTTCTGTTACGTTTTTAAATTACGTATTGATTTTACAATGTTTTCTCAATCACATAAAAATATTTACATGTTTTTCAAATCGCGTAGCGATTTTCCACTATTTTCACAATCGCGTAACTTAAAAATCATTCTTTTAAGTCGCATAAACCATTTTCCATCATTTGCAAAATATTTAAATGTTTTCCAAATTAAGTAAATATTTCAACATTTTTCAAATCGCGTGAAACAAAAATCACGTTTTTAAGATATCGTAAAATATTTTTCACCATTTTACAACCACGTAAAATATTCCTCAATATTCCAAACATTATTTTGGAATTCCAAAAAAATCAATGTCATTTCTAACATCATTTTTCCATTACGAAAATATTTCTCAACCTTCAAAAATTACATTTCCACTTTTCCCAAAATATTATGACTTTGTACTTCCTTTTTCATATTTTCTTACTCAAGAAAATCTTTTTCCATATTTCTTTACTTAAGAAGTCTTTTTCCCCAATATAATCCACGAAAGAATCCTTTTCCAAAATATAATCCACAAAATCACTTTTCTATTGATATAAATCAATGTTTCAAATCTTAAAAATTCTACTAACGCTTCTCAAAACCCGAAAGAATAAGTTCTGGCGTTAGAAAATATCAAATCACTATTATATTCTCCATTTTTCTCAAATCAATTCCAAAATCAATTCTCTTCAAAATAAATTGAGGTGTGTTTGAACCTCTCTTTTTCATTTATATCTTGAAATTCATTTCCGAGTGATAAAATACTTTAATTCCCTTTTCCGAATTCCTCAGACTAGTTCAAATTACATTTCCACTTGGAAAACCATTTTGTTTCATAAAACCAAGGCATTCACAAGCCTTCAAAACGTGATGCGTGGTCGTTGAAACCATCAAATATTTTTCCTTCTAAATTGATATGGTTTTACACAAACAAAATCATTAAAAATTCTTTAAAAACAAAGTTGAGACTCATAGTCTTTAAAATCAAATCATTTGTTCGTTTTCATTTTTCACTTTCTTTTCGCAAATCCTTAAAATCATCAACTCATTCTTTCTTTTCATTTAAAACTCTTGTTTAGTAAAATACTTGAGACTTTTTACACAAAAAATAAATCAATAAGAATCCTTCTAAAATCGTGTTCACGTATCTTTCTTTGAAAAATAAACCTTTGTTTATTTTTCTTGTTTTTCTAAATATCTCATTTCATCATTCATGAAAATATTAATTTGTGACACCTATCTTGAAGTGTCTTGGCCAAAATTCACCATTTTATAGGGACCAAAAATTAATTCCCTTGTTTTGAAAAATTTCACATAAACCCTCATCATGGGTATCAAAACGTAGCCCTCTTTCCTTTGGCCATTGAAGCCAAAAATTGATTTCTTTTCCATCATCTCATCATGGCATACATATACATAATTTCAACATATTCTCATCATGCATATTATAAGTATACCATATTATCATCTTGCTTGTTATAAGCATACCATGTAAGGCATAAAATAATGCAAAGCATATCAAGCGTAAAAGAATAATCAAAGCGTATAAACACCCACAAATTATTACATATTAATGAATATGAATCCTCGCGTGGATTAATCATCATCAAATACATGAAACCATCTCTCACCACCATACTTGGTTGGTGAGATGAATCTCCACTTACCTCTTGAAGATCGCAAAAGCTCCTTGTTTTGCTTGGCTTTTCTCTTCCAAGCCTTCATCACTACCGAAATACAAAACAAAACATATATTTATTAGTAAATAAAGCGAACAAGATAAACCATGGATCAAACATGGCTTAACCTTGAA
This sequence comes from Ormosia emarginata, assembly GCA_029884605.1. Taxonomy (NCBI): domain Eukaryota; kingdom Viridiplantae; phylum Streptophyta; class Magnoliopsida; order Fabales; family Fabaceae; genus Ormosia; species Ormosia emarginata. The sequence continues at coordinate 50,916,191 of JAQQTP010000081.1, read as the reverse complement.
AATCAAAAGAAAAGTGAAGATTAACAAACTTCACGAATAAAGCGATCAATCTTTAGGCAAGAACAAGGTTGAAGATGAATGATTTAGAAAAGTCTCCAACATGAAAGTTGCTTAGAAAATAATGTAGATTCAAGATCTATGGTTGGATGAAATTAAAAGAGCTTGGAGAGTGGTTTTGGGTATCTTGGCCGAATGGTTCTTCTTGAAGAACAAAGATGGAATTTTTGATTTTTGTGAGGGAAGGGCTTCTTAGACTTGGTTAAGGTAAAGAATGAAGTGAAAACACTTAGTTTCCCTTCCTATCAATTTCGTGGAGCTCCTTGAAAAATCCCTAAAAATCATAAATAAATCTTAAAATCAATAACAAGCAAAAGAATAAGTAAACCATGATTCAAGCATGGCTTAGAAAATCAAAACTAAAAGATTGGATGAAGAAATATGAACTTTACCATTTTTGGTGGAAACTTGAAGCTTAGATTTGAAGCTCTAGATGAAGGATTTTGTGAAAACTCATAACTAGAGATATTCTTAGAATAAGGTAAGGATTCAAGAAACTAGGTTGGATAAAATTTTTGAGTGATGGAAGGCATATCTAGAGTGCTTGGCCGAATGGTGTTTCTTGGAGAAGAGAATGGAGTTTTTGTGTTTTGTTTTGGAGAAGATGATGAATAGAAAGACAATTATAATACAAATAATAGAAACCAACAATTTTGGCCCCTTTTAGAGTGCATGGCCGTAGCTATGCTTGGAGAAAAAGAAAAGAATATTTTTGCTTTAGGAAAATGATCCATAATTGACCAAGACCACTAATAATGGTCATAAAGCTTTTCTTTAGCTCCAAAATGAAGCACAAAACCGTCCCCCTCCATGCATGCATTCCATAATGTTGTCATCTTTTTCTAGCCACCATTTAGAGCCATTTAAGCCATTGATTAGATCAATGGTTAGGATTAAGGTAGACTTTTGATTAGAAGATTTAATCTAGGCCATTAGATCTTTCTCCTTGAAATTCTAGCCATTAGATCCATTTCCAAAAATGATGGGTCAAGATTACTCCTTCTTACTTTTAATCCAAGGGTCATAATTAGTCATACCCATTTTAGAAGACCAAATCTACACCATTGATTAAATCCAAATCCAGTGGTCATAAATGATCCATCTCCACCGTTGATTAAATCCAAATCCAACGATCACAAATGGTCCTAGCCACTTTATAAGATTAAATCTTCACCCTTGATTTAAATCTAAATCCAATGGTTATAAATGGTCATAGCCATTTTATTAAACTAATCCTACACCGTTGATTAAATCGACGGTTGATATCAAAGTCTTCAATATTAGACTTGCTTTTTATTGGTCCGTCAAAAGAATTAAACTTGTTTCCTATTGGTCCGTCAAAAGTTGTCATAACTACTATTGTTGACTTAAGCAGTATAATATTTATTTTTATCTGCTAAAACCCCACGAAAGAATATATTTATTATATTTTTATCGTCCGATAATTAAATACAGTACAAAACACAGTACAAGAAAATTTCTAAAATTATTTCCAGATTCAGGTTTAGTAAGATCCCATGTTTCCATCTCAACAGTACAAATTTTTCTATACGTAAAAAAATTTTCATGTTTTGGGACTCACCCCGGGCCCACGTAGGACCACTGGGGCTCACAAACAGTCCAAAAACAACAAGACAATCATAAAAATTTATGATCATCCACAAAAATCAAAAATATTAGAAAACGTATGAAAATCAAGTCAGATTGTTAAAAATAATGAATAATCAAGAGAAATAAATACATAAAGATTTTCTCCTAGCCCGAAAATTATTATTTTCTTGACACAGAGTAAATCACTCAAAATAATCAAATACACTGACGGAATACTCAAAATAATTTTTATAGCGCACAGAAATTACCAAACAGTAGAATTCTGTTAACTGTCAAAATTACTGTCAACTATTTAGGAAATTTGGGGTGTTACATACAACACATATATATAGAGCTCAAGTGATAAAATAGTCATTGGTAGTATTTAGAAATGATTTTTTTATGAAAATTAGTCGTTTATAGCCGTTGGAAACGTTTCTGAGCACTTAGTAATCGATGACATACTTCTGGTAATCAATTACATAGCTTCTGTCAACGTTGTAATCGATTATAGGACTTGTGTAATTGATTACAACATTTCTGGTTTTGAAAGCTGATTTTAAAATGTCATAACTTCTTCATTTCTTATCCGATTAAAGCGAATGATCACTCATTGGAAAGATCTTTGAATCTATTTTCAAATGAAATTTTCAGAACAAAACTCAAAGTATTTTGAAAGATATGATCAAAAGAGTAATCAAAGGTCAGCTTTTCAAAACTCAAACTTGACTATTTTTGAAAACTGACTTTAAATGGTCATAACTTCTTCATTTCTTATCTATTTGAGTCTATTTTCATATGCAATATTTCACAATAAAATTCAAAGTAGTTTGAAAGTTATGATCAAAATAGTATCTAAATGTCAGTTTTTGCAAAACACAAACTTGACTATTTTTCAAAGGTGTGAACTACCATCAAGATTAACTTTCCAAAAATAGTTTGTTAGAAATTTAAACATGTAAGAACCATTTTTAAAGACTTAAAAACATATTTGATCTCTTTTTTTGTAAAATCTTTATCTTTACATAGGGAAAAACCTAAAAGAAAAATATACCAATTCTAGTCCTTAGGCTTCTTGATGTAATCCAAGCTTCCACAAATTTCTTCTCTTCAAATCCTGTAAATTGCTTGGAACATCTTTATCATTCTCATTCTTCTTGAGTTGAGCATGATTTTGATCTTTTGCTTTCGTGTTGCAATGATCACTCTTAATACTTGGACTATTTTATAAAGTATTGCTCACTTAAAACAAACATAGTTAGTCCAAATTCATAACTTAATATCTTAATATGCATGATTCATAAATATATAACTCTAGTTAGTCTAACATGTATATAGGAATGTTGCATATATCTCATTGCATGATTATTAAGTGAAGTATAACTAAATAAAGTACATAATCATGCATGATCCAATATATCTCTTTTAAGCACATATATGTAACATGATCAATATTCTTTTGTGATGCATTTGTCATCTATAAAGCACATCTATCAAGCATAAGTGATAAGCTTATATTTTATAACATTTAATTGTACAAATTGTGGTGATTCGCTTATATTTTCGGACGAGTTTTAGTTGGATCTTTATCTTTATCTTTATTTTTGCAGATTTATAAAGTTGTAATACATTTAAAGTAAAAGCAAGCAAAGATACCGAGTTTTCAATGCAAAAGAGGTTCATTCTAGCTTTGGAAGGGTTCTGTGTCAGTTCAGGAGCAATCAAAGACTTAAACATGACCATGTCTAACTTGAATGAAGCTTTTGAATTGAGGCACTACCATGTCTCCTAGTAACACGGCCGTGCCTGACCCAAAAACGTGCAGAAAATCTATTTTACACTAGGCACGACCGTGTCTCATATTCACACGACTGTGCCTCCCAAAATTGTACTAGGAACAACCGTGCCTCACACTCACACGGCCGTGCCTCCCAAACTTAATGATTAAGGAACGTATATAAGCAGTGATGTCACTAGGCACGGCCATGCCTACAAAGTATACGGCCGTGTGAGTACTATTCACTCAAATCTTCTATAAATTGAGCTTCGCAGCAGAAGGAAAAAGCCCCCCCTGAACCTCCGGAATTCTATTTTCTTTTAGTTTCTCTCAGTTAAGAAGGTTTCTAATGGAGAATTTCTTGAAGGTTTCAAGTTCTTAATCTCTGCAAAAGGATTTTGATTTTTTTTTACTCTCTTGTTTTTCTCCTTTATTTAATTTTTTTTTTATGAAATTGTATCTTATTTTGAGTTTGTTTGTAATTAATATGTGTAACTAAACTCATTGCTAGAGCTATGGGGGATCTTGAGTTTATAATTATGTGGATTTGATTTCTAATATAATAATGGTAATTTCTTTATAGGTTTATTATATTGCTTTCATTCTTGTCATAACTTGATCACTTTTGGCATTTATTAATTCATTGTTTTATCGGTGACTATCCGCACTCAATGATTGGATTTATATTATAAGCCTAGGACTATATTGGTGAATGACCAAACATCAATTTTTTCTACCAATGGAATTGATGGTATGTTGGTTCATCTCTTGAATTATAGCTTAATGCATTTTTGATTAATTCAACTAAATGACCAAATAGGTGGATTAAATTAAGAATAGAATATTGTTTCATCTATGACCATTGGGATTCAATAGCAAAAAAGAGAATATTGACAAAAGAATTACTTGTTTTATATTTGAAAGAAGATCTAAATAATGAAATTCAAGTGAACCTTATGCTCTAATACTTTTCTATCTTTATTTATCTTTTCTTAATTTAATTGCTCTTTATTGTTTTCATTAGTTTTCTATTTTAATTTAGATCTTGCATACAACTTCAATTGTCTAAATAACATAAGAGTTTTACAATTTTAGTAATTATCACTTATTTCTCGTGGGATCGATAACTTGGACTCAAAAGTCCTATATTGCTTGGCGATAGAGTGCACTTGCTCTTAGTGTATCTTTTGCATGCACCAATAAGCATCATTCTTTTTGTCTTGTATTTGTCATCATCAAAACTTAACATATTAAACCATTGTGGCAAACTTATTTTCACACAAGAGACCAACTATAATTTAAAATTAATTTAATATTTTTTTAATAGTCCACATCATAATCCATAGTTTGTCAGATACTCATTATAATCTATATTTTATCAGGTCATCATCATGGTCTATATTTTGTCAGGCCTTCATCATGGTCTATATTTTATCCTATCCTGATAGTGCATTCATTGCACAAAAGTTCTTTTGTTGCAAAAAACAACATAAAGATTATAAAATTACTCCAAAGCTAAAGTAAATATAAGAGAATCCATGTAAATCAAGTACATATATTTATTACCCCATATAATTAAAATATTTATTTAACTTAAGCTTTGAATGATATTTAAATTTATTATATTGGTCCCATGAAAAAGTTAACATTCAAATTATAATAATTATAAATTTTATCAAATATCATAAATACTTTAAAACTAAACAAATATTAAGTTTTCATAATATTACGTGTGCGTAATAAATTTAAAAAGAATAACAATATGTACAAAATATTAAAATAATAAATTAACTAATAAAATATATAAACATATTGGAGCCATGATTTTATTTTAAAAAAAATTCAAATTCTACCTCTTGCAATATCTTCTTTCTTTTTTTTCTTTTCTCTTTCTATGTCGTCTTTCTCTTTCTCTTTTCCTTTCTTTCCTCTGCAACAACTCTCTTCTCTCTCTCTCTTTCCCTCTCTTCCTACCGTTTCTCTTCACTTTTTCACTTTTCACTTTTTCACTTTCTCTCTTTTGTTTTTTCCTTCTTTCTTTTCTCCTTCTCTCCTTCTCTCCTTTCTTCTTTTTGACACTCTTTCCTCTCTCTATTTTTTCTTCTCATTCTCTCCTACGTTTTCTCACTCTTTCAACAACATCTCACTTTTTTTTTTTTTTTTTTTCTCTCTCCCTCTTTGTTACATTTTCAGCTTCTACTCTTACTAATTTATAGTCACAAGGAGTGGCTACCATTGCTGCATGTAGCACCAATGGGAAATGGTGCATATGGCACCAATGAAAAATGGTGCACGTAGCACCAATCCAATTTTTTTAAATCAAAGTAATAATTACTTTTAGCTTTTTATATTAAAATTATAATTAATTTATAAATATCTTTTTATAAATATTTTCTCATAAATATATGCTTATAAATATATTTATTAAAATTTGTCTATTCACTTCTTATTAATAACAATTATTGTAAAACTAAATAGAATTTTCAAGTTGAAGAAATTAAAAATTTATTCTTCACAAAATATTTTATGAAAAATAGGATGTTACAGAGAAACCAAGACAAGGGAAGGGTTTTCATTTGGATATTGATAGAAAAGGGTTTGTAGTTGATCAAGATTTTCAACATTGATGGATGTTGAAGATAAACTAGCTTGAGAGCTTGAAAACTATGATGGTGCGTTGCAAAAAATGCTATGTGATACCTTGTAAAAATTATGATCTAAGCACAGAATGAAGTCATGCATTGATCTAATAGTATATATAGCCATATATACATGTGCTATGTAAAGTAATGATGTTGAACTAACTAGTAACTAATTAATATGTACGTAGGATAACAAACTAATAACTTGAAGCTACCTCATCATGAGCAAGCATGTGCACTCAGGTGGGTTTATTGGTTCTACTGGAATCTGTTGACAGATCACATAAAAAAATAGTGTTTAATTTTCTTTTCCTAAATTATGTCAAAAATTAACAAAAGAAAACGAACAGGGCTTGAAAAAAATGTAATTATGCCTGCCAAGATACTAGTTAACTAAACGTTTGTCTATTTTTGGGTAAGAATTTATGATTGAGACTTCACATAAAACAATTATGTCAGAAGATAGACATCTATACATTTTCTTTTGAATTAAGAAATTTTAAAAAAAAGCCTTTTAATTTGTAATATTATTTTTATAGGGGGGATTGACTTATACCAGTGTAAATTTTTTTTGACTTATACTCATTTTTAACCGTTAAATCCATTTTCATCTAATGGTTGAGATTATTTTATTAAAAATAACCATTAGATAAAAGTAGATCTAACAATTGAAAATGAATGTAAGTCAAAAAGACTTTAATATAAATTGATCTTTCCTCTTATTTTTATTATATTTAATATCAAATATTGATTATAAATGATAATATATATGATTTACAGCTTTTATGAGTTTGATTGTTATAATTTGGAAACTTAAAGTTAATATTCCTAAAATATATAATGGAAAGGTCTTATTAGAAAAGATAACGACATTTTTTGTGATTAGTTTTGCCTCCAAGATCTTTGTCGTCATTCGCATTATTTCCTTTTGACTTAGTTAGTATTATAGTGTTTGGTTTTGTTTTTTTAGACATAAGGCATGTTAAATCCAATCAGAAAAAAAGTTAGTACTATAATTGGGAATAGATTTTTATATTTAAAATTAATTATTATAATTGTGAATTAAAAATTTGGTTAGGTATAGGAGTGCCAATAGACCACTAGTTTAACTTAACTATTTATTAAATGACATTTTAGTAAAATATATAAAAAAAAAAGCTCGTTGGAAATAAGTAACCATAAACAAATATGAGTAACAATATACGCTTCCATAAACATTTTGTATCAAAAGCTATGCATTCTATCCTTCAACCTTGAAGTCATCTGGATGATATTATATTTAAACTAATTTAGCTACTCTACTTGAAGTTAGTAATTAAATTTAAAGTATAATTAAAAATAAAAAATGACCAATACATTAATCAAAGAGTAAACTCCTAAATTTGTCCCTGAGAAATAATGTGTTAGACACGTTAATTCCTAAGCCAAAAAACCTCATATTGTGGTCCTTGACATCCACCAACGTTAACCACGTTAGTCCTTCAATTAGGTTGGCTCTGTTAAACTTAACAGAAATGTATACGTTACATATTAAGTCCATGAGGTGTCTCAAAATTTTGCAACCTAGCATTTCTTTTTTAGGTAGTTGAATTAGTCCTCCCCCCCACCCCTTCATGAAAAAATGTCGCTTTGGGGGGAGGGTTAAAAAAAAACACCCCAAAATCCCCAATTCGTCATCTTCTTCCTCATTCTCTTCTTTCCCTATCCAAAACTGCACCAAGCGTGGGAGCAGGGCACCATAGTAGGGATGGTGGTCCCAATCTCAACCCATGACCACAATAACCCCAGTCATCAAATAACAATAACCATATTCAAACTTTAACCCATTCCATTGAATCCATCAAACTTGAATCAAAGACAAACTACAAAGCCAGAGCTCCTCCAATAGAATCACCACCTCAAAGACCCAACAATACACAAATAGAAACCAAAAAACATGTCCCTGCAAGAAGCCATCAAACACTAGCCACAACAATACCACTCTCTGCCACCACATCCCCATGAACCTCATCATTGGAACCCTAAACAACTGCCAATAGTTGACCTCATCCACCAAATTGCAAAGCCATTATGCCCACCTGCAAATCTCCAACGTCGTCCAACTGCCTATGACTCAACCTGTGCCACCACCGTCTCAATCACTATCAGTAACACCTCCACCCACTTGCATCACCGTCACCCTGTCGTCCTATTGTTGTTCATCGCCGATAGTGATTTGTCGAGGGCACTAGTTTACCTTTTATTAGCATTGACGGTAGTGCCCCCGACGAGCAGTTACCATCCCTCTACTGTGAGCCACTGAACTAGGTCTCTCTCATTTCCATGTTCCTGCACTCTACTCAAATTATCAGAGCCTTCTTCCCTTTTGTCCCTTTTTGACCTAAGAATTTTTTAACTCTTATTGCACATTACGAGGGAATTTCAGTTTTGGGGTTTTCAAACCCTCAGCCAAAACGACGTCATTTTGATAGCTAACGTGGATACAAATCATCCATGTGTCAAAAGTGAATGCCAACTAAGATATTTAACATGCCATGTGTACATTTATATGAAGTTTAACAGAGCCAACTTAATTGAGAGACTAGTGTGATTGACGTTGGTGGATGTCAGGGAATATGAGATGAGTGTTTATTTATTTTTTATTTTTTGCTTTGGGACTAATGTGCCCAACGCGTTATTTATTAAGGGCGAATTTATGCGTTTACTCTTAAGCAACATTTCAAAATTTTCTAAAGTTCATTGAGAAGATTTAGAAACTTGAGTTGTGGTTTTCCAAAGTTTGATAGTGACTACTACCGTACAACTTTTGATGTCAACTAGTAATCAAGCCCATGCAATTGCATGCGCTTTCACTCAACAGTTGGATGATTCTATACCTTAACCATAAAACACTTTATGGCTAATACTAATCATAATTAGTTGAAGTGTATAATCATCCATTTCAACAAACTTTGTGTAAACTTTATATGTAAGTTTTTTTGGATGGTAACTTTATATGTATATTTTGTATAGTTGAAGTATATAATCATTTCATGGGGCTTTCCTGTCATCAATTGAATAATTCTGTATATTCAAACACCTATAAGACTCTTTATAACTAACAACAATAGTAATTAGTTGAAGAATATAATTATCTACATCCATAAACTTTACATATATTACAATGAGAAGTCCTATATAATGTTTGTATTTAATGGAGAGCTTGCCTTTTTTACATTAGATGAATAAGCACAACTAACTTTTTATTCTTATTAATACACTTTCTATTATGAGTGTTTGTTTAACTTTTCTTATAAATAGACACCATATAGAATAGTGCCCAGCATATAGAACAGTCTCCCATAGTTACGTAAAAATTAGACAACATATAAAACAATAAATTTATTGCAATTAATTAAACAAAATAATTTAATGAAATAAGATTTCACACATCTATTACAAAGTTAACTCAAACACAATTCACTTCTTATAAGAGACTTGCTAAAAAAATACAATCCCATCAAGTCTATAAATATCTATTAAGGCACTAAGAACTGATTAATTTGCAAAAGGTTTATTATATATTTCTCATGGAGATGCTAAAACAGTTGTAAATTGAAAAACTAACCAACAAAACATCTCTAAACTTTACATATAAAATAACAAATATATTATGAGTATTTTTTTAACTTTCCTTATAAATAGACATCATATAGAACAGTGCCAGCCTATAGAACAATCTCCCGTGATTACATACATCAATAACAATGCTTTTAGAACAGTATATTCTTATTATACTAATGTAAGTGTGAATAGTTTTATTATAATTTTTACTTTAACATGTCATTAACATGACAAATTTTTCATTGGTGTGTGTATCATATTCTGTTTAAATTATTTATATATACTATTTAGGTAAAAAGGTATTTTAATCCTTTATCTTTATTTTTTTTTCAAATTGATCTCATAGTATTTTTTTTGTTAATTTAGTTCTTTATTTTGCAAATTATTTACAATATGGTCATTTTGTTAGAGTTCTGTCATCCCCCTAACTTGAGTGATGTGATGATATTAATAAATAATAATGATGTTTAGTTGGTGATATGATATGATAATGGTGGGAATATGATGTGATAGTGAAAATGATTCTGAAGATAAGAGATTATCATCAATTGGTGATATATTATCATTTTTGTTAGGGGCCACAAAGTATATTTTACCTACTATTTAATAATAATTAGACCATACTTTGCTGAATAGATCATACTTGTAATAATATTAACTACTTATATATACTATTAGTACAAAGTTAATTAGTATTGTTTAGAAACTCAATTTATGGTACTTTTCATTATCAAGTACAGGAAATTCTTATTGTAGAAACTCTCAGTTTTCATATAAATTTCAAAATTTTTCTGTTATCTTGCTAAAGAATTGTTGCTTCTTTAATTTGTTCCTCATGCATGGGGCTATTCATTTGGTATGGTCCACCAACAATGACCCTGCAACAAATCATACATCTATAATAAACTTCAAGTCTCAATTTTCATACAACATTGCTCCCCAGCTTTTTAAGATATTACCTTCACCGCTTCAATAGATGCTACTTAATTTTAAGATGATTTAATTGAATTTATGAAAAGCATAAGACAAAAAAAAATTAGTCAAGACTTTTTTATATATATAGAAAAAGTTTAGGGTGAATTGAGGTTTTCTCATTTTTGGTGAAATAAAGTCATGCAGTTGTTATAAGTAAAATGTTGACTATGTGAGCCAACTTAAGTTGTTATTAGTAAAGACTTTTAACTATTGTTTACATATTTGTTATGAAGCATAGACACGGACACAGGAATACACTAAATCCAAAAAAGTATATGACACGAACATAGAATATATATAAATTAATATCAAAGTAAATTAAAGAATTTGATTTGTATATATATAATTGCAAAATTTAAGATAAAATATTCATAATTCATTAATATCATTTTTATAAACTTGAAGATTTATAATATCTTAATATATATTATATGTATAATATTTGTTGGATGCTACCTAGTAAGCCCCTCCCAAAAAGTATGAAGCATAATTTATATTGACATTTTCTAAAAACTCTCATAAATTAACTTCTCTTAACTAACCATGTACAAGTACATTACATCAAAAAAAAAAAATTAAAGGGAATATCTAAAGATTAACTTCATTTTGCTCTCCACCATCGATGAATAGGACCTTCTCCAACTTTGGTTCATCGAGAGAAAGATTGGCAACTTCAAGAATTCTATGATCTTTATCAGTTGGTGAAAACTCATCTCCTGCAATATCCCACATCATTGTTTCCCATTTCTTGTATTGTGGACTTTTTCTTGATAGGAGACGAAGATTAGTATGGGCATATACTAAATCCTCGGTACACTTGGGTTTCATCTTATTCATTTTAAGGGAGTGAATAAAGGTGCTCCAATTTCTTTCACGACATGAAAATGAAGATGGCTGCCCAAGTAGCTTTAAAGCAATCTTTTGAAGGGTTGGAGCATGAACACCATGTACTAGCCACCAATATTTTGCATCAAAGACACCTCTATCCTTTAAAGAGTCTCAATTAGTAAACCAGCTGCCCTACAAACCGGTGCATTGTCCATCACAATTTGCACAACATTAGAAAGATCAACTTCCAAAACCACATCTCTTATTTGTTTAGCAATAAAATCTTTATTTTTGATCTCATATGAAGAATCTCTGACTTTTGGAAACATATGCCCACTTTCAGTCACAACCATGAAATTAAGAAGAAGCCTCCTTTGAGGATTGAAAGCAATATATTTTATTCATTTAAAAATCATCTCACTAGGCTTTTTAAAGTTCAATTGGGCTTAATTAAGTTAGTTTTGTCACATTTTATAATATTGGGCCTAATTGGATTATTGAAGGAATTATTGCATGAATTGACCTTAATTTGTCTATTTGGTAGCATTCAGTAAATTAACTATAATATGAGTTGCAAATATTTGATTGATGTGATTCTAGTATTGCAAGAAAGCTAAGACAATTTTCTACAAGTTTCATGAAGACCTCAAGAGCTGAATCACACATTTGGAAAATTTAAATTAAAGTGGAAGAAAGAGTCATAATGTTGATCCTGACAGGTTGACCTCTGTGCACTCATCAGCCCATATCTTGAATTGTAGAAGTTCAATATATGCTAAAGTAAGCCCAAATAAAAGCTAAGGCCTAAATCTACAACTTTGATTAAGAACTCAAGAGCTGAATTAGTTATCTAGTGAGTCAGATTATGCCTGAAAGTCAGAACAGAGGTGTTATAGCTGGAACCTAAGTAGTGTGCAAAGAATGGGCCATAAGTTGGATTGTAGGAGTCAGATTGGGCTGAAAACTGGTGCCATTGGAAAGTGAGACAAAACCCTTCAACTCTCATGAAGACCACTTTTCAAAATGATGACATTTTAACAGAGTTATAGTCATGTGGAGATAGCTAGGAATTAAGCACTGAATTGGTTGGTGCTGTAACACATTCCCTAGGGTATCACATGTCTGACTCCTGACTCAAAATCAAAAAGAAATTCGCACAAAGTTTGAGTTATAAAAGATGAGTTTTAAAATTTCTTTCTTGCTGAAACATAAACTTACTGAAATTTATAAGTAATACGGAAAAATATATTGAAACAGATTCGTATACACTATTGACCCAATTGTACCATTTAACAATTTAAAGAGAAATATAAAACTAACAGACTCTTTTTTTTTAACAGTAGCAAACCCTATCACGGGTCCTACTTAATAACACGGTACAACACTAACGATAAAAATAACTCTACATACGTATTCTGTTGTATATCCATTTTGATGCATCAAACATTTGTTCTACATCTGTTCTTTGTCCTTAGACATCTCTTCTTTGTCAACACTGTAAGCTATCTAATCTGGAAAGGTCATTCTCTGATGTTGTTTCCAAACGCAGAGGTATTTGTCACCCGTTATGTCTAACACAACTTGTTCCTTCTACTATATAGTTTTTACAATACAAACACAACAAAACAATATAACAAAGAGGTGAGATCACCTACGCTAATACCAACATGGTAGCACAGAGATAACACAAATAACATATCATACAGATAGATCATACCAGAATTATGATCATGCCATCAATATTAATTAACTATCATCATCCAATAATTTATCAGTTCAATTATCATAAATAACAATTACGATAATGCCCTTAACATTGTCTAATTATCATCATCATCATCCAAGTATTCAAAACAGTTGTCATAGCCAATATTCCTCAATTAATATATCATACTGGTATAAATGTTCAGATTCATGCATGCACACATAGACTCAGTTTTTCAAAAACAACTCCATGGAGATTTTCACAATTTCGAGGAGAATGCTCTGTTAATTGTTAGCCTTAGCCCAAAGACAATCTTCCAATCGTTGAAAAGAACCGTGTTCTTGTCGGGTATCGTCAATGCATTGCAACGGACTGCATCGCCAAGTGGCATATGGTCCAACCTTAGCCCACAGACAGATATCTACTGGTCGACCGCCGCGCCTTGGCCCCAAGATCCATCATAGACCTCACTATCAATTCTCATTCCCTCTTCAACCACAATGGCCAAAATAGCTTATTAGCTATACTTTATACAATGCACGAATATATCAGTGCAAGTCCAACCACAAGGGCCAAATCTTTTCAATTTCATTTGTTCAATGTAATCATATGCCTCAACGCATATTTTTCCAATGCATGTATAATGCACCAATGTCAATCACAGGCATATCTTTCCAATGCATGTAAAATGCACCAAATGCCAATCACAGGCAAAACTTGTCATTTTCTCATACAGTGTATGGACACTGGTTCAACAGTAATCATCATGTTATTATGTTTTTATAGTCATAAAACACTTTTGTCGTGTTTTCACAATCGCGTAACATTTCTGTTACGTTTTCACAATTCCAAAACATTTTAGTTATATTTTCACAATACCGTAACACTTCTGTTACGTTTTTACACTACAGTAACATTTTTGTTACATTTTCAAAATACCGCAACTCTTCTGTTGCACTTTTAAACCACGTACTAATTTTTTTACGTTTTTCTCAATCGCGTAAAAATATACATTTCTCAAATCGCATAGTATTTTTCACTTTGTTTCAAAATCGCATATCTTAAAAATCATTCTTTTAAGTCGCGTAAATCATTTTCCATCATTCTCAAAATATTTAAAACACTTTCTAAATCTCATAGCAGTTTTTCGCCATTTTCACAATCGCGTAAAAATATTTTATTTCTTTTTAATCACAAATTGATTTTTCAACAGTAGTTCAAATTACGTAAAATATTTAAACGTAATTCAAATCGCGTAGAAATATTTTAACGTATTTCAAATCGCGTAGAAATATTTTACTGTATTTCAAATCATTTTTAAGCTACGTAAATATTTTTCAATATTTACAATCACGTAAAATATTCCTCAATATTCCAAACATTATTTTGGACTTAAATAAATCAATATCATTTTCAACACATTTTTCAAATTACGTAGCTTAAAAATCACGTTTTTAAGATACGTAGTGACCTGAGAAGTGAGTGATCCTCCCTCCTCCCTTATCTCCCAAACTTATAATTTTATATTAGCAATAAAAGCTTCGATTTTCTTATATGTAACTAACTCTTCTCTTCTCATCTCTCCGCCAGATCCCGTCGTCTCTGACGCCCTTTCGGCCTTCACTTTAATGTTTTAATGTTTCATTTCTTTTTTAGCATTTCATTTACATGTAAGCAGTCCGTTTGCATCCTACTTCTCTCTATCCTGCTCTCTTTCTCCCCCTCCGTTATCCAGTGATCTTCACCTTATAACTCTGGTATTAGAGCCTGATGGGGAAGTAGGAAAGTAAATGAATGGAGTTTAAGTTGCTTTTATCTTATTGAACTGGATATTAACGTTGTTATATTATAATGCTTTGAGATTTATCTGATCTGCTTATTTTTTTGTTAAATCATACTATAACCTGTTAAAACTGGAACTTAATTCTAGATCCGGAAAGTACACAGTTTAAATGTTACCTTATCTTGGACTGGACGGTACATAATACCCATTATGGATCTGTCTTGTGGGGCTGTAGCAGTAAGACCCAGTGGTGAAGGGCAGTAAGTCTAATTCGACGATGTTCCACAAGAAGTGAAAGTTAGGGTACGGTGGTGACCTTGGACCAAGATCTGGTAAATGCTTGTGGTGGCTGTGGATCTAGACTTAACTAAGGACTTAATCGGTTAAAATATGATTTAATAACTGATAATCATCTCAGATCTAAATCAAAGTATATAATAATCTGGTAATCTTAAAATCTAGTTCAAAAGATAAATTTAACTTAAATTTCCTCATTTCTGCTTCTATTGAACTGCATGATGGCAATGATATCGGGGGTTAAGTCATTTTGATTTTGTTAATCTTTTATTCTGTTCTTATTTTATCTGTTTTACTTTTCTGTTTTTGACTCTTATAACTATGTTACGATCTTTGTCTTCAGCGTTCTCTAAACTGTCGGTTAGGTCTTCCCAACCTTCATCTTCTTCCCTTTCTGAAGAAAATCTTAACCAAACTAAAACAAACATCTTTAATGAAGAAATTCATTTTGAAGATATTAATCAAAACTTTGATAACTGGGAAATTCCTAAGATTTCCTCAAACGATCTCTACAAACCTGAAGGTAGTTTCTTTAGGAGTTCTGATTATATTATTAGGACTGTAGAGAAAACAATCATAATAGAATCCGATGATGAAGAATTATTCTTATTATTTGAAGAATCTATTAAAAAACATAAATCGAAATACAACTTTCTGCATATTAGTTATGTGCAGGTTGCTATCAAGCCTTTAATCCGCGAGGGATTAAACGCATCTGTTCTTCTCTGTCTTAGAGACACCAGACACAACGAATTCCACGATTCTCTTCTTGGAACGATCGAAACTAGCTTAGGCCACGGTCCAATCTACTTCAACTGCTACCCGAATAAAACGGTTAGTCTCCAAGACAAAAATATTATTGACAGCCTCTTTCTTAACGTTAAGGTTAATGGTCTTAATATGAAACCTGGATCTATTCCTTTGTCTTTAATCTACCAAATTCAGTATAAAGTAATGAATTCTTCCATCTCTAAAGTCTTAAAATCAAAAGAAAAGGGTGTCATAACCTTATTCTTAACTGACACCTCTAAGGCCAACGTAGTTGTCCCTAAACTTATCCGCTGGGAGGATGTTGTTCTCCCTAAAAAATGGACAATGGATGAAGTATACCAGCTTTGCCCGAGAATCTCCAGAAATTCAAGAAATCGTCCAACACCAATCTGGAAAAGTCGAACTCACGTTTGACTGAAGAAATTCTTTTAGTTCTTCTAGATCCAGGTCGTTTAGGCCAAGTTCATCAAGATCTGACAATTTTAGGTCTGCTTTGTGTAGAAAATCCTTCTCAACTTTAGGATCTTCTTCTACCATTAATCTACAGGGTCTTGACACATCGTCAAACCTTCATAAACCTATCTACCGTTAGGAAGATAACCTTGATCAGAGAACAATTCTCTCTCCAACTCACTCTGATATGAATGATGTCCATGATTAATACACCAATCGTAATAGACAAACCAACCCTTAAGAAAGACTTCTTTTTTGAGGCTTGGACGCCTCAACGAGAGTGGTTTTTTGTAAATTATAAGGGTGATAAAAAGACTGAAATCCAGAATAAATGGTATACATTTATGAAAAACGTAAAAACCAATGTTCCTTTTTTTGACTGGTTCCATGCCTATCTAACCAGGAATGGAATTCTCTACCCATGGAGCATCGATTTAATGGAAGATCTGTCTGTTAACGTCTTAACAGTCTGGCATCAGAAAGACGAAACTCTTGTCAAATCTGTTCTTCCTCCCCAAAGTTCTTATTTTCTCGACAAAAAAGATAAGAATAATAAACAAGTAGTTGCCTCCCCTTTCAAATCGAGAGCTGATGACGAACCCGTAGGATCCCAAGATATTAAAGGTCTTATGGAACAAAACAATTATACAAACAAGTATCTGCAAGTCTTAGGTGAAAAAAATCTTAAACATAGAACCTAAGAACAAAGAAAAACAATCTGAGAATAAACCTTCAGCTTCTGGAACTAAAACTGAGAAAACTACGATCGAAAAGCCAATCTTCAAACCATTTTGAGTTTCTAAGCAAGTAAAAGAATCAATTAAACTTTTGAAAACCAAAGACTTAGGTAACCCTAATTCTAATCCTAACACTGAGTTAGTCAGTGAAATTGTCTCTAAACTCAAGCGTATTCCGCCTGCTGATGCAGTCATCCCGGATACACCTCAATCTGAAACTTCCAGAGTTTCTAAAATTGTCAATACAATCAAGCAATCGATTTCGGTCCCGAACCAGATTGTCAATCCGAACAAAATTCAATCAAAATCAATCCGAGTTATTTCCAAAGTTCTTAACTGGAAAAATCCTTCTAAACTTTACTATCAGCAAACAACTCCTCCTGATCTATTGCTTGAAGAACGTGATCCGACATTTAAATCCTTCAGCACCAATAACGTCTATGTCTGGGACATAAATGGTAAGAATGAGTATCAAATCCTTCATACTCTTCAAGAAATGACAATGGTCTCTACAGCCAATCAAACCTCTTACGACTGTAGCGATTTAATCATCTGTGAAGTTCTTATTGCCGGCTTCACTGGTCAACTCAAAGGTTGGTAAGATCATTATCTCACTGATACCCAACGTAACGACATTCAGAATGCTGTTAAAACTGATTCTGATGGCTATCTTATTCTTAGTGATGGCAAACCAATTCTTGACTCCGTAAACGCTCTAATCTTTGCCATTGTTCAACATTTCATTGGCAATACAACAATCTGGCGTGATAGATCTGCTGAGCTTCTATCCGAATTAAAGTACAAATCTTTGTCTGACTTCAGGTGGTATCGTGATACCTTCCTAACTAGAGTCTACACTCGTGAAGATTGTCAACAACCTTTCTAGAAGGAGAAATTCCTTGCAGGTCTACCCAAAAATCTAGGTGACAAAGTTAGAGATAAAATCCGCGATCAATCTCTTAATGGAGAAATCCCTTATGAGCAATTGAGTTACGGACAACTCATTGCTTTCGTTCAGAAAGTAGCCTTGAAAATCTGTCAAGATGATAAGATTCAATCTCAGCTTGCCAGAGAAAAAACTCAAACAAAGCGGGAGCTTGGAAACTTCTGCGAACAATTTGGTTTTCCTTGTGCTAGGAAGAAGAAAGACAAATCTAAACAAATTCATCCCCAAAATAGAAAATCTAAATATTTCAAACATAAATCTTCTACTAAACCAAGAAGACTTAAGCAAGAGTTTAAGTCAAAACCTCCAATCGACAATGTCAAGGTTCCCACAAAACCTGTCATCTGCTACAACTGTGGCAAACCTGGCCATATCAGCAAATACTGTCGGCTTAAGAAGAAAATAAAAGCCTTAAATCTTGACCAAGCTGTCGAAGAACAGCTTAACAGTCTCCTTGTCGAGTCATCTGATGAAGACTCTGAAAAAGAGTTTTCCGATGATCTTAACCAAATCCAAAATGATGATATCTCTTCATCCGACGATGATTCTGACAACCTGATGGTTAACGTATTAACCAAAGAACAAGACCTTCTATTCGAAGTTCTTAATTCTGTCAAAAATTCTAAAGAACGAAGTGTCTTCCTACAAAAGTTCAAATTAATCATAGAAGAATCAACTTCTAAAAAACTTAAAAATCCAATTCTTAAAAACAAATATGATCTTAAGGAAACAATTAAGAAGCATGAAAAATCTTCTTCTAAGAAACCCATCACTCTTCAAGATCTTCAATCTGAAATCAACCTACTTAAGGATGAAGTTAAAAAACTTAAAGAGGAACAACAACTTCATTCGTATATCATCTCCCAGTTAGGGGATATGCAATCTGATTCTGAATCCAAAAAATCTGAAAAGATTTCTGACACCTTAATCTTAGTTAATCCTAAGATTCCCGATGAAAATAATGATGCATTCTGTGACATTATTAACAAATTAAGAATTCAAAAATTATTCATTAACATTTCTATCAAAATCGACAATTTTGTCTTAAACATCAAAGCTTATTCGATAACTTGGCGATTCAAACTATTTTAGAGGGTATGGTCCCGACAAAGTACTTTGAAAAAACTACTGAGCGGCTCAGTACCGCTAGTGGTTAAAAACTAAAAATACAGTACAAACTTTCATCCGCAATTATTGAAAACCAGGGTTTCCAGGTTGAAACCTCTTTCCTGCTTGTCAAAAACCTCAAAGGTGAAGATATCCTTGGAACTCCATTCATTAGTGCTCTCTTCCCTTTGCAAATTACCGACGAAGGTATTCTTACCCAATACCTTGGCAAAGCTATCTGTTTTCCTTTTTTGCAAAAACTGATTCTCAAAACTCTTAATCCAATCGTTAATTTAATTAACAATAAACAAAATCAAATCAAATATCTTAAAGAAGAAATTTCTTATAAGACTGTCGAAAGTCAGCTTTCTCAACCTCAGGTTAAGAAGCGTATCGAAACTCTTCATCTACAGATCCAAGAGTCAATCTGTTCTGATCTGCCAAACGCATTTTGGGAACGAAAGAAGCATATGGTCAACCTCCCATATGAAAAAGATTTCAATGATCGTATGATCCCGACTAAAGCTCGTCTTATCCAGATGAGTCACGAACTTGTCGAATTTTGTAAAACTGAAATCAAAGATCTTGTGTCGAAAGGTCTTATCCGACAGAGTAAGTCTCCTTGGTCTTGCTCGGCCTTCTATGTCAACAAAGCCGCTGAGATCGAAAGAGGAGCTTCGCGCCTTGTCATCAATTATAAACCGCTTAATCAAGCTCTCCAATGGATTAGGTATCCTATTCCAAATAAAAAAGGATCTTCTTAAGCGCCTTCATTCAGCCAAAGTCTTTTCCAAATTCGACATGAAGTCAGGATTTTGGCAAATCCAACTCAAGGAATGTGATCGCTACAAGACGGCTTTCACAGTTCCTTTTGGGCAATACGAATGGAATGTAATGCCCTTTGGTCTGAAAGATGCTCCCTCTGAGTTTCAGAGAATCATGAACGAAATCTTCAATCCTTATTCCAATTTTACTATTGTATACATTGATGATGTTCTTGTATACTCTCAATCTGTCGATCAACACTTTAAACATATTAACATTTTTGTCAATATTATCAAGAAAAATGGTTTAGCGGTATCTAAATCAAAAACTAACTTGTTCCAAACTCAGATTCGTTTTCTTGGTCATAACATTTATCAAGGAACAATTAATCCAATAAATCGAGTTATTGAATTTGCTGACAAATTCCCCAATCAAATTATCGATAAAACCCAACTCCAACGGTTTCTTGGCTGTTTAAACTATGTCGTTGATTTTTTCCCTCAGCTTAGTAATCTGATCAAGCCTTTGCATGATCGTCTTAAGACTAATCCACCTCCATGGTCTGATGTCCATACAGGTATTGTCAAACAGATCAAATCACAGGTAAAGTCTCTTCCATGTCTTTATCTTCCTAATCTCGACGCTTTCAAAATTGTCGAAACTGATGCCTCTGACATTGGTTATGGTGGCATTCTCAAATAGTGTGTCGCAGACAAAGAGCATGTCATTGCATATGCATCAAAACATTAGAATTCTGCTCAACAGAATTACTCAACTGTTAAAAAGGAAATTTTAGCAATCGTTTTGTGCATTACAAAATTTCAATCTGATTTATTAAACCAAAAGTTTTTGGTCCGTGTCGATTGTAAATCTGCTAAAGACATTTTGCTTAAAGATGTTAAAAATTGAGCTTCTAAACAAATTTTTGCAAGATGGCAAGCCATCCTTTCTGTCTTTGATTTTGATATTGATTATATTAAAGGATCTTCAAACACTTTGCCTGATTATCTTACTCGTGAATATCTTCAGGGAAAATAACAAGATGCCCCGAGGAGGCTCATCATCCTCAAACTTCCCTTCTAAAGGAAGGGCTAAAGGTAAGTTAATTCTCTCTGGATTAACTAAAAAATCTTCTTTTGTCTCTGTCTCAGGGTCTTCGACTCCATCTGAATCTTCAACTCAGGTCCAATCCACACAAACTGGGTCATCAACCCAGAAGCCAACCCAAAAACAATCAAACAAACAAACCAGTGCAGACTATGCTGTTGCGGTCCCTGCCTATCCAATCCAAGTCCTTCAGGCCTTTCAACAACAAGGCCTCACCAAACCACCTCGTGAATCTTGGGTTGATATTGCCGCTCAAGAGGATCTTGACAAACAAATCCAAACTCAGAAAAACAAAGAAATTGTAATCCAATCTCCCAGTAGACAAATTGCCATGTCCCAACCAACTCAAAAATCTACCTCTTCTCAAAATGAATATTTTGAAAAAGAAATCTCTTGGCCGGTCCTCCAAATGGAGCCTTGTATCTTCCATGTTAATCCTAACGTGGTTGTCCAGAAGATCTTCCCAAAAGGACTCTTCTTCAAACCTAAAGCGCCTTATAAGACTCGAGAGTTTTATGAGTTCATCCTTGTTGACACTGGGTGTGTTTCTATCAAACATACTAAAGACAATAATGACATTATTGACTATTCAACTTGTTAGATTTTGAAATTCATCACTCCAGCTGAATGGGGCTCTAATCTCTACAAGATGAGGGCGTTCTCTGAACCTTATCCTGTTGATTTCCACTACTGGGATTATCTTGATGCATGGGTTTATACCTTCTGGTTTAAAAACATCAATGGTAAACATTCATGGATGTTTTACTTCAAGCATAATACTGTCTATGACTTTCCTCATTGGTTTCAGCAATGGTGGGAATATTTCGGACCTGTCTATCAGATTCTTCCAGAACCTGTTCTTGATGGACTTAAATACTTTGAGTCCCGGATTGATCTGTCCAATGACCACTGGCCGATTGATCTCCACTTCTTCTCAAAATTATCTTTGGCATGGATCTTTTCTTGGCAATTTAAATACAAGAAGAGCGAATATCATCCAAAACACCTTCCTCATCTTGAGCGTTATGCTTATGTTAAATGGTGGAAGAAATTTGACGCATCTCATGCAACTCCTGAGTCTATCAAGGCTTGGTTGGAAAGAAATCCTAAACTGCTTAAGGTTGCGGATCATGAAACCAGCGTGTTCCTCAACAAGAAGGCCCAAGCCACTGCTGCCCTTGCAGCCTCTTCTCCTAAAGAAGAATTTGAAAAGAATCTGAAGATCATTCTTCATCGTCTTAATGAAGACTCTCAACAAGAATCAGGAACGAGCTCAGACCCGTTCTATCAGAATGAAGACGATTGCTTTGGCAAGGACATTGACAGTCACGGTGTCAATCTCAGCGACGATGAATAGTCTCTTTGCGATTGGTTACTGTTATGGCGAATCGTATGCTACATTGCTTCACTTTGTAGGCAATCGGCGGTTCTTTGTGCTACTATTCAGCAAGATGTAGCGCTAATTTCATTTTACTGTTTGTAATAGTAAATTTCTTTCTATTTAAGTTTCTGTCTTAAGACATTGTAGGCATTCAAAAATTTAGTCTCTTCTAAGTTTCTCTTAGCTTACAGAGTGACCTGAGAAGTGAGTGATCCTCCCTCCTCCCTTATCTCCCAAACTTGTAATTTTATATTAGTAATAAAAGCTTCGATTTTCTTATATGTGACTAACTCTTCTCTTCTTATCTCTCCGCCGGATCCCGCCGTCTCTGACGCGCTTTCGGCCTTCACTTTAATGTTTTAATTTTTCATTTGTTTTTTGGCATTTCATTTACATGTAAGCAGTCTGTCTGCATCCAACTTCTCTCTATCCTGCTCTCTTTCTCCCCCTCCGTTTTCCCGTGATCTTCACCTTATAGCTCTGGTATCAAAGCATTATAATATAACAACGTTAATATCCAGTTCAATAAGATAAAAGCAACTTAAACTCCGTTCATTTACTTTCCTACCAGAGTTATAAGGTGAAGATCACGGGAAAACGGAGGGGGGAAAAAATCCATGATGATGATAAATAGGATGCATCTGATGGAGATCTACTTACATGTAAATGAAATCTTTAAAAAGAAATGAAAAATTAAAACATTAAAGTTCGAAGGCTAAAAGCGCTTCGCAGACTTAGGATTTCCAGCGAAGATGAAAGAGAAGAGTTAGTTACATATAAGAACAGAGGTTAAGTTGCTTTTATCTTATTGAACTGGATATTAATGTTGTTATATTATAATGCTTTGAGATTTATCTGATTTGCTTATTTCTTTGCTAAATCATACTATAACCTGTTAAAACTGGAACTTAACTCTAGATCTGGAAAGTACACAGTTTAAATGTTACCTTATCTTGGACTGGACGGTACATAATACCCGTTATGGATCTGTCTTGTGGGGCTGTAGCAGTAAGACCCAGTGGTGAAGGGCAGTAAGTCTAATTCGACGATGTTCCACAAGAAGTGAAAGTTAGGGTACGGTGGTGACCTTGGACCAAGATCTGGTAAATACTTGTGGTGGCTGTGGATCTGGACTTAACTAAGGACTTAATCGGTTAAAATATGATTTAATAATTGATAATCATCTCAGATCTAAATCAAAGTATATAATAATCTGGTAATCTTAAAATCTAGTTCAGAAGATAAAATTAACTTAAATTTCCTCATTTCTGCTTCTATTGAACTGCATGATGGCGATGATATCGGGGGTTAAGTTATTCTGATTTTGTTGATCTTTTATTATTACATTTTTATTTTATCTTTTTTACTTTTCTGTTTTTGACTCTTATAACTATGTTACGATCTTTGTCTTCAGCGTTCTCTAAACTGTCGGTTAGGTCTTCCCAACCTTCATCTTCTTCTCTTTCTGAAGAAAATCTTAACCAAACTAAAACAAACATCTTTAATGAAGAAATTCATTTTGAAGATATTAATCAAAACTTTGATAACTAGGAAATTCCTAAGATTTCCTTAAACGATCTCTACAAACCTGAAGGTAGTTTCTTTAGGAGTTCTGATTATATTATTAGGACTGTAGAGAAAACAATCATAAAAGAATCCGATGATGAAGAATTATTCTTATTATTTGAAGAATCTATTAAAAAACATAAATCGAAATACAACTTTCTGCATATTGGTTGTGTGCAGGTTGCTATCAAGCCTTTAATCCGCGAGGGATTAAACGCATCTGTTCTTCTCTGTCTTAGAGACACCAGACACAACGAATTCCAGGATTCTCTTCTTGGAACGATCGAAACTAGCTTAGGCCACGGTCCAATCTACTTCAACTGCTACCCGGATAAAACGGCTAGTCTCCAAGACAAAAATATTATTGACAACCTCTTTCTTAACGTTAAGGTTAATGGTCTTAATATGAAACCCAGATCTATTCCTTTGTCTTTAATCTACCGAATTCAGTATAAAGTAATGAATTCTTCCATCTCTAAAGTCTTAAAATCAAAAGAAAAAGGTGTTACCACTTTGTTCTTAACTGACACCTCTAAGGCCAACGTAGTTGTCCCTAAATCTATCTAAATGGGAGGATGTTGTTCTCCCTAAAAAATGGACTATGGATGAAGCTGTACCAGCTTTGCCCAGAGAATCTCCAGAGAATTCAAGAAATCGTCCAACACCAATCTGGAAAAGTCGAACTCACGTTTGACCGAAGAAATTCTTTTAGTTCTTCTAGATCCAGTCGTTTAGGTCTAGTTCATCAAGATCTGACAAATTTTAGGTCTGCCTTGTCTAGAAAATCCTTCTCAACTTTAGGATCTTCTTCAACCATCAATCTTCAGGGTCTTGACACATCGTCAACTCTCCCTAAACCTATCTACCATCAGGAAGATAATCAAAGTCAGAGAACTATTCTCTCTCCAACTTCCTCCGATATGAATGATGTCCATGATTGATACACCATTCGTAATTGACAAACCAACCCTTAAGAAAGACTTCTTTTCCGAGGCTTGGACGCCTCAACGAGAGTGGTTTTTTGTAAATTATAAGGGTGATAAAAAGACTGAAATCCAGAATAAATGGTATACATTTATGGAAAACGTAAAAACCAATGTTCCTTTTTTTGACTGGTTCCATGCCTATCTAACCAGGAATGGAATTCTCTACCCATGGAGCATCGGTTTAATGGAAGATCTGTCTGTTAACGTCTTAACAGTCTGGCAACGGAAAGACGAAACTCTTGTCAAATCTGTTCTTCCTCCCTAAAGTTCTTATTTTCTCGACAAAAAAGATAAGAATAATAAACAAGTAGTTGCCTCCCCTTTCAAATCGAGAGCTGATGACGAACCCATAGGATCCCAATGATATTAAAAGTCTTATGGAACAAAACAATTATACAAACAAGTATCTGCAAGTCTTAGGTGAAAAAATCTTAAACATAGAACCTAAGAACAAAGAAAAACAATCTGAGAATAAACCTTCGACTTTACCGGAACTAAAACTAATAAAAAACTACGATCAAAAAGCTGATCTTTAAACCGTTTAGAGGTTTCTAAACAAGTAAAAGAATCAATTAAACTCTTAAAAACCAAAATTTAGGTAACCCTAATTCCAATCCGAACATTGAGTTAGTCAGTGAAATTGTCTCTAAGTTAAAGCGTATTCCGCCTGCTGATGCAGTGATCTCGGATACACCTCAATCTGAAACTTCCAGAGTTTCTAAAATTGTCAATACAATCAAGCAATCTGATTCCCAGTCTGAACCAGATTATCAATCTGAACAAAATTCAGAAATCAAAATCAATCCAGTTATTTCCAAAGTTCTTAACTGGAAAAATCCATCTAAACTTTACTATCAGCGAGCAACTCCTCCTGATCTGTTGCTTGAAGAACGTGATCCGACATTTAAATCCTTCAACGCCAATAACGTCTATGTTTGGTACATAGATGGTAAGAATGAGTATCAAATCCTTCATACTCTTCAAGAAATGACAATGGTCTCTACAGCCTATCAAACCTCTTACGATTGTAGCGATTTAATCATCTGTGAAGTTCTTATTGCCGGCTTCACTGGTCAACTCAAAGGTTGGTGGGATCATTATCTCGCTGATACCCAACGTAACGACATTCAGAATGCTGTTAAAACTGATTCTGATGGCTATCCTATTCTTAGTGATGGCAAACCAATTCTTGACTCCGTAAACGCTCTAATCTTTGCCATTGTTCAACATTTCATTGGCGATACAACAATCTGGCGTGATAGATCTGCTGAGCTTCTATCCGAATTAAAGTGCAAATCTTTGTCTGACTTCAGGTGGTATCGTGATACCTTCCTAACTAGAGTCTACACTCGTGAAGACTGTCAACAACCTTTCTGGAAGGAGAAATTCCTTGCAGGTCTACCCAAATCTCTAGGTGACAAAGTTAGAGATAAAATCCGCGGTCAATCTCTTAATGGAGAAATCCCTTATGAGCAATTAAGTTACGGACAACTCATTGCTTTCGTTCAGAAAGTAGCCCTGAAAATCTGTCAAGATGGTAAGATTCAATCTCAGCTTGCCAGAGAAAAAACTCAAACAAAGCGGGAGCTTGGAAACTTCTGCGAACAATTTGGTATTCCTTGTGTTAGGAAGAAGAAAGACAAATCTAAACAAATTCATCCCCAAAATAGAAAATCTAAATATTTTAAACATAAATTTTCTACTAAACCTAGAAGACTTAAGCAAGAGTTTAAGTCAAAACCTCCTCTTGACAATGTTAAGATTCCAACAAAACCTGTAATCTGCTACAATTGTGGCAAACCTGGACATATTAGCAAATATTGTAGGCTTAAGAAAAAGATTAAAGCCTTAAATCTTGACCAAGCTGTCGAAGAACAGCTCAACAATCTCTTAATCGAATCATCGATGAAGATTACGAAAAAGAGTTTTCGGAAGATTTAACCAAATCCAAAATGATGATATCTCTTCGTCCGACGATGATTCTAACAACCCCAATGGTTAATGTTTTAACCAAAGAACAAGACCTTCTATTTGAAGTTCTTAATTCCGAAAATTACGAAGAACGAAGTGTCTTCTACAAAAGTTCAAATCAATCATAGAAGAATCATCTTCTAAAAAAGTTAAAAATCCAATTCTTAAAAACAAATATGATCTTAAGGAAACAATTAAGAAGCTTGAAAAATCTTCTTCTAAGAAACCCATCACTCTTCAAGATCTTCAATCTGAAATCAACCAACTTAAGGATGAAGTTAAAAAACTTAAAGAGGAACAACAACTTCATTCGTATATCATCTCCCAGTTAGGGGATATGCAATCTGATTTTGAATCCGAAAAATCTGAAAAGATTTCTGAGACCTTAATCTTAGTTAATCCTAAGATTCCCGACGAAAATAATGATGCATTCTGTGACATTATTAACAAATTAAGAATTCAAAAATTCTTCATTAACATTTCTATCAAAATCGACGATTTTGTCTTAAACACTGTTGCGCTTTTCGATACCGGCGCAGATTCAAACTGTATTTTACAGGGTATGGTCCCGACAAAGTACTTTGAAAAAACTACTGAGCGGCTCAGTACCGCTAGTGGTTAAAAACTAAAAATACAGTACAAACTTTCATCCGCAATTATTGAAAACCAGGGTTTCCAAGTTGAAACCTCTTTCCTGCTTGTCAAAAACCTCAAAGGTGAAGATATCCTTGGAACTCCATTCATTAGTGCTCTCTTCCCTTAGCAAATTACCGACGAAGGTATTCTTACCCAATACCTTGGCAAAACTATCTGTTTTCCTTTTTTGCGAAAACCGATTCTCAAAACTCTTAATCCAATTGTTAATTTAATTAACAATAAACAAAATCAAATCAAATATCTTAAAGAAGAAATTTCTTATATGACTGTCGAAAGTCAGCTTTCTCAACCTCAGGTTAAGAAGCGTATCGAAACTCTTCATCTACAGATCCAAGAGTCAATCTGTTCTGATCTGCCAAATGCATTTTGGGAACGAAAGAAGCATATGGTCGACCTCCCATATGAAAAAGATTTCAATGATCGTATGATCCCGACTAAAGCTCGTCCTATCCAGATGAGTCAGGAACTTGTCGAATTTTGTAAGACTGAAATCAAAGATCTTTTGTCGAAAGGTCTTATCCGACAGAGTAAGTCTCCTTGGTCTTACTCGGCCTTCTATGTCAACAAAGCCGCTGAGATCGAAAGAGGAGCTCCGCGCCTTGTCATCAATTATAAACCGCTTAATCAAGCTCTCAAACGGATTAGGTATCCTATTCCAAATAAAAAGGATTTTCTTAAGCGCCTTCATTCAGCCAAAGTCTTTTCCAAATTCAACATGAAGTCAGGATTTTGGCAAATCCAACTTAAGGAATGTGATTGCTATAAGACGGCTTTCACAGTTCCTTTTGGGCAATACGAATGGAATGTAATGCCCTTTAGTCTGAAAAATGCTCCCTCTGAGTTTCAGAGAATCATGAACAAAATCTTCAATCCTTATTCTAATTTTACTATTGTATACATTGATGATGTTCTTGTATACTCTCAATCTGTCGATCAACACTTTAAACATATTAACATTTTTGTCAATATTATTAAGAAAAATGGTTTAGCGGTATCTAAATCAAAAATTAACTTGTTCCAAACTCAGATTCGTTTTCTTGGTCATAACATTTATCAAGGAACAATTAATCCAATAAATTGAGTTATTGAATTTGCTGACAAATTCCCCAATCAAATTATTGACAAAACCTAACTCCAACGGTTTCTTGGCTGTTTAAACTATGTCGCTGATTTTTTCCCTCAGCTTAGTAATCTGATCAAGCCTTTGCATGATCGTCTTATGACTAATCCACCTCCATGGTCTGATGTCCATACAGGTATTGTCAAACAGATCAAATCACAGGTAAAGTCTCTTCCATGTCTTTATCTTCTTAATCCCGACGCTTTCAAAATTGTCGAAACTGATGCCTCTGACATTGGTTATGGTGGCATTCTCAAACAGCATGTCACAAACATAGAGCATGTCATTGCATATGCATCAAAACATTGGAATTCTGCTCAACAGAATTACTCAACTGTTAAAAAGGAAATTTTAGCAATCGTTTTGTGCATTACAAAATTTCAATCCGATTTATTAAACCAAAAGTTTTTGGTCCGTGTCGATTGTAAATCTGCTAAAGACATTTTGCTTAAAGATGTTAAAAATTGAGCTTCTAAACAAATTTTTGCAAGATGGCAAGCCATCCTTTCTGTCTTTGATTTTGATATAGATTATATCAAAGGATCTTCAAACACTTTGCCTGATTATCTTACTCGTGAATATCTTCAGGGAAAATAACAAGATGCCCCGAGGAGGCTCATCATCCTCAAACTTCCCTTCTAAAGGAAGGGGTAAAGGTAAGTTAATTCTTTCTAGATTAACTAAAAAATCTTCTTCTGTCTCTGTCTCAGGGTATTCGACTCCATCTGAGTCTTCAACTTAGGTCCAATCTGCATAAACTGGGTCATCAACCCAGAAGCCAACCTAAAAACAATCAAACAAACAAACCAGTGCAGACTAAGCTGTTGCGGTCCCTGCCTATCCAATCCAAGTCCTTCAGGCTTTTGAACAACAAGGCCTCACCAAACTACCCCGTGAATCTTGGGCTGATATTGCCGCTCAAGAGGATCTTGACAAACAAATCTAAACTCAGAAAAACAAAGAAATTGTAATCCAATCTCCCAGTAGACAAATTGCCATGTCCCAACCAACTCAAAAATCTACCTCTTCTCAAAATGAATATTTTGAAAAAGAAATATCTTGGTCGGTCCTCCAAATGGAGCCTTGTATCTTCCATGTTAATCCTAACGTGGTTGTCCAGAAGATCTTCCCAAAAGGACTCTTCTTCAAACCTGAAGCGCCTTATAAGACTCGAGAGTTTTATGAGTTCATCCTTGTTGACACTGGGTGTGTTTCTATCAAACATACTAAAGACAATAATGACATTATTGACTATTCAACTTGTCAGATTTTGAAATTCATCACTCCAGCTGAATGGGGCTCTAATCTCTACAAGATGAGGGCGTTCTCTGAACCTTATCCTGTTGATTTCCACTACTGGGATTATCTTGATGCATGGGTTTATACCTTCTGGTTTAAAAACATCAATGGTAAACATTCATGGATGTTTTACTTCAAGCATAATACTGTCTATGACTTTCCTCATTGGTTTCAGCAATGGTGGGAATATTTCGGACCTGTCTATCAGATTCTTCCAGAACCTGTTCTTGATGGACTTAAATACTTTGAGTCCCGGATTGATCTGTCCAATGACCACTGGCCGATTGATCTCCACTTCTTCTCAAAATTATCTTTGGCATGGATCTTTTCTTGGCAATTTAAATACAAGAAGAGCGAATATCATCCAAAACACCTTCCTCATCTTGAGCGTTATGCTTATGTTAAATGGTGGAAGAAATTTGACGCATCTCATGCAACTACTGAGTCTATCAAGGCTTGGTTGGAAAGAAATCCTAAACTGCTTAAGGTTGCGGATCATGAAACCAGCGTCTTCCTCAACAAGAAGGCCCAAGCCACTGCTGCCCTTGCAGCCTCTTCTCCTAAAGAAGAATTTGAAAAGAATCTGAAGATCATTCTTCATCGTCTTAATGAAAACTCTCAACAAGAATCAGGAACGAGCTCAGACCCGTTCTATCAGAATGAAGACGATTGCTTTGGCAAGGACATTGACAGTCACTGTGTCAATCTCAGCGACGATGAATAGTCTCTTTGCGATTGGTTACTGTTATGGCGAACTGTACACTGTTCACTGTAGCCGAATCGGCAGATTACTGTGCTACTATTCACTGTAGCGCTAATTTCATTTTACTGTTTGTAATAGTAAATTTCTTTCTATTTAAGTTTCTGTCTTAAGACATTGTAGGCATTCAAAAATTTAGTCTCTTCTAAGTTTCTCTTAGCTTACAGAGTGACCTGAGAAGTGAGTGATCCTCCCTCCTCCCTTATCTCCCAAACTTGTAATTTTATATTAGTAATAAAAGCTTCGATTTTCTTATATGTGACTAACTCTTCTCTTCTTATCTCTCATGGGATCCTCCCATCTCGTGACTTTCGAATCACTTTAATGTTTTAATTTTCATTTGTTTTTGGCATTTCATTTACATGTAAGCGGTCTATCGCATCCAACTTCTCTCATCCTTTTTCTCTTTCTCCCCCTCCGTTTTCCCGTGATCTTCACCTTATAGCTCTGGTATCAAAGCATTATAATATAACAACGTTAATATCCAGTTCAATAAGATAAAAGCAACTTAAACTCCGTTCATTTACTTTCCTACCAGAGTTATAAGGTGAAGATCACGGGAAAACGGAGGGGGAGAAAGAGAGCAGGATAGAGAGAAGTAGGATGCAGATGGACTGCTTACATGTAAATGAAATGCTTAAAAAGAAATGAAAATTAAAACATTAAAGTGAAGGCTGAAAGCGCTCTTAGATGTCTCCGCTTGAGAATGAAGAGAAGTTAGTTACATATAAGAACGGAGGTTAAGTTGCTTTTATCTTATTGAACTGGATATTAATGTTGTTATATTATAATGCTTTGAGATTTATCTGATTTGCTTATTTCTTTGCTAAATCATACTATAACCTGTTAAAACTGGAACTTAACTCTAGATCTGGAAAGTACACAGTTTAAATGTTACCTTATCTTGGACTGGACGGTACATAATACCCGTTATGGATCTGTCTTGTGGGGCTGTATGCTTGAAGAAGACCAGTGGTGAAGAAGCGATAAGTCTAATTCGACGATGTTCCACAAGAAGTGAAAGTTAATGCGGTGGTGACCTTGGACCAAGATCTGGTAAATGCTTGTGGTGGTGTGGATCTAGACTTAACCAATGACTTAATCGGTTAAAATATGATTTAATAACTGATAATCATCTCAGATCGAAATCAAAGTATATAATAATCTGGTAATCTTAAAATCTAGTTCAAAAGATAAATTTAACTTAAATTTCCTCATTTCTGCTTCTATTGAACTGCATGATGGCAATGATATCGGGGGTTAAGTCATTCTGATTTTGTTAATCTTTTATGCTGTTCTTATTTTATCTGCTTTACTTTTCTGTTTTTGACTCTTATAACTATGTTATGATCTTTGTCTTCAGCATTCTCTAAACTGTCGGTTAGGACTTCCCAACCTTCATCTTCTTCTCTTTCTGAAGAAAATCTTAACCAAACTAAAACAAACATCTTTAATGAAGAAATTCATTTTGAAGATATTAATCAAAACTTTGATAACTGGGAAATTCCTAAGATTTCCTCAAACGATCTCTACAAACCTGAAGGTAGTTTCTTTAGGAGTTCTGATTATATTATTAGGACTGTAGAGAAAACAATCATAATAGAATTTGATGATGAAGAATTATTCTTATTATCTGAAGAATCTATTAAAAAACATAAATCGAAATATAACTTTCTGCATATTGGTTGTGTGCAGGTTGCTATCAAGCCTTTAATCCGCGAGGGATTAAACGCATCTGTTCTTCTCTGTCTTAGAGACACCAGACACAACGAATTCCACGATTCTCTTCTTGGAACAATCGAAACTAGCTTAGGCCACGGTCCAATCTACTTCAACTGCTACCCGAATAAAACGATTAGTCTCCAAGACAAAAATATTATTGACAGCCTCTTTCTTAACGTTAAGGTTAATGGTCTTAATATGAAACCCAGATCTATTCCTTTGTCTTTACTCTACCGAATTCAGTATAAAGTAATGAATTCTTCCATCTCTAAAGTCTTAAAATCAAAAGAAAAGGGTGTCACAACCTTGTTCTTAACTGACACCTCTAAGGCCAACGTAGTTGTCCCTAAACTTATCTGCTGGGAGGATGTTGTTCTCCCTAAAAAATGGACAATGGATGAAGTTGTACCAGCTTTGCCCAGAGAATCTCCAGAAATTCAAGAAATCGTCCAACACCAATCTGGAAAAGTCGAACTCACGTTTGACCGAAGAAATTCTTTTAGTTCTTTTAGATCCAGGTCGTTTAGGTCTAGTTCATCAAGATCTGACAATTTTAGGTCTGCTTTGTCTAGAAAATCCTTCTCAACTTTAGGATCTTCTTTTACCATTAATCTACAGGGTCTTGACACATCGTCAAACCTTCATAAACCTATCTACTGTCAGGAAGATAACCTTGATCAGAGAACAATTCTCTCTCCAACTCACTCTGATATGAATGATGTCCATGATTAATACACTATTCGTAATAGACAAACCAACCCTTAAGAAAGACTTCTTTTCCGAGGCTTGGACGCCTCAACGAGAGTGGTTTTTTGTAAATTATAAGGGTGATAAAAAGACTGAAATCCAGAATAAATGGTATACATTTATGGAAAACATAAAAACCAATGTTCCTTTTTTTTGACTGGTTCCATGCCTATCTAACCAGGAATGGAATTCCCTACCCATGGAGCATCGGTTTAATGGAAGATCTGTCTGTTAACGTCTTAACAGTCTGGCATCGGAAAGACGAAACTCTTATCAAATTTGTTCTTCCTCCCCAAAGTTCTTATTTTCTCGACAAAAAAGATAAGAATAATAAACAAGTAGTTGCCTCCCCTTTCAAATCGAGAGCTGATGACGAACCTATAGGATCCCAAGATATTAAAGGTCTTATGGAACAAAACAATTATACAAACAAGTATCTGCAAGTCTTAGGTGAAAAAATCTTAAACATAGAACCTAAGAACAAAGAAAAACAATCTGAGAATAAACCTTCAGCTTCTGGAACTAAAACTGAGAAAACTACGATCGAAAAGCCGATCTTCAAACCGTTTAGAGTTTCTAAGCAAGTAAAAGAATCAATTAAACTTTTGAAAACCAAAGATTTAGGTAACCCTAATTCTAATCCTAACACTGAGTTAGTCAGTGAAATTGTCTCTAAACTCAAGCGTATTCCGCCTGCTGATGCAGTCATCCCGGATACACCTCAATCTGAAACTTCCAGAGTTTCTAAAATTGTCAATACAATCAAGCAATCTGATTCCCAGTCTGAACCAGATTGTCAATCTGAACAAAATTCAGAAATCAAAATCAATCCAGTTATTTCCAAAGTTCTTAACTGGAAAAATCCTTCTAAACTTTACTATCAACGAGCAACTCCTCCTAATCTGTTGCTTGAAGAACGTGATCCGACATTTAAATCCTTTAGCGCCAATAACGTCTATGTTTGGGACATAGATAGTAAGAATGAGTATCAAATCCTTCATACTCTTCAAGAAATGACAATGGTCTCTACAGCCTATCAAACCTCTTACGACTGTAGTGATTTAATCATCTGTGAAGTTCTTATTGCCGGCTTCACTGGTCAACTTAAAGGTTTGTGGGATCATTATCTCGCTGATACCCAACGTAACGACATTCAGAATGCTGTTAAAATTGATTCTGATGGCTATCCTATTCTTAGTGATGGCAAACCAATTCTTGACTCCGTAAACACTCTAATCTTTGCCGTTGTTCAACATTTCATTGGCGATACAACAATCTGGCGTGATAGATCTGCTGAGCTTCTATCCGAATTAAAGTGCAAATCTTTGTCTGACTTCAGGTGGCATCGTGATACCTTCCTAACTAGAGTCTACACTCGTGAAGACTGTCAACAATCTTTCTGGAAGGAGAAATTCCTTGCAGGTCTACCCAAATCTCTAGGTGACAAAGTTAGAGATAAAATCCACGGTCAATCTCTTAATGGAGAAATCCCTTATGAGCAATTGAGTTACGGACAACTCATTGCTTTCGTTCAGAAAGTAGCCCTGAAAATCTGTCAAGATGATAAGATTCAATCTCAGCTTGCCAGAGAAAAAACTCAAACAAAGCGGGAGCTTGGAAACTTTTGCGAACAATTTGGTCTTCCATGTGCTAGGAAGAAGAAAGACAAATCTAAACAAATTCATCCCCAAAATAGAAAATCTAAATATTTCAAACATAAATCTTCTACTAAACCGAGAAGACTTAAGCAAGAGTTAAAGTCAAAACCTCCAATCGACAATGTCAAGGTTCCAACAAAACCTATCATCTGCTACAACTGTGGCAAACCTGGCCATATCAGCAAATACTGTCGGCTTAAGAAGAAAATAAAAGCCTTAAATCTTGACTAAGCTGTCGAAGAACAGCTTAACAGTCTCCTTGTCGAGTCATCTGATGAAGACTCTGAAAAAGAGTTTTCCGACGATCTTAACCAAATCCAAAATGATGATATCTCTTCATCCGACGATGATTCTAACAACCCGATGGTTAACGTATTAACCAAAGAACAAGACCTTCTATTCGAAGTTCTTAATTTTGTCGAAAATTCTGAAGAACGAAGTGTCTTCCTACAAAAGTTCAAATCAATCATAGAAGAATCATCTTCTAAAAAAGTTAAAAATCCAATTCCTAAAAACAAATATAATCTTAAGGAAACAATTAAGAAGCTTGAAAAATCTTCTTCTAAGAAACCCATCACTCTTCAAGATCTTCAATCTGAAATCAACCAACTTAAGGATGAAGTTAAAAAACATAAAGAGGAACAACAACTTCATTCATATATCATCTCCCAATTAGGGGATATGCAATCTGATTCTGAATCCGAAAAATCTGAAAAGATTTCTGACACCTTAATCTTAGTTAATCCTAAGATTCCCGACGAAAATAATGATGCATTCTGTGACATTATTAACAAATTAAGAATTCAAAAATTCTTCATTAACATTTCTATCAAAATCGACGATTTTGTCTTAAACACTGTTGCGCTTTTCGATACCGGCGCAGATTCAAACTGTATTTTACAGGGTATGGTCCCGACAAAGTACTTTGAAAAAACTACTGAGCGGCTCAGTACCGCTAGTGGTTCAAAACTAAAAATACAGTACAAACTTTCATCCGCAATTATTGAAAACCAGGGTTTCCAAGTTGAAACCTCTTTCCTGCTTGTCAAAAACCTCAAAGGTGAAGATATCCTTGGAACTCCATTCATTAGTGCTCTCTTCCCTTTGCAAATTACCGACGAAGGTATTCTTACCCAATACCTTGGCAAAACTATCTGTTTTCCTTTTTTGCGAAAATCGATTCTCAAAACTCTTAATCCAATTGTTAATTTAATTAACAATAAACAAAATCAAATCAAATATCTTAAAGAAGAAATTTCTTATAAGACTGTCGAAAGTCAGCTTTCTCAACCTCAGGTTAAGAAGCGTATCGAAACTCTTCATCTACAGATCCAAGAGTCAATCTGTTCTGATCTGCCAAATGCATTTTGGGAACGAAAGAAGCATATGGTCGACCTCCCATATGAAAAAGATATCAATGATCGTATGATCCCGACTAAAGCTCATCCTATCCAGATGAGTCACGAACTTGTCGAATTTTGTAAGACTGAAATCAAAGATCTTTTGTCGAAAGGTCTTATCCGACAGAGTAAGTCTCCTTGGTCTTGCTCGGCCTTCTATGTCAACAAAGCCGCTGAGATCGAAAGAGGAGCTCCGCGCCTTGTCATCAATTATAAACCGCTTAATCAAGCTCTCCAATGGATTAGGTATCCTATTCCAAATAAAAAGGATCTTCTTAAGCGCCTTCATTCAGCCAAAGTCTTTTCCAAATTCGACATGAAGTCAGGACTTTGGCAAATCCAACTCAAGGAATGTGATCGCTACAAGACGGCTTTCACAGTTCCTTTTGGGCAATACGAATGGAATGTAATGCCCTTTGGTCTGAAAAATGCTCCCTCTGA
This sequence comes from Ormosia emarginata, assembly GCA_029884605.1. Classification (NCBI taxonomy): domain Eukaryota; kingdom Viridiplantae; phylum Streptophyta; class Magnoliopsida; order Fabales; family Fabaceae; genus Ormosia; species Ormosia emarginata. Next base: position 50,879,340 of record JAQQTP010000081.1, on the reverse strand, counting down.
GTTTCAGAGAATCATGAACGAAATCTTCAATCCTTATTCCAATTTTACTATTGTATACATTGATGATGTTCTTGTATACTCTCAATCTGTCGATCAACACTTTAAACATATTAACATTTTTGTCAATATTATCAAGAAAAATGGTTTAGCGGTATCTAAATCAAAAATTAACTTGTTCTAAACTCAAATTCGTTTTCTTGGTCATAACATTTATCAAGGAACAATTAATCCAATAAATCGAGTTATTGAATTTGCTGACAAATTCCCCAATCAAATTATCGACAAAACCCAACTCCAACGGTTTCTTGGTTGTTTAAACTATGTCGCTGATTTTTTCCCTCAGCTTTGTAATCTGATCAAGCCTTTGCATGATCGTCTTAAGACTAATCCACCTCCATGGTCTGATGTCCATACAGGTATTGTCAAACAGATCAAATCACAGGTAAAGTCTCTTCCATGTCTTTATCTTCCTAATCCCGACGCTTCCAAAATTGTCGAAACTGATGCCTCTGACATTGGTTATGATGGCATTCTCAAACAGCGTGTCGCAGACAAAGAGCATGTCATTGCATATGCATCAAAACATTGGAATCCTGCTCAACAGAATTACTCAACTGTTAAAAAGGAAATTTTAGCAATCATTTTGTGCATTACAAAATTTCAATCCGATTTATTAAACCAAAAGTTTTTGGTCCGTGTCGATTGTAAATCTGCTAAAGACATTTTGCTTAAAGATGTTAAAAATTTAGCTTCTAAATAAATTTTTGCAAGATGGCAAGCCATCCTTTCTGTCTTTGATTTTGATATAGATTATATCAAAGGATCTTCAAACACTTTGCCTGATTATCTTACTCGTGAATATCTTCAGGGAAAATAACAAGATGCCCCGAGGAGGCTCATCATCCTCAAACTTCCCTTCTAAAGGAAGGGGTAAAGGTAAGTTAATTCTTTCTGGATTAACTAAAAAATCTTCTTCTGTCTCTGTCTCAGGGTCTTCGACTCCATCTGAGTCTTCAACTCAGGTCCAATCCACACAAACTGGGTCATCAACCCAGAAGCCAACCCAAAAACAATCAAACAAACAAACCAGTGCAGACTAAGCTGTTGCGGTCCCTGCCTATCCAATCCAAGTCCTTCAGGCCTTTCAATAACAAGGCTTCACCAAACTACCTCGTGAATCTTGGGCTGATATTGCTGCTCAAGAGGATCTTGACAAACAAATCCAAACTCAGAAAAACAAAGAAATTGTAATCCAATCTCCTAGTAGACATATTGCCATGTCCCAACCAACTCAAAAATCTACCTCTTCTCAAAATGAATATTTTGAAAAAGAAATCTCTTGGCCGGTCCTCCAAATGGAGCCTTGTATCTTCCATGTTAATCCTAACGTGGTTGTCCAGAAGATCTTCCCAAAAGGACTCTTCTTCAAACCTGAAGCGCCTTATAAGACTCGAGAGTTTTATGAGTTCATCCTTGTTGACACTGGGTGTGTTTCTATCAAACATACTAAAGACAATAATGACATTATTGACTATTCAACTTGTCAGATTTTGAAATTCATCACTCCAGCTGAATGGGGCTCTAATCTCTACAAGATGAGGGCGTTCTCTTAACCTTATCCTGTTGATTTCCACTACTGGGATTATCTTGACGCATGGGTTTATACCTTCTGGTTTAAAAACATCAATGGTAAACATTCATGGATGTTTTACTTCAAGCATAATACTGTCTATGACTTTCCTCATTGGTTTCAGCAATGGTGGGAATATTTCGGACCTGTCTATCAGATTCTTCCAGAACCTGTTCTTGATGGACTTAAATACTTTGAGTCCCGGATTGATCTGTCCAATGACCACTGGCCGATTGATCTCCACTTCTTCTCAAAATTATCTTTGGCATGGATCTTTTCTTGGCAATTTAAATACAAGAAGAGCGAATATCATCCAAAACACCTTCCTCATCTTGAGCGTTATGCTTATGTTAAATGGTGGGAGAAATTTGACGCATCTCATGCAACTGCTGAGTCTATCAAGGCTTGGTTGGAAAGAAATCGTAAACTGATTAAGGTTGCGGATCATGAAACCAGTGTCTTCCTCAACAAGAAGGCCCAAGCCACTGCTGCCCTTGCAGCTTCTTCTTCTAAAGAAGAATTTGAAAAGAATCTGAAGATCATTCTTCATCGTCTTAATGAAGACTCTCAACAAGAATCAGGAACGAGCTCAGACCCGTTCTATCAGAATGAAGACGATTGCTTTGGCAAGGATATTGACAGTCACTGTGTCAATCTCAGTGACGATGAATAGTCTCTTTGCGACTGGTTACTTTTATGGTGAACTGCATACCTTGTTCAGCTTTATGGCGGATCGGCGATTCTTTGTGCTACTATTCACTGTAGCGCTAATTTCATTTTACTATTTGTAATAGTAAATTTCTATCTATTTAAGTTTCTGTCTTCAGACATTGTAGGCATTCGAAAATTTAGTCTCTTCTATGTTTCTCTTAGCTTACAGAGTGACCTGAGAAGTGAGTGATCCTCCCTCCTCCCTCCTCCCTTATCTCCCAAACTTGTAATTTTATATTAGCAATAAAAGCGTCAATTTTCTTATATGTGACTAACTCTTCTCTTCTCATCTCTTCGCTGGATCCCGCCGTCTCTGACGCGCTTTCAGCCTTCACTTTAATGTTTTAATTTTTCATTTCTTTTTTAGCATTTCATTTACATGTAAGCAGTCCGTCTGCATCCTACTTCTCTCTATCCTACTCTCTTTCTCCCCCTCCGTTTTCCCGTGATCTTCACCTTATAACTCTGGTATCAAAGCATTATAATATAACAACGTTAATATCCAGTTCAATAAGATAAAAGCAACTTAAACTCCGTTCATTTACTTTCCTACCAGAGTTATAAGGTGAAGATCACGGGAAAACGGAGGGGGAGAAAGAGAGCAGGATAGAGAGAAGTAGGATGCAGACGGAATGCTTACATGTAAATGAAATGCTGAAAAAGAAATGAAAAATTAAAACATTAAAGTGAAGGCCGAAAGCGCTTCAGAGACGGCGGGATCCGGCGGAGAGATGAGAAGAAAAGAGTTAGTTACATATAAGAACGGAGTTTAAGTTGCTTTTATCTTATTGAACTGGATATTAACGTTGTTATATTATAATGCTTTGAGATTTGTCTGATCTTCTTATTTCTTTGTTAAATCATACTATAACCTGTTAAAACTGGAACTTAATTCTAGATCTGGAAAGTACACAGTTTAAATGTTACCTTATCTTGGACTGGACGGTACATAATACCCGTTATGGATCTGTCTTGTGGGTCTGTATGCTTGATAAGACCCAAGGTGAAGAAGCGATAAGTCTAATTCGACGATGTTCCACAAGAAGTGAAAGTTAGGGTACGGTGGTGACCTTGGACCAAGATCTGGTAAATGCTTGTGGTGGCTGTAGATCTAGACTTAACTAAGGACTTAATCGGTTAAAATATGATTTAATAACTGATAATAATCTCAGATCTAAATCAAAGTATATAATAATCTAGTAATCTTAAAATCTAGTTCAAAAGATAAATTTAACTTAAATTTCCTCATTTATTCTATTGAACTGCATGATGGCAATGATATCGGGGGTTAAGTCATTCTGATTTTGTTAATCTTTTATTCTGTTCTTATTTTATCTACTTTACTTTTCTGTTGTTGACTCTTATAACTATGTTACGATCCTTGTCTTCAACCTTTTCTAAACTATCGGTTAGGTCATCCCAACCATCATCTTCTTCTCTTTCTAAAGAAAATCTTAATCAAACTAAAACCAACATCTTTAATGAAGAAATTCATTTTGAAGATATTAATCAAAATTTTGATAACTGGGAAATTCCTAAGATTTCCACAAACGATCTCTACAAACCTGAAGGTAGTTTCTTTAGGAGTTCTGATTATATAATTAGGACAGTAGAGAAAACAATCATAATAGAATCAGATGATGAAGAATTATTCTTATTGTCTGAAGAATCTATTAAAAAACATAAATCGAAATACAACTTTCTGCATATTGGTTGTGTGCAGGTTGTTATCAAGCCTTTAATCCGCGAGGGATTAAATGCATCTGTTCTTCTCTGTCTTAGAGACACCAGACACAACGAATTCCACGATTCTCTTCTTGGAACGATCGAAACTAGCTTAGGCCACGGTCCAATCTACTTCAACTGCTACCCGGATAAAACGGTTATTCTCCAAGACAAAAATATTATTGACAGCCTCTTTCTTAACGTTAAGGTTAATGGTCTTAATATGAAACCCGGATCTATTCCTTTGTCTTTAATCTACCGAATTCAGTGTAAAGTAATGAATTCTTCCATCTCTAAAGTCTTAAAATCAAAAGAAAAGGGTGTCACAACCTTGTTCTTAACTGACACCTCTAAGGCCAACGTATTTGTCCCTAAACTTATCTGCTGGGAGGATGTTGTTCTCCCTCAATAATGGACAATGGATGAAGCTGTACCAGCTTTGCCCAGAGAATCTCCAGAAATTCAAGAAATCATCCAACACCAATCTGGAAAAGTCGAACTCACGTTTGACCGAAGAAATTCTTTTAGTTCTTCTAGATCCAGGTCGTTTAGGTCTAGTTCATCAAGATCTGACAATTTTAGGTCTGCTTTGTCTAGAAAATCCTTCTCAACTTTAGGATCTTCTTCTACCATTAATCTATAGGGTCTTGACACATCGTCAAACCTTCATAAACCTATCTACCGTCAGGAAGATAACCTTGATCAGAGAACAATTCTCTCTCCAACTCACTCTGATATGAATGATATCCATGATTAATACACCATTCGTGATAGACAAACCAACCCTTAAGAAAGACTTCTTTTCTGAGGCTTGGACGCCTCAACGAGAGTGGTTTTTTGTAAATTATAAGGGTGATAAAAAGACTGAAATCCAAAATAAATGGTATACATTTATGGAAAACGTAAAAACCAATGTTCCTTTTTTTGACTGGTTCTATGCCTATCTAACCAGGAATGGAATTCCCTACCCATGGAGCATCGGTTTAATGGAAGATCTGTCTGTTAACGTCTTAACAGTCTGGCATCGAAAAGACGAAACTCTTGTCAAATCCGTTCTTCCTCCCCAAAGTTCTTATTTTCTCGACAAAAAAATAAGAATAATAAACAAGTAGTTGCCTCCCCTTTCAAATCGAGAGCTGATGACGAACCCATAGGATCCCAAAATATTAAAGGTCTTATGGAACAAAACAATTATACAAACAAGTATCTGCAAGTCTTAGGAGAAAAAAATCTTAAACATAGAACTTATGAACAAAGAAAAACAATCTGAGAATAAACCTTCAGCTTCTGGAACTAAAACTGAGAAAACTACGATCGAAAAGCCGATCTTCAAACCGTTTAGAGTTTCTAAGCAAGTAAAAGAATCAATTAAACTTTTGAAAACCAAAGATTTAGGTAACCCTAATTCTAATCCTAACACTGAGTTAGTCAGTGAAATTGTCTCTAAACTCAAGCGTATTCCGCCTGCTGATGCAGTCATCCCGGATACACCTCAATCTGAAACTTCCAGAGTTTCTAAAATTGTCAATACAATCAAGCAATCTGATTCCCAGTATGAACCAGATTGTCAATCTGAACAAAATTCAGAAATCAAAATCAATCCAGTTATTTCCAAAGTTCTTAACTGGAAAAATCCTTCTAAACTTTACTATCAGCGAGCAACTCCTCCTGATCTGTTGCTTGAAGAAAGTGATCCGACATTTAAATCCTTCAGCGCCAATAACGTCTATGTCTGGGACATAGATGGTAAGAATGAGTATCAAATCCTTCATACTCTTCAAGAAATGACAATGGTCTCTACAGCCTAGCAAACCTCTTACGACTGTAGCGATTTAATCATCTGTGAAGTTGGTGGGATCATTATCTCACTGATACCCAACGTAACGACATTCAGAATGCTGTTAAAACTGATTCTGATGGCTATCCTATTCTTAGTGATGGCAAACCAATTCTTGACTCCGTAAACGCTCTAATCTTTGCCATTGTTCAACATTTCATTGGCAATACAACAATCTGGCGTGATAGATCTGCTGAGCTTCTATCCGAATTAAAGTGCAAATCTTTGTCTGACTTCAGGTGGTATCGTGATACCTTCCTAACTAGAGTCTACACTCGTGAAGACTGTCAACAACTTTTCTGGAAAGAGAAATTCCTTGTAGGTCTACCCAAAACTCTAGGTGACAAAGTTAGAGATAAAATCCGCGGTCAATCTCTTAATGGAGAAATCCCTTATGAGCAATTGAGTTACGGACAACTCATTGCTTTCGTTCAGAAAGTAGCCTTGAAAATCTGTCAAGATGATAATATTCAATCTCAGCTTGCTAGAGAAAAAACTCAAACAAAGCGGGAGCTTGGAAACTTCTGCGAACAATTTGGTTTTCCTTGTGCTAGGAAGAAGAAAGACAAATCTAAACAAATTCATCCCCAAAATAGAAAATCTAAATATTTCAAACATAAATCTTCTACTAAACCGAGAAGACTTAAGCAAGAGTTTAAGTCAAAACCTCCAATCGACAATGTCAAGGTTCCAACAAAACCTGTCATCTGCTACAACTGTGGCAAACCTGGCCATATCAGCAAATACTATCGGCTTAAGAAGAAAATAAAAGCCTTAAATCTTGACCAAGCTGTCGAAGAACAGCTTAACAGTCTCCTTGTCGAGTCATCTGATGAAGACTCTGAAAAAGAGTTTTCCGATGATCTTAACCAAATCCAAAATGATGATATCTCTTCATTCGACGATGATTCTGACAACCCGATGGTTAACGTATTAACCAAAGAACAAGACCTTCTATTCGAAGTTCTAAATTCTGTCGAAAATTCTGAAGAACGAAGTGTCTTCCTACAAAAGTTCAAATCAATCAAAGAAGAATCATCTTCTAAAAAACTTAAAAATCCAATTCTTAAAAACAAATATGATCTTAAGGAAACAATTAAGAAGCTTGAAAAATCTTCTTCTAAGAAACCCATCACTCTTCAAGATCTTCAATCTGAAATCAACCTACTTAAGGATGAAGTTAAAAAACTTAAAGAGGAACAACAACTTCATTCGTATATCATCTCCCACTTAGGGGATATGCAATCTGATTATGAATCCAAAAAATCTGAAAAGATTTCTGACACCTTAATCTTAGTTAATCCTAAGATTCCCGACGAAAATAATGATGCATTCTGTGACATTATTAACAAATTAAGAATTCAAAAATTCTTCATTAACATTTCTATCAAAATCGACGATTTTGGCTTAAACACTATTGCGCTTTTCGATACCAGCGCAGATTCAAACTATATTTTGGAGGGTATGGTCCCGACAAAGTACTTTGAAAAAACTACTGAGCGGTCAGTACCGCTAGTGGTTAAAAACTAAAAATACAGTACAAACTTTCAGCCGCAATTATTGAAAACCAGGGTTTCCAGGTTGAAACCTCTTTCCTGCTTGTCAAAAACCTCAAAGGTGAAGATATCCTTGGAACTCCATTCATTAGTGCTCTCTTCCCTTTGCAAATTACCGACGAAGGTATTCTTACCCAATACCTTGGCAAAGCTATCTGTTTTCCTTTTTTGCGAAAACTGATTCTCAAAACTCTTAATCCAATCGTTAATTTAATTAACAATAAACAAAATCAAATCAAATATCTTAAAGAAGAAATTTCTTATAAGACTATCGAAAGTCAGCTTTCTCAACCTCAGGTTAAGAAGCGTATCGAAACTCTTCATCTACAGATCCAAGAGTCAATCTGTTCTGATCTGCCAAATGCATTTTGGGAACGAAAGAAGCATATGGTCAACCTCCCATATGAAAAAGATTTTAATGATCGTATGATCCCGACTAAAGCTCATCTTATCCAGATGAGTCACGAACTTGTTGAATTTTGTAAGACTGAAATCAAAGATCTTTTGTCGAAAGGTCTTATCCGACAGAGTAAGTCTCCTTGGTCTTGCTCGGCCATCTATGTCAGCAAAGCCGCTGAGATCGAAAGAGGAGCTTCGCCCCTTGTCATCAATTATAAATCAAGCTCTCCAATGGATTAGGTATCCTATTCCAAATAAACAAGGATCTTCTTAAGCGCCTTCATTCAACCAAAGTCTTTTCCAAATTCGACATGAAGTCAGGATTTTGGGAAATCCAACTCAAGGAATGTGATCGCTACAAGACGGCTTTCACGGTTCCTTTTGGGCAATACGAATGGAATGTAATGCCCTTTGGTCTGAAAAATGCTCCCTCTGAGTTTCAGAGAATCATGAACGAAATCTTCAATCCTTATTCCAATATTACTATTGTATACATTGATGATGTTCTTGTATACTCTCAATCTGTCGATCAACACCTTAAACATATTAACATTTTTGTCAATATTATCAAGAAAAATGGTTTAGCGGTATCTAAATCAAAAACTAACTTGTTCCAAACTCAGATTCGTTTTCTTGGTCATAACATTTATCAAGGAACAATTAATCCAATAAATCGAGTTATTGAATTTGCTGACAAATTCCCCAATCAAATTATCGATAAAACCCAACTCCAACGGTTTCTTGGTCAGTTTAAACTATGTCGTTGATTTTTTCCTCAGCTTAGTAATCTGATCAAGCCTTTGCATGATCGTCTTAAGATTAATCCACCTCCATGGTCTGATGTCCATACAGTATTGTCAAACAGATCAAATCACAGGTAAAGTCTCTTCCATGTCTTTATCTTCCTAATCCCGACGCTTTCAAAATTGTCGAAACTGATGCCTCTGACATTGGTTATGGTGGCATTCTCAAATAGTGTGTCGCAGACAAAGAGCATGTCATTGCATATGCATCAAAACATTGGAATTCTGCTCAACAGAATTACTCAACTGTTAAAAAGGAAATTTTAGCAATCGTTTTGTGCATTACAAAATTTCAATCCGATTTATTAAACCAAAAGTTTTTGGTCCGTGTCGATTGTAAATCTGCTAAAGACATTTTGCTTAAAGATGTTAAAAATTTAGCTTCTAAACAAATTTTTGCAAGATGGCAAGCCATCCTTTCTGTCTTTGATTTTGATATTGATTATATCAAAGGATCTTCAAACACTTTGCCTGATTATCTTACTCGTGAATATCTTCAGGGAAAATAACAAGATGCCCCGAGGAGGCTCATCATCCTCAAACTTCCCTTCTAAAGGAAAGGGTAAAGGTAAGTTAATTCTCTCTGGATTAACTAAAAAATCTTCTTCTGTCTCTGTCTCAGGGTCTTCGACTCCACCTGAATCTTCAACTCAGGTCCAATCCACACAAACTGGGTCATCAACCCAGAAGCCAACCCAAAAACAATCAAATAAACAAACCATTGCAGACTATGCTGTTGCGGTCCCTGCCTATCCAATCCAAGTCCTTCAGGCCTTTCAACAACAAGGCCTCACCAAACCACCTCGTGAATCTTGGGTTGATATTGCCGCTCAAGAGGATCTTGACAAACAAATCCAAACTCAGAAAAACAAAGAAATTGTAATCCAATCTCCCAGTAGACAAATTGCCATGTCCCAACCAACTCAAAAATCTACCTCTTCTCAAAATGAATATTTTGAAAAAGAAATCTCTTGGCCGGTCCTCCAAATGGAGCCTTGTATCTTCCATGTTAATCCTAACGTGGTTGTCCAGAAGATCTTCCCAAAAGGACTCTTCTTCAAACCTGAAGCGCCTTATAAGACTCGAGAGTTTTATGAGTTCATCCTTGTTGACACTGGGTGTGTTTCTATCAAACATACTAAAGACAATAATGACATTATTGACTATTCAACTTGTTAGATTTTGAAATTCATCACTCCAGCTGAATGGGGCTCTAATCTCTACAAGATGAGGGCGTTCTCTTAACCTTATCCTATTGATTTCCACTACTGGGATTATCTTGACGCATGGGTTTATACCTTCTGGTTTAAAAACATCAATGGTAAACATTCATGGATGTTTTACTTCAAGCATATAATTACATTATGACTTTCCTCATTGGTTTCAGCAATGGTGGGAATATTTCGGACCTGTCTATCAGATTCTTCCAGAACCTGTTCTTGATGGACTTAAATACTTTGAGTCCCGGATTGATCTGTCCAATGACCACTGGCCGATTGATCTCCACTTCTTCTCAAAATTATCTTTGGCATGGATCTTTTCTTGGCAATTTAAATACAAGAAGAGCGAATATCATCCAAAACACCTTCCTCATCTTGAGCGTTATGCTTATGTTAAATGGTGGAAGAAATTTGATGCATCTTATGCAACTGCTGAGTCTATCAAGGCTTGGTTGGAAAGAAATCCTAAACTGCTTAAGGTTGCGGATCATGAAACCAGCGTGTTCCTCAACAAGAAGGCCCAAGCAATCGCTGCCCTCGTAGCCTCAACCCACCTTAAAGAAGACTCCCAAGATGCTTGCTTTGCAACTCTTCTCCTAAAGAAGAATTTGAAAAGAATCTGAAGATCATTCTTCATCGTCTTAATGAAGACTCTCAACAAGAATCGAACGAGCTCGGACCTCGTTCTATCGAAAAGTAAAATGAAGACGATTGCTTTGGCAAGGACATTGACAGTCACTGTGTCAATCTCAGCGACGATGAATAGTCTCTTTGCGATTGGTTACTGTTATGGCGAACTCAGACTCTGTTTTCATCTCTTAGCCGGATCGGCGTCACCTTCACGTGCTACTATTCACTGTAGCGCTAATTTCATTTTACTGTTTGTAATAGTAAATTTCTTTCTATTTAAGTTTCTGTCTTAAGACATTGTAGGCATTCGAAAATTTAGTCTCTTCTAAGTTTCTCTTAGCTTACAGAGTGACCTGAGAAGTGAGTGATCCTCCCTCCTCCCTTATCTCCCAAACTTGTAAATATTATATTAGCAATAAAAGCTTCGATTTTCTTATATGTGACTAACTCTTCTCTTCTCACTTAACTCTCTCATCTCGTAGATATAAATCAAAGGATCCCGTTCGTCTCGATGCGCTTTCGGCCTTCACTTTAATGTTTTAATTTTTAATGTTTTAATTTTCATTTCTTTTTTGGCATTTCATTTACATGTAAGCGGTCTTATATTTTCGTCTTGTAACATCCTACTTCTCTATCTATCCCAACCATCATCATCTTCTTTTCTTTCTCCCCCTCTTTAATTTTCATTGATCTTCACCTTATAACTCGGTATCAAAGCATTATAATATAACAACGTTAATATCCAGTTCAATAAGATAAAAGCAACTTAAACTTTGTTCATTTACTTTCCTACCAGAGTTATAAGGTGAAGATCACGGAAAACATAGGGGGAGCTAAAAAATCCATGAAGGATTAAAAAGTAGGATGCAGATGGACTACTATATGTAAATGAAATGCTTTGAAAAAAGAAAATGAAAAATTTAAAAATTAAAGTGAAGGCTACCAGAAATTACTTTGAGACGGCTAATGTGATCCACCCTAGAATGAAAGATCCTAAGAGTTAGTTATATATAAGAACGGAGGTTAAGTTGCTTTCATCTTATTGAACTAGATATTAATGTTGTTATATTGTAATGCTTTGAGATTTATCTGATTTGCTTATTTCTTTGCTAAATCATACTATAACCTGTTAAAACTGGAACTTAATTCTAGATCTGGAAAGTACACAGTTTAAATGTTACCTTATCTTGGACTGGACGGTACATAATACCCGTTATGGATCTGTCTTGTGGGTCTGTAGCAGTAAGACCCAGTGGTGAAGGGCAGTAAGTCTAATTCGACGATGTTCCACAAGAAGTGAAAGTTAGGGTACGGTGGTGACCTTGGACCAAGATCTGGTAAATGCTTGTGGTGGCTGTGGATCTAGACTTAACTAAGGACTTAATCGGTTAAAATATGATTTAATAACTGATAATAATCTCAGATCTAAATCAAAGTATATAATAATCTAGTAATCTTAAAATCTAGTTCAAAAGATAAATTTAACTTAAATTTCCTCATTTCTGCTTCTATTGAACTGCATGATGGCAATGATATCGGGGGTTAAGTCATTCTGATTTTGTTAATCTTTTATTCTGTTCTTATTTTATCTACTTTACTTTTCTGTTGTTGACTCTTATAACTATGTTACGATCTTTGTCTTCAGCGTTCTCTAAACTGTCGGTTAGGTCTTCCCAACCTTCATCTTCTTCTCTTTCTGAAGAAAATCTTAACCAAACTAAAACAAACATCTTTAATGAAGAAATTCATTTTGAAGATATTAATCAAACCTTTGATAACTGGGAAATTCCTAAGATTTCCTCAAACGATCTCTACAAACCTGAAGGTAGTTTCTTTAGGAGTTCTGATTATATTATTAGGACTATAGAGAAAACAATCATAATAGAATCCGATGATGAAGAATTATTCTTATTATCTGAAGAATCTATTAAAAAACATAAATCAAAATACAACTTTCAGCATATTGGTTGTGTGCAGGTTGCTATCAAGCCTTTAATCCGCGAGGGATTAAACGCATCTGTTCTTCTCTGTCTTAGAGACACCAGACACAACGAATTCCACGATTCTCTTCTTGGAACGATCGAAACTAGCTTAGGCCACGGTCCAATCTACTTCAACTGCTACCTGGATAAAACGGTTAGTCTCCAAGACAAAAATATTATTGACAGCCTCTTTCTTAACGTTAAGGTTAATGGTCTTAATATGAAACCCGGATCTATTCCTTTGTCTTTAATCTACCGAATTCAGTATAAAGTAATGAATTCTTCCATCTCTAAAGTCTTAAAATCAAAAGAAAAGGGTGTCACAACCTTGTTCTTAACTGACACCTCTAAGGCCAACGTAGTTGTCCCTAAACTTATCCGCTGGGAGGATGTTGTTCTCCCTAAAAAATGGACAATGGATGAAGCTGTACCAGCTTTGCCCAGAGAATCTCCAGAAATTCAAGAAATCGTCCAACACCAATCTGGAAAAGTCGAACTCACGTTTGACCGAAGAAATTCTTTTAGTTCTTCTAGATCCAGGTCGTTTAGGTCTAGTTCATCAAGATCTGACAATTTTAGGTCTGCTTTGTGTAGAAAATCCTTCTCAACTTTAGGATCTTCTTCTACCATTAATCTACAGGGTCTTGACACATCGTCAAACCTTCATAAACCTATCTACCGTCAGGAAGATAACCTTGATCAGAGAACAATTCTCTCTCCAACTCACTCTGATATGAATGATGTCCATGATTAATACACCAATCGTAATAGACAAACCAACCCTTAAGAAAGACTTCTTTTCCGAGGCTTGGACGCCTCAACGAGAGTGGTTTTTTGTAAATTATAAGGGTGATAAAAAGACTGAAATCCAGAATAAATGGTATACATTTATGGAAAACGTAAAAACCAATGTTCCTTTTTTTGACTGGTTCCATGCCTATCTAACCAGGAATGGAATTCTCTACCCATGGAGCATCGGTTTAATGGAAGATCTGTCTGTTAACGTCTTAACAGTCTGGCATCGGAAAGACGAAACTCTTGTCAAATCTGTTCTTCCTCCCCAAAGTTCTTATTTTCTCGACAAAAAAGATAAGAATAATAAACAAGTAGTTGCCTCCCCTTTCAAATCGAGAGCTGATGACGAACCCATAGGATCCCAAGATATTAAAGGTCTTATGGAACAAAACAATTATACAAACAAGTATCTGCAAGTCATAGGTGAAAAAATCTTAAACATAGAACCTAAGAACAAAGAAAAACAATCTGAGAATAAACCTTCAGCTTATGGAACTAAAACTGAGAAAACTATGATCGAAAAGCCGATCTTCAAACCGTTTAGAGTTTCTAAGCAAGTAAAAGAATCAATTAAACTTTTGAAAACCAAAGATTTAGGTAACCCTAATTCTAATCCTAACACTGAGTTAGTCAGTGAAATTGTCTCTAAACTCAAGCGTATTCACTTCACGATGCAAGTTGATCCCGGATACACCTCAATCTGAAACTTCCAGAGTTTCTAAAATTGTCAATACCATCAAGCAATCTGATTCCCAGTCTGAACCAGATTGTCAATCTGAAGAAATTTAAGAAATTAAACTCAATCCAGTTGTTTCCAAAGTTCTCAACTGGAAAAATCCTTCTAAACTTTATTATCAGCGAGCAACTCCTCCTGATCTGTTGCTTGAAGAACGTGATCCGACATTTAAATCCTTCAGCGCCAATAACATCTATGTTTGGGACATGGATGGTAAGAATGAGTATCAAATCCTTCATACTCTTCAAGAAATGACAATGGTCTCTACAGCCTATCAAACCTCTTACGACTGTAGTGATTTAATCATCTGTGAAGTTCTTATTGCCGGCTTCACTGGTCAACTCAAAGGTTGGTGGGATCATTATCTCGCTGATACCCAACGTAACGACATTCAGAATGCTGTTAAAGCTGATTCTGATGGCTATCCTATTCTTAGTGATGGAAAACCAATTCTTGACTTCGTAAACGCTCTAATCTTTGCCATTGTTCAACATTTCATTGGCGATACAACAATCTGGCGTGATAGATCTGCTGAGCTTCTATCCGAATTAAAGTGCAAATCTTTGTCTGACTTCAGGTGGTATCGTGATACCTTCCTAACTAGAGTCTACACTCGTGAAGACTGTCAACAACCTTTCTGGAAGGAGAAATTCCTTGCAGGTCTACCCAAATCTCTAGGTGACAAAGTTAGAGATAAAATCCGCGGTCAATCTCTTAATGTAGAAATCCCTTATGAGCAATTAAGTTACGGATAACTCATTGCTTTCGTTCAGAAAGTAGCCCTGAAAATCTGTCAAGATGATAAGATTCAATCTCAGCTTGCCAGAGAAAAAACTCAAACAAAGCGGGAGCTTGGAAACTTCTGCGAACAATTTGGTCTTCCTTGTGTTAGGAAGAAGAAAGACAAATCTAAACAAATTCATCCCCAAAATAGAAAATCTAAATATTTCAAACATAAATTTTCTACTAAACTGAGAAGACTTAAGCAAGAGTTTAAGTCAAAACCTCCAATCGACAATGTCAAGGTTCCAACAAAACCTGTCATCTGCTACAACTGTGGCAAACCTGGCCATATCAGCAAATACTGTTGGCTTAAGAAGAAAATAAAAGCCTTAAATCTTGACCAAGCTGTCGAAGAACAACTTAACAGTCTTCTTGTCGAGTCATCTGATGAAGACTCTGAAAAAGAGTTTTCCGACGATCTTAACCAAATCCAAAATGATGATATCTCTTTGTCCGACGATGATTCTAACAACCCGATGGTTAACGTATTAACCAAAGAACAAGACCTTCTATTCGAAGTTCTTAATTCTGTCGAAAATTCTGAAGAACAAAGTGTCTTCCTACAAAAGTTCAAATCAATCATAAAAGAATCATCTTCTAAAAAAGTTAAAAATCCAATTCTTAAAAACAAATATGATCTTAAGGAAACAATTAAGAAGCTTGAAAAATCTTCTTCTAAGATACCCATCACTCTTCAAGATCTTCAATCTGAAATCAACCAACTTAAGGATGAAGTTAAAAAACTTAAAGAGGAACAACAACTTCATTCGTATATCATCTCCCAATTAGGGGATATGCAATCTGATTCTGAATCCGAAAAATCTGAAAAGATTTCTGACACCTTAATCTTAGTTAATCCTAAGATTCCCGATGAAAATAATGATGCATTCTGTGACATTATTTACAAATTAAGAATTCAAAAATTCTTCATTAACATTTCTATCAAAATCGACGATTTTGTCTTAAACACTGTTGCGCTTTTCAATACCGGTGCAAATTCAAACTGTATTTTAGAGGGTATGGTCCTGACAAAGTACTTTGAAAAAACTACTGAGCGGCTTAGTACTGCTAGTGGTTCAAAACTAAAAATACAGTACAAACTTTCATCCGCAATTATTGAAAACCAGGGTTTCCAAGTTGAAACCTCTTTCCTGCTTGTCAAAAACCTCAATGGTGAAGATATCCTTGGAACTCCATTCATTAGTGCTCTCTTTCCTTTGCAAATTACCGACGAAGATATTCTTACCCAATACCTTGGCAAAACTATTTGTTTTCCTTTTTTGCGAAAACCGATTCTCAAAACTCTTAATCCAATTGTTAATTTAATTAATAATAAACAAAATCAAATCAAATATCTTAAAGAAGAAATTTCTTATAAGACTGTCGAAAGTCAGCTTTCTCAACCTCAGGTTAAGAAGCGTATCGAAACTCTTCATCTACAGATCCAAGAGTCAATCTGTTCTGATCTGCCAAACGCATTTTGGGAACGAAAGAAGCATATGGTCAACCTCCCATATGAAAAAGATTTTAATGATCGTATGATCCCGACTAAAGCTCGTCTTATCCAGATGAGTCACGAACTTGTCGAATTTTGTAAGACTGAAATCAAAGATCTTTTGTCGAAAGGTCTTATCCGACAGAGTAAGTCTCCTTGGTCTTGCTCAGCCTTCTATGTCAACAAAGCCGCTGAGATCGAAAGAGGAGCTCCGCGCCTTGTCATCAATTATAAACCGCTTAATCAAGCTCTCCAATGGATTAGGTATCCTATTCCAAATAAAAAGGATCTTCTTAAGCGCCTTCATTCAGCCAAAGTCTTTTCCAAATTCGACATGAAGTCAGGATTTTGGCAACTCCAACTCAAGGAATGTGATCGCTACAAGACGGCTTTCACAGTTCCTTTTGGGCAATACAAATGGAATGTAATACCCTTTGGTCTGAAAAATGCTCCCTCTGAGTTTCAGAGAATCATGAACGAAATCTTCAATCCTTATTCTAATTTTACTATTGTATACATTGATGATGTTCTTGTATACTCTCAATCTGTCGATCAACACTTTAAACATATTAACATTTTTGTCAATATTATCAAGAAAAATGGTTTAGCGGTATCTAAATCAAAAATTAACTTGTTCCAAACTCAGATTCGTTTTCTTGGTCATAACATTTATCAAGGAACAATTAATCCAATAAAATGAGTTATTGAATTTGCTGACAAATTCCCCAATCAAATTATCGACAAAACCTAACTCCAACGGTTTCTTGGCTGTTTAAACTATATCGCTGATTTTTTCCCTCAGCTTAGTAATCTGATCAAGCCTTTACATGATCTTCTTAAGACTAATCCACCTCCATGGTCTGATGTCCATACAGGTATTGTCAAACAGATCAAATCACAGGCAAAATCTCTTCCATGTCTTTATCTTCCTAATCTCAACGCTTTCAAAATTGTCGAAACTGATGCCTCTGACATTGGTTATGGTGGCATTCTCAAACAGCATGTCGCAGACATAGAGCATGTCATTGCATATGCATCAAAACATTGGAATTCTTCTCAACAGAATTACTCAACTGTTAAAAAGAAAATTTTAGCAATCGTTTTGTGCATTACAAAATTTCAATCTGATTTATTAAACCAGAGGTTTTTGGTCCGTGTCGATTGTAAATCTGCTAAAGACATTTTGCTTAAAGATGTTAAAAATTTAGCTTCTAAACAAATTTTTGCAAGATGGCAAGCCATCCTTTCTGTCTTTGATTTTGATATTGATTATATCAAAGGATCTTCAAACACTTTGCCTGATTATCTTACTCGTGAATATCTTCAGGAAAAATAACAAGATGCCCCGAGGAGGCTCATCATCCTCAAACTTCCCTTCTAAAGGAAGGGGTAAAGGTAAGTTAATTCTTTCTGGATTAACTAAAAAATCTTCTTCTGTCTCTATCTCAGGGTATTCGACTCCATCTGAGTCTTCAACTCCGGTCCAATCCATATAAAATGGGTCATCAACCCAGAAGCCAACCTAAAAACAATCAAACAAACAAACCAGTGCATACTATGCTGTTGCGGTCCCTGCCTATCCAATCCAAGTCCTTCAGGATTTTCAACAACAAGGCTTCACCAAACTACCTCGTGAATCTTGGGCTGATATTGTCGCTCAAGAGGATCTTGACAAACAAATCTAAACTCAGAAAAACAAAGAAATTGTAATCCAATCTCCCAGTAGACAAATTGCCATGTCCCAACCAACTCAAAAATCTACCTCTTCTCAAAATGAATATTTTGAAAAAGAAATCTCTTGGCCGGTCCTCCAAATGGAGCCTTGTATCTTCCATGTTAATCCTAACGTGGTTGTCCAGAAGATCTTCCCAAAAGGACTCTTCTTCAAACCTGAAGCGCCTTATAAGACTCGAGAGTTTTATGAGTTCATCCTTGTTGACACTGGGTGTGTTTCTATCAAACATACTAAAGACAATAATGACATTATTGACTATTCAACTTGTCAGATTTTGAAATTCATCACTCCAGCTGAATGGGGCTCTAATCTCTACAAGATGAGGCGTTCTCTTAACCTTATCCCAAGTTGATTTCCACTTTATTACGGGATTATCTTGACGCATGGGTTTATACCTTCCTCGGTTTAAAAACATCAATGGTAAACATTCATGGATGTTTTACTTCAAGCATAATACTGTCTATGACTTTCCTCATTGGTTTCAGCAATGGTGGGAATATTTCGGACCTGTCTATCAGATTCTTCCAGAACCTGTTCTTGATGGACTTAAATACTTTCAGTCCCGGATTGATCTGTCCAATGACCACTGGCCGATTGATCTCCACTTCTTCTCAAAATTATCTTTGGCATGGATCTTTTCTTGGAAATTTAAATACAAGAAGAGCGAATATCATCCAAAACACCTTCCTCATCTTGAGCGTTATGCTTATGTTAAATGGTGGAAGAAATTTGACGCATCTCATGCAACTGCTGAGTCTATCAAGGCTTGGTCAAGATAATATTATCTTGACGCATCTCACGCATCTCATGCAACCTTAAAATCAACATTGCTATTTTCATTTAAAACTCATGTTTAGTAAAAAACTTAGAAACTTTTTACAAAAAATAAATTAATAAAAATCCCTTCAAAACCGTGTTCTTGTTCTCTTGAAAAACAAACCCTTTGTTTATTTTCCATATTCTTCAAATCATCCATTTTCATCATTCATGAAAATATTAATTTGTGAACACCTATTTTGAGGTGTCTTGGCCGAAATTCACCATGTTCTTGGGACCCAAAAATTAATTCCCTTGTTCTTGAAAAATTTCAACATGAACCCTAATTAAGGGCATAAAAAACCGTAGCCTTTTCCCTTGGCCATTGGAGCCAAAAATTGTTTTCCTTTCTATCAACACATCATGGCACACACATATATATTTCATCATAAATACTACAAGCATGCCATATACTTATCATACGTAATTTAAGCATACTATCAAAGCCATAAAATCATGCAAAGCATACCAAGCATAGACAAATAATTAAAGCACATAAACACCCACAAATAAATTACAAGATCATGGATATGAATCCTCACACGGATTCACCATCCACCAAATATAAAATCATCTTTCACCACCATACTTGGTTGGTGAGGTGGATCTCGTTCTTACCTCTTGAAGATCCTCAAAAGCTCCTTGTTTTACTTTTCTTTCCAAGTCCTTTACCGCCAAGGGCTTCTCAAATACAAAATAAAATACATAAAAATTAGTATACTAAGCTTGATTAAGAGGAACCATGGATCAAACATGGTTTAGATCATGAAAAAGAAGAGAAGAAATGAAGTTTCCTTACACTTCACCTCAAAAACCTTAGAACTTGCTCTTGGAAAAACTCCTTGAAAATGAATGATTTAGAGAAAGTCTCTAACATGAAAGTTGCTTAGAATAAGTTAAGGATTCAAGAAATATGGTTGTTTGAAATTAAAGAGTGATGGAGGGTATACTTGGAGTGCTTGGCCGAAACTTAGAGGAGAAGAGTGGAGAGAAAATATTTGATGAAGTCTTGGCTTTTTGGAGGAGACAAAGATGAATTATGATAGCAAATGCATGAAATGATTTTGGCCCCCTTTTTCCTATTGCCGTGGAGAGTGAGTGAGAAATGAGTGAATAATTAGAGTGTTAGTCAAAGACACCAAATAATTGGAGAGTTTCCAAGTTATAATAACAAACTTAGACCATTGGATCTTCTTCCTCCTTTAATCTTAGCCTTTAGATGAAGCTACTAAATGGATGGTCAAGATCTTTCCTTCCAAACTTCATGGTTTCCTAATTTTACCGTAAAAATTCTATTTACTTAATTTTTAACAATTTAATCCTCAAATTGAAGTCTTCAAGCAATTATATAAGATCAATTTCAACCATAGATTAAATCAATGGTTAAGATTCAATCTTGAAAGTCCAAGCAATTATTTGAAGCATTCTAAGCCATTGATTAATTCAATGGTTAGGATTAAGGTAGACTTTAGGTATAACTTTAGATAGAAGACTTAATTTAGGCCATTAGATCTTTCTTCTTTAAATCCTAGCCCTTAGATGTGTCTCCAAAATGAAGGGTTAAAATTACTCCTTCAAACTTTACATCCAGTTTATTTTTATCATAAATATCTTTGTCACTTTTTAAGACTAAATCTCCACCATAGATTAAATCAACATCCAATGGCCATAAATGGTCTTTGTTACTTTACAAGACCAAATCTTCACCCTTGATTAATTCTAAATCCAATGGTTGTAAATGGTCATAGCCATTATATTAGACTTATCCTACACCGTTGATTAAATCGACGGTTGATATCAAAGTCTCCAATATTAGACTTGTTTCCTATTGGTCCATCAAAAATTATCATAACCACTAATTGTGAACTTAACAGTATAATTTCTATTTTTATCTGTGAAAATCCCACGAAAGATTATATTTACTGTATTTTTATCACCCGATAATTAAATACAGTATAAAACACAATACAAGAAATTTTCTAAAACTGTCTCCGGATTCAGGTTTAGTAAGATCCCAAGTCTCTGTCTAAACAGTACAAATTTTTCTTTGCGTAAAAATATTTTTACTTTGCGGGACCCACTTGGGCCCACATATGGCCATCTGAGCCCACATACACCCCCTGGGCCTACAAATAGTAAAAAAAATTCATAATCATCCACAAAAATCACAAATATTAGAAAACGCACAAATATCAAATCAGATTACGTAAAATAATTAAAACCTAACGGTAAAAATCAAATTATGTAAAGTTTTCCTAGACCCGAATTTTTTTTTTCTTGACACGGAGTAAATCACTCAAAACGATCAAATATGCTGACGAAATAATTAAAATAATTTTACAGAACTTATCAGTTACTAAACAAAACTAAAATTTCACCTTAGGTAAAATTACTTGGTTAAGAGATACAGAATTTTTAGGATGTTACAGGTGCAAGTGGGGAGACAAGCATGACAATGATTTGTTGTAATTTTCTTTTGTTCTAAATAGAAGTTATGTTCATCTCCTTCTTCTTCTCTCTTTCTTTCTTCTTGTTCATAAGTAACTAATTCTTATTTTGCTTAGGTGAAAGGGTGAAGCTTTTAGTAATGAAATAAGGTTAGATTAATCTCTTTCTTATGCTTGAATCATATATTATCAAGTGTCATTATATGTGTGTATTTTGTTTCCAATCAATTTAGAAACTCTCCTTATAAAACGGAGAACTGATTCGTTATAGACAAGAGATTAACACAATGAATGCTTGAACCCATTTATAAGTGTCAGCGTTAATGGATAATTAAAGGAACCATAATATAACTACATATATAACCTCAGATGAATTTGAATGTTGTATTTTCTGATTAGAACCTTCGTTATGCGTGATTTTCAATTGAGTTATAAAAAAAATAATTTTATCCTTAATTTATTACCAAGAGTGGATCTCCGAGCTTAAGCAAATCCTTTTCATTTGTGAGCAATTTTTATCACCTTTATTTATGTGACAAATCTTTTACTTACATCAAAAAAAAAATTCTTGAACAATTCCCTATGGATCAACTTCAGACTCCTGAGAATTTATTACTTGAGACAAGCTGCACTTGGGTTTGCAACTCATAATTCGTATCAAGTTTTTGGTGCCGTTGCAGGGGACTTGATTTAAAGAATAAATTTATTGAGGTTTTCTTTCTTTAAGTAAACTTTTCCATCTGGTATATTCTTTCCCTACTCTTTTAATTTTCTAGTTGTATTATATTTGATGGGTGGTTTATACCGACTACTTGTTAATATTTGATGGCTGGTTTATACTACCTACTTGTTAATTTTTTTATGGCTGGTTTTTACTGCCTACTTGTTAATATTCGATGGCTGGTTTATACCGCCTAGTTATATATTTTATTTTCTATTTTAAGTCACTTATTTATTCTTAATTGGTATCGTGATTCAAATTCTAGTTGTTTGGTTAAAACTAATCCTAGTACTTTATATATTGAACTGTTTGAATCATAATCACACACATTAGACACAATGGCTGAAAATGAAAGTGTACATTATGAACATGAAAATCAACTATTGCAAACCATGTGTGAATATTTGCAACCACCTCGAAATTCTAGTCCATCATGTTTTATCTTTCCACTCAATGTTAACAATTTTATATTTTAGTTGAGTATGATTTCATTACTTCCTAATTTTCATGGTTTAGAATCTGAAAGTCTATATTTACATCTAAAAGAATTTGAGAAAGTATATATCACTTTCAATGATCAAAATTGCACTGAAGAGATTGTTAAACTTAAATTGTTTCCTTTTTCTTTGAAAATTAAAGCAAAAACTTGGCTTAACACTTTGAAACCAAGATTAATTAACACATGGCAAGAAATGCAAAGTGAGTTCTTAAAGAAATTTTTTCTAACACATAAAACCAATGCTTTGAAAAGTCAAATCCAATTTTTTTTTTCAAAATTTAAATGAAGCATATTTTCAATATTGGGAACGTTTTAAAGATTTTATTAAATTCTTGCCGACATCATGATTTTGAAAAATTACTCACTATAAGCATCTTTTATGAAGGGTTAATACCTAAAACTAAACAATTCATAGAAATAATGTACAATGGTAAGTTTCTTAATAAAGAACTTGAAAAAACTTTATTTAGACCATTTGGCTGAGAATTCACAATCTTGGCATAGTGCTAATCCTTCTGAAAATTCAATTAGATCTAAGTTGCAAGTGCTAGTAAAGGAAAACATCACCTTAGTCAAGAACAAGATCTAAATGCTAGGTTCACCAATTTGGCTAAACAGATTGAAGCCATGGAAGCCATGGAATTAGGGAAAGTGAAAGAAATCAAATTTGTGCAAAATGAAGAAATTTGTGGCATTTGTGATGACTCAGGACACTCAACAAATGAATGTCCAAAGATTCCTATTTTTAAAGAAGTTATGCATGAGCAAGTAAATGCAATGAATAATTTTAAAAAGTCATTTATCTCTTCTTTTTCAGATTCATACAATCTGAGATGGAGAAATCACCCGAACTTCAGTTAGAAAAATAATAATCATGCACAATTTGTGCAACCACCACCTCCTCAGGCACAACTGCACTCTCAAAATTCTCATGGATATGCATCTTATGTCCCATTATATAGGAAAAATCCTAAAGGAACTGATAATTACATATTTTATGCATTGATAAACCCTCACTTTTAGTCATTTACACTCTTCATGTACTTAATTAATTAAGTCTGGTTATGTTTTGTAAGTTTGAACTCAAATTGGACTTAATTGATTTTTTCAGCACTATTTTGGTCTTACACTGTTTCTGTATTTCGGTCATAACTTGAGTTGTAGTTATCTTATAATTATGTATCTTACTTTGTAGGAAAGATAAGAGAGATCTATACAACTTTCATGAAGAGCTTCAGGACTCAATCGGACAACTAGTAGAGCTAAATGAGCTTGGAAGTCAGAACACAGGTTTTATGACTGGAACCTAAATAGTGTGCAGTAATCAGAGCATAACTCGGGTTGTAGGAACTTCCTTGGGGTAAAATTTGGACATTTGAAAGTTAAGGCCCATATCTACAACTTTTATGAAGAACACAAAACTTAGATCGAACTCATTGAAGGTGATATTGGGCTTTGAAGTCAGAACATATGTGTTGTACTTTAACCTGAACATTGTTCAGTAATTGGGTCATATCTCGGGCTGTAGATGGCGTTTGGAGCTAAAACCAGTGCCATTGGAAAGATAAGACAAAATGCTACAACTTTAATGAAGACCATATTTTATAAATCTGATGGCATCCATGAGATCAGCACTAAATGATTTCGGAGACAAAGAATCTCAATAATTTTTCACTCATCCACCCACTTCTCATCCACTCATTAATCAACCTTCTTGTCATTTTGTATCTCTAATCCTCTATAAAAGGCTCCATTGGCTGATCATTTAGAAGACTTTGGTTTTAGGCTTGGTTAGGAGAAATTAAGTTCATGCTTGTATATTGTCTTCCTTTGTTGTAATTTTTTTTGTTCTATTTTGAAGTTATGTTCTTTTCTACTCTCTTTTTTTCTTTTTGATTATGAGTACTTAATTTTCATTTTTCTAGGGTGAAAGAGTGAAGCTCTTAGTAATGAAATAATATAAGATTATTCTATTTCTTGTACTTAAATGATATATTATAAAGTAGATATTATATGTATGTATTTTGTTTCCAATCAATTTAGAAACCTTCCTTGATAGTGGAGATCTTGATTTATTTAGACAAAAGGATTGACACAGTGAATGCTTGAGCTCACTTACAATTATTAGTAGATAATTAAAGGAATCATAATATGATTACATATATAATTGAACTTTGAATGTTATATTTTTTGATTGGAATTTCCTTTATGTGTAGATTTCAATTGAGTTATAAAGAGAAATAATTTTGCCTCTAATTTATTATCAAGAGTGGATCTCCTAACTCTAGCAAATCCTTTTTTATTTGTGAATAACTTTTATTACTTTTGGTGTTGTGACAAATCATTTTCTTACCTCAATTAATTTTTTTTCATCAATTCCTAAATTAAAGCTGGATGGACCTCGATTCCCAAATGCAATTATTACTCATCAAACAAGAAAGCTACAACAATTATCACTTAAACTTGCATCCTTTAATCCGCATCAAGTTTTTGGTGTCGTCCTTATGGAACTTGATTTGAAGTTTTAATTTATTGAGGTTCTCATTATTTAATGAAATCTATTCTCTCTGCTCCCTCACCGGAGCAAAAAATCAGCTTGCTGGTCTTCCGGTTTCTTTACTAACTCTCTAACTATCTAACTTACTAACTTACTAATTTGCTAACCTACTAACTTGCTAATATACTAACTTTCTAACTTTTATATTTATGTCATTTATTTATGTTTACTAACTTTTAATTTATGTCATTTATTTTTGTTTACTAACTTTTATTTTTTGCTCTCTAGCTTTTAATTTACGTCATTTATTTTCTTTTCTCTAACTTTTTAATTTCAATGTTATTTATTACCGCTTTTTAATGTAATGAAATAATCTTTCTTCTTCTTCTTCTTTTAATCGACTCTGGTAGGGCTTTTGCCTTCTCCATTTTTCATATTTTAAATTTATTTTCTAAATTTACTTTCTGCACTTTATTTTATGTATTTTACTCATGCACTTTCTAACTTACTAATTATTAACTCTCTAATTATCTAACTTTTTAATTTATCGCTTATCTAACCTTTTACTTTATCGCTTATCTAACTTTTTACTGTTAATATTTATTGGGTGGTAGGTTTATACTACATCCTTATTAATATTTAATGGTAATAAAATAATATTATAACTAATATACATTATTTTTTTCTATTTTAAGTCATTTATTTATCTTAATTGGTATTGTGATTTAAATTCTAGTGCTTAATTAAAATTAATCTTGGTACTTTATATATTGATTTGTTTGAATCAAATCACACACAATTGACACATGATGAAAATGAAAGTGTATTATGATTAACATAAAAATCAACCATTGCGAACCATGCATAAATATTTGCAACCATTTCCCATTCTAGTCCCATCATGTTTTATCTTTCCACTCAATACCAACAATTTTAGATTCAAGCTTTCCGTATGATTTCTTTACTTCCTAATTTTTATGGTTTAGAATCTCAAGCTATATTTACATCCGAAAAATTTAAGAAAGTATGTATTGCTTTCAATTACCAAAATCAAGATTTGAAGAGATTGTTAAGCTTAAATTGTTTCCTTTTTCTTTAAAAGATAAAGCAAAAACTTGACTTAACACTTTGAAAAAATCCAAGATCAATTGGCACATGACAAATAAATGCAAGGTGAGTTCTTAAAGAAATTTTTTCCAACACATAAAACTAATGCTATGAAAAGACAAATCCAAAATTTTTCTCAAAATTCAAATGAAGCATATTTTCAATGTTGGGATTGGTTTAAAGATTTGTTAAATTCTTACATGTAACACCCCAATTTTTAGAGAAATATTCTGAATGTTTTGTTTGCTGTTTTTTAAGCTTTTGTGTAAAAACGTCATGTGTCCCTATTTTATCTTGTTTCTTATTTTCTCGTATGAAATACAAATACGTTTTAATCTGTGCTAAAATTTTATTTGGTAAGTTTTTACGTTAATTTGTTTCCGAGACGGTAAAATAAAAGTTTTCTCAAATACTTGCTTTAATTTTTTTAGAGATATATAGACATATAATCGTTTGTCTGTAATTTTATTTGAACGTTTTGGATGATTTTCTTTTCTGTCATCTTGGAAAAAATAAAAAAATGACCGTTACGTCCCGATTGTACTATTTTTAATTTTTCTATATGATACATTGCTTAATATTACTGCCTCATGATTTTATTTGGACTTTTTGTGTGATTTGCTCAAGACGGAAAATAATATTTTTGTTCCAAAAATCTTGTTTTTAATTATTCATAGCGGGGATCTTACTAAACCCGATTCTCGAATGATATGTTGTTAATCTTTTAATTTTTAGGATTTAACTTCGTCAAATAAAATAATTTTGTATTAATATAATATTATTTTATTAGTAAGATAATTAGATACAATGGACCTTTCCAATATATTTAATATTGATTGGTACCCACGTTTAGTTAAAATCAGACTTAACTTAGTAGCTTAATTAAGCATCATTAGTAGTAGAACTTTCAAGAACATGGTGACTAAGCTTAATGACTAGGCTAATTAGTGACTAAGCATGGTGACTAGGTTAATGACAATGCTAAAATCAACCAATGAGAGTTAAGCTTGCTAACCAAGTTTTAATCTTGACCTTTGATCCATCCTAAGGCTTGGATGAAGCCAAGCAAGGCTACACCTTGCAAGCTTGAAGTCCACGGCCATTTGGGCTTTGGAGGACCAAAAATCATTTCACTCCTCATGCATTTTCTCTCTTCTCTCTCTTCCAAAAACCCTAAACTCCATTGTTGTCTTTCCTTCAAGCTATTCGGCCAAGCCATAAACTACACCATCCAACCACCTAAAATTTTATCCAACCAAGTTTTCTAAACCTAAACACAATCCTAAGAACATCTCTAGTTGAGAGTTCTTGCAAAATCCTTCATTTGAAGCTTGGAAACCTACTTGGAAAATTTTACCTAGAAGGATAATTTGATGAAGTACAACTGAAAGATAATTTGACGTATGAGACACTTCCTGTTAAGATTGAGGACAGGAGAGTGAAGCAGCTTCGAGGGAAGATGATTGTTTTGGTAAAGGTTATATGGAATGAGATAACGGGAGATCCTTCACTTGGGAGAAGCTAGAAGACAAAATGAGGGAGCAAGCATCAACACATCTTTTCTAAGAAGCGATAAATTTCGGGGCGAAATTTCTTAATGGGGGAGAGTTGTATGTACCCCAATTTTTGATTAATTACGATTTTGCCCTTATTGTCTTGTTTTACGATTTACTGTGTGTTATAAAATTAATTTGACTATTTCAGTAATCGTATTTGAGTGTTTCGTGTGATTTGCTCGAGTCAAGAAAATAATAATTTTCGGTAGGGAAAATCTTGTTTGATTATTTGGAGTCAGGCGATCTTACTAAACCCAATCCGAATAATACATATATCAATCTTTTAATTTTTAGAATTTTTCTGTATAATAAAAATATTTATCGTGCAGAAAAATCTGTGGGACCCACGTTTGGCTTGTGGGACCCACATTTGCTTTAATGGGACCCACGTTTGGGTTTGTGGGCCCCACTTTTAGGAAAAATTTACCAACATAAAAGGCTTGTAAAATTCTAAACCAAAAGGTTAAAAATCTACAAAAATGATTAGACTTAGTAGATTAGTTAGTTTAAAACCTAACTTAATTGAATAATTAGTCTAAAACTTAATTAAGTTAATCTAAAGGGGTTTGAGTGATATTTAAATGGACTAAAACCTAATTAATTTTTACCATATTATAGTCTAGTATAATTAAGAAGGAGATTAGTGTTTCTAAATAAATAGATGATTAACTAAATAATAAAGGAACCTAGCTAATTTTTAATTAAACATAACTAGGAGGATTTAAGCATAAATAAGTTATTAAAAATCAATCAAAATTGATTGATTCTCCTATAACATTTTCGGCCTTATGCATGAATTATGCACTCAAAATTCAACAAGGAAGCAACCAAGAAGTTGCTAAAAGCTTAGTCATTCAATCCAAGTCATCAAAGGCTAATAATTAAGCCAAAATTGTCAAAAAGGTGGTTAGCTTTTGTTTGATGCTCTACGACCATGCATTTTTGGGGAGGGGAATTATTCACTTTATCATCTTCATTTCAATCATTCTATCTTTCTTATCTCTCACTCTTTTCTCTCCTACCCAAAGAACACCAAAGAAAATTCCTAAGTTCCCATTTTCTCTACCATTCGGTCAAGCCTCTTCAATACACTTCCATCCATCAAAAATTGCATCCAACTTCATTTTCTAAATCTAAACCATATTCTAAGAACATCTCTAGTTGTGAGTTTTTGCTAAATCATCCATTTGGAGCTTGGAAAATCACTTTGAAGTTTCTTTCCTATAAGGTGAAAATTCTTGTTTCTTGTTTCTAATTTTATTTTTGATGTTCTAAGCCATGATTGATCCATGGTTTATCTTTTTCATCCATAGTTTATGACTTTATAATTTGTTTAAGCTTGTTAGGATTTTTCTTGAAGCTACACAAAAATTTCTAAGGAGGAGTCCAAGGAGATCTTGTCTTCCTTATAGGTAAGAGGAGATTTAATCTCATCAACCATGTGTGGTGGTGAGAAAATGGATGTAATTGTGGTGAAGAATCCATAAGGATTCATTCACTTGGTTGTTTGTTTTGTGATTAATTTTGTGTGCATGTTTATTGTCTTTTCTAGTTGTGATTAATTTTGTGTGCATGTTTATTGTCTTTTCTATTTGTGATTTATTATGCATGCAAGCATGTTTATAGCTTTGATATTTGGTATGTGTTTTATTATTGCTTTAATATATGGTATGTGTTCATAAATATATGTATATGTTCATAGATCTATGATAATTATTGTTGGATGTGCAAATATGTTGAGATTTGCAAAAGTGTTCCAAAGAACACAAGATGAAGAGCTTATGGTTTTGACTATGAAAAGAGAACCAATATGTTCTCAACCATTTTCTAAAAGAATAACCTAATTGATTTAATTAAGTTAAAGGATTTTTCAATGATTTAATGGATGAAAAATAATTTTAAATATGGTTTGTATAAAAGTGGTGATTTTCGCCAAAATACACTTTTAATGTTTAATTGATCCAAAAATTATTTTCTAAGTGTAAACTAGTTAGTTAACCTAAAAAGAATTCATTTACAATGGATTTTCAAGAAATAAATAAGTAAACAAATTTTTATTAGAAGTCTAGTATAGAAAAGAAATAAATTTTAGATACTTGAAAAATACTTACCTTTGAGTTTTAAAATATGTTAGCAATTTTCAAAGTGTATTTTATGGTTATAATAAAATAAATGAATTTTTAAAAAGAAAACGTAGAAAATATCATTTAGTGGATTTTCTAAACGAAATGCTGTCAAAATTGATTAAAAATGAGCAAGTATTGAAGAATGTTTCAAAATGTCATTTAGAAAGCAAGGAAATATTTTACGTAGTTAAAGAATAAAATTAACTATAGAAGAATTTATTAAAATCAAATTTTTGGGAAAAACGTCAGAAATTATTACTTAGAGTAATTTTTGTAAGAAAAATAGAATATAATATTCAAATAATGTTTTTAGTTTGGAAAGTTTAAAAAATTTAATTTGGAATGTCAAGAAATATTTTATACGGTGAAAAATAGTAGAAATAGCTTACACGCGTATTTAAAATGGTGATTTTTAAACTACGCGATTGAGAAAAATGATTTAAAAATGTTATGCGATTGAGAAAACGTTGAAAAATATTTACGTGATTGAAAAACGTCTGTAAAATGTGACGTAATTGTGAAAATGGGATAAAATATTTACGCGACTTATGGAAACAAGAAATTTTCTTGTCGGGTCAAAGTGGTGGACCCGACACGTTAGGAAATAGTATTGTCAAGTGGAGACATACTTTTTTTTTTTTTATACGAAGGGTATTTACGTAATTATGATGACAATGAGGATATTTATGTAATTATGATTCATGGTGATACTAAGGGTATTTTTGTAATTATGGATCATTACATACATAGAGTGGTATGTCAATTTGGTTGAAATTGACGATTGGTGACGAGATGAATTACACGTATTGCGGGTGTGATAGGCGTAGTGTGTTCATGTGGAGAACTTGGAGGCGTTAGTGTGCGATAGATTCCACATGTGGACGGATTGGTAGCTCCTGCAGGCCGTGGTAATCGAAAAACACACACTAGCGATCTCGACAAATACTATTCTTAATCGGGATCTATTGGGACCGTATGCAGTACTATGCTGGATGTACACGACGTGTTTGGTATGTACTATTCACACGACGTATTTGGTGTGTGTCATTCACACGACGTATTTGATCATGTGCTATTTACACGACGTATTTGACTGTGTAATAGCTGGTTGAGGCAACCTGATGTGCGGACATGTCTACCGGATCATTCTCTCTGATGTTTGTGTTTAGCTCCATGGAGTAGGAATGAGTCTGAGTACATGGCATATTTAATCTGCATCACTGTGTGAATAATTATAATTTGATTTATGATATTTTGCATCTGTGACATTTATACTTGATTGAGATATGATATATGTTGTGCTAACATGATTTTGTTGCTTTAACTGCTATATCTGTATGTTTTGTCGTTTTCTTACTGCTATGCTGGTAATGATGTAGATTGTCTCACCTCTTTGCATATATTTTCTCGTATTATTATTTATGTTCCGTAAAGTCGTTGAGGAAGTGGAAGGGGAGCAATTGTTGGATTGTCAATACAACGAGGAGCAAAGAATAAGTGACCGGTTCGAGGACGGTGAACCTCGAGATCATCCATATCATATGGATTGATTGCGGCGTGGTATGATGTTACCGGAGTATTTACTGTCTTCCGATAAACTTCCCGAGGAGGATTCTTCGGAGGATCGAACTTCTAATGTTATGCTTGGGCTAGTTTATGGTTTGCTTTAAACCAGACAGTTTGCTGTTTTAATTAACTAGTTTATAATATGTAAATTATTTGTACCTATTAAACACAAAATCATATGTATAATTATGGTGTGTATGTAATAGTTTGTTTTATTTTATGTTCTGTTTATTTTATAATATAATGTTAAAAAAAAATATTTTTACAGCTTATATTATTATATATTACGTAATAATTTATAACTTGGGTAGAGGTTATTATTATTGTTCGAAAATGTGACATCCCTATTAGGGTGTGACATTTAAGTTGGTATCAGAGCCCAAGTTAGAGTCTTTTGGGGTTGTGGTTGGGTCTGTTTTTGCTTGTGTTGTGTGATTCTCTGTGATTGGTGTCCGAAAGGATACATCTGACTTTGTTTTGTCTTGTTTGATTGAAGAAAAAGATGTCTCGGCGAAGAGGAACACGTGCAAACATGAACCGTAATGTTGACCCAATGATTGCAATGCCGAGGCTATGCAACGTATGGCGAGGGATTACGCAACAAAATGAACGAGCGCTCAACGGCAAGATGCGATGCGATGCTCTAAACTTGTCGAGTTTAGACGCAATAACCCGCCGCAGATTCGAGGTGAATTTAATCCGAGAAAGCGAGTCTTTGGATCCAAGATCTCGAAAAGATATTTGAAGGAATGGGGTGCGCTAATGATCGAAAGGTGACGAATGCTACATTTATCTTTGAGAGGGATGCTTGAGAACGGTGGAGAGGAACCCGACGCTTACTACAAGCCGAGGGAACCCAATTACACAGGAGGTATTCTCAGTGAGGTATTTCTAGAAAAGTACTTTCCGGTGCTCAACATGCTAAGGAGATGGAATTTCTTGGTTTACGTCGGGGCAACATGATTTGTCAATGAATATGCTTCTAAATTTGAGAGCTTGTCTCGGTTCTCGAGACTATGCTCAAACTCGACGAATGATACGTGGAAATGTCGTAAGTTTGAGGAAGGGCCGAGGGTAGAGTTGAAGCGAGGAGTGCTACCCTTAAGGATGAACCGGTTTCATGCTTTGGTGGACACATGTGTACGACTCGAGGAGTTGGAGCCGTCACGTGATCCAAGGAATCGTAACTTTGGACCAACGAGGTTCCAAAGAGGAGGCAACAACAACAACAATAACAACCGGTTTCAGCGCAAGCCGTATTCGAGACCACCGGGAATCAACCTCAACGTCCATCTATCGGCGGAAGTTCTAGTGGCAACAAAGTTGGTACAAACGTGGCGTTTACGCCAAGATGTTTTAAATGTGGAAAGAGTGGCCACATATCTAGAGACTGTTCAATCAAAGGGCCAATCTGTTTCAAGTGTGGAAAGCCGGACATGTTTCTAGGGAATGTAACCGACGAGAAAGGAAGCCAGTGGTGAGCAATGTTCGTGCTACTCACCGCGATCTGGAGGCGAGTGTACACGATGAGCGAGGCTGAGGCTTCTCAGTCTGAAGATCTTATTCAGGGGGAAGGTGTCGTAGCAGGTAATCTTTTGACTGTACTATATGATTCAGGTGCGACGCATTCATTTATTGTGTATGACTGTGTGGATCGGTTGAAATTGCCTGTGTCTTCTTTGAGTTTTCAATTGATTGTTTTTACACCAACTGCCAAGCCTGTTGCTACATCTAAAGTATGTTTGAACTGTTCTATTACCATAAATGATCGAGTCTTTTCGGTCAATTTAATTTGCTTACCTCTTGTTGAAATAGATATAATATTAGGAATGGATTGGTTATCTTCTAACCATATCCTATTAGATTGTGCCAATAAAACCTTAGTTCTTCCTAAGGATGAGGATTCTGGATTTTTAACTGCCGTCAAAGTCAAATCTTTGTTGAGGGACGGAGCTCAAGGATACATGCTGCTGTCTTCTTTGGAGGTCAAGAGTGAAAAAGATGTGAATGCT
Source organism: Ormosia emarginata (assembly GCA_029884605.1). Classification (NCBI taxonomy): domain Eukaryota; kingdom Viridiplantae; phylum Streptophyta; class Magnoliopsida; order Fabales; family Fabaceae; genus Ormosia; species Ormosia emarginata. Next base: position 50,845,956 of record JAQQTP010000081.1, on the reverse strand, counting down.
ATTCCAATCGTGAATGAGTTTTCAGAAGTTTTTCCTGATGATGTACCTGGCTTACCACCGCAAAGAGAAATCGAGTTTGCTATTGATTTGGTACCAGGAGCAGGTCCTATTTCAATTGCACCATATAGGATGTCACCATCAGAATTGGTGGAATTGAAGAAGCAATTGGAGGAATTGTTGGAAAAGCAGTTTGTGCGACCGAGTGTTTCACCGTGGGGAGCGCCAATATTACTAGTCAAGAAGAAGGATGGAACTTCTCGTCTTTGCGTAGACTATCGTCACCGAACAAGGTCACGATAAATAACAAATACCCACTTCCAAGGATCGATGATTTGATGGACCACCGAAAGGAGCAAATTTATTTTCTCTAAAATAGATCTGCGATCGAGTTATCATCGGTTCGTGTCAAGGTAGAGGATATACCTAAGACCGCTTTTCGAACTCGTTACGGGCATTATGAGTATCGGGTGATGCCGTTTGGAGTGACGAATGCTCCCGCAATATTCATGGACTATATGAATAGGATTTTTCGTCCATACCTAGACAGATTTGTCGTTGTTTTTATCGATGACATTCGATCTATTCCCAAAATAAGGAAGAGCATCTTTGAACATCTTAGTATAGTTCTCCAAATTTTGAAGGACAAGAAGTGTATGCAAAATTGGCAAAGTGTGAATTTTGGTTAGAAGAAGTTCAATTTTTGGGTCACGTAATTTCCAAGGAAGGTATTGCGGTGGACCCATCGAAAATAGAAACTATTTTGCAATGGGAGAGGCCGAAGACGGTAACCGAGATTCGGAGTTTTGTTGGATTGGCCGGATATTATCGGAGGTTCATTGAAGGTTTTTCTAAGATAGTTGGACCTCTTACGCAACTCACAAGGAAGAGTCAAGTTTTTGATTGGACGAAAGAATGTGAGGCAAGTTTTCAAGAGTTAAAGAAGAGATTGACGACTGCACCAGTACTGATTTTGCCAGATCCTAACGAGGCTTTTGAGGTGTATTGTGACGCTTCTTACCAAGGGTTAGGATGCGTGTTGATGCAGAACAGAAATGTGGTAGCTTATGCTTCCAGACAACTGAAGGTTCATGAGAGGAACTATCCAACGCACGATTTGGAACTCGCTGCAGTGGTTTTTGCGTTGAAAGTGTGGAGACATTTTCTGTATGGAGCTGTGTTCAATGTCTTCAGTGATCACAAGAGTTTAAAATACCGTTCAATCAAAAGGAATTGAACATGAGGCGGGCGATGGTTGGAGTTCTTGAAGGACTATGATTTCCAACTTCAATACCATCCGGAAAGGCGAATGTGGTGGCGGATGCCTTAAGTAGAAAGGTGATCGTGTTTCTACCATGATGATAAAGGAGGAAGAATTGATCAATCGGTTTAGAGATTTACGGTTGTCGGTGGAATTGGCACCGGGAAGGATTCGTCTAAGTAAAGTTATTATTTTGAATGACTTGATGGAAGAAATCAAAGAAAAACAGGATAAGGATCCATATTTGTTGAATGAGAAAGAATTTTTGAAGCAAGGTCATAAGGCAACGGTTGAGGAAGGATCTGATGGAATCTTAAGATTTAAAGGAAGGATTTGTATACCTAATGATCCCGAAATGAAGCAAGCGATTTTGGACGAAAGCTCATGCTAGTAGATTGAGTATGCATCCGGGGATGACAAAGATGTATCAAGATTTAAAGCGGATGTTTTGGTGGCCAAGGATGAAGAGAGATGTTACGGAACGTGTGGCGTCTTGTCTGGTTTGTCAAAAAGCAAAAGTGGAACATCAAAGACCAGCCGGTATGTTACAACCTTTAACTATTCCTGAGTGGAAATGGGATAGTATCTCGATGGATTTTGTTCTGGGATTGCCAAGAACGAAGAAGGGTCATGATTCTATATGGGTTATAATTGATAGGCTTACGAAGTCAGCCACTTCTTGCCGATCAATATTAAGTATTCGTTGGAGCGATTAACCCAGGTGTACATTAGTGAAATTGTTAGACTTCACGGTGTACCCTCAAGTATAGTTTCGATAGAGACCCGGGTTTACGTCAAGGTTTTGGCGAAGCTTACAAGAAGCCATGGGGACTAAGTTACGTCGAGTTCTGCTTATCATCCATGCGGTGATGGTCAAACGGAGAGGACTATTCAATCACTTTGGAAGATCTATTGCGTGCTTGTGTGTTGGAACAACAAGGATGTTGGGATGAATTTACTCTTTGATAGAATTCACCTACAATAATAGTTTTCACTCAAGTATAGGGATGGCACCCTATGAAGCACTTTATGGGCGACGATGCCGAACACCTTTGTGTTGGTATCAAGATGGGGAAAGTATGATCATTGGACTGATCTTGTGCAACAAACTACGGAGAAGGTGAAGATGATTCGGGAGAAAATGCGGACGACTCGGAAGCGGTGAAAAAGTTATGCTTGATAAACGGAGAAGACCTCTTGAATTTGAAGAAGGTGAGCATGTGTTTTTGCGTGTAACACCTACGGCCAGTGTCGGAAGGGTTATCAAATTCGAAAAACTCACTCCTAAATTTATTGGACCTTATCAAATCATTCGTCGGATAGGTCGCAGTAGCCTACCAGATAGCTTTACCACCTTTTCTATCCAATCTTCATAATGTATTCCATGTGTCTCGAGTTGAGAAAATATATTCCTGATCCAATACATGTCATTCAACCTGATGAAGTACAACCGAAAGATAATTTGACGTATGAGACACTTCCTGTTAAGATTGAGGACGGAGAGTGAAGCGACTTCGAGGAAGATGATTGTTTTGGTAAAGGTTATATGGAATGAGATAACGGGAGATGCTACTTGGGAGCTAGAAGACAAAATGAGGGAGCAAGACCCACATCTTTTCTAAGGTACGATAAATTTCGGGACGAAATTTACATTAGTGGGGGGAGAGTTGTAACACCCCATTTTTGATTAATTACGATTTTGCCCTTATTGTCTTGTTTTCGATTTACGTGTGTTATAAAATTAATTTGACTATTTCGTAAATAGCTGTATTTGAGTGTTTCGTGTGATTTGCTCCAGTCGAAAATAATAATTTTCGGTAGGGAAAATCTTGTTTGATTATTTGGAGTGAGGCGATCTTACTAAACCCAATCCGAATAATACATATATCAATCTTTTAATTTTTAGAATTTTTCTGTATAATAAAAATATTTATCGTGCAGAAAAATCTGTGGGACCCACGTTTGGCTTGTGGGACCCACATTTGCTTTATGGGACCCACGTTTGGGTTTGTGGGCCCCACTTTTAGGAAAAAATTTACCAACATAAAAGGCTTGTAAAATTCTAAACCAAAAGGTTAAAAATCTACAAAAATGATTAGACTTAGTAGATTAGTTAGTTTAAAACCTAACTTAATTGAATAATTAGTCTAAAACTTAATTAAGTTAATCTAAAGGGGTTTGAGTGATATTTAAATGGACTAAAACCTAATTAATTTTTACCATATTATAGTCTAGTATAATTAAGAAGGAGATTAGTGTTTCTAAATAAATAGATGATTAACTAAATAATAAAGGAACCTAGCTAATTTTTAATTAAACATAACTAGGAGGATTTAAGCATAAATAAGTTATTAAAAATCAATCAAAATTGATTGATTCTCCTATAGCATTTTCGGCCTTATGCATGAATTATGCACTCAAAATTCAACAAGGAAGCAACCAAGAAGTTGCTAAAAGCTTAGTCATTCAATCCAAGTCATCAAAGGCTAATAATTAAGCCAAAATTGTCAAAAAGGTGGTTAGCTTTTGTTTGATGCTCTACGACCATGCATTTTTGGGGGAGGGAATTATTCACTTTATCATCTTCATTTCAATCATTCTATCTTTCTTATCTCTCACTCTTTTCTCTCCTACCCAAAGAACACCAAAGAAAATTCCTAAGTTCCCATTTTCTCTACCATTCGGTCAAGCCTCTTCAATACACTTCCATCCATCAAAAATTGCATCCAACTTCATTTTCTAAATCTAAACCATATTCTAAGAACATCTCTAGTTGTGAGTTTTTGCTAAATCATCCATTTGGAGCTTGGAAAATCACTTTGAAGTTTCTTTCCTATAAGGTGAAAATTCTTGTTTCTTGTTTCTAATTTTATTTTTGATGTTCTAAGCCATGATTGATCCATGGTTTATCTTTTTCATCCATAGTTTATGACTTTATAATTTGTTTAAGCTTGTTAGGATTTTTCTTGAAGCTACACAAAAATTTCTAAGGAGGAGTCCAAGGAGATCTTGTCTTCCTTATAGGTAAGAGGAGATTTAATCTCATCAACCATGTGTGGTGGTGAGAAAATGGATGTAATTGTGGTGAAGAATCCATAAGGATTCATTCACTTGGTTGTTTGTTTTGTGATTAATTTTGTGTGCATGTTTATTGTCTTTTCTAGTTGTGATTAATTTTGTGTGCATGTTTATTGTCTTTTCTATTTGTGATTTATTATGCATGCAAGCATGTTTATAGCTTTGATATTTGGTATGTGTTTTATTATTGCTTTAATATATGGTATGTGTTCATAAATATATGTATATGTTCATAGATCTATGATAATTATTGTTGGATGTGCAAATATGTTGAGATTTGCAAAAGTGTTCCAAAGAACACAAGATGAAGAAACTTATGGTTTTGACTATGAAAAGAGAACCAATATGTTCTCAACCATTTTCTAAAAGAATAACCTAATTGATTTAATTAAGTTAAAGGATTTTTCAATGATTTAATGGATGAAAAATAATTTTAAATATGGTTTGTATAAAAGTGGTGATTTTCGGCCAAAATACACTTTTAATGTTTAATTGATCCAAAAATTATTTTCTAAGTGTAAACTAGTTAGTTAACCTAAAAGAATTCATTTACAATGGATTTTCAAGAAATAAATAAGTAAACAAATTTTTATTAGAAGTCTAGTATAGAAAAGAAATAAATTTTAGATACTTGAAAAATACTTACCTTTGAGTTTTAAAATATGTTAGCAATTTTCAAAGTGTATTTTATGGTTATAATAAAATAAATGAATTTTTAAAAAGAAAACGTAGAAAATATCATTTAGTGGATTTTCTAAACGAAATCTTTGTCAAAATTGATTAAAAATGAGCAAGTATTGAAGAATGTTTCAAAATGTCATTTAGAAAGCAAGGAAATATTTTACGTAGTTAAAGAATAAAATTAACTATAGAAGAATTTATTAAAATCAAATTTTTGGGAAAAACGTCGAAATTATTACTTAGAGTAATTTTTGTAAGAAAAATAGAATATAATATTCAAATAATGTTTTTAGTTTGGAAAGTTTAAAAAATTTAATTTGGAATGTCAAGAAATATTTTATACGAGTGAAAAATAGTAGAAATAGCTTACGCGTATTTAAAATGGTGATTTTTAAACTACGCGATTGAGAAAATGATTTAAAAATGTTATGCGATTGAGAAAACGTTGAAAAATATTTACGTGATTGAAAAACGTCTGTAAAATGTGACGTAATTGTGAAAATGGGATAAAATATTTACGCGACTTATGGAAACAGTAAATTTTCTTTGTCGGGTCAAAGTGGTGGACCGGACACGTTAGGAAATAGTATTGTCAAGTGGAGACATCTTGTTTTTTTTATACGAAGGGTATTTACGTAATTATGATGACAATGAGGATATTTATGTAATTATGATTCATGGTGATACTAAGGGTATTTTTGTAATTATGGATCATTACATACATAGAGTGGTATGTCAATTTGGTTGAAATTGACGATTGGTGACGAGATGAATTACACCGTATTGCGGGTGTGATAGGCGTAGTGTGTTCATGTGGAGAACTTGGAGGCGTTAGTGTGCGTAGATTCCACATGTGACGGTTGGTAGCTCCTCTGGGCCGTGTGTAATGGCGAAAAACACACACTAGCGATCTCGACAAATACTATTCTTAATCGGGATCTATTGGGGGCCCATGCAGTACTATGCCTGGATGTACACGACGTGTTTGGTTGTGTACTATTCACACGACGTGTTTTGTGTGTCATTCACACGACGTATTTGTTGTGTGCTATTTACACGACGTATTTGGTACGTGTAATAGCTGGTTGAGGCGACTTTGATGTGCGGACATGTCTCTGGATCATTCTCTCGATGTTTGTGTTTAGCTCCATGGAGTAGGAATGAGTCGAGTACATGGCATATTTAATCTGCATCAACTTTGTGTGAATAATTATAATTTGATTTATGATATTTTGCATCTGTGACATTTATACTTGATTGAGATATGATATATGTTGTGCTAACATGATTTTGTTGCTTTAAGCTGCTATATCTGTATGTTTTGTCGTTTTCTTCTTGCTATCTTTGGTAATGATGTAGATTGTCTCACCTCTTTGCATATATTTTACGTATTATTATTTATGTTCCGTAAAGTCGTTGAGGAAGTGGAAGGGAGCAACTGTTGGATTGTCAATACAACGAGGAGCAACAACCGAGTGACCAGTTCGAGGACGGTGAACCTCGAGATCATCCATATCATATGGATTGATTGCAGCGTGGTATGATGTTACCAGAGTATTTCTGTCTTCCGATAAACTTCCCGAGGAGGATTCTTCGGAGGATCGAAACTTCTAGTGTTATGCTTGGGCTAGTTTATGGTTTGCTTTAAACCAGACAGTTCTTGTTTTTAATTAACTAGTTTATAATATGTAAATTATTTGTACCTATTAAACACAAAATCATATGTATAATTATGGTGTGTATGTAATAGTTTGTTTTATTTTATGTTCTGTTTATTTTATAATATAATGTTAAAAAAAAAAATATTTTTATAACTTATATTATTATATATTACATAATAATTTATAACTTGGGTAGAGGTTATTATTATTGTTCGAAAATGTGACATCCCTATTAGGGTGTGACATTTAAGTTGGTATCAGAGCCCAAGTTAGAGTCTTTTGGGGTTGTGGTTGGGTCTGTTTTTGCTTGTGTTGTGTGATTCTCTGTGATTGGTGTCCGAAAGGATACATCTGACTTTGTTTTGTCTTGTTTGATTGAAGAAAAAGATGTCGGCGAAGAGGAACACGTGCAAACATGAGCCGTAATGTTGACCCAATGATTGCAAATGTTCTGAGGCTATGCAACGTATGGCGAGAGTGATTACGCAACAAAATGAACGAGCGACTCAACGGCAAGATGCGGCTAGCGATGCTCTAAACTTGCCTGAGTTTAGACGCAATAACCCGCCGCATTCGATTCGAGGTGAATTTAATCCGGAGAAAGCGAGTCTTTGGATCCAAGATCTCGAAAAGATATTTGAAGGAATGGGGTGCGCTAATGATCGAAAGGTGACGAATGCTACATTTATCTTTGAGAGGGGATCTTGAGAACGGGTGGAGAGGAACCCGACGCTTACTACAAGTGAGGGAACCGAAATTACACAGGAGGTATTCTGTGAGGTATTTACGGAAAAGTACTTTCTGCCGGTGCTCAACATGCTAAGGAGATGGAATTTCTTGGTTTACGTCGGGGCAACATGATTTGTCAATGAATATGCTTCTAAATTTGAGAGCTTGTCTCGGTTCTCGAGACTATGCTCAAACTCGACGAGATGATACGTGGAAATGTCGTAAGTTTGAGGAAGGGCCGAGGGTAGAGTTGAAGCGAGGAGTGCTACCCTTAAGGATGAACCGGTTTCATGCTTTGGTGGACACATGTGTACGACTCGAGGAGTTGGAGCCGTCACGTGATCCAAGGAATCGTAACTTTGGACCAACGAGGTTCCAAAGAGGAGGCAACAACAACAACAATAACAACCGGTTTCAGCGCAAGCCGTATTTGAGACCACCAGGAAGTCAACCTCAACGTCCATCTATCGGGGGAAGTTCTAGTGGCAACAAAGCTGGTACAAACGTGGCGTTTACGCCAAGATGTTTTAAATGTGGAAAGAGTGGCCACATATCTAGAGACTGTTCAATCAAAGGGCCAATCTGTTTCAAGTGTGGAAAGCCGGACATGTTTCTAGGGAATGTAACCGAACGAGAAAGGAAGCCGGTGGTGAGCAATGTTCGTGCTACTCACCGCGATCCGGAGGCGAGTGTACACGATGAGCGAGGCCGAGGCTTCTCGGTCTGAAGATCTTATTCGGGGGAAGGTGTCGTAGCAGGTAATCTTTTGATTGTACTATATGATTCAGGTGCGACGCATTCATTTATTGTGTATGATTTGTGTGGATCGGTTGAAATTGCCTGTGTCTTCTTTGAGTTTTCAATTGATTGTTTTTACACCAACTGCCAAGCCTGTTGCTACATCTAAAGTATGTTTGAACTGTTCTATTACCATAAATGATCGAGTCTTTTCGGTCAATTTAATTTGCTTACCTCTTGTTGAAATAGATATAATATTAGGAATGGATTGGTTATCTTCTAACCATATCCTATTAGATTGTGCCAATAAAACCTTAGTTCTTCCTAAGGATGAGGATTCGGATTTTTAACTCGCCAAAAGTCAAATCTTTGTTGAGGGACGGAGCTCAAGGATACATCTTTGCTTTGTCTTCTTTGGAGGTCAAGAGTGAAAAAGATGTGAATGCTATTCCAATCGTGAATGAGTTTTCGAAGTTTTCCCGATGATGTACACGGCTTACCACCGCAAAGAGAAATCGAGTTTGCTATTGATTTGGTACCAGGAGCAGGTCCTATTTCAATTGCACCATATAGGATGTCACCATCAGAATTGGTGGAATTGAAGAAGCAATTGGAGGAATTGTTGGAAAAGCAGTTTGTGCGACCGAGTGTTTCACCGTGGGGAGCGCCAGTACTACTAGTCAAGAAGAAGGATGGAACTTCTCGTCTTTGCGTAGACTATCGTCGGTGAACAAGGTCACGATAAATAACAAATACCCACTTCCAAGGATCGATGATTTGATGGACCGGTGAAAGGAGCACTATTTTCTCTAAAATAGATCTGCGATCAGGTTATCATCGGATTCGTGTCAAGGTAGAGGATATACCTAAGACCACTTTTCGAACTCGTTACGGGCATTATGAGTATCAAGTGATGCCGTTTGGAGTGACGAATGCTCCTGCAATATTCATGGACTATATGAATAGGATTTTTCGTCCATACCTAGACAGCGTTTGTCGTTGTTTTTATCGATGACATTCGATCTATTCCCAAAATAAGGAAGAGCATCTTGAACATCTTAGTATAGTTCTCCAAATTTTGAAGGACAAGAAGCTGTATGCAAAATTGGCAAAGTGTGAATTTTGGTTAGAAGAAGTTCAATTTTTGGGTCACGTAATTTCCAAGGAAGGTATTGCAGTGGACCCATCGAAAATAGAAACTATTTTGCAATGGGAGAGGCCGAAGACGGTAACCGAGATTCGGAGTTTTGTTGGATTGGCCGGATATTATCGGAGGTTCATTGAAGGTTTTTCTAAGATAGTTGGACCTCTTACGCAACTCACAAGGAAGAGTCAAGTTTTTGATTGGACGAAAGAATGTGAGGCAAGTTTTCAAGAGTTAAAGAAGAGATTGACGATTTGCACCGATCGATTTTGCCGATCCTAACGAGGCTTTTGAGGTGTATTGTGACGCTTCTTACCAAGGGTTAGGATGCGTGTTGATGCAGAACAGAAATGTGGTAGCTTATGCTTCCAGACAGCTGAAGGTTCATGAGAGGAACTATCCAACGCACGATTTGGAACTCGCTGCAGTGGTTTTTGCGTTGAAAGTGTGGAGACATTTTATGTATGGAGCTGTGTTCAATGTCTTCAGTGATCACAAGAGTTTAAAATACTGTTCAATCAAAAGGAATTGAACATGAGGCGGAGCGATGGTTGGAGTTCTTGAAGGACTATGATTTCCAACTTCAATACCATCCGGAAAGGCGAATGTGGTGGCGGATGCCTTAAGTAGAAAGGTGATCGGTGTTTCTACCATGATGATAAAGGAGGAAGAATTGATCAATCGGTTTAGAGATTTACGGTTGTCGGTGGAATTGGCACCGGGAAGGATTCGTCTAAGTAAAGTTATTATTTTGAATGACTTGATGGAAGAAATCAAAGAAAAACAGGATAAGGATCCATATTTGTTGAATGAGAAAGAATTTTTGAAGCAAGGTCATAAGGCAACGGTTGAGGAAGGATCTGATGGAATCTTAAGATTTAAAGGAAGGATTTGTATACCTAATGATCCCGAGCTGAAGCAAGCGATTTTGGACGAAGCTCATGCTAGTAGATTGAGTATGCATCCGGGGATGACAAAGATGTATCAAGATTTAAAGCGGATGTTTTGGTGGCCAAGGATGAAGAGAGATGTTACGGAACGTGTGGCGTCTTGTCTGGTTTGTCAAAAAGCAAAAGTGGAACATCAAAGACCAGTTGGTATGTTACAACCTTTAACTATTCCTGAGTGGAAATGGGATAGTATCTCGATGGATTTTGTTCTGGGATTGCCAAGAACGAAGAAGGGTCATGATTCTATATGGGTTATAATTGATAGGCTTACGAAGTCGGCGCACTTCTTGCCGATCAATATTAAGTATTCGTTGGAGCGATTAACCCGGGTGTACATTAGTGAAATTGTTAGACTTCACGGTGTACCCTCAAGTATAGTTTCGATAGAGACCCGAGGTTTACGTCAAGGTTTTGGCGAAGCTTACAAGAAGCCATGGGGACTAAGTTACGTCGAGTTCTGCTTATCATCCGGGATCGATGGTCAAACGGAGAGGACTATTCAATCACTTTGAAGATCTATTGCGTGCTTGTGTGTTGGAACAACAAGGATGTTGGGATGAATTTACTGTCTTTGATAGAATTCACCTACAATAATAGTTTTCACTCAAGTATAGGGATGGCACCCTATGAAGCACTTTATGGGCGACGATGCCGAACACCTTTGTGTTGGTATCAAGATGGGGAAAGTATGATCATTGGACTGATCTTGTGCAACAAACTACGGAGAAGGTGAAGATGATTCGGGAGAAAATGCGGACGACTCGGAGCGGTGAAAAGTTATGCTTTGATAAACGGAGAAGACCTCTTGAATTTGAAGAAGGTGAGCATGTGTTTTTGCGTGTAACACCTACGACCGGTGTCGGAAGGGTTATCAAATTCAGAAAACTCACTCCTAAATTTATTGGACCTTATCAAATCATTCGTCGGATAGGTCGTAGCCTACTGGATAGCTTTACCACCTTTTCTATCCAATCTTCATAATGTATTCCATGTGTCTCGTTGAGAAAATATATTCGATCCAATACATGTCATTCAACCCGATGAAGTACAACCGAAAGATAATTTGACGTATGAGACACTTCTGTTAAGATTGAGGACGGAGAGTGAAGCGACTTCGAGGAAGATGATTGTTTTGGTAAAGGTTATATGGAATGAGATAACGGGAGATCTTTTGGGAGCTAGAAGACAAAATGAGGGAGCAGTACCCACATCTTTTCTAAGGTACGATAAATTTCGGGACGAAATTTACGTTAGTGGGGAGAGTTGTAACACCCCAATTTTTGATTAATTACGATTTTGCCCTTATTGTCTTGTTTTCGATTTACGTGTGTTATAAAATTAATTTGACTATTTCGTAATGCTTGTATTTGAGTGTTTCGTGTGATTTGCTCAGAGTCGAAAAATAATAATTTTCGGTAGGGAAAATCTTGTTTGATTATTTGGAGTGGCGATCTTACTAAACCCAATCAGAATAATACATATATCAATCTTTTAATTTTTAGAATTTTTCTGTATAATAAAAATATTTATCGTGCAGAAAAATCTGTGGGACCCACGTTTGGCTTGTGGGACCCACATTTGCTTTAATGGGACCCACGTTTGGGTTTGTGGGCCCCACTTTTAGGAAAAATTTACCAACATAAAAGGCTTGTAAAATTCTAAACCAAAAGGTTAAAAATCTACAAAAATGATTAGACTTAGTAGATTAGTTAGTTTAAAACCTAACTTAATTGAATAATTAGTCTAAAACTTAATTAAGTTAATCTAAAGGGGTTTGAGTGATATTTAAATGGACTAAAACCTAATTAATTTTTACCATATTATAGTCTAGTATAATTAAGAAGGAGATTAGTGTTTCTAAATAAATAGATGATTAACTAAATAATAAAGGAACCTAGCTAATTTTTAATTAAACATAACTAGGAGGATTTAAGCATAAATAAGTTATTAAAAATCAATCAAAATTGATTGATTCTCCTATAGCATTTTCGGCCTTATGCATGAATTATGCACTCAAAATTCAACAAGGAAGCAACCAAGAAGTTGCTAAAAGCTTAGTCATTCAATCCAAGTCATCAAAGGCTAATAATTAAGCCAAAATTGTCAAAAAGGTGGTTAGCTTTTGTTTGATGCTCTACGACCATGCATTTTTGGGGGAGGGAATTATTCACTTTATCATCTTCATTTCAATCATTCTATCTTTCTTATCTCTCACTCTTTTCTCTCCTACCCAAAGAACACCAAAGAAAATTCCTAAGTTCCCATTTTCTCTACCATTCGGTCAAGCCTCTTCAATACACTTCCATCCATCAAAAATTGCATCCAACTTCATTTTCTAAATCTAAACCATATTCTAAGAACATCTCTAGTTGTGAGTTTTTGCTAAATCATCCATTTGGAGCTTGGAAAATCACTTTGAAGTTTCTTTCCTATAAGGTGAAAATTCTTGTTTCTTGTTTCTAATTTTATTTTTGATGTTCTAAGCCATGATTGATCCATGGTTTATCTTTTTCATCCATAGTTTATGACTTTATAATTTGTTTAAGCTTGTTAGGATTTTTCTTGAAGCTACACAAAAATTTCTAAGGAGGAGTCCAAGGAGATCTTGTCTTCCTTATAGGTAAGAGGAGATTTAATCTCATCAACCATGTGTGGTGGTGAGAAAATGGATGTAATTGTGGTGAAGAATCCATAAGGATTCATTCACTTGGTTGTTTGTTTTGTGATTAATTTTGTGTGCATGTTTATTGTCTTTTCTAGTTGTGATTAATTTTGTGTGCATGTTTATTGTCTTTTCTATTTGTGATTTATTATGCATGCAAGCATGTTTATAGCTTTGATATTTGGTATGTGTTTTATTATTGCTTTAATATATGGTATGTGTTCATAAATATATGTATATGTTCATAGATCTATGATAATTATTGTTGGATGTGCAAATATGTTGAGATTTGCAAAAGTGTTCCAAAGAACACAAGATGAAGAGCTTATGGTTTTGACTATGAAAAGAGAACCAATATGTTCTCAACCATTTTCTAAAAGAATAACCTAATTGATTTAATTAAGTTAAAGGATTTTTCAATGATTTAATGGATGAAAAATAATTTTAAATATGGTTTGTATAAAAGTGGTGATTTTCGGCCAAAATACACTTTTAATGTTTAATTGATCCAAAAATTATTTTCTAAGTGTAAACTAGTTAGTTAACCTAAAAGAATTCATTTACAATGGATTTTCAAGAAATAAATAAGTAAACAAATTTTTATTAGAAGTCTAGTATAGAAAAGAAATAAATTTTAGATACTTGAAAAATACTTACCTTTGAGTTTTAAAATATGTTAGCAATTTTCAAAGTGTATTTTATGGTTATAATAAAATAAATGAATTTTTAAAAAGAAAACGTAGAAAATATCATTTAGTGGATTTTCTAAACGAAATCTTTGTCAAAATTGATTAAAAATGAGCAAGTATTGAAGAATGTTTCAAAATGTCATTTAGAAAGCAAGGAAATATTTTACGTAGTTAAAGAATAAAATTAACTATAGAAGAATTTATTAAAATCAAATTTTTGGGAAAAACGTCGAAATTATTACTTAGAGTAATTTTTGTAAGAAAAATAGAATATAATATTCAAATAATGTTTTTAGTTTGGAAAGTTTAAAAAATTTAATTTGGAATGTCAAGAAATATTTTATACGGTGAAAAATAGTAGAAATAGCTTACGCGTATTTAAAATGGTGATTTTTAAACTACGCGATTGAGAAAATGATTTAAAAATGTTATGCGATTGAGAAAACGTTGAAAAATATTTACGTGATTGAAAAACGTCTGTAAAATGTGACGTAATTGTGAAAATGGGATAAAATATTTACGCGACTTATGGAAACAGTAAATTTTCTTGTCGGGTCAAAGTGGTGGACCGGACACGTTAGGAAATAGTATTGTCAAGTGGAGACATCTTTTTTTTTATACGAAGGGTATTTACGTAATTATGATGACAATGAGGATATTTATGTAATTATGATTCATGGTGATACTAAGGGTATTTTTGTAATTATGGATCATTACATACATAGAGTGGTATGTCAATTTGGTTGAAATTGACGATTGGTAACGAGATGAATTACACCGTATTGCGGGTGTGATAGGCGTAGTGTGTTCATGTGGAGAACTTGGAGGCGTTAGTGTGCGATAGATTCCACGTGTGACGGATGGTAGCTCCTGGGCGTGTAGTAGCGAAAAACACACACTAGCGATCTCGACAAATACTATTCTTAATCGGGATCTATTGGGGTATGCAGTACTATGCTGGATGTACACGACGTGTTTGGTATCGTGTACTATTCACACGACGTATTTGGTATGTGTGTCATTCACACGACGTATTTGATTTGTGTGCTATTTACACGACGTATTTGTACTGTGTAATAGGCTGGTTGAGGCAACTGATGTGCGGACATGTCTACCGGATCATTCTCTCTGATGTTTGTGTTTAGCTCCATGGAGTAGGAATGAGTCTGAGTACATGGCATATTTAATCTGCATCACTGTGTGAATAATTATAATTTGATTTATGATATTTTGCATCTGTGACATTTATACTTGATTGAGATATGATATATGTTGTGCTAACATGATTTTGTTGTTTTAAGCTGCTATATATCGTATGTTTTGTCGTTTTTCTTCTTTATCTTTGGTAATGATGTAGATTGTCTCACCTCTTTGCATATATTTTACGTATTATTATTTATGTTAAAGTAAAGTCGTTGAGGAAGTGGAAGGGAGCAAGCTTGTTGGATTGTCAATACAACGAGGAGCGACAACCGAGTGACCGGTTCGAGGACGGTGAACCTCGAGATCATCCATATCATATGGATTGATTGCGGCGTGGTATGATGTTACCGAGTATTTACGTCTTCCGATAAACTTCCCGAGGAGGATTCTTCGGAGGATCGAACTTCTAGTGTTATGCTTGGGCTAGTTTATGGTTTGCTTTAAACCAGACGGTTCTTTTTGTTTTAATTAACTAGTTTATAATATGTAAATTATTTGTACCTATTAAACACAAAATCATATGTATAATTATGGTGTGTATGTAATAGTTTGTTTTATTTTATGTTACATTTATTTTATAATATAATGTTAAAAAAAAAATATTTTTACAGCTTATATTATTATATATTACGTAATAATTTATAACTTGGGTAGAGGTTATTATTATTGTTCGAAAATGTGACATCCCTATTAGGGTGTGAAATTTAAGTTAGTATCAGAGCCCAAGTTAGAGTCTTTTGGGGTTGTGGTTGGGTCTGTTTTTGCTTGTGTTGTGTGATTCTCTGTGATTGGTGTCCGAAAGGATACATCTGACTTTGTTTTGTCTTGTTTGATTGAAGAAAAAGATGTCTGGCGAAAGAGGAACACGTGCAAACATGAACCGTAATGTTGACCCAATGATTGCAGCTGCTGAGGCTATGCAGCGTATGGCAGAGGTGATTACGCAACAAAATGAACGAGCAGCTCAACAGCAAGATGTGACTGCTGATGCTCTAAACTTGTCTGAGTTTAGACGCAATAACCCGCCGCATGATTCGAGAGGTGAATTTAATCCGAGAGAAAGCGAGTCTTTGGATCCAAGATCTCGAAAAGATATTTGAAGGAATGGGGTGCGCTAATGATCGAAAGGTGACGAATGCTACATTTATCTTTGAGAGGGGATGCTTGAGAACGGTGGAGAGGAACCCGACGCTTACTACAAGTGAGGGAACCGAAATTACAGGAGGTATTCTGTGAGGTATTTACGGAAAAGTACTTTCTGCCGGTGCTCAACATGCTAAGGAGATGGAATTTCTTGGTTTACGTCGGGGCAACATGTTGTCAATGAATATGCTTCTAAATTTGAGAGCTTGTCTCGGTTCTCGGACTATGCTCAAACTCGACGAGAATGATACGTGGAAATGTCGTAAGTTTGAGGAAGAGTGAGGTAGAGTTGAAGCGAGGAGTGCTACCCTTAAGGATGAACCGGTTTCATGCTTTGGTGGACACATGTGTACGACTCGAGGAGTTGGAGCCGTCACGTGATCCAAGGAATCGTAACTTTGGACCAACGAGGTTCCAAAGAGGAGGCAACAACAACAACAATAACAACCGGTTTCAGCGCAAGCCGTATTCGAGACCACCGGGAATCAACCTCAACGTCCATCTATCGGCGGAAGTTCTAGTGGCAACAAAGTTGGTACAAACGTGGCGTTTACGCCAAGATGTTTTAAATGTGGAAAGAGTGGCCACATATCTAAAGACTGTTCAATCAAAGGGCCAATCTGTTTCAAGTGTGGAAAGCCGGACATGTTTCTAGGGAATGTAACCGAGACGAAGGAAGCCGGTGGTGAGCAATGTTCGTGCTACTCGGCCGCGATCCGAGGCGAGTGTACACGATGAGCGAGGCCGAGGCTTCTCGGTCGAAGATCTTATTCGGGGGAAGGTGTCGTAGGGGTAATCTTTTGACCGTACTATATGATTCAGGTGCGACGCATTCATTTATTGTGTATGGACCGTGTGGATCGGTTGAAATTGCACTGTGTCTTCTTTGAGTTTTCAATTGATTGTTTTTACACCAACTGCCAAGCTTTGTTGCTACATCTAAAGTATGTTTGAACTGTTCTATTACCATAAATGATCGAGTCTTTTCGGTCAATTTAATTTGCTTACCTCTTGTTGAAATAGATATAATATTAGGAATGGATTGGTTATCTTCTAACCATATCCTATTAGATTGTGCCAATAAAACCTTAGTTCTTCCTAAGGATGAGGATTCTGGATTTTTAACTGCCGTCAAGTCAAATCTTTGTTGAGGGACGGAGCTCAAGGATACATCTTTCTTGTCTTCTTTGGAGGTCAAGAGTGAAAAAGATGTGAATGCTATTCCAATCGTGAATGAGTTTTCGAAGTTTTCACGATGATGTACACGGCTTACCACCGCAAAGAGAAATCGAGTTTGCTATTGATTTGGTACCGGGAGCGGGTCCTATTTCAATTGCACCATATAGGATGTCACCATCAGAATTGGTGGAATTGAAGAAGCAATTGGAGGAATTGTTGGAAAAGCAGTTTGTGCGGCGACCGAGTGTTTCACCGTGGGGAGCGCCAGTACTACTAGTCAAGAAGAAGGATGGAACTTCTCGTCTTTGCGTAGACTATCGTCAGCTGAACAAGGTCACGATAAATAACAAATACCCACTTCCAAGGATCGATGATTTGATGGACCGGTGAAAGGAGCAGACTATTTTCTCTAAAATAGATCTGCGATCGGGTTATCATCGGTTCGTGTCAAGGTAGAGGATATACCTAAGACCGCTTTTCGAACTCGTTACGGGCATTATGAGTATCGGGTGATGCCGTTTGGAGTGACGAATGCTCTGCAATATTCATGGACTATATGAATAGGATTTTTCGTCCATACCTAGACAGTTTGTCGTTGTTTTTATCGATGACATTCGATCTATTCCCAAAATAAGGAAGAGCATCTTTGAACATCTTAGTATAGTTCTCCAAATTTTGAAGGACAAGAAGCTGTATGCAAAATTGGCAAAGTGTGAATTTTGGTTAGAAGAAGTTCAATTTTTGGGTCACGTAATTTCCAAGGAAGGTATTGCAGTGGACCCATCGAAAATAGAAACTATTTTGCAATGGGAGAGGCCGAAGACGGTAACCGAGATTCGGAGTTTTGTTGGATTGGCCGGATATTATCGGAGGTTCATTGAAGGTTTTTCTAAGATAGTTGGACCTCTTACGCAACTCACAAGGAAGAGTCAAGTTTTTGATTGGACGAAAGAATGTGAGGCAAGTTTTCAAGAGTTAAAGAAGAGATTGACGACTGCACCAATCGATTTTACCGGATCCTAACGAGGCTTTTGAGGTGTATTGTGACGCTTCTTACCAAGGGTTAGGATGCGTGTTGATGCAGAACAGAAATGTGGTAGCTTATGCTTCCGGACAACCGAAGGTTCATGAGAGGAACTATCCAACGCACGATTTGGAACTCGTTGCGGTGGTTTTTGCGTTGAAAGTGTGGAGACATTTTACGTATGGAGCTGTGTTCAATGTCTTCAGTGATCACAAGAGTTTAAAATACTGTTCAATCAAAAGGAATTGAACATGAGGCAGAGGCGATGGTTGGAGTTCTTGAAGGACTATGATTTCCAACTTCAATACCATCCGGGAAAGGCGAATGTGGTGGCGGATGCCTTAAGTAGAAAGGTGATCGGTGTTTCTACCATGATGATAAAGGAGGAAGAATTGATCAATCGGTTTAGAGATTTACGGTTGTCGGTGGAATTGGCACCGGGAAGGATTCGTCTAAGTAAAGTTATTATTTTGAATGACTTGATGGAAGAAATCAAAGAAAAACAGGATAAGGATCCATATTTGTTGAATGAGAAAGAATTTTTGAAGCAAGGTCATAAGGCAACGGTTGAGGAAGGATCGATGGAATCTTAAGATTTAAAGGAAGGATTTGTATACCTAATGATCCCGAGTGAAGCAAGCGATTTTGGACGAAGCTCATGCTAGTAGATTGAGTATGCATCCTAGGGATGACAAAGATGTATCAAGATTTAAAGCGGATGTTTTGGTGGCCAAGGATGAAGAGAGATGTTACGGAACGTGTGGCGTCTTATGTCTGGTTTGTCAAAAAGCAAAAGTGGAACATCAAAGACCACCAGGGTATGTTACAACCTTTAACTATTCACGAGTGGAAATGGGATAGTATCTCGATGGATTTTGTTACCGGATTGCCAAGAACGAAGAAGGGTCATGATTCTATATGGGTTATAATTGATAGGCTTACGAAGTCAGCGCACTTCTTGCCGATCAATATTAAGTATTCGTTGGAGCGATTAACCCAGGTGTACATTAGTGAAATTGTTAGACTTCACGGTGTACCCTCAAGTATAGTTTCTGATAGAGACCCGAGGTTTACGTCAAGGTTTTGGCGAAGCTTACAAGAAGCCATGGGGACTAAGTTACGTCTAGAGTTCGCTTATCATCCGCATGCGGTGATGGTCAAACGGAGAGGACTATTCAATCACTTTGGAAGATCTATTGCGTGCTTGTGTGTTGGAACAACAAGGATGTTGGGATGAATTTACGTCTTTGATAGAATTCACCTACAATAATAGTTTTCACTCAAGTATAGGGATGGCACCCTATGAAGCACTTTATGGGCGACGATGCTGAACACCTTTGTGTTGGTATCAAGATAGGGAAAGTATGATCATTGGACGATCTTGTGCAACAAACTACGGAGAAGGTGAAGATGATTCGGGAGAAAATGCGGACGACTCGGAAGCGGACGAGAAAAGTTATCTTTGATAAACGGAGAAGACCTCTTGAATTTGAAGAAGGTGAGCATGTGTTTTGCGTGTAACACCTACGGCTGGTGTCGGAAGGGTTATCAAATTCGAGAAAACTCACTCCTAAATTTATTGGACCTTATCAAATCATTCGTCGGATAGGTCGTGTAGCCTAACAGAAATAGCTTTACCACCTTTTCTATCCAATCTTCATAATGTATTCCATGTGTCTCAGTTGAGAAAATATATTCCTGATCCAATACATGTCATTCAACCTGATGAAGTACAACTGAAAGATAATTTGACGTATGAGACACTTCCTGTTAAGATTGAGGACGGGAGAGTGAAGCGAACTTCGAGGAAGATGATTGTTTTGGTAAAGGTTATATGGAATGAGATAACGGGAGATCTTCTTGGGAGCTAGAAGACAAAATGAGGGAGCAAGACCCACATCTTTTCTAAGGTACGATAAATTTCGGGGCCGAAATTTACGTTAGTGGGGAGAGTTGTAACACCCCAATTTTTGATTAATTACGATTTTGCCCTTATTGTCTTGTTTTCGATTTACGTGTGTTATAAAATTAATTTGACTATTTAAAATGCGTATTTGAGTGTTTCGTGTGATTTGCTTCAAAGTCGAAAATAATAATTTTCGGTAGGGGAAAATCTTGTTTGATTATTTGGAGTGAGCGTCTTACTAAACCCAATCCGAATAATACATATATCAATCTTTTAATTTTTAGAATTTTTCTGTATAATAAAAATATTTATCGTGCAGAAAAATCTGTGGGACCCACGTTTGGCTTGTGGGACCCACATTTGCTTTGTGGGACCCACGTTTGGGTTTGTGGGCCCCACTTTTAGGAAAAATTTACCAACATAAAAGGCTTGTAAAATTCTAAACCAAAAGGTTAAAAATCTACAAAAATGATTAGACTTAGTAGATTAGTTAGTTTAAAACCTAACTTAATTGAATAATTAGTCTAAAACTTAATTAAGTTAATCTAAAGGGGTTTGAGTGATATTTAAATGGACTAAAACCTAATTAATTTTTACCATATTATAGTCTAGTATAATTAAGAAGGAGATTAGTGTTTCTAAATAAATAGATGATTAACTAAATAATAAAGGAACCTAGCTAATTTTTAATTAAACATAACTAGGAGGATTTAAGCATAAATAAGTTATTAAAAATCAATCAAAATTGATTGATTCTCCTATAGCATTTTCGGCCTTATGCATGAATTATGCACTCAAAATTCAACAAGGAAGCAACCAAGAAGTTGCTAAAAGCTTAGTCATTCAATCCAAGTCATCAAAGGCTAATAATTAAGCCAAAATTGTCAAAAAGGTGGTTAGCTTTTGTTTGATGCTCTACGACCATGCATTTTTGGGGGAGGGAATTATTCACTTTATCATCTTCATTTCAATCATTCTATCTTTCTTATCTCTCACTCTTTTCTCTCCTACCCAAAGAACACCAAAGAAAATTCCTAAGTTCCCATTTTCTCTACCATTCGGTCAAGCCTCTTCAATACACTTCCATCCATAAAAAATTGCATCCAACTTCATTTTCTAAATCTAAACCATATTCTAAGAACATCTCTAGTTGTGAGTTTTTGCTAAATCATCCATTTGGAGCTTGGAAAATCACTTTGAAGTTTCTTTCCTATAAGGTGAAAATTCTTGTTTCTTGTTTCTAATTTTATTTTTGATGTTCTAAGCCATGATTGATCCATGGTTTATCTTTTTCATCCATAGTTTATGACTTTATAATTTGTTTAAGCTTGTTAGGATTTTTCTTGAAGCTACACAAAAATTTCTAAGGAGGAGTCCAAGGAGATCTTGTCTTCCTTATAGGTAAGAGGAGATTTAATCTCATCAACCATGTGTGGTGGTGAGAAAATGGATGTAATTGTGGTGAAGAATCCATAAGGATTCATTCACTTGGTTGTTTGTTTTGTGATTAATTTTGTGTGCATGTTTATTGTCTTTTCTAGTTGTGATTAATTTTGTGTGCATGTTTATTGTCTTTTCTATTTGTGATTTATTATGCATGCAAGCATGTTTATAGCTTTGATATTTGGTATGTGTTTTATTATTGCTTTAATATATGGTATGTGTTCATAAATATATGTATATGTTCATAGATCTATGATAATTATTGTTGGATGTGCAAATATGCGTGTTTGAGATTTGCAAAAGTGTTCCAAAGAACACAAGATGAAGAGCTTATGGTTTTGACTATGAAAAGAGAACCAATATGTTCTCAACCATTTTCTAAAAGAATAACCTAATTGATTTAATTAAGTTAAAGGATTTTTCAATGATTTAATGGATGAAAAATAATTTTAAATATGGTTTGTATAAAAGTGGTGATTTTCGGCCAAAATACACTTTTAATGTTTAATTGATCCAAAAATTATTTTCTAAGTGTAAACTAGTTAGTTAACCTAAAAAGAATTCATTTACAATGGATTTTCAAGAAATAAATAAGTAAACAAATTTTTATTAGAAGTCTAGTATAGAAAAGAAATAAATTTTAGATACTTGAAAAATACTTACCTTTGAGTTTTAAAATATGTTAGCAATTTTCAAAGTGTATTTTATGGTTATAATAAAATAAATGAATTTTTAAAAAAAAACGTAGAAAATATCATTTAGTGGATTTTCTAAGCGAAATCTTTGTCAAAATTGATTAAAAATGAGCAAGTATTGAAGAATGTTTCAAAATGTCATTTAGAAAGCAAGGAAATATTTTACGTAGTTAAAGAATAAAATTAACTATAGAAGAATTTATTAAAATCAAATTTTTGGGAAAAACGTCGAAATTATTACTTAGAGTAATTTTTGTAAGAAAAATAGAATATAATATTCAAATAATGTTTTTAGTTTGGAAAGTTTAAAAAATTTAATTTGGAATGTCAAGAAATATTTTATACGAATGATGAAAAATAGTAGAAATAGCTTACGCGTATTTAAAATGGTGATTTTTAAACTACGCGATTGAGAAAATGATTTAAAAATGTTATGCGATTGAGAAAACGTTGAAAAATATTTACGTGATTGAAAAACGTCTGTAAAATGTGACGTAATTGTGAAAATGGGATAAAATATTTACGCGACTTATGGAAACAGTAAATTTTTACTGTCGGGTCAAAGTGGTGGACCCGGACACATTAGGAAATAGTATTGTCAAGTGGAGACATACTGTTTTTTTTGATACGAAGGGTATTTCTGTAATTATGATGACAATGAGGATATTTATGTAATTATGATTCATGGTGATACTAAGGGTATTTTTGTAATTATGGATCATTACATACATAGAGTGGTATGTCAATTTGGTTGAAATTGACGATTGACTGACGAGATGAATTACACCGTATTGCGGGTGTGATAGGCGTAGTGTGTTCATGTGGAGAACTTGGAGGCGTTAGTGTGCGATAGATTCCACATGTGGACAGATTGGTAGCTCTCTGCGGGCCGTGGTAATCGAAAAACACACACTAGCGATCTCGACAAATACTATTCTTAATCGGGATCTATTGGGACCGTATGCAGTACTATGCCTGGATGTACACGACGTGTTTGGTATCGCGTACTATTCACACGACGTATTTGGTATGTGTCATTCACACGACGTATTTGATCAGTGTGCTATTTACACGACGTATTTGACCGTGTAATAGCTGGTTGAGGCACACGATGTGCGGACATGTCTACTTAGGATCATTCTCTCGATGTTTGTGTTTAGCTCCATGGAGTAGGAATGAGTCTGAGTACATGGCATATTTAATCTGCATCACTTTGTGTGAATAATTATAATTTGATTTATGATATTTTGCATCTGTGACATTTATACTTGATTGAGATATGATATATGTTGTGCTAACATGATTTTGTTGCTTTAACTGCTATATCTCGTATGTTTTGTCGTTTCTTCTTGCTATCTTTGGTAATGATGTAGATTGTCTCACCTCTTTGCATATATTTTACGTATTATTATTTATGTTCGTAAAGTCGTTGAGGAAGTGGAAGGGGAGCAATGTTGGATTGTCAATACAACGAGGAGCGAATCGAGTGACCGATTCGAGGACGGTGAACCTCGAGATCATCCATATCATATGGATTGATTGCGGCGTGGTATGATGTTACCGAGTATTTACGTCTTCCGATAAACTTCCCGAGGAGGATTCTTCGGAGGATCGAACTTCTAGTGTTATGCTTGGGCTAGTTTATGGTTTGCTTTAAACCGCATGACAGGTTCTTGTTTTAATTAACTAGTTTATAATATGTAAATTATTTGTACCTATTAAACACAAAATCATATGTATAATTATGGTGTGTATGTAATAGTTTGTTTTATTTTATGTTACATTTTATTTTATAATATAATGTTAAAAAAAAATATTTTTACAAATTTATATTATTATATATTACGTAATAATTTATAACTTGGGTAGAGGTTATTATTATTGTTCGAAAATGTGACATCCCTATTAGGGTGTGACACCAAGGCTCACGACCATTGACAAAAAAGAGAACCAAAATGTTCTCATTATTTTCCTGAAGTGTAATTTAATTAATCTAGAAAAATTAACAAGAGATGGAATTGTTTAGATCAAGGAAAATGAATTTAGAAATCAAATGACATAAGTATATATTTCGGCCAACATGCCAAACCAAATATTCATGATTTCTAAAATCAAATCCAAACCATTTCCAAGTATAAAGATGCAATATATGTTAAAAAGAATTTTTCTAAAATGAGTTTTGAAGAAATAAATTGAATTGAATTAAGTTTAATCAACTAAAACTATTGATTTTACTGTTAGAAATGAAATACAGTAACTTTTGAGAATTTCTAACATATGGCTCATACTTTATTTTGAAGCATGTTAGTAATTTTCAAAAGGATTAAATTATATGGTTAAAAATTAATTAAACAAAATTTTTACGAAAAAAATTAGGAAACCATTAATATAATTTTCTAAACAAAATACTGTCAATTTTTAGTAAAAATGGGCAAATAAGATAGAAAAGTTGTCCAAAAGACAGTATACGGTATGAAAAATATTTTACGTAGTTTAAACGTATTATTTATTATTTCTGTTTATTTAAACAGTAATTTTTAAGGGATTTGGACAAGAAAATGATTTAAAAACCTTACGCGATTGAGAAAACGTATTAAAAATCCTACGCGATTTGCAAAAACAGCAAAATATATTTACGCGATTTAAAAACGTTTGTAAAAACAACGAGATTGTGAAAACGCGATAAAATTTCTATGCGATTGACCAAAACAGTATTTTCTATATTTTTCTGTTGTCGGGCTATGAGGTGAACCCGTACAGGCTTTGGAACAGTATTTGTCCGGTGGGACTTACTCTATCTTTTTATCTTTGAGGATATATTTTTAATGAGAATATTTTGGAAATTCCTTTTTTTTTTATCCTATATTGAGTTTATGCTAGTTTTTAGTGGATTGGTTGACGAGGTGAATCACATCGTGTTGTCGATGCGATAAACATAGTGTGGTTCATTGTCTTTATGAACTTGGAGACGTTAGTGTACGAGATCCCATATATGGACAGTCGGTCGCTCCGCTGAGCCGTGGTAACCGATAGCACACTAATGGACTCGACACACACTATATTTAATCGAGATTTCGTAAAGTCTAATAGTACATTGCCTGTAGTGCCACAACGTGAGACCGTGAACTACAGCACGCCTTGGATAGTGGATTCCATGTGACGTGGGGCTATAGACGCAACGTGTGACAGCGCAATAGTTTAGTTGGGCAGCCGTGGTACTAATAGATTTTGCGGGTCATTCTCTCTCTGATATCTGTATGTGTTTAGCTCCATGGAGTAGGATCGTGTCATATTTCATATGGTTATATCTTGGATATTATTTTATTTTATCTGTTTTTTTTTTTTATCGATTATCATTATGATAAATTGTCTATTTCTTATTTTTTTTATCGGTGATATTATTTTATCTGTGATATTATCTTATCTGTGACATTATTTTATCTGTGATATTATGTGTTGTTGTGATACTATTCTGTTAATAATTACTGTTATAGCTTTTCATATTGCATGAACTGTATATCTGTTGTTTGTCGTTTTCTTATTTGTCATGTTTGTGATGATTTTAGATTGTCTTACCTCTTTATTGTATGTGTTTTCTGTATATTTATTTTACGTGGTAAAGAGTTTGAGGAAGAGGAACAGCCTCTTGAGACTTTGTATCCTGAGGAGAAAGAGGAGCAGCAAGCTGAAGATCAGTACGACGACCAAGAACCATCTGATCATCCATATCCATTGGACTGATTTGTTTGGGTATGGCGGTGCTAGGATTTTTGGGGTTTGTGACACTCGAGTTTCACGGTGGATCGTTAGCTTGGCATCTGCGGGGAGATAGAGACTCAGTGACTTACGTGGGACGGCTGACTGTGTCCCTACGGCATACGTTTGATAGAGAGCCAGTGATGACGACTACGATGTTTTTATACCTAGAGTTACCTTTATCTCTTAGGCGTCATTGGGGTGGTGTGTCCACTGAGCCTAGTGAGATGACTCTCGTATCGACTGCGCGGTCTCGTGTCCGTCGAGAGTCGAGGCATCCTGAATATTTATCTTCTGATGAGTTTCCTGAGAGTGATCCATCAGAGGATTAAATGTTTATGATGTGTATTTTGGGCGCGTCTCGCATATGTATATATTGACTCTTTACTGTTTCTGTTTACTGTTTATGTTTAAATATTTGTAGATATAGTTGTAAATTATTTGTATAACTTATAACTTGGACCATATGTATATTATGAGTGATGTTGTTCTGTTTATTTTATGTTTTCGCATTATTTTATTTAATAATATTCTATTTAACAGGAAATATTTTTACAACCCATATTAGTACGTAACAATTGTTTTACAACTTGGGTAGATTTTATTTCTCTTTCTTTTATTTTCTTTATATATGTGACATCCCCACAAGGGTGTTACATTACACACATCATGGTTTTGTAAAATGATGCACTATAAGCTTCTTTTATGAAGGTTTAACACCTGAAACAAAACAATTTGTTGAAACAATGTGCAATGGTGAGTTTCTTGACAAAGAACCTGATGAAGCTTTAGACTATTTAAACTAGTTGGCTAAAAATTCTCAATGTTGGCATAGTATAAACCTTTTTAAAAATTCAATTAGATCTAACCTTGCAAGTGCTAATAAAGGAAAATATCACCTTAGTCAAGAGGAAGATCTAAATGCAAGGTTTGCCAGTTTGGCTAAAAAAAATTGAAGCAATGGAATTAGGAAAAGCAAAAGAAATCAAATCTGTGAAAAATGAAGAAATTTGTGGCATTTGTGATGACTTAGGACACTCAACACATTAATGACCTAAGATTCCTGTTTTTAAAGAAGTTTTACATAAGCAAGTAAATGCAATGAATAATTTTAAAAAATCATTTGCTTCTTCTTTTTCAGATACATACAATCTGAAATGGAGAAATCATCTGAACTTCAGCTGGAGGAATAATAATCAGTCACAATTCGTGCAACCACCACCATTTCAGACACAACAGAACTCTCAAAATTCTCAATGATATGCACCTTATGTCCCACCATATAGGAAAAACCTTAAAGAAACACTGCATGCATTCATAGAAAAGCAAGAGGCCATTAATAAAAAAAATAATCAAACTATGATTGACATAAAAGAAACTCTTGCTAAACTTTCTTCTGCACTCACCATTCACGAGAAAGGAAAATTTCCTTCTCAACCTCAACCAAATCCTAAGGGTCAGTACAGTCTAAATGATAGTAGTTCAGAAAACTAACAAATGGACTAAGTCAAGTCAGTGATAACTCTTAGGAGTGAAAATGTTGTTGAAAAACAAATTCTCAACTCTTGTGAGAAAGAAGATGAACTAATTCCTTAAGAAAATGAAGAAACTGACCAAAAAGAGACCAAACTCTCACTTGCACCCCCATTTCCTTAAGCATTAAACAATTCAAGGAAATTGAACCATAACACTGAAATTTTTGAAATTTTAAAACAAGTGAAAGTCTATATTCCTTTGTTAGATGCTATCAAACAAATTCTTTCTTATGCCAAATATTTGAAGAACTTGTGCACTGTTAAAAGGAAACTAAATTTGAAAAAGAAAATATTTTTAACTGAACAGGTAAGTTCCATTCTTCAGAATAATAATGCATTGAAAT
Organism: Ormosia emarginata; assembly: GCA_029884605.1. Taxonomy (NCBI): domain Eukaryota; kingdom Viridiplantae; phylum Streptophyta; class Magnoliopsida; order Fabales; family Fabaceae; genus Ormosia; species Ormosia emarginata. The sequence goes on along the minus strand of JAQQTP010000081.1, from coordinate 50,818,138 downwards.
ATAAAGACCCTGGTTGTCCTACAGTTTCATACATTATTGGAGAACATAAAATTGAAAAAGCTTTACTTGATCTTGGTGCTAGTGTCAATTTGCTTACATATTCAGTTTATCAGCAACTCAACTTGGGTGAGTTAAGACCAACTTCTATAACTCTTCTACTTGCCGATAGATCAATTAAAATTCCAAGAATAATAGTGGAAGGTGTGTTAGTTCAAGTTGATAAATTCATATATCCTGTGAATTTTATTGTCTTGGATATTGAACCTATGGTTGACAGTTGCAAGCCAATTCCTGTTATTTTAGGCAATCCATTTTTAGCAAGATCTAATGCTTTGATAAATTGCAGAAATGGAGTGGTGAAGCTAACATTTAGAAACATGACACTGGAGCTCAATGTTTTTATTATGTATAAGCAACCACAAGAAGTCCTTGATGAAAAGGAAGAAGTTAAAGGAATTGAAGTCATTATAGATGATCATCTTCAAATAAGGAGTTCTTCTGATCCATTAGAAATTTGTTTAGTCAATTCATTTAATTCAGGCATGCAATTAGAAGATGATATCTCTGAAATATGCTCTTTGCTTGATTGTACACAGGTAATGGAGTACAAGGGATGGAAGTCAAGATTTGAAGAGTTAAAACCCATGAATGATAATGCCTATGAAGAAGTACCCACACCGGAACTAAAGCCATTACCTGCTGGGTTGAAGTACACATTTTTTGGGAGAAGAGCAAAGCTTTCCAGTGGTAATTTCCTCGTCCCTTACTGAAGAACAAGAAGGTATGTTAACAGAAGTACTTAAAAGGCATAAAAGTGCAATTAGATGGACATTAAAGGACATAAAAGATATTAATCCATTAATTTGTATACATAGAATACATTTAGAGGATAATGCCAAAACTTCTCAATAATCTCAAAGAAGATTAAATCCACATATGAAAAAGGTAATTAGAGCTGAAGTCCTTAAATTGCTTGATGTTGGAATTATCTATCCTATATCTAATAGTCAGTGGGTAAGCCCTACATAAGTTGTGCCTAAGAAATCTGGAATAATAGTGGTTGAAAATGAAAAAGGTGAATTAATACCTACGCGAGTCTCATCTAGTTGGCGTATGTGTATTGATTTTAGAAAATTAAATGCTGTTACTAGGAAAGATCATTCCCCCCTGCCATTTCTTGATCAAATTCTGGAAAGGATAGCAGGACATCCATACTACTGTTTTCTTAATGGTTATTCGGGTTATAATCAAATATCAATTGCATTGGAAGATCATGAAAAGATAACTTTTACATGTCCCTTTGGTAGTTTTGCATATAGAAGAATGTCTTTTGGCCTATGTAATGCTCCGATAACATTCCAAAGATGCATGTTAAGCATTTTTAGTGACATGATTGAGCATTATTTAGAGATTTTCATGGATGACCTGATAGTTTTTGGAGATTCATTTGAAATTTGTCTTGATAATTTAGAAAAAGTTCTTAAAAGATGCAAAGAAAAAGGATTTGTGTTAAATTGAGAAAAATGCCATTACATGGTTACCTCAAGAATAATGTTAGGTCATGTGAAAAGGAATTGAAGTTGATAAGGCCAAAGTTGAATTAATTGTCCATTTGCTTTCTCCAAAAATAGTCAGAGAAGTTTATTCTTTTTTAGGACATGCAAGATTTTACAGAAGATTCATTAAGGACTTTACTATCATATCTAGACCATTATGTAATCTTTTGTTGAAAGATGCACCATTTGATTGGATTATAAATGTCAAAAATCTTTTGAAAAATTAATTGGTCTTCTGACATCTGCTTCTATCATGCAATCTCCTGACAGATCTTTACCTTTTGAGTTGATGTGTGATGCTAGTGATTTTGCTATGGGCACTGTTTTAGGCCAAAGAAAGGAAGGTAAGCCTTATATGATTTATTACATAAGTAGAACTTTAAATAGTACACAAATGAATTACACCACTACTGAAAAAGAACTACTTGCTGTAATTTTTGCACTGGATAAATTTTGATCTTACTTAATTGGTTCTTCTATTGTGATTTTCACCGATCATGCTGCTGTTAGATATTTGATGTCTAAGCAGGATGTCAAACCAAGATTGATATGGTGGATCTTGTTGCTTCAAGAATTCAACATCACAATAAAAGATAAGAAAAGGGCCGAAAATGTTGTTGCTGATCATTTATCCAGACTTACAACAGGCTCACCTTTTGATAGCACACCCATCAATGATTCTTTTCCCGATGAAGTTTTATTTTCTGTCAATTTCATGCCTTAATTTGCTAACATAGTCAACTTTCTTGTAACAGGAAAGATGTCGCCTCAATGGATGCACCAAGATAGAAGGAAAATTTTTACACAGGTGAAATTTTTTTATTGGGATGACCCATACTTATTCAAATATTGTCCTGATCAAATCTTTCGGAGATGTGTGCCCGACAGTGAGGTATGTAGTGACATTAAATTTTGTCACTCAGAAGCATGTGGAGGTCACTTTTCTTCAAAGAAAACAGTTGCGAAAATCTTGCAGTGCATATTTTATTGGCCCACTTCATGTAAGGATTGCTATACTTTTTGTAAAAATTGTGAAAATTGTAAAAAATTGGGCTCAATTTCAAAAAGAAACATGATGCCTCTAAACCCCATTCTTGTCATTGAAATTTTTGATTATTGGGGAATTGATTTCATGGACCCATTTCCATCTTCATTTGGATTTATGTATATTTTGGTTGCAGTTGATTATGTCTCAAAATGGATTGAGGCGATTCCATGCCGATACAATGATCATAAAATTGTTCTCAAATTTTTAAAAGAAAATATCTTGTGTCGATTTAGAATCCCTCGAGCTATCATTAGTGATGGAGGAACACATTTTTGCAATAAACCATTTGAATCTTTGACGAAAAAATATGGTATTACACACAAAATTGCCACCCCTTATCATCCTCAGACAAATGAACAAGTTGAAGTGGCAAATAGGGAGATTAAACAAATTTTGAAAAAAACAGTTAACCCAAATCGTAAAGATTGGTCTTTAAGACTAGATAATGTACTTTGGGCATACTGTACTGCTTTCTAAACATCTTTGGGCATGTCAACCTTTCGGTTAGTCTATGAAAAATCTTGTCACTTGCCTGTAGAATTGAAACATAAAGCATTTTGGGTCATTAAAGCCTTCAATCTAAATCTTGATAATGCTTGCAAGATACATAAATTGTAATTAAATGAATTAGAGGAATTGAGAAATGATGCATATGAAAATTCAAAGATTTATAAAGCTAGAACAAAAGCCTTTCATAACAAGACAATTTTGAGAAAATCTTTTGAAATTGGTTAAAAAAGTTTTGCTTTATAATTCTCGTCTGCACCTATTCCCTGGAAAATTGAGATCTTGGTGGAGTGGCTCTTTTGTTTTCAAACATGTGTATCCGTATAGGATCATAGACATTGAGAATCCTATGAATGGTAATGTGTTTAAAGTCAATGGATAAAGACTCAAACCATTTTTGGAAAACCAAGTTGATGAGGTAGAATTCATCTCTCTTTCTGATCCTTGTTAGGAATAAAATTTATTCTAATTTTGTTCCCTTCTTTTTGCAGTTCTTTGTGTTGCCGGTTAAGTGGCAGATAATAGTACTCTGTGACTCTCAAGTCGATTTGTTTTTCAGTTTCCCAAAATAACTGAATCCTTCTCCTTTAAAATGGATGTCATTCTTTCAAATCTAAGAAAACATTTTCTCCCCCTCCCTTAAAATGCTCTGACAAAAATCTACAAAGTTAGATGTGAAATATTGAGACTATTAAAGCACAAAGGTATCCCAGAAGATGTACGCTGGATAATTGAAGCAAAGGTCTGACTAGCAGGTGAGTCTTCAATTTTATTTGACTCATACATGCCAGGTCTTGGAAGAAGTTCGTATTCTAAAAGGAGAAGAGCAAAAAGGTTACAACTCTATCACAAATGTGTACGATGGAATTGTAATAAGTGATGTTGTTCTTTGGGGATGATTTCCACAAACAGAGAAAATAAAATTTTCTTCATTAAGAATTGATTGAGTAATGAGTCATTAGATGATATCTTATTGACTCATGAGACGCTTTCTTGTGGATTTGTGTATCGTGAACTTCTTAATTTGTGGAATCTCTTCAAGGATGAAGAAAAACATTACAGTCTTGGGAATCTAACTCTAAAAGACCCTGTTTGCTAATTTATAAGAAAATTGGATGGGAAGCTTATCCTCGACTCATAGAAAGCATTTAAGTCGTTATTGGATGTTAAACTAGAGGCAGATGTGAGCCATATCCACAACAATCTGTAGATATTATCTTCTTATTCTTCTTCATGTTCTTCTTAAAACAAAAAAAAAAAAGATAAAAAAAATTCTTTTGAATAAGGGCGATCTGGAAGGAGTACCATAACTTTAATTAGTTGTGGAGCCCCAGCCTTTGGCTGACTCGTTATTGACTTAGGTGGACCTTTGGACGCTGGTCCTTCAAAAAGGTTCGTGTACCATGCTCTATAGTGAGTCGCACTCTATAACCCAATATTTACCATCTAGGCACTGTGGAGTTGATGGATATGTAGAAGCATTCCACTCTGATTATTAGTGAGAAGTAACCTGCTGTTGCCAAAGCGTATGGGGCATCTGAGCTTGATCCTCTCTTTTATTAGAAGGGGCTCTCAGCGTCCTGTGATGAGACATTGGATCTTGGACATTACAGGTTTCAGATTTTAGTATCTTTGTTGATGTTATGAGCCCAAGTGTGAGCTCTCCAGGTTCCAGACCCAAGATGGAAACCTATGATAGTTTCTTCTTTCTCTTTTCTTTGAATAAATGGACGTGAGTGTCTACTGCACTGGTGACACGCAATATAAAGATATACTAATACTACACTCATGACGCGTAGTATAAAGATACGCCATAAAAACTGTACATAAAGGTATGTCATCAATTACTATTATATTTCTTTTATCTTTGTATTACTGTGCTGTATTTTGGTTTTGGACAGACGATCCTTTGAGCAGGGTCCTTTAGGAGGTTTTAGACTTCTTTACCCTGATGGTTTTCTTGAAGTAAAAAAAAAACAAAAATTAAAAAATTAAAAATTAAAAAAAAGAAAAGAAATTCTGTGTTTCTTAATTTCTAACTTTTCTGACAATAACCAACTAACCCTTATAGGTGCTATTATTACCCTTTCCATTCTTTTTCTTATTTAAACATTTTATTTTCTCTACTTTCTTCTAACTCAGAATCATTCAAAGGGAAGGTGAATATAGAAATGGAAGGTGTTTCTGTTCGTCAACTTAAAAATATCTGTGTATTTTATGGGTCTAAGTATGGGAAGGGTTTAGAGTTTGTAAACGCAGCTAACATTCTTGGTAGATCACTTGCTAAGAGGAATATTTATCTTGTATATGGGGGAGGTTGTCGTGGATTAATGAGAGTTGTATCACTTGCTGCATATATAGGAGGCAGTCAAGTTTTAGGTGTCATTCCTGAACCTTTAGCTCAACAAAACATCACTGGAAAGACAATTGGGGAAGAACTTAAGGTATCGTTAATTCATGAACGAATGAAGATAATGCTTGACAACTCTGATGCATTCATTGCCTTGCCAGTTGATTTTGGTACCTTGGAAGAAGTTTTTCAAATTGTCTCTTGGGCCCAACTGAACATCCACCATAAACTCATAGGTTTGTTGAATGTAAATAATTTCTTTAATATTTTGTTACTTTTTCTTGATCATGCTGTAGAACATAAATTTATCACATCTTCAACAAGACAACTTCCTATCTCTGCTTCCATTATTGATGAGTTGATTGATAAATTAGAAGCTTTTGTTCATAAATCTAACCCAACAATAGCTCAGATAGATCGGTCAGTAGGAAGCAGTGATGAAAGCAGGATGAAAAGAAAGCCAGAATTGACACTTCGTTTATAGCTTTCCTTTACTTTTGATTTTATTTATCGTACTTTGTTTCTGTTTAAATTTGTGTCAAATTTCTCCAACAAGAAATATCTTCTATCCTTTACTCATCTATATTTTAACATTGAGGACAATGTTGTGATCTGGTTGGGGGGAAGGATAGTTGACCAAAAAAAAATTTCTTTTTTAGGAAGTATGATATGATTGTTATGGGCTTACTAAACTAATGAATGATGACAGAGTAAGAAGTAATTTTACTCTTAAGACGCATCTAAATTGGGAAGTATGTTTAGTGATATGACTGTCAGAAACCTATTCGTAGTAAAACCAATTAAGGATGACAGAGTAAGCAGTAAATTTTGCCTTGGAGGTAAGTTTACTCTTAAGACGCATCATAGTTGAGGAAATAATTATTTTGTATAGAAATAACAAATGGACACTTGGATCTTAGCATAAATTGTCTTCTTTCTTAAAAATCACAAGCTTGGATATGAATGTTGATATGGTGGATTGAGAATGATAGAAATATGTCTTGTGAGATTTTGAGCCTATTGATGAATGAATTGAACATTTGTATCATTCTCTTCTTTCTTGTGTGATTTTCACTCATGGAATTGTTACTTTAGAACTTGCTTTGATTCTTTTTTAGGCTACATTTTCAGATGCATACATAAATATGATTGAGGCATTTTGAAATAGCTACTTTGACCAAATAGCCATCTTTGTATATTTTCCCTTGTGTTACTCCTTTGAGCTTATTTGACCATTCCTTATTTTTAGCTCATTACGTGCCTTAAAAAAAAATGTTTTTTACCTAACCTTAGGAAATAAGAAAGCATTGGCCTTGTTCTTGAATAAGTGTGGGGGTGTGTGTACAAAATGATCAAAAAAAAAAAGAAAAAAAGAAAGAAAGAAAGAAAGAGCTGACCACTGCTATAATTAAAGGATTATCAGAGTCCCCTGATACACCATGTGACATATCCATACCTAGAGTAAAGATGGATGCTTGGAAACAATAGGAAGAGAATGAGAAGGTTTAGAATTAACAATGAATTCAATTCATTAATTTGGGATTGATATTCAACAAAACATTAGTTAAATATTGGTCATTGTCCTTTATGATGAATGTTCTCAAACATCTTCTCTACTCTAATTGTACCATAATGCTCTTTTATTCTCTTTGGTATTTATCTTCTCATATCCATATTATTCTCTCTCCTTTACCATGACCCCATTACTACCTTGACTAAAGTCCTCTTAATTTTTGTATGCATGTGTTTTAAGTAGTGGAGAAGTAGAAGATAAGCAAGCTTATGGTAGTGCAATTGTTCATGGATTGAATAGAGTGAAATACTTACCTTTTAAACACTTGAGAGATTGAGAGTGAATTCTGTGAGGATCTATCATTCTTGATTCATTCTTTTCAACTGAAGTTTCCTTGCTTGTTGGTTTGAGATGTGAAGAAATGTTACCTCATTAATGCTTTGATCCCTTGAATTTCTGGTTGTTCTTCTTATTTCATTAAGTCTTTTAGAGTTTTTAGCTTTTGAGTCTATGTTGTTTTTCTTTGTTTCCTAGCTTTGGTCTTATGTGTTTTGTCTAGGAGTGCAAAAAGTTAAGTGTGGGAGAATTCGATAATCACATATTTTATACATTAATAAACCTTCATTTTTAGTCATTTACATTCTCCATGTACTTAGTTAATTAAGTCTGGTTATGTTTTGTAAGTTTGGACTCAAATTGGACTTAATTTATTTTTTTAGCAATATTTTGGTCTTATATTATTTCTGTATTTCGGTCATATCTTGAGTTTTAGATGTCTTATAATTATGTATCTTTACTTGTAGGAAAGATAAGAGAGAGCTCTACAACTTTCATGAAGAGCTTCAGGATCAATCAGACATCTAGTGGAGCTAAATGGGCTTGGAAGTCAGAACACGAGTTTTGTGACTGGAACTTGAATAGTGTGCAACAATCAGAGCATAACTTGGGCTATAAGAACTTCCTTGGGATGAAATTTGGATACTTGAAAGTTAAGAACCATATCTACAACTTTCATGATAACACAAAACTTAGATCGGACTTCTTGAAGGTGATATTGGGCTTTGAAGTCAGAACACATGTGTTGTACTTTGACCAAAACATTGTTTCGTAATTGGGTCATATCTCGGGCTGTAGGTGGCCTTTGGAGCTGAAACCAGTGCCATTTGAAAGATAAGACAAAATGCTATAACTTTCTTAAAGACCATGTTTTATAAATCTAATGGCATCTATAAGATCAGCACTGAATGATTTTGGAAACAAAGAATCTCAATAATTTTTCACTCACCAACTCACCATTTGGCATTTTCCACTCATCCATCCACTCCTCACCCACTTATCAATCAGCCCTCTTGTTATTTTGTATCTCTAATCCTCTATAAAAGGCTCCATTGACTGATCATTTAGGGGACTTTGGTTTTAGGCTTGGTTAGGAGAAATTATGTTCATGTTTGTATATTGTCTTCCTTTGTTGTAATTTTTTTTTGTTCTAATTTGAAGTTATGTTCATCTTTCTCTTCTACTCTCTTTCTTTCTTCTTGATTATGAGTACTTAATTTTCATTTTGCTTAGGTGAAAGAATAAAGCTCTTGGTAATGAAATAATATAAGATTATTTTATTTCTTGTGCTTAAATGATATATTATAAAGTGGACATTATATGTGTTGTATTTTGTTTCCAATCAATTTAGAAAGCTTCCTTGTATAGTGGAGATCTTGATTTATTGTAGACAAGAGGATTGACACAGTGAATGCTTGAGCTCACTTACAATTGTTAGTAGATAATTGAAGGAATCATAATATGATTGCATATATAATTGAACTTTGAATGTTATATTTTCCGATTGGAACTTCCTTTATGTGTAGATTTCAATTAAGTTATAAAGAGGAATAATCTTGCCTTTAATTTATTACCAAGAGTGGATCTCTAACCCAAGGAAATCTTTTTTCATTTGTGAACAACTTTTATTACTTTTGGTATTGTGACAAATCCTTTTCTGACCTCAATTAATTTTTCTTCATCAATTCCCTATGGATAGACCTCGAACTCCCGAGAATTTATTACTTGAGATAACCTGTACTTGGGTTTGCATCCTTTAATCCACATCAGGAACATTGCATGCATTTATGAAAAATCAAGAGACCATTAATAATCAAAACACTCAAGCCATGATTGACATAAAAAAACATTCTTGCTAAATTTTCTTCTAAACTCACCAATCACGAGAAAGGAAAATTTTCTTCTCAACCTCAATCGAATCCCAAGGGTCAATACAGTCTAAATGAGGATAGTTCAGAAAACTAACAAATAATTGAAGTCAAGTCAATGATAACCCTTAGGAATGGAAAGATTATTGAAAAACAAATTCTTGAACCTTGTGAGAGAGATGATGAATCAGTTCCCCAAGATAAGGAAGGGGTTGATAAGCCATCTAGTCAAAAGGAGACCAAACTCTCACCTTCACCCATATTTCTTAAGCATTAAACAATTCAAGGAAATTGAACCACAACATTGAAATTTTTTAAATTTTTAAACAAGTGAATGTCAATATTCCTCTATTAGATGCTATCAAACAGGTTCCCTCTTATGCACTGTTAAAAGGAAACTAAATATGAAAAAGAAAGTCTTTTTGGATGAACAGGTAAGCTCCATTCTTCAGAACAATAATGCCTTAAAATATAAAGACTCTAGTTGTCCTACAGTTTCATGCATTATTGGAGAACATAAAATTGAACAAGCTTTACTTGATCTTGGTACTAGTGTTAATTTGCTTCGATATTCAGTTTATCAACAACTCAATCTGGGTAAGTTAAAACCAGCTTCTACAACTCTTTTACTTACCAATAGATTAGTTAAAATTCTAAGAGGAATAGTAGAAAATGTGTTGGTACAAGTTGATAAATTAATATATCTTATGGATTTTATTGTCTTAAAAACTGAACTTATGGTTAATAGTTGCAAGTCAATTCCTATTATTTTAGGTCATCCATTCTACCAATATCTAATGCTTTGATAAATTGCAGAAATGAAGTAATGAAGCTAACATTTAGAAATATGACACTAGAGCTTAATGTTTTCAACGTATGCAAGCAACCACGGGAAGTCCAAGATGAAAATGAGAAAGTTGACTGGATTAAGGCCATTATAGATAATCATCTTCAAGCCAAGAGTTCTTCTGACTCATTAGAAATTTGTTTAATCAATTCATTTGACTTAGATATGCAATTAGATGATGATATTTCTGAAATATGTTCTTTGCTTAATTGTACACAGGTAATGCAATATAGAGAATGGAAGTCGAGATTCGAAGAGCTAAAACCCATAAATGATAATACATATGAAGAAGTACCCACACTGGAACTAAAGTCATTACCTGCCTGGTTGAAGTACATATTTTTGGGAGAAGAACAAAGCTTTCCAATGGTAATTTCCTCGACCCTTACTAGAGAACAAGAAGGTATATTGATAGAAGTACTTAAAAGACATAAAAGTGCAATTGGATGAACATTAAAGAACATAAAAGGCATTAATCCATTAATTTGTATACATAAAATACATTTAGAGGATAAGTCTAAAACATCCCAACAACCTCAAAGAATATTAAATCCACACATGAAAAATGTAGTTAAAGCTGAAGTTCTCAAATTACTTAATGTTGGAATTATCTACCCTATCTCTGATAGCCAGTGGGTAAGCCCTACACAAGTTGTGCCTAAGAAATCTAGAATAACAGTGGTTGAAAGTAAAAAAAAGGTAAATTACTACCTACGTGAATCTCATCTAGTTAGCGTATGTGTATTGATTTTAGAAAATTAAATGCTCCCACTAGGAAAGATCATTTCTCCTTACTATTTCTTAATCAAATTCTGGAAAGGGTAGCAGGACATCCCTACTACTGTTTTCTTTATGGTTATTCGGGCTATAATCAAATACCAATTGCATTTGAGGATTAAGAAAAGACTACTTTTACATGCCCATTAGCACTTTTGCATTTAGAAGAATGTTTTTTGGCCTTTGTAATGCTCTAACAACATTCCAAAGATGCATGCTAAGTATTTTTAGTGACATGGTTAAGCATTATTTAGAGGTTTTCATGGATGACTTGACAGTTTTTAGAAATTCATTTGAAATTTATCTTGATAATTTGGAAAAAGTTCTTAAAAGATAAGAATAAAAAGGACTTGTGTTAAACAGGAAAAAATGTCATTACATGGTTGCCTCAGGAATAGTGTTAAGTCATGTGATATCTTCTAAATGAATTGAAGTTGATAAGGCCAAAGTTGAATTAATTTCTCATTTGCCTTCACCAAAAATAGTCAGGGAAGTTCGTTCATTTTTAGGACATGCAAGATTTTACAAAAGATTCATTAAGGACTTTAATGTCATATCTAGATCATTATATAATCTTCTAATAAAAGATGCACCATTTGAATGGACTGAAGAATATCAGAAATCTTTGAAAAATTAATTGGTCTTCAGACATTTGCTCATATCATGCGAACCCTTGATTAGTCTTTGCCTTTTGAATTGATGTGTGATGCTAGTGATTTTACTATTGGCACTGTTTTAGGCCACAGAAAGGAAGGTAAGTCTCATGTAATTTATTACGCAAGTCGAACGTTAAATAGTACACAAATGAATTACACCACTACTAAGAAAGAACTACTTGCTATAATTTTTACATTGGACAAATTTCAAGCTTATTTAATTGGTTCTTCTACTGTTGCTTTCACCGATCATGCTGCTATTAGATATTTAATGTCTAAGTAGGATACCAAACCTATGTTGATACGACGGATCTTGTTGCTTCAAGAATTCAACATCACAATAAAAGATAAGAAATGAGCCGAAAATATTGTTGTAAATCATTTATCCAGACTTACGACAGACTCACTTTTTGATATCACACCTATCAATTATTCATTTCCCGATGAATTTTTATTTTCTGTAAATTCCATGCCTTGGTTTGCTAACATAGTCAACTTTCTTGTAACATGAAAGATGTCGCCTCAATGGGCGCACCAAGACAAAACAAAATTTTTGACTGAGGTGAAATTTTTTTATTGGGATGACCTGTATTTGTTCAAATATTGTCCTGATCAAATTATTTGGAGATGTGTACCCAACAGTGAGATCGGTAGTGTCATTAAATTTTGTCACTCAGAAGCATGTGGAGGTCACTTTTCTTCAAAGAAAACAGCTGCCAAAATCTTACAGTGTGAATTTTATTGGTTCACTTTATTTAAGGACAACTATACATTTTGCAAAAATTGTAAAAATTGTCAAAAATTAGATTCCATTTCTAAACAAAACATGATGCCTCCGAACCCTTTCCTTGTCATTGAAATTTTTTATTGTTAGAGAATTGATTTCATGGGTCCATTTCCATCATCATTTAGATTTATGTATATTTTGGTTACAGATGATTATGTCTCAAAATGGATTGAGGCGATTCCATATCGAAACAGTGATAATAAAATTGTTCTTTTTTAAAAGAAAATGTCTTGAGTCGATTTGGAATCCCTCGAGCTATCATCAATGATGAGGGAACACATTTTTGCAATAAGCCATTTGAATTCTTAATGAAGAAATATGGCATTACCCACAAAATTGCCACCCATTTTCACCCTCAGACAAGTGGACAAGTAGAATTAGCAAATAGGGAGATTAAACAAATTTTAGAAAAAATGGTTAACCCAAATCGTAAAGATTGGTCTTTAAGACTAAACGATGCACTTTGGGCTTACCATACTGCTTTCAGAACATCTTTAGGCATGTCACCCTATCAGTTAATCTATGAAAAATTTTGTCGCTTGCCTATAGAACTGGAGCACAAAGCATTTTGGGTCATTAAAGCTTTCAACCTAAACCTTAATGATGCTTGCAAGTTAAGCAAATTGGAATTAATTGAACTTGAAGAATTGATAAATGATGCATATAAAAACTCAAAAATTTATAAAGGTAGAGCAAAAGCTTTTCATGACAAATCGATTTTGAGGAAGTCTTTTGAAATTGGTCAAAAAATTATGCTTTATAATTCTCGTATTCATATATTCCCTGGAAAATTAAGATTTAGGTGGAGTGACCCTTTTGTTGTCAAACATATGTATCCTCATGGGGCTATAGACATTGAGAACCCCAGGAATGGTAATGTGTTTAAGGTCAATGGTCAAAGACTCAAACCATTTCTAGAAAACTAATTTGTTGAGGTAGAATCCATTTCCCTTTCTAATCCTTGTTATGAGAAGAATTTATTTTAATTTAGTGGCTTTCTTTTTGTAATTCTTTGTGGCACCGGTTAAGTGGCGGATAATGGTATTCTGTGGCTCTCAAGTTAGTTTGTTTTTCATTTTTTCATAATAATTGATTCCTTCTCTTTTAAAATGAATGTCACTCTCTCGAATTTAAGAAAATATTTTCTTTCTCTTCCTCAAATTGCTCTAACAAAAATCTATAAAGTTAGGTGTGAAAGATTGAGAATATTAATGCACAAGGGCATCCCGGGAGATATACGTTGGATAATCGAAGCAAATGTCCGTTTAGCAGGTGAATTTTCAAATTCATTTGCCTCATACATGCCAGGTCTTGGTAAAAGTTCTTATTCTAAAAGGAGAAGAGTGAAAAGATTATAAGTTTGTCATAAATATGCATGATGGAATTGTATCAAGCAATGTCGTTCTTTGGGGATGGTTTCCACAAACTGAGAAGATAAAATAAACTTTATTAAGAATGGACAGAGTAAGGAGTCATTAGATGATATCTTATTGACTCTTGAGACGCATTCTTGTGAAGTTGCGCATCGTGAACTTTTTAATTTGTTGAATCTTTTCAAGTGTGAACGTAAATGTCATAGTCTTGGGAATCTGACTCAAAAGACCATGTTTGCCAATTTATAAGAAAATTAGATAGAAAGCTTATCCTCGACTCATAGAAGGCGTTTAAGCTGTTACTGGATGTAAAACCAGAGGAAGATATGAGCCACAATTACAACAACATGCATGTTATTATCTTAATAGGCGAAGGTTTTTCTTGTACTCTGACATTTGTTTGCTTGGAAAGCCCCACTCTTGCAGTGGACCCGTCACTGACTCGGGTGGACCTTTGCATATCAGTCCTTAAATAAGGTTCATTTGTCATGCTCTACAGAGAGCTATATCTCACAACCCAATGTCTACCATTCAGGCACTGCGAGATTGATATACAAAAAGAAGCGTCCCATGTTAGCCGAAAGTGTTACAAGGCAACTGAGCATGATCCTCTCATTAACTTGAGATGGCTCTCAACAACCTAGAATAGGATGTCAATATCTGATGCATTCCACTTAACAGATTTGTTTTCTTTAACTAGAAGGCCGTTGTGAAAGTGCTGGCTCTACGAGTCCTAGATCTAGAAGGGAACCTATAATGGTTTTATTTACTGCACTGATGACACGGTGTATAAAGATATGCCATCTTTGTTGCATAAACAGATGTAAGAGCTTACCCTCCAATTTTGGACTGGTTCCAGCTCTCGTTTTATCTTTAAAAAAATAAAAAAAAATCTGTGTTTCTTAATTTCAAACTTTTTTTTACAACAACCAGTCTACCCATATAGATGCTATCATTACATTTTCTATTTTTTTCCCTATTTAAACACTTCATTTTCTTCATTTTCATCCAACTTATAATCATTCAAAGGGATAATGAGTGTAGAAATATAGGGAGCTTCTGTTCGTCAATTTATAAATGAGGGGGGATCAGCTTACACCAGTGTAAGTCTTTTTTGACTTATACTCATTTTCAACCATTAGATCTACTTTCATCTAATGATTGAGATGATTTCATTAAAAATAACCATTAGATAAAAGTGGATCTAACGGTTGAAAATGAGTGTAGGTCAAAAAAGACTTACACTGGTGTAAGTTGATCCTCCCTCTTTATAAATATATGTGTATTTTGTGGGTCACGTTTTGGAAATGGTACAAAGTTTGTAAAAGAAGCAAGTACTCTTGGTCAAGTGCTTGCTGCGAGGAAAATTCGTGTAGTATATGGGGGAGGTAGCATTAGGTTAATGGGGTTGTATCAATCACTACACATCTAGGAGGCAATCAAGTTTTAAGTATTATTCCTAGAGCTTTAACTGAAATGAACATCACTGGAAAGACAATTGGGAGAGGAACTACGAGTATCAACTATGCATGGACAAATGGTTAAAATGCTTGACAATTCTGATGCATTTATTGCCTTACTAAGTGGCTATGGTACTTTAACAAAAGTTTTTCAAATTATCTCTTGGGCCCAACTGAATATCTATTATAAAATAATAAGTTTGTTGAATGTTAATAATTTATTTAATGGTTTGTTATATTTTCTTGACCATGTTGTGGAACATAACTTTATCACACATTCGGCAAGACAAATCCTTATTTATGCTTCCACTGTCAATGAGTTAATTGATAAATTACAAGCTTTTATTTATAAACCTGATCCAATAATAGCTCAGATAGATTGGTCATAGGGAAGCAGGAAAGAACGTGGGTTTGATCTGACACTCCATCTATAACTTCCCTTTACCTTTAGTTTTATTCATCATACTTTATTTATGTTTAAATTTGTGTTAGGTTTTTTTTCAATAATTGCTATAATAGGCAATATCTTTTATTATTTACTTATCTATATTTAGACATTGGGGATAATGTTGTGATCCGGTTAGGGGGAAGGATAGTTAACATAAATAAAAAAAATTGGGGAAGTATGTTTATTAATATGATTACCAGCAACTTACTAACAACAAAACCAATTAAGTATGACAGAGTAAAAAGTAAATTTTACTCTTGAAGTAATTTTACTCTTGAGACGCATCTAAATTAGGTAAGTAACTATGTTGTGTTGAAGTAACGAAGGTCTATTGTTTGATTTCCTTTGAAAGATTCAAGTGAATAAACTCTCGCATCCTTTGAAGCAATGGAAATTCAGGGATCATAGCATGATTGAATAAATTATCTTATTTCTTAAAATTTACATGCTTAGTTATGGATGTTGAATTAGTGGATTAAGAATGATAGATGTATGCCTTGTGAGATTTTGAGCCTATTGATGAATAGATTGAACATTTGTATCATTCTCTTCTTTCTTGTGTGATTTTCACTCATGGAATTGTTACTTTAGAACTTGCTTTGATTCTTCTCGAGGCCACATTTTCACATGCATACGTAAACATTATTGAGACATTTTTCTTGAAATAGCTACTTTAACCAAATAACCAACCTTGTATATTTTCCTTTGCCTAACCCCTTTGAGCGTATTTGACCATTCCTTATTTCTAGCTCATTATGTGCCTTAAATGAAAAATCATGTTCTTACCCAACCTTAGGGAATAAGAGAGCATTAGCCTTGTTATTGGATAAATTCTTGAACAAGTGTGGGGGTGTGTGTGCAAAATGGTTGGTGAAAAAGGAAATAGTGGCCAATTAAAAAAATAATAAATATATTTATAAAAAAAGTGTGTAAAGAAAGGCCAACAAGGCAAAAGGGGAAGGGAAAAGAATATATAAAAGGGAATTTGCATTATGTTTAGTTGAGATGAACTTTTCATGTTTGTTATTTGAACTCAACCCCAATGATCTTTTATTCTTTTTGGTATTTAACTTGTCATATCCATATTACCCTCCCTCCTTTACCTTGACCCCATTACAACCTTGAATAAAATCTTCTTGATTTGTGTGTGCATGTGTTTTAAGTAGTGGAGAAGTAGAAAAAGAAGGTAAACAAGCTTATGGTAGTGAATTTTTCATGGGTTTAATTGAGTGAAATACCTACCTTTCAAACACATGAGGGATTAAGAGTGAATCTTGTGAGGATCTATCATTCTTGACTCATGCTTTTCAATTAAAGTTTCCTTGCTTGTTTGTTTGAATATGAAGAAACGTTACCTCATAAATGTTTTGATCCATTGAATCTTTGGTTGCTCTTCTTGCTAATAAACTTTTGCATTCTTGAATATCATTGAAAATATAGTCTTTTAGAGTTTTTAGCTTTTGAGTTTGTGTTATTTTTTCTTGTTCTCTAATTTTGGTCTTATGTGTTTTACCTGGGAGTGTAAAAGCTAAGTGATGCGTGCGGATGTAGTGATTAAAATTAAGATAAAAATCAGTTGTCAGGCCCACCAGAAAATAAAAACCTTACAACTAGTTGTAGTTAGTAAGGGTCGATCCACAGAGAACCAATTCAATTAACACTATTAAACAATTCCCAATTTAGACTCTGATTAACAATAAACAGTAAAAGGGGGTTTTGGAGTTTTGATGAACAATGAACAGCTTCAAAGATAACAATAAACAAACTGAAATCAACAATATAAGAAAATTGGTTAAGAGATTGAATCCACCGCTAGATTTATATGATAATGTAAATCCACATATCCTTTTATTCCAACATGCTCAATTATGTTTTTATGCAATTGTGAGAGTAAATCTCTGTTTTCCTTACGTGTTGGCCAATTTAGCAACCGCTCAAATCAACTCCTAATCACCGATTAGTCATAAAGCAACCGCTCTTACAACTATCCAACAATTGCATTAAGATTTAGAAAACCAATTACACTAAGGTCTAATCACACACCGGGATTAAATTACTTAGAACATATATTTCTCTAGATCTAATACCGCAACACAAGCGCATAATAAACCCGGATCTACCACTTTTATAACGGCAAATAGCACAAAGATAATTATACCCACATGAACATCATACATCCCACTAGATCTACTACCGCAACCGCGCATAATAAACCTAGATCTACTACTTTGAAAGTAGGAACAAGTACAAAAACCTTCATACCAACAATAGATTCGAGAAATATATGAATAAAAACATAAGCGTGTTGAAATAATCAAATATGCAAAGTTTACAACATTAATACTAGCGGTTTCATCACCCCCTTAACCAAGGGAGGTTTAGTTACACATAGCTAGAAAGAAATCACAAGAAAAACTATGAAGAAACAAGAAGAAACTATGAAGAAACAAGAAACTAAGAGAGAAAATGAAGGAGAGTTACTTCTTGTTCATGATAAATGGTGCCTTTTATAGAAGTCTAAGGTAACAAAATGACAAAGGGAAGTGGGTGGATGAGTGGGTGAGTGAGTGGAGTGTTTGAGTGGATGGATTAGTGGGTTGGTTTAGTGGATTGGTTTAGTGGATGAGTGAGTGGAATGGTTGAGTGGTTGAATTAGTGAAAAATGCCAAAGGACTTTTGGTGAGTGGGAAATTATGGACATGAATGGGTGAGTGGTTGGATGAGTGGATGGATTAGTGGATGAGTGGGTGGAGTGGTTAAGTGGTTGGATTAGTGTATGAGTGGATGAATGGGTGAGTTAGTGGATGAGTGGATGAGTGGATTAGTGGATGGATGAGTGGATTAGTGGATGGATGAGTGGGTGGTTGAGGACGAAAATTTCGTGTCTGACTTGGAAGCCAAAAACGACCCACTATACTTCAGAACCACGAAAAGTGTTCTTCATAAAAGTTGTAGATCCTTGTCTTGGCTATAAAATGGATAGCTGGTTCGTCCAATTTGGCTTTCTTAAGCCCAAGATATGTCCCAAATACCGTAGGTTGCTCAAACCCAACTTCAGCACCTCTGTTCCGACTTGCAAGCTCAAAATGACCTACTAGACTTCTTTTTCTGAAAATGTGTTCTTCATGAAAGTTGTTTATTTGGATCTTGACTATCCAATGTTCAAATTTCAGCCCATCTCCATTATTACATCTTGAGATATGATTTTATGAGTGCACACTGTTCGGATTCTACTGAGAGAACCCGTATTCTGACTTCCATGTAAACTTAGGTCCCTTAGACATCTGAATCGGACTTTGAGCTCTTCATCAAAGTTGTAGAGCTTCCTCTTAGCTTTCCTACAAGATAAAATTCATGATTTTCAGATATCAGGAACTCAAGTTATGACCAAAATACAGAAACAGTGTAAAATCTCAATAATGCTGAAAATATTCAATTAGGACCAATTTGAGCTCAAACTCACAAAATCATGTCAAACTCAATCAATTAAGAATATGGAGAGTGTAAATGACTAAATATAAGGGTTTCTTAATGAATAAAATATGTGTTTATCAAATTCCCCCACACTTAGCTTTTTGCACTCCTGGGCAAAACTCAAGACCAAAATTTTACAATCAAGAAGAACAACCAAAGGTTCATGGGATCAAAACATTCATGAGTTAACAATTCTCCACATCTCAAACCATCAAGCAAGGTATCTTCAACATGAATCGAGAATGATAGATCTTCACAAGATTCCCTCTCAATCTCTCAAGTGTTTAAAGGGTAGGTATTTCACTCAATTCAACCCATGAAAATTGCACTACCATAAGCTTGCTTATCTTCTATTTCTCCACTACTCAAAACACATGCACACACAAATCATGAGGACTTTATTCAAGGTTGTAGTGAGGTCAAGGTAACAGGAGAGGATAAAATGGATATGAGAAGATAAATACCAAAGAGAATAAAAGCAAATGAGAGTTGAGTTCAAATAACAAGCATAAAAGTTCATCCCAACTCTAGTGTATATCCCTTTACATATTCATTTCCCAATCCTTTTCTTTTTTTAAACACTTGGTTTTTTTTTTTTTTTTTTTTTCTTTTTTTTATATATGAACATAACTATATACATACATTTTTTTTTTTTTTTCTTTTTGGGCACTCTTTTCTTTTTCAACAACCATTTTGTACACACACCCACACTTGTTCAAAAACTCATCCATTAACCAAGCTAATGTTCTTTTATTCCCTAAGGTAAAGTAAGAACACGATTTCTCATTTAAGGCACATGATGAGCTAGAAACAAGGAATGGTCAAATAAGCTCAAAGGGGTTAAGCAAAGGAAAATATACAAGGTTGGCGGGAATCGAGAGAATTTTCAAGAAATCAAAAGAGTGCTTGATATCATATTGAAAACAAGGTTGGCTATTTGGTTAAACTAGCTAATTAAGAAAGAGGGCCTCAATCATGTTCATGCATGCAAGTGAAATGTAGCCTCAAAAAGAATCAAAGCAAGTTCTAGAGTGGTCATTAACATGAGTGAAAATCACACAAGAAAGAAGAGAATGACATAAATGTTGAATCCATCCATTAGGCTCAAAATCTCACAAGTTATGCATCCATCAAACTCAATTCATCAATTTAATCATCCATCACCAAGCATATCAGTTCAAGAAGGGAGAAAAGTTATTCAATCATGCAATGAACCCCTTTTTGTGTTTTTTTTTCTTTTTTTTTTAACAACCAAAAGAAACATGCTAAAATCTCTCCCCCACACTTAATATAAACATTGTCCTCAATGTGAAAGAGAGATATAGAAAAGAGCAACACAACCTGATAAGAAGTGAATCAACGCAAAGCGAAAAAAGCACACCTTTGTCGATTACGCATCGACCTACTGCCACCAATTAAGATGCGTCTCAAGAGTAAAATTCTCCTTACTCTGCCATCACTAATTGGTTTAATAAGTCCATGACAATCATATCATACTTTCCAAACAAAACAACAAATTTTTTTTTTTTTTGACTTCAAGAAAACCATCAAGGTAAAGAAGTCTAGAAACCCCTGAAGGACCACTTCAAAGGATCGTCGTACACAAAAATCAAAATACAACAAAATGATACAAAGATAAAAGAAATAGAAAATGATGACATACACTGTATGAACAGTTTTCATGGCGTATCTTTATCTTTGGCGTCATGAGTGCAGTAGACATCACGTCCTTTTTTTTTTTTTTTTTTTTTGAAATTGTTAGAAAAACTTGATGGAAGATGAGTGTATACTTACTTAAGATTGGGATGGAGGTAGTCTGCTCTTTCGGCTTTGTGCCAAAGCATTGTTGACCAATATTCGACCCATTCAAGACCAAATACAGAACATAGGGCTCCCAAAAGGGACAAGTGGCCATAATACGACTGTTGCCTCACATGTGGGATACAATCTACCTTCTTTGTTTTTCAATTAAGAAGGCTTGGATCGGGATGCATGCATTTCCCCATTCACGGTGTGTGTTACCAAAGCCAACCCTAAGACGTATACATAAATTTTTTTTTTTTTTTTTTTTTTTTTTTGTTTTTTTTTTTTTGTTTGTTTTTTTTTTTTTTTTTTTTTTTTTTTGTTTTTGAGAGATGACATGAAGAAGAAGAAGAAGAAGAAGATGATGATGATATGTACAGATTGTTGTGATTGTGGCTCACATCTTCCTCTAGTTTTACGTCCAGAAACGGCTTAAACGCCTTCTATGAGTCGGGATAGGCTTCCCATCCAATTTTCTTATAAACTGGCAAACGGGGTCTTTTAGAGTCGATTCCCAAGACTTGTAGCGTTTTTCTTCATCCTTGAAGAGATTCCACAATTTAAGAATTTCACGATGCACCAATCCACAAGAATGCATCTCAAGAGTCGATAAGATATCATCTAATGACTCCTTACTCAATCCATTCTTAATGAAGAAAATTTTATCTTCTCTATTTGCGGAAACCATCCCCAAAGTATGACATCGCTTGTTACGCTCCATCGTCCACATTTGTAACGGACTTGTAACCTTTTTGCTCTTCTCCGTTTAGAATATGAACTTCTTCCAAGACCGGGCATATATGAGTCAAATGAAATTGAGGACTCACCCGCTAATCGAACCTTTGCTTCAATTATCCAGCGTACATCTTCTGGCATACCTTTGTGCATTAACAGTTTCAATCTTTCACATCGAACTTTGTAGATTTTTCTCGAGCATTTTGAGGAAAAGAAGGAAAATGTTTTCTCGGGTTTGAAAGAATGACATCCATTTTGAAGGAGAAGAAGGATTCAGTTATTTTGGGAAACTGAAAAATAAACCGACTTGAGAGTCACGGAGTACCGTATCCGCCACTTAACCGGCAACACAAAGAACTCAAGAACTTGGTTTTCCAGGAATGGTTGTGAGTCTTTGTCCATTAACTTTAAGCGCATTACCATTCCTAGGATTCTCAATATCTACGGCCCCAGAGGATACACGTGTTTGACAGCAAAAGAACCGCACCACCTAGATCTCAATTTTTCAAGGAGTAGGTGCAGATGATAATCTCAAAGCAGAACCTTTTTGACCAATTTCCGCAACTTTTGCAAAAGGTGTAACAAACCTTGAATAAAGTAGGCCAATAAAATCCATACTGCAAGATTTTCGCAGTTGTTGTCGCTGAAGAAAAGTGACCTTCACATGCTTCCGAGTGACAAAATTTAATGGCACTACCTACCTTATTGTCGGGCACACAACAAATTTTTTTTTTTTTTTTTTTTTTTTTTTAGAGATTCAAATGCTTACAACCAACAAACAGATAAAAACATAATCTAAGGAACTAATGAAAACACAAAATAAAAAGGGATAAAGAGAGCAAATCTGGTTGGGTTGCCTCCCAATGAGCGCTTAGTTTATTGTCCTCGGCCAGACATGATGATACTTTCACTTTGCTCCTCATATTGTGGAAGGATGAGGGTCATCACTTCCATCTCTCGCCTTGTCGGAAGTTCATGATATGGTTTGAGACGATGACCATTGACCTTAAATGCTTTGCCGAAATTTTCACTCCCGATCTCAAGCGCACCAAAAGGAAAAACATCGGTTACCACAAACGGCCCAATCCACTTAGAACGCAGTTTACCCGGAAATAATTTGAGTCTTGATTGGAATAGCGGGACTTTTTGTCCTCTGTGAAATTTCTTTCTCGGAAATCAATTGGTCGTGGAATGCCTTAGCTTTAGTCTTATAAATCGGGGCATTCTCAAAGGCCTCATTTCTTAGTTCTTCTAATTCCCGTTCGGAACTTCCTTTGCTTTCCAGCACCTTCCAATTCCATATTAACTTGTTTAATGGCCCAGTAAGATCGATGTTGCAACTCAACGGGCAAATGACAGGGCTTTCCATACACCAACCGAAATGGTGACATGCCGATGGGAGTCTTATAGGCAGTCCTATAAGCCCATAAAGCATCTTCAAGTCGAGTGCTCCAATCCTTTCTTGAGGGATTCACTATCTTTTCAAGGATTGACTTAATCTCCCGGTTGGACACTTCAGTTTGCCCATTTGTCTGTGGATGGTAAGGAGTGGAAATTTTGTGCATTACTCCATATCTCTTCAATAGAGCATCAAAGGTTTTGTTGCGAAATGGGTCCCTTGGTCACTGATGATAGCCCTTGGGGTCCCGAACCGGGAGAAAATATGTGACTTAACAAAATCTGCAACAGTTTTAGAATCATCAGATCGAGTGGCTTTTGCTTCCACCCATTTAGACACATAATCAACAGATAAAAGAATGTATGTGAAACCAAATGAAGGAGGGAATGGTCCCATGAAATCAATACCCCACACATCAAAGAGTTCCACAAAAATGATCGGAGTCTCGAGGCATTTGATTACGAGGACCAATATTACTGTTCTCGACGGCGGTCACAAGACTTACGAAGTTGTAAGCGTCTTTGAAAATTGAAGGCCAATAGAAACCACTTTGTCAAGCACTTTATTGGCTGTCCTTTTCTTTGCCAAAGTGTCCTCCACATGCATAGGTGTGGCAAAAGGAGAGGATGGAGTGTGTCTCAGAATCAGGAATGCACCTCCTAATGACTTGATCTGCACAATGCTTCCATAAGTACGGGTCATCCCAGATATAGTATTTACAGACACTCCTTAATTTATCTCTTTGGGCCTTGTTCAAACCCTCCGGAAAGTCCTTAGTAACCAGGTAATTAACAATGTCAACATACCAAGGGATTATGGTGTTGACAACCATCAAATATTCATCCGGAAAAGTCTCCATGATAGGCATTTCTTCCTCTTCAGTTACCAATCTACTCAAGTGATCGGCCACCAAGTTTTCGCTCCCTTTCTTGTCTTTAATCTCCAAGTCAAATTCCTGGAGCAATAAAATCCATCGGAGCAATCTAGGCTTTGCTTCTTTCTTTGTTAGAAGATACTTCAAGGCTGCATGATCTGAAAACACAATCACTTTAGAACCAATTAGATATGATCTAAATTTTTCTAAAGCAAATACAACGACTAGAAGTTCCTTTTACTGTGGTTGAGTAATTAAGTTGAGCATCATTTAGAGTCCTTGATACATAGTAAATGGCATAAGGAACTCTATCAACTCGTTGTCCCAAGACAGCTCCTACTCGCAAAGTCACGGCATCACACATTAGTTCAAAAGGTAACTCCCAGTTGGGTGGCCTGATGATAGGTGCAATAGTTAACAACTTCTTGAGTTTATTGAAAGCTTCCATACATTTCTCATCAAAGTTAAAATTAACATCTTTTGAAGAAGTCTGCAAAGGGGCAATGAGACTTTAGAAAAGTCTTTAATGAATCTCCCAGAGAAACCTGCATGACCAATAAAAGAACGAATCTCCCGCACACTAGTGGGTGGTGGCAAAGAATGCATGAGTTCTACCTTAGCTTTATCTACTTCAATTCCCCTAGCGAAATTACATGACCTCACTACCTTCATTCACCATGAAATGACATTTTTCCCAATTCAGTACCAGGTTAGTGTCAATGCATCTTTTAAGCACCAAAGTTAAATGTTCCAAACAATTTTCAAAATCATTTCCAAAGACACTAAAGTCATCCATAAAAACCTCAATGATGTTTTCAATGTAATCGAGAAAATATACTCATCATGCATCTTTGGAAAGTTCTGGTGCATTGCGAGTCCAAAAGGCATTCGCCTATATGCAAAGGTACCAAATGGACAAGTGAATGTAGTCTTGTCTTGGTCTTCTCGGAGCTATGGCAATCGATTGTAACATGAAAAACCATCCGAGAAAACAATAATAAGAATGACCAACTAATCTTTCTAACATTTGATCAATGAAAGGTAAAGGAAAGTGGTCTTTTCTCGTGGCGGCATTCAACTTCCCGTAATCAATACAAACACGCCACCACATCAGTAACCTAGTGGGAATAAGCTCATTTTCAGCATTTCTTACCACGGTAATTCCGATTTCTTTGGTACTACCCGGACCGGGCTTACCCACTTTGTCGAAAATGGGGTAGATCACCCCACACTTAGGAGCTTCGGTATCTCTTTTTGACAACCTCCATCATGGGAGGATTCAATCTCCGCCGAGGGTCTCTCACGGGTTTAGTATCCTCCTCCATTAATATCCCGTGCATACAAACGGAGGGACTAATACCCTTGATATCGGTATTGATTGACCAACCAATGGTCATGTCTTATGTTCTGCAAAACGACTACCGTTTCTCTTCTTGCTCTTGGGTGAGTGACTTTGCAATTATTACTTTGGAAGGGTGTCCTTCTCCCCCAAGAAGATGTATTTAAGATGATCGTGTAGTGCTTTCGGTTCCAATTCAGTGCACACAACGGAAGGTTGAGGTATATCGGTAGTAACAGTAAATCAACAAAAGTTACCTCATGCTCTTCCGGTGGAAGAGAGCTCTTGTAAGGCGGCAACAATTTCATCAATGTCTTCACTCCATGGCTCTTCTTCACTCTTCTTCTTTTCCTCCCGTACATCTAAGCTATGAGTTAGAATTGTATCAAGAGCATAAAAATGGTCGAGTATCAAAAGTCTGCAGAAATTAAAGAATCAAAAGGATCAAAAGAATCAATTAAACAAGCGAGTGCACATCACTTGGGTATCTCATAACTTCAAAAATATTGAATCTAATTAATTCCCCATCAAATTCCATTGTTAGAATTCCCGAGTGCACATCAATTTTTGTCCGTGCGGTCTTCAAAAATGGTCTTCCTAGCAAGATAGGAGCAGATTTGGGAGACTCATCCTCTTCCATGTCCAAAACATAGAAGTCTGTAGGAAACACTAATTCATTCACTGTACCAAAACATCTTCAACCACACCCTTAGGGTATGCATTAGATCTATCGACCAATTGAATAACAACACCGAGGGTTCCAAAGGACCCAAGTATAAAGATGCATAAATAGAATATGGCATGACATTTATAGATGCACCTAAATCAAGCATTGCCCTTTCAAACCTTGTGTTACCTATAGTGCATGGAATGGTGAATGTGCCGGGGTCCTTACATTTGGTTGGGAGTTTCTTTTTAATTACAATGAAACATTTTCTCCCAGTTGGACCTTTTCATTTCCTTTTAACTTCCTCTTGTTAGTGCATAATTCTTTCAGAAATTTTGCATATCTAGGTACCTGCTTAATGGCATCTAACAAAGGGATATTAACCTCTACCTTCCTAAAAGTCTCAAGTATTTCTTTTTCTGCTTCTTCTTTCTTGGTTTTAACTAACCTACTAGGAAAAGGAGCTTTAGTGACATATTTAGGAAGGGGTTCAGAAATACTTACCTTAGGGGTTTTGGAAGTTTGCCCCTTATCATTTGCTTCTTTGGGTGGTTCATCATTCTCTTGAATGATTGGTGGAAGAGAGGTAGGCTCATCCATCGTCTTTCCGCTTCTCAATGTGACAGCACTAGCATTTTCCCTCGGATTCACTTCTGGCTGTGAGGGTAGTTTCCCTGAAGCTTGGCTTTGAAACTTGTTGAATTCTGTGGACAACTGCCCTATCTGATTCTGCAAGTTATTGATTGCAGTCCTTGTTTCTTGTTGAAACTGCAAATTATTAGTGGCCATTTGTTTTACTAGCTCCTCTAATGAAGGCTCAGATTGCTTAGGAGCTTGAACTTGCTGCTGTCTCTGAGGGAAAGGTACTTGCCTTTGTTGGAATCTGGAGGTCCATAAGTGGAGGTTGATTTTGAGGTTGCTTTGCATAGCTGAAATTTGGATGATCCCTCCAACCCTGGATTATATGTGTTTGAGTAGGGGTTGTAATTTTTGAAAGTCCAAAGATATCCCCTCTTGCTCTTACCTCCTCATTTGTGTCTTCTTGGAGAGTGGGACACATATCGGTGGGATGTCCAGGATGAACAACAGATCCCACAAGCATGAACTGGTGCTTTACCCGAATCCATTAACCGGCCGAACCATAGCAGTCAATTGAGTCATTTCTTCTTTGTATCTTTGGTTGTCTCTACTTCTTTCATTCGCTCTTACTCCAAGTGTCATTTCTAGAGTAGAATTGTTGAGTATTGGCACCATTCTTGAGATCAAGTTTCTAGCTTCTTGAGGAGTTTTATCAATCAATGCTCCTCCGCTAGCAAAGATCAATCATGTTGCGATCCATCACTTGTAAGCCTTCATAGAAATACTTGAATTAAAAGTCGCTCACTTATTTGATGATGAGGGCAGGTGAAACATAGCTTCTTAAATCTCTCCCAAGAGTCATGGAGTGATTCCCATGCCTTTGTTGAATACCACGATTTCTTTTCTCGATTGTTGCAGCTTTTGAGGCGGGGAAGTATCTGTCTAGGAAAGTTCGGGCCATGTCCTGCCATGATTGGATGGATCCGGGTGGCAAGTAGTAAAGCCACTCCTTAGCTGAGTCTTTCAATGAGAATGGAAAAGCTCTCAACTTGACTTGCTCTACATGAATTCCTGAGGGTTTCATGCTAGAACATACCACATGGATTTCCTTCAAGTGCTTGTTGGGGTCCTCTCCGGGTAATCCATTGAAAGATGGCAAGAGATGGATTAAACCGGATTTCAATTCAAATGCCTCTTCATTTTCAAGAATGTCTATGCAAAGAGGCTGTTGATCTAGATCTGGAGCACCCAATGCCCTTAAAGTGTTTTCTGCGCATTGTCACTTCTTCGATATTTCGGATGGCTCAAATGTCTCTGAACTTGATAGATCAATGTAACGGGCGGCTTCAATGTCGGCAGTGTGAGTTGGAAGTTAGCTAGGATGGAAGGGAAATTGAGGATGTGAAGTGAGTTGATCAATATAGTTCCTCAAATTTAGCAATCCTTCGTCTACTCCTTCAAAGGACATCAACACCTACAAAACACTCGAAAGAAAGATTAAAAATAAAATAAAATAAAATAAAATAAAAATAGAATAAAAATAGGAAATAAATTAATAATGTAATTGAAAAAATTGGTTCCCCAAAAACGGCGCCAAAATTCGATGCGTGCGGATGTAGTGATTAAAATTAAGATAAAAATCAGTTGTCATGCCCACCAGAAAATAAAAACCTTACAACTAGTTGTAGTTAGTAAGGGTCGATCCACAGAGAACCAATTCAATTAACACTATTAAACAATTCCCAATTTAGACTCTGATTAACAATAAACAGTAAAAGGGGGTTTTGGAGTTTTGATGAACAATGAACAGCTTCAAAGATAACAATAAACAAACTGAAATTGTAACACCCACCGTAGGATGTCACATTTATGTTACTTTAATTACCCAAATACCCTCAAAAGTCATAAAGTGTGATATTGTGATAAAAATATGAGTTGTAATTTTTTTTTTTAACAATAACAATAAAATAAACTTAGCGGAAAATAAAACTATGATACAACAATCTCACACATAAATTACATCATATACATATTTCACACGTCTTTGTCGGGTTTATTTATTACAAACCATTTATTGAATAATAAACACACTTAAATAATTACAGACATAACTTATATCAGAGTTCACACTCGCCCAAGCTTAACTAAGCGAAGACCCTCGAGACGGGTCCTCCTCGGGTTCCTCGGCGGTAGGAATCCATTGTGACGATTAGCCCTACGGGCAGGTGTCCGGCCGATGACACTATGCGATTTCCGTTGGGACATAATTTCTAGTGTCCCAATGTCGCCTGATATGCAACGGAAATTCAACATGAACAAAGATCGTCACACAGAAAAACGGATCCCCACGATATAGCCTACTAATACTAACAGTCAGGTACCCCTCATAAATAAGTCCTCGCTCATCTGGACTTGTCCTCCACTCTCTAGCTCCTCCATGAAACTGTAAACGTACATATCCGAAGAAACTAGCTCCTGATGACATGTTGTCAGAACTCTGCGGTTCCTGATGTGAGAAGTAATTCCTCTTCTCCTTCTAGTACCGTATCTTTCTCAACGTCTTCACCCAATATAAATACAATAAACAGATATACATACAAAGAGGTGAGATCACCTACACCAATACCAAAGATGATAGCACGAGATAATACGAGATGACATATTATGCAAAAATATCATATCATGATCACAATTATGGCATCATCATAGTGTAAAAATAATTACCATCATGCCATCATCACTTTGTTCAAACCACAATTAATTACAGTAATACTACCACATATGTATATGTTAAATTCATGCATGTGAACATAGACTCAATGTCCTACTCCATGGAGCTAATACTCAAGTCGGAGAAATTGATCGAAAAGATCTGCGGTATCTCGTGCCTCAGACCAAGTGCTATAATTATATCTTGCACATCTAGCACATACACGACGATGCTTCTTTGTCGGATCTCGATTAAGAATAGTGTCTCGGTCCGATCATCGGTGTGTTGCATCGGTCTAACTCACGGTGCGAAGAGCTACCAATCGCCCATTGCGAGCAACCCGCACCCCGATGCCCCCAAGGTCAACTAGTGACCTACATCTACGCATATCGCACCCACTCAAGAGGTGTACGTTTCTCCTAGGCAATTAGCCATATTCAGTCCGTTGGACCATTTTCAATGCATGTGTAATGCACCAATTACCAACCAAAGGTAAATCACATAATTTCTCATTCCAGATTCGAATCTTGTTTTTCGTTCGTAAAATGGATTAATGCCAATTACAGGCAAACTTCTCAATTTCTTGTACAAGGTATTCATATACTACTTTTAACGTATGATTTACTTGTATAATTAACAGATTAAATCACATTCTTGTGTTTTTTCTCATTCGCAAAATATTTTTGTTACGTTTTTACGTACGGTAATGATTTGTAACATTTTTACATTATGTTTAAAAATCGCAAAACTATTTTCTACTTGTATTCTAAATTGCGTAAAAATGATCTTTTATTTTTAAAATGTATAGCAATGTTTCCACAATATTTAGATCGTGTAAAATATTTAAACGCGCGTTACAAATCGCGTAGGAATAATTTAACGTTTTTTTTAAATCGCGTAACTTAAAAATTACGTTTTTGAGTTACGTAAATCGCTTTTCACCATTTTCACCCTTCACAAAATATTTCTTAACTTTAAAAATATTATTTTGAACATTTCCCATAAAAATATAATTTCTTACGTTATTCTCTTTCTATTCTAAATCAAAAATCCCTTCCGTACTATATTTTCTAAAAATCACTTTTTAATGATTTAATCTTACCAAATCATATTTAATTGATTTAATTACTATTTAAATTTCCTAACATTTTTCAAAACCCAATACTTAAATTCTACGTTAGAAATTTTAAGTTACAACGTTTCCTTTTATATTTCTAAATCATTTCTAAAAAATTAATTCTTCTTAAGATAATTTAAAGTTCAACACTTAAATTCCTTTCCAAAATCCTTATTTGAAAACTCTTATATTTTGTTGCATCAAAACATTTTTTCTAAATTATCAAAACCTTATAGATGGTCATTGGAACCATGAAATATTTTTCTTCTAACTTAAACAAATTTCATTCTTGTTTCTACACAAAATAAATTCATGAAAATACTACTTAAAAACCGTGTACACTCATTTTAGAAAACAAACCCTCTTGTTTATTTTCTTTACTTCTCTAATCTTTCAATTTTACCATTTATGAAAATATCATTTTTGTGAACACTAATTTAATTGGTGTCTTGGCTGAAATTTATTTAGTTCAAGGACTAAAAATCAACTTCATTGTTCTTGAAAAATTTCAATAAAAACCCTAAACTTGGAAGCTCAAAATCGTGACCTCCTCCATGGCCTTTGGAGCCAAAATTTTGTTTATTTCAACATATATCATCATGCTTCCATCATAATATATTCAACATATATCATCATGCAAATTTTAAGCATACCATCTAAACAAATAAAAATTATACTAAGCATGCATACACAAGTAAATCATGCAAAGCATATCAAACATATCAAGCATAGGCAAAAATAATTTAAAACACATAACACACACACAAATTATTACATGACCATGGATAGAATCCTCACATGGATTCACCATCCATCAAATATAAAACCTTCCTCACCACCATGCTTGGTTGGTGAGATGAATCTCCTCTTACCTCTTGAAGAACCACCAAAGAGCTTGTTGCTTTGTCTTTGGAGCAAGATCTCCACCAATACAAGTTCTTAAACATGAAACAAATACAAGAAAATTAGTATATCAAGCTTGAACAAGAAGAACCATGGATCAAACATGGTTTAGAACATGAAAAAGAAAAGAATAAATGAAGTTTTCTTACACTTCACCAACAAAAGCTCTAGAACTTGATCTTGGTAAAAGTCCTTCAAAATGGAAGAATTAGAACTTGGTGTGAACTACAAAGGTTCTTAGAATGATGAAAGGATTCAAGAAACTAGGTTGTATGAAATTAAAAAGTGATGGAAGAGGTGCTTGGAGTGCTTGGCGAATGGTATGTTTTTAGGAGAGAAATGGAGTTTTTCTTGGTTTGGTTTCTTTGAAGTTGAAATGATAAAGTGAAGAGGTGATAAATGAAATATGGAGTGGTCTTCAAATTGGCATTGCCGTAGCATTGCCTTAGAGAAACACAAAGTGGAATTTGAAGAAAACATAGCATTTATGATCAATAGTATTTTGTCTTAACACTTGGCAATTTTCCTTAACCTTTTCTATCCTTTTTCTTTGGCCTAAAAAGCCTATTCTATCTTGGTCTCCCTTCATCCTTGCTCTCCAAACCGTCCCCCCCCCCCTCTTCATGCATGCAAAATATGACAAATTAATATCCATTTTTGTTTTTAGTCATTTTAGTTATTAATTTAAAGCATTATAGGTAAAATAGGTATTAATTAAAAGTAGTCTAGGTAGAAGACTTCTTATGGACCATTGGATCACTTCACTTTAAACCCCATCCCTTAGATGTGTCTCCAAAAATGAAGGGTCAAGATTACACCTTCAAACTTTACATCCAAGGGTCCAAAATGGTTGTAATCATTTTTGATGACTAAATCTCCACCATTGATCTAAATCCAAATCCAATGGTCATTAATGATCCATTTTCCACCATTGATTAAATTTACATCCAATGGTTGATAATGGTCATAGCCATTTAGAAGATTAAATCCCTACCCTTGATTTAATTTCAATCCAACGGTTATAATTGATCCTATTTACTTTTAAGATCAAATCTCCACCTTTAATTAAATCAAGACTGAATGTCTAACTGTAATTGAATTAATAGTGGATATCCAAACCACTAATGTTATCTTAATAATATTTTAATAATATAGAATTTTATTTTTATCCATTATAACCTCACAAAAGTATAATTACTTGTATTTTTATCGTCGATAATTAAATACGAGTACAAAATACTGATAAAAAATTTTCTAAAACTGTTTCGGATTCAGGTTTAGTAAGATCTCCTGTCTCCGTCTAAACAAGTACAAATTTTTCTACACGTGAAAAAATTTTTCATTTTATGGGACCCACCTGGGCCCACGTATAGCCACACAGGGCCCACATATACCTCGTGGAGCCCATAAATAGTAAAAATTCCAAAATCACACATAAAATCATAAAAATTACAAAACTCACAAATATCAAATCAGATTACGTAAATTAATTAAGACTAAACAGGTAAAAATTAATTTACGTAGATTTTTCCGGCCCGAAAATTATTATTTTCTTGACACGGAGCAAATTACTCAAAACGATCAAATATGCGGACAGAATATTCAAAATAGCTTTACAAGATGCAAAATCACTAAACAGTAGAATTCTGTTAATTGTCAAGATTACTGCTTAATACATAGGAAGTTTGGGGTGTTACAGAAATCAACAATATAAGAAAATTGGTTAAGAGATTGAATCCACCGCTAGATTTATATGATAATGTAAATCCACATATCCTTTTTATTCCAACATGCTCAATTATGTTTTTATGCAATTGTGAGAGTAAATCTGTTTTCACCTTACGTGTTCAATGAATTTATAACCTTTCAAATCAACTCAACTCTAATCACCGATTAGTCATAAAAAACATTGCTCTTACAACTATCCAACAATTGCATTAAGATTTAGAAAACCAATTACACTAAGGTCTAATCACACACCGGGATTAAATTACTTAGAACATATATTTCTCTAGATCTAATAATGAAAAAGCGCATAATAAACCCGGATCTACCACTTTTATAACGGAAATAGCACAAAGATAATTATACCCACATGAACATCATACATCCCACTAGATCTACTATCGCAACCGATAATAAACCTAGATCTACTACTTTGAAAGTAGGAACAAGTACAAAAACCTTGATACCAACAACCTAGATTTAGAAATATATGAATAAAAACATAAGCTTTGTTGAAATAATCAAATATGCAAAGTTTACAACATTAATACTAGCGGTTTCATCACCCCTTAACCAAGGGAGGTTTAGTTACACATAGCTAGAAAGAAATCACAAGAAAAACTATGAAGAAACAAGAAGAAACTATGAAGAAACAAGAAACTAAGAGAGAAAATGAAGGAGATTTACTTCTTGTTCATGATAAATGGTGCCTTTTATAGAAGTCTAAGGTAACAAAATGACAAAGGGAAGTGGGTGGATGAGTGGGTGAGTGAGTGGAGTGTTTGAATGGATGGATTAGTGGGTTGGTTTAGTGGATTGGTTTAGTGGATGAGTGAGTGGAATGGTTGAGTGGTTGAATTAGTGAAAAATGCCAAAGGACTTTTGGTGAGTGGGAAATTATGGACATGAATGGGTGAGTGGTTGGATGAGTGGATGGATTAGTGGATGAGTGGGTGGAGTGGTTAAGTGGTTGGATTAGTGTATGAGTGGATGAATGGGTGAGTTAGTGGATGAGTGGATGAGTGGATTAGTGGATGGATGAGTGGATTAGTGGATGGATGAGTGGGTGGTTGAGGACGAAAATTTCGTGTCTGACTTGGAAGCCAAAAACGACCCACTATACTTCAGAACCACGAAAAGTGTTCTTCATGAAAGTTGTAGATCCTTGTCTTGGCTATAAAATGGATAGCTGGTTCGTCCAATTTGGCTTTCTTAAGCCCAAGATATGTCCCAAATACCGTAGGTTGCTCAAACCCAACTTCAGCACCTCTGTTCCGACTTGCAAGCTCAAAATGACCTACTAGACTTCTTTTTCTGAAAATGTGTTCTTCATGAAAGTTGTTTATTTGGATCTTGACTATCCAATGTCCAAATTTCAGCCCATCTCCATTATTACATCTTGAGATATGATTTTATGAGTGCACACTGTTCGGATTCTACTGACAGAACCCGTATTCTGACTTCCATGTAAACTTAGGTCCCTTAGACATCTGAATCGGACTTCGAGCTCTTCATCAAAGTTGTAGAGCTTCCTCTTAGCTTTCCTACAAGATAAAATTCATGATTTTCAGATATCAGGAACTCAAGTTATGACCAAAATACAGAAACAGTGTAAAATCTCAATAATGCTGAAAATATTCAATTAGGACCAATTTGAGCTCAAACTCACAAAATCATGTCAAACTCAATCAATTAAGAATATGGAGAGTGTAAATGACTAAATATAAGGGTTTCTTAATGAATAAAATATGTGTTTATCACTAAGTGTGAGAAAATTTGATAGCAATATATTTTTTTCATTTAATAGTCCTCTCACTGGGCTTCTTAAGGCTCAATTGGGCTTAATTAAGTTGATTTTGTCATATTTTATGATATTGGACCTAATTGGATCATTGAATGAATTATTGCATGAATTGACCTTAATTTGTCTATTTGGCAACATTCAGTAAATTAGCTATAATCTGAATTGCAAATATTTTATTGAAGTGATTCTAGTATTGCAGGAAAGCTAAAACAATTTTATGCAAGTTTCATGAAGACCTTAAGAGTTGAATCACATGTTTGGATAATTTAAATTGAAGTGGAAGAAAGAGCCAGAATATTGATCCTGACAGCTTGACATCTATGCACTCATTAGCTCATATCTTGAATTGTAGGAGTTCAATAGATTCCACACTAAGCCCAAATGAAAGCTAAGAGCTAAATCTACAACTTTGATGAAGAACTCAAGAGCTTAATTGATTGTCTAGTGAGTCAGATTGTGCCTGGAAGTCAAAACAGAGGTGCTATAGCTAGAACCTGAGTAGTGTACAAAGATTGGCCCATAAGTTGGGTTGTAAGAGTCGAATTGGTTTAAAAGTGGTGTCATTGGAAAGTTGACACAAAACCCTTCAACTCTCATGAAGATCACTTTTCAAAATGATGACGTTTTGATAGAGTTATAGTCTTGTGAAGACAACTAGGAATTAAGCACCGAATTGATTGGTGCAAGTGGGGAGACAAGCATGACAATAATTATCCACTCACCCACACTCATTAAACAAGTCTATTGTCATTTTGTACTTTTCATGCTCTATAAAAAGCAACATTGGTTTCTCATTAATGGTATCTTGGTTGAGAGATTCAGACATGTTCTTGTATCATTTGTTGTAATTTTCTTTCATTCTAAATAAAAATTATGTTCATCTCTTTTTTTTTCTCTCTTTCTTTCTTCTTGTTCATGAGTAACTAATTCTTATTTTGCTTAGGTGAAATGGTGAAGCTTTTGGTAATAAAATAAGGTTAAATTAATCTCTTTTTTGTGATTGAATAATATATTATCAAGTGTCATTATATGTATTGTATTTTACTTTCAATCAATTTAGAAACCCTCCTTGTAAAGTGGAGATCTTGATTCGTTGTAGACAAGATATTGACACATGCTTAAACTCATTTACAGGTATTAGTGTTAATGGATAATTAAAGGAACCATAATATAACTACATATATAACCTTAAATGAATTTTGAATGTTGTATTTTCCAATTGGAACCCCTGTTATGCGTGGATTTAGATTAAGTTATAAAAAAAAATAATTTTGTCATTAATTTATTACCAAGAGTGGATATCTGAGCCCAAACAAATCCTTTTCATTTGTGAACAATTTTTATCACCTCTATTTTTGCGACAAATCTTTTCCTTACCTAAAAAAAATTTCTTCATCAATTCCCTATAAATCGACCTCGGGCTCCCGAGAATTTATTACTTGAGACAACTTGCACATGGGTTTATAACACATAATTTGTATCATGGATCACTCCACTCGTCACTTATAATGTTCAATCCTTTTTGACTCCATGTATTTTTTATTGGCTCTAGTAACTTCTCCACATTCGGTAACATCTTCCTTAACATGTTAGTAATGTTTATTGACAGAAATGAGCTATAATATGTGCCTAACATGTTCAAGCAATTTTGTGACCTTGTGAGTTAATCTAGGCACTTTGCCGCATCACAAAACTTACAAAATGACTATTTTAACTCAAAAAATTAGCATAAATTGCTTAAATAAGGAAAATAAATATGAAAAATTTATTTCTAAGTCACAAATGTATGAAGGAAGGTGTAGTTAAAGTTTCATGACAAACAAAGTTGAATTGGTATTTTTAAGTACATCGGTTGTGTGTTTTAATACTGAAATGACTTATAACAGATATAAAAAATTATGAAAACGATGAAATTAAGATTTAGGTGAATCCTATAATTTATTTTAGTATCGTTAGAGGTCAGAAAACTTGATTTAGTAAAATCAAAGTGTTCATAGCAGATATAGAAAATTCAGCAAAGTTACCTATCTAACCCTTAAATCATATGATCTTATCTTAATATATTGACTTTCACACCTTTTTCTCTTCTCATATAAAGTATTGCAGCTGAAAAACTGAAATGAAGGAAAATAAAGGGAAAAACAAGGTGGAGTAGCAGGGGAAGGAAGAAGAAGAAAAGAAATAAGGGAACGGCCAAGAATCAAAGCTTGTAAGGTAGGGGGAAAATGTGTTTATGACTCTTAACCTTCTGTCTTCTATATTTTTCATGTTCTGATGGTTGAAATAACATGGATATCTATGGTTAAATCATAGTTTCCTAGGTTTAGTTCCTTTGAATGATGAATGAATGACTTGTATGGTTGATTAAGGTTTTAATGATTCTAAATGTTTGTTGTGATTGAAAATATGTAAACTTTGTTTGAATGAATTAAATGATGTTTGAATGGTTCTAGGGTTCTTGAATTAATGAGATTATGTGTTGGTAATGAATATTGTTGAGATGGGTTTGGTTGTGGATGGAAAGAAAACGTTTGGTGGTTGTTCTGCTAATTTCTGGAAAAACCAGAAAACAAGTAGAGTGCCATATGGAGCCGCGACACTTAGCTTCCTCCCCGAAGAACTAGCGCAAAACATAGTCAGGGAGGTTTCACAAGGCACACCGAAATACATGCTTCAATATGGCACTCTTTAAGAAATCTTGATTTTGATGAAGAATGTAGTAGTTTTTTATTCCAAATGATGTCTTATGATGTATCAATGTTGAATTGATGATAAGAACCCTAAAATGATCACTATTAAATGTTGATTAAGGTTGAGACCTTGAGTGATGTTATGAAGTATTAATGAAAAACATCATAGTATACAATTAATCAAGAACGGATTTAACATATTTATATATGTTTTAATTTTCAAACTTGTTATTTGTCATTTCCATGTATTGTAATATTATGGCTTGGACAAAAGGGCTCAAAGTGCTAAAGTTAAAAAGGTTTGGTAGTGTAAGGAATAAAAGGGCGTCCTGCCTACCTAGAAACAATACAAGGAACAATAAAGCTTCTTGGAACAAAATGGCTTCTTAGAAATAGTCAAATAACATGTGTTTTTCTAAAATAAATTTGTTTTGTAAAATCATATCACAAGTATCCTAGGGTACATCTTAGGCATATCCATGCATTATCATGCATTGCATAATTTGACAATTGTATGGGCAATTGTCTTGTTTTATATAAAAAAGATATATAAATTTAATGATCACCTATCTATTTTTAGTTAGTTGTTCTAATTTAAGTTGAGATGTTATATAATGACCTAAATTGCTTTATGTAATTAATTAAGTTATCTGCTTCAGGAAGGGAAAAGACTAAATTTTTGGCTTGTGCCACCTTTCTAATTATTTTTCTTGTATATGAACTGGTTTTTCCCTGAAGTAGTTGGATTTATGATGATGTCATGTTTTAAATTGCTTATGAGAATTGTCATTCTCACCCCAGCTTCTTATTTCCATGATAAATCCAGTAAATGAGCATGGCAGAAGCAGCGATGGACGATGAAGACCTAGTCAGTTGTTTTGTATATATGTTATTGATGTATTTATTTTACTAGTTTGTATTTATTCCTTTATGGCTTGTTTTAGTTCTTTTGTGTATCTCTGACATATTTTGTAATTACGTAGTAAAGAGCAATACAGGTTGATATTCATGCTTAGATTTAGAAGTGACTATTCTGATACTACTTATCTGAGTATATTAATGTTATACACAATGATAGTTTTAGGGTGTTACATTTTGATATTAGAGCAATTCATCATGTCGAGCCGGGGAATGGATTAACTATGCTTTAGGGCATGTTTAAATGTTTTGTTTGAGTTATGCATTTTTTTATCTCTTATGTGAGATATCTAGATTGTATTACATGACTTGCCTTGTGATTGGTTGTTAATAGTTACTGACACACTATTACATGATATTGAGACTGATCAACTCAATATGTAATGTTTTGTGTGAACAGGAAATTATGGCACCACCCAGGTGAACAATCCGGGAGAATAGGGAAGCTACTAGTGGAAATAATAATGATATGTCTGAGATGGTCAGAATGATGATGGAAGCAATGAGGGCACAAACTGAGGTTAGTACTAGAATGATGGAGCGAATGGGACAGAATCAGAATCCACCAGTTGAAGATGTAGCAGTAGTGAGAAATAAGCAGTTCCATGAATTATTAAAATTTTGAAAGTTGAATCCCCTATCATTTCGAGGAGAGCCTGATCTAGCTAAGGCCGAAGAATGACTTAGTGAGATGGAAAAGATATTTGAGGTGATAGGATATAAGATGAACAAAAAGTGTCATTCACTTCCTTTATGTTAAAAAAAGAAGCAGAGAATTGGTGAAAAAGTTCAAGAAGACTATTAGAAGTTGCGAGTACTTAGGTGACATGGGAAGTATTTAGAACAACTTTTCTTGACAAATATTTCCCAAGAAATGTGCAAGATGATAAAGAAGTGGAATTCTTTCAGTTGAAGCAAGGAAATATGTCTGTAGCATAGTATGAAGCGAAGTTTGAAGAACTTTCCGAGTTCTCTTCGTATTTTCGGTTGAATCCAAATGAAAACTGGAGGTGCCTTAAGTTTGACTCTGGGTTAAGGTGTAACACCCTGAATTTCCTATCTCTTAAACAATAATTTTGACAGTTAACAGAATTTTACTATTTAGTAATTTCTGGATACTGTAAAATTATTTTGAATATTCCGTCAGCGTATTTGATCGTTTTGAGTGATTTACTCCGTGTCAGGAAAATAATAATTTTCGGGCTGGAGAAAATCTTTAAATATTTATTTCTCTTGACTGTTAATTATTTTTAATAATCTGACTTGATTTTCATACATTTTCTAATATTTGTGATTTTTGTGGATGATTATGAATTTTTTTGACTGTATGTGGGCCCAGGTGGTCCTATGTGGGCCCAGGTGGTCCTATGTGGGCCCAGGTGACCTTACGTGGGCCCAGGTGGGTCCCGCAAAGTAAAAATTTTTCTACGCATAGAAAAATTTGTACTGTTTAGACGGAGACAGGGGATCTTACTAAACCTGAATCCGGAAACAGTTTTAGAAATTTTCTTGTACTGTGTTTTGTACTGTATTTATTTATCAGATGATAAAAATACAGTAGATATAATCTTTCGTGGGGTTTTAGCAGATAAAAATAGAAATTATATTGCTTAAGTCAACATTGGTGGTTTGGATATCCACCATTGATTTAATTAACGTTGGAGACTTGATCTTGATTTAATCAACGATGGAGATTTGATCTTAAAAGTAAATAGGATTATTTATAACCGTTAGATGGAGATTAAATCAAAGGTAGAGATTTAGTTTTATATAATGGCTATGACCATTTACAATCATTGGATTTAGAATTGATCAAGGGTGGAGATTTGGTCTTAAAAAGTAACAAGAATCATTTATGACCATTGGATGAAGCTTTAATCAATGGTGAAGATTTAGTCTTAAAAAGTGACAAAGACTAATTATGACCCTTGGATTTAAAGTTTGAAGGAGCAATCTTGACCCTTCATTTTAGAGACACAACCAATGACTAGAATTTAAAGGAGAAAGATCCAATGGCCTAGATTAAGTCTTCTAATCTAAAGCTACACCTAAAGTCTACATAAATCCTAACCATTGAATTAATCAATGGCTAGAAATGCTGAAGATGGTGACAAGTGAAATTGGTCACATTTTGGAGTGCATGAAAAGGGGGGACGGTTTTGTCGTGAATTATGAAGCTAAAGGAAAAGTTTCAATGCATTATTTGATACTTTAGTCAATTATGCTTTGCTTTAGTCAATTATGTTCCTTTATTGTTTTGTTTGCATCCTTAGAAGACTACTTGGAAGGGGGGACGGTCTTAGTATGAATTAGGAGCTTTGCAGACCATAATTGATCACCTTTGGTCATTATTGATCATTCATTCTTGTCTCCAAAATTATCAAGAACCAAAACACAAAAGTTTTCTCTCCATTTTTCTCCTTCTTCATGTTTCGGCCAAGCTACCCAAATCTACCCTCCATCACTCTTTAATTTCATCCAACCATAGATCTTGAATCTACATGATATTCTAAGCAACTTTCATGTTGGAGATTTCCTCTAAATCATTCATCTTCATGGACTTCCTTCAAGATCAAAGTTATAGGGTATTTATGGTGAAGTGTAAGGAAACTTCATTTCTTCTCTTCTTTTTCATGATCTAAACCATGTTTGATCCATGGTTCCTCTTAATCAAGCTTAGTATACTAATTTTTATGTATTTTGTTTTGTATTTGAGAAGCCCTTGGTGGTGAAGGACTCGGAAAAAGAAGCAAAGCAAAGAGCTTTTGAGGATCTTCAAGAGGTAAGAGGGAGATCCACCTCACCAACCAAGTATGGTGGTGAGAAATGGTCTTATATTTGAAGAATGGTGAATCCATGTGAGGATGCATATCCATGGTCATGTAATTATTTGTGGGTGTTTATGTGTTTGATTTATTTGTTCATGTTTTGTATGATTTGCATGATTTATTGCTTTTGATTATGGCATGCTTATGGTAGCTTACAGTATATATGATGAAATATGTATGTGTATGTCATGATTTGATGATGGAAAGGAAATTAATTTTTGGCTCCAATGGCCAAAGGAAGAGTGGTCACGGTTTTGACATTCATGATTAGAGTTTATGTTGAAATTTTTCAAGAACAAGAGAATTAATTTTTGGTCCCTAGAACATGGTGAATTTCGGTTAAGACACCTCAAGATAGGTGTTCACAAATTAATATTTTCATGGATGATGAAATGAGATGTTTAGAAAAACAAGGAAAATAAACAAAGGATTTATTTTTCAAAGAGTACATGAACACGGTTTTTGAAGGGATTTGTATTGATTTATTTTGTGTAAAAAGTTTCTAAGTATTTTACTAAACATGAGTTTTAAATGAAAATAGCAATGTTGATTTTAAGGATTTGCAAAGAAAGTGAAAAAGGATTTGTAAAGAAAGTGAAAATGGATTTGCAAAGAAAGTGAAAAATGAAAATGAACAAATGACTTGATTTCAAAGACCAAGTATTCACGGTTTTTGTAAAGGATTTTTAATAGTTTTATTTGTGTAAAACCATATCAATTTAGAAGGAAAAATATTTGATGGTTTCAATAGTCATGTCCACGTTTTTGAAGGCTTGTAATGCCTAAACTTTTATGGAACAAAGTGATATTTTATAAAATGAAGTGTTTTGTCTCTCGAAAGATTTGACAGTTT
Source organism: Ormosia emarginata (assembly GCA_029884605.1). Taxonomy (NCBI): domain Eukaryota; kingdom Viridiplantae; phylum Streptophyta; class Magnoliopsida; order Fabales; family Fabaceae; genus Ormosia; species Ormosia emarginata. The sequence continues at coordinate 50,776,194 of JAQQTP010000081.1, read as the reverse complement.
TCAATGAACACGTTCACGGTTTTTGAAGACTTGCGGATACCTTGATTTTATAACAAAATGATTTTCGCACAAGAATTTGGAAAGGGAATTAGAGCGTTTATCACTTGAGAAAATCAAGTTTTTTGTAAACGAAAATGTTTTCGAACTTCAATTTATTTTGAAGAAGGTTGTGTTTGGAAATGATTTGGGAAAAATGAAGAATATAATGGTGTTTTGAAAATTTACTAACGTATAACTGATTTTCGAGTTTTGAAATACGTTAGAAAATGTTAAGTTTTGAAACGTTGATTTATATCAATGGAAAAGTGATTTTTTTGTGGATTATATTTTGGAAAAGGATTTCTTGAGTAAAGAAATGTGGAAAAAGATTTTCTTGAGTAAGAAAATGTGAAAAATGAAATACAAAGTCATATTATTTTGAGAAAGGTTGAAAAGGAATTTTTGAAGAAATATTTTCGTAATGAAAATGCGATGATGATGAAAAATGTTTTACGTATCTTAAAAACGTGATTTTTAAGTTACGCAATTTGAAAAATGTGTTGAAAATGATATTGATTTATTTAAGTCCAAAATAATGTTTGAAATATTGAGGAATATTTTACGTGATTGTAAAATGTTGAAAAATATTTTACGTATCTTAAAAATGATTTGAAATATAGTAAAATATTTCTACGCGATTTGGAATACGTTGAAATATTTCTACGCGATTTGAATTACGTTTAAATATTTTACGTAGTTTGAATTATTATTGAAAAATCACTACGTGATTGAAAAGTGATGAATTAATTTTACGTGATTGTGAAAAGTGGCCAAAAGTCGTTATGTGATTTGGAAAGTGTTTTAAATATTTTGAGAATGATGGAAAATGATTTACGCAACTTAAAAGAATGATTTTTAAGTTACGCGATTTTGAAAATGGTGGAAAATTGCTACGCAATTTGAGAAACGTATATTTTTATGTGATTGAGAAAAATGTTAAAAAATTAATACGTGATTTAAAAGTGCAACAAAAGTGTTGCGGTATTTTGAAAGCGTAACAGAAGTGTTACGATGTTGTGAAAACGTAATAGAAATGTTTTAGAATTGTGAAAACGTAACAGAAATGTTGCGGGATTGTGAAAACATGACAACAGTGTTTTATAACTATGAAAACATGATAACATAATTTTGTTATTGAAAAATACAGTATGATTACTGTAAAACCAGTGTATGGACACTTGTTTGTGAAAAACAACGAGTTTTGCTGTTATTGTACGTGGTGCATTTTAGATGCATTGGAAAAAAAAATATACGTTGAGGCATATGATTTAATTGAACAAACGAATTTGAAAAGAATGGCCCTTGTGGTTGGACTTACACTGATATATTAGTGCATTGTATAAACTATATCTGAGAAATTATGAGATATACCTGTGATTGGTATTATACCTGTGATTGGTATTTGGTGCATTATACATGCATTAGAATGGTCCGATGAGGACTGGATATGGCTGATTGCCTAGGAGAAACACACCTCTTGAGTGGGTGCGATATGCGTAGTGTAAGTCACTTGTTGACCTTGGGGGCATCGGGGTGCGGGTTGCTTACACGGGTGGTTGGTCGCGCTTCTTCCCGTAGGTTAGACCGATGCAACACACCGATGATCCTGACCGAGACACTATTCTTAATCAAGATCTGATAAAGACTGTCGTGTATGTGCTAGATGTGCAAAAATTGAAATGAGAATTAAAACACGTGGTCTGAGGCACGTGGTACCGGCAGGTCTTTTCGATCATTTTCTCCGACCTGAGTTTAGCTCCATGGAGTAGGAAATCGAGTCTTGTGTACATGCATAATCTGAACATTTATATCTGTGTGATATATTAATTGAGGAATATTGGCTATGACAATTGTTTTGAATACTTGGATGATGATGATGATAATGCTGAGGGCATTATCATAATTATTGTTTATGATAATTGAATTAATAAATGCTTAGATGATGATAGTTGATTAATGTTGATGGCATGATTATAATTGTGGTATGATCTATTTGTATGATATTGTTGTTTTGTGTTATCTCTGTGCTGCCATGTTGGTACTGGTGTAGGTGATCTCACCTCTTTGTTATGTTGTCTTCTGTGTCTGTATTGTTAAAATTAAACAGTAGAAGGAATGAGTTGTCTTAGACATACCGGGAGGTAGATATTCTGAGTTCGGAGACAACATCAGAGAATGACTATTCCAGATTTGATAGCGTGCAGTGTTGACATAGAACAGATGTCTGATGCATCAAGATGGAACAAGAAGGAATAAGTATGCTAAGTTTTTCCTGTTAGTGTTGTACCGTGCTATTAAGTAGGACCCGTTATAGGGTTTGCTACTGTGAAAAAGAGTCTGTTAGTTTTATATTTCTCTTTAAATTGTTAAATATTAATTGGTGTCAATATTGTATATAAATCAGTTAAAATATATTTTCAGTAATACTTATGGATTTTAGTAAGTTTATGTTTCAGTAAGAAAGAAATTTTAAAACCCATCTTTTATAACTCAAACTTTGTGTGAACTTCTTTTCAAATTATGAGTCGGGAGTCAGACATGTGATACCCTAGGGAGGGTGTTACATAAGGGAGGAGATTAAGATATGTGTTAGGCCCCTAAAGATTAGGGATTTTTCCACCCTAATCAAGAAGTATAAGATTGTGGAATCAAGTGAGTCTAAGCCTCCAATAGGGTAAAAGACCATGGGCATTCAAAAGAGGAAGCGAGGGGATAACAAATTTCAAGGAAGTGCATTTTGACCAAAGTTTCAACAGGATAAAGGTAAACAAGTGCAAACAGGGCAAACAGGATTTGAGGATTTTAAATGCCCTAAATGTAGGAAAAATCATAGAGGAAGACCTTGTATGTTTGGTCAAACTGCATGATATGTTTGTGATCAGGAAGGGCATTTTGCTAAAAGTTATCCACAAAGACAGAAAGCCACATCAGATTAGAGACCTCAAGCTAGAGGAAGAGTCTATAGTCTAAGTGATAAGGAGGCAGCTAGAACTCCCGATCTCATACAAGGTACGTGCATAATTAAAGATAATATTTTAATTATATTATATGATTCAGGAGCTTCTCATTCCTTTATTTCATATGAATATATGAAGAGGTTAGAGTTACCTGTGTCTGAACTCTCCAGTACTTTGTAAGTGTCCACTCCAACAGGAAAAATTATAATCACTTCTTCTATATGTTTGAACTGTTATGTTAAAATAGAAAATATGATCTTCTTTGTGGATCTTATTTGTCTACCCCTTGTTGGTATTGATATCATTTTGGGAATGAATTGGTTGTTTTCCAACCATGTTGTTGTAAATTGTTCCGATAAGACTTTAATGTTCAGGTCAGATAAATTTCCTATACCAATTTCTTCTAAGTTAGTGTTTTTAAATGCTAAACAAGTCAACCATTGTTTAGTGGAAGGAGCTCAGGGATATGTTCTCTTATTTTCTGTGAATGTTGAGGTTGAGCAAAGTTTAGAAGAGATACTTGTGGTGAAGGAATATCCAGAAGTTTTTCCTAAGGAAGTTTCTGAGTTGCCACCTATAAGAAAGATAGAATTTAATATAGATTTAGTACCAGGAACTGGGCCTATATCTATAGCACCATATAAGATGTCTCCTTTAGAGTTAACAGAACTTAAAAAGCAAATAGAAGAGTTGTTAGATAAATAGTTTATTTGACCCAATGTCTCACCATGAGGAGCACCAATATTGCTTGTGAAGAAAAAGGATGGGAGTATGCAATTGTGTGTAGATTACAGACAGTTAAATAAAGTCACAATTAAGAACAAATACTCATTGCCTAGGATAGATGATTTGATGGATCAGTTAAGAGGGGCAATAATGTTTTCAAAGATTGATTTGAGATCAGGATATCATCAAATCAAAGTTAGGGAATTAGATATCCCTAAAACTGCCTTTAGGACTCGTTATGGACATTATGAATATTTTGTAATGTCCTTTGGTCTAACCAATATACAGCAGTGTTTATGGACTACATAAATAGGATTTTTAGACCTTATCTGGATAAATTTATGGTTGTCTTTATAGATGATATTCTCATTTATTCAAAGACAACTAAGGAGCATGAAGAACATCTCAGGATCGTTCTAGAAATCCTAAAAGAAAAGAAATTGTTTTCTACATTGTCGAAATATGAGTTTTGGTTGGAAAAGGTACAGTTCTTAGGGCATGTGATATCCAAGGAAGGAATATTTGTTTACCCTAGTAAAGTTGAACTGGTGTTGCAATGGGAGAGACCCACAACAGTAACAAAAATTAGGAGTTTCTTGGGTTTGGTCGGATATTATAGAAGGTTCATAAAGGGATTTTCCCAACTAGCTTTACCTTTAACTAGGTTAACTAGGAAGGGAAGTCCTTTTGTGTAGACATAAGCTTGTGAGGATGGTTTTCAAGAATTGAAGTTGAAGCTAACTATGACACTTGTTTTAGTGATTCTAAATCCTCAGGAAGGTTTTGAAGTATATTGTGCTGCTTCAAGGATGGGGGTTAGGTTGTGTCCTAAAGCAGAATAGAAAGGTAGTTACATATGCATCTAGATAGTTAAGGCCACATGAAGAGAATTATCCCACTCATGATTTGGAATTGGCAGTAGTGGTGTTTGCTTTGAAAATTTGAAGGCATTACCTTTATGTTGTTTAGTTTGAAGTTTTTAGTGACCACAAAAGCTTGATATATTTGTTTGATCAAAAAGAGCTAAATATGAGACAAAGACGATGGATGAAATTTTTTAAGGATTATGGCTTCGAATTAAAATATCATCTAGGCAAAGTCAGTGTAGTGGCTGATGCACTTATTAGAAAATCTCTACATATGTCCTGGATGATGATTCAAGAAGTAGATCTTCTAGAAAAATTTAGGGATTTGAGTCTAAAGGTAACTATGTCTCCACATAATCTCTATATGAGCAGGGTGGATATCATTAGTGACTTAAGGACTCAAATTAAGGATACTCAGGAAAGAGATGATTACTTGAGAAGAATTAGGGAGTAAATCTTGTTCGGTGAACTTAAAGGGTTTAGTATAGAAAATGATGAAATCATTATGTTTGTAGATAAGATTTGCATTCGTAAAGAGAATGATCTTACAGAGAAGATTTTGGAAGAAGCACATAAAAGTAAATATACTATTCATCCAAGGGTGACTAAGATATACCAAGATCTTAAAAGAATGTTTTGGTGGTCAAGAATGAAAATAGATATAGCAAATTATGTGTCCAGGTATTTAGTCTATCAGAATGTCAAAATAGAACACTAGAAACCTTCAGGGCCATTACAATCCTTAATAATTCTTGAATGGAATTGAGAATGTATTTCAATGAATTTTGTTATGGGATTACCAAGAACTTAATAGGGTTTTGATTCATATGAGTGATTATGGATAGATTACCTAAATCTGCCTATTTTTTACCCATTAGAGCCAATTTTTCTTTAAATAGACTAGCTTAGTTGTATCTACAGGAAATAGTGAAATTGCATGGAGTCCCCGCCAATATAGTGTCAGATAGAGATCCTAGGTTTAACTCTAGATTTTAGGGAGCTTTGCAACAAGCCTTTGGGACCAAGTTGCATTTCAGCACAGCTTACCATCCACTGACTGATGGATAGTCTGAGAGGACCATCTAAACCATGGAAGATATGCTGAGAGCGTGTATTAGAAGAAAATGATAGTTGGGATAGGTTCTTGCCTTTAGTAGAATTTTCCTATAACAATAGTTATCATTCCAACATAGGTATGACACCTTATGAGACATTATATGGTAGGAAATGTAGATCACCTTTATATTGGTATGAGGTTGGTGAATAAATCATTCTATGACCTGAATTAGTACATCAAACAACAGAACATATTAAGATGATTAAGGATAGATTGATTATAACCCAAAGTAGGTAAAAGAGCTATGCTGATAGGAGGAGGAGACCTATAGAGTTGATAGAAGGAGAACATGTTTTTCTAAGAGTCATTCCTACTACAAGGGTTGGAAGAGCTTTGAAAACACGAAAGTTAAACCCACGATTCCTTGGTCTTTACCAAATTTTAAAAAGAGTCAGGCTAGTAGCTTACCAGATAGCCCTCCCACCAAACCTATCAACCCTTTATGATGTCTTTCATGTATCACAGCTTCAAAAGTATAATCTTGATCCTTCACATATTATGGAACTTGAATTAATACAATTGAAAGATGACTTAACATATGCAATGAAACCTGTGAGAATTGTGGATGAGGGAGCCAAAGAGCTCAGAGGTAAGCGAATTACTTTGGTGAAAGTTATTTGGAATGGTGTTGGATTAGAGGAGGCTACTTAGGAGTTAGAGTCCCACATGAGGCAGGATTATCCAGAGCTTTTTGACTGAGGTAAGCAATTTTAGGGAGAAAATTTTAAAAAAGGGGGAGAAAGTATAATCTTGATCCTTCATATATTATGGAACCTGAATCAATACAATTGAAAGGTGACTTAACATATGCAATGAAACATGTGACTATCATGGATAAAGGAGCCAAAGAGCTCAGAGGTAAGCAAATTCCTTTGGTGAATGTTATTTGATGGTGTTGGATTAGAGGAGGCTACTTAGGAGTTAAAGTCCCACATGAGACAGGATTATCCAGAGCTTTTTGACTTAGATAAGTGATTTTGGGGAAAAAATTTTAAAAAGGGGGAAAAATATAACATCCTCCTTAACATGTTAGTAATGTTTATGGACAAAAATGATCTATAATATGTGCCTAATATGTTCAAGCAATTTTGTGACCTTCTAAGTTAATTTAGGCACTTTATCGTAACAAAGAACATGCAAAATAACTATTTTAACTCAGGAAAATAGCATAAATTGCTTGAATAAAGAAAATAAATATAAAAAATTTATTTCTAAGTCACAAATGTATAAAGTAAGGTGTAGTTAAAGTTTCACGACAAACTGAGTTGAATTAGTATTTTTAAGTACAACGGTTATGTGTTTTAATACCGAAATGACTTGTAGCGGAAATGGAAAATTATGGAAATGATGAAATTAAGATTTAGGTGAATCCTAGAATTTATTTTAGTGTCGTTGGAGGTTAGAAAACTTGATTTAATAAAATCAAAGTGTTCATAGTAGATATAGAAAATTCAGTAAAGTTACCTAACCAACCCTTAAGTCATACAATCTTATCTTAATATATTGACTTTCATGCTTTTTTCCCTTCTCATATAAAGTATTGCAGTTGAAAAACTGAAGGGAAAAATGAAGGAAAATAAGGAGAAAAACAAGGTGGAGTAGCAGGGGAAGAAAGAACAAGAAAAGAGATAAGGGAAAGGCCAAGAATCAAGGCTTGTAAGGTAGGGGAAAATGTGTTTATGACTCTTAACCTTCTCTCTTCTATATTTTTCATGTTCTGATGGTTGAAATAACATGGATATCTATGGTTAAATCATGGTTTCCTAGGTTTAGTTCCTTTGAATGATGAATGAATGACTTGTATGGTTGATTAAGGTTTTAATGATTCTAAATGTATGTTGTGATATGTAAACTTTGTTTGAATGAATTAAATGATGTTTGAATGGTTCTAGGGTTCTTAAATTGATGAGATTATGTGTTGGTAATGAATATTGTTAAGATGGGTTTGGTTGTAGATGGAAAGAAAACATTTGGTGGTTGTTCTGCTGATTTATGGAAAAACCAAAAAACAGGTGGAGTGCCACAACACTTCTTGATATGGAGTCGCGACACTTGTCTTATGGCAGCAACAAACTACAAAACAGAGATAGGGAGGCCGCAGCACACAAGAAGTAAGTGTTGCGACACTCTTTAAGAAATCTTGATTTTGATGAAGAATGCAACAATTTTTTATTCCAAATGATGTCTTATGATGTATCAATGTTGAATTGATGATAAGAACCCTGAAATGATCACTATTAAATGTTGATTAAGGTTGAGACCTTGAGTGATGTTATGAAGTATTGATGAAAAACATCATAGTATACAATTGATCAAGAATGGATTTAACATATTTATGCATGTTTTGATTTATAAACTTGTTATTTGTCATTTCCATGTATTGTAATATTATAGCTTGGACAAAAGGGCTCCAAGTGCCAAAGTTAAAAGGTTGGGTAGTACAAGGAACAAAAGGGCGTCCTGCCTACCTAGAAACAATACAAGGAATAATAGGGCTTCCTATAACAAAAATGCCTTCTTGGAAATAGTCAAATAACTTGTGCTTTTCTAAAACAAATTTGTTTTGTAAAATCATATCGCAAGCATCCTAGGGTACATCTTAGGCATATCCATGCATTATCATGCATTGCATAATTTGACAATTGTATGGACAATTGTCTTGTTTTATATAAAAAGGATATATATATTTAATGGCCACCTATCTATTGTTAGTTAGTTGTTCTAATTTAAGTTGAGATGTTATATAATGACCTAAATTGCTTTATATAATTAATTTAGTTATCTGCTTCAAGAAGGGAAAGGACTAAATTTTTGGCTTGTGCCACCTTTCTAATTTTTTTTCTTGTATATGAACTAGTTTTTCCCTGAAGTAGCTAGATTTATGATGATGTCATGTTTTAAATTACTACTGAGAATTATCATTCTCACCCCAGTTTCTTATTTCCATGATAAATCCGGCAAATAAGCATGGCAGGAGCAGATATAGACGATGAAGACCTAGTTAGCTATTTTGTATATGTTATTGATGTATTTAGTTTACTAGTTTGTACTTATGCCTTCATGGCTTGTTTTAGTTCTTTTGTGTATCTCAGACATATTTTGTAATTACATAGTAAAGAGCAAGTTTCTAGCTATGTAAAATTATCTTGTTCTCTTTACTGTAATTAAAGGCTCTATATAATTATGTGTTGATAGTTACAATACAGGTTGATATTCACGCTTAGATTTAGAAGTGACTATCCTAATACTACTTATCTGAGTATATTAATGTTATACACAGTGGTAGTTTTAGGGTGTTGCACATTCTCTCTTTCATTTTCAAGCAAAGTTATCATCAACTTATTGTAGCCTGGAGGAACATAACTACTAATACAATTATTAGTGGCAAAAGAAAAAGATTTGATAAAATGAGGATTCCTTACTAAATGTAATGACAATCCTGAATAGTAGAACATTATAGCAATCTCATGATCTAGAGTTTCTCTAGCTTGCATGTTGAAGGCACTCTCTAAAGGTCCTATAGCCCTTATTTTTCTTGAATCAAGACTACTTTCACTTGCTTCAACTGTAGAGAGATTTTGAGATTGACTAGATAGGGGCAGAAGAGGAATTTGTTTTTCCTTTGAACTTTCAATCAACAATGTAGCTTCACTATCTATTTTTTAAAACTCTTGAAGCTTTGAAACTGTAATGCTTTCACAAACTCTAATTCCTTTCCTTAAGATTTTCAACAAGTGTGCCCTTACCCTAGTGTAGGAGCCTCTAAATGAGAGATTCTAATAATTGCACTCAAACTCAAACTTCTCACCACCCTCTCCTTTATTTTTCTTCACAACAAATTTCCATAGAGGTTTATCAAAATTTTCTTCATTTTTTTCTTCAACACTACTAGAACTTATCTTTAGTACTTTCCTACAATGATTTCATAAAACACAATATCACAATAAAGTGAAATAGAGAATATGTTATCCTAATTTTGTGTTTAGAAAAACTCCTAAGCTTCCTAGTTCAAGTTATGAATATGTTAAAAGCTTAATGACAAAATATGAAGTAAAATTTGTTCATTTAATACTTCTACACAGATGCAAAAAAAAGCACTGCTGTCATTTTGACTACAATAATACACGGATGCAAAAAGCCAAAAAAAGGTCCAATCTTGACCCAGAATGGTGCAAACAAAGACAAAGACTGAGCAGAAGCAAATAGGGCAATATACATATGCAAAAAGGGTCCAATCTTGACCCAGAACAGTGCAAGCAGAGATAAAGATAGAGCAGATGCAAATAGGGCAATACACATATGCAAAAAGGGTCTAATCTTGACACATATATAAATAAAGCAAAATAGGAAGGGAAAATACCTTGTTCGCCACTTGCAAGCAGAGCGGTGTGTCGCATGCAAGGCCATAGAAAGGTGCATCACGTGCAGGCCCACTAAATGAACATCAAGGTCATAACGATTGGGGTACCAGATCTGGAAGGTAGAAAACTAGAACCTTTCCCATGTGACCTCGGTTTGGATAGGGATGGTGACTAGTAAGCTGTAAGGGTGATCGTTAATGGAAGGGCAACAAGATTAGAGAAGAGGGTCGCGGTTTGGAGGGGGATGGTGGCTGGTAAGCCATGAAGGCGGTCGTCAATGGAGGGGTAACAAGATTAGAGAAGAGGGTCACAGTTTAGAGGGGGCAGTGGCTGACTGTCTGGTATGTCATGAGGGAAATCGTCAATGGAGAGGCGACAGGATTAGAGAAGAGGGTCGCGATTTGGAGGGGGATGGTGGTTGACTGACTGGTAAGTCATGATCGATGATGATGGGTGATGATGACTCAATGTGATTGGGGAAGGAATAAATTTTTCCTTGTGATTGCTATGCAACGTATTGAGGAATGAATTGATTTTTCCTGAGGATGGGTGATTAAGGGTGGAAACAGGTCAAGCCAGGTGATAACTGCCGAGTTTACCAAATTTAAATAAATTTATCACTTAAATACTAAAACTACTTGCAATATAAGGTAACACCGGGTCGAACCCATAGATCACTATAGTTATGAAGTCAAATTAAGAGGTTGATAAATAAAGGAAAAGGAGTTTGTGAAATTAAATAACAAAAATAGAAAACAATTAAAAAAGAGAAAATAGAATTAAAGCAACCAATCCAAGAAAATTATCTGAACTTGATTTTAATCCATCCTTGATTACTAAAAGTCCATTCAATTATCAATCAAATCTTTGTTCTTCGACCACATTAAGATGCCTCTCAATGATCACGGATCTTCAACTAGAAACGCTTCCAGAATTTAATTAATTGAGGTTTAACAAATTAAGCATCCATCTTAAACCCAAATTAACTTGAAATCCAAGATCCAACGAAGTTAAACATTTCATCAAACACCTTCAATGCCTTGTTTAATCTCTAAGTTCATCTCTTTACACATGATAATTAACCAATTAATATATGAAAATTCCAATCCAATTAAGCATTCAACCAGAATTAAGAAATAGAAGAAGAAGAAGAGAAATTTGATTAATAGATAAACGTTAACAATAAAAACAAAATCTGAAGATTAACAATCAAGAATGTTTAATCCCTTGGATTGATTTAAAGGCACTACTCCTCCATGAGAAGGAGAGAACTCAGAAAAATAAAAATGAAGAAGAAAACAAAAATTAGAGAGAAAGGAGAGAAGAGAATTCTAAAGAGAAAACAGAAAAAATGTCTAAATGAAGGGTGCCCCAGTTTCTGACTTCTAACCCCCTAAACTACTCCTATTTTAGCTTCACATAATTAAAAATCAATTAATTACAAAGCTAGGTCCATTATGAGCAATTGGGCCTAAACCCCATGCAATTTGGAGGTCTACAACTCAAGTTATAGACAAAACAACATCAAAGGGTCTCTGAACTCGTATTCTGACTTACAGACCTAATTAGGTCCACTAGACATCTGATTGAGACTTTGAGCTCTTCATCATAGTTGTAGAGCTTCCTCATAGTTTTCCTACAAGGTAAAATTCATAATTATCAGATATCTAGATATCAAAACAATATCAAAACTCATTAATGCTGGAAAAAAAATCAATTAAGCTTAATTTGAACTCAAACTCACAAAACATGACCAAACTCAATCAATTAAGAACATAGAGAGTGTAAATGACTAAACATGAGAGTTTATTAATGTATAAAATATATGATTATCAAATTCCTCCACACTTAGCTTTTTGTACTCTTAGGCAAAACACAAAAGACCAACAACAATGGCATAAGGGATCAACAAAAAGACTCAAATTCCAATGACATTCAAGAATGCAAAAGTTTACAAGCAAGAATAACTAGAAAAGGTTCAAGGGAACATAACATTCATGTGTTAACATTTCTTCACATCTCAAACCAACAGAGAAGGTAGCTTCAAATTGAAAAGCATGAATCAAGAATGATAGATCCTCACAAGATGCACTCTCAATCCCTCAATTGTTTACAAGGTAAGTATTTCACTCAATTCAACTAATGAAAATTGCACTACCATAAACTTGCTTATCTTCTACTTCTTCACTACTAAACACATACACACAAAAATCAAGAAGACTTTATTCAAGGTTGTAATGAGGCTAAGGTAAGGGAAAGAAACTATATGAATATAATAAGCTAAACACTTAAGAGAATAAAAGAGCAATGGGGAGGAACTCAAATGACAAGTAACAAACATGAAATTTTACTCCTAATTCCATATTATGCACATTCTCTTAACATATTCCTTTTCTTTCACAACATTTATTGCATTTTTTTTCTTTTCATTTTTTTTATGATTTTCATTTTTTTTGTTAATCACCTATCACCTTGCATATTACACATCAATTTTCACAACTTCCACACTTGAACTATTAATTGCCCACAAGCAAAAGAGCTCCTCAAATGAAAATGAACCAATGTTCCCCCATTTCCTAAGGTAAGGTAAAAACATGGTTTTTCACAAAGGCATATAATGAGCTAAGACAAAGAATAGACCAATAGGCTCAAATGGGTTAATCAAAAGGAAATAATACAAGGTTGACTATTTGGCCCAAGCAGCTAAATCAAGAAAGAATGCATCAATCATGTTTATGCATGTAAGTGAAATGCAGCCTAAAAAAGAATCAAAGCAAGTTCTAGAGTGATAAATTGACATGAGTGAAAATCACACAAGAAAGAAGAGAATAGTGCAATGTTAAATCTACTAATAGGCTCAAAATCTCTCATGGTATGCATCCATCAAACTCAATCCACCAATTCAAACATCCACCACCAAGCATGTCAAATTCAAGAAGGAAGAAAATTTATTCAATCTTGCAATGAACCTTGAATTTCAATTGCCTCAAACTCATAAACTTCACAAATCTCAAAACATCATTGGAAAGCAATTAAAAACAAAAAAAAACTGAATATAAATTCCTCCCCCACACTTAAATTCGACATTGTTCTCAATGTAAAGCTCAAAAGAAAATGAAGAACAAGTAAAATAAAAGAAAGAAAAGAAAAGAAACATCCTTAACAAGTGGGGTAGAAGAAGAGACTTCCACCAAGATCCCATTGGCAAAAGCATAATGACCAACTTATGCTCGAAGCAGCATGAGATCTTCCACCAGGGTCCCATTGCCCTTCTTAATTTCCTTAGGATTCACCCAAATGCTATCACTAGGATCATAAGCTTTCTTATGCTCTTTTAGAATTTTTAGCAAGCTTTCACTACAAAAAAAATTGGTAAATTATGGCAGTTTTAATATGACAGTTTTAATACGACAGTTATCAAAAACTTCCATAATATGTAATATAATACATCAGTTATGCACCTGCCATATTTTACAAGTAAAAAATGATAGTTAAATGTATAAAACGACAATTTTAACTGCATTATTTTCATTTTAAATTTTAATTAAAATTTTAAAAATTCTAAAATTTCTCTTGCCTTATTCCGTTGAGTTCCCTTCCCCACGCATATAAAACACATTAACCTCACCATATTTTTTGCTTCGTCTATGCTTAGGGTTCCCGAAGACAAAGATGGATCCGAAACTGAAACACCCAACCCCAAAATCTTCTTAACCAAAACCGCAACAACCATCATGGATTCCTTTCCACATTTAGCAACACCCACCATCTCTCCTTCTTGACCAAAACTGCAGCTCTCTCGCAGGTCTAAATCTGCGACACGCCACCGTCGTCGACAGCGAGCCATTTAGTCGACTTAGTGTGTTGTCCATCTGGTCCTTGCAATCGGTCAGTGTAGGCCCGTTCATGGCTCTGAGCGAAGACACGAGGTTAGAGAGGTCGGTGAGGGGACGTAGAGAGAGAGCTTGAGAATCGTTTTTGGGTTAGTAGGGTTTTGGTGGAAGGAGGAGGAGGAGATACTGGAGAAACACGAGTTGAGGAACCGAGTCACACTGCAGACGGCTCTGATAGTGGAGGTGGCAGCTGAGTTGGGGGGTTCTTCTGGTGACTTAGTGTTGGTGTGGTGGATGAGGGCTGCGAGTGCGAAAGCGAGGGTAAGAGTGAGGAAGCGGACGACAAAGATGGAGATGGCAGTGTTCGCTCTTTTGCTTACCGCAAGTGCACGGATCGTACATGTAGTATAGCTAGGAGTCGGATATCGTTCCCACGAGGATAAACGTCAAATTCAGTACTAATTATAAATCAATAACTTAAGTATTTCTATTCAAGGAATTATAAATTGTAAAGGTTCGTATTAAACTATTAAGAAAAACTTTAAACCTATCAGATTGAGTTTAGAAAATGATTTAGAACATAGGGCATCCTTTTTCACCTCCTATATCAATTGTTAATAAATAATCCTTACGAGCAATATACATGCAATGGTTAGGTAAACTTGGGAATCTGTTTAGCTGAAAGCCTATGTCTAGGTCAATCAACCCTGGTATTACTTACCTAATCCACTATATTTCTATGAGGACTAGTGTAAGCTCTACTAATGAACGATTTATTCCTAATTAATTACTATGCATGGTCAATAGGTATATTTCTATCCTATTAACAAATCATTGCATCCAAGCCAATTGAATGAAATAGAACATGCATCAATCATATATACGATCTCAAATCCAAATTCCTATGTCTAGGTTCATTAGATTTGAACAAATTAGTTGAAAGCTGATCAAACAATCAAAGCATTAAACACCATATGATTGAACAAATACCAAATCATGTATATAACTCAAAGGATTACAAGCTTAATCAATATCCATAGGAGGATCCAAAGTAAACCCTATAAACAGCTTAGCCAGCCATGACAAACGAAAATAAAACACTAAAACTCAGAGTCATAGATATGGAAAAGAGAAAGGAGAAGAGAAGAGAAGAACAAAGCTAAGGGGAGTGATCCTCCAAGCTCCAATCCTCCACCAAAATGAAGAGAGACTCCAAACGTGGTCACTTCTGCTTCCTGCTGGTGTAAAATGATAAAACCTGGCCGCAGCTCTCAAAAATAAAACCTAACTCCCTCTAAAAATCGATAAAACAGTATTTATAGGGCTTAGAAAACAGGGTCACGCCGCAGCATTCTCATTTCACGCCGTGGCGCATTACAATTTAGGTCAGGGGACGTCGCGGCATTCTCATGCCAACGCCGCGGTGTTCAAAATACGTGCTCTCTGGAATTTGTATTAGGGGAGGAACACGCCGCGGCATTCCAAATTCCATGCTGCGGCGTGAGGAGTTGATCCTTGCACAATGATTCCTCTTGCACAGCTGGTCCAAATTTGAGTTGATTCACTTGATTGGAACCTTACCTGCCAAAGAGAAATTTCCAATTCACTAATCAGTGCATATGTACTCAATATATCCAAAAATCATGATGGAAGACATTGAAACCAAATTATACGAATATACAGTTAAACTCATCCATTCATGCATAAAAACAAGGACTAGGCAAGCAATAAGCCTCAGATATGGGGCCCAAATAATTACAATATGTGAAGTTATCACACCCCCAAACTTAGATTTTTGCTAGTCCTCGAGCAAAACAAAGTACATTCAAATCGATCAACTTGTTAACCTGCTTCAACAATCTGCACATTCCACTTTCACTTAAACAGAACTCATGTAAAATGATTGCATAAAATCTCAAAGAATGCACTTGCCTTGTACTCAGTTTCACACATATACAACCCTACTCATGCTGACAATCACAGCTTCCTTTCAATCAAGATATAATTTCCCACAATCATGCATACCAAACTTCTTCTTTTCCATTTGGACTTACCCGGATGAGGTTATGAACATACAAATGAATATGCATCAAGGAATCCACAAGATTGTAATTCAACTCTCTCTCCACTAATGTAATTCACACATGATTAGGATCAAAAGGGTCTTTATCAGCTTATAATGTTAGGCCAATGGTATGGGTTAAGGAACAAAGGGAATGGATTTAACACAAACATCAAGACACATACACATATGATTTCAAGATTTGAGTACCATTGAGATTATCAGGGTATACCATACAACTTTGAGGATCAGAACTCATAAGAACCATTCAATGCTTTATTTTTACTTTTCTTTTTCTTTTCTTTTGCTTTGCTTTTCTCTTTTCATTTTTTTCTTTCTTTTACTTTTACAAAGCAATGATTTTCTACAGCAGATGGTTCACACAAGTTCTTTTTGAATTTGACTTACACAATACCCCTGATTATTTGACTCAATTCAAGAAATCATATATACATGCACTCAACAACAATGATGGTAAGATAACAAATGTCATGTTTTCACATGCATTTAGAAATGGTTACATGGTATGGGATATGTAGGTGATGAAAAACATAAGGCCAAACATACATGAGGCTTCAAAAGGGACCTAAGGATATGAACATGTCAAGGTAAGCTTTTTAAGGCTCAAGCGGTCCAAAGAATGCCCTAATCATTTCCTCAATCATGCGCAAATTAGGATTTCGCCTCAAGAGAGTTCAAAAACAATTTCACAGATAACTGATACCTTCACATGCACAGTCCATAAACTTTCTCTAAGCAAGACTTCTTATCAATTCCAAAGTTCAACAACCATGCAAGTGGGAAACGTATCAATCCTCAAATGAAACTAGATTGCTCAACATGCTTCACAGATTGCATATGGATTCACAGAAATATTAAGGTCAATTTACATCTATCTCTATCATTGAACAATCATTTCACATTAGTTTTAACCTTTATGATTCAAATTGTGAAAGGGAACGACAATTGTATCTTGAATGAGATTTTTCAAGAAATGATTATCAAGATACAAGTTCCTCTGGATATTAACAAGCATACATAGCATACATAATCACACACATACATAAACTATACTAAAATACCAAAATATTATATCCACAATAGGCAATATTAACATAAGCATCAATATTATAAACATGCATCAGCATCAAAATACTAAGTTTAGGACACCCCCCCCAAACCTAAGGGAAATAGTGTCCACACTGTACATAAGAAACATACAATATATAAAAGCAAAAAGAATGACAACGCAAGGAACATGGCCTGGTAGCCTCAAAAGCTAGATGGAAGCCTCCTCAAAATCGGTGGCCTCAGCATCTAAGTCCTCATCATCGTCGTCATCGTGGCCTGCCTGGTGAGAGGGGCCTGGCTCCTGGGATGGTGGTGGTGGGGCAGCAGCGGCTACGGGCGGGAAGTCTGGGACTAGGTAGTCCTCCATCGGTAGGTGCAACCGCTCTGCAGTCCAACGCTGCGTCTGAATGATGTACGCTAGCATAGCGGTGGTCTGCGCTGCCTGAGCCTCTAAACCTGTCACCCGGGCCTCTATTTGTGCCCTCCAAGCGGCAACATCTGCTGTGACTGGCCTTGGCTATGATGGCTGCCTCTGTGGTTGTCTGGCTGTGGGTGGTGGTGCTGCTGGAGCTGCTCGAACCTTCTCAAAAAAATAATCGTTTAGAGGCTGTTTTGCCTCTGTGCGCTCCTCGTTATCCTGAGTTGGGACCATCTGAGTCCTGCACAACCTCTGGATAAGAGAAGGGAAAAACAGGCTCCTGCACTCCCTAGCAGCTCTCCGTATCTGCTGGTGGATGATATGGGCGACATCGATAGCCCGATGCTCCAGAATGGCATAAATCAAGATCGCCGGATCCCTAGTTACCTCTGACAAGTTGTTCGATGGCAATATCTGGGTGCTAATGAAATGGTACCACACCCGGGCCTCGGAAGTCAAGCAGGCTTGGCGGAAAAATCAGGGCCTGGCATCCTGAACACTCAAGACCCACTCAACTGGTCGCGAAGCAGGCGTACAGATCCTGTCAGTGACCACAGTGAGGTCAATACCATCAGGGTCGACAGCAAGAAACTGGGAGTACTCACACTCCAGCGGAGGAGGGGGCAAGGCTAGGGTTGCCCTGATAACTGCAACAGAGTATGACACGCGGCGACCTCGCACAATCACAGTGGAGGGGTTGGCGTCAGTAGTGTCAATGTTCGCATAAAACTCGCGAACCATGGGAAGGACCGCCACGTCCGGGTGCTGCGCGAATCTCTCCCAGCGATGATGGCTGATGGTCAGCTCAACGGTCTCTGGGATACCATCCTTGGCCGAGAACCCTCTCTCAGCCGTCACTTTCTTTGAAACCAGGATGGTATATCTTTGTGCAGCGTCCGTAGACACAAACCTCCCCTGATCGAATGCAGGAGGGGACGGTTCTCGGTGTCGCTGACTAGAAGATCCGCGCTGTCTTTTGGTAGACATAGTACCTAAAATTGAATTGCAAATAGTTAGTATCAATTAATGAAATTGAAAGTACAGGATACATTTGCAATTTGGGAAGAATTCTGGAAAAGTAGACATGTCACGCCGCGGCATTTACAACCACGCCGCGGCATTCAACCTATTCTTAATAACGCCGCGGCATTTACATAACACGCCGCGACATTCAAGCAAATTCATAACTACGCCGCGGCATTTGTACACTACGCCGCGGCACGCAACACAGGTAGAACCCAGAAATACCCACTAAATCAGGCAAATCTCTCCCCCCAGGCAGGAAATCTTGGAGATTCATAATAAAATTACAACCTAATACTATTTATACACTCCTAATCCTACTAAACTATAACAAATATGCATCTAACACGGTATTTAACCAAAAACTAAATAAAAATATAAGAAAATAAGAAATGAAGAGAAGGGGAGAGCTTCTGACCTGGTTTGGAAGCACTGGTGTGGCCGTAGAAGCTAGGAAAATGTAAGACGAAGAGAAAAAATTTGAGAGAAAAACAGAGAAAAGGGTTTACGTAATGAGGGAGAGGGAGGGTCACCGCACAGATACAGCGTTAAACCCAACAGATGTACCATGCCGCGGCGTGAACCACAGGACGCCGCGGCGTGCGTTAATTCCCTCGTAAAAAAATATTTAAAAAAATATTTATTTTTTTATTTTTATTATTTTTTTAATTATTTTTTTTTGAACAAACGTCGCAGCATTGGGAACACTCTATGTCGCAGCGTGAGAGGTCGGTCTATTCAATTACTGCATGACAAGCCCGACTTCAAATTTCAAAATTTTGCCAAAAATTGATCATTACCCAATATAAAATATGTCCACATGATCAAAAAGCAGATTAAATATCAAAAACATAAACAAACTACAAAAAATACATATTAAGTATTATGAACCTGAAAACACAGACTATAAGCCTTTGGGTTCCCTCCCAACAAGGGCCTTAGTTATAGTCCTGGCAAGACTTTGGTGATTTCAAGCAGGAGCAGTTAATGATAGGGAGGTCTTCTCCCTTTGAATTTCTCCTCCAAAATAAGGTTTTAGGCGCTGGCCGTTAACCTTGAAACTTGATGATTTATCCAGTGGACCGATTTCCACTGCTCCGTGGGGAAACACCTTTATCACCACAAAGGGTCCCGACCATCTTGATTTTAACTTTCCAGGAAAGAGTTTAAGCCTGGAATTATACAGGAGAACCTGCTGGCCTTCATTGAATCTTTTCTGGACAATCTTCTTGTCATGCCAGTATTTGGACTTCTCCTTGTATACTTTTGCATTCTCATAAGCCTGCAGCCTAAATTCATCCAGTTCATTGAGTTGCAAAAGTCTCTTCTCACCGGCAGCTTGTGAATTGAAGTTGAGCTGCTTTATTGCCCAATAAGCACTATGTTCAAGCTCAACCGGCAGGTGGCATGCTTTTCCGAATACCAGTTTATACGGAGACATACCAATGGGACCCTTGTACGCAGTCCTGTAAGCCCACAGTGCGTCATCTAATTTCCTTGACCAATCCTTTCTTGTAGGACACACTGTCTTCTCCAAGATCCGCTTTATCTCACGGTTGGATACCTCTGCTTGCCCACTTGTCTGTGGGTGATAAGCAGTGGATATCCGATGCGTTACACCGTACTTGGCTAGGAGGGCTTCAAAATACTTGTTACAAAAATGTGACCCTCCGTCACTGATGATGGCCCTAGGTGTTCCAAATCTGGTGAAGATCTGTTTCTTCATGAAACCAAACACTAGCTTTGAATCATTGGTAGAAAATGCACATGCCTCCACCCATTTGGACACGTAGTCCATAGCCACTAGGATGTACTGATTCCCAAAGGAGGGAATAAAGGGGCCCATGAAGTCAATGCCCCAAACATCAAAGATTTCAACTTCCAGAATGAAGTTTAGGGGCATTTCGTTCCTTCTGGAAATGTTTCCAGATTTCTGGCACCGATCACATTGTTGCACATAAAAATGTGCATCTTTGAAAGCGATGGCCAATAAAAGCTAGATTGGAGCACTTTCAAAGCCGTCCTCTCACCACTGTAGTGTCCACCATATGGAGAAGCATGACATTTACTCAGAATCTGATCCACTTCCTCCATAGGTACACACCTTCTCAACATCTGGTCAGAGCACTGCTTAAACAAGAATGGCTCATCCCAAATGTAATGCCTCACATCATACAAGAATTTCTTCTTCTGATGAGAGGTAAGATCAGGCGGCAGCACACCACTCGCAATGTAGTTCACCATGTCTGCGTACCATGGACAAGGTTGAGTGGTGGCTGTAAAAAGCTGCTCATCGGGAAATGTTTCCCTGATTAAGATCGGGTCAGCTTGGTATTCATCATTTTCAAGTCTAGAAAGGTGGTCTGCCACTTGATTTTCCGCACTTTTCTTGTCTCTGATCTCCAGATCAAACTCTTGTAGAAGCAGAACCCACCTAATCAATCGTGGTTTTGCGTCTTTCTTGCTCATCAAATATTTTATGGCTGAATGATCTGTAAAGACTATCACCTTGGTCCCTACCAAGTAAGCTCGGAACTTGTCAAATGCGAAGACAACCGCAAGCAGCTCTTTCTCTGTTGTTATGTAGTTCAGTTGGGCATCATTAAGTGTCTTGCTCGCATAGTATATGGAGCGAAACACCTTATCTCTCCTTTGCCCCAACACTACACCAACCGCATAATTACTTGCGTCGCACATGAGCTCAAATGGTAAATCTCAATCAGGAGTGATAATTACTGGTGCTGAGACCAGTCTCTTCTTTAACTCCTCAAATGCAACCTGACATGAATCGTCAAAGTTAAACTGGATGTCCTTCTCTAGAAGGTTGCACAGAGGCTTGGCTATCTTAGAAAAGTCTTTAATGAACCTCCTATAGAAACCCGCATGGCCAAGAAAACTGTGGATTCCTTTCATAGAATTTGGTGGAGGTAGCTTATCTATTACCTCAATCTTTGCCTTATCTACTTCCATTCCTCTCTCAGAAACCTTATGGCCAAGAACTATGCCTTCATGGACCATAAAGTGGCACTTTTCCCAGTTTAGGACGAGGTTGGTTTCTTCACACCTTTTCAGTACAGATGACAAAGTGTGCAAACAGCTATTGTAATCATCCCTAAATACTGAAAAGTTGTCCATAAACACTTCCAGGCCATGCTCTATCATGTCTGCGAAGATAGCCATCATGCATCGTTGAAAGGTTGCAGGAGCATTGCATAACCCAAATGGCACCCTACGAAACGCAAACATACCATAGGGACACATAAAAGTTGTTTTCTCTTGGTCCTCTAGCACTATGGCAACTTGGTTATATCCGGAATAACCATGCAAGAAACTATAATAGGCTTTTCCTGCAAGCCTATCTAGCATCTGATCGATGAATGGAAGCAGAAAATGGTCCTTCTGGGTGGCCTTGTTCAACTTACGGCAGTCCATACAAACCCTCCAGCCTGTAACCTTCCGAGAGGGAATCAAATCATTATTCTCATTGGTGACTACTGTCATGCCACCTTTCTTAGGAACACATTGGATTGGTGAGACCCATGGGCTATCAGAAATTGGATATATTATTCCAGCATCGAGCCACTTAATTATTTCCTTTCTCACCACTTCCTTCATAATAGGATTCAACCTCCTTTGGTGTTCCACAACACCATTCTGGTCATCCTCTAACAGGATCTTGTGCATACAAATGGAGGGGCTAATGCCTTGGATATCAGCAATAGTCCATCCAATTACATGTTTGTACTGCCTCAGCACACGGAGAAGTTTCTCCATTTGATCTTCCGAGAAGGATGAGGATATAATAACCGGTAAAGTGGAGGTTTCACCCAGATATGCATATTGCAAATGATTGGGTAAAGGCTTAAGTTCAAGCCTCGGGGGGTACTTCAATGGAAGGCTTAGATGCTTCCTTCGATGCATCGGACTCCAAGGTTTCAAACTTGGGTGACCGATATTGCCTAGGAAATGCATCTAGGCACTTAATCAATTCGGACACTTCGTCCCTTGATTCTTCATCATTATCAGCTGATGAAGCCAACGCCACAGTGAGGGAATCTCCTGGAATATTGGCTTCGAATGAATCATTGATGATGTTATCCAATACCCCAACATAAGAGCACTCTTCTTGATCTTGAGGAAACTTAATTGCTTTAAATATGTTGAAAGTAACCTCTTGATCTTGAACTCTCATTGTCAGCTCACCTTTTTGCACGTCAATGAGAGTTCTTCCTGTGGCAAGGAACGGCTTGCCCAGGATCAAAGGGACCTTATGATCCTCTTCCATATCCAGAATGACGAAGTCCGCAGGGAATATGAACTTGTCCACTTTTACCAGGACATCTTCCACTATTCCCCTTGGATACGTGTAAGAGCGATCAGCTAGTTGGAGAGTTACTGATGTGGGCTTGCATTCCCCCAACCCTAGCCTCTGGAATATGGATAGGGGCATAAGATTAATGCTTGCCCCCATATCACATAAAGCTTGGCCTAGGAACTTCTCTCCTATGGCACAAGGAATTGTGAAGCTTCCCGGATCCTTCAACTTCGGGGGAAGCTTCTGTTGCAACACGGCACTGTATTCTTCAGTCAATGCCACCGTTTCAAACTCACCTAGCCTATGTTTCTTGGACAAAATATCCTTCATAAACTTAACGTAGCTAGGCATTTGCTCTAAGGCCTCCACAAAAAGGATGTTTATTTGAAGTTTCTTGAAAACTTCCAAAAATTTCTTAAACTGATCATCCATTTTGTGCTTGATCAGCCTGCTTGGAAAAGGTACAGGATGTACATAAGGATTGTTCACAAATTTCTTGTCCTCGACCTTTTCCATAGAAACTTCAGGTTTCTTGGCAACATCCTGGCTCTCAGCCTCTTTCTCATGGGATGCTTCAGCTTCTTCCAGCATCCTTGTCTTTGGATTGCCCTCTATGTCCTTTCCACTCCTCAGGGAGATGACCTTACAATCCGTATTCAAGTCACCATTTGGGTTATTAACTGTGTTACTTGGAAAGGTGCCTGGCGGCCTGTTGTTAACAACATTTGCCAACTGTCCCACTTGCGTTTCTAATGCTCTCATCGAAGCCGTCTGGCTTTGAATCAACGAATCATTCTTTGACAAATGAGCATCAGTCCTTTGCATGTAAGAATCAGTCTTAGAAATGAAAGCATCATTCTTCTACATTAGCTATATGAACATTTCTTCCAATGCAGGTTTCCTTTCTTGCATTGGCTGTCTTGGTTGAGCAGAAAATCCCGGAGGAATGTACTGGCGTTCAGGACCAGGAGCATTGGAGGAGGAAGAGGGTCCTTGATTGTCCCTCCATGAGAAATTTGGATGATTCCTCCATCCAGGATTATATTGATTGGAGTATGGGTTATTTGGTTGGGAGCGATAGTTACCGACATAATGTGCGCTCTCAGGCATACTCAGGCACCTATCACTCGCGTGATTATCCCCACAATTGTCATAAAGGACAAATGGGCTTTGGTTTGACCTCTGTTGACCCATATTGTCCATCTTGCTCGCCAATGCCGCAACCTGTTTCGTTAACGAGGTTATGGCATCCAATTCATGCACCCCAGCCACTTTCCTTGGAGTATTCCTTGATGAAGGCCACTGGTAGCTGTTGGCAGCTAATTCCTCCAATAACTGGAAGGCATCATCGAATGATTTGCTTAACAAGGAGCCTCCAGCTGCAGCATCTACTATTGGGCAATGGTGGTGCAGCAATCCCTTGTGGAATGAATATATTTGGTGCCACGGTGGTATTTCGTGATGTGGGCGCCTTCTTAGAAGATCCTTGTACCTTTCCCAGGCTTCATGCAAGGATTCAAAATTAGATTGGGTAAATGATGTAATATCATTCACCATTTCAGCAGTCTTGGACGTAGGGAAATATTTGTTCAAAAACTTGGTACATACCTCCGCCCAAGTTGTGATTGATCCCGCTGGCAAAGAATGCAGCTAGCTTTTAGCTCTATCCCTTAAAGAAAAAGGAAAGAGCCTTAAACGGATAGCATCATCAGATACCCCGTTATGCTTAAACGTATCGCAGATCTCCAAAAAATTTAAGAGATGTGCGTTGGGATCTTCATGGGATAAGCCGTCATACTGTACTGAAGCTTGGATCATTTGGATGATGGCCGGCTTAATCTCGAAATTATTTGCCCGGATGGCAGGACGTCTAATACTAGATTGTAAATTGTCCATTTGAAGAGTAGCAAACTCCCTCAATGGCCTTGTACGGCTCGCGTCCCCCACCTCCACCTCGTGCAAAGCGGCTTCGTCCGCCATTTTACTAATACCTGAAACAATTAACGAATAAAGAATTAAATCAATATGTAACAAAAGAAACTTGAACTAGAGATACTTAACTTCGTTGTTTATATTAGCTAAACTAAATTTAAACCGTCGATCCCCGGCAACGGCGCCAAAAACTTGTTCGCTCTTTTGCTTACCGCAAGTGCACGGATCGCACCTGTAGTATAGCTAGGAGTCGGATATCGTTCCCACGAGGATAAACGTCAAATTTAGTACTAATTATAAACCAATAACTTAAGTATTTATATTCAAGGAATTATAAATTGTAAAGGTTCGTATTAAATTGCTAAGAAGAACTTTAAACCTATCTGCTTGAGTTTAGAAAATGATTTAGAACATAGGGCATCCTTTTTCACCTCCTATATCAATTGTTAATAAATAATCCTTACGAGCAATATACATGCAATGGTTAGGTTAGCTTGGGAATCTGTTTTAGCTGAAAGCCTATGTCTAGGTCAATCAACCCTGGTATTACTTACCTAATCCACTATATTTCTATGAGGACTAGTGTAAGCTCTACTAATGAACGATTTATTCCCAATTAATTACTATGCATGGTCAATAGGTATATTTCTATCCTATTAACGAATCATTGCATCCAAGCCAATTGAATGAAATAGAACATGCATCAATCATATATACGATCTCAAATCCAAATTCCTATGTCTAGGTTCATTAGATTTGAACAAATCAGTTGAAAGCTGATCAAATAATCAAAGCATTAAACACCATATGATTGAACAAATACCAAATCATATATATAACTCAAAAGATTACAAGCTTAATTAATATCCATAGGAGGATCCAAAGTAAACCCTATAAACAGCTTAGCCAGCCATGACAAATGAAAATAAAACACTAAAACTCAGAGTCATGGATATGGAAAAGAGAAAGGAGAAGAGAAGAGAAGAACAAAGCTAAGGGGAGTGATCCTCCAAGCTCCAATCCTGCACCAAGATGAAGAGAGACTCCAAACGTGGTCACTTCTGCTTCCTGCTGGTATAAAATGATAAAACCTGGCCGCAGCTCTCAAAAATAAAACCTAACTCCCTCTAAAAATCGATAAAACAGTATTTATAGGGCTTAGAAAATAGGGTCACACCACAGCATTCTCATTTCACGCCACGGCGCGTTACAATTTAGGTCAGGGGACGCCGCGGCATTCTCATGCCAACGCCGCGGCATTCCAAATTCCATGCCGCAGCATGAGGAGTTGATCCTTGCACAATGATTCCTCTTGCACAGCTGGTCCAAATTTGAGTTGATTCACTTAATTGGAACCTTACCTGCCAAAGAGAAATTTCCAATTCACTAATCAGTGCATATGTACTCAATATATCCAAAAATCATGATGGAAGACATTGAAACCAAATTATACGAATATACAGTTAAACTCATCCATTCATGCATAAAAACAAGGACTAGGAAAGCAATAAGCCTCAGATATGGGGCCCAAATAATTACAATATGTGAAGTTATCAGGTAGCGATCAGGGGCTTGGAGGTTTTGGGGCGTGGAGGTTTTCAGAGAAAGTTTATTAAACCAGAAGAAGCTGTAACCAACTGATACTTTGGTGTATATGAACAAGTGTATCAGGGATAATGCTTGTCAATGCATTTATGTTTTTGTTTTTCAATCTCAATTTTGAGACATCTAATTGTATATTATGCTTTCAGATTGTGATGGTGATGAGTTGAGGCTTGATGGTTCTTTGTGGGATGGTTCTGATGACAAGTTGGATAACTCATCAGATTTGGACAGAGAGTGGCAGAGGAGGCATGGCCAATTCCATACGGTATTTTGACAATTTAGAATTAATTTTTCTTATTTTAGTTTCTAATTTCTTACCTCTATAAAGTAATTAGTTATTCATCTTCATTCTCCAATCATATTTTAGATTTGGTATAGAGATGGTCTTATTGCAGGGAAGGAAGCTTCTACACAGGAGGGGTTCAATATCGATCTTAAACAATCAGTCCTTGCTAGTTATAGCTGGGGTGTTGTAAGAGGTGTTACCAGGTAGGTATTTTAAGAGGGAAAAGGGATAACTATGCAATATATTTAAGTTTTAATACTATTACTGGCTCACTAATATATTTTTTATAATTTTCTTATTGGCTATTTGTGTAACACCCCAAATTTCCTAAGTTTTCGACAATAATTTTGACAGTTAACAGAATTTCACTGTTTAGTGATTTCTGTGTGCTATAAAAATTATTTTGACTATTCCATCAGCGTATTTGATCCTTTTGAGTGATTTACTCTGTGTTAGGAAAATAATAATTTTCGGGCTGGGGAAAACTTTACGTAATTTAATTTTTACCATTAGGTTTTAACTATTTTACGTAATCTGATTTGATATTTGTGCATTTTCTAATTTGTGTGATTTTTGTGGATGAATATGAAATTTTTTACTGTTTGTGGGCTTAGGGGGTGTATGTGGGCTCAAGTGGCCATACGTGGGCCCAGGTGGGTCCCGCAAAGTAAAAATTTTTCTACGTATAGAAAAATTTGTACTGTTTAGATGGAGACAGGAGATCTTACTAAACCTGAATTCGAAAATAGTTTTAGAAAATTTCTTGTACTGTGTTTTGTACTGTATTTATTTATTGGGCGATAAAAATACAGTAAATATATTCTTTCGTGGGGTTTTAGCAGATAAAAATAGAAATTATACTATTAAGTCAATATTAGTGATTGTGACAATTTTTGATGGATCAATAAGAAACAAGTCTAATATTGAAGACTTTGATATCAACCATTGATTTAATCGACGGTAAAGACTTGATTTTGATTTAATCAACGGTGGAGATGGATCAATTATGACCATTGGATATGGATTTAATCAATGGTAGAGATTTAGTCTCAAAAAGTGACAAAGACCATTTATGACCATTGAATGAATAATTAATCAAGGGTGAAGATTTGGTCTTGTAAAGTAACAAGGACCATTTATAACCATTGGATGTTAATTTAATCTATGGTGGAGATTTAGTCTTAAAAAGTGACAAAGACTAATTATGACCCTTGGATTAAAAGTAAGAAGGTGTAATCTTGACCCTTCATTTTTGGAGATGCATCTAATGGCTAGAATTTCAAGTAGAAAGATCTAATGGCCTAGATTAAGTCTTCTAAATCAAAAATCTACCTAAATCCTAACTATTGAATTAATCAATGGTCTAAAATGCTTCAAATAATGGCTTGAAAAAGATGACAACATTATTGAATGTATAATGAGAGGGGGGACGGTTTTATGCTTCTTATGAAGCTAAAGGAAAAGTTTCAATGTATTATTAGTTGCTTTAGTCAATTATGCTTTGCTTTAGTCAATTATGTTCCTTTATTGTTTTGTTTGCATCCTTAGAAGACTACTTGGAGGAGGGGGACGGTTTTGGAGATGCAAAGGAAGGAGGAGATAATTTTGAGTAGGCTTTTTAGGCCAAAGAAAAAGATGAAGACAATAATCTATCATCTTTTTCCATTATTGCAAGTTGCATGCAGAATAACTTAGCAAAAATATTCTCTTCTTTCTCTCTAAGTGAAGCTACGGCCATACACTTCAAAGAAGGCCAAAAGTGTTGTTTTCTATCATTTGTATCATAATTGTCTTTCTATCCATCATCTTCTCCAAAACAAAACACAAAAACTCCATTTTCTTCTCCAAGAAACACCATTCGTCCAAGCACCATAGAATTGCCTTCCATCACTCTTTAATTTCAACCAACCATATTTCTTGAATCCTTACCTTATTCTAAACAACTTTCATGTTGGAGACTTTCTCTAAATCATTCATCTTCATGGACTTTCTTCAATATCAAAGTTATAGGGTATTTGTGGTGAAGTGTAAGAAGACTTCATTTCTTCTCTTCTTTTTCATGATCTAAACCATGTTTGATCCATGGTTCCTCTTAATCAAGCTTAGTATACTAATTTCTATGTATTTTGTTTTGTATTTGAGAAGCCCTTGGTGGCGAAGGACTTGGAAAGAGAAACAAAACAAGGAGCTTTTGAGGATCTTCAAGAGGTAAGAAGGAGATCCATCTCACCAACCAAGCATGGTAGAGAGAGATGGTCTTATATTTGATGAATCCATGTGAGGATTCATATCCATGGTCTTGTAATTTATTTGTGGGTATTTATGTGCTTTAATTATTTGTCTATGCTTGGTATGCTTTGTATGATTTTAGAGCTTTGATGGTATGCTTATATTACGCATGATGAGTATATGGTATGCTTGTAGTATTTATGATGAAATATGTATGTGTATACCATGATGTGTTGATGGAAAGGAAATCAATTTTTGGCTCCAATGGCCAAGGGAGAAGGCTACGGTTTTTAATACCCTTAATTAGGGTTCATGTTGAAATTTTTCAAGAGCAAGGAAATTGATTTGTTTAAATGAAAATTATGAAGTGGAGAAAATGAATTTCCTTGGTTCTAAAGGCTATGGAATTTTCGGCCAAGATACCTCAACATAGGTGTTTATAACTTAATATTTTCATGGAAGAATAAAATTGGATTGATTTGAAAAGCATGGAAAATGAACAAAGGATATGTTTTTCAAGAGAACAAGAACACGTTTTTTTAAAATGGATTTTATTGATTTATTTTGTGTAAAAAGTTTCTAAGTGTTTATTAAACTTGAATTTGAAAAACGAAACGGGCAACGTGGATTTTAACGATTTGCAAAGAAAGTAAAAAAGGATTTGCAAAGAAAGTGAAAAGAAGGATTTGCAAAGACAGTGAAAAAGGATTTGTAAAGAAAGTAAAAATGAATTTGAAGAAATGGGTTTGGTTTTTATGACCATCGGTATTTCGGTTTTGAAAATAAAGATTTTAATGGTTTTGTTTGTGTGAAAACAGAAATGATAAATAATTGAGTTAGAAGGAAAAATGTTTGATGGCTTCAATGGCCAAATATACTACGATTTTGAAAATATGGTTATGCCTAAATTTTTATGGAACAAAGTGATATTTTATAAAATGAAGTGTTTTGTCACTCGAAAGATTTGACAATTTTCAACGAACACGTTCACGATTTTTGTAAAGGATTTTTAATGGTTTTGTTTGTGTAAAACCATATTGACTTAGAAGGAAAAATGTTTTGATGATTTCAATAGTCATGTCCACGTTTTTTAGGACTTGTATTTCCTTGATTTTTATGAAAACAAAGTGGAAATATAATTGATTTGGTATAAAGAATTTTGGAAAGGGAATTAGAGCATTTTATCACTTGAGAGAATAGAAATTTTCGTAACGGAAAACAAAGAGAGGTTGAAAACGTTTGAATTTCAATTTATTTTGAAGAAGATTGATTTTGGAAATGATTTGGGAAAAATGGGGAATATAATGGTGTTTTGAAAATTTACTAACGTATAACTTATTTTCAAGTTTTGAAATACGTTAGAAAATGTTAAATTTTGAAACGTTGATTTATATCAATGGAAAAGTGATTTTTGTGGATTATATTTTGGAAAAGGATTTCTTGAGTAAAGAAATGTGGAAAAAGATTTTCTTGAGTAAGAAAATGTGAAAAATGAAATACAAAGTCATATTATTTTGAGAAAAGTTAAAAAGAATTTTTGAAGGTTAAGAAATATTTTCTCACGTAATGAAATGGTGATGAAAAATTTTTACGTATCTTAAAAACGTGATTTTTAAGCTCACGCAATTTGAAAAATGTGTTGAAAATGATGTTGATTTATTTAAGTCCAAAATAATGTTTGGAATATTGAGGAATATTTTACATGATTGTAAAATATTGAAAAATATTTTACGTATCTTAAAAATAATTTGAAATACAAGAAAATATTTCTACGCAATTTGAATTACGTTTAAATATTTTATGTAATTTGAACTACTATTGAAAAATCAATATGAGATTTAAAAGTGATAGAATATTTTTACGTGATTGTGAAAATGACGAAAAATCGTTATGTGATTTGGAAAGTGTTTTAAATATTTTGATAATGATGGAAAATGATTTACATGACTTAAAAGAATGATTTTTAAGTTACGCGATTTTGAAACAGTGGAAAAATACTATGCGATTTGAGAAACGTATATTTTTACGCGATTGAGAAAAATGTTGAAAAATTAGTACGTGGTTTAAAAGTGCAACAGAAGAGTTGCAGCATTTTGAAAACGTAAAAGAAATGTTACAAAATTTTGTAAATGTAACAGTAGTGTTACGGTATTGTGAAAACGTAATAAAAATGTTTTTTTGTAACAAAAGTGTTACGGTATTTTGAAAATGCAATAGAAGTGTTGTGATATTATGAAAACGTAACAGAAGTGTTACGATATTGTGAAAATATAACTAAAATGTTTTGGAATTGTGAAAACGTATGTAAATGTTACGCTTGATTGCTAAAACACGACAAAAGTGTTTTATGACTATAAAAGCATAATAACATGATGATTCTTGTTGAACCAAATGTCCATACATCGTATGATGAAAAATGACGAGTTTTGCACTGTGATTGGTATTTGGTGCATTTTATATGCATTAGAAAGATATGCCTGTGATTGGTATTGGTGCATTATACATGCATTGGAAAAAAATATGCATTGAGGCATATGATTAAATCGAACAAATGAAATTGAAAAGATTTGGCCCTTATGGTTGGACTTGCACTGATATATTCGTGCAGTGTATAAAGTATAGCTAATAAGCTATTTTGGCCCTTGTGGTTGAAGAGGGAATGAGAATTGATAGTGAGGTCTATGATGGATCTTGGGGGCGCCAAGATGCGGCGGTCGACCAGTGGATATCTGTCTGTGGGCTAAGGCTGGACCATATGCCACTTGGTGATGCAGTCCGTTGCAACGCATTAACGATACCCGATAAGAACACGATTCTTTTCAATGATTGGGAGATTGTCTGTGGGCTTAGGTTGGGCAATTAATCAGAGCATTCTTCTCGAAATTGTGAAAACCTCCATGGAGTTGTTTTTGAAAAACTGAGTCTATGTGTGCATGCATGAAACTGAGCATTTTATATCTGCATGATATATTAATTGAGGGATATTGGCTATGACAATTGTTTTGAATACTTGGATGATGATGATGATGATAATAATGTGATGACATTATTGTGTTTATTGTTATTTTATACATTATGATGATGACATAATTGTAATTATGGTATGATGTATCTATATGATATGTTGTTTGTGTTATCTCTATGCTACTATATTGGTATTGGCGTAGGTGATCTCACCACTTTGTTATATTGTTTGGTTGGGCTTGTGTTATTAAAATTATACAGTAGAAGGAACGAGTTATCTTAGACATAACGGGTGGTAGATATTCTGAAATTGGGGACAACATCAGAGAATGACCATTCCAGAATTGATAGCGTGCAGTGTTGACAAGGAACAGATGTCTGATGCATCAAGAGGGATACAAAAAGAAAAAAGTATGTTAAGTTTTCTCGTTAGTGTTGTACCGTGCTATTAAGTAGAACCCGTCATAGGGTTTGCTACTGTTTAAAAAGAGTCTGTTAGTTTTATATTTCTCTTTAAATTGTTAAATATTAAGTGGTGTTTGTTATATGATTTTAAATCAGTTAAATCTATTTTTCAGTATTACTTACAAATATCAGTAAGTTTATGTTTCAGCAAGAAAGAAATTTTAAAACCCATATTTTATAACTCAAACCTTGTACGAACTTCTTTTCAGATTATGAGTTGGGAGTCAGACATGTGATACCCTAAGGGAGGGTGTTACAATTTGCATCCTATGAAGTGCATTTGCTTATCTTCCAGATCAGTTAAAAGAGAAGTTGGTTGAAACACTAGAAAAAAGAAATGAATTCCAAGGGCTGTATGAATCAGTACATTCTTTGTCAACAACAGATGCCCTTAGACTGTTTAATGAACACATCAAAGTAAAAGAAGCTTTAGAACTGAGTGAACATGTAGAGGTTATGTAACACCCTCCTTAGGGTATCACATGTCTGACTTCTGACTCATAATCTAAAAAGAAGTTCGCACAAGGTTTGAGTTATAAAATGTGAGTTTTAAAATTTCTTCTTATTTTCTTATTACAGAAACATAAACTTACTGAAATTCATAAGTATTACTAAAAATATATTTAGTATACAATATTGACACCAATTAATATTTAACAATTTAAAGAGAAATATAAAACTAACAGAAAACTCTTTTTTTAACAGTAGTAAACCCTATGACGAGTCCTACTTAATAGCACGGTATAACACTAACGAGAAAACTTAACATACTTATTCCTTTTTGTATCCATCTTGATGCATCAGATATCTGCTCCTTGTTAACACTGCATACCAACGAGTCCTGAATGACCACTCCTCCATGTTGTCACCAAAACTCAGAATATCTACCACCCGTTATGTCTAAGACAATACGTTCCTTTTACTGTATAGTTTTAACAATACAAACACAGCAAGACAACATAGCAAAGAGGTGAGATCACCTACACCAATACCAACATGGCAGCACAGAGATAACACAAACAGTAATATCATACAGGGATATCATACCAGACTTCCAATAATATATTCAATATTAATTAACTATCATCATCCAATCATATATCAATTCAATTATCATAAACAACAATTATGATAATGCCCTCAACATTGTCTAATTAATCATTATCATCATCCAAGTATTCAAAACAGTTGTCATAGCCAATATTCCTTAATTAATATATCATACAGATATAAATGTTCAGATTCATGCATGTGCATATAGACTCAGTTTTTCAAAAACAACTCCATGGAGGTTTTCACAATTTCGAGAAGAATGCTCCGGTTAATTGCCCAGCCTAAGCCCACAGACAATCTCCCAGTCATTGAAAAGAATTGTGTTCTTGTCGGGTATCGTCAATGCGTTGCAACAGACTGCATCGCCAAGTGGCATATGGTCTAGCCTTAGCCCATAAACAGATATTCATTGGTCGACCGCCGCGCCTTGACGCCCCCAAGATCCATCATAGATCTCACTATCAATTCTCATTCCCTCTTCAACCACAAGGGCCAAAATAGCTTATTAGTTATACTTTATACAATGCACAAAAATATCAGTGCAAGTCCAACTACAAGGGCCAAATCTTTTCATTTGTTCAATGTAATCATATGCCTCAACGCATATTTTTCCAATGCATATATAATGCACCAATGTCAATCACAGACATATCTTTCTAATACATATAAAATGCACCAAATACCAATCATAGGCAAAACTCATCATTTTCTCATACAGTGTCTATACACTGGTTTAACAGTATTCATACTGTACTTTCAATAGCGAAAATCATGTTATCACATTTTTATAGTTATAAAACACTTTCGTCGTGTTTTCACAAAATTGTGCAATATTCCCGTTATGTTTTCACAATTCCACAACACTTCTGTTGTATTTTCAAAATACCATAACACTTTTGTTACGTTTTTAAAATTCCAAAATGTTTTTATTACGTTTTCATAATATCGTAACACTACTGTTACGTTTACAAAATTTCGTAACATTTTTGTTACATTTTCAAAATGTTGCAACTCTTCTATTGCACTTTTAAACCACGTACTAATTTTTTCATATTTTTCTCAATCGCGTAAAAATATACGTTTCTCAAATTGCATAATATTTTTCCACTGTTTCAAAATTGCGTAACTTAAAAATCATTCTTTTAAGTCGTGTAAATCATTTTCCATCATTCTCAAAATATTTAAAACACTTTCCAAATCACATAACGATTTTTCGTCATTTTCACAATCACGTAAAAATATTCTATCACTTTTAAATCACAAATTGATTTTTCAACAGTAGTTCAAATTACATAAAATATTTAAACGTAACTCAAATCACGTAGAAATATTTTAATGTATTCCAAATCACGTAGAAATATTTTACTGTATTTCAAATCGTTTTTAAGCTACGCAAATAATTTTTCACCACAATTTCATTATAGAAAATATTTCTTAACCTTCAAAAATTCTTTTTCAACTTTTCTCAAAATAATATAACTTTATACTTCATTTAATATATTTTCTTACTCAAGAAAATCTTTTTCCACAGTTCTTTACTCAAGAAATTCTTTTTCAAATATAACCCACAAAATCACTTTTCCATTGATTTAAATCAATGTTTCAAACTTTAAAAATTTCCTAACGTACTCTAAAACTCGAAAATCAGTTACACGTTTGTAAATTTTCAAAACACCATTATATTCTTCATTTTTCTCAAATCATTTCCAAATACAACCTTCTTCAAAATAAATTGAAGTTCAAAATTATTTTTAACTTTTCCTTGTTTTTCGTTTACAAAACTCGATTTCTCAAGTGATTAAAACGTTCTGATTCTCTTTCCAAATTCTTGTATTAAATCAAGTTATATTTCCACTTTGAAAATCACTTTGTTCATAAAAATCAAGGCATTACAAGCCCTAAAAAACGTGGACATGACTATTGAAACTATCAAATATTTTTCCTTCTAAATTGATATGGTTTTACACAAACAAAATCATTAAAAATTCTTTAACAAAAACCGCGAACGTGTTCATTGAAAACTGTCAAATCTTTCGACTAACAAAACACTTCATTTTATAAAATATCATTTTGTTCCATAAAAATTTAGGCATAACCAGTTTTTCAAAACTGTAGGGTATTTGGCCATTGAAGCCATCAAACATTTTTCCTTCTAACTCAATTATTTATCATTTCTGTTTTCACACAAACAAAACCATTAAAAAACCTTTACAAAAACCGTGAATACTTGGTCTTTGAAATCAAGTCATTTGTTCATTTTCATTTTTCACTTTCTTTGCAAATCCATTTTCACTTTCTTTACAAATCCTTTTTCACTTTCTTTGCAAATCCTTAAAATCAACATTGCTATTTTCATTTAAAACTCATGTTTAGTAAAACACTTAGAAACTTTTTACACAAAATAAATCAATAAAAATCCTTCTAAAACCGTGTTCATGTACTCTTTGAAAAATAAATCCTTTGTTTATTTTCTTTGTTTTTCTAAACATCTCATTTCATCATCCATGAAAATATTAATTTGTGAACACCTATCTTGAGGTGTCTTGGCCGAAATTCACCATGTTCTAGGGACCAAAACTTAATTCTCTTGTTCTTAAAAAATTTCAACATAACTCTAATCATGAGTGTCAAAACCATGACCACTCTTCCTTTGGCCATTGAAGCAAAAAATTAATTTCCTTTTCATCATCACATCATGGCATACACATACATATTTCATCATATATACCATAAACTACCATAAGCATGCTATAATCAAAAGTAATAAATCATTCAAATCATACAAAGCATGAACAAATAAATCACACACATAAACACCCACAAATAATTACATGACCATGGATATGAATCCTCACATGGATTCACCATCCATCAAATATAAGACCATCTCTCACCACCATACTTGGTTGGTGAGATGGATCTCCCTCTTACCTCTTGAAGATCCTCAAAAACTCATTGTTTTGCTTCTCTTTCCAAGTCCTTCACCACCAAGGACTTCTCAAATACAAAACAAAATACATAAAAATTAGTATACTCAGCTTGATAAAGAGGAACTATGGATCAAACATGGTTTAGATCATGAAAAAGAGAAAAGAAATGAAGTTTCCTTACACTTCACCATAAATACTCCATCACATGGATCTTGAAGAAAGTCCATGAAGATGAATGATTTAGAGAAAGTTTTCAACATGAAAGTTGTTTAGAATAAGGTAAGGATTCAAGAAATATGGTTGTTTGAAATTAAAGAGTGATGAAAGGCATTCTTGGGTGTCATGGCTGAACCAAGCTTGGAGAGGAAGTGGAGAGAAATTTGATATGGTTCTTTGGTTCTTGAAATAGAAAAGATGTTCAAATAAACTAAAGTCACAATTTTGGCTTCCTAAGGCCTTCTTGGCCGTGCACTTGTTTTGAAAGAAAGGTGAGAGATGTTATTGATAGAAAAGTGATATGAATTATCAAGTAAGGAGTTAATATTTTGGCCCCCCAAAAACTACTTGGCCGTGAGTCAATTTGGAACAAAAGAATAGAAATGAATTAAAGATAGCATGATTCTCTTTTACCAAGCAAGCATAGCCGTAGGAATTGGAAAGAATAGCCACCAAACATTGACTAACTTTGTATAGCTTCTTGTAGGCATAAAAACAATAGCCAAATGAATTAATTGCATGAATCTTGTCTCCTTCAATGAATGGTCGTAAAAACAAAATGGAGAGCCACCATAATTGACTATCTTACGTAGTTGTATAATATAAATAATGGAACATGAATTAATGGAATTGATTGAATCAAATTGGCCCCTTTTTACTTTGCATGGCCGTAGGTATTTCTAAAGAAAAGGTGGCCATTTTTGTTGACTTGGTCTCACTTTGATTAAATTGACGGTTGATATCAAAGCTTTCCTTATTAAGCTTATCTAGATTAAATCTCCACCATTGATTAAATCAATGGTGGATATCCAAACCACTAATGTTGACTTAAGCAACATAATATTTATTTTTATATCTGCTATAACCCTATGAATAATATTTTTTACTATATTTTTATCACCTTATAATTAAATACAGTACAAAATGCAGTACAAGAAATTTTCTAAAATTGTTTCTGGATTCAGGTTTAGTAAGATCCCATGTCTCCGTCTAAACAGTACAAATTTTTCTATGCGTAGAAAATTTTCACTTTGTGGGACTCACCTAGGCCCACGTATGGCCACCTGAGCCCACATACACCCCCTGGGCCTATAAACAGTAAAAAAATTTCATAATCATCCACAAAAATCACAAAAATTAGAAAATTCATAAATATCAAATCAGATTACGTAAAATAATTAAAACCTAATGGTAAAAATTAAATTATGTAAAGTTTTTCCCAAAAATTTTTATTTTCCTGACACGGAGTAAATCACTCAAAATGATCAAATACGTTGATAGAATAATCAGAATAATTTTACAGTATCTAGAAATTACTAAACAGTAAAATTTTATTAACTGTCAAAATTACTATTTAAGAGATATGAAATTTTTAGGATGTTACAGGTTAGCCCCCATATAGCAAGTTTGCAGGAGCAAACTTCACATGGCTTTCATATGAGAAATTATCTTGAACAACTTAATTCTCTGATTCTAGAATCTCTTGCCATTGACATTCATTTACCCGAACCCAAACATCTGAGTTTTATTTTTGGTTAGGCTGTAGAAGGGTTAAATAGCAGTATTGCATAGCTCTTTATGATTTAGAAGTTGTCATGCATTTTAAATTCATCTTTAATACCCAAAGCAAGGATTAGTTAGTTTTACACCCAAAGAGTATGAAAAGTCTTCCTAAGACTAAAAACACTAAGTTTACAATGATTTTTTCCCACAAAATTCAATCTAGCTTGCTATTATCACAAAGTATTATGTATTAATCAGATTTCAAAATTCACTATCTAGCTTGTTATCAAAATTCAATCAGATTTCAAAGTATTATGCTCATTGTTTACAGGCAACCATTAAATGAAAAGGTTAAACAATATTTAGTTAATTGATTTATTAAATTTGTTGCTCCTTTTGACGCTTTGATGATGCCTTGTAAACATGCCCCATTTTAAAGGAATAGCCATGAACTATGGTGGTCCTACGTACTCTTAATTAAGGAGCTCATGTGGTGTTGGCCTTTTGCTCCTTCTCTCGTACAATATGCTCAAGATCTGTGGCTTGTGGGCAACACTATTTGATAGTGTGCAATATATGTTATATACTAATTATAAGCATAGAGGAATATCAGAGAGACTGACAAGCTTTGCTTAGCTGGATGTGTTTTTCTTGTCTGTCTAGGGTTTTTTAGTTTTTAATTTAATTTAGCAGGATATCTTATTTTCTGCTCTATGCTACTTTCCTTCTCTTTTCTAATATTTCTTATTCTATCTAAAGAAAATACTAAATAAGCAATAGCAATCCATAGAAGTTATGTCTTAATTCTTGGAAGCTTTAGTAAGTTATGCCCAAGGTAAACTCTTTTTGCTCCTTTAGCCTTGACACCATTCATTATGTTGTTATATATTGCCATTGATTTTCAAGGAGCCTTATAACCTAATTCACCACATGGAACAAGGATTGTGCTAGGCCTTTGTAAACATTCGAGTTTTCTCTCCTCTTTTTCACATTGATTGCAATGGTTACCCCTTCCATAGAGCAAGGGCAAGATTCTGATAATTATGGCCTCATTAAGTGCCTCCAAACTAAGTTTGTTCCATCACAGTTCTGATCATCCTGAAGAATTTGCCGTGTCATATGCATTCCAATTTTCACTTTGTAGATACATTCTTACGTAATTGCCTACAATGTTAAAGGAATTCTTAGCATGTTTTATGTTTTATGTGTTTAACTGTAGATTTTACATTGTTCAGTTCAGTATTGATGATGACATTTCTTCTAAGGTACCATTCTTTCTAGATGCATGAAATGCGGTTGCTTTATGATATAGATTCATGTATATTTGAAAATTGGAAAATTGTATTTGCTAGGGGATGCTTTTCTTCACCAATTACCAATGTATCTAGAAAGAAATTTGCTTTCACTATCAATGTATCTCTTAACTTCATTTAGGTTTTGGTGCTTAAGAGTTCTTACTATGCTTAGGTACGGTTAAATTATTATAATTGTTAGTTCTACATTATTTGATATCATTGGAGGAACTAAGGTCCTTATTATATTCTCTTATTTAATGACTTTGGCATTACAGAGAGAATTATGGATGTGATGTTGTTTGCTTCACTGCTGATGTTGGCCAAGTATGTTATGACTTTTAGAATTCATTTTCTATAATCAAGATTACTATTGTGTAACTTATGTTATTGAAAAAGGTGTTTTAAAATTATAAACTTCTGACTAGGGGAATTTACTATACCCAAATGTTGTTTCCCATTTTCATCTTGGAAAATAACCCCCATAGCTTTTGGTCTTTTTCTTGACAGTGTGCAATATATGCTTTTTTTTGTTGGGTTTATATAAATTACGACAATTCTAACTGCCGTAATTTACATTTTTTTGTTGGTGTTATGTAAATTACGATAGTTCTAACTACCATAATTTACATTTTTTTGTTGGTGTTATGTAAATTATGACAGTTCTAACCGCCATAATTTACATTTTTTGGTTAGTGTTATGTAGATTACGGCAAGTCTAATCATTGTAATTTACATTTTTTTTGGTTGATGTTATGTAAATTACAGCAGGACTAACCACCGTAATTTATATTTTTTTGTTGGTGTTATGTAAATTATGGCAATTCTAACCGTCGTTTTATGCAAAAAAAATAAACTGTTATTTTATACATGGTAAATTATGGCGGTTAATAGGAAACTGCCGTATTACACCGAATGGCAAAGATAATTACGTCAATTTTGGAAACCACCATTGACGCAAAAAATGGTAGTTAAGACTATCATAATATGCAAAAAAAAAACTGTCGTAATTTACCCTTTTTTTATAGTGTTTCCTCTTGTTCAGCAAGGAGGTTCTTGGCCACGAACACAGTAAGTTGTTCATCATCCACCAAGTATGCATACTTTAGGTTTTTGGATAATGGCTTCAGTTCCAACTTTGGTGGCTGCACTACAGAAAGTAGTAATCTAGGGGGCTGCAATGATTTTGCATGTGTTGCTTGAACCTCTGTATATATATCACCTGTTACACAATCTGCTAACACAGAAATAGATGCATCATATTCCAAAAATACATAAATTTCAAAACATACAGAACATAACTTATTACCATCATAACAAGTACACAAATCACCATATAGAGAGTCATCAAAATCAGCAATCTCAGGAAACTCCTCACACAAGTCAGTATATGAATTATCAACCAAATCATCAATTAAATTAATATAAAAGGCATAATGTTCTTCCATAGGATGTTTCATAGCATCAAGATTATTAAACCTTACAAGGGAATCTCCAAACTCCATGGAAAGAGCTCCTGCATGCACATCAATCTTTGTCTGTGTTGTTTTGAGGAAAGGTCTCCCTAGAATGAATGGAGCCTTACTGGATGGTTACTCCCACTCTATCTCCAGAATATAAAAATCTGCAGGAAAAATTAGTTCATTAACCCGTACCAATATGTCTTCAATCAACCCGGCTGAATATGCATTGCTTCTATTGGCCAATTAAATCACAACACCTGTAACACGCAAATGACCAAGTCCAAGAGAATTAAAAACAGACATAGGCAACACATTAATTGTGGATAAATGACCCTAGTATGTTTTGATTAATGACTAAACTTAACATGATTATTACTTTGATTCACTAACTACTTGTCAAGCTTGACTTTTTCAATGAGATTTTATGGAGCAAGAAAAATGGATGCAAAGGATCATGGAGCAGAATATTTCAATGCAAGGATCATGAAGTCAAACTTAAAGAAGGAGCATCATGAAGAAAGAATTCAAGGAAAATCATTAGGAACCTTTCTGTAGAGAAAAGACTTTGTTTAATTCTTTGATTAAGCTCTCTCAAATAAGTAAAAATGGTTTTCAAAAGTAAAAATGGATTAAGAATGAAAAAGGTTAATTAATAAATCTGTACATCTATGAGTACATCGATGTACTTTCAGTTAATTAACTAACTTTTAATAAAAACCTCACTATACATCGATGTATAAATGTTATACATCTATATATACATCAATTGATCAAAAGACTTAATGAAAACCTCACTATACATCTATGTATATATGTTATACATCTATGTATACATCAATTGATCAAAGGACTTAATGAAAAA
This sequence comes from Ormosia emarginata, assembly GCA_029884605.1. Taxonomy (NCBI): domain Eukaryota; kingdom Viridiplantae; phylum Streptophyta; class Magnoliopsida; order Fabales; family Fabaceae; genus Ormosia; species Ormosia emarginata. Next base: position 50,734,606 of record JAQQTP010000081.1, on the reverse strand, counting down.
TCTTAGTGTACATCTATGTATAAGTGTTACACATCTATGTATATATCGATTGATTATGGACTTACTTGATCAGCATGCATTTTTGCATTTGTACATTGATTGATACATCTATGCATAAGCCAGAACAGAAGCAAGAATTTTTGAAATAGCTATACAATCGATTGGGTAATTGATGTATAATCTTCTGGGATGTCAATGCAAATGTTTTTCAAGAACAGCATCGATGTACTCATGTGTGTATTAATCAAGATCAAGAACATCCAAGAACACAATCGATTAGGCAATTGATGTACACATGTTATAAAAGGGAAATTTTGTTTAATACATTTGTGTACTAATCGATTGACTGATAACAAAAAAATTTTTAGATGAATCTATTTTGATCTTAACTGACTTGTAAAGTGTGTCCAACGGATCTATTTTGTCATATACCTATATAAGGACATTGGCAAACACTTTCACAATAACAATTGATTTGAAAATTTGAGATCAATCACAAAAATACTGTGAGAGCTTTTCATTGAAAGAAACAGAGTATTCTTTTCTGTAGAACTTCAAATTGTTGTATCTGATTTTCTTAGAATCTGATTCAATCTTTTCATATTGTAAAAGAGAGATAAGAGATAAGGTTCTCTTGCTGATGAAATCAAGAGTTGAAGGGACTCTTGGTGTTGTGCAAGAATAGAAGGAATCCTTGTGGGAATTGCAAGATTGCTTTGATTTGAAAAGCTATCATTTGGGTAGAAGGAACCTAGAAGTGAAGCTTGTGTAAAGAATCTTATATATTGATTTTTCAATAATGGATAAAACTCAGTGGTGTGGGGACTGGATGTAGGTTACCAGAGGAGGTAGTTGAACCAGGATAAATCTCGGTTTGCAATTTTCTCTATCCCTTAACTTTTTATTTGCTTTATTGTTAATTGTATGAATTAAACAATATGTTAGGGATGTTTACATGATTTGATTAGTCTATAATCTTGTTCATATTTGAAATCATCATTACTGTTAATAATTCTTTTTAAGTTTCAAGTCTTGATTGAAATATATCTTGCAAAAACACATTTTGGTTTGTTAGTCGACAAAATCTTTTTCATAGTTAAAGAAAAGAATCAGTTTTTGCAAAAAGGGGAATAAGTCTCGAAAAGTTTTATTACTCAATTTAACCCCCCTTCTTGAGTATTCAGAAGCCACAACCAACAAGTGGTATCAGAGCTTTCACTCTTGTGTAAAGCTTAACAGCTTAAGAGGATGGCTTAAAATGACATGTTGGGAGAAGGGGCTTCCTTGGCAAGACGCCCTGCTTTCAATGGCACTGCCTATATGTATTAGAAAGAAAGGATGTTAATATTCCTTGAGGCAAGTGGCATTGATGTATTAGATGCTGTTGAGAATGGTCCATACATTCTCACACTCTTGATGCAAATGGCACCAAGAAAGAAAAACTAAGAAGTGAATGGGATGATGATGACAAAAAGAAAGTAGGTTATAATACTAAAGCTAAGAATATTATAACTTCTGCCTTGAGTTATGATGAATTTTTCAGGATTTTAAATTGTAAGACAGCCAAGCAAATGTAAGATACGCTGCAAATTACTCATGAAAGAACTAGTGATGTAAAGAGAGCAAGAATGAACTCACTCATGCACGAGTATGAACTCTTTCACATGAAGAATGGTGAAGACATCAATGATATACAAAGAAGGTTCACTCACATAGTGAATCAACTGAATGGACTTGGAAAGAGCATTTCAGATGAACAACAAATCAACAAAATCATAAGATGTTTGACAAGAGAATGTCAACCAAAGATTACTACTATAGCTGAATCAAAGGACTTAGCAACCATGAATATTACTACACTATTTGGAAAACTTAAAGAGCACGAGAAGAAGTTGCATAGATTGAATGATCATGAAGAGAAAGAGAAAAAGAAAATAGGCTTATCACTTAAAGCACATGTCTCCAAAGAAAGCCTTGACAGTGATGAAGATGAAGAAGTTAAAGAAGATGGTGAATCTGAAGAGGATATGGGACTGCTAGTTAGAAAGTTCAAGAGATTCCTCAAAAAGAAGAAAACCTTCAACAAAAGGCCCTTAAACTTCTTTTCCAAGAAGAACACTTCAAAAGCTGAAAGTTCAACATCAAATGTGAAGTGCTATGAATGTGGCAGACCTGGATATTACAAGAATGAGTGTCCTAAACTTCAAAAGAATGACAAGCATGACAATCATTAGTCCAAGGACAAGAAGAATAGAAAGCCACAAAGAGCATACATAGCATGGGAGGAAAATGATATGGATTCCTCTGAAGATTCTGAGGAAGAAGAGGCCAATCTTTGCCTCATGACTAACCATCAAAGCGACAATGAAGATGAAGTAAATGAAATCCCCCCTACCTTTGATGAACTACAAGATGCGTTTGATGAATTGCATAGTGAATATCTAAAAATTGCTAAGCAATTAATGTCATCTAGGAAAGTCATTGCTAAACAATGTAGTGATTATGCATCTCTTCAAATTAAGATTAAAGAATTAGAAGCTAAGAACAATAAGCTAAATGCATCTAGTTCTACATGTTCTAATTGCAATATTATGGAAAAAGAAGTGGAAAAACTGAAAACCACTCTATCTAAATTTACAATGGGAAGAGATAATCTAAATGCCATATTAGGACAGCAAAAAGGAGTATATGACAAAGCTGGAATAGGTTATAAACCAGCATTGCATGAAAAGGCTTTTAAGAAACTCTTTGTTGCACCTAAATCCTCTACTAGTCCTTTTGTTAAATGTTTATATTGTGCAAGAAAACGACATACAACTTCTACATGCTATTTTAGGAATCCTTTAAGGATTAGTGTTAAACAAATTTAGGTTCCCAAGGGAACATATGTTATGACTAACACAAAAGGACCTAACAAAACTTGGGTACCAAGTCAAATGCTTAAAATCTGTTTTGTAGGTGTGTTTGAGAGCCAAAAGTTCAAACTGGTATCTTGATAGTGGCTGCTCCAAACATATGACTGAAGATATTACAAAGTTCTCATCCTTCACTCCCAAATAAGGTGGAAGTGTCACCTATGGTGATAACAACAAAGGAAGGATCTTAGGAGTTGGAACAATTGGAAGAAGCACAACTACTAAGATAGAAGATGTACTATATGTGGAAGGGTTCAAGCACAATCTACTAAGCATTAGTTAACTATGTGATAAAGGTTATAAGGTATTTTTTAACTCTAGTAGTTGCATTATAGAAAACAAACATGATAGTAATGCAAAGTTGATAGGTAATCGATTAAATAACATATACATGATAGATTTAGAGAATATTTCTGCTAGTGATGTATGTTGTTTGATATCTAAAGAATAGGAGAATTGGCTATGGCATAGAAGAATATGACATATTCATATGGATCATCTAAACAAATTTATTTCTAAAGAATTGGTAATTGAGCTTCCTAAAATTAAGTTCTCAAAGGATGGTTTATGTGATGCATGCCAAAAGGGCAAGCAAACTAAAGTATCTTTTAAGGCTAAGAATATAGTTTTAACTTAAAGACCATTACAACTACTGCACATGGACTTATTTGGACCCTTTAGGACCAAAAGTTTTAGAGGAAACTTGTATGCATTAGTTATAGTTGATGATTACTCTAGATTTACATGGACCTTCTTCTTAGCACATAAGAATGAAGCTTTTACAACCTTTAAAAAAATGGCTAAGTTAGTACAAAATGAAAAAGACATGAAAATAACTTCTATAAGGAGTGATCATGGTAGAGAATTTCAAAATGAAGAATTTGAAGTAGTGGAAATTCCAGCATAAGCTCAACATGAAAATCTACCTAAAGCATGGAAAACTGCAAGGAATCACCCTTTGGACAACATAATTGGTGAAATATCCAAAGGGGTAATCACTAGACATTCCTTAAGAAATGTATGCAATAATATGGCTTTTGTATCACAAGTTGAACCTATAACTATAGATGAAGCAATAATTGATGAAAACTGGACTATGGTAATGTAAGAAGAACTTAATCAGTTTGAAAGAAATAAAGTTTGGAAACTCGTTCCAAAACCCAAGAATAAACAAATAATTGGTACAAAATGAGTGTTTAGGAACAAGCTTGATGAAAATGGTATCATAGTAAGGAATAAAGCTAGATTAGTAGCAAAAGGCTATAATCAAGAAGAAGGAAATGACTATGATGAGATATATGCACTTGTGGTTAGATTAAAAGCTATTAGAATGTTGTTAGCATATGCATGTATCATGGATTTTAAATTGTATCAAATGGATGTTAAGAGTGCATTCCTAAATGGATATATACAAGAAGAAGTGTATGTTGGTCAACCCCCTGGTATTGAAATAAATGAACTTCCTAATCATGTGTATAAACTCACTAAAGCCTTGTATGGACTTAAACAAGCTCCAAGAGCTTGGTATGAAATACTAAGTAATTTCTTACTTCAAAAGGGTTTTATAAGAGGAAAAGTTGACACTACTATTCACTAAAAGAAAAGCACAAAACATACTACTTGTTCAAATTTATGTTGATGATATTATATTTGGTGCTACTAATGAATCTTTGTGTAAGGAATTTGCTAAGCTAATGCAAAATGAGTTTGAAATGTCCATGATGGGAGAGCTTACATTCTTTCTTGGACTACAAATCAAACAATGTGATGATAGGACTTTCATAAACCAAACTAAGTATTGCAAAGAACTATTGAAGAAGTTTGGAATGGAGAATGCAAAGGAAATGGCTACTCCAATGAATTCATCATGCTACTTGGACAAAGATGAGAAAGGTAAATCAGTAGATGTTTCCAAGTACAGAGGTATGATTAGTTTCTTACTTTATTTAACAACAAGTAGACTTGATATAATGTTCAGTGTTTGTATATGTGCTAAATATTAATCTGATCCTAAGGAATCACACTTATCTACTTTAAAAAGAATCATGAAATACTTATTAGGAACTAAAGAAATGGGATTATGGTATGCTAAAGGATCAACATGTAACTTAGTAGGATATTCTGATTCTGACTTTGCTGGATGCAAGTTAGATAGGAAGAGTACTAGTGGAACTTGCCACCTTCTAGGAAACTCATTAGTGGCTCGAGTTGTAACACCCCAATTTTTAGAAAATGTTCCGAATGTACTGTTTGCTGTTTTTCAAACTTTCGTATGAATGACCGTTGTGTCCCTATTTTACTGTTTCTCGATTTCTGCATGAAATACAAATACGTTTATACAAGCTCAAATTTTATTTGGTCTTTTTACATAATTTGTTTCGAGACGGTAAAATAAAAGTTTTTCCGAGCTACTGTTTTAATTTTTCTGGAAGATATACAGACAATTAATACTGTCTGTAATTTTATTTGAACTTTTTGGACAATTAGCTACGTTGTGGGAAAAATGGGAAAATGACCATTACGTCCTGAACGTGCTGTTTGTACTGTTTTTGCTGTTTTTAATTGTTTTCTACTTGATTTAGTGTCCAATATTACTATCTGTGATTTTTGATTGGGGTGAAATCCGCAAGTGTACGGTTTCGTCGTCAAGTAATAAAATATCGAATCCACAGGGACTATGTTTATGAATACCAATTAATTAATTAATTCAATTAAATTAAACAAAAGAGAATATAATTGTTGAACAAGAACGTAGAAACCAAACAATTAAATAAATAAAAGTTAAGACGCAAAATTGAGAATAAAAATAGCAAATTGTTGAGAAAAGATTTCAAATTAAGAAAGCTTCCGGATTGGGGTTAACCACAATGATACAAGACTCCTAATTGACAATCCTCTTATTAACACTTGAAATTCAATTGAAGGTGAATTACCCTAAATTAGTTAATGTTCCCTTTCAAGATACAAGAACCGTGCCCAATTAAACCAATTCCTACTCTCGTGGTAATTGAATTTCAATTGAACCCATTACGTTTTTTTGGTAATTCATTAATCCTCGAAAGGCTAAACCTACTCTCGTGATTTAAACCTTAAGTTCAATTCTTATAGTTCCAACACCTAGGTTCACCTTTCAGTACGTCCCTAGATATCTATGAGATGCAAATAAGTGGCCAGCAAATTCACATGAATAATCGCAATAAGGATTGAATCAACAACATTCAAGATTAATAAAAGGGGTAAACAATATCAATTAATCATTATCAATGTATCAAAGGGCATTGCCCAATCCTAGAAACAAAAGGGAACTACTCAGACATGGAGAAGAAGAAACTAGAATTCATGTTCCAAGAACAACCAAACCCGTAATCCATGAGAGAAGAGAGGAAGATGAAGATCAAGAGCCTCCAATGTGCCTCCTTCTAACCAAATTCGAACCCTAATGTTGTCTTCGAACATCTATATATACCCCATGGGTTAAAACTGGTTCAAGCCCATAAGAAAAGAGAAAAACGGACTTAAACATCGACACGCACCCCGAACCACGGCCAGGTGGCCACCACGGCCGGCCGTGGTTGGTTCTGGGTTCATGATTTTTATGTTGTCTCTCAACCACGGCCATGGTGGCCACCACGGCCTGGCCGTGGTTGGTTCCGGGAAACTCCCTTTTTGCTTTTTCACGCAAATGCCGATCCATGGCCGTGGTTCGGACCACGGGTAGGCCGTGGAACTCTCTCGAATGAGCTTTTTGTCCCAATTTGCTACCCTTTAAGCTCCAACTTCAATCAAGCTTTTCCATCCATTTAGAGGCCAATTAAGCACCAATCCCGCACAACAACACCAAAAACACCGCAGCTTATCCGAACTAAAGGGAAAAACAAACAAAAAGGGAAACTAAAATGCCTAGAATGTATAAAAATGCAAGCAAACACATGAACACAATATGATGTTGTTTCACACACATCAAAATACCCCCAAGCTTAAGATTTTGCTTGTCCCCAAGCAATAACTAAGACCAAACCAAGGAGTGGGATCAAAAGACAATAATAAATGAGGAACCCGAGAAAACATCCAACCAAGCAATAGGCAAAGACAAACTAAGAAATAGAGAGGTAATCAAAATCAAGTCCAATTAGAGGCTAAAGTTCTCATAAATCATGCTCCTCACTAAATTAGGATCACTCCACTAACCACACTCAAAGTGTTCAAGGATGAAGACAATGCGCTCAATATTCCTCAAAGAAAATGCACTTCCATAAGCTTGATAAGAAACCAAATTTCCACTAATAATCAAAGCATGAATGCAAGAATCAAAAGGTCTTTCAAGGGATATAATGGGGCCATGGGAATGATGTCAGGAAGGATAAAGAAAGGAGGGTATGCACAAAGGGCTAACAACATTTTCAACAAGCACAAGAAACCCAATAGAACATACACGAGCAAAGACAATTTTCAATCAAGGTATAATTCCACATTTTCTCCCTTTCTTTTCAAGCTTTCATCTCAAGCTTTTCTTTTATTTTGTTTTCCTTTTTTTTTCCTCATTTTTTTTTTTTTTAGAGGGGAGAGACCTCATTTTCAAAACACATGATTCCCAATACAACATTCAAACTCGAGATTGCTCCATTCAATATTCTAAATGATCACCGACAATGTATCATCATAGGCATCAAGAAAACAATTATACAATAGGCTCAAAATGGGCAACTAGAGGATGAAAGTGTAACAAATTCAAAGGCCGAAAAATACCTAAGATGCCTTAATCACATTCAAGCATGCAAACCAAGATTTCGCCTCAAAATGGTTTCAAATCAAGTTCTAGAACACAAAATCAATGAGGAATGACCACTCAACACAAAGAATGGGATGAAAAATCATATAGTGAATAAATCCCATACAGGCTCAAAACTCACTTTTAGAGGTTCAAAAATCAATGAGAAGCACAAATTCGAGAACATATGCTAATTATCAACTATCAAGAAATCACCTCCACTATCAATTAAAGACAATGCCTATTGCCTACCACAAGAATCAATAAATTGGGTTCCAAATCAATTATCATCTCAAAATCCCCAAAAGAGAGGGGGACAAGGTTCAACCAAAAAGCAGAAATATAAGATGGTGTGAAAATGCAATGCAAAATGAGATATGGGAATGCATGATAATGAAGATAAAAATAAATATGAAAAATAAATACCCCCAAGCTTAGATCTTACATTGTCCCTAATGTAAAAATCTAAAACTATGGAAGGAATAAATGAAAAGAACTCATCTGCGTGGTGGAAAAAAGAGACATGTAGCCATGAACTCGAACACCCTGGTCTAAAACTCCATTTTTTTGTGGGCCGACTGCCTATATACATCCCCTACAAAAGGCTCCGAACTCAGGGAGGCACCAAAGCCGACTCAACAATAGCTAACTAAGAAACAAAATAAATAAAAAAAATGTTAATCAATAAAAATAAGAAAATAAAGGAAAAGAGATAGAATGTTGGGTTGCCTCCCAAGAAGCGCTAAGTTATAGTCATTAGCTTGACTGTGAGTTTGTTCTATGCTTAGGTGATGTCAATAGAGTGGTACTCAGTCCCCACTCCATCTTCATAGTGTTGCACTCTCTGGCCGTTTATCAGAAATGTCTTCTGGCCTTCTATCTTCACCTCAAGCACACTATAGGATAAGACTCGAACAATCTCATATGGCCCAGACCATTTCGACCACAACTTACCTGGACAGAAACGTAGAAGCGAGTTATCAACAAGAACTTTATCCCCTGGTTTAAATTCACGCTTCTTGACACACTTGTCATCCCGCTTCTTTGGTCCTTTCTTGCAGGGCTTGACCTTCTCGAACTTGGAAGCAACCTTGGGCAAGGTCTCCTCTAATACAAGCATGAGTCACATACTCCTGCATACCTGAAAGTACAACTCGTCCACATCATCGCAGCATCTATGCGATTACATGAATTAGAGGAATTAAGATTTTTTCAGAATTGAAAACATTAAAAACTACTTCCTCATTATTCAATCGCAAAGTCAATTTTCCTTCGTGGACATCAATAATTGCCCTTCCAGTGGCGAGGAATGGTCGCCCAAGTATGAGCGGCATTTTAGCATCCGCTTTCATGTCAAGCACAACAAAATCAACGGGTAAAAAAAAACTTACCCACTCGATAGGAACATCCTCCAAGATGCCTACGGGGTACTTGACGGACCGATCCGCTAACCGAAGTGAAATAGTTGTGGGTTTCACCACCCACCTCCAACTTCTTGCACACGTAAAGGGGCATAAGACCGACACTAGCCCCTAAGTCACACGAGCTTTATCAAAATTTGTGTTACCAATCAAGCAAGGAATAGAGAAGCTACCTGGATCTTTTAGCTTAGGAGGCAATTTATTTTGAATTAAAGCACTACACTCCTCGCTTAAAGCTACGGTCTCATATTCATCAAGCTTTCTCTTATTAGACAAAATGTCCTTAAGAAACTTAGCATAGGTAGGCATTTGTTTCAACGCCTCGGTGAAGGGTACATTAATGTACAATTTCTTAAGGACCTCTAGGAACTTCCCAAATTGCATATCTAGCTTGGCCTTAGCCAATCTTTGAGGAATGGCACTTTGGGGTTGGTATGGTTCGGGGGTACATACTTAGACACCTTTTCATTAATTTTCTCTTCCTCTAAGGGTTGTGTCTTAGTGTCTTTTCCTCATTCCCCTCATCTTTGTCACTCACCTCCTTACCCTTGGGATCCTCTAATGTCTTACCACTTCTCAAACTAACGCCATGCGTGTTCATTACCCGGATTAATTTCAGTGACCAGAAATTTACCTTGTTGCCTATGTGAAGTGCCCGCAAGTCAAGCAATCTGAGTTTCTAACAATTTATTATGAATGGCTAAATTTTCAACTTTAGATGACAACTCTCTAATGGCCTCATCCATGAACTTGCCCATGTTGCCTAAACTCCTCATTTTGCTTAGCTTGACTCTCAACAAAATTCTCAAGAAGAGACTCAAGTTTAGAGTTTTGTACTGTTGGAGTCCGGAAGAGGGTTTACCACTACCTTGCCCCGCTTGGTGTTGACTATTCCGGTAGGAGAAGTTAGGATGTGACTTCCAACCGGGGTTGTAAGTTTGAGAATATGGATCATTCCTCCCCTTTTGGTTGAAGTCATGGAAATTATGGCATGATTCCACTTGCTCCACCTGCACCTTGTGAGAGCCAATTCCAACTTGGCATTCAACACCTATGTGTCCCTGTGCTCCACAAATCTCACAAAAATTGTTAGAGGCACCTATGGCATTTACATGAGCCTTTTCAAGCATGTCAAAACGTTTATTCAAAGAATCAAATTTTGACATAATTAAATCAACTCCGTCTACCTCAACTTACCTCCCGAGAGTTTTCTCGGGTTATTACCTCTTTCATTTGCCCATTGGTGATGATTTGTGGCAACACTCTCAATGATCTCATAGGCTTCGTCGGTCTTCTATTCATCAAAGCTCCACCACCAAGGAGTCTAGAGACACCTCGAAGAATATTCCAACCCATTATAGAAGGTGTGGACGATCAACCATTTTTCTAACCCATGGTGTGGGGAAGCTTCCAAAGAAAGCCTTGTATCTATCCCAAGCTTCCGACAATGATTCACCATCTTTCTGAACAAAGCTTGTGATTTGGGTCCTCAGATGAGCAGTCTTGGATGGTGGAAAGAATTTGTTCAAGAAAGTTTGCTCCAATTGGTCCCAAGAAGTGATGGTCTCAGCGGGAATTGACCTCAACCAAGCCCTAGCTCTATCTCTCAATGATAATGGAAATAGGCGAAGACGAATAGCATCAACAGAGGCACCTTCAATCTTGAGGGTCTCACAGAATTCCAAGAACATATCCACATGATCGTTTGGGTCCTCTGATGGCAATCCTCCAAAATGGTTCTGCCTTATCATGGTGAGTAAAACAGGTGGTATGGTGAACTGTCTAGCTTCAATGTCTGGCGAGCAATTCCCGAACGCAAACCCCGAGCATTAGGGGCTGCATACTCTTTAAGAGGTCTATTATCGGCAGTGCAGCCATGACAAGCGTTGGCTCAAGTCTATCTCTTGCTCTTTGGCTTTGTTGTCTTCTTCTTCTCGCGAAGGGTTCTTTCAATTTCTCGGATCGCCTTCTTCAAGAGTCCCAAAACATCTAGTTCTTCGCATAAACAAGAGAATTACCTGTAGACACTCAAAGAGAAAACAAGAAAGTAGTAAAAAGGTTTAAAATAATTAAATTAAAAATTTAACGATATTCAAGAAGAACACAACACCTCAAGAACTAGCGCAAAAACTTGATTGGGGTGAAATCCGCAAAGTGTACGGTTTCGTCGTCAAGTAATAAAATATCGAATCCACAGGGACTATGTTTATGAATACCAATTAATTAATTAATTCAATTAAATTAAACAAAAGAGAATATAATTGTTGAACAAGAACGTAGAAACCAAACAATTAAATAAATAAAAGTTAAGACGCAAAATTGAGAATAAAAATAGCAAATTGTTGAGAGAAAAGATTTCGAAATTAAGAAAGCTTCCAGGATTGGGGTTAACCACAATGATACAAGACTCCTAATTGACAATCCTCTTATTAACACTTGAAATTCAATTGAAGGTGAATTACCCTAAATTAGTTAATGTTCCCTTTCAAGATACAAGAACCGTGCCCAATTAAACCAATTCCTACTCTCGTGGTAATTGAATTTCAATTGAACCCATTACGTTTTTTTGGTAATTCATTAATTCTCGAAAGGCTAAACCTACTCTCGTGATTTAAACCTTAAGTTCAATTCTTATAGTTCCAACACCTAGGTTCACTTTTCAGTACGTCTCTAGATATCTATGAGATGCAAATAAGTGGCCAACAAATTCACATGAATAATCGCAATAAGGATTGAATCAACAACATTCAAGATTAATAAAAGGGGTAAACAATATCAATTAATCATTATCAATGTATCAAAGGGCATTGCCCAATCCTAGAAACAAAAGGGAACTACTCAGACATGGAGAAGAAGAAACTAGAATTCATGTTCCAAGAACAACCAAACCCGTAATCCATGAGAGAAGAGAGGAAGATGAAGATCAAGAGCCTCCAATGTGCCTCCTTCTAACCAAATTCGAACCCTAATGTTGTCTTCAGAACATCTATATATACCCCATGGGTTAAAACCTGTTCAAGCCCATAAGAAAAGAGAAAAACGGACTTAAACATCTGACACGCACCTCGAACCACGGCCGTGGTTGGTTCTGGGTTCATGATTTTTATGCTGTCTCTCAACCACGGCCGTTTTGGCCACCACGGCCGGCCGTGGTTGGTTCCGGGAAACTCCCTTTTTGCTTTTTCACGCAGGTACTCGATCCATGGCCGTGGTTCGGACCACGGGCGGCCGTGGAACTCTCTCGGAATGAGCTTTTGTCCCAATTTGCTACCCTTTAAGCTCCAACTTCAATTGTGCAAGCTTTCCATCCATTTAAAGGCCAATTAAGCACCAATCCTGCACAACAACACCAAAAACACCGCAGTTATCCGAACTAAAGGGAAAAACAAACAAAAAGGGAAACTAAAATGCCTAGAATGTATAAAAATGCAAGCAAACACATGAACAAAATATGATGTTGTTTCACACACATCAATTTTATATGGACTTTTTGTGTGATTTGCTACGGGGCAGGAAAATAACATTTTTCCGGATCGGTAAAATCTGTTTTTAATTATTCAGAGGCGGGGGATCTTACTAAACCCAATTCTGAATGAGCCTAAAATTAATCTTTTAATTTTTAGGATTTAACTGTCAAATAAAATAATTTTGTATTATTATAATATTATTTTATTAGTCAGTATAACTTAGTGACAGTGGACCCGGAAATGTTTTGCGGGACCCACGTTTAGCTAATATAATTAACTTAGTAGCTTAATTAAACATGATTAGTGGAGGAACATTCTTGAACATGATGATAAGGCTTGATGACTAGGTAATTAGTGACTAAGCATGGTGACTAAGGGTAATGACTAGGTTAGGAGCAACGAATAGGAAACAAACTTGCTAATCAAGGCTTAATCTTGACCTTTGATGCATCCAAGGGCTTGGATGAAGCCAAGCAAATGCACACCTTGCATGCTCATTGAGTGCTACGGCCAAGGGAGGTGGAAGACCATTCTTCACTTTTCTTTCATGCAAAATTCTCTCTTCTCTCTCATCCAAGAACCCTAAACACCATTGTTGCTTCCTTTCTCAACCATTCGGCCAAGCCAATATCTACACCATCCAACCACCTAAAATTCTATCCAACCAAGTTTTCTAAACCTAAACACAATCCTAAGAACATCTCTAGTTGAGAGTTCTTGCAAATTCCTTCATTTGAAGCTTGAAAACCTACTTGGAAGTTTGTACCAAGGAGGTGAAATCTCTTGTTTTTCTTTTCTAAATTCTTTTTCAAAGTTCTAAGCCATGATTTATCCATGGTTTAGGTTCTTTTTCAATGGTTAGTAACTTGTAGTTTTGTTTAAGTTTGCTAGGTATTTTGAAGGAGAAAACCGTGACCTAGGAGGAGTGAAAGAAATCCTTTTGTCTTCATTTAAGGTAAGAGGAAGACAAATCTTATCACCTATGGATGGTGGTAAGAAGATGGAGTTTGATTTTGTGATTGTAGAATCCATAAGGATTCATGTTTGTGCTTGTTAGTAGCTTATTTGATGTGGTTGTGTATTTGTTAGTAGCTTTTCTATTTGTTGTTTGTAATAAATTGCATGTCTACAAGCTTTAAGTTGCATGTCTATAAGCTTTGATAATATTGCATGTGTTAGAATTGCATGATAAAGTATAGAATTGCATGATAATGTATAGGATGTGAATAACATGTCAAAGAAATGCATGTGTGTTCCAAAGAACACTACACCAAGGCTCACGGCCACTAACCAAATGGGGAACCAAAATGTTCTCTTAATTTTCTTAAAAGGTAATTTAATTAACCTAGGAGAATTAAGAAGATTTCAAGTTGATTAGATCAAAGAAAATGAATTTAGAAATCAAATGGTAAGACTTAGTATTTTCGGCCAACATGCCTAAAATGAATGTGTTGATTTCAAAAACCATTTTCTAAAAACAATGGTTAAATGAATTTAGACAATACAATAAGTTTGACATATATTTAGAAGGTGAGAAATAATTTAGAAATCAATTTCAAAAGATTTAGGAAATTCGGCCAACATGCCAAATTAGATATTCTTGATTTCTAAAATCAATTCCAAACCATTTTCAAGTATAAAGAAGGCATTATATGTTAACAAGATTTTTTTTCTAAAAAGAGTTTTTAAGAAATCAATAGATTAGAATTAATTTGAGGAATTAAAATTAATGATTTTATTGTTGTAAAGGAAATACAGTAATCTTTAAGAATTTCTAACATATGGCTCATGTTATATTTTGAAGCATGTTAGGAGTTTTTAAAAGATTAAATTATTCGGTTTATTTAAATAAACAAAGTTTTTACGAAAAGTTAGGAAACCATTATTATTAAAATTCTAAACAAAATACTGTCAATTTTTAGTAAAAACGGACAAATAAGATAGAAAAGATGTCCAAAAGACAAGATATACGGATATGGAAAATATTATACGTAGCTTAAAAGTATTATTTATTATTTCTTTATTTAAACAAATTTTTAAGGAATTCGGTTAAGAAAATGATTTAAAAATCTTACGCGATTGAGAAAACGTATTAAAAATCCTACGCGATTTTGAAAACAGAAAAATATATTTACACGATTTCAAAACGTTTATAAAAACGACGAGATTGTGAAAACGCGATAAAATTTCTACGCGATTGGCCAAAACAAGATTTTTTCGGAAATTTCGTATTTTATCTTTGTCGAGAAAATGTAAACCCGTACAGGCTTTTGAGGATTTTTCGCTATCGGGAAAATGTGAACCCGTACAGGCTTTCTATATTTTTGCCATTGTGGGCAAGCCATGAGGGCATATTTTTATACCATGAGGGTATTCTGGCAATTTACTAATTTTTGGTGAATTTTGGTTGACGAGGTGAATCACATCGTGTTGTCGATGCGATAAACGTAGTGTGGTTCATCGTTCTAATGAACTTGGAGACTTTAGTGTACGGGATTCCATATATGAATAATCGGTCGCTCCGCTGGGCCGTGTGTAACCGATAGCACACTAATGGACTCGACACGCACTATATTTAATCGAGATTTGTAAAGTTTAGTAGTACATTTGCCCGTAGTGTCACGACGTGAGACAGTGAACTACCCCACGCCTGGATGGTAAATTCCAGTGATGTGGAGCTATAGACGCAACGTATGACCGCGGAATAGTTGGTGGGCAGCCGTGGTACTAATAGATTTTTGCGAGTCATTCCTCCGATATCCGTGGTATCCGTGTTGTTTAGCTCCATGGAGTAGGAACGTGTCATATTTCTTATGAGTATATCCGGAACTTTATTTTATCTTATCTCGTCTATTGTATCTGGTTAGTATTATGAGGATTATTTATCTGTTCTATTATTTTATCTGTGATGTTTTATTTTATCTGTGATATTATGTGTCGTTATGATAATTAAATCTTTTCTTTATTCTGTTACAGATTTCTGTTATAGCCTTTCATATTGCATGAATTGTATAACTGTTGTTTGTCGTCTTCTTATTGGCCATGTTTATGGTGGTTTTAGATTGTCTTACCTCTTTTCTGTATTGTGTATGTTTCCTGTATATTTATTTTATGCGGTAAAGAGTTTGAGGAAGAAGAAGAGGAACAACCTCTTGAGGTTCTGTACCCCGAGGAGGAGGAAGATCAGCTAGTCGACGACCAGTTTGATGATCAAGAACCATCTGATCATCCATATCCATTGGATTGATTAGTTTTGGTATGGCGGTGCCTGGATTTTTGGGGTTCGTGACTCTCGAGTTTCACGGTGGATCTTTAGCGTGGCACATGAGAGGTGATAGAGACTCCGTGACGTATGTGGGACGGATGACGGTGACCCTACGCCATAGATTTGATGACGAGCCAGTGATGACGATGACGGTGTTTCTGCATTTAGAGTTACCTTTATCCATTAGGCGTCATTGGGGTGGTGTATCCACTGAGCCTAGTGAGATGACACTCGCAACGACTGCGCTGTCTCATGTCCGCCAAGTGTCGAGACATCCGGGATATTTGTCTCCTGATGATCATTTTCATGTTGAGAGTGATCCTTCAGAGGATTAAATATGCATGATGTTTTTTTTTTGGTGCGTCTGCGTATGTCTGTATATATTGACTCTTTTATTGCTTTATTTACTATTTCTGTTTAAATATTTGTAGTTGTAGTTGTAAATTATTTGTATAACTTATAACTTGGAACATATGTATATTATGAGTGATGTTGTTCTATTTATTTTATGTTTTCAGAAATATTTTATTTTTAATAATCTGTTTAACAGGAATTACTTTACGACTCATATTATTATGTAATAAATATTTTATAACTTGGGTAGATTTTATTTATTTATTTTATTTTTCTTTATATGTGTGGCATCCCCAAAGGGGTGTTACACGAGTTCGTAGATCACTCTAATTATGAAGTCACATTAAGAAGTTAATAAACATGGGAAAAAGAGTTTGTGAAATTAAATAACAAAAATAGAAAATAATTAAAGAAGAGAAAATAGAATTAAGAAGCAAGCAATCCAAGAAAATTGTCCAAACTTGATTTTAATCCATTCTTGATTACTAAAGGTTCATTCAATTATCAATCAAATCCTTGTTCTTAGATCACATCAAGATGCCTCTCAATGATCACGTATCTTCAACTAGAAATGCTTCCAAAATTTAATTAATTAAGGTTAGACCAATTAAGCATCCATTTTAAACCCAAATTAACTTGAAATCCAAGATCCAACCAAGTTGAACATTTCATCAAACACCTTCAATGCCTTGTTTAATCTTTGAGTTCATCTCTTTGCACATGATAATTAACTAATTAATATATAAAAATTTCAATCCAATTAAGCATTCAACCAGAATTAACAAAGAGAAGAAGAAGAAGAGAAACTTGATTAATAGATGAATGTTAACAATAAAAACGAAATCTCAAGATTAACAATCAAGAATGTTCAATCCCTTGGATTGATTTAAAGGCCCTACCCCTCCATGAGAAGGGGGGAACTTAGAAAAATAAAAAGGAAGAAAAAAACAAAAATTAGAGAGAAGGGAGAGAAGAGAATTCTAGAGAAAAGACATAAAAGTGTCTAAATGAAGGGTGCCCCGGTTTCTGACTTCTAACCCCCTAAACTACTCCCTATTTTGGCTTCACATAATTAAAAACCCATTAATTACAAAGCTAGGTCCATTATGAGCAATTGAACCCAAACCCCATGCAATTTTGAGGTCTACAACTCAAGCTATAGACAAAACAACATCAAAGAGTTTCTAAACTCGTATTCTGACTTTTAGGCCGAATTAGGTACACTAAACATTCGATTGAGACTTCAAGCTCTTCATTAAAGTTGTAGAGCTTCCTCTTAGTTGTCCTAGAAGGTAAAATTCATAATTATCAGATATTTAGAACTCAAGTTATGACCAAAATACAGAAACAGTGTCAAAACTCATTAACGCTGAAAAAAAATCAATTAGGCCAAATTTGAGCCCAAACTCACAAAACATGACCAAGCTTGATAAGTTAAGAACATAAAGAGTGTAAATGACTAAACATGATAATTTATTAATGTATAAAATATATGATTATCACCAAGCTAGGTTTTGCCTTAAACATGCCTGACATGTCTCCTAATTTATAAGGTCTCAGTCTGGCTTGTGAGCCTATAATAGGCTAATTTTTAAGGCCTGATCCAACCTTTTTAAAAGTTTGGCCTGACATGAAAGCTTATTTAAAGGCCTACTTTGCAATGAGGTCTTTAAATAGATTAACAGACCTATATTTAAATAGGCTAATATGCCTTTATATAAGTTAATAGACCTACTTTTAAATAGGTCAACATGTCTTTACATAGGCTAATAGATCTAAGCCTTGAAATAGACCAACGAGCCTACTTAAAGCCAATAAGCCTTTGTTATAACTTAACACCAACTTTCTAATTTTATAGATGCTCACCATTTTCTTACTCTAGTATTTGATCAATATAAGACTTGAAGATATACCAAGTTACAAAATTATTAGAGATATATATCTCCGAGTCCCACATCGACCAAAGACTATAGCAAGAAAGTATGAGTATTTATAAAAGTAGGGGATAGATGTTAACTTAGTATTTTCATTCTAATAAATAAATTACATTAAATATATTAATAAATATGTTATTTCTATTCTAACTTATTAACTTAGGTTTTAGTTATTAACTTTTATTAAAATTTAATTAAAAATATATTAATATATTATAATAAAATTAATAATTATAATTATATTTTATAATTATTATAATAATATATATTATATTATATATAATTAAACAGATCAATTCGGTTTGTCGAAGCTTAAAAACCTATTAGATAGATCTGAGACTGATCTTTTTTAGTTAAACAAGCTTTTAAAAAACATTGATCTAACTTGTTTAAGAAGCAGTCAAAGCGACTAGCGCCTCGACATGCATTACAGCCATAAGCCCTTGACAGGTAGTCTAGCCTATTTATACCCCTATAAGCGATATGACTCCATGTGATTGAACTTGTGTGTTATGGGCTAAAATGCAAACTGAGCAAACTTATTTTTTTTTAAATTTTAATGGGTCGTATCTAATCTATGTCTATGTCTGAGTTATGTCCGGATCGTGCTCGAGCAAAAAAAATTATTTTTTAAATTGGACACACTCGAATAAGTAAGATACGTATGTCGTATGTGCATCTTCACGTCGCGTGTTAGGCACGCGATCTGTGGACATATCACATAATATGATATGTCCATGCTTCATAGCATATATGACACTATATAATTTATTTATATTAAAAAAATAATAATGCGAATTTTAACATAAATGGGTAGATTCAATGTAGTTGTTAGATAAGATAAAGCGTAGTAATCATTCATTTATTTGAGATTTAACAAATATGCCAACATAATTCAAGGGTAGTTGTCTGAAAAATAAAATGACAGCAATAATTTATTTATTCAAAAGTCAACAAAACAATTCCTGTCGTTTAGCATTTTTCTATAAAAATATAAGGAATAAAAAATAAATCTAATTATAAGACTTAAAAAATGAAGAACAAATTTGTTCAAATGAAGGGTAAATAAATTTTGAGAATGACTATTTATGCATTCGAGCATTTACACTCATCGTTTATTTGTTTTGTTTTGTTTGTTTGTTTGTTTTTGGTATTACATGACAGATATCTCTTTGTATTATTTTATCATCGAAAGGTGAAAATGTTCAAATGTATAAACACTTAGGAAATTCCTTACATTTTCATAGTAAATCCAAAAAAATAAACCCTCTTAACTACAACTAATAGACTAATTTAAATTGTAATTAGGGATGTTTAATACTGAATTAATTTAATTAAAATCGAAAAAACTGAATTGAAAATTTGAAAATGGATAACTGAAAAAAAAACTAAAAAACTTAAAATTTTATCCGGAAAACTCTTATATTGCTTATACTTATTTGAAATTTTTTTACTATACACCAACTCAAATTTAATTATCTCTTTTAGATTTAAACATGTATTGCAAGATTAATAATTAATTTGGGCTTATACTTAAGATTTAGATTTATATTATGATAAATTAATTTAAACTTGTATTTATTATATTTTTTAAATTAATTTAAACTTTTATTAGATATATTTTAATAAAACCAAATTTTCATATTTTGATTAATTTGATAAACTTATATGTTAAAAAATATAAAAAAACCGATAAATTAGTCAAATCGAAATTAATCAGATAATAATATGAAAAAATTGATTAAATTAAATTACTTAATTTTTTTCAGTCAAAACTAATTCAATTCCATCGTGAATATTCTTACCAGTAATTGTTAGTTGTTAACCGGCGAAGGCAACCTTGTTTGCTTTCATCCAAAGGCAACATAAAAAGAGAAAAGGTCAAAAAATAAAATTAAAAAAACAACGAGCGGTGTGTGAAGGTGGCAATGATCATGTGAGATGTCACCTACCTTGCATACATTTGAAACAGAATCATGATACGTAACACAGATCTGAGTCAGACACACCCTCTTCCTCTTCTCTTCAGTTCAATGGCCTCACATCAGAGACACTCACACACACACATTACACATACAGAGAGGGTATTAGGGTTTTGAATTTGATCTGAGGATTCGGAACATAGAGAGAGAAATGGACGTGGAGAGATCGTCGCTGTGCAATTGCGTGGTGAACTTTCTGTTGGAGGAGAACTACCTGCTCACTGCGTTCGAGCTTCTCCACGAGCTCCTTGACGATGGCCGCGACGATCAGGCTATTCGCCTCAAGCAATACTTCTCCGATCCCTCCCTCTTCCCACCCGATCAAATCTCTCGCCTCAACTCTCTCCGAGGTACCCCTCTATTCCCCTTCTCTTTCAACGTAATTACACTAATTTCACTCGAAATTGTTCAAACTTGTTTGCGTTTTGAATTCGCTGGAAACGAATTCCGGGCAGGTTGTAAATTAAATATTCGAAATTCCTAATTTCCACTCGGTCAACGCCGAAAATTGGGACTATAGAATATCCTATTTTGTTTTGTTTTATGCTTATAAAGTATGGTGCAATTAGTTAGATTAAAAAGTGGATAGAAATGTATGTCATGTTGGATCCTCTTAGTTGTAGTAGCAATATTAAGTTAAACATCTCAATATGCAGAATGATGTGGACAGTATTGATATTGAAGCTCCAAATGTATACTAGAGATATTGGCACATTGTTTTATAGCGATGAACTGAGAACTTTTACGCTGCTATGTTTGGATATTTAGTAATATTTAGTAATTAGTAATTAATGGAATGGAATAGGATGAGATGGGATGGAAAAAAAGTACCATTCCATTATTTGGATATTTTAAGATGGAATGGAGTAAAATTACTATTCTATTGTTTGAGACGTGAATGGTTTTTCGTGGGATGGGATAGTATTCATACTAAAAAAGATGATTCTATCCCATCCCCAAATTGGGGGGGGAGAAGAAAATTGATGGTTTCTGTTGGGATGGGATGGAATCCATCCCACCCACTCTCATCCTATTCCATCCTTTTTTAACATAACCAAACAATGAAACTTATCTCTATTTCATTCCATTCCCTTCCATTCCACTCAATTCCACCAATCCAAACGAACCCGAAGATATTTAGGTGAATGTGTTTGAAGACTCTTATCTTATGCCAAACCTTGTTCAGTATCACTATAATTGCCTGTAAGGAGCAACAACTAACGTGTGTGCTTGGTGTGCTTTTCCAAGGAAAAAGCATGAGCCTGGGGTGCTATTGCTAGAATTGTCCTGTTCTTTTTAATTTGTAAGAAAGAATGGCAAAGGAGTATAGTAAGGAAGCCGTAAACACAATCTTGATAAAGGAATGAGATATGCGATGAAGAAATCACCAATTGATCTTGATAAACAAGGAAAGAAATATACTTTTATAGAATTAAGGCTTTGCTTATATAAAAATTAAAATAAAATTCCAGCCTTTAGTAGGATAGAAATAAAAACATAAAAAAAGTATTGAACTGTTAGAAAACAAAGCATAATTAAAGACGCAGATAAATTAGGAAGTAATCGAATGGAAATTCCTTTAGAGTCTATGTTCTAATCTTAAAAGTTAGCTTGTGATGCTTTTTTGTTTAATCAATTTCTCATTTTAATTAATTTTTTGGGTTAATATAGGAATTACACTTATATATGACATTTAGGTATAGATTGTAGTGATGTCAACTGTATTGGGTCATTTTATGCAACATACACTTTTGTTTACTTTGATGTGGGCATTGTTTCTGTCTGTTACCTAATCTTTGGGGACCTTTGCTTCTAATAGAAGTTGAACTTTGAACAACTGTGCTTTTATCAGGAATATCAAAGTATAGTGTGGTTTAGAAGGCATACATATCCCATGCCTGATGATATTTTCTCTTCATTTTCATTCTTGCAAAGCAGTGGCAGATCCTCAAAGTTTGCTGGAAGAGAAAGAAGCAGCAGAAGAAAAGTTAGCTATTAGTGATTATGAACTGCGTTTGGCTCAAGAAGATATCTTAAAACTCAAAAGTGAATTGCAGAAGGCAGAGAACCTTACTGAACTAAATGGTATTTTTCTTGTTTTTCAATACATTTTACCTCTCTATCTTTTATATTTTATGCGATATCCATTTGGCCTTCATTGTCATACAGTCTTTACATAATTATGTACAATTATGTTGGATGAAGGCCTATACTTATGAATAATGTGTTCAGTTTTTCTTTTTTTTTTTTAATGGAAAAAGAAATATTATTACATAAGAAGGGGAGAATACAAGGGGATAAGGTGTCCTCCAAAAGAAGCCACAAAGTTGATGGAAAACAAAAAGTAAAAGCCCCCATAGGAAAACCACAAAAACAAATGCAATCCAAGGAGAAAACAGAAAAGGGATACACCACAACTGCCCGAAAACTCTCCTAGGAAACTATCTCCACAAAAACACCCGCAACAAAAGGGATAAACTCAAATAAACACAAAACAACACACCCTTTTCCTTCAACGAAGTAGACAACTTCAAAGCTGCAAAACAACCTAATTAAGCCTTCTAATTCCTTTAGGCCTTCCATAATTTACTGTTGTTGTTGCCAATCTTTGAAGTTCCTTTTCTACCTTCTTCTCTGTACTATAGGTATCTGGCAAAAAAGCCACCTTTTCCTCCTTACCCAATGGATTAACCATCTTTATCCCCATTGAATCAACAGTTATTGTGGATCGCGCAAATCACTTCCATTGCCTAAAGGCCTACTAGAAATAACTTTCTCATCCAAAGCCTTCTCACTTTGGCCATAATATTTCAGCTTTTCAATATCTGGACAAGGCAGAATTCCTTTTCAGAACCAGCATTAAAAGAATGACCTCCTAGAAGACTATTCTTGTCCTCTCTGCAATCTTGGCAACCTAACTTGAAGTATCGTTAACCTCAACGCTTTGTTGTTGAAAAAGCTCCTTCACTCCTTGTAAGTTACCATCAAAGTCAAGACACTGTTCCTGAACTTTTTGTTGATCAATTTTTGCCATTAAACCATCCAGAAGTAGACCTTCATCATCTTTAGAAATAACCTTGTCCTTTCTAGAAACTTGAAAGCCTAAACTAAAAGTTTCAGAAACCTCAGCACTAAAGCTCATTCAATTCCTTGTAAGTTTCCATCAAAGTCAAAATACCCAGCCTGAATATTTTGTTGATCTTATTGTGCCCTTAATTTATCCAGAAGAAGATCTTCTTCGTCTTCATAAAAGGAATCAAGATCATTGTCATCACATAAAAACCTACCCACGTCAGTGCCTGCAAAAGAAGAATCATCTTCAACCTCTTCAATAGAGTTTAAATCTTGAATTACATGTGTATTGTTATCAACATTATTTAATTGCTCTCTATCTAACCCATCTTTGAGTGTAGAGAAAACTCTAGACACGTCCATAATGGCAGAAAATGCTTCAGCATCTATCTCTTTACCATCGGAATTCTGAACCTTGTCACCCTCTTTTTGGGAATTGTGATGGTTTTTAGCATTGTCCATGTGACCAGACATTTGTTGGAACTAGCAACGTTAAGCATTTTTCCATATGCTGATGCAAATCTCAATCTTTAAGTGTACCTTGCAACTGAATTTGTGATGCTCCACTTGACATGGCTGATTCCTTTCTCAAATTAGGGGCCTGAGTACCAGAATCATATAGAGCTTCACCCACTTTCTTGACAATCTAGCAGTCTCCTTTCTTAAAATTGGGTTTACTAGAATGGATGCGCCCAAGTCTTTCAAACACACTATGTTTGCCTTTTTTGGGGCTCAATCTCTGAAAATTTGGAAAAGATTGACCATATTAGACAATAAACTAGGCAATAAATCCCGATGATTATGATAATTAGGCAAATAATTCTTGTGATTAGGGAGCACAGGCCTTAAAGACAAATGTCCACTAGTCATGTAGATGGTGTGGTAGTAAATTTAGCCAGTCAAAGTACGTGGATATATTGATATACTTGAAACTAAGAACGGATAGTCTGGCTGAAATGCGTGAGAGAATTTGGCTCTCAGCACACTTGATTATATACATGAAAAATACAATAAATATTTGATTCTAAGAATCAAATCAAATCTCCGAATTATTTGCAGTATCCCTTAATTATATACATAATCTACTAATTAAGATGTTCTGTAAAATAGAAAAACAGGAAACTCATAATAAAGGAAACTAAAGATTTCAGCAATATTCAACACTCTCCCTCAAGCTGGAGCATATAAATCATATGCACCAAGCTTGTAGCATATGAAATGAACCTGAGGGCCTCTAAGCAATTTGGTGAAAATATTTGCAAGTTGATTATTGGAGTTAACAAAAGTAGTCACTAATTTCCACTCTCTATCTTCTCTTTCACAAAATGACAATCAATTTATGTGTTTGGTCCTTTCATGAAACATCGAGTTGGAAGCAATGTGTAAGGCTACCTGATTGTCACAAATAAGTTGTACCTTGCCTGGTTCACAAAATTTGAGTTCTTTGATTAACTGTTTTAGCTTTATAAGCTCACATGTTGCAGGTGCCATAGCAGACCACTCAGTTTTCTATCATCATTCCTTGACTGGAACTTCAATATATATTTGGTGGTTTATGTGAACGATATCGTTATTGTTGAAGAATTACGAGTTTAAGGTTAGGGAAAGGAAAAGAGAGAAAAACGACTAAACAATAGTAGACTAAGAATATTATTAATAGGAATTATATATGATACAAAACCATAACCTACTATCCTATATGTACTAATAATTAGGATAAATACCTATTCTACTAATACAAGCTCAAGCCCATTAACCATAAGACTAATAACCTAATTAAATAAGAAAACAAATCATGAAAGATAATAGAGGATAATATAAAGATATTCTTAATATAAGGTTAAGGTTAAAAAGGAATGTTATAAAGCTTGGCACATGTGTAAAAACGATGAAAATTAGGAAAAATATAAGGCAACTAAAAAAGATATTAAGAAGGCGGTGAGCGAGGCGAAAGTTAAAGCGTTCAATCAGTTATATCAATCCTTGGGTATCAAAGATGGAGAAAAGAATATTTACAGGCATGCTAAAAGTAGGGAAAGGAAGACAAGAGACTTGGATCAAGTGAAATGCATTAAAGATGAAGAGAGTAAAGTCTTGGTTACGGAACAAGACATCAAGGATCGATGAAAGGGTTATTTTCACAAGTTATTTAATGAGGGACATGAGACATTGGAGACTCAGACATTCTAAATGCTAAAGAGGAGGATCAGAATAAAACCTTTTATCGTAAAATTTGGGAGTTTGAGGTAAAAGAAGCATTGAAGAGGATAAATAATGGAAAAGCGGTCGGACCGGATAATATACCTATTGAGGTATAAAAGTGCTTAGGAGAGAAAGGTATAAGCTGGCTCACAAAGCTGTTTAACGCATGGTAGTCGGAATCGCATGAATCGGGATTCAATTCATGCGATTCGATGTGGTTCATCAACCCAGCGATTCAGATCACATGGAGTTTCGTTTTTGTGCCAGAATTGCACAGAGAATCGTTGAATCGTGCAGGAATTGTCAGAATCGTGATTTAGATGCGAACTGTGCGATTCTTGCACCGCTCAACGTTCTACACGGCGTCTCTCGTTTTCTGATCGTTCCCTGCGCAGAGCCCTCCGACGAGGCTTTTCCGATGACACCTAGCCATCATCGCCTCTGTTCGTCTGCTCCTAACCGCTGTTTGGCTTTGTAGCCGTCACTGCCATGACTGCCAGTAGATGAAGTGTCGTATAGAAAAAAGAAAGAAGAAGGGATAGGCAAAGGAAAACGAGTAGGGAGAGGCAAAGGAAAACGAGAAGGGAGAGAGAAAATGCAAAACGACATTTAATTTAAAAGAAAAAGAAAAATACAAAAAATTAAAAGTTGTTGCCCACTAATTAAAACATACAACTTGCATTTTCTCTAATACTCAAGCACACATTTAATACCAGTCTTCCAAAATGAATTAATTTACTCATTCATTTAGACTCTACTAATAAATTATTTGATATTAATGAGCTATTTGATATTAAAATATTAATGTTGGAATCCACCGTCCATATTCATGGACTGCCATTAAGAGTTTAGGAAATAGCTATTGTCTTGTAATTAAGTGCATGTATTCTCTGGTTCATGAACTTAGGAAACGTTTCTTACTTTAGGGAATAGGTGCCACATTTATTTGTCTTGTAATTATCAATTGTATGTAATTCTTCTTGTATATAAATACAAAACCATTCTGCTGTGTAAAATAACACAAGCAAATCGAAATTACTTGTTTTGTTCCTCCTTTCAATTTGGTATCGAGCTCCCGACACGGGAGTCTCTCGTTTCTTCTTCCGCCGCCTTAGCCTTCATTGCTAAGTTTTTTTTGTTGTGCCTCCATTGCACAGAGCCTTCATTGCTCTGTTTTTCGAGCTTTCATTGCTCTGTTTTGAGTTCGTCCTTCCTTTTTTTCACCGTTCAAACACCAAACCCCCTTTTAACTCAATTTCTCACCAAACAACAACCACCAACCCTCTCAGAAAGCTCTGACTGGCCAAACCCAGAAAACCCACTCCCTGAAACCGCCGCACGCGCCTCCACGCGCCGCCACACGTGCCTGCCCTTGTCCACGCGTGAGCTCCACGCGCCGCCTTCTCGACATCCGTTCAACGCCGTTCTTGCCCAGATCTCCTCGTCGGCACCTCCTTGTTCTGTTCCACCTACCAGAATCCTAAAACAGTCACCTTTGTCTTTAACCATTTCTACCTACCCTTGCTGCCATAACCATGACAAGCTGAATCAACCGTATCACAATCCCACCTTCAATCTTGAACCCAAGTGACCTTCCTATCCTTCAACCAAGTTTCCGCCTCAATGGAAAAAATTATCGCCAATGGGCTCAGCTCATTCGAACCACCCTAAAAGGAAGGCGAAAGTTGAACCACATTGAAGGGAAGGCTCCTGATAAAAATGATCCACAGTTTGAGACATGGGACAATGAGGACTCTCTCATTATGACTTGGCTTTGGAACTTCATGATTCCTGAAATTTGCAGAAATTGTATGTTCTTGCCATCGTCTCGGGAAATTTGGGATAATCTCAGTAAAACTTTTTCCATGAAAAAGGATATCTCTGCTTGTTATGAGTTGAAGACAAAAATTTTCAACACTAAACAAGGATCTCTCTCGGTGACTGATTATTATGGCACTTTGAATGGATTATGGATTGAATTAGATCAGTATCAAAATTTGAAGATGGAGTGCAGTAAGGATACAACCACCTTGGCCGAATTTGTTGAGAGAGATAGGATCTTTGAGTTCCTCTCAGATCGAACCCAGACTTTGACCCTATTCGGGTTCAGATTTTGGGAAAAGAAAGGTTGCCTACTTTATCTAAGTGTTCTATACAATTCGTGGGGAAGAAAGCCGAAGAGCAAATGAATTGATGAAAAGCCAAATGACGGATCAGCACTAAAATCTGTCAAACTAGGATCTAGTTCTTCAAACTCCTTCAATTCTAATCATTGGTGCACCTATTGTAAGAAATCTGGTCATACTAAGGAGAATTGTTTTAAACTCCATGGGAAAGAACAGTTCTTAGCCGCACAAGGATTTAAAAATATTGCTCGAGGACAGCTCACTTGACTTCCATCGAATCAATCGAAGTGGAAGCCAAACATGTGAAAGATGACACTTCTACTCTTAGCAAAGAGGAACTTGAACACTTAAGGTCTCTTATGGCTTCTCTTAGTAAACCTTCTGGATCTTGCTCTCTTGTCATGAATGGTAAGATTTTTTGTTCTTTATCCTCCCATACTTCTGGTACTGTTCCTGAGGATTCATGGATTATTGACTCTGGTACTACTGATCACATGACCTTCTGCTCTTCTTATTTTTCTTCATATAAAAACACCTCTGGTAATCATCACATAATCAGAAAGGTATGACTCTCATACATCAGTTGTTGGCCTTGGTAATATTGTTCTTAGTCCATTGCTAATTTTGAAAAATGTGCTTCATGTTCCTAAACTTTCATCCAACCTTCTTTCAATACATAAACTTACCAAAGACCTCAATTGTGCTGTAACCTTTTCCCACTCTCATTGTGTTTTTCAGGATCTTATCACAGGGAGGACGATTGGGGTTGCTAAGGAACAGGGAGGGTTGTACTACCTTGAGATGGAAACATCAAGTGGCTCTAGTCAAAAGTTGCAACATTCCTGTCATCAAACTTGTTCCAAGTCATGTGCCTCCCAAATTTGGCTCCACCATAAACGTCTTGGACACCCTCCATTTACTTTACTTAAATCTATGTTTCCTGCTTTGTTTTTAAATAAGTCAGTTGAGTCCTTTAATTGTGATGTGTGTGAATTTTCTAAACACCATCGCGTGAGTTTTCCTTCAAATGGTAATAGAAGCAATGACGTTTAAATGGTCCAGCTTCTGTTTCTAACATTTCTGGTGCAAAATGGTTTGTGTCATTCATTGATGATTGCACTCGTGTTACTTGGATTTTTCTAATGAAAGATAAATCAGACGTGTACCATTTATTCATCCAGCTTTATCATATGATCAAAACTCAATTTGATAAAACAATTAAACGTTTGAGGTCTGATAATGGTAGAGAATATGTGAATCAAAATTTCTCCACCTTTCTTAAACAACATGGCATTATTCATGAACTTACTTGTGTTGATACCTCCCAACAAAACGGGGTTGCTGAAAGGAAAAATCGACACTTGCTTGAAATTACTAGAGCCTTACTGTTTCAAATGTCTGTTCCAAACTCATATTGGGGGGAAGCTGTTTTGACCGCTGCATATTTGATAAATCGGTTACCCTCTAGAATTCTTGGTGGTCTGAGTCCTGTTCATGTCATGAAAACATTCTTTCCATCTGTTCCTATTATGCAAAGTCTTGAATCTCGTGTTTTTGGCTGTGTTGCTTTTGTTCATGTCCATCGTCAACATCGGGCAAACTTGACCCTCGTGCTATTAAATGCATGTTCATTGGTTATGCCCCGGACAAGAAGGGATACAAATGTTATCACCCTGCTTCTCGTCGAGTGTATGTCTCTATGGATGTCACCTTCCAAGAAAATCGCCTCTTCTTCGCCCTCTCACTTCGGGGGAGAATAATACATCTGATTTAGAAGCTGAGATCTTTCCAGAAAGCAACATTCCCTTGCTCCAATATTCAGATATGCCTTCTGATATGCCTTCTGATACACAGGAATTAGCTCTTGAGACTAGAGCAAGAGCAAGCTCGCCAAAACTAGTATATAAGAGGAAAAAACAACCCAAACTGATCCAGCCGCAACCCCAAATATCCGAACCCATGGTAAGTACTGAAAACACTAGTCTCATTCATTTTAAATCTATTCATTCTGATCCTATTCCTTTGGATAATTGTGATCCTAATGTTGATGATGACTTTCCTATTGCATTGAGAAAAGGGAAAAGATCTTGTGCTAAGTACCCTATTTCCAAATTTGTTTCCTCCACAAACCTTTCTTTGCAGCACCAAAGCTTTATTGCAGCCATTGACTCTATCAGAATCCCTAGAACAGTACAAGAAGCATTGAAGGATAAGAATTAGGTTCAAGCCATGAATGAGGAGATGCAAGCTCTGGAAAGAAACGGAACATGGGAAATTGTTGAGAAACCAAAGGAAAAGAAACCAGTGGGGAGTAGATGGATCTACACTGTAAAGTACCGGTTAGATGGTACTCTAGACAGGTATAAAGCAAGATTAGTGGCAAAGGGATACACTCAGACCTATGGCATTGATTATGAGGAGACATTTGCTCCAGTGGCAAAGATGAACACTGTTCGTATTTTACTCTCTCTTGCTGCCCACTCTGAGTGGGAACTACGACAGTTTGATGTCAAAAATGCTTTCCTGCATGGAGACTTAGAGGAGGAGGTGTACATGGAGATTCCCCCAGGGTTTGGTCCCACAAGTGGAAAAAACAAAGTTTGCAGATTGAGGAAGGCTTTATATGGGCTAAAACAATCTCCCCGGGCATGATTTGGAAGATTTACAAAAGCTATGATATTGTCAGGTTACAAGCAATGCCAAGGAGATCATACACTTTTCTTCAAACATTCACAAGAAGGAAAATTGACTATACTTCTTGTTTATGTTGATGATATAATTATTACAAGAGATGACCTAGTTGAGAGACAACTGCTCAAGGAAAATTTATTTGCAGAATTTGAGATGAAGGACCTTGGGAAACTAAGTATTTCTTGGGGATTGAAGTGGCTTACTCAAAACAAGGCATTTTCATCTCTCAAAGGAAGTATGTGCTTGATCTATTGAAGGAAACAGGGAAACTTGGATGTAAACCTGCGAGTATTCCCATCAAGCAAAATCACAGGATGAGCACTGAAGAAGAGAGTGCCAAGGTTGACAAGGTCCAATATCAGAGACTCGTGGGGAAGTTGATTTACTTGGCACACACTAGACCAGATCTAGCATATGCGGTCAGTGTTGTGAGTCGTTCATGCATGATCCGAGGGAGAGACACTTACAGTGTGCGTAGAACGTATACTGCAAGTATCTCAAAGCCGCTCCAGAAGAGGACTCTTGTTCAAGAGAAGTGGAAACTTTACTATGGAGGCTTATACTGATGCGTACTATGCAGGTTCGGTAAGTGACAAGAAGATCCACATCATGCTATTGCATGTTCTTATGTGGGAACCTTGTTACCTGGAGAAGTAAGAAGC
This sequence comes from Ormosia emarginata, assembly GCA_029884605.1. NCBI lineage: Eukaryota > Viridiplantae > Streptophyta > Magnoliopsida > Fabales > Fabaceae > Ormosia > Ormosia emarginata. The sequence goes on along the minus strand of JAQQTP010000081.1, from coordinate 50,703,747 downwards.
AAAATGTAGTGGCTCGATCAAGCGCAGAGGCAGAATTTAGAGCTATGGCACAAGGAATCTATGAATTGTTATGGATGAAAATTGTGCTTGATGACTTGAAGATAAAGTGTGAAGGCCCTATGAAGTTGTTTTGTGATAATAAATCTGCTATCAGCATTGCTCATAATCCCGTTCAGCATGATAGGACAAAACACATTGAGATAGATCGACACTTTATCAAAGAAAAGTTGGATAGTGGAATGATAACAACAAATTATATTCCTCCGGGCAGCAACTAGCAGATGTGTTAACGAAGGGTTTGCCAACGGATCGATTCAACCAACTTACTTGCAAGTTGGGAATGATTGATATCCATTTCCCAACTTGAGGGGGAGTGTTGGAATCCACCGTCCATATTCATGGACTGCCATTAAGAGTTTAGGAAATAGCTATTGTCTTGTAATTAAGTGCATGTATTCTCTGGTTCATGAACTTAGGAAACGTTTCTTACTTTAGGGAATAGGTGCCACATTTATTTGTGTTGTAATTATCAATTGTATTTAATTCTTCTTGTATATAAATACAAAACCATTCTGCTGTGTAAAATAACACAAGCAAATCAGAAATTACTTGTTTTGTTCCTCCTTTCAATTATTAATATTTAAATGTTCATAATGTTTTATTATGTAAAAAATATATTTTATATTGTTATTAATAATTGACCATGAATCTTACGATTCACGATACATTTCAATTCACGATTCGAAAAATAGACTTTCCGATTCACGATTCGACTCCTAATTTGATAACTATGGTTTAACGAGATAATGAGGTCTAAGAAAGTGTCAAATGAATGGAGGAGAATCACTTTAATTCCTATTTATAAGAATAGGAGAGATATACAAAACTGTGCAAATTACAGAGAGATTAAGCTCATGAGTCATACTATGAAGTTATGGGAAAGAGTAATTGAACGGAGATTAAGATAAGAGACTTATATTTCAGAAATCAATTTGGTTTTATGCCTGGGAGGTCAACCATGGAACCAATCTATCTTCTACGAAGATTGATGAAAAGGTATTGGAGGAAGCAAAAAGACCTAGACATGATTTTCATTGATCTGGAAAAAGTCTACGATAGGGTACCAAGAGAAGTCTTGTGGAAGGCTCTGGAAAAGAAAGGAGTTCGTATCATTTATATTCGAGCAATCCAAGATATGTGTGAAGGGGCTAAAACTAGTGTAAGAATACAGGGTGGGGTCACAGAAGATTTCTTTATAATTATAGGATTGCACCAATGGTCAACTTTGAGTCCATATCTTTTTACTTTGGTCTTGAATGTACTTATTGCGCATATCCAAGAGTTGGTGCCACAATGCATGCTTTTTGCAGATTCTTAATTGGAGAGTTGATAGAGGAAACAAATGGGAAGCTAGAGCTATGGAGACGAGCTTTGGAAGAACATGACTTCCGTCTAAGCAGGAGTAAGACGGAGTATATAGAATGTAAGTTCAGTAAAAAGCGTGCTAATACTAGCTTAGCAGTGAAAATTGGAGACCATATCATACCACAAGTCACACGATTTAGGTATCTTAGATCTATCATACAAAATAACAGGGAGATAAAGGGGGATGTAAACTATAAGATTCAAGCTGGATGGATGAAATGGAGGAGTGCTTTAGGAGTTATTTGTGATAGAAAAGTGCCTCTCAAGCTTAAGAGTAAATTTTACTGCACAACTATAAGGCCTGTGATGTTGTATGGTATTAAATGTTAGGTGGTAAAAAGCCAGCAAGAGCATAAGATCAGTGTCGTTGAGATAAGAATGTTGCGCTTGATGTGTGGCCATACAAGACAAGATAGGATTATGAATGAATGCATCAAAGAGAAAGTAGGGGTAACAACTATTGTGGAAAAGATGGGAGAATCTTGCCTTTGGTGGTTTGGACATGTAAGGAGAAGACCCTTAGAAGCCCCTGTAAGAAGAGTAGATCAGGTGGAGGATAACCCAATAGTTAGAGGTAGAGGGAGACCAAGAAAGACTATAGGTGAAATGATTAAAAAAGATTTAGATTTGAATGACATTTCTGAAGACTTGGTTTATGATAGGGCACAATAGCGTCGTTTGATCCATGTAGTCGACCTCATCTAGTGGGAAAAAGCTTGGTTGTTGTTGTTGTTGTTGTACTCCCCCTCAAGCTAAAGCTACCAAGCTTTGTTACAATTAACAAACCCGCAACCATAAGTCAAATACCACGACCCTTCAACTGGAAGCTATCACTAAGAAGAGAAGAGAAACTCAGCACAATAGCAAATGCTGAACCATCCAATCACGACATAGAGAAGAAGAGAAACAAAGCTAGATCACCCAATGTCTGAGAAGAAGAGAGATTCTGCTCACATCTAAGGCAGCTCCATCTCATTGATAGCCCTTTCCTCCTAGGATAGACCAACTACCTTGGGACAACTCCATTTAACAAGCAACCCTTTCCTTTATATATCTATGGGGCGACTCTACCTCATTGGCATCCCATTGCCTCTCCATACACCAAATGGGCAGCCTTTTCCCCTCAGCTCAAACATACCAATGCAACCACATCAAGAAGAACGAATAGCAATAACAGAAGAAGAAAGGAAGGCATCTAAAATCCTTAAAATCACAAGATAATCACCATTAGTAACTTACCGGAATCACCTTTGGCCAACTAACATCTCACAGTCATACATGGACCATGTTAGAACAACCTCTAGCCAACTTAGATCTTGCTACTGGTCACAAAATCGAAATTGTCATCACCTATCCCATACTTACGAATCCAAAGTAGAAACTATGAAATTAGAATCAAAATCCATGAAAACTAGAACCAACCGTGTCCTCCTACTCAAAGGAGACACCAAAATGTTCTAAAAGGGGAGGAAATCGAACCAAAACCAGCCAAAACAAATATGAAACTTGCTCCCCGGAGCTGTCACCGGCAACCTGATCTGTGCCATAAAAGAGAATACCCAGCGATGAACAAACGCCCAACAGAGGATGCACAACATCCAAAGACGTGTGAACAGAGAAAAACGCCCAATCTAGGCCGGAAACTGCATTCCCCAGCAACGTTGGCGGACTTGTAGTCGCCAGTGATATTCCCTAACAATTGTGCCTGTCTGGGTTGGATTCTTCAACTGCTAGCCACCCGCAACACCAAGATGTCGTACGCATTACAAACGTCTCTAATCGAACCCACAAAACTCTCTTGAAACCCACGAATGACCCAGCTCCTCCGCCGGTTGTCAAAGGATCTGACGTCGGCCGCCCACCTGACTCCGGACTGATCTGTTACCGGTGACGACTCACTGGTTGCCTGAGAAGTGAGATGGCAGCCACAGTGGCATTTGCCCAGCCTTGAGTTGTGACCTAAGTCATGATACTCTTTTGTCTTCTTTATGTTATTTTTTTTAATTTTTAAACATAGAAATTACTTCCTATATTACCAAAAAAAATAAGGATTAAGGAAAGACAAGGTTTAAGGAAAAACAGAAAGAAAACTAAAAGGGGGATATACACTAAGTTCCATGGAACTCATTTCAGTGGAAGCTAGACACAGGTCACGGTGGATGGTACCTCTTTGATATCATGTTGAAGAATTACGGGTTTAGGATTAGGGAAAGGAAAAGAGAGAAAGATGACTAAACAATAGTAGACTAAGAATATTATTGATAGGAATTATATATGGTACAAAACTATAACCTACTATCTTATATATACTAATAACTAGGGCAAATACTTATTCTATTAATACAAGCTCAAGCCCATTAATCATAAGACTGATAACCTAATTAAATAAGAAAACAAATCATGAAAGATACTCTAAGATAATATAAAGATATTCTTAATATTCTCTAACAATTATTACTGGGGATGATCATGAAGAAATTGTTAAGTTGAAGAAGCACTTGGCTAATCACTTTCAGACAAAAGATCTAGGAAAGTTGAAATATGCTCTAGACATTCTCGAAGAAATTGGAATGTTGGATTCTAGACTAGTTGATACACCGATGGATCCTAATGCAAAACTTAGTGCAGGTCAAGGAGCGCCACTATTTGATCCAGGAAGATATCGCAGATTGATTGGCCGGTTAAATTATTTGACAGTCACTTGGCTAGATATATCTTTGCAATGAATATCCTTAGTTGGTTTCTTGACTCACCATGTGAAGGCCATTGGGATGTGGCTGTTGAGTTCTAGGTATGTTAAAGGTGCTCTTGGAAAAAGTTTATTATACGAAGATAAAGGGCACACATAGATTGTGGGGTTTACAGCTGCAGATTGGGCAGGTTCCCCATCCGATAGACTTTCTACGTCAGGATATTGTGTTCTTCTTTGTGGAAACCTAATAGCTTGGAAGAGCAAAAAATAGAATGTTGTGGCTAGATCTAGTGCAGAAGCTAAGTATCTTGCTATGGCTTTAAGATATGTTGTAAAATAGGAAAACAGGAAACTCATAATAAAGGAAACTAAAGATTTTAGCAATATTCAACAGATATGTAATGCAAAAAATAAAAAAACAAAATCTAGTAGTTCATTTAAAATGTATCTAAAAATATATAATTTTTCTTTTTAATTTGTACCTAAAATAATTGAAAATACCATACAATAACTATAACTATGACAACCCACCCTTATTCCCACTAAGTGAGGTTGGCTACATGGATTTAGTACACCATTGTGCTCATCCCTGTGTCATATATTCTTGAAGTCCTGTGTTCCTTAAATCCTTCTCAATAGTCTTGCACCAAGGCTTTTTTTGGTCTCCCTGTACCCCTTTTAAAAAGAAGCATCATGTGTGATTTCACATTTTGCTGTGGCTTTTATAGGTCATCTTCTTACATGGCCAAACAATCTTTAACTATTTTCCTTAAGTTTTTCCTCTGTAGCAGCCACTCCAACCGTCTCCCTCATGATCTCATTCCTAATCTTATTCATCTTGGTATACCCATTCATCCATGCAACATCCTCATTCAGGTGACCTTAATCTTTTGCTCATGATTGCAGTTCATTGCCCACATTCTGATCCATACAACATTGCAGGTCTAATTGCAGTTTGCCAAAACTTCCCCTTTAGTTTTACAGATATTCTATAGTCGCAAAAATACCTGAAAATACCATAAAAAAATTTATTATAAAAGGCAGAGAGAGAGAGAATAGGATATTATTGGTGTCACAATAACATATGTAATTGTTAGAAATATAAAACCATTCATGTAACTTCACCTAACAACTTAAGCTTTTAGGAAAGTTGGTCTTTTCCATGGTATTAGAGCCTCCTTGATGGTTAGGAGTTCGATCCTTGTCACCCCCATTCTTCTAATAAAAAAGTGGAATTTAAACACAAGGTAGAGTGGGCCTATGCATTGTCCATGCTTCAAGCCAGATGGGTTTTTGCATGAGGAGGTGTGTTAGAAATATAAATCATGTGCCTTCACCTAACAACTTAAGCTTTTAGGAGAATTGATCCTTGACAGTAATAAACAAAAGAATCATTTTTTTGTTTTTTTCATTTTGTGCTTAAATTAATTAAAGAAAAGTCTATGAAATGAAAGAGAATATATGAAAAAAAAAAGTAAGTTTTGAGATATGTAATATATTAGGAAATGAAGTTCTATCAATTAAAAGGAAATGATAAAAAGGAAGTTACTTAAAAATTTGTCTTCAAATTTTTTGGGAAATTGTAGTCAAATTAGAAAGCTTTTCATTTAAAAGGTTGCTGTAACAGTTGACACGTGTAACAATGGGGTGGTGCAAGTTTTGGAGGAAAAAATGAATGGGGTATACTGTCATAAGGCTGAGCGAGTGGCAGCTCCTCTATGTATAATATATAGGTGTTGCAAAGGATGTTTTCATTTGTGAAATACTCCTACAATGCTGAATATCAGTTCTGATTTAGTCTTGCTAAATCATCTTGATTAATATTATTAGAATATCTGAAAAATATCTCAAAATCTACGTTGCACGGGTATGGGTATAGTACCGGTACGGATACGGGTATGGGGTACGAAATTTTTTAAAAAACTAGGGTAATGCAGGTACGTCATATATATATATAAATAAAATAAATTATATATATATATATATATTTATATATATAAACTAAATCTCACACAATAAAAAGGTTGTAAAAATTTTCTCTTCTTTTCTTGTGCTTACAATTAAGCTAGTTGCACCTAGGAACTCTTTCTTTATGAAAGGACAAAGATTTAAGTTACGGAGACGTCACTCTGTATTTGCTCTGTAACAAAAAAAAAATTAGTCTCATACTCTCGAAAAATATAGTGATGTCTCGTGAAATTAAAATAAAATAAAAATGAGCTACAATGTATTTGTTTTGGTTGTTCTAGAAGTGTGAGTAGCTTAATTCTATATATTATTATTATGTTCATATTCTAGCATAAGCCTGGGTGTATAGCAACGTGTGCGTTTCTGTGCTCTCTGACTCAAAAATCTCTCTCACTCTCTCTCCGGATGAATTGCGAACACGTCTTCCGCTATATCCATCAACCGCTCTCTTCTCTCTCTAACCTCTTCTTCTTCCTTCTCATCAATTCCTATGTATCTCTTGCTCCATTCTTCCTCCTAAATCCTTATTTCAAGCTCCCCCACCATTTCCTATTTTAAATATTTATCTCTTCTTTTTTCTTTTTTTCTTCCTTCTTTCTGCTAATCCCTTAGCACGCGAGGTTGTCGGTCGTTGGAGCTGCAGTTGCCGGTCGTTGGAGCTACAGTTGCCGAGTCCTTGGAGTGCCGCACCAAGGTAGAAGCAGAGTGATAGTCTGGTCGAATGGGTTAGGGGGTGAAGACTTCAAACAAAATACCTATTTTGTTGAAACGACCGTGTTTTGGGCTTGAAATTTGGTGTAGTCGTACCCAGCCGCACCAGAGCCGTACCCAAATTCAAAAAAAAAAAAAATTGGGTACGTAGTACCGGGGAAGAGTATCCATGCTTCAGAGTTCAAAATATCTTTATTGTATTTTGAAATATTTTAGAGTATTATCGATGATCTCTTAGGATTTATTTCTTATTTATTATATTTCCTGATTTGTTTCCTTATTTAATTATGATTAGGAGTCTAGAATTAGTATAAATAAGACTATTGAGTTTGTCTTTTGTATCACATTATCAATACATCAAGTCAATATCAATATCAGTCTATATTCTCTCTTTTCCTCCTTCCTTACCTAAACCCTTCCAATTCAACATGGTTTCAAAGCGGTACCATCCTCCATGATCTGTTCCGTCACTTTCATTGTCGAGTTCCCAAAAATCTGGAACTCCGATTAGCTGCCCCTAGTTGTCGAGTTCTCCTTTTGGCACCCTCTTTCTATATCTTTTCTAACCAGCCGTGTTTTCACTCCGATTTGTCGGCAAACACCATCTCCTCCGTTGCCGTTTGCTGCAAACTCTCACTTACGGGTTTTTCCTATCGTTGCCACTAACCTCCATCGTTGGCCCCTGGCCACCGTCACCTTTTCTTGTCGACGATCTCACCAGCTGCATAGCAGGCCTTCGATTGACCAACCACTGAAGTCGCGCCTCTAGCAGCTTTCTCATGCACCTCCCCTACTATCTGAATGCAGATTCACGTGCCGCCCTTCCTCCGGCGCATGACGGTGCATCCGGCAAGCTTTCCGGCAGCCGCTAGTCTCCTCTAACTTGTCTTGGTCTCCTCTAACTTGTCTTAGTCTCCTCTATCAGGATCTGCCCTCACCTCCTTCAACCGACCTCTGTGCAAACTTGTACACTCGCGCAAAGACATTAAGGTGTATTGGGATTTCTGTTTTTGGCCATTGTACACTGACTTATAGCTGTTTCACCCTCTTTTCGGGCTCCTCCACCGTTCGTTTGCCTCACCACACCATCTCTGACTTCCACGTGGCTGTTTGATATTCTTTGTGGTGGTTATCTTTGGTTTTGGCTATTGTTTGGTTCTTTTCCAATGCTAGCATAGCATTGAGGGGGAGAATGGGCATAAATCCATCTCAACATATACTTCAATGCCTGTGTTTTTCATGCCATTCTTTTCCTACTAATGGATCATACTAGTGACTTCTTTTCCCACCGACAATCATTGTGGTGGTGACTTCTCTCCCACGGATGAATCATATTAGTGGTGACTTCTCATCCCATCGACAATCATTCTGATGGTAACTTATGTTGGTTACGACTCACACCAGCCCGGTTCTTTGTCTCAAATGCTCTAGTCCGATTCTTTGTCCCGGATGCTCTGGGCCCAACTCTTTGTCCCATATGCAATGGCCTCGTCTCTGTTTGTCCAGATGCATTGGCCTCGTCTTCGTCCCAGAAGTAGTTGTTAGCCACCGTCTTCGTTCGTCCCAGCTACTATCACACTATCAAATTATTTAATTGTTACAAGCTCAAACTTAGGAAGTTTTAGCTTGAGGGGGAGTGTTAGAATATCTGAATAATATCTCAAAATATGTTTATTGTATTTTGAAATATTTTAGAGTATCATAGATGATCTTTTAGGATTTATTTCTTATTTATTGTATTTCCTCATTTGTTTCCTTATTTAATTAGGATTATGAGTCTAAAATTAGTATAAATAGGACCATTGAATTTGTCTTTTGTATCACATTATCAATGCATAAAGTCAATATCAATATCAACCTATATTCTTTTTTTCCTCCTTCCGTACCAAAAACCCTCCAATTCAACAAATATATTCCAAATTAAAGAATCAAATGCATTTATAGTTTGTTGACAACCATTACCTTTTGGCAAATAATGCAATTTGGCTTTATAGGAGGATGTATTGTACTCTGCTATTGGACTTCTTTCTCTCATATAAAAATTCTTCTTTTAGCTTAAAAAATAATGCAACTTGGAATACTTAAGATATTCTCCAGTTGTACTTGTAACTGCTCTATCTGTGTATGATACCACAATATTGTAATTCTTGCTTACTTCTATTTTGGATGCAGCTGCACAGTCAAGTGGAGATCTTTTAGTGAATGATGGGCAACAAATTCATCAACAAAAGAAGAATACTTCCTTCACTGATTTGGGTCCATTAAAGGATACTGAACGTCGAGATCTCAATTGTGCCGTGAAGGAATATTTGCTTATAGCTGGTTACCGTCTTACTGCAATGACATTTTATGAAGAGGTTGGTACTGCAGAATTGGTTTTTTTTCCCCCTTTCTATGACTTTCCGATTTTATTTTTCTTTCCGAATGTTTTCCCTATTTCTTGTGTTTTTTTCGGTAGACTTTTCTGATTTTTTATTAGAAAGTGATGGCTCCTTTCTCTTTTGAGATGCACTTTTGCTGTGTAATTCTTTCAGTTTTGGTTTTTGTTTTTCTTGATTTGGTTAGAAATTGGGAAATAAAGTAGTTACACTGGCAGTGGCTGTTGTATCTTTATGTATGAAACATGAACCACTCAAATATAAAGAAGTCATATATGAAATGAATAGAGGAAGTTATGCAGTTTTACTTTTTACTTTGGAGTGGGATCATGGGTCTTGGATAGTATTATCAAAGGTGGCTGCCTCAGCTCTAAGGTGAGGCGGGTTTTTGGGCTAGCACCTCAGATAGCCTGAGGCTCCTCAATGTTGAGGAGGCGGCCATGAGGCACTACATTTTACCTGCCTCAGCCTCATCATGAATTTTCAATCAAAATGAGACTTCTTTCATCACTTCATCACTCTTAAGTGTTAACCAGTTGGGTATAAAATAAGGGGAATTTATGTGTGGACACCTGTGCTTAATAGAATTATTACCAATGACATGCTACAGCTGCGTAGGCCACGTAAGGCAATTTCCTTTGATATGTGTGTTATGTGTGGTGCAAGTTAATCTGTTCCTCATCTATTCTTACATTGTTCTGCTGCTACTGCATTATGGAATTCTTTGTTTGGCTTTTTTGGAGAATGTTGGGTGTGTCCTAAGTCCTTGGACCAGTTTTACTAGTTTTGGTAGAAGTAAAGATTGCAAATTTTTGTGGCAATGTGCAATATCTGCTACAATTTGGTGCATTTGGGGGGAGTGTTACTCTCGCATTTTTTAGGATATCTATTCAGATAAGCATATGCTTTGGGATAAGATTAGGCGTTTGGCTTCCATGTTGTCTAAAGCACATGGTCTTCGTTAGATAAATAGGTGTTTTTATTTTCAGTAATTTCATTATTTTATTATTATTTATACAAGTGTAACTAGTTCCTTTTTACTCTTATAATAAAATCTGAAGAATGACCAAAAGGTCATAACTTTTCCTCTCAATGATTTCTCCTTCCTCTCAACCATCGGCAGTTTACATGGTATCTAGAGCGAGGGAGGAGAAAATCATTGCATTTACCCACTTGCTCACTGCAAGTGGTGAACATTAATCTCATACCTACCATTCTCACGAAGTGGTGGTGACCCATGTTCAGTGCACCCACGGCTATGACTTTTCCATCTATCCAAGTTCTTCATCGTTTTGAGTAGACTCGACCTCAGGGAGATTCAGAAGGCTCCGATCAGCCAGAACCTAAGAGCCCATCTTCATTCGCTGCTGGACACGCCTCCACGCACCGCCTCCTTCCCTGTGCATGCTCATCACGCGCCACGCCATCTTGCGTGTGTGATCAAAACGCGCCTCTCTGTTCGAGTTCTGGCCTTCTCTGAACCTCTTCTCGGTGGTTTTCCGGCCTCTTTCAGCAACCTCCGATCAGATCAAATCACTTTCATTTCTCCCTAAAATCCTCTTGTTCGTATCTCTCTCACAATCAGTATGACTGAACCTGAAACTGAGGATATCCCATCTATAAGACTGAGTTGGATGCTAAAAATGACACTTCTAAGAGTGAGGCTCCTATTTTCACTAGCTATGTCTCTACTGGAATCACCACTGACAAGCAATATGGAACCAACTATGATACATGGGCTTCAAAGATTAAGTTATGGTTCTTAGGTTAGGGATATACTGACCATTTGACAAAGAAAGCTGAGGATATCCCGACAACTGAAAGGCTGAGGACATCCCAGCAAGTTCTCCAAAAAAAGAGTATGAACAAAGAAGCACCTTCTTCATGCTCCTAGCACTTTATGATTTGTCATCAAAATATTCTTCAACACAGGATTCGATTTTAGGAAGCACTGCTATTCCAACTCTCTCACAAGCTTTTTCTAGCCTCCTCAGAGTTGTGGGACCCTCCACATCGCAGCCATCTATTGAAGTTCCAGCACCTCCAATTTTTGAAACTTCAGCTCATCTCCCAAGTTAATAATCGGGGATGTGGTGGTAGAAATCGAGGAGGAGGACATATGGGCAATCACACTCGTCCAAAGTGTGATCATTGCAAGCGGATTGGTCACACTATGGATTGTTGTTGGATCTTGCATGGTAGACCACCTCTAATTGCTAATGCTGCTCAGATAGTCACTCTTGACACTTCTGAAGGTTCAAGTCACAGGTCAACTACTCGACCATCAGGTCAACTACTCGACCATCCCAAATTGATTATGAAGATTTTATGATGTGGTTTGAAGCTAGACAGTCCTCTACATCTGTGACCTCGGTTGCGCACACTAGTAACTCCATTGCTTGCATCTCCCAATCACAATCACTAGTAACTCCACTTCTGAAGGTTCAAGTCACAGGTCAACTACTCGACCACCCCAAACTGATTATGAAGATTTTTTGAAATGGTTTGAAGCTAGACAGTCCTCTACATCTGTGACCTCGGTTGCGCACACTAGTAACTCTATTGCTTGCATCTCCCAATCACAATCCCTTGAACCTTGGGTACTAGATTTTGGTGCCTCAGATCATATCTCTGATAACAAACATTTACTTTCTGCCACTTAGTCGATGGCTCTCAAACTCAAGCTAAAGCAATTGGGAAGGCTAATCTTTTGTCTTCATTATCTGTTGACAATGTTCTTTATGTTCTTGGCTGTCCTCATAGTTTGATCTCAGTTAGGTGTCTAACTCACACCCTTGATTGCTTGATCACCTTCACTAAAGACTCTGTTCTTGTGCAGGACCGGAGCTCAGGGAAGATGATTGGCGCAGGTCGTGAGTCATAGGGCCTCTACCGTCTCTCGATAACTTCCAATGTTTTCGCAGCCACAAAGTCGCCCAATGTTATTCATACTCGTCTTGGACACCCTGGTATCTCAAAATTTCAAAGGATGGTTCTTAATTTGTTAAAGTTGTCCTTTTTGGAGTGTGAATCTTGTCAATTGGGAAAACACACTTGTAGTTCCTTTCCTAGTCGAGTCTGTAACTGAGTTGAATCTCTTCTTGTTGTAATTCACACTGATGTATGGGGACCTTGTCGTGTTGCCTTAACATTAGGATATCAATACCTTGTAACCTTTGTAGATGACTATTCAAGGTGTACTCGGTTATATTTAATGAAAAACAGATTCGAATTATTGTCCATTTTCCAGAGTTTTTGTTATGAAATCCAAACTCAATTTGGAGTTACCATTCGCACCTTAAGAAGCGACAATGCTCGTTAGTATTTTTCTACACAGTTCCAATCATTTATGGCTTCTCAGGGAATTGTTCACCAATCTTCTTGTGCGCACACTCGTTAACAAAATGGGGTTGCTGAAAGAAAAAATAGTCAGCTAATTAAGACAACCTGTACACTCCTTATTCATGCTAAAGTGCCATTTTGTTTTTGGGATGATGCAGTTCTCACTACTTGCTACCTCATCTCAACCAAATGCCATCATCTGTTCTCCAAAACAAAATTCCTCACTCCATTGTTTTCCTGCACAACCTCTTTACCCATTACCTCTTCAAGTCTTCGGGTTTACATGTTTTGTTCATGACCTCACACCAGGCAAAGATAAACTTTCTCCTCAATCGCTGAAGTGTATCTTCCTTGGATATCCTCGATCACAAAAGGGATATAGATGCTTTTCTTTTGATCTCAGGAAATATGTGATTTTTGCTCATGTTACTTTCTGAGTCAACCCTCTTTTTCCACTCAATCTCCTCTGAAGAACCACCTATTTTTGAGGAACTCCCTCTTCTTCTTTTTCCACTCACTCCTCTGAAGAACCACCTTACTCCCTCTTCCTACTCTCATTACTCCTCAAGTTTGAAGTTGGTCCAACTCAACATATAGACTCGACGCCTCCTTCACCATCTCAGAGTTCACCTCCTTCACCACCACCATTATTGCTTTACCATCGTCATCCATGGCAGGAACAACCTTCTAGACAAACCATTGTTGATGCTCGAGACTGTTGAAGCCACAATTGATGACTCACATCCTACTCCAACATTATCTCCCATTGCTCCGGACCTTCCAAGTGAGTCTAATCTTCATTTTGCTATATGCAAAGGTATTCGTTCTTCTCGCAACCCTTTTCCTATTTATGTTGGCTTGAGCTACCGTCATTTAGTTTCACCTCATTATGCCTTTGCATCCTCCTTGGATTCTATGCCTATCCCTAAGAATACAGAATACATGTGAAGCTCTTTCTCATCCAGGCTGGAGACAAGCTATGATTGAGGAGATGTCAGCCCTTCAAACTAGTGGAACTTGAGATTTGGTCCCCTTTCCAGAAGGCAAATCCTCTATTAGTTGTCTATGGATTTAAATTGTTAAAGTAGGTTCAAATGGTCACATTGATCGCCTTAAAGCACGTTTGGTTGCTAAAGGCTATACTCAATTTTTTTGTCTTGACTATGGTGATACATTCTCTCCTGTTGCGAAAGTAGTCTTTGTTTGTCTTTTTTTATGCATGGCTACCATTTGTCATTGGCCTCTTCACCAACTAGATATCAAAAATGCATTTCTTCATGGTGAGCTACAGGAAGAGATCTATATGGAGCAACCACTAGGCTTTGTTGCTTAGGGGGAGTGTTTTGGATATGTGTGTTGTTTACGAAGATCACTCTATGGCCTCAAACAATCTCCTTGAGCTTGGTTTGGTCGCTTCAGTACTGTGGTGCAACAATTTGGTATGACTCGCAGAGTTGCAGTGAAGCAGATCATTCAGTGTTCTACCACCATTCTTCTCAAGGATATATTTATCTAGTGAGCATTGGTAAATACTACAAACATAATTTCATGAAAAAGTCCACGAATGACGTGGCTCTTGATTTCTACTAATGAAAGAAAGGTAGTTATTGTACATGTAAATCTTAGAACAGGTTATTTATAAAATACAACCAAGCTAGTTCATTCGTGTTGTTTTGTTTCGTGTGAATGGGCATTTCTCTTATCTAGTTGTATATATTTGTTGATATTGTTTAATTTAGATTTGATATAGTCTGATATAGTTTGATATAGCTAGATATTGTTTGATATTGTTGTTAATAGTCAATCCCTAAAATCAAGGGATTTTGTATTCAATTGTTGTAACTAATTATTCTATAAATTGAGGAGGCTGAGTAGGTTAGACTCAAGCCATTCAGCTATCATAACTTGGTATCAAGAGCTAGGGTTCGTTCTGGTCAAGAACCGCTCTCCGGCGATCTTCTCCGGCCACTGTCTCCGGCCACCGTCTCCGATCACCAAAGTAAGGTGACCGGACAACTCAGAAAATGCCGACGATCTGTTTCCGAGAAGACCCACCTCCGTTCTCCCCCGCACGCGCCGTCACGCGCCGCCGTCCGCGCGTCATCTCCGTCGTGTTCTCCGGCGTCCTCTGGCCTCCTTTTGACTATCAAAATCCAATTTTAGGAACTTTCATTCTTCTCCTTCTCACCATGTCCGATTCAACCACCTGCTCTTCCAAAGGTTCTGACGTCAATTCTGGTGCTGGTTCTGGGTCTATAGGGAAGGGTCTCATCTCTTTTGCCTTCTTTGGAAGTCCCATTATCACATCGGAAAAACTCAATGGTAAGAATTTTTTGGATTGGTACAATGTGGTTGAAGTTTGGTTTTTAGGACAAGGGCTTTATGAACATCTCACCAAGAAGGAAGCAGAGGTTAATGAGAAAATTCGTGATGAATGGAAAAGGGCAGATTATCAGTTGGTCTCTCTTTTATGGCAGTCTATTGATCCGAAGTTGATTGTACACTTTCGCCCATACAAAACTTGTTATAAAATATGGAAGAAAGCTCAAAATGTCTATTCCAATGATCTACAACGTCTTTATGCTTCTGTTCACAATTTGGCCACTCTTCAGATGACAGATCATGATCTTCCCTCTTATCTGAACAAAGCACACCCGTCATTGATGACATTAAACGCATTATAACAGTGTGATGATCTTACGAAGGTACTAGCAAAACTTGATAATATGTATATGGTCTTTGTTCTTCACGGTTTACATAAGGATTTTGAATCTGTCCTAATCAAGCTCTAACTAATCCTAACATCCCCACGGTGGAGGAGCTCATTGATCGTCTTCTACGAGTTCCGTCACCGGTGGAGACATCTGAGATTGGCTTCCAGACGCTTCGAGTCCTCGGCCTTTGTCTCTAATTCGGCAACCGTGGAGGACGAGGCCGTGGGCGTGGTGGAAGAGGTGGTCGTGGTGGAGGTGATCGTCCTCAGTGCTCTTATTGCAAGCGCGTGGGTCATACCCAAGACAAGTGTTATTCTCTTCATGGTTTTCCAGAAAAGTCAGTCAATGTGACGCAGTCTGTCGATCAGAAAGTCGAGGTTGTGTATGATAATCAGACAAGTCACAATCAGAACAAATTTGAGATTGATGAATATAAGGAGTACCTTCAGCTTAAGGCAACCCAACGGGCCTCATCTTCAGCTACTATAGCCCATTCTGGTAATTCTATGGTTTGTTTCTCTCATTCATCTCCTGTTGGTTCCTGGATTTTGGATTCTGGTGCTTCTGATCATATTGTTGGTAACTCTTCTCTCTTTTCTACTTTATGCTCTACTAAAACACCACATCACATCACCCTTGCTAATGGCTCTAAAACTCAAGCCACTGGTATTGGTCATGCTTCATCTCTTCCCTCTCTGTCTTTAAATTCAGTCTTATTTGTACCTGGATGTCCTTTTAATTTAATTTCTATTAGTCAACTTACTCGATCTCTCAATTGTTCCATAACCTTCACTTCTACTTCTTTTTCTATCCAGGACCGGAGTACGGGGAAGACGATTGGAGCAGGATCTGAGTCACGCGGTCTCTACTACTTACAACCTCCATCTTCCACCATATGTGTTGCCACAGAGTCACCTAGTCTTTTTCATCGTCGTTTTGGTCATCCGAGTTTGAATAAATTAAAGAAAATGGTCCCTCATCTCTCTACTTTACCGGCATTGGAGTGTGAGGCATGTCAGCTTGGAAAACATGTTCGGGCATCCTTTCCAAGCAAGGTTACAGGTCATGCAGAGTCTCCTTTTAGTCTTGTTCATTATGATGTTTGGGGTCCAAGTCGTATTTCTTCTTTCTTAGGATATAGATATTTTGTTACTTTCATCGATGATTTCTCTCGTTGTACCTGGTTATTTTTAATGAAAGAACGTTCTGAGTTATTCATTATTTTTCAAAAATTTTGTGCTGAAATACATAATCAATTTGGACAAACTATTCGTGTCTTACACAGTGATAATGTCAAAGAATATTTTTCTGCCCCTTTTAATTCTTTCATGGCATCGCATGGTATAGTTCATCAATCGAGTTGTCCTCACACACCTCAACAAAATGGTGTGGCTGAGCGCAAACATCGCCATATTGTTGAAACAGCTCGTACTCTCATGTTACATTCTAATGTTCCTGTGAAATTTTGGAGTGATGTTGTTCTCACTGCAGGTTATTTAATAAATCGAATGCCATCTTCTGTTCTCAATAACCAGGTTCGTCACTCTGTTCTATATCCTCAGGCACCCCTTTATACTGTCCCCCCTCGTGTTTTTGGTTCCACGTTTTGTCCACAATGTTGCTCCAAGTCTCGACAAACTTGCTGCTCGCGCCATTAAGTGTGTCTTTCTTGGTTATTCTCGGGTTCAAAAGGGGTACAGATGTTATTCTCCATCCACAAATCGTTCTTACATCTCCGCAGATGTTACCTTTTTCGAGGATACACCTTTCTTTGCCTCACAAGTCTTGTCGGAGTCTGTTTCTCAAGTCTTGCCTATTCCAGTCTTCAATTCTCCCGTTTTAAGTCCACCTGTCTCACATATACAAGAGGCTGCCCCTGTTGCTCCTAAGTACCCCATAGAGTCATTTTGTCTCATTTATCACCGTCGTCCTCATCCTACTACTCTGAAGGCTGCACCTGTTGTGGACACCAGTGACTCACCTCCTGCTCCTCCGTCTCCGTCGATTCCGGTCCAACCTTAGCCTACCACTGACCTTCCCATTGCAATTTGCAAAGGTAATCGTTCTTCTCGCAATCCTCATCCTATTTATAATTTTCTAAGTTATCATCGTTTATCTTCCAACCATTATGCCTTTGTATCTGCTTTGTCGTCCATTTCTATTCCTAAAATTGTTCGGAAGCACTATCCCATCCAGGATGGCGACAGTATGATTGATGAGATGACGACTTTGGAATCTAACCACACTTGGGCTCTTGTTCCCTCTCCTCCAGGGAAGTCTACTATTGGTTGTCGATGGGTTTTTACTGTCAAAGTGGGTCCCGATGGGACTGTGGATCGCTTGAAGGCTCGTCTTGTGGCCAAAGGATATACTCAGATTTATGGTCTTGACTATGGTGATACATTCTCTCTTGTTGCTAAAATGGCATCTGTTCATCTCTTTTTATCCATGGCTGCTATCTCTTGCTGGCCTTTATATCAGCTGGACATTAAAAATGCCTTTTTACATGGTGAGTTGGAGGAGGAGATTTATATGGAGCAGCCACCTGGGTTTATTGCTCAGGGGGACTCAGGTCTTGTTTGCCAACTTCAGAAGTCATTGTATGGGTTGAAACAGTCACCTCGAGCTTGGTTTGGGAGGTTCATTAAGGTCATACAGCAGTTTGGCATGATTCGTAGTGAGGTTGATCACTTTGTGTTCTATAGACATTCACCGTGTAACAAGGTCATTTATCTTGTGGTCTATGTGGATGATATTGTAATTACAGGTGATGATGATTAAGGGATCACTAGACTAAAGCAACATTTGTTTCAGCATTTCCAAACCAAAGATTTGGGCAGGTTGCAATACTTCTTTGGTATTGAGGTTGCTCAATCAAAAACAGGCATTTCCATTTGTCAAAGGAAGTATGCACTTGATATTTTGGAAGAGACTGGGATGCTAAATTGTAAGCCGGTGGATACTCCTATGGATCCGAATGTTAAGCTCATTCCAAATCAGGTGGAGCCGTACTCAGATCCAAGAAGATATCGAAGGTTAGTAGGAAAGTTGAATTATCTCACTATGACCAGACCAGATATAGCCTTTGCTGTTAGTGTTGTGAGTCAATTTCTTAACTCTCCTTGTGACAGTCATTGGGATGCAGTGACTCGCATTTTAAAGTATATTAAAGGAACTCCTGGAAATGGGCTAATATATGAGAACAGAGGTAACACAAACATTGTGGCCTATACAGATGCAGACTGAGCAGGATTTCCAAGTGATAGGAGGTCAACTTCTGGGTATTGTGTTTTCATTGGAGGTAATCTCATCTCTTGGAAGAGTAAGAAGCAGAGTGTAGTTGCAAGATCAAGTGCAGAAGCGGAATACAGGGCTATGACTCTTACAACATGTGAACTTATATGGTTAAAACATCTACTTCAAGAGTTAAAGTTTTGCAAAATGGGTTCTATGCAACTGATTTGTGATAATCAAGCAGCCTTATACATTGCTTCTAATCCTGTCTTTCATGAACGAACTAAGCATATAGAGATCGATTGTCATTTCATTCGAGACAAGATTCTTTCAAAGGAGATTAGTACTTCATTTGTCAATTCTAATGATCAACTTGCAGATGTTTTCACCAAGTCTCTACGGGGCTCACGAATAACTTACATATGTAACAAGCTAGGTGCTTATGACATCTATGCACTAGCTTGAGGGGGAGTGTTGATATTGTTTGATTTAGATTTGATATAGTCTGATATAGTTTGATATAGCTAGATATTGTTTGATATTGTTGTTAATAGTCAATCCCTAAAATCAAGGGATTTTGTATTCAATTGTTGTAACTAATTATTCTATAAATTGAGGAGGCTGAGTAGGTTAGACTCAAGCCATTCAACTATCATAACTATATTGATGACATTGTTATCACAGGTTGTGATCATCATGGCATTTAGCTGTTTAAACAATTCCTCTTCCGTCATTTCCAGACAAAAGACTTGGGCAAACTTCAATATTTCCTGGGAATTGAAGTTGTTTAGTCTAAAGATAGTATTTCTATCTCACAGCAAAAGTATGCTTTAGACATACCTCAGGAAATTGGCGTGCTAAATGCTAAGCTTATTTATACCCCGATGGATTCTAATGTCAAACTTCTACCAAATCAGGAGTAGCCCTTAGCTGATCCAGGAAGATATCGGAGACTTGTTGGGAAACTGAATTATCTCACAGTGACTCGACCTGATATCTCTTTTCCTTTGAGTGGTGTTAGTTTTTGAACTCTCTGTGTGACAGCCATTGGGATGCTGTGATTCGAATTTTAAGATATATTAAAGGAGTACTAGGAAAAGGACTCCTCTACGAGGATAAGGGACACATTCAAGTGGTTGGTTTTTTTGATGCTGACTGGGAAAGTTCATCCTCTGATAGACGTTCTATTTTAGGATATTGTGTGCTTATTGGAGGTAACCTGATTTCTTGGAAAAGTAAGAAGCAGAGTGTGGTTGCTAGATCTAGTGCTGAAGCTGAGTATAGAGCTATG
This sequence comes from Ormosia emarginata, assembly GCA_029884605.1. Taxonomy (NCBI): domain Eukaryota; kingdom Viridiplantae; phylum Streptophyta; class Magnoliopsida; order Fabales; family Fabaceae; genus Ormosia; species Ormosia emarginata. Next base: position 50,683,992 of record JAQQTP010000081.1, on the reverse strand, counting down.
GCTGCGACAACATGTGAGCTTGTCTGGTTAAAACAGTTACTCAAAGAACTTCAGTTTGGAGATGTTGGAAAGATGACCCTTGTCTATGATAATTAGACCGCTTTACATATTGCCTCTTACCCTGTCTTTCATGAAAGAACTAAACATATTGAGATTGACTATCATTTTATAAGAGAGAAGGTTCTTTCGGGTGACATTGTCACAACCTTTGTTAACTCAAATGACTAGCTTGCTGACTTTCTCGCAAAATCTCAGAGAGGATCCTGAATTAGTTATATATGTAACAAGTTTGGATCATATGATATATATGCTCCAGCTTGAGGGGAAGAATTAGATAAATTGGTTTTTCTACTTTCAATAATTTCATTATTTTATTATTCCTTTGTACAGTTGTAACTAGTTCCTTTTTACTCTTATAATAAAATATGAAGAATGACCAAAAGGTCATAACTTTTCTTCTCAATGGTTTCTCCTTTCTCTCCTTTCTCCTTCCTCTCAACCATCGACAGTTTACAGTCTTTTTAAAGGGGTATCACTTACGGGCTACGTTGCACGGGTACGGGGTATGAAAATTTTTAAAAAACTAGGGTATGGATACGTCATATATATATATATATAAATTAAAATCTTACACAATAAAATATGACAACATAACATAAAAATTAAAACACACAAATCCATGCCTAAATGAATAATTAGTGTTAAAAAAATGCATTAATCACTAATAATGTGCACAGAACAAATTTTTTTAAAAAATATAAGATCAAAGAGACAATGTGAAAATAAAATGTTAATATATTTAATAAAAATAAGAAAAAGGAAAGAAGGAGGTGGACTCCTTACACCCAACGCATCTTGTTTGGTTTGGGTTCAGAGCTATTGGTTGAAGACTTTATGCGGATAACAACGTTTTAGAGGTATACTTGGGTTCAGAGCTATTGGTTCAAAGCTATTTACTCATCTTTCTCTCTCTAAAACTTCATCTACCGCCTCCCATGTATACCTCTTCTCTCTGCTTCTCTTCACTTTCTCTTTCTCAAAAAAAAAAAAAAAAATCTCCCCTACCCTCTTACATTTTTTCCAAATACACACAAACTGTATCCAACCACTTTGTTCAAGCTGGTGATTGAAAACCAAGACACCACTGTCCGAATCTGGTCGTTGGAGTTGCAGTTGCCAGAGTTGGGTCCTTGGAGCGCTGCTCGGGATAGAAGCAGAGAAGAGTGTGGTCACGCGCAGTCGGAGTTGGCTGGTCGTCGTCGTCGTCGAGTCGGAGCTATGCAGTCGCACTTCTCTGGTCGTGCCGCTCGAGAGAAGCAGAATGAAGATCTGAAACTTTCAGAGAATCGAAGGTGAAGGTTTTAGGGCAGAACTTCAAAGGGGAACAACCGTGTTTTGCCAAAAAAAGGGTGGAGCCATACCCAGCCGGTAATGGAGCCGCACCCAGCGGGTGAAGGAGCTGAATCGAGTCGCACCAAGTCGTACTGAGCCGTACCCAAATTAAAGAAAAAAAAAATTGGGTACGTACTCGGTACGAACCCAAGGCGTACCCAAGGCGTACCCGTACCCGGTACGTACCGGGTACCGGTACTCCTCCTTGGGAGGAGTGCCCATGCTTCAGAGCTTTCGGGTATGTTGAGTGATTGGGTAGCTTTGCTACATTGATGTCTTTTGTTCCTTTTTGTTTACTTTTTCTTTTCTCTTATTTTTAGGAGGATTTATTATCCTCCTTTCTATTTGTATTCTCTTTCTCTTTATCTTAATAAATTTCTTCTTATATTAAAAAAAATAAAAAATAAAATAAGAGGGGAATGGTCTATCCAGTCTGTTTAAGGGAAAATAAAGGCAGAAGCACAAAAAATCTTCAGGCTTCCGTTTGGCACTTGGCTCTTTCTCTTTGTTGAGAACTTCTCATTCAGTTTACTAGATGTATAGGAGGTTGCAATTTTATTGATGTTTGTGGGGCCTGTTTTGTATATCTCCGGTGCTTGCAATTTTATTTTTCTTTTGCTTTTAGACGAAATACTTTCCTCTTTTGTGTTATCTCCTTTTCTTTCTAATAAATATCCTGTTTTATCTGCGCTTCTTCACCCGAAGAAACAAAATGGAGGTTTCTATGTTACTTTTTTTTGTGGTATCTCATTATCCTGCATTTGGATTTTGCTTCAAGATTTGTTAAACAATCATCCAACAGTTAATATTACTGCCAACAAGGTAGAGAGTATCAAAACTATCGAAATTATATAGATTTGATGACAAAGGAGAGGAGAGACTCTGAATAATTTATATTAGATTGATATTATGTGTTTGTGTTATATATACAAATCACTAAAACCTATTCATACTTGTTAGAGGAAATTAAGAATGAGAATGACTAACTCAATCTGTTAGTCTCTCTCTCTCTCTCTCTATATATATATATATATACATGGAGAAATAGAGATCAGTCAGTACAAGACAAGTCCAGCCCAATAACACATAATAACCTAATAGCTATTCTCTAACACTCTCCCTTAAGCTGAAGCATAGATATTAATCATGTTCAGCTTGTTAAAAATATAATCTATTCTATTCTTGTTAATTGCTTTGGTGAAGATGTTTGCAAGTTGTTCTCCGGTCTGCACATATCCAGTGACAACTAGCCCCTCTAAATCTTTTCATGTAGAAAATGGCAATTGGCCTCAATATGCTTTGTTCTTTCATAAAAAACAAGATTGGAGGCAATATGAATGACAACTTGATTGTCACACAATAATTTCATAGGCATTGCACTCTTGAATCCAGTCTCATTAAGAAGATGATATATCCACACCAATTCATATGTAGCTTGAGCCATGGCATGATATTCTGATTCGGCACTAGACCGAGCAATAACACTTTGCTTCTTACTTTTCCAAGAAACAAGGCTGCCCCTAACAAGAACACAATAGCCAAAAGTAGATCTCCTGTCAACAGGGGATCCAGCTAGTCAGCATCAGAAAACCCGTCCATTGTAATATGTCCATGATCTCTATACCAGACGCCATGACCTGGAGCCCCTTTCAAATATCTCAATATATGAAGAACTGCATCCCAGTGGGTGGTTCGGGGAGATGACATGAACTGACTAATCACATTTACAGAGAAGGCAATATCAGGACGAGTGACTATGAGGTAATTAAGCTTACCCACTAGTTTTCTGTACTTCTTAGGATCCGAAATAACATCTCCATCATTTGCTAAAAGTTTAACATTAGGAACTATAGGAGTTTCAACAGGTTTAGCTCCATGTAAACATGTTTATTTGAGCAAATCAAGAACATACTTTCTCTGGTTTAGAAAAATGCCCTTCTTAGTATTCATCACCTCAATACCCAAGAAGTACTTCAATGCACCCAAATCCTTGGTCTGAAACAGTATTTGAAGAAAATCCTTAAGTTTTCTAATTCCAACTTCATCACTCCTAGTAATAATTATGTCATTCACATAAACTAATAGAAAGATACAGCCACCCTGAGAACGTTGGAAGAAGACTGAGTGGTGAAAATTACTTCTTTGAAGTCCAAATTATAAGACAACATGGTTAAATTGTCCAAACCAAGCCCTTGCGGCTTGTTTAAGGCCATACAATAATTTCTTCAATCTACACATCTTACTTCTCTCCCCTTGAGCAACAAACCTCGGCAGTTGCTCCATATGCACCTTTTCTTGCAAGTCACCATGGAGAAAGGCATTTTTGACATCGAGTTGATGCAAATGCTAATGATGGCTAGCTGCAAGAGAAATAAATAACCGAATAGAAGCAAGCTTAGCAACTGGAAAAAATGTATTAGAATAATCAACACTGTAAACCTGAGCATAACCCATAGCAACTAGACGGGCTTTTAAGTGAGCCACAACCATCAAGGTTGACCTTGACGGTGTAAACCCATTTACAACTAATCGCCTGTTTACCAGTAGGTATCGAAACCAAATTCCAAGTGTAATTATGTTCAAGGACATGCATCTCATCTAACATAGCCATACACCATCTGTCATTCGTCATGAGGCAGGGCCTTCGTGACAGTGGTAGGAATAGTGAGAGTCAAGAGTAGCTACAAAGGACTTAGTAGAGCTAGATGAACCATCATAAGAGACAAAAGAAGAAATAGGATAGGTACAACTACGCTTACCTTTCCGAAGAGCAATCGGGGGATCAAGACTAGACTCAGAAGGAGCAAGATCCAAGGAGGAAGAAGGGACCATAGGAGGCGGTGAATCTGGAGGCCTTAGAGCAGTAGTATCGGTCACAACTGATTGCTATCTAGAGGCCTTGGAGCAATAGTATCGGTCACAACTGATTGCTTGTTTCTTCGAACATAGTGGTTGGGAAAAGGGGAATCAGGAAGGGGACGAGACCAAGAAAACATAGGAGTAGTAGAATCTGCAGAAGTCGATGAACCAAATGAAGATGAAGGTACAGGAAAGTGATATACCAAGAAGTCATTGTCCTTACTTGTGGTAGACGTAGGGAATAACTCTGAAGAGAAAGGAGTAGTCTCAAAGAATGTCACATTTGCAGAGACAAGATAGACACAAGTCAGGAGAATAACAACGGTAACCATTTTGATTGCGAGAATAACCTAGGAAGATACACTCGAGAGAACGAGGATCCAACTTAGAGACTTGAGGACAAACATCCTGGACAAAACAAGTACAACCAAAAGTTTTGGGAGGAAAAACAAATAAAGATTGAGAAGGGAAGAGAAGAGAATAAGGAATTTGACCATCTAGGACTGTTGGAAACTTGTAAATATATATTGTATTTATGTAGCTTCCTTATATAGGCTAACCAAATCATAACTGTAATCTTTGTATTTATTTGTATTTATTACCTTCGTTCTATATAATTAGCTCTCCGTCATGTAGTTGAGACACGCGGTTTCACAATCTCTATGCTTTTGTTTTCTCTCTTTTAACATGGTATTAGAGCCAAGATCTCATTTTCATCGCTTACTTCGTTAGGCTTGTTTCTACCTACTTCGTTAGGCTTGTTTCTGCCTACTTCATTAGGCTTGTTTTCGCCTGCTTTGTCCAGGCATCTGTGGAGAGGGGTGTTAAGAGTTCCAAATCGCCTGCCTCAATATTTAGGGTGCGGTTTATATATCTGTTAGGCTAATATACTTAATGCCAATTGGTTTTAGGTTGGAATTTCACATGGTATCTAGAGCCTAAATAGAGGTAATCCTAGAACCACACACACCCGATGGGCCCACTGCCCTCTGGTGAAATTTTTTTCTGGCCAACCATGTTTCCATTCTGGTTTGCCGACCTTTCTTCTTTGCCGTGACGTCTTTCTGGCATCTCATCTCCCATCTCCACCGCTGCTTCCACCGTTCGCCGTTGTTCGTCGTCACCCTTTCGGCCAGGGACCACACCAATGGACTCGCCTACCTCCGATCTGCCCAACCCCAGAAGCCCGGCCCCAACATCCCAGAAACGGGCCCCCACGCGCCGCCCACAGCTGTTGCCAACCAGCAACAGGCACGACCCTGTCTCCAGTGCGTGGCAGCACGTCCAGCTGCCACTTCTCTTGCATGACTCGTCTCCGCCTCCTCTACACAGATCTGCCCTCAGATCCTTCATCCGACATCTTTGTCCCCTTGTTCACTTGCGTTGAGACTTTCAGGTACCTTGTGGTTTTGGTTTTTGCACTTTGTATTATGACCCATGGCTAGTTCTACCTCCCCAGTTGGCTCTAAAGACAACCCAAAGTCTAAGCCTCCTGTTTTCACAAGTTACCTTAATGCCCTTCTCTCTGCTGATAAGTTAGATGGCAGCAACTATGATACTTAGGCTTCAGATATCAAGTTGTGGCTTGAGGGTCAAGGCTATGAAGACCACCTCACCACAGAACTTGCCTCTATGCCCGCAGAAGAACAACCCAGGTGGAAGAAGTGCGTTGTCATCAAGTCCACCATTCCCTCGTCTCTCAAGCAGATCTTTCGTGCTCAGACCACTAGTGCTTCTATTTGGGAGCAAGCCAAGGTTCTTTACACTAATGACACTCAGTAGCTATAGGGGGTTTGTCACAACCTCATGAGTGTTATTGCTCCATGGCAGTTTGATGGCCCTATGTCTGCTTACTTTGGAAAGGTTCATGGTGCTCTCCATGATTTCAATGAGTTGTTACCCTCTGCTGCTACCCCAGCAAAAGAACTCGAGCAACGCAGCACCTTCTTCATGCTCATGGCCTTGTATGGTTTGCCTCTGGAATATTCTGGCAACCGTGATCAGATTTTGGATTCGCCTACTATCCCCACTTTGTCCTCAGCTTGGTCTACTTTGCTCCGAGTCCCGGCTAAGCAGCCCTCTAATTTTGTCCTAGCCCCGACTTCGGTTGATACTTCTGCCCTCACCTCTCAAAGTGCCAATCGTGGTCGTTCTCGCACTGGCGCCTCGGGTAGGCCCCATCCGAAGTATACATTCTGTAACAAATTGGGTCATACTAAGGATAGATGTTGGACCAAACATGGCCGTCCTCCACGGGCTGTCGATGTTGCTTAGACTGCTATACCTAATTTACTTGAGTCTTTTGCACCACCGACCCCATCTCTGGCTGCCTATGCAGACTTTCTGAAATGGTTTGAGTAACAACAGGCTTCTAACGCTACTACATATGTTGAGCACACTGGTAATGCTTTTGTTTGTCTCTCTCAATCACCACCCTTAGGTCCTTTGGTGCTTGACTCTGGTGCATCTGATCATATCTCTGGTAATAAACATTTTTTTTCCAAACTTTCTAACTCTAGCTATTTGCCTATCATTACTTTAGCAAATGGTTCCTAAACACAGCCCGAAGGGATTGGAACTGTCCATCCCTTCCCTTCTATGTCTGTTGATTTAGTTCTTTATGCCCTTGGATGTCCTTTTAATTTACTGTCCATTAGTCGTTTGACCCGTTTTTTAGATTGTCGCATTAGTTTCACTAAAGACTCTGTCATTTTGCAAGACTGGAGTTCAGGACAGATGATTGGTGCCAGATGTGAGTCTAATGGCCTTTACTAGCTCTTTGACCTCTCGTGTGTGCTCGGTCACGAATTCCTATCTCACCATCCATGCTGAGTTGGGTCATCGTAGCCTTGCCAAACTACAACAAATGGTGCCAAGCTTTTCCAAGTTATCTAGTTTACCTTGTGAGTCGTGTCAACTTGGGACACACACCCGTAGTCCATTTCCCGATAGAGTCTGTCATTGAGCTGCGTCTCCTTTTGCTTTAGTGCATTCTGATATTTGGGGTCCTAGTCGTGTTGAGTATACTTTTGGGTCCAAATACTTTGTTACTTTCATTGATGACTATTCTCAGTGTACTTGGTTATTTTGATTGAAAAACAAATTTGTTTTCAATTTTTCAGGCCTTTTATCATGAAATAAAAAATCAGTTTAGTGTTCCAATTCATATTTTGCATAGTGACAATGCCCGTGAATTTTTATCTTAGAATTTTCAAACTTTTATGGTATCTGTTGGAAACATATGTAATTAGGTGTAATTAGTAGTATAACTGCTAGTCCCACATCATGTAAATTGTGTAATTATTTATTACTTATTGAGTATATATTCAGCCTCCGTTGTATAGTTGAAACACATGGTTCAGTTCATGTCTTTCTTTTTCTCTCTCTCTTAACATGATATCTAGAGCCTAGAGAAAGGCAACCCTAGAACTGTGCCTATTCGAAGGACCCACTATCCACCGGTGCCAATTTTTTTTCTTTTCCAAGCCACCCGTATCATCACTCCGGGTACTAGATCTCCTCTGCTGTGTCTCATTCCAGCCAGTCTTAGCCCCTGCCCCTGCCTCTGCCTATGTCCTTTCCAGCCATCGCCGCCGCCACCACTCAGAGCGCCACCCTTTGCTCGGCCCGATTCCCGAAGTGCAGGCCCAGCCACCCAGCCACATACCTGCACGCTCAAGTTCAGTGGGCTGCGATCAGCGCCCACACGCCTCTCACCAGCTGTGCGTGACGACGTGTCTAGCCACCTTTCCGGCCGCCGTTTGTCTCACTGTGCTCGCCGACCTCTCCTCTGTTGAGCCTAGTCCTCCACCTCCCCAATTGCAGCCTTAAGACATGTTGTACACCTGCTCGTATCTGTTTCAAGTACTGTTGGTTGCATTTTTTGGTTATTTGTAATCTAATCCATGGCTTCCTTGAGCCCTACAGATGTTCCGAAGGTGGAACCTAGTGTTTTCACTAATTATATTAGTGCCCATCTTTCCATTGACAAATTGGATGACAATAATTATGATTCCTGGGCCTCCGACGTCAAAACTTTGGCTTACTAGTCAAGGGTACGAGGATCATCTTACTACCAAGGTTGATTCTGTGCCTGAAGCCGACCGTCCCAAGTGGAAAAAGATTGATGCTTAATTGTGCAGTGTGCTTAAGTCCACCATTCACTCTTCTTTGAAGCAGATTTTTCGGGCTCATTTGACATGTGAATCAGTTTGGGGACAGGCCAAGGTCCTATACACCAATGACACTCAACGATTGTACTGGGTTTGTCATGATCTTATGAGCCTTATTGCCCCGAGGAGGTTTGATGGCCCTATGTCTGCTTACTTGGGCAAACTTCATGGTGCTCTCCATGATTTCAATGAACTGTTGCCTCCGACGGTTACCCCGGCAAAGGAACTTGAACAACGAAACACTTTCTTCATGCTTTTGGGCCTTTATGGTTTACCTGCAGATTACTCCACCACCCGTGATCAGATTTTGGGATCTCCTACTGTCCCTACTCTTTCCGCGACATGTTCTACCTTGCTTCAAGTTCCAGCTAAACACAGTCCTGATTCTCCTGTTGCTCCTATCACTGGTGGCACCTCTACCCTTGTCTCTTAGACCAACAGTTGTGGCTGTTCCCATAAGGGTCACTCAGGTTCCAAACCTTGTCCGAAATGTGATCATTTTCATCGCTTGGATCACACCATTGATAAATGCTAGACTTTTCATGGCTGTCCTCCCCGTACTACTAATGTTGCACAAATTACTCAACCAGACACTCCTAAGCCTTCTGAACCACCTAGAGCCTCTCCGACTGATTATGCAGATTTTTTGAAGTGGTTTGAGTAGCGTCAGTCTTCTGGTTCCACTGTTTCTGTTGCGTACTATTAGAATATTGGAGATTAGCAATGTATAGTTAGGTTCATATATAGTGTCATAGGAAATAGTCACACTCATTATTTCTGTCTTGTAAATTGTAGATGTATTTAATTTCCTGTTACCTATAAATAAGATGCATGCTAAGTGTTCAACACTTGAGCACATTCAATGAATAATCTTTTCTTCCTCTAATTCAAGTTGGTATCAGAGCGGGTTTCGACCCTGCTTTGGTCTGCTATCCCAACCTCGGCTGCGCGTCCTACTGGCCAACTCAGCCTCTAACCTCCGCCGCGCACCTTATCGACATCTTTTCTGGTGGCTGTCATTCTTCCAGCACGGTTCAACCACCTCTGTTGGAGACACAACCACCATATTCCTGATCGGCGTCCACCGATTTGTCCAACCGTCGAAGTCGCGCCGTCACCGGAGCTACCACGCACTGCCACCGTCTGTCAGCACTGTTCACCACTGCTGGCTCGTGAGGGCGCGTCCAGCGACTTTTCTGGCCTCCATTCACCTCGTCTTGGCATTTCTGGTCCACCCTTGTCCTCAATTTTCGCATTAGAGCAACTTCATACCGCAGGTCCCTTCCTATGGTGTTTTTGGGTCCTCTGTGTTGCTGCTCAGATCTCTTCCTAAGGTGTTTCGTCCTCTTTGTTGCTGCCCAGCGATGAGTTCCTCCTCCTCTGATTAGAAGGAGCAATTTTCCCTTTCCAACCTTTCTATTCCATCCATCACAAGTAAGAAATTGACAAGTTCTGCCACCTATAAGTCATGGTCATCTTCAGTGAAAATTTGGTTTGTTGGGCAAGGCAAGTTAGAACACCTTTCAACTACACCAGAGGATGTTCTCGTAGAGAAGTCAGCCAAATGGAAACAAATTGATTCACAATTGCTCAGTGTTCTTCTTCTTTCCATTGACCCATCAATTGTGGACCTCTTCCAGCCTTTTGAAACTTGTTATGAAGTATTGCAAGAAGCTTCTAATTGTTATGCAAATGATATCCAGCGTCTGTACTCTATTGTTTCTGACATAATAACACTACGACAACAATTTACCAAGATGGAAACTTCTCTTGGCAAAGCTCGTTCTTTGATGCAGGAATTCTCGGCAATGATGCCCTATGCTAAAAATCAGACTAAGCATAAGAAACAAGAAGAAACATTCTTTATGGTCTTGACTTTGTCATCTCTTCCATCCGAACTCGAGAATGTTCGACAACAAATTCTGACAAGTGCTAATACTCCGACATTATCCCAGACTTTTCGTAGATTACTGAATATTTCTAATATGGCATCTCCTCCTGTTTCTGCCTCCCCAACTATTCCATTGGAATCCTCAGCTCTTGTTTCTCATACTGATAATTCTGCTGGTTGTGACCGAGGTCGTGGAAGGGGGACGTGGTGGTAACAGGCCTCGATGTACTTTTTGCAACAGATTGGGGCACTTGGAAGAACGTTGTTGGACAAAACATGGTAAACCTGTTGCTGCCAACTTCGCTCAGATTGAATCAGTTTCAACACATCCGACTATGACTTTCACTCCAGCAGACTATGAGGCCTTCCTTCGCTTTAAGGCCAGCTCACAGCCTTCAACATCTGCCACAGTGGTTGAACAAACTGGTAATCCTGTCGCCTGTGTCTCTCAATCATCTCTTGGACCCTAGGTAATTGATTCCGGTGCTTCTGATCATCTCTGTGGTAATAAAGATCTCCTTACCTCTCTGTCCTTTTACAATTTCTTACCTTCTATCACACTTGCAAATGGGACCAAAACTCCTGTCCTTGGTATTGGTCAAGCCCAAGCATGTCCTCTCTTACCTTTAACTTCTGTTCTTTATGCTCTTGGTTGCCCTTTCAATTTGATATCTGTCAGCAAATTAATTCGATCACTTGAGTGTTCAATTACCTTCACTAAAAATTATGTTCTTGCGTAGGATCCGAATACGAGGAAGACAATTGGAGTAGGTCGTGAGTTTAAAGGGCTGTATCATTTTGACATGCCAAAATCCCCAGTAGCATGCACCATAACAGAATGCTCAACTGTCATTCATAGTCGTCTTGGACATCCTAGTCTTTTCAAACTTCAGAAGATGGTGCCACATATTTCTAGTTTAAAGTCGTTAGAGTGTGAATCTTGTAAAAAAAGAAGACATATTCGTACCTGTTTTTCTAGTAGTCTCAATAAAAAATGTGAGCATCCTTTTTCTCTTATCCATTCAGATATTTGGGGACCAAGCCGTGTCAGTTCTTGTCTTGGGTTTCAGTATTTTGTTACATTTATTGATGATTTCTCGCATTGTACTTGAGTCTTTTTAATGAAGAATCGTCCTAAGTTGTTTTTCATTTTTCAAAAATTTTGCGCTAAAATTAAAAATCAATTTGTTCAAACCATTTAAGTTTTACGTAGTGACAACGCACATGAGTATTTGTCTGATCAATTTCAAGATTTCATGGAAAAACAAGGTATTTTACATCAAACCTGTCCTTATACTCCACAACAGAATGGAGCTATTATTGATACTCTCATGGATCCCAATGTCAAACTTCTTCCAAGACAAGGGGAGCCATTATTTGATCCCGGACGATATCGGAGAATGATTGGAAAATTGAACTACCTCACAATAACCAGGCCAGATATTTCTTTTGCAGTAGTTGGGTTGAGTCAATTCCTTGACTCTCCATGTGACTCACGTTGGGATGTTGCTGTTCGAGTACTTAGATATATCAAAGGAGCTCCTAGAAGAGGATTGCTCTATGAGGATAAGGGTCATATGGAGATATGTGATTATGCAGATGCTGATTGGGCAAGTTCTCCCTCAGACAGACATTCTACCTCAGGATACTGAGTTCTTTTTGGAGGTAATCTTATATCATAGAAAAGTAAGAAGCAAATTGTTGTTGTCAGATCAAGTGCTGAAGCTGAATATCGAGCAATGGCAGTGGCAACATGTGAACTTATATGGTTGAAACAGTTACTGAAGGAATTAGGACTCTTTAAAGAGCAATCAATGAAACTTATGTGTGATAACCAAGCAGCTTTGCATATAGCCTCAAACCCAGTATTCCATGAAAGAACAAAACACATTGAGATTGATTGTCACTTTATGAGAGAGAAAGTTCAATCTGGGAAAATTGCTACTGCTTTCGTCAACACCAATGAGCAGTTGGCCGATGTCTTCATTAAATCTCTCTGAGGTCCTCGAGTTAACTATATATGTAACAAGTTTGGTGCATATGACATATATGCACTAGCTTGAGGAGGAGTGTTAGAATATTGGAAATTAGCAATGTTTAGTTAGGTTCATGTATAGTGTCATAGGAAATAGTCCACTGTTTCTGTTGGATACATTGGTAATTTCTATGCTTGTCTCTCTCAATCACCATCCCTTAGCCCTTGGGTTCTTGATTCTGGTGCATTCGACCACATTTTTAATAATAAGACTTTGTTCTCTCAACTCTCTACTTCTAGTTATTGGCCTATGGTTACTTCAGCTAATGGTTCCCAAACACAATCTCAAGGGATTGGCACTGTTAATCCCCTCCCTTCCCTCACTGTTGATTCGGTTCTTTATATTCCTAGGTGTTCTTTTAATATACTTTCCATTAATCGTTTAACCCGTTCGCTTGATTGTTCCATTACTTTCACCAAAGATTCTGTTCTTCTACAGGATCGGAGTTCAGGACGGATGATTGGCGTCGGATGTGAGTCCAATGGCCTCTACCAGCTCTCCAACCCTTCTCGTGTTTGCTCTGCCGCGGATTCCCCTCTTACCATCCATGCTCAGTTGGGTCATCTTAGCCTTGCCAAACTACAGAGAATGGTGCCGAGCCTCTCCAAGTTATCGACTCTTCCTTGTGAGTCGTGTCAGTTTGGGAAACACCCATAATTCGTTTCCTGATCGTTTCGGTACTCGCGCTACGTCTCCTTTTGCCTTAGTTCATTCTGATGTATGGGGTCCTAGTCGTACTATTTCTACTTTAGGGTCAAAGTACTTTGTTACCTTTATTGATAATTACTCTCGGTGTACTTAATTATTTTTAATGCAAAACCAGTCTGATTAATTTTCCGTATTTCAAAAGTTTTATCAAGAAATTAAAACTCAGTTTAGTGTTCCTATTCGTACTCTACGCAGTGATAATGCCCGTGAATACTTATCTCATCAATTTCGGACCTTTATGGCTTCTCATAGCATTCTTCACCAAACATCTTGTGCCCATGCACCTCAACAAAATGGGATAGTTGAACGTAAAAATAGACATCTTATTAAAACAACTCGGACCCTCTTACTCCACAGTCAGGTTCCATTTCGTTTTTGGGGTGATGTTGTCCTTACTGTGTGCTACCTTATCAATCGCATGCCATCCTCTGTGCTTGATAACCGGGTTTCTCATTCTGTCTTGTTTCCCCATCAGCCTTTTCATTCTCTTCTGCCTCACGTCTTCGGGTCCACTTGTTTTGTCCATAATCTCTCTGCTGGTCTAGACAAACTCACGGCCTGATCCCTCAAGTGTGTCTTCCTTGGTTACACTCGGTCCCAAAAAAGTTATCATTGTTATTTTACTCTACGACGTTACCTTATCTCGGTTGATGTTACTTTCTTCGAGTCTGTACCCTTTTTTGAGTCGTCTCCTTTGACTCTCGAGTCAATCTCTGCGGTCCTTCCGGTTCCTCTTATCCCTATCACTGTATAGTCTGAACCGCCCCAATCACTACCCATATAGGTCCCCAACACCATTGACCGCTTCTCCCACACCTATCACCGCCAACCGCACCCTCCAGTGCCCCCTGTCCCTCCCCCAGATACTGTTGTTGAGGTCATTGCAGACTCTTCCCTGGAACGAACTCCTTTACCAGCTCTGGAACTGCCAGACGAATCTGATCTTCCCATTGCCGTGCGAAAAGGTATCCAGTCTACTCATAATGCTTCTCCTCATTATATTACTTTGAGTTATTACTACCTGTCTTCCTTGCACTTTGTTTGTCTTTCTTCCTTGTCTTCTGTTTTCATCCCTAAATCTCCATCTGAAGCCTTATCCCATTTCGGATGGAGATAAGCAATGGTTGATGAAATGAGTGCGCTTCACAACAGTGGTACTTGGGAACTGGTTACTCTTCCTCCATGGAAATCTGTTGTTGGCTGTCGGTGGATTTATACATTCAAGGTGGGTCCTGATGGTAAAGTTGATCATCTCAAAGCCTGTCTTGTGGCAAAAGGGTACACACAGATCTTCGGCTTAGATTATAGGGATATTTTCTCTCCTGTGGCTAAAATGGCCTCTATCCGGTTGCTTCTTTCCATGGCTGCCATTCGACACTGGCCTCTTCATAAACTTGACATTAAAAATGCATTCCTGCATGGTGATCTAGAAGAAGAGGTATATATGGAGCAACTTCTTGGATTTGTTGCTCAAGGGGAGTCTTCTAGCCTGGTATGTTGTCTCTACATGGCTCTTTATGGTCTTAAACAGTCTCCTAGAGCCTGGTACGAATGATTCAGCACTGTGATTCAACAATTTGGTATGATTCGGAGTAAAGCAGATCACTCTGTGTTTTATCGCCACACAACCAAGGCTGCATTTATCTGGTTATATATGTTGACGACATTGTCATCACTTGAAGTGACCACCATGGCATATGTAAGGTAAAACAACATCTCTCTCTTCACTTTCAGACCAAAGACCTGTGTAAACTTCGATATTTCTTGGGTGTTGAGGTAGCTCAATCTAAGGATAGTATAGTGGTATCTCAGAAAGTATGCTATGAATATCCTTGAAAAAACAGAATTGTTGAATGTCAAGCTGGTTGATTCTCCCATGGATCCAAATGCCAAACTCCTACCAGATCAGGGGGAACCTCTATCGGATCTGGGAAAGTATAGGAGATTGGTTAGGAAGTTAAACTACCTCACTGTTACTCATCCAGACATATCTTTTGTAGTCAGTGTGGTTAGCCAATTCCTAAACTCTCCTAATGAGGGCTACTGGGTTGTAGTGATATGAATCCTCAAATACATTAAGGGAGCTCCCGGAAGAGGCCTCATCTATGAAGATAAGGGACATACTCAGGTCATTGGATACTCAGATACTGACTGGGCATGTTCTCCTACTAGCAGACGATCCACTTCTGAGTATTGTGTACTCATTGGAGGCAACCTAGTTTCCTAGAAAGCAAAATGTAGTTGCAAGATCTAGTGCTAAGGCAGAATACTGAGCTATGACCTCAGTCACTTGTGAACTCATTTGGTTGAAACAACTCCTCAAAGAACTTCAATTTGGTAAGGTTATGAAAATGACACTCGTGTGATAATCAAGCTGCTTTGTATATAGCTTCTAATCTAGTGTTCCATGAAAAGACCAAACATATTGAGGTTGACTATCATTTCATCAGGGAAAAGATTCTATCAAGAGACATCATCACAAACTTTGTCAACTCAAATGATCAACTAGCAAATGTCTTCACCAAGTCCCTGAGAGGTCCACGGATAAGTTATTTGTGTAACAAGCTTGGTGCATATTATTTATATGCTTCAACTTGAGGGGGAGTGTTGGAAACATATGTAATTAGGTGTAATTGGTAGTACAATTGTTAGTCCCACATCATGTAAATTGTGTAGGTATTTATTACCTATTGAGTATATATTTAGCTTCCATTGTGTAGTTGAAACACACAGTTCAGTTCATGTCTTTCTTTTTTTCTTTCTCTCAACATCAAATGGCGTTCTTCACCAAATATCTTGTGCCTATACCCCTCAACAAAATGAGGTTGCTGAGCACAAAAATAAACATCTAATTGAAACAACTCAGACCCTTTTGCATCATGGTCGCGTTCCCTTCCATTTTTGGGGAGATGTGGTTCTCATTGCTTGCTATTTGATTAGTCGTATGCCCTCTTCTGTGCTTGATAACCCCCCATTCTGTTTTGTTCCCTCACCAACCCCTCCATTCTCTTCTGCCTCGTGTTTTTGGATCGACATGTTTTGTCCATAATCTCAGTTCAGGTCTTGACAAACTGTCTGCCCGATCCATCGGATGTGTTTTTCACCTACTCTTAAGCGTTATTTAGTCTCTGCCGATGTCACTTTCTTCGAGTCTGTTCTTTTCTGAGTCTCCTGACCTGCCACTTACACCCATTACTGAGGTCCTCCCTATTTCTCCTCCTCTTGTACCAGTTGACCCTGCTCCACCGCCACCTTCCCCTGTTGGTGCCTCGGTCCCTACTACTCGCCCCTTACAGGTCTATCATCGACAACCATAGCCACCACCACTACCGTCACTGCCACCAGAGGTTGTAGAGGTTACTAAGGCCCCTGTGGACTCTCCTCTGGCACCAACTCCTTTACCAGCTCCGACACTGCCTCTCGTGCTAGACCTTCCCATTGTTCTTTGAAAAGGTATACGATCCACTCATAACCCTTCTCCCCACTATGTTACTCTAAGTTACCATTGCCTCTCTTCCTCGCATTATACTTGTCTTTCCACCGTGTCTTCTGTATCTATTCCTAAATCTCTAGGTAAAGCTTTATTCCATCTTAGGTGGCGACAAACAATGATTGATGAAATGTGTGTACTTTAGAGCAATGGTACTTGGGAACTTGTTCGTCTTCCTCCTGGGAAGTCTGTTGTAGGTTACTGGTGGATTTATACGGTCAAGGTTGGCCCTGATGGCACTTTTGATCGCCTAAAGGCTTGTCTAGTGGCAAAAGGGTATACTCAGATCTTTGATTTAGATTATGGGGACACTTTCTCACCAGTGGCGAAGATGACTTCTGTTTGGCTTTTTCTGTCTATGGTCTCTATTCGCCACTGGCCCCTTCATCAGCTGGACATCAAGAATGTTTTTCTCCATGGTGATCTAGAAGAAGAAGTCTACATGGAGCAACCTCCAGGGTTTGTTACTCAGGGGGAGTCTTCTGGCCTCGTTTGTCGTCTACACAAGTCCTTGTATGGTCTCAAACAATCTCTGCAGGCTTGGTTTGGTCAATTCAGTATTATTGTTTAACAGTTTGGTATGACTCGCAGTGAGGCTGACCACTCTGTCTTCTATCGCCATACAATCTGAGGCTGTATCTATTTGATTGTGTATGTGGATGACATTGTTATCACAGGTAGCGATCACCAAGGTATAACTCAGATAAAACAACACCTCTGTCATCACTTTCAGACCAAAGATCTTGACAAACTTCGTTATTTCTTGGGAATTGAAGTGGCACAATCCAAGGATGGCATAGTTATCTCACAAAGGAATATGCTATGGATATTCTTGAGGAAATAGGACTATTGAATGCAAAGCCAATTGACACCTCTATGGATCCCAATGTTAGACTTTTATCGGATCAAGGGGAGCCACTTTCAGACCCAGGAAGATATAGACGATTGGTTGGAAAACTTAACTATCTTACTGTTACTCGTCCAAATATCTCCTTTGCTGTGAGTGTAGTAAGCCAATTTTTAAACTCACCTTATGAAGGACATTGGGATGCAATGATTTGTATTCTCAGATATATTAAGGGAGCTCTAGGAAAAGGCCTTGTCTATGAAGACAAAGGACACACTCAGATTGTTGGATACTCAGATACTGATTGGGCAGGTTCTGCTACTAATAGGGGGTAATATGATATCCTGGAAAAGTAAGAAACAAAATGTGGTTGCGAGCTCATTTGGTTAAAACAACTTCTTAAAGAGGGTTTGGAAACGTTACGCAAATGATTCTTATTTGTGACAACCAAGCTGCATTGCATATCGTTTCCAATCCAGTGTTTCATGAGAAGACCAAACACATTGAGATAGACTGTCATTTTATTAGAGAAAAGATCTTGTCTGAAGGCATCACCACTAGCTTTGTCAATTCAAATGATCAACTGGTAGATGTTTTCACTAAGTCTTTGAGAGGTCCTCGAGTAAACTATATTTGTAACAAGCTTGGTGCATATGACTTATATGCTTAAGGGGGAGTGTTGGAAATATGTAAATATATATTGTATTAATGTAGATTCCTTATATTAGCTAACCAAATCATAACCGTAATCTTTGTATTTATTTGTATTTATTACCTTAGTTCTATATAAATAGCTCTCCGTCGTATAGTTTAGACACGCGGTTTCACAATCTCTATACTTTTGTTTCTCTCTTTTAACAAGGACAAAAGAGGGAAGGCGATTAATTAAGTAACAGGTTGTAGAAATAGCGTCGGCCCAAAAAGATTTGGACACTTTCATTTGAAACAAAAGAGCACAAGTAACTTCAAGTAAGTTGCGGTTCTTTCTTTCAGCCACCTCAATTTGCTTAGGGGTGACAACACGAGATGTTTCATGAATGATGCCACATGCTGTCATGAATAAATTAAAAGAGGTAGGAAGATATTCTTTAGCATTATCACTTCTAAGAGTGCGGATAGTAACATTAAATTGGGTTTGAACTTCAGCACAAAAAGCACGAAATACATTAAATAACTCAGTGATTTTTCATAAAATACACCCAAGTAACACGAAAATATTCATCAACTGAAGTAAAATAATAGCGAAAACCAAACTTAGACTCAATGGGACAAGGCCCCCAAATGTCAGAGTGAACAAGCACAAAAGGGGATGCAACTCGTTTATTGACTCTAGGGGAATAAGATCCTCGAGGTGTTTAGCAAATTGATAAGACTCACAGTTCAAAACAAAAGAGGACTCTATAGGACATAACCTTTTCAAAATTTTCAAGGGTGGATGTCCAAGACGACAATGAAGCTTAAACGGAGAAATAGAAGTGGAACAAGCAATCGACTATGGCTCTTGTGCTTCTGACTCCAAAACATATAACCCATTAGATTCACGACCCCTAGCAATTACCTGCTTCGTCCCAAGATCCTAAAACAAGTAATATTTAGGAAAAAAGTTAACACTACAATTCATAGTATTTGTGATTTTGCTAACAGACAAAAGATTAAAAGGAAAGTTAGGTAGACATAAGACAAAGTGTAAAGGAAGGGAAGACAAAGGATTGGCGGTGCTAGTTCCTACTACCGGAGTAGAAGAACCATTAGCAAGAGTGACATTAGGTAAGAGAGAAGAAGACTGAAATGAAGAGAGAATACTTGTGTTACCAGTCATGTGGTCTATGGCACTTGAATCAATGATCCAGGTGCAAGACGAAGAAGTAAGACAAGTTGTGGGACTACTTGACTAAACAAGGGTAGTTGTAGATGAAGTGTGAATACCCTGGGTAGCCCGGAATCGAGTATAGGCATCAAATTCAGCATCAGACATGGTAATAGTTTTGCAACCCTGTGTTAGAGGAGTAGATGTGTTTTGAAGACCTTCTTGGGTGACTACATGAGCACAACACTGGCCTTGATATTGTGTAGGTTTCCCATAAAACTTGTCATCGGTAATTTGAACCAAAGCTGGCATCGCCTGAGGCATAACTGTAGGCTTTGTAGAGATCTCAAACACATCAGAACTACTGGAACCCGAGTCGGAATGACCATTCACCATCTCAAACAAGTCTTGTAATACCAACCCAACAAAGAGTCATGGCCTTGACCTTCAAAACTCCAAAACACAGCAACTGAACCCTACCAAAGCCAACAAAGGATGTTGTAAAACACCAAATTGCACCTCTCTAGCTTCAATCCAGCTCTCAATAACTCGAGAACTTTACTGGGCTTCAAAGGAAACACCAAAATCACACTAAACAACACATGGGTTTCAAAGAAAACATCAAAATCACACCAAAATCACGCCAAGCAACACCTGGGCTTTGAAGAAAACATCAAAATGATACAAAAAATGCACCAACCAGCAGCTGGGTTTCGAAGAAAACACCAGAACATCACAAAAATCGAACCAAACAGCAGTTGGCTTGCCAAAACCGTATCAATCTCGGACAACCCTTGTGCCCACAACCTTGACACTCCTGGTCGCACCACTCTGGCTGGTGGTGATATTCTTGGTTGCCAGAAAACTCGCGCGCGGCACATTGGCCTGCTGTTCACCACATCAGACGTGAGAAATCACTCCTGGACCACCTTGAAACTGCTGAAAACGGCCTCAGCAGTGAACGAAACAATTTTTGGAGCCCAGAAATGGGTAGATCAGATGATTCAGATTCAGAAAAGCTAAGTATTTTTTTTCATTTTTTTATTTTTTTGAATGGGCAGAGTAAGCTGGTGTTCTAGGATTTCTCTAACCTAGCTTATGATACCATGTTAGAGGAAATTAAGAATGGAAATGACTAACTCAATCTGTTAGTCTCCCTGCCTATCTGTCTATATACATATATATACTTCGAAATAGAGATCAGTCAGTACAAGAAAGACAGGTCCAACCTAATAACACATAATAACCTAATAGCTATTCTCTAACAATACTAATAAACTGGCCCAACCCAATATGACTAGTAACATATCAAGACTCACAATACATGAATAACCCTAATATTCTAACAACAAAAAAAGGTTGCACAGGTCCACAGAATTCTCCAAATAAAAAACTAAATGTATGTTTCATATGAATTTTGGTGGTTGTATTTTTTTAATGAGGGAATAATTGGTAGTTCTGATACAATCTAACATATCTGTTAGAATCTTAAGAAAATATCCCATAATATCTTTACTATATCTTAGAATATTTTAGAGTATTTTAGATGATGTCTTAAGAGTTATTTCCTATTTATTATTTAATGATTTGTTTCCTTATTTAATTAAGATTAGAAATCTAGTATTAGTAAAAATAGGACTTTTGTGTTTGTCTTTTGTATCAATCTTCACATCAAATCAATATTAATCTCATATTATTCTGAGTCTCTATTCTCTCTTTTCCTCCTTCTCTACCTAAAACCCTCCAATTCAACATGGTATAAGAGCGGTATCATCCTCCGTGACTTGTCACGTCACTATTCTGCTGTCGAGTTCCCTAAAATCTAGAACTCAAGTAACCACCTTCTTGCTGTGTCGTCTTTCCGGCAACCCCTTTTCTCTCTCCACTGCGCAACTGTTTGTGGTGTTTCTCTCTTATCAGTGGGCCTTTCAACCCACCGCCAACACCATCCTCTCCAGCATCCCTAAATCGGGCAACACCTAAAAGTGCATCTCTATCCGACTACCCACACGCCACCACGCGCCTCCCTTAGCCACGTGTTTTTGTATTTTCTCTCCTCCCGCAGCTACCATATTAGATCTACAAGTCTGAGGTATGTATCTCCTCTGACCAACCTCACCACTACATTCGTCGTCTTCTGACTGACCTCTTACCGAAATCTCACTGTCGTCAAAGCTGGGACACGCCACCACGCGCCATCGTCGGAATATGCAATTCCAACCTCTTTTCTTGCACGTTCAAGGTTTGTTCCGACTACCGCCACCTTTGACCGCCTCACCGCTTCTAGTCAGAACCAGCCTCCATCGCTTCCATTCACCACCTCAATGTGGCTGTTTGGCTCTCTTAGGCTGTGTTCTACCATGTTCGATGGTTAGATCTGCTCTGGTTTGTCAATTTGGCTCTTTTTTCAATGCTAGAGCATTGAGGGGGAGAATGGAATAAATGCATATCAACTTATACTTCAATGCCAATGTTTGTCATGACTTCTGTACCACAAATGAATCATACTAGTGGTGACTTATCTTCTCATCGATGATCATTCCAATAGTGACTTCTTTCTCACAGATGAATCATATTAGTAGTAACTTCTCTTTCGGTCGATGATCATTCCGATGGTGACTTACGTTGGTTATGACTCACACTAGCTTTGACTTTGTCCCAGACACACTGGCCCCTACTTTGTCCCAAATGCAATGGCCCCGACTTTGTCCCAGATGCACTGGCTCCAGCTTTGTCCCAGATGCATTGGCCCCTCTGCGCCTTACTCCCAGATGCATTGGCCCCATCTCCATCCTATACGCACTGGCCCCATCTCCATCCCAGATGTAGTTTGGCGCGTTATGTTTTTAGTTTATTCTCTTTTAGTTGTAATTGTAATAAGCTTAAAGCTTAGTAAGTTTTAGCTTGAGAGGGAGTGTTAGAATATCAATAAAATATCTCATAATATCTTTATTGTATCTTAGAATATTTTAGAGTATCTTAGATGATCTCTTAGGAGTTATTTCCTATTTATCATTTAATGATTTGTTTCTTTATTTAATTAAGATTAAGAGTCTAGTATTAGTATAAATATGACTTTTGTATCTGTCTTTTGTATCATATTATCTTCATATCAAATCAATATTAATCTCATATTATTTTGAGTCTCTATTCTCTCTCTTCGTCCTTCCCTACCTAAAACCCTCCAATTCAACAATATCTATATGTTCCTGTATTGCTATAATGGCTGTTCTTGTGTTTGTAAAACATCTGAAATGCTGTCAAATTATATCTGGTGTACACATTTATATGTATTATGTATCACTTTATGTTGGCCCTGCTATTTCTGGTGCTTAATGTTATGCAATATCTAATCTACTATAACTGTTCCTGTAGGTTACGGACCAGAACTTGGACATTTGGCACAACACACCTGCATCTGTACCAGATGCTTTGCGTCATTATTATTATCAGTATCTTTCATCAACTTCTGAGGCTGCTGAGGTGATTCTTTTATTCATTGTATAAGCAAGTGGCTCATTGCGTGCTAAATAAATTAGTGCTGGGAGATTTTCTGACTCTGTTTATTATTTTTATGTCTTTGCTCCACTTGACTTCTTCTGGTTATTGTTTCGTGGATTTAGTATATCTTGTATTATGCATTTGTAGGTTTTATATATGCTTTTTTCTTCTGCTATTGATATGTTTTTCTCTTAAGTTTTTTTGTTGATGATTGATGTTGAGTGTTAGAATATGTATTAATTTGTGGGCTTACCTGTTTAGGTTAGGATTAGTACATGGGTTGGGCTTGTGTGTACAACCCTTGTACTTAATATAATCGTATAATATATAAATATAAGAGTTGGGAGCCTGACAAGCTAAGTCAGTGTTGCCCTTTTCTAAACTATCTCTCTCTCTCTCTCTCTCTCTCTCTCATAACATTGTATTAGAGACTTTCAATTCTGATTTCACATTATAGAATTAGAGAGAATTGGAGGAGTTGTGTGTCTATTCACACACAAGTATATTGGTATTTATATACAAAAGTGGTACATTGAATAAGTAAATACAAACACTAATTCCTATGAAGTGATGAGTACAATATCTAGTAATCATCGCTTATGAGTCAGCTATGAAACATGTGAAGCATGTGAAACATGGCTTAATTCTAACACTCTCCCTCAAGCTGGAGCATATATGTTATATGTGCCAACCTTTTTACAAATAAAATCAACCTGAGTTCCTCTAAGGAACTTAGTAAATATATCGGCTAACTGTTCGTTAGAGTTGACAAAGCTAGTAGTAATCTTGCTTGAAAAAACCTTTTCTCTGACAAAATGGTAGTTAATCTCTATATGTTTGGTCCTTTCATGAAAAATTGGGTTTGAAGCAATATGTAAAGCAGCTAGGTTGTCACAAATCAGTTCATTTCCTTGACGTCTCCCAATTTCAGTTGCTGAAGCAATTGCTTTAGCCACGTAAGTTCACAAGTTTACTGCTCCTATAGCGCAATACTCGGCCTCTGCGCTAGATCTAGCAACTATGTTCTCCTTTTTACTCTGCCATGTGATTAAGTTACCTCTAAGAATGGCACAATACCCTGAGGTTGATCTTCTATCTAATTGTGAACCCGCCCAATTAGCATCAGAATACCCAACAACTTGAGCATTGCCTTTGTTTTCATAAAGTAACCTTTTTCTTGGTGCACTCTTGATGTATCTAAGAATGCAAACCATGGCATCCCAGTGACTATCACAAGGAGCATTTAAAAACTGGTTTACCACACTTATAACAAAAGCAATGTCTGGTCTAGTTACTATAAGGTAGTTAAGTTTACCTGCTAGGCGTCTATATCTGTTAGGGTTTGTTAGTGGCTCCCCTTGACCTAGTAGTAGTTTGACGTTGTGATCCATCGGAGTATCACTAGGGTGGCAATCCAAGATACTTGTTTCTTCAAGTATGTCTAAAGCATACTATCTTTGCGTGATGACAACTTCTGTATAAGACTGAGCAACCTCAATGCCCAAAAAATATTTTAGATGGCCCAAATCTTTCGTCTAAAAATGGTTTGACAGATGTTGCTTTAGATTTTGGATACCAGCCTCATCATTCCTTGTGAGGACAATGTCATCTACATAAACAACAAGGTAGATACAAAGGTCAGGTGAAGAGTGCTAGAAGAACACAGAGTGATCAGCCGCACATTGAGTCATGCTGAATTGTTAGATGACAAAGTTGAATCTCCCAAACCAGACGCGAGGAGATTGTTTAAGTCTAAAGAGAGATCGGCGTAGTCGACTGACTAAGTCCGGTGCTTCGTGAGCAGTAAATCCTGGTGGTTGTTGCATATAGACCTCTTGTAATTCACCATGCAAGAAGGCTTTCTTGATGTCTAGCTGATGAAGGGGCTAGGAGTGAATAGTAGCTGTTAAGAGTCCCACATCGTCTGCCTCAATTTGTCGGGTGTGATTTATATATCTGTTCGGCACTTCACTTGATGTCAATTGGTTTTAGGTTGGAATCTCATATGGTATCAAAGCCTTGAAACACCCTTAAAAACTCTGATGGAAATTTATCCGTATGCTCAATTTTTCAGTGACCTACCTCCTAAATTGTTTGGTTGTGTGGTCTTTCCGTGCCTAAGTATGATATACCTTCCTACTGTCTAGAATTTCTCTCCTTACATCAAAATTCTGAACCCCTAGAATCTGACTCATTACCTAAAAACAATTCTGATCTTCCTTCAAATACTGAACCTATAGTGCTAGAAATAATGGACTCCAATGCAGGGGGAGACCCTGGAAAGAAAAAAGAGCTGCGTGTCTATACGAGGAGGCAAAAAATATCCAACTACCACCAAATTGCCAGGATTCAACTCCGAGTGTATTAGGTAATTCTGAATGTTCCTTACACTTGATCCTTGTGAATCTCTTAATCTAGATCTGCCCATTGCTCTTAGGGAAGGTACTAGGTCATGCTCTCTTCATCCTATATCCAACTTTGTCTCCTATCACAAACTGTCTCCCAACTTTAAAGCCTTTATTTCTAACCTGTCAAAAACAGAAATTCCTAACTCTATACAGGAAGCTCTTGCTGTTCTTGGGTGGAGAAATGCTTCCTTTGAACAAAAGAAGGCCTTAGTAAAAAATCAGACCTGGGAATTAGTACCTCTGCCCAAAGCAAAGAATCCAGTTGGCTGTAAATGGGTATTTACAGTGAATAAGGCTGATGGCTCAATCAAAAGGTACAAAGCCAGGTTAGTTGCAAAAGGATACACCCAAACTCATGGGATAGATTATCAGGAGACATTTGCACCAGTTGCCAAAATGAATAGTGTCAGGATTTTACTGTCTATGGCAGCAATTAAAGATTGGTCACTTCAACAACTTGATGTTAAAAATGCCTTCCTCAATGGTGAGCTAGAAGAGGAAGTATACATGGGTCTACCTCTAGGATTTGAAGACTCCCTAGGTCCCAAGAATGTCTATAGATTAAAAAGGTCACTCTATGGCCTAAAACAATCTCCAAGAGCATGCTTCGAGAGGTTCACTAAAGCAATAAAAAACTATGGATACCTTCAAAGTCAAGCAGATCACACTCTATTTTACAAACATAATGTTTGTGGAAAAATAGCCATTCTTATTGTATATGTGGATGATATTATTCTGACAGGTGATGATTTGGTTGAACAGGAAAAATCGAAGATGCTCTTGGCCAAGGAATTTGAAATTGAGGTACTTCTTGGGAATGGAAATTGCTCGAAGCAAGGCTGGCATCGTGGTGACCCAAAGAAAATACATACTTGATCTTCTTGAAAAAACTGGTATGCTAGGATGCAAGCCAGCTAAAACACCTATGGAGGCAAACCTTAAACTGAGCGCTAATGCTTTTGCTAAAACTGATGAAGGACAGTATCAACGGTTGGTGGGAAAACTGATCTATCTATCCCACACTCGGCTAGACATTGCCTTTGCAGTAAGTGTTGTGAGTCAATTCATGCATTCCCCATGTGAGGAACACTTGAATGCAGTCTTTAGAATCCTGAGGTATCTCAAACGAACTCCATGAAAAGGACTTTTGTTTAAAAGAGGTGATAGGTTAGATGTTGAAGCTTTTACTGACGCTGATTGGGCGGGATGTATAGATGATAGAAGGTCAACATCTGGCTACTGCACCTTTGTTGGAGGAAATTTGGTGACTTGGAGAAGCAAAAAACATAATGTGGTAGCTAGAAGTAATGCTGAAGCTGAATTCAGGGCTATTGCACAAGAAATATGTGAACTCCTATGGATAACTCCTAGATGAATTAAAAATTGGATGGAATTAACCCATGAAGTTGTACTCTGACAGCAAGGCTGCAATCAACATCTCACATAATCCAGTGCAACATGATAGGACCAACCATGTCGAGATTGATCAACATTTTATCAAGGAAAAACTGGATAACGGAACTCTGGGTATTCCTTTTATTCCTACCAAACAACAAGTGGCAGACATACTCACCAAAAGTCTTCAAAGTCAGCAGTTTGACTTCCCTATTGGCAAGCTGGGATTGTTAAATATCTATGATCCAGCTTGAGGGGTAGTGTTAAAATATGTCCAGATTCATTCCTGTTGGACGGTGGCCTCTGTGGACAGCGGCCTCGTAGTCTTGTTCCCACGTTTTCATGTTTTAATGTAGACATTGTTTTTAGTGTTTTATTGTTGTTTATTTTCTAGGCTTGATTAGCTTGTTTTCTAGAGACTAGTTTAATGTACAACTCCTTATATGTATTACCTCCATTGTAAACATTCTGATTATGCAATATACACAGTTTTTTTCTACTTAGAATTAAGTAATTTCTTTCTACAGTAACCATGGCAAGAAAGAGGCGAATCGAAACAATCTTAGTTATAGGAGAAAAGGTATCCCCATAATCAAGGCCAAAGATCTGTGTGTATCCTTTGGCCACTTAGCGGGCTTTCAAACCATCCACTTTCTCATTAGGACCAATCTTAATAGTATTGACCCATCGTCAACCAATAGTTGTTTTGCCAAGAGATAAGGGGACAAGTTCCCAAGTACCACTAGAGTGTAAAGCAGTCATTTCGTCAACCATAGCCTGTCGCCATCCTAGATGAGATAGAGCTTCACCTATAGTTTTGGGAATAGAAACAGAGGCCAAAAAGGACACAAAGGCATAATAGGAAGGTGATAAACGATGATAACTCAAATGACAAGCATAAATAGGGTTAAGGTTAGGATTACGAGTGGACCTAATACCTTTGCATAATGCTATGGGCAATTCTGGCGCAGGAGGCGGAGCCAGAGAGTTCGATGGAGTAGAAGATGAGTCACAAGGAAGAATGGGGGCTGGATCTGAAGCAACAAGAATGTTTGTCTGATCAATTGGGTTGATGGATGCATCAACTAGGTGTGGATGTGGTCTTTGCTCATATATATCAAGGGAGGAGCTGGGACAGGTGTGGGACTAACCTAAATAGGAGAAGGACCAACTGGGAGCATAATGTTAAGGTCATGTTGCCCATTAGAGGTAGATGGAAAGAAAGGACGGGTCTTAAAAAAGTTGACATCAGCAAAGACAACATATCGTTTGAGATCTGAGGAGTAGCATCGGTAACCTTTCTGCAACCGAGAGTAGCCTAAGAAAAGACGCTTAAGGGATTTGGTAACCAATTTATCTTTTCCTAGAGTTAAGTCATGTACAAAACCAGTACAGTCAAAAACACGAAGAGGAAGAGAATAAAGATCCTGGTTAGGAAACAACAGAGAATAGGGCACCTGATTTTGGAGGACAGAAGAAGGCATGTGGTTAATGAGACAACATGCATTCATGATTGTGTCGCCCCAAAAACGAAGTGCTGTATTTAACTGAAGGAGCAAGGTACGAGCAGTTTCGACTCAATGTTGATTTTTTCTTTCAGCTACACCATTATGTTGTGGGGTATGAGCACATAAAAATTGATGTAAAATGACTTGTGAAGTCAAAAGGGATTGAAAAGGGGTAGAAAAATATTCGCGGGCATTGTCACTTCGTAGAACTCTAATAGAGGTACCAAATTGAATTTGGATTTCTGAATAAAAACCTTTGAATATGGAAAAAAGTTCAAAGTGATTTTTCATTAGAAATAACCAAGTACAACGGGAAAAATCGTCAATAAAAGTAACAAAATAGTGATAACCCAATGGAGAGGTGACACGACTAGGACTGACCCCAAATATTTGAATGGATTAAAGCAAAATGAGCATTAGCTCGTTTATTGACTCTTTTAGGAAATGAACTACGAACATGTTTACCCAACTGACAAGACTCACACTGTAGTGTTGACACTTTAGAAAGACTAGGTACCATAACATGTAATTTTTGTAGGCTAGGATGTCTTAAGCATTGATGAATGATTTCAGGTGACTCAATGGCAGAACAAGCAATAGGAGATGCTGAAATAGTGAAGTGATACAAGTCTTGAGACTCATGTTCTACTCCA
The DNA here is from genome assembly GCA_029884605.1 of Ormosia emarginata. Taxonomy (NCBI): domain Eukaryota; kingdom Viridiplantae; phylum Streptophyta; class Magnoliopsida; order Fabales; family Fabaceae; genus Ormosia; species Ormosia emarginata. Next base: position 50,655,325 of record JAQQTP010000081.1, on the reverse strand, counting down.
ATCATCTGTTCGGTACCCCGATCCTGTACAAGAATGGTATTATTAGCAAAGATAACAGAATAAGGCAGGGTGTGAGTGAGTTTGCTTATAGATATCAAATTAAAGGGACAACTAGGTACAAACAGTACAGAATCTAAAGATAGAGTGGGAAAGGGATTAGCTTGACCAATGCCTTGGACTTTGGTTTGAGAACCATTGGCTAAAGTAACCACTAAGTAGTGTATCTGTATAGGTAAGGTGGGAGAAAAAGGATTTGTTACCAGGCATATGATCAGAAGCTCCAGAATCAAGGATCCAAGGTCCCAAAGATGAAGACTGTGAAAGAAAGTCTGTAAGATTACCAGTCTGAGTGACAGGTGTAGTGGACTGCATAGTTGCCTTGAGCCGCATGTACTCATTATACTCAGCGGTAGAGAGGAAAACCTCGTCAAATCATTCAAATAGGATAACTTGAGCAACATTCACAGTTTTATACTGTTGGTTGGCCTTGGTTCTGCACTGTTCCTCAGTGTGACCAAATTTATTGCAAAAAGTGCATTGCTGATTGGCCTTGGTTCTGCACTGTTCCTCAGTGTGACCAAATTTATTGCAAAAGGTGCAGCGAGGATGAGGACAAGGACGAGGACCACCACGACCTCCTCCCTGTCCACCCCAGTTACTAGATTGGTAAACAAGTGCAGATGATGCAGCAGGTGCAGGGGATTGAACAACAGTTGTAAGAGTTGAAAGACGCAACAGTTGTTTCGAGACTATATCATATGAAGGAACGGTAGGGCTTGAGAGTATTTGATTGCGGACTGAGTCAAGCTTAGGTGGAAAACCAGCAAGGGCAAGGACCATGAAGAACTTTCAATGTTGTTCGGCATATTTGTCTACATTATCAGTGAAGGGCATAAGTGCATCAAACTCAACAATCAAAGTATCAAGCTTACTCAGATAGGTCTTCATGTCCATGTCTTGTTTCTTAATGGCGATCAGGTTAGAAACAATGTTGTAGAGACAATTAACATATTGGAGTACAATTTCTTAGCTTTGGCCCACACATCATAGCATGTTCGAAAAGCACGATATTGAGGTTGAAGCTTGGCATCGATGGAGAATCACAACACACTACAAAGAGAAGCATCAATTTGTTTCCACTTGGCTTGGTCCTTGTCGGGAATGTCCTTGGCTTGTTTGACCAGGTGTTCATTATGGCCTTGTCCTTCAAACCATAACTCCACGACAGCAGCCCAAGATGTGTAATTGGCTGCCACCACCAATTTGTCACATGGGATCAACGGGATAGTGGTGAAGCTGACGGCAGAAGGTGAGTCAGATGTAGACATGTTGGTATGGGTGAAAAATAGGACTTAGGAAGGTCTCAGGTTGTTGGGCAAAAGATTTGCAGGTGTTCCGGTCTAGAAACAGTAAGATGGAGTAGTGGGCAGTGGGTGGAAAGGGCTAGAACTTAAGTTTCTGGATCTCGGAAGCAGAAGCCAAGGTCGGAAAAGGACTGGAGGGTGGTTGAAGGTGATGCCGGTGAAGTCTGGTGGTCAGAAAGTGGGCCACGCGCTCACACGCGGTGCATGGAGAGGCGTGCATAGATTTGAACGCGCGTGTGGGGGCACGTGCAGCAGCGGGAGGTGGTGGGGTGGCGGCAGAAGGGCTGGTCGGTGGGTTCTGCCTCCGATCTGGGGTCGCCGGCTGTGGGTAGTGGTGGCACGGCTGTTTGGAAGGTAAAAACCACTGCGATTCAACCGATTCGAAGTGCGATTCTGAGACGAAAATGATACAGCAAGTGATCTGTATCGCTGGGAGGCAGAATCGTTTTGAATCGAATCGGGATTCTTACGATTCTAATAACACTGGCTTGTACACCTAAGCATTATTATAAATAGGAGTACTTGGTTATAGAATTGCAACACACATTATCATATCAATCATATTCTTAGTTTACTGCAGTAGCCGTTGTTCTCTATCTTTTCTTTCTTCCCTAACCCTATTATTCTCAACAATTTCAAATTACTGTTTCTACTGAATTACACATGAATGCTAATGCAGGAAAAAATTACTCTACTTCGAGAAAATGAAACATTGCTGAAAGCAAATAAAAGGCTGACTCAAGAAAAGGAGAGCTTGTTGAAGAACAAAGATTTGGCAGATGCTCAAATAGGAGCATTAACTAAATCCTTGGAGGCAATGCAGAAGGATCTTAAAGACAAAGAGAACCTGGTAGTTCCCTCTTACTTTTAAAAGATGCTGTCAAACAATATTCATCTTTTCAAAATTATGATATACTAGTTTTAACTTTCAGGTGCAAATTTTAAAGCAATCCTTGGAGCACCAAAGAAAGGAGCTCAATGATTGCAGAGCTGAAATCACTTCGCTGAAAATGCATATTGAAGGGTCTCGTTCTGGAAATAATCTGGTTGTTAGTGATGTTAATAATGTTCAATCTCAATCTTTGGAGAAGTATGAGGAAGAAATTAAGAATTTGCAGATGGAAGTTGAACGATTGAAGGAAAAGAATATTAGAGCTCCTGAACATGGAAATTTTGTTGCTTCTGAAAATGAAATTTTGCAGACAGATGATAAAGTGATTGAGATTCATGAAGACCGAGGTGCAATCTCGAACCCTGTTGATGTGGCTTTGGGTGTTGTACGCAATGAAGATGCTGAATCACCAGCTGTTCAAACTCTTAATGAGTATGCTGATAAACATGAAGATACATTGACTGAGTTTTCTAATCCTGCAAATACAAATAGTGCTCTAAAAAATATCAATGTCGCCAAACAAAATGTTGGGCAACAAGCAGTGGATAGCATGTTACTTGTAAAACCCAACACTGTAAATGATGAAGCAATATCTGAGAAGCCGGCAAGTCCATTCTACTCTTGGCTCAAGGAAATCCTTAAACATCATTACTTTTTGGTTTCAAGTTGCTTACCCTTTTTTAATTTGGTGAAACTGAATGATCAGGACTGGTTTTGGTCAGGGCTTGTTCGTGTTAAAAATGGTGAACTAGCAGTATTGCTGCTGGTTTTCATTGCCAGTAACATAGCACTTTTGAAAAATATAAAGATAAAAAGTCTCTCCCATCTTCTTCCAAAAGAAATAAGGAAAAGTCAGAATGACAATTTTAACGAGAGATTTGTCTGTCTTTGTCTACATCATAATGTAATTATGTTTTTCGCTCTTATATGTCTTTGTATTTTGACAGGGATTAGAAACTATTCAGATACTTGCAGACGCTTTGCCCAAAATTGTTCCTTATGTCTTGATCAACCATCGTGAGGTTTGCTACTCGATAAATTTATTTTACTTGTACACTGTCCTACATAGGTTGCATTAGTTTTGTTTGGTTGCAGGAGCTCCTTCCTCTAATAATGTGTGCAATAGAGCACCACCCAGATAGCAGCACTCGAGACTCTTTGACCCACACATTGTTTAATTTAATCAAGCGTCCTGATGAACAACAGAGACAAATAATAATGGATGTACGTTGTGTTGTTTTCATAACTTTTTCTAATGAATGGTTTCGAATGCAACTTTGAATTTATGTCATCATTTCAGGCATGTGTCATCCTTGCAAAGAATGTTGGAGAGATGAGAACAGAATCAGAGTTGCTTCCACAGTGTTGGGAACAGGTATATTCTTGTCTCAATTTTCAACCTATTCTTTGCCATTCTGACTTTGGAACCAGGTTTTCATCTTTTTGCTGTTATGGTTTTTAGATCAGTCACATGTACGAGGAGCGTAGACTGCTTGTTGCTCAATCATGTGGAGAGCTTGCAGAATTTGTACGGCCTGAGATTCGTGATTCTCTTATTTTATCTATTGTGCAGCAACTAATAGAAGATTCTGCCAATGTTGTTCGAGAGGCTGCGGCTCGTAATCTGGCTATGCTGCTTCCGCTTTTCCCAAACATGGATAAATATTTCAAGGTCAGCCTCACTATATTTGCTTCGAGGCAATCATGGAGAAGGTTTCTGACTTGAGACTTGACTACAATGTAAGCTCTAGAACAGGTTGACGAGACATGGTCTAGGGAATGGAGCCTTTTACCCTTGCCATAATATGACAACTTTTAAAGAAAAATAATAATTGAAGATGAAGAGTTGCTCCAATTCTTTGTTTTTTTGTTGATAGGTGGAGGAGTTGATGTTCCAATTGGTATGTGACCCGTCAGGAGTGGTGGTGGAAACTACTCTCAAGGAATTGGTTCCTGCAGTTATAAAGTGGGGAAACAAATTAGATCATGTTTTGAAAGTTTTACTTTCTCACATTCTAAGCTCTGCTCGGGTATTTGTTTTCCTTTGTACTGTCATTTCTCCCTTGTTATTGAGAATTTCATTCTTGTTGGAAATTATTTTTCTGAGTGGAATTTCTTCCCCCAATCTGCAGCGTTGTCCACCTCTTTCTGGGGTTGAAGGGTCTCTAGAGTCATATCTCCGTGTATTGGGTGAAAGAGAACGCTGGAATATAGATATTCTGTTGAGAATGCTGGTGGAATTGCTTCCTTTGGTGCACCAGAAAGCTATTGAGACATGCCCCTTTCCATCCTCCACAGAAACTACACAAGCTGTGTTATCTACCACATTGCTTGAATTGTATGCTAGGTAAGCTTAGCAAGAAAAGTTGACTTTGAAATAATGCAATTAGGAAATTTAAAAGAGTCGATGCTACTGACATTGGGTCTTGATGTCACATTGTGTCTGTTTGGGAGAAGGGGGAAAGAGGGGAAAGGGAGGGAACGAAGGAAAAGGGTAGCAGGTCAGGTCTTGTGTTTGTAACTTGCTAGCTTTGTATGGTTGATTCATGTTGTAAAGTATATGCATTGTGGAGATGCATACACACATACATATGCATACACTGAAAGACAACTGGCATGACCGCTTTGTCAAAGCTGCTACTGATCTTTAATGGTTTCCCCTTTTGCTAGGGGACAAGTTGAATGGAATGCATTTGAATGGATGCATGTTGAGTGCTTTCCTAATTTGATACAGCTCGCTTGCTTGTTACCACAAAAAGAGGATAATTTACGGAGCCGAATTTCAAAGGTCACTTGCCTACCTTCTGAAGTTTTTTTAATTGTTTGTATGACTCCTGATCAAAGTTTGATCAAAGTTATTTCTGAGTTTTTGCTGATCAAACTTATGTAAATGCAGTTTCTGTTATCTGTTTCTGAAAGGTTTGGGGATTCCTACGTGACATGCATAATGCTACCTGTATTTTTAATAGCAGTTGGGGATGATGTCGATTTGACATATTTTCCTAGTGCCATCCATTCAAGAATTAAAGGTAATGGTTCTTTAATTTTTCTGTGAAATTTTCACATAATTGCTTTATATTTGACTGTTCACTTGTAGGTTTGAGACCAAGGTCAGCTGTTGCTGATAGGCTCTCCACAATGTGTGTCCTACCGCTTCTGTTGGCTGGTGTTTTGGGTGCTACTGGAAAACGTGAACAATTAGCAGAATATTTGAGGAAGCTGCTACTAGAAGACAATTCCATGGAGAATCCGTCAACCAAGCACACTCCTGAGATTATTAACGCTATCCGTTTCATTTGGTTTGAATATCACCACAAACATTCTTAAAATTTATAGTATTTTTCTTCAATATTCATAATGACCTTTCTTTATATTGCAGCATATATGAAGAAAACCATGGTATGATATTTAATATACTATGGGAAATGGTTGTCAGCTCTACCGTGAACATGAAAATAAATGCTGCCAAGCTTCTGAAAGTTATTGTAAGCTTACTGTTTTCTTGGTTTCTAGTTGCATTTGCATCTCATATAAATGGGAAACTAATATAGCTGTCTTCATGAATAGGTGCCATATATTGATGCAAAGGTTGCTTCAACTCATGTTTTGCCTGCCCTAGTCACTCTCGGATCTGACCAAAACCTGAATGTGAAGTATGCCAGCATAGATGCATTTGGTGCTGTGGCTCAACATTTCAAAAATGAGATGGTATCTGTTAATAGTATTTCTCCTTGGTTTATGTTGAAATTATGATGTTAATGCAGCTCCACATTTCAAATTCCTGATGAAATAAGATGTCTTCCAGATTGTTGACAAGATACGTGTTCAAATGGATGCTTTTCTTGAAGATGGTTCGCATGAAGCTACTATTGCTGTTATTCGTGCATTGGTGGTTGCAGTACCACATACAACGGAAAGACTTAGAGATTATATCCTTAACCTTATTTTTTGAAAAGAAATATGTTTAGAAAAGTACTTAATGTCCTGACATTTTTATGTCTTATTTTCTTAGTTATTTGCATTTTCTGTTGGCTTTTGCTAGAATTAAGCCGATGTTTCATATGTTAAACATGTGAAACATGTGTCATAGTTGACTCATAGTGGTGATTTTAACATGTTAAACATGTGTTATAGCTCACTCATATTTTAATCACCACTTCATAGGACTTAGTATTTGTATTTAATTCATTCATATGTACCACTATATATATAAATACTAGCTTATTTGTGTGTGAAGATATACACAATTCCTCAAATCATTTCTAATTCTATATGGTATTAGGGCTAGGTTAAGATCCTCACACTACTGGTGATGTCTATATGGTATTAGGGCTAGGTTAAGATCCTCACACTACTGTGCATCACCAGTGGTTTCTCGTGCCCATTCCTATCCAAACAGCTGCGCTTCCACCAGCTGTGATTTTTCCGGTGACGCCCACCATTGCCGACGACCTAGAATGGCAACAAAACCCGTTGACCGGCCCAATCGCCACTGACCCATGCCACACACCTCTACATGCGCCCCCACGCGCAGCTCCCACATTCTACTCGTCTGCTCACGCACCAGTGCATGTGAGCTCGTCGTCTTCTCCAGCCACCATATTTCTCCAGCGACATCGTCGACCACCCCCTACCCCTTTCCACCCTCACATCCCTCCTCTCAGCTTATAACAACTCGTAACCCCATCTCACCTCTCTGTTTTTTGCACTGTTACGAGAACCATTTCCTCACCCTCTGCCCTAGCCATCTCAGTGCTTCATCCCAACCTATTAAGCTCTATTTTTACCCTCACCGTCATGTCTACCTCCAGATCTACCTCCGACACACCTGTTGATGTCAGCTTCACCACCATCCCATCTAACTCATCTGAGGTGGTTTCCCTATCTACCACTGAGTATAATGACTATATGTAGCTCAAGGCAGTCATGCAATCCACTACACCTGTCATCGAGACTGGTAATCCTATAGCCTTTCTTTCATAATCTTCGTCTCTGGGACCTTGGATTCTTGATTCAGACATTTCTGATCATTTGTCTGGTAACAAATCCCTCTTCTCCCACCTTACCTATTACAGATACACTGCCAACGGTTCACAAACCAAAGTCCAAGGCATTAGTCAAGCTAATCTCCTTCCCTCAGTACCTTTAAATTCTGTTCTTTTTGTGCCCGGTTGTTCTTTTAATTTGATTTCCACTAGCAAATTTACTCGTACCCTGCCTTACTTTGTTATCTTTGCTAATGATTCTGTTCTTGTGCAAGATCGGTGCAAGATCGTGAGTCTCGAGGCTTGTATCACCTTACCTTACCAAAGATCTCCTATTGCATGTTCTCATTCAAGATGATTCTCGGTGCAAGATCGTAGGGATGATTGGAGTAGGGCGTGAGTCTCGAGGCTTGTATCACCTTACCTTACCAGCATCTCCTATTGCATGTTCTGTCATTCAGTGACCAGAAATCATTCATCAATGCTTGGGGTATCCCAGCCTACAAAAACTACATGTCATGGTCCTTAGCCTTTCGAAATTGTCAACCCTAGAGTGTGAGTTTTGTCAATTAAGAAAACATGTACATAGTTCTTTTCTTGAAAGAGACAATAAACAAGCTACATCTCCTTTTGCTTTAGTCCATTTAGATATTTGGGATCCTAGTCATATCACTTATACCTTGGGTTACCAATACTTTGTTACCTTCATTGACGATTTTTCCCATTGTACTTGGCTATTTCTAAAAAAAAATCGTTCTGAACTTTTTTCTATATTTAAAGGTTTATGTTCAGAAATTCAAACTCAATTTGGTTTTTCTGATTCCTTTCAGTCTTTTTTTAATTCATAGGGAATTTTACACTAATCATCATGTGCTCATACCCCACAACAAAATGGTTTCGCTGAAAGAAAAAATCGACACCTAGTCGAAATAGCTCATACCCTGCTCCTACACTTCCATGTGCCACTTCGTTTTTGGGGTGATACAATCCTTACCGCGTGCTACCTATTCAACCGGATGCTACCAAATCAACTGCATGCCTTCTTTCTTCCTCTAAAATAACCGGATGCTACCTAATCAACTGCATGCCTTCTTTCTTCCTCTAAAATCAGGTGCTACATTCCCTCTTGTTTCCTAAACAGGATCTCTATTCTCTTCTGCTTTGAGTCTTCGGGGGCACTTGTTTTGTACATAACCTCACTCCAGGAAAAGATAAATTAGTCATCAAATCCCTGAAGTGTCTTTTCGTCGGATACTCTCAGTTGCAGAAATGCTATCGATGCTACTCTATTGATCTCAAAAGATATCGTCTCTGCTGATGTCAGCTTCTTTGAGACTCGTCCTTTCTTCTCATCTACTTCCGATGAGCATCCTAACATGGATATTCAGCTCCCAAATGGTCCTTTTCCCTTTCAGGTCAATCCCACACCTATCTCGGCTCCTCTATTGCTCACATATCAATGGAGACCACGCCCACAACAAATCGATGCATCCTCAGACCCATGTGATTAGGCAATCATTTCAGTTGATGCCTCACAAACAAAACCATCCTCCAACTCACCTCGTGACTCATCTTCTACTCCATCAAACTCTCCTACTTCGTCTCCTACATTGGAACTGCCCATTGTATTACGCAAAGGTATCAAGTCTACTCGTAACCCTAACCCTCTTTATACCTATCATTTGATTTATCATCGTTTATCTCCTTCCTATTATGCCTTTGTGTCCTCTTTGTCTTCTGTTTCTATCCCCAAAATTACAGGTGAAGTCTTATCTCGTCCCTTCTTTCCATCTATCTCTAATGAGCATCATGACCTTAGCATTATGCTCCCTGTTGGTCCTTCTCCTGTTCTAGTTAGTTCCACACCTATCTTGGCTCCTCCCTTCATCACAAATAAGTGGAAACCACGTGCACCCCCTATTGATGCATCCATCGACCCAGTTGATCAGACAGTCATTCCTGTTGCTTCAGATCTAGCCCCAGTCTTTCTTGTGACTCATCTTCTACTCCATCAGACTCTTCTGCTCCGCCTTCTGAGCCAGAACTGCCCATAGCATTACGCAAAGGTATCAGATCCACTCATAATCCTAATCCTGTTTATGCTTGTCATTTGAGTTCATCGTTTATCACCTTCCTATTATGCCTTTGTGTCCTCTTTGGCCTCTGTTTCTATTCCTAAAACTACAGGTGAAGTTCTATCTCATCCAAGATGGCAACAGGCTATGGTTGACGAAATGGCTACTTTACAATCTAGTGGTACTTGGGAACTTGTCCCCTTACCTCTTGGCAAAGTGATTGTTGGTTGTCGATAGGTCTATACTATTGAGATTGGCCCTAATGGGAAAGTTGATCGTTTGAAAGCCCGTTTAGTGGCCAAAGGATACACATTAAACGATTCGCCTTTTTCTTGCCATGGTTGATATTCACTCCTGGTCCCTTCATCAGCTAGACATCAAGAATGCCTTCTTGCATGGTGAATTACAAGAAGAGGTCTATATGCAACAGCCACCAAGATTTACTACTCATGGAGCACTAGACTTGGTTTGCCAACTTCACCAATCTCTCTATGGACTTAAACAATCTCCTAATGCTTGGTTTGGGAGATTCAGCTCTGTCATCCAACAATTCAGCATGACTCAATGTGTCCGATCACTCTGTGTTCTTCCGACACTCTTCACCTGGCCTTTGTATCTATCTTGTTTATGTAGATGACATTGTCCTCACAGGGAATGATGAGGCTGTTATCCAAAATCTAAAGCAACATCTATCAAACCATTTTCAGACAAAAGATTTGGGCCCTCTAAAATATTTTTTGGGCATTGAGGTTGGTCTCTCATATAGGAGTTGCCATCACGCAAAGAAAGTATGCTTTAGGCTAGGAGTGTAAATTGGTTCGGATACCCCAACAATCTGACCAATCCAGACCGAACCAATTAAATTGGTTCAGTTTGGTTCGGGTAAAATCCAAACCAAATAAAGTTTAATTGATTCGGTTCTCAGATTTGAAATTTCAAATCCAAGAACCAAACCAAACCAAACCAAACCATATATATATATATATATATTCTCATTGATTCTTGATCTTCCCAATACTGCACCTATTGACTTCAATAACTTGATGTCATTGAATGTGAGACGTGAACTTGATCCACATGTACTAAATGGAGTATTAAACTTCTTACTTCAAGACTCTCCATCTGTAGAAGTCACAATTACTGAGGGTAATATATTAATGTTTAATCCTTGGTAGTGAGTCATATAATTAATTTGGTTATAACTTTTTTCTCTGTTCTCTCTCTACAATTCCTTGTTTAATCTTATTCATTCCTATTCGGCCGACCCCAATCCACAATTGTCGATGCAATTCACCAATTCCGTTTTCTTTGTTATGGTGAAGGTGTTCTTTCGAAGCTCATTGAGTGATTCTTTGGTGTAAATTCTAGCTCACAGTTGGGTTTCTTTGGTTGTTGGTAAAGTCGAGAAGCTTGGGGTCTTGGTGTTGTGGCTTCTTAGGCTTAACGGTGAATGTATAATAGGATAGGGTGAGTTATATTGTTCATTAGCATTTGGTAGGATAAAACAATAGGAGGTGGCATGATAGGTAAGTGATTATTCATAGGGTGGATAAGCCAAGGTGGTATTGAGAGGTGGTTTTGGATGACCATAACGTTTCCATTGTTAAATCCTTGGACATTGGTTATTGAAATGAAGATGAAGGACTGTAACATTTTCATTTGTGCTTATTGCAGGATGTAAATGAAGTTCAAAGATAAATTAAATTTGATGAATGATGTTTTTTTATGTTTAGACTTTAGATTGAGTTTGGATTAAGTTTGGATTGACTTTGGATGTTGCCCATTGTTATGTTGTGTACTTGTATTTCTTTTTAATTATGTTTGGACTAAGTTTGAGTGTTATTGTGTACTTGTCTTTGTACTGGTATCCATTGTTACGTATATTTTAATTATATTTGTTTGTTTAGACTTTGTCGATTTGTTGTACTTTATAGTGTGCTTATTGAGATAAATAAGTTTGATTTTATTTTTAGAAAAAAATTTATAGGTTTATTATGTATTTTTTTTTTACTATGGAAAGCTAATTATTTAACTAATTTTTGTGTAAAAAAAATGGTTAACCCAATCACCCAAACCAAACTAATCCGTAGATGTTCGGTTCGGTTTGGTTCGGATTTGACTATCAAAAAATATGAAGACCGAACCAATTGATTTTGATTGGTTCGAATTTATTTTTCCCCAAAACTCGAACCAAACCACCTACTTACACCCTTACTTTAGACAGAAGAAACAAGTATGTTGGATTGTTGCCCTAGTGATACTCCAATGGTTCCCAACGTCAAACTACTACTGGGTCAAGGGGAGCCACTAACAGACCCTGGCAGATATAAACGTCTTCTTGGTAAACTTAACTACCTTACCGTAACTAGACTAGACATTACTTTTGCTTTAAGTGTGGTAAGCCAGTTTCTAAATGCTCCTTGTTATAGTCATTGGAATGTCGTGATTCGTATTCTTAGATATATCAAGAGTGCACTAGGAAAAGGGTCACTTTATGAAAATAAAGGCAATGCTCAAGTTGCCTATTCTGATGCTGATTGGGCAGGTTCACCATCAGATAGAAGATCAACCTCAAGATATTGTGTCTTTGTTAGAGGTAACTTAATCTTATGGTGGAGTAAAAGCATAACATAGTTGCTAGATCCAACGCAGAGGCTGAGTATCGTGCTCTAGCAGTAGCAACCTGTGAATTTACGTGGCTAAAGCAATTGCTTTCGCAGCTAAAATTGGGAGACATCAAGGAAATGAAACTGATTTGTGACAACCAAACTGCTTTACATATTGCTTATAACCCAGTTTTTCATGAAAGGACCAAATATATAGAGATTGACTTCCTTTTTTTCAGAGAAGGTTCTTTCAGGCGAGATTACTACTGGCTTTATCAACTCCAATGAACAGTTAGCCGATATATTTACTAAGTCCTTTAGAGGGACTCAGGTTGATTTTATTTGCAACAAGCTTGACACATATAACATATATACTCCAACTTGAGGGGGAGTGTTAGAATTAAGCCATGCTTCACATGTTTCATAGCTGACTCATAAGTGATGATTACTAAATATTGTAATCATTACTTCATAAGAATTAGTGTTTGTATTTACTTATTCAATGTACCACTTTTGCATATAAATACCAATATATTTGTGTGTGATTTGACACACAATTCCTCCAATTCTTTCTAATTCTATATGGTATCATAACCAGGTGAGATCGTTTGTCAACTCCAATGAATAATTAGATGATATATTTACTGAGTCCCTTAGAGGGCCTTGGGTTGATTTTATTTGTAACAAACTTACAACATATGATATATATGCTCCAGCTTGAGGGAGAGTATTAGAATTAAGCCCATGTTTCACATATGAAACATGTCATAGCTGACTCATAGTGGTGATTAATAGATATTGTAATCACCACTTCATAGGACTTAGTGTTTGTATTTAATTGATTCATGTATCATTCATGTACCACTGTGTATATAAAAACAAGTTTATTTGTGTGTGAAGATACACACAATTCCTCAAATCATCTCTAATTCTATACCTTTCAAGTTTCAAGGTCTCTTAAATTGTGCAGTTTGTTCCTTTAACTTGACATACATCTTTTGTCCAAGATTTTCCAACTCACAGCTATGCCAAATTCAGCAAGTGATTTAATACGTCAACGGGAGAGAGCCAATGCATTTTGTGAGGCAATCCGTGCTCTGGATGCTACAGGTTTGCTCATTTAAAAATTATATTAGATATCTATGTCGCGGTATTATTGATTCATCAGGGGTACTGGTACCAGATACCATGAAGTTCCTGTGTACTAATGTCATAGGCTCCAGAGTTTCAATTGATGCAACATACACCTGGAGCTGCCAGTTTGGTAGTTTTCCCTATGCCTGTCCATAGCCCAATTATTTCCTGTTATGAATCTGTTTGGCCAAATGAATTGTGTTTAATTTAATCAATTGAATGACCATATTTTTAGGAAAACAACCCTGACTCTTGTTAAATTAAGTGGCTAGTTTTTGGTAAAGTGTGTTATTCAATTGTTGAAGTGTCTTTCATTATTTTTTTTTATATAGAAAAAGAAATTTATTAGATAGGAAGGGAAAGTTGCAATAGATAAGATATCCTCCAAGAAATAGTTCTTGATCCGGTGTCTTTTCTTTTCCCATCATTGTTCATCAAAATTCTCGCACATCCTTCGGTCATTCCATCTATAATGACAAATCATTTGTAATTTCAATTTTATTCACTATCCGATACTCTGGAGTCTAGAATTGTAATGTTATGTGTAAAAGTCGTAGTTTACAAGGTTTAACTTCCCGTGGGGACTTTATTTTACTGATTTTTAACATTTGTTTCTTCCCTCAAGTATTTTTAATTCTTAGTTTCTTTTCTTGTAGATCTTCCTGCAAATAGTGTTCGGGACTTCCTCCTGCCTGCTATACAGAACCTCTTGAAAGACTTGGATGCACTGGATCCAGCACACAAAGAAGCCCTTGAAATTATTATGAAGGAAAGATCAGGGGGAACTTTTGAGACTATTAGTAAGGTGATGGGTGCTCATCTTGGGCTTCCATCATCAGTCAGCAGCTTCTTTGGTGAGGGTGGGTTACTTGGAAAGAAAGAAACCGCAGAGCCACCATCAGAAGCAGTTGTGTCCCCCAAGGCTGCCACACCATCACCAGCAGAGGACACTAGATTCAGGCGCATCATGCTGGGAAATTTCAGCGAGATGCTTCGTGGGAAGGCAAAGGCCCAAGAGGAAGGTCAGAACCAATAAGATGCATTTCTGCATAGTCATTCTCTGCTCTTTTCTGATACATCAGGTGAAGATCACTGTTGTTTCCCATATGTACAACAACCAAGACTTGTGCCACTAGCTGGGGTTGGTTACTGTTGTTTCCCATATATACGAGACAAATTTTTCAATACTTACAGTGATTTTTCTGAGATAGGAGATAAAAATATAGATAAAAAATATATTTTATTGCAGTTTTGTTGTGTTTTTACTGGATACGATCTACGAGGCTTTGTGTACGGGACAGGAGAGATTTGATTCGAGAGCACGGTAGAATCTGTAAATTGCTCATTGAATTATCGTTTGCTTTATATTTTTCGCTTTACTGACATTTTATGGATTGTGATATATTAAAAGTAACATCCTTGCATTGGCTTTCTAGAAAGATTCTTATTTGAGTGAACCCAATAATAGAACCGAGCATTTTAGTTTGGAGAACTGTTAACATTTTCTTATCTGGAAAGAGTAACAATCTTAGACCTGGTCCAACTGGTAACATCAGTTTAGTTTTCACTGTTCATAACAACCAAAAATTTTGAAACAGGCTCATTTTATTTTTGACAACTGAATTTGTTGTATGACGGTTCCATTGGTTTACTGTTCATAACAACCAGAAGTTTCTAAGTTTGCTCATTCTCGGTTGGACTACTGAATTTGGGTAGGACATGATGGATAGCTCGTAGCTTTAGAAACAAAAATCACTCGGACCAAAAAAAAAAAAAAAGAACCGAAAATCACTTAATTTGTAATTTAATGGAAAGATGCTTAGACAAAAAGCTATTGTCTAATTCGCATGACTGAAAATAGAATTGAAGTATGGATTTAATTTTGGTAAGTTGATAATATAAAATTGTTTTAGACAATTAATCATATATTTTCATATATTCATGCAACTCTTTTTATGTATTGTTATAGGGGGTTTCTTTTATACGAACCTTTAATGGATGGCTTTTAGGGATGTAAATGAATTAAGTTACTCATGAACTATTTGAACTTAATTTATTAAATATTTGATTAATATTATTTGTTTAACAAAACAAATAAGTTCAAATTTGAATTTATATTTGATTATATAAATGAGTTAACTTTAAGTTTTATAAGCTTAACATGAAATTTGCGAATAACTCGCATTTATATATATATATTTAATCACAAAAAGAAATTATTTATATATTATTACTTAGTAAATTATAATTCTATATAGAGAACTGTAATTTTTTTTCTTATTATTTATCACTTATGTAACTTTAATTTTTGAAGAGTCTTTTATTCTCTTTCTATTTTTACTTCATCTTCTAGCATAAAGATATCTAGCAGAAATTTAATAAAAATAAAAGAAAATAATCAATCTTTAAATAAGTTAAACATGTCAAGTTCGAATTTTATATTTTTAAATAAGTTAAATCTAAATTTTAAATTTGACTCATTCAAAAAAAAAAGACAAACTTAAATAGTATCATTTTTTCATGAGCCAAATTTAAACTTCAAGCGCTCGACTTGTTCATCTACAGTGGCTTCCTTGTTTCTTGGTTCTGAACAAAGATTGTATGATAAGTTCTAATAATAGGAGCAAACAGCAGAGGGTCCATAGTTCTTCTCCTAATTAATAACGAAAAATATGTCTACTTTTTTTAGTCCAGTAAAATAGTAATAAGATATGTTACTATTTCAATATTATCGGCTCAACATCAGTGATATTTGAGAATCAATGCCGATTATCCTATCGCAAACAGTAAAACACCTATTTTAACACCACTTGCCACATCAGCTTTAATTTTTTTTTTTTAAAAAAAGAAATTCTTTCATTTTTCATCTCCTTTCTCGTATTCCCTCTCTCCATCTCAAATTCCCCCCTCTTCTCTCCTTATTCTCCCCCTCTGTCTGTTACCTTCTCCGCTCATTGTTTCCCTCACTTCTCACCCTCGAACTGCTCCTTCTGTCCTTGCCTATCTCACTCACAAAAACAAAAGCCTTGAAAAGTTTTTCTGTGGGTGGGCTTTGTGGCATCGTGGAGAGGCAAAAGGAAATTCTTTAGTATGCGACCAAAGTAAGCGTCCAAGAATTTCTCAGGTTCGATTTTCTCCACCTATTCTTTGAATTTATTTTTCTCTAACTTTCTCTGAATCTATTTTTCTCCAATTTTCTTCAATTTTTCCTAAGTTCCATTGTGATGTGAGTTTCGATTGGAGATAAGAAAGAGTTCCATGAACTCAACAATGAATAGTTTTCACTTTTGGTAAGGTTGAAGAGCGATAGGTTTTGATTATAGAATGACAGAGTTTTTGATTGATAATAATATTATTGAGGGTTGGGACATGAATATATGTTAAGTTAGCAAAGCAGAGATTGTGGTTTTATTTTTCTATAAGAGAGCAAAGTTGGGTTCGGTCATGAGGTTGGAATGGAGAAAATGAAGATCTGCAGAGAGTGAAGAACATTGAGTTTGACAGAGAGGAAAAGATAGGGGCGAAAGGGTTTCAGGAAGGAAAAAGGGATTGTGAAAATTAGAGTTAGAATAGAAGAGGAACAAAGCCGTATGAGGTGATTCTCAGTTATTCTTAATCACGAGAACAATCAGGGGTAATCTCGTTTTTTATTCTCTGTTCTTCCTTTATGTTTTCATGCTTACATAATGGGTTGGATGAATTTATTATAAACTGTGATGGAGATTACATAATGGGTTAGAAAATTTTTGGATAGTTAGATGTATTCTTTGGTGCACACTGCCTGCTTGATGAAAGGTTTGTGTGATAATTTATTACCAAGTGGCCTCGATACTTAAGAGGGGGGTGAATTGAGTATGTAAAATATTTTCGTAAATCTTTTGCAAAACGTTTGATTAACAATTTTCGTTGAAGCTATTGGATGATTGAAGTGAATAGATAAACGAGATAGAATACTTCACTCACAAATAAACAACCCAAGATAGAAAGAATTCAAGCAAAGCAAGATATCAAACTCAACTCAAGCATATATAATTAAAGCACAAAGTAAAGAGATAGAGTTGAGAAGAACAAACACAAGGATTTATCCTGGTTCAGCCACCCCTTGTGACCTACGTCCAGTCCTCAAGCAAACCACTTGAGATTTTCCACTAAAACTTCAAGCTTGAACGGGTGCTTGAAAACCTTTACACAAAAGAGCACTCAACTCCTTGGAATGCCTCACCCTTGAGCTTGAGCCTCAAAACAGGGATACCTCACCCTTTTCACTAGAGAGATATCTCACCCCTTTTATAACCTTTGAAGGATACCTCACCTTCAACAAGGGATACCTCACCCTTTACAATCTTTGAGAGATACCTCACTCTCTTTTCTCTAGAGGGATACCTCACCCCCTTTACAAAGAATCAAAGTGTTTATAAAATGAAACTCTCACAAGAGTAGATGATACAAATTGAAGCCCTATGATGCTCTTCAAGAATATCTCAAATATATACAAAAACAGAGCAAAAGAGATTTAATGATGATTCTCGGATTAGAGTGATTGAAAGATGTTTCTCAATTGTTGGTTAGCCACAAATGATGCCCCAAGATGAGTATTTATAAGTTTTTAGAACAATAGAGCCGTTAGGGGCTTTTGTGGCAACATTAAATGCCAAGAAAATATAGTCGTTAGGCATGTCAGAATGCTGGTAATCGATTACAGGGTTCTGGTAATCGATTACATGACAGTTAGAACGTGTTCTTGGCTTTCTGGGTTTGTGGTAATCGATTACATGACTTACATAATTGATTACACGCCCTCTGACTTTATGGTAATCGATTACAATATTGATGTAATCGATTACATGGCCCTTTGAACGTCTTCTTGGATTTCTGGGAACATGGTAATCGATTACATGGATGATGTAATCGATTACACGTCCTCTGACTTGCTGGTAATCGATTACCAAGAGTGTGTAATCGATTACTTTCCACTTTGAACACATTTTTCAAGCTAAAATGAGGATCCATGCCATTTCTAACTTTAAGGAACTTGGATTGATTAATATTGGTATATGTTTTGCATGATCCAAGATTAAAATCAACACCTTTTAAAAATATGAACTTTGAAAAACAAGTTGATTAAAAAGATCTTTTGAAAAACCATTTGAATATAATTGAGATACCTTGAGAGCATTTCACATTGATGTTCTAAGACCTATATCTAATATACCTCTTTGATATTGGTCTTCTTCTTTAGATCTTGGTCTTCATCTTGACTTTGTTATCATCAAAAACTTATTTGATATGCTTCAAGACATAAGCATTCACATAATTTTGGTTTGAGTTTTCTTGAGTTTTTTTGTGGATCATTGTTCGTTGGAATCAAGTGGTATATATGTTACAATTAGTATGGGTATATAATTGATTTGGGGATTAATAATAGACTGCATCATTGAGTTCTGCATGCACAACTAACACATAGTTATGAATAAAAATTGGTCTTTAGGGGTCTGAGTGTGTTGTCGTATCAAACTTAATCAATTAGTAACTCATTCTTCATATCTTTCATTCTTATAGGTAGCTGCTAATTCAACAAGTGTGAGTCTGATACAACTGCTTGTTTAAAATACTTAGTCCATGTTTGGACTATTAGGCCTTTTTACACATTTAGGTTGCCTAACATCTCATTTGCTCCTTGCATTACATTGCATCCCACTGTGACACTGTCTGCTAGGGAGTGTGGGACTATTGCCTTCTTGCTCAATGCTCTGTATCCTTTGCGAAATTGGTCGGATATCCTTTTTTGTATTTTATAGTTTCATCATATCATTTTAGAGTATGCTTAGATGCCAATATATATCCACTAAACTTTATACCTTTCTCTATTGTTTTGAATTCAGAAGTTTGTTTTTCAACTTAATCTATTAGTATGTCCCTGATAGTAATTAGTACGACATTTTTTTTTGGTTGGTGGAATTTGATTTTAGTGTACTGATTATGCAATAATTTCGGAATGAGTGACTCATTTTTATCATTGGATGTAGTCCCTTTCCCATTACTTATGATGTAGAATAGTTGATAATAATTATGTTAGTTTATCTGCAGTTACAACCCCAATAATTATAACTGTAAGTTGATAATAATAGCTATAAGTTTGCTTTTGATATTAGAAAGCTTACCTTCTCTACTTATGATGCTGCCAATGGCAATAAGTTTGATTTGTTATTCATTTTTCAATATTAGCTTTTCTAGTGATGATAGGTAAAATAAAAACATTCAGTTCACTTGCGCTTTCCTTTTAGAAATATTAACATGCCTAGGAAGAATGACATTAAGGAGATTCAATATAAAACCAAAATTTGATCTTGGGAGGAATCTCTAAGTGTTATAGATGACAAGATTATTACAACCTTTTCCTCTTTGGAGTTGGCAAATGGCTGCACAATTTGTGAAGTTGAAGTACTCCAAATTTACAATGTTGTAATTTGGAATAAAAAACAGTATAGCTATAACAATATAGCTGATTACTAAAGAAGTCCAAAATCCATCTTAGCCCAAATGAAGAAAAATAATTTTGCTTCATTTAAAAGAGAAAAAGATAATCAAACTCTTGCCTCATGTCTATCACACACTTATACAAACAAGCCAATCACATTTTGAGCTGCAAAGAGCACTTCAATTATGATGGCATGACACCACAATTCTATTCCATCGTGAAGGAATCCTTCCTATACCTTCATCTTTGAAACTTGGAGACTCTGGCCATATCCCTTATTGCAAAGCAGATGTAGGCATAATTAAATAATATTCAATTCGTACAATATACACATTGTTCATTTTTTGCTCTTGGTTAACGAGGTATAAATTTATGGTTAATGACATGTATTGGATGGTTAACGACTTAACCATTGACCACAAATCTAACCATTAACCAACATATACACGTTATTAACTACAAATTTCTACCTCATTAACCAAGAGCAAAAAACGATGTAAAACAATAGTGACATTTTGTCCTTTTTCTAATCCAAGCCTTAACACTTCTACTCCTTTCTCTTTATTATAACTCTAACTCATACATAATATGAAAGAACATTGTCTTTTCATAAGAATCTTTCTCATATAAGTTTCAAGTTCCCAAATAGCTTGAATATTCCTTATTCCTTTGTTTATTATGCGTTTCTGGCTCTTCAGATGCAATTTGCTTCTTGAAATGAATAATTTTTTTTTTAGTTTTTGTTTTCAAATTTTTTTGGGTCTCTTTCTTTATGGTTTTGTCGTTGGTTTTTGACTAAATAGAACAATAAAAATCATTTTGATTTTTTGTATTTTGTGGTATGCAGGGGAACCCAATTGATTAGGTGAGCACACATAGGTATTACCACCAGTTCTGTGATTCCGAGAGACCCAAATAGCCCCAATGAAGGTTTCTGGTTCAGCCATATGAGCTGGCTCTTTGATACCAACTCTGTGATAGAAAAGGTATCAATCTCTTTGTCAAGAACACATTTATTAATTCCATGCAGAATGTAGATATTGGAATATCATATGTAAATGTAGTTAGTTTGTACTTATTTTGATCCTTTTAAATCTTGCTTTCATTTTTGAGGCGCTTGAAAATGTCTTAGCAAAGTAATAAAAAGGTGAAAAAAAGGTTGGTTGAGGTTGAGCTGTTTGAGTATTAGATATGAAAATTATGTGATATAGATTGTTTTCTATAACGTTTTTTCTAGTTAGATTGATGAATAACTTGTGGTCTATCTTGAATGAAATAGTGCTGAAGAACTACAATATATGTGGTTGGGTGTCTTTGTATTTGGTGTTGGAGCTATCTGTGATGAATTCTTGACAGGAGGGCTACTTGCATTTGTGACTCTATAATGAATGAGCTGAAAATTTGGGATTTTCTTATATTCTCCTAGTTTCCCTTAGCTATTTAAGAAATTCATGTTCTAAAGTAGGTCTTTTGTAGTTAGGCCTAAGCTGGAATTAAGAAGGTTTCATAGTTACAATTTCTTAAGTTGTTAAAGCAGTGATATATTTGCATTTTTATTAAAGAGAATGTTATACTAATGAAATTCAAGGAATATAATTCTTTTGATTGAAGTACATGTAAAAATTTATAGTAGGAGACTAATAGACTGGTTGTATAGAACTTATTCTCAATGAGGATTCAAATATGGAAATGCTACCTCATTTACAATTTGTTGGCTCCCATGGCTAGATGGATCAGTCACAGTCTTAAATGCCACCTCTTTTCCATCTCTTATTTTCCCATTGTAGATAGATCCAAAGCTTCTTTTGCCAATTTTCTTTGAAAAATTATTAATAGCTTCTTTTAACTCTAAGAGTGGAATATAGTAAGCAGTACCTTCATCCATTAAATTCTCATCCCAAACAAATGAGTATCCAGTTAAAGTTTTAGTGTTACTGTGTCTAGAAATACCTGCAGGGCATAAGAATGCCTTGATCCAAACATTAACAAAGTTTCAGTACGTTATGTAGAAAAATAGCTCCACTTTTACATGTTTCCTAATTCCTTTTGACTATTCATGTTTTTGAAAATTTCATATACAATCTTCTTAGTTATTTCTTTATCATGGCTATGACCAGCTACCATCACTTCATTGAATTATGAATACAAAGACTATTACAATTGTGTTCTTTGATGTGACATGTAAACACATGAAGCAGAAAAAGAAATAGACTACAATTAGCATAATCAAATACATTACATTAGATATTAAATAGTCTTCAAGGTTTCTTATGAGCAAGTATGTGCTTATATGATGAGGCAAATATATGGCTACTAGAGGAGCAATGTAGGATATATCTCTTAACTGGAAGAAATAGTAATACAAAACTAATGTATAAGGATCTTATTATTTCTACTTAAGGGCTCATTTAGTTGATTTGTACCTTTAGGAGCAAGAATTGTCATTATTATTGTCACATCACATAAACACGAACTTGTTTTCAGGATGTTTGATATGACCTATAGCATGACTTACAGTCACTCTGGAAAATCTTTCGACCATTGATATCTAATTGTGCAAACCTCTTTTCCACTACCTTAATTGCTTTATATATACATAATTGTTTAATATCTAACTTGAGGTCAGTTGTTACACAGATGGAAATAATCTCCAGGCTAAAGCTGATGTTGAGGCTGTTACCACCGATAAGCCACCATCGAACATTGCCACGTGAGCAAAACTCGTACCGAGGAAGCGTGTGAAAAGTGTGTCCACTCGATATCCATATGTATATAAGCTAAGGAAGAGGAAGAACACCCAGAAGTAACGGATTGACTGATGGTTAATAGATATTCAAATATGAACTTTGTAATGTGATTATAGGCTTTTCTTATATATTTGTGTGTAGAATGTTTGATTTTTTGGGTGGAGGTGACTCCTTTGAGGAGTTTCAAAGAGTTGATGCTTCTTTAATTGATGTCGTGAACTTGACAATGTTGAATTTAGTTTTTTTTTAGATGATACAATCTCACATTGATAAAGGGACCCAATGAAATTTTTACAAGTTATGTATGAAGCTCACAATATCTTGTGGTACATGTTATGTGAATGTATTTGTTTGGTTATTTTTGTTTGATTGGTAATGCCAAGTTGATTTTTAAACGAATATTACCCATTCGAGGATAAGTTCAATGTCGATTACACAGGCGACCAATATTGAGGACAAGTATATAAATAGTTGGCTTGCTCATAAGCCCATGACCCACTCATTTTTGAAGGCTTAATCAGTTTTTCATGTTTTCAAAGGAAAATAATCATTTTCTCATTTTTTCCTATGCTTGTAAAAGAATCTGGTTAATGAAGAACACAAAAGTGGTTAATGACCTAGAGAAGTTGGTTAACGGGGTAAAGGCTAGAAGGGTTGCATATAATTTGTGCATAGCCATTAACTAACTTTTGTAGGTCATTAACCACTTTTTTATTCTTGATTAACCAACTTTGTCTCAACACTTGTGAAAATATTTGGTTAACGAAGAACAAAAAAGTGGTTAATTGATTAGAGAAGTTGGTTAATGAGGTAAAGGCTGGAAGGGTTGCATATAATTTGTGCATGGCCATTAACCAATTTCTGCAGGTCATTAACCACTTTTTTGTTCTTGATTAACCAACTTTGTTTCAACGCTTGTGAAAAATAGTTAGTTAATGAAGAATAAAAAAATGGTTAATTGCCTAGAGAAGTTAGTTAACAAGGTAAAGGCTGAAAGGGTTGCATATAATTTATGCATAGCCATTAACCAACTTCTGTAGGTAATTGACCACTTTGTTGTTCTTGATTAACCAACTTTGTTTCAACGCTTGTGAAAAAAGTCAGTTAATGAAGAACACAAAAATGGTTAATTTCCTAGAGAAATTAGTTAACAAGGTAAAGGCTGGAAGGGTTGCATATAATGTGTATGGCCATTAACCAACTTCTGAATGTCATTAACTACTTTTTTGTTCTTCATTAACCAACTTTGTTTCAACGCTTGTGAAAATAGTTAGTTAACGAAAAATAAAAAAATAGTTAATTGTCTAGAGAAGTTGGTAAACGATATAAAGGCTAGAAGGTTTGCATAATTTGTGCATGACCATTAACTAACTTCTGTAGGTCATTAACCACTTTTTTTGTTCTTGATTAATGAAGAACAAAAAAGTGGTTAATGAACTATGAAAGTTGGTTAATAGGCATGCGCAAATATGTAACCCTTCCAGCCTGTACCTTGTTAACCAACTTATGCAGGTCATTAACCACCTTTTTGTTCTTCATTAACTAACTTTTTTCATAAGCGTAGAAACAAAGTTGGTTAATGAAGAACAAAAAAGTGGTTAATGACCTATGAAAGTTGGTTAATAGGCATGCACAAATAATATGTAACCCTTCCAGCCTTTACCTCGTTAACCAACTTCTGCAAGTCATTAACCACTTTTTTGTTCTTCATTAACCAACCTTTTTCATAAGCGTAGAAACAGTGAGAAAATGATTATTTTCCTTTGGATTTTTGAAAAATTGATTTTGCCTTAAAAAATGAATGGGTAATGGCTTCATGACCAAGCCAACTCTTTGAATACTTCTCAGTATTGATGGCGTATGTAATCGATATTGAACTGATCTTGGAATGGGTAATATTCGTTTAAAAATCAAAATGACATCACCAATCAAACAAAAATAACCAAACAAATACATTCACATTATATGTACCACAAGATATAATTGTGCTTCATACATGTACAATTTTCATTGGATACCTTATAAACCTGTATCAAAAAAATAATTCTACCTAACCATTTACATAACCTTATATAATTATGTACATATTATAAGTACTATGTCATTCACTAAACTACACAAATAACCTATTCCAAAAAATTACAATTCTGTTGTTGCATCTGTGAAAAATAACTCCTTAGAGCCTTACCATCATTCTTATTCCAGATTGCACGTCTTTCCCTCCTAACATAGTTTCTCGCATCTCGTTCCACAAATGGTAAATTATCATACCCTCCTACATCATGAACAAGAGAACGGAAAGTCTGATTCAGCCTTACACCTACTTCATCATTGATCTGTATTCTTTTTTTCACGTGCATGTTGATGTTTCTGTTTCCATAGAACATCCTTGCCTTCGTAGGGCTAAGATCATGAGAATGGTCAACTACAGCTTTCTTTATGTACCAAAGTCCTTTTTTTTCAACGCAACTATTATCTTCGCTTAACAGTTATTCTTTATTGTTGGATATGTCTTCAATTCATTTGGTATTATTGACACACAATTCC
Source organism: Ormosia emarginata (assembly GCA_029884605.1). Taxonomy (NCBI): domain Eukaryota; kingdom Viridiplantae; phylum Streptophyta; class Magnoliopsida; order Fabales; family Fabaceae; genus Ormosia; species Ormosia emarginata. The sequence continues at coordinate 50,630,497 of JAQQTP010000081.1, read as the reverse complement.
CTTCTCATGAACTTGTTAGAATGAAGTATTTTAACTCTCCATCACATCCTTTTCTTGAATTTCTGGTAATGAAATCGAATCCCTTTGTATTTGCATACTGCCGATAGAATGACTTAACAGCAGCCACCAAAAGAAATGACATGCCTGCTGCAGGCTCACAGAGTTCAGGTTGCTTATTCAAGCTGTCACTCATAATTAACTCAATTTTATTTTCTTTTTCAAGTGTTTCAACACTACCAACAACATCATCTAACACCCCAACATCATTAACAATATTCAATTCCTTCATGGAAGCAACTATTTCAGACTCCATCAACCTGCACATGCAAAACTCATGTTACCATCCAAAAATTCAAGTAGTGGAAAGCATTTTAGATATCAATGGTCAACATAATTTCCAGAGTAACTGTAAGGCACGTTCTTTCACATTATGTATGAGTTAAAGTGACAGTAAAGAGAAATGAGTGGAAGTGTTAAAGCTTGGATTAGAAAAAAGGACAAAATGTCACTATTGTTTTACACCATTTTTACCTCTTGGTTAACGAGGTATAAATGTGTGGCCAATAACATATATATGTTGGTTAATGGGTAGATTCGTGATTAATGTGTGGTAAAAAAACTGATATGATAAGCAACAGAATCAACAAACACAAGTAATCAAAAACAATAGTTTATAAGAAATTACAAGTAATGTCAATCAACATGCAATCACTTTTTCTATTGAGTATTAAACCAAGCTAGTGACAATAACTCATCAAGGTGGTATAAAATCACTTACACCAATAACGAAAAGGATCGAAAGATAAATTAGTAAATTGTGTCCCCAATAATCCCTCCCAAGAATGAACCATTAATTGTATAAAAGACACAAAATTGTACTCATGCTACTGAAGCTTGGACTAATGGGAGTAATGTTAAGATGTATGCATATCAAATAAGCATGCATATCAACCACAGCAATTAAGATGACTTAAGCATATGAAATAAGAAGAATACTTAATGCTGAGTTAGTGAGTGAGAAGAGAGACTCCCTTTGTGGTTCAAATTTAAAACCACAACTAGAATGAACAACCAAATCAACACATATCATCACATTAACACTTTCCAAGACAACATCCATCCATGGTAATTAAGACATTAACCAAATTCTACAACTAGCATCACAATACACAGATAGATTGGTCAGAAGGAAGCAATAAGGGAAGCAACATGAAACGTAAGCCAGATCTGGCACTTCATCTATAACTTTTCTTTACCTTTGGTTTTATTTATCGTACTTTGTTTCTATTTAAATTTGTCTCAGATTTCTCTTTTCAGTAATTACCGCAATAGGTAATGTCTTTTATCCTTTACTCATCTATATTTTAACATTGAGGACAATGTTATGATCTGGTTGGGAGGAATGATAGTTGACCCAAAAAAAAATTTTTTTGGGAAGTATGATATGATTGTCATGAACTTACTAAACCAATGAATGATGGCAGAGTAAGGAGTAATTTTACTCCTAAGACGTATCTAAATTGGGAAGTATGTTTAGTGATATGACTGTCAGAAACCTACAACAAAACTAATTAGGGATGACAGAGTAAGGAGTAATTTTACTTTTGAAGTAAATTACTCCTGAGACGCATCTAGATTGGGGAAGTAACTATTCTGTGATGATTTGTGGAAGTAACAAAGTTTTATCGTTTGATTTCCTTTGAATGATTCAAGTGAATGAATTCTCACATCCTTTAAAGTAATTGAAATTCAGGGATCATAGCATGATTGAATAAATTGTCTTCTATCTTAAATTTCACATGCTTGGTTATGGATGTTGAATTGATAGATTGAGAATGATAGAAATATGCCTTATGAGATTTTGAGCCTATTGATGAAGGGATTGAATATCTGTATCATTCTCTTCTTTCTTATGTGATTTTCACTCATGGAATTGTTATTCTAGAACTTGCTTTGATTCTTTTTTAGGCTACATTTTCACATGCATACATAAACATGATTGAGACATTTTTCTTGAAATAGCTACTTTAACCAAATAGGCAGCCTTGCTCAGCAGCATATTGCCTCAATATGATATCAAAACACTCTTATGACTTCTTGGAAATTCTCTTATTGCTACTAATGTAAGGCATTGGAAATGGCCTATTTTCCCTTGCTTAACCCCTTTGAGATTATTTGACTATTTCTTGTTTCTAGCTCATTATGTGTCTTAAATGAAAAACCATGTTCTTACCCGACCTTAGGGAATAAGAGAGAATTAACTTTGTTAATGGATGAGTTCTTGAACAAGTGTGGGTGTGTGTGTGCAAAATGGTTGGTGAAAAAGGAAAGAGTAGCTAATTGAAAAAAAAATGTGTGTGTATATTTATGATCTAAAAAAAAATAAATGTGTAAAGAAGAGTCAACAAGACAAAAAGGGAAGGGAAAGAATATGTAAAGGGAATTTGTATTAGGTGGAGCTGGGATAAACTTTCATGCTTGTTAATTGAACTCAGTTTTTATGCTCTTTTATTCTCTTTGATTTTTAACTTGTCAAATCCATATTACCACCCTCCTTTACCTTGACTCCATTACAAACTTGAATAAAGTTCTCATGATTTGTGTGTGCATGTGTTCTGAGTAGTGGAGAAATAGAAGATAAGAAAGCTTATGGTAGTACAATTTTTCATGAGTTGAATTGAGAGAAATACCTACCTTTTTAATGCTTGAGGGATTGAGAGTGAATCCTGTGAGAATCTATCATTCTTGATTCATTCTTTTAAACTGCAGTTTCATTGCTTGTTGGTTTGAGATGTGAAGAAATGTTACCTCATTAATGTTTTAATCCCTTGAATTTCTGGTTGCTCTTCTTGATTCATCGAGTCTTTTAGAGTTTTTAGATTTTGAGTCTGTATCGTTTTTCTTTGTTTCCTAGCTTTGGTCTTATGTGTTTTTTCCAAGAGTGCAAAAACTAAGTGTGGGAGAATTTGATAACAATATATTTTATACATTTTATAATCCTCTCACTGGGCTTCTTAAGGTTCAATTAGGTTTAATTAAGTTAGTTTTGTCACATTCTATGATATTGGACCTAATTGGATCATTGAAAAAATTATTGCATGAATTAGCCTTAATTTATCTCTTTGACAGTGTTCAGTAAATTGGCTATAATTTGACTTACATATGTCTGATTTATGTGATTTTAGTCTTGTAGGAAAGTTAAGATAATTCCCTAAAACTTTCATGAAGACCTCAAGAGTCATATCACAAGCTTGGATAACTCAAATTGGAATTGAAGCAAGAACTAGAGTGCTGATCCTGACAGTTTGAGCTCTGTGGAACCATCAGGCCATATCTCGGGCTGTAGCAATGATAATGGGCTGGAATTTTCACAGTTGATATTTAAGACCCAAATCTACAACTTTCATAAAGAACACTTTCTGAGATTCTGAGGTCTAGCAGGTCATATTAGGCTGGCAAGTCAGAACAGAGGAGCTGAAATTGGGCTTGAGCAGTTGCAATGATTGGGTCATATCTTGGGTTGTAAGAGGCCAAATTGGATGGTTCAAGTAGGCATTTGGCCAAGACAAAGGCCTACAACTTTTATGAAGGCTACTTTCTGAGATTTTGTCGGCAAGCACGAGTTTGGCACCAAATTATTTTGTGCAAGTGAAGACAAGCATTTTTTGCAATCATCTACCTACTCCTCAATCATCCACTTAATCATCCACCCACTCCTTAATTATCCACTCACTCATAGTCCTACTCATTGTCATCTTTTGCTTATGATGCTCTATAAAAGGTAGTCTTAGCTGCCTATTAGGGTAATCTTGGCTTAGAGATCAGGATCATGCTATTGTGTTATTTGTTTCTCTTGTTGTAATTTTCTTTTGTTTTAAATTGAAGTTATGTTCATCTTTTTCTTCTTCTCTCTTTCTTTCTTCTTGTTCATAAGTAACTAATCTTCATCTTGCTTGGGTGAATAGGTGAAGCTTTTGGTAATAAAATAAGATTAGATTAATTACTTTCTTATGCTTACATGATATATTATCATGTGGTCATTATATGTGTTGTATTTTGTTTGCAATCAATCTAGAAACCCTCCTTGCAAAGTAGAGTTCTTGATTCATTGTAGACAAGTGGTTTGGCATAATGAATGCTTGAACCCATTTACAAGTGTTGGTGTTGGTAAATAATTCCTCCTTGTAAAGTGAAGTTCTTGATTCATTGTAGACAAGTGGTTTGGCACAATGAATGTTTGAACTCATTTACAAGTGTTGGTATTGGTAAATAATTAAAAGAACCATAATATAACTATATATATAATTCTAAATGGACTTTAAATGTTTTATTTTTCGATTGGAACCTCCGTTATGCGTGGATTTTAATTGAGTTATAAAAAGAATTAATTTTGTCCTTAAATTATTACCAAAAGTCGATCTCCTAGCCCAAGCAAGTTCTTTAATTTAATTGTGAACAAATTTTATTATCTTTATTGTTGTGACAAAGTCTTTCCTTATCTCAAAGAATTTTTTCTTCATCAATTCCTTGTGAATCGATCTCGAACTCCCGAGAAATTTATTACTTGAGACAACCTGCACTTGGGTTTGCATCCTTTAATCCGCATCAATCACCAATCCATCCAAACTCTCAATTGCTTTCAAAGCCTCCTTTCTCCAATAGAACCTAACAAAACCAAATGACTTAGTTCTTTTTTCCTTTTTTTCATGGATAGGTAAACATCTACAATTCTTCTTCATGTTCAAACAATTGCTAGAGCCACGACCTATTCATTGACATAGGTAAATTGTCAACAAACAGGGTAGTCGTCCTTCTCTCCACTGACCGAAACTGAATTCTCTGTGCTTCACTCCTCACCTTCCATCTCCCTCTCGCGCCTGCCCCCTTACTTTCCATCCAAACTTGAGCCCTATAAATACCTTATCTACCTTTCATTCATGACACAACATACACCCACCCAAACACTTAAAAAACTGCATCTCTATTTCTATAAGTTTCACTCCTTCATTTCTAACCAAACACCAACTCTCTTTTTTAACAAATTATAAATCAATTCAAAGATAGGAAGTGACAAAAACACTACCCTTTCTTCTATATCTCTTAATGTCATACCTCTTAGTCCATTATTTTCACTCATTCACGAAGCCCTATTTTTATACCAATATGACTGCAGGATTTAAAGGTACAAATCCAAGTGCAGGTTGTCTCAAGTAATAAATTTCTCGGGAGTCCGAGGTCGATCCACAGGGAATTGATGAAGAAAAATTAATTGAGGTAAGAAAATGATTTGTCACAACACCAAAAGTAATAAAAGAAGTTCACAAATGAATTTAAGAGCTTGCTTGGGTTAGGAGATCCACTCTTGGTAATTAATTAAAGGTAAGATTATTTCTCTTTATAACTCAATTGAAATCCACACATAACGGAGGTTCCAATCGGAAAATATAACATTCAAAGTTCAATTATATATGCAATCATATTATGATTCCTTTAATTATCTACCAACATTTGTAAATGAGTTCAAGCATTCACTGTGCCAATCCTATTGTCTACAATAAATCAAGATCTCCATTATACAAAGAAGGTTTTTAACTTGATTGGAAACAAAATATAACACATATAATGTCTAATTGATAATATATCATTTAAGCACAAGAAATAGAATAATCTAACCTTATTTCATTACCAAGAGCTTCACTCTTTTACCCAAGCAATATGAAGATTTAGTTATTCATGGATAAGAAGAAAGAAAGAGAGAAGAAGAGAAAGATGAATATAGCTTCACTTTAGAACAAGAGAAAATTACAACAAAGGAAAACAATAAACAAGCATAACCATAACTTGTAAAAACTAAGCCTAACACCAAGTGCCCCCAAATGGTCAACCAATAGTGCCTTTTATAGAGGATTAAGAATACAAAATAACAAAGGGGATGATTAAGAGTAGGTGGATGAGTGAAAAATGTCAAATGGTGAGGATACGAGTGAAAAATCATTGAGATTTCTTGTCTCTGAAATCATTCATTGCTTAAGTCATGGATTTCGTCATCAAATTGAAAAGTCATCTTCATGAAAGTTGTAGATCTTGATCTTAACTTTCAGATGTCCAAATTTCAGCCAAGATAATTCTTACAGCTTGAGATATGACCCAATTACTGCAGACTATTCAGGCCTAGTTTCAGCACCTCTGTTTTGAATTCTAGACCCAATATCACCTCCAAGCTGTCCGAATTAGCTCTTGTGTTCTCATGAAAGTTGTAGATCTGGGTCTTAACTTTCAAATGTCCAAATTTCAGCCCAAGATAATTCTTACAGGTCGAGTTATGCTCTAATTACTGTACACTATTCAGATTCCAGACACAAAACTCGTGTTCTGTCTTCTAAGCCCATTTAGCTCTTCTAGATGTCTATATTTTACCTGGAGCTCTTCATGAAAATTATAGAGCTTTCTCTCAGCTTTTCTACAAGGTAAAATTCATAATTGCTAAACATCTAGAACTCAAGATATGACCAAAATACAAAAATAGTGTAAGACCCAAATAATGCTGAAAAAAATCAATTAAGTCCAATTTGAGTCCAATCTTACAAAACATAACCAGGCTTAATCAATTAAGTACATGAAGAGTGTAAATGACTAAAAATGAGGGTTTATTAATATATAAAATATATGCTCAACAAATTCTCCCACACTTAGCTTTTTGCACTCTTGGGCAAAACACATAAGACCAAGGTTAGGAGACAAAGAAAAATGACACAGACTCAAAAGCTAAAAACTCTAAAAGACTCGATGAAGCAAGAAGAGCAACAAGAAATTCAAGGGATCAAAGCTTGAATGAGGTTTCTTTACATCTCAAATTAACAAGCAAGGAAACTTCAGTTGAAAAGAATGAATCAAGAATGGCAGATCCTCAAAGAATTCACTCTCAGTCTCTCAAGTGTTTAAAAGGTAAGTATTTCACTCTATTTAACCCATGAACAATTGCACTACCATAAGCTTGCTTATCTTCTACTTCTCCGCTACTCAAAACACGTGCATACAAAAATCAAGAGGACTTTATTCAAGGTTGTAATGGGGTCATGGTAAATGAGAGGGGATAATATGGATATGGAAAGATAAATACCAAAGAGAATAAAAGAGCATTATGGTACAGTTAGAGTGGAGAAAATGTTTGAGAACATTCATCATAAAGGACAATCACCAATATTTGACTAATGTTTTGTTGAAGATCAATCCCAAATTGGTGAATTAAATTTATTGTTAGACTTGAATATTCTCCTTTTCTTCCTGTTGTTTCCAAGCATCCACCTTTATTTTAAACTCTGATAATCCTTTAATTGCGGTGGTCAAATAATTTTTTTTTTGTTGATCATTTTGCACACACACCCCCACACTTGTTCAAGAACAAGGTCAATGCTTTCTTATTCCCTAAGGTTGGGTAAAAACATGTTTTTTTTCTCTTTTTTTTTGAAGGATGAAATGAGTAAAAACAAGGAATGGTCAAAGTTCAAAGGGGTTACACAATGAAAAATATACAAGGATGGCTATTTGGTCAAAGTAGCTATTTCAAAATGCCTCAATCATATTAATGTATGCATATGAAAATGTAGCCTAAAAAAGAATCAAAGCAAATTCTAGAGTAACAATTCCATGAGTGAAAACCACACAAGAAAGAAGAGAATGGTACAGATATATCTATTCATCAATAGGCTCAAAATCTCACAAGGCATATTTCTATTATTCTCAATCCATCATATCAACATTCATATCCAAGCTTGTGATTTTTAAGAAAGAAGACAATTATACTAAGATCCAAGAACCCATTTGCTATTTCTACACAAAATAGTTATTTCCTCAACTAAGATGCGTCTCAAGAGTAATAAATTGTTTCCAAAATTTACTCCTTACTCTGCCATCCTTAATTGGTTTTACTACAAATAGGTTTCTGATAGTCATATCACTAAACATACTTCCCAATTTAGATACGTCTCAGAAGTAAAATTACTCCTTACTCTGCCATCATTCATTGGTTTAATAAGTCCATGACAATCATATCATACTTCCCAAAAAAGAAAAGAAAAAAAATTGGTAGTCAACTATCCTTCCCCCCTAACTAGATCACAACATTGTCCTCAATGTTAAAATATAGATGAGTAAAGGATAGAAGATATTACCTGTTGGAGAAATCTGACACAAATTTAAACAAAAACAAAGTACGATAAATAAAATCAAGAGTAAAGAAAAGCTATAAACGAAGTGTCAAATCTGGCTCCTTTTTCATCCTGTTTCCTCATCACTTCTTCCCGACCAATCTATCTCTATGCTATTCTTTGGTCAGGTTTATGAACAAAAGCTTGTAATTTATCAATCAACTCATCAATAGTAGAAGCAGAGATAAGAAGTTGTCTTGCCGAAGGTGTGATAAATTTCTGTTCCACAACATGGTCAAGAAAGATTAACAAAATATCAAAGAAATTATTTATATTCAACAAACCTATGGGTTTATGGTGGATGTTCAGTTAGGCCCAAGAGACAATTTAAAAAACTTCTTCCAAGGTACCAAAATCACTTGGTAAGGCAATGAATGCATCAGAATTTTCAAGCATTATCTTCATTCGTTCATGCATTGATGATACCTTAAGTTCCTCTCCAATTGTCTTTCCAGTGATGTTCTATTGAGCTACAGGTTCAGGAATAACACCTAAAATCTGACTGCCTCTTATATATGTAGCAAGTGATACAGCTCCCATTAACCCACGGTAACCTCCCCCATATACAAGATGAATATTCATCGCAGCAAGTGATCGACCAAGAGTGGTAGCTACGTTTACAAACTCTAAACCCTTTCCATACTTAGATCCATAAAATACACAGATATTTTGAAGTTAATGAACAGAAACACCTTCCATTTCTATTCTCACCTTTTTTTGTTGTTTTTTTGTTTTTTTGTTTTAATTTTTTTTTGTTTTTTTTTTCACTTCAAGAAAACCATCAGGGTAAAGAAGTCTAGAAACTCCTGAAGGACCCTGCTCAAAGGTGTCCAAAACCAAAATACAGCAAATTCATACAAAAATAAAAGAAATATAATAGCAAATAATGACATACCTGTATGTACAGCTTTCATGGCGTATCTTTATACTGCGCGTTATGAGTGCAGTAGTGACATATCTTTATACTGCGTGTCACCAGTGCAGTAGACACTCACGTCCGTTTATTTGGAGAAAGGAGAAAGAAGAAACCATTGTGGGTTTCCATCCTTGGTCTGGAACCTGGAGCGCTCACACTTGGGCTCGTAACATCAATAAAGATGCTAAAATCTGAAACTCGTAATGTCCAAGATCCAAAACATCCCATCCCAGGGCCCTGAGAGCCACTTCTAATAAAAGAGAGGATCAAGCTTAGATGCCTCATACGCTTCGGCAGCCGCGGGTTACTTTTCACCAATAACCAGAGTGGGACGCTTCTGCTTGTCCATCAACTCCACAGTGCCTAGATGGTAAACATTGGGTTATGGAGTGTGGCTCTCTACAGAGCATGGTACACGAACTTTTTTAAGGACCAACGTGCAAAGGTCTACCCGAGTCAATGACGAGTCAGCTAAAGGCTGGGGCTCCACAACTAATTAAAGCCATGGTACTCCTTTCGGATCGCCCTTGTTCAAACATTTTTTTTTTTTTTTTTTTTTTTTTTTCTCTTTTTTTTGAAAGATGACATGAAGAAGAAGAGGATGATATGTACAGATTATTTGTGGATATGGCTCACATCTGCCTCTGGTTTAACGTCCAGTAACGGCTTAAACGCCTTCTATGAGTCGAGGATAAGCTTCCCATCCAATTTTCTTATAAATTGGCAAACAGGGTCTTTTAGAGTCGATTCCTAAGACTCGTAGCGTTTTTCTTCATCCTTGAAGAGATTCCACAAATTAAGAATTTCACGATGCACCAATCCACAAGAATGCGTCTCTCAAGAGTCAATAAGATATCATCTAATGACTCCTTACTCAGTCCATTCTTAATGAAGAAAATTTTATCTTCTCTGTTTGCGGAAACCATCCCCAAAGTAGGACATCGCTTGTTACAATTCTATCATCCACATTTGTAACAGACTTGTAACCTTTTTGCTCTTCTCCTTTTAGAATACGAACTTCTTCCAAGACCTGGCATGTATGAGTCAAATGAAATTGAAGACTCACCTGCTAGTCAGACCTTTGCTTCAATTATCCAGCGCACAACTTCTGGCATACCTTTGTGCATTAACAATTCAATCTTTCACATCGAACTTTGTAGATTTTTTTCAGAGCATTTTGAGGGAGAGAAGGAAAATATTTTCTCAGGTTTGAAAGAATGACATCCATTTTAAAGGAGAAGAAGGATTCAGTTATTTTGAGAAAGTGAAAAATAAACCGACTTGAGAGTCACGGAGTACCATATTCGCCACTTAACCGGCAACACAAAGAACTGTAAAAACAAGGAAATAAAATTAGAGTGAATTCTATTCATAACAAGGATCAAAAAGAGAGATCAATTCTACCTCATTAACTTGGTTTTCCAGAAATGGTTTGAGCCTTTGTCCATTGACTTTAAACACATTATCATTCCTAGGATTCTTAATATCTACGGCTCCATGAGGATATACGTGTTTGATAACAAAAGGACCACTCCACCTAGATCTCAATTTTCCAGGGAATAGGTGCAGGCGAGAATCATAAAGCAGAACTTTTTGACAAATTTCAAAAGATTTTCTCAAAATTGTCTTGTCATGAAAAGCTTTTGTTCTGGCTTTATAAATCTTTGAGTTCTCATATACATCATTTCTCAATTCCTCAAATTCATTTAATTGCAATTTGCGTATCTTGCAAGCATCATCATGATTTAGATTGAAAGCTTTAATGGCCCAAAATGCTTTATGTTCCAATTCTACAGGCAGGTGACAAGGTTTTCCATAGACTAATCGATAGGGTGACATGCTCAAAGATGTTTTGAAAGCAGTACGGTAAGCCCAAAGTGCATCATTTAGTCTTAAAGACCAATCTTTACGATTTGGGTTAATCATTTTTTCCAAAATTTGTTTAATCTCCCTATTTGCCAATTCAACTTGTCCACTTATCTGAGGGCGATAAGGGGTGACAATTTTGTGTGTAATATCATATTTCTTCATTAAAGATTCAAATGATTTATTGTAAAAATGTGTTCCCCCATCACTTATGATAGCTCGAGGGATTCCAAATCGACACAAGATATTTTCTTTTAAAAATTTGAGAACAATTTTATGATCATTGTGTCGGCATGGAATCGCCTCAATCCATTTTGAAACATAATCAACTACAACCAAAATATACACAAATCCAAATGAAGATGGAAATGGACCCATGAAATCAATTCCCCAACAATCAAAAATTTCAATGACAAGGATGGGGTTCAGAGGCATTATGTTTCTTTTTGAAATTGAGCTCATCTTTTGACAATTTTCACAACTTTTGCAAAAAGTATAGCAATCCTTAAATAAAGTGGACCAATAAAATCCACACTGTAAGATTTTCGCAGCTGTTTTCTTTGAAGAAAAGTGACCTCCACATGCTTCTGAGTGACAAAATTTAATGACACTACCTACCTCACTGTCGGGCACACATCTCTGAAAGATTTGATTAGCACAATATTTGAACAAGTATGGGTCATCCCAATATAAATTTTTCACCTCTGTCAAAAATTTCCTTCTATCTTGGTGCGTCCATTGAGGCAGCATCTTTCCTATTACAAGAAAGTTGACTATGTTAGCAAACCAAGGCATGGAATTGACAGAAAATAAAAATCATCAGGAAAAGAATCATTGATAGGTGTGCTATCAAAAGGTGAGCCTATTGTAAGTCTGGACAAATGATCAGCGATAACATTTTTGGCTCCTTTCTTATCTTTTATTATGATGTTGAATTCTTGAAGTAACAAGATCCACCGTATCAATCTTGGTTTGGCATCTTGCTTAGACATCAAATATCTAATAGCAGAATGATCGGTGAAAATCACAATAGAAGAACCAATTAAGTAAGATCGAAATTTGTCTAGTGCAAAAATTACAGCAAGTAATTCTTTTTCAGTAGTGGTGTAATTCATTTATGCACTGTTTAAAGTTCTACTTGCGTAACAAATCACATGAGGCTTACCTTCCTTTCTTTGGCCTAAAACAGCGCCCACAACAAAATCACTAGCATCACACATTAACTCAAAAGGCAAAGACCAGTCAGGAGATTACATGATAGGAGCAAATGTCAGAAGACCAATTAATTTTTCAAAAGATTTTTGACATTCTTGAGTCCAATCAAATAGTGCATCTTTCAACAGAAGATTACATAATGGTCTAGATATGACACTAAAGTCCTTAATGAATCTTCTATAAAATCCTACATGTCCTAAAAAGGAACGAACTTCTCTAACTGTTTGTAGGGAAGGCAAATGAGCAATTAATTCAACTTTGGCCTTATCAACTTCAATTCCTTTAGAAGATATCACATGACCTAACACTATTCCTGAGGTAACCATGTAATGACATTTTTCCCAATTTAGCACAAATCTTTTTTCTTCGCATCTTTTAAGAACTTTTTCTAAATTATTAAGACAATTTTCAAAAAAATTTCTAAAAACTGTCAGATCATCCATGAAAACCTCTAAATAATGCTCAATCATGTCACTAAAAATGCTTAACATGCATCTTTGAAATGTTGCCGGAGCATTACAAAGGCCAAAGGCATTCTTCTATATGCAAAAGTACCAAAGGGACATGTAAAAGTAGTCTTTTCTTGATCTTCCAATGCAATTGGTATTTGATTATAACCCGAAAAACCATCAAGAAAACAGTAGTATAGATGTCCTGCTACCCTTTCTAGAATTTGATCAAGAAATGGCAAGGGAAAATGATCTTTCCTAGTAGCAGCATTTAATTTTCTAAAATTAATATATATACGCCAACTAGATGAGACTCGCGTAGGTATCAATTCACCTTTATCATTTTCAACCACTATAATTCCAGATTTCTTAGGCACAACTTGTGTAGGGCTTACCCATTGGCTATTAGAGATAGGATAGATAATTCCAACATCAAGCAATTTGAGGACTTCAGCTCTAACTACCTCTTTCATGTGTGGATTTAATCTTCTTTGAGGTTGTTGAGAAGTTTTAGCATTATCCTCTAAATGTATTCTATGTGTACAAATTAATAGATTAATACCTTTTATGTCCTTTAATGTCCATCCAATTGCACTTTTATGCCTTTTAAGTGTGAATGCATGTGTCTCGAAGCATGTCAAATGGTTTTTGATGATAACAAAGTCAAAGATGAAGACCAAAGAGCAAATGAGAAAGCCAAGTATCAAAGGAAGAAATCAAGAGGCTTAGATATAGGCATAAAGTACATCAATGTTAAATGCTCCAAAGATACCTCAAATGGTTTTTCAAAAATGATTATTAATCAATATGGCTTTCAAAGATCAATTCCTAAAAGAGAACTTCTTTTATCACTGGATCATGCCAAACAATGCTACATTTTGTTTAATCCATGTTTTCTAAAGCTTAGGAATGATATAAAACAGTTTTAAGGCTTGAAAAATGAGTTTAAGGTATAGTGTAATCGATTACGAGTTTAGTAATCGATTACAAGCTAAACAAAGAAGCCTTGTAATCGATTACACCATTCCCGTAATCGATTACCGTAAAAATCGAGAAACGTGTAATCGATTACACCAAGTCATGTAATCGATTACCATGTTCCCGAAAGCCAAGAACACGACCAAAGGGCCATGTAATCGATTACACCATTTCATGTAATCGATTACCATATAGTCAGAGAACGTGTAATCGATTACACCAAGTCATGTAATCGATTACCATGTTCCCAGAAAGCCAAGAACATGACCAAGAGGGCCATGTAATCGATTACATCAATATTGTAATCGATTACCATGAAGTCAGAGGGCGTGTAATCGATTACACAGTCATGTAATCGATTACCACAAGCCCAGAAAGCCAAGAACACGTTGTATTTTCCATGTAATCGATTACCAAAGGCTTGTAATCGATTACCAAGGTTCGACATGCCCAACGGCTATATTGAATGCATTTAATGCTTGGCTTTAACCACCCCCAACGGCTCTTTTAATGAATGGGCTTTAAATACATTGGTCAGGGGGCATCATTAAGGGTTGTTCTTGAACCTAAAAACATCATAGCAACACATCATACGAGAATCAAACTCAAATCCTTCTTGCTCTGTTTTTGTCCAATCTTTGAGATATCTTTGTGAGCATTATTAGAACTTCAATTTGTATCATCTACTCTAGTGAGAGCTTCTCAAATTCAATCTAAATTGCTTTGTATAAGATAGAGGGTGAGGCATCCTCAATTTGTAAAGGTGAGGCATCTCTTTGGTTGAAGAGACTCAAGCTCAAGGGTGAGGCATCCCAAGGAGTTGAGGGCTCAAGTTTGTAAAGGTATTCAAGCACCTATTGAAGCTTGAGGATATAGTGGAAAATCTCAAGTTGTTGCTTGGGAATTTGGACGTAGATCACAAGTGGATTGGTGATCGAACCAGGATAAACGATTGAGTTTGTTTTCTCTAAACCCTTCTCTTTATACTTGTGCATTGCTTATACTCATACTTGATTACTTCTCTCTTGGTTGGTTATTAAGCAATATACATTGTTCTTATCAATTCATTCATTTCAATTAGTCAATAGCTTCAACGAAAATCAATAATCAAGTGTTTTGCGAAAAGAATTGCGAACTTGTTTTACAAACTCAATTCACCCCCCCCTCTTGAGTATTGAAGCCACTTGGTAACAAGTGGTATCAGAGCTAGACTCTTGTATAAAGAGCTTAGCCGCTTCAAGAGTAAAGATGGCTTCAAATGGTTTTTCTAATGAAAGTTCTTCTATAAATAGGCCTCCCTTTTTCAATGGGGATGGTTATGCATATTGGAAAGAAAGAATGAAGATTTTTATTGAAGTTATTAATATTGATGTGTGGGATGCTGTTGAAAATGGTCCTTTTATCCCCACACGTCTAGTTGATGGTGTTAGAACAAATACACCAAGAAATGAATGGACCGATGATGACAAGAAAAAGGTTCAATACAACTTGAGAGCCAAGAATATCATTACTACCTCTTTAGGATATGATGAGTTCTTTAGGGTGTCAAATTGTAAGACCGCTCAAGAAATGTGGGATACATTGCAAGTAACTCATGAAGGTACAAGTGAGGTAAAAAGATATAGAATTAACACACTCACTCACGAATATGAATTGTTTAGAATGAACCAAGGGGAAAGCATTCAAGAAATGCAAAAACGTTTTACTCATATAATTAATCATCTTGCTTCATTGGGAAAAACTTTTGCCAATGAAGATCTTATTAACAAAGTTTTGAGATGTTTGAGCAGAAATTGGCAACCCAAGGTGACGGCAATATCGGAATCAAGAAATCTTGCCGCAATGACTTTGGCCACTCTCTTTGGAAAGCTTCAAGAGCATGGGTTGGAACTAAACCGATTAAGTCAAAATGAAAAGCAAGATAAGAAGAAGAAGGGAATTGCACTCAAAGCCACCTCTTCCATACTTGAAAATGATGATGAAGATGGTGAAGAGGATGCTGAAAATATTGAACTAAGTGAGGAGAATCTTAGTCTTCTTGTGAGAAAATTTGGAAGATTTCTAAAGAAAAAGGGACTTCAAAGAAGACCACCCTTTCCTCAAAAGAAAGCATATCACAAAGGAGAAGGATCCTCTACTCCTCCAAAATGCTACGAATGCAGAAAACCAGGACATATGAAAATGGAGTGTCCTACATATCTCAAGAAGACGGAGAAGTTTGAGAAAAGACCCTCCAAGGAAAAGAAAGGGAGAAGAGCATACATAGCTTGGGAGGACAATGACTTAAGCTCCTCCGACGATTCCGAAGATGAAGAAGCCCATCTTTGCCTTATGGCTCAAGGAGAAGGTGGAGAAAGCGACACCGAGGTAACCTCTTCTAACCTAGAACCTCCACCTACTTATGATGAATTGCAAGATGCCTTTCAAGAATTGCATGATGAATCCTTGAGACTCACTAAAATGATTTTATCTTCAAATAAAACAATCTCCCTATTGACAAACAAAGTTTCTACTTTAACTAAGGAGATAAATGAACTTAAAATTAAAAATGAGACCTTAGGACTCGTAGATGCTAATTCATCATGCATGACTTGTTCCTCACATGATAATGCATCCATATCATTACCTTGCTTGTCATGTAAAGCTTTTGAAAAAGAAATTGAGGACTTGAAAAACACTCTTGCAAAATTTACTATGGGAAGAGATAATTTGAACATGCTACTAAGCAAACAAAGGTGTGTTTTTCAAAAAGCCGGATTGGGATACAATCCAAATAATCATAAAAAATCCTACAATAATTTCTTTGTTCCATCTAAAACTTCAAGTACCCCCTTTATCAAATGTTTTCATTGTGGTAGGAAAGGGCATAGTGCATCCACTTGCAATGTTAGAAAGAATATAAATACTAAAGTTGGAATAAAAAGGGTTTGGGTTCCTAAAGGCACCATGCCTAACTCTAACACACAAGGACCCAAGACAATTTGGGTACCAAAAGTTAAAACTTGAATGTGTGTTGTAGGTGTGCTTGAAGACCAAGAGCTCAAATTGGTATCTTGATAGTGGTTGCTCCAAGCACATGACCGGTGATGGGTCAAAGTTCTCCTCCCTTACTCTCAAGAAACATGGTCATGTCACATATGGTGACAACAACAAAGGGAAGATTCTTGGAATTGGCAAAGTTGGTAAGACTCCTTCATCATCTATTGATAATGTTTTACTTGTTGAATGACTTAAACATAATTTGCTTAGTATCAGTCAATTATGTGATAAAGGCAATAGAGTTATATTTGATTCAAATTGTTGCATAATTGAGAGTAAGGATGATAAACATGTTAGGTTTGTTGGTCATAGGGTCAATAACATATATATGATTAGCCTTGATGACATTTCCTCAAATGATGCTAATTGCTTTATGACTAGAGAAAATGATTCATGGTTATGGCATAGAAGAATTGCTCACATTCACATGGATCACTTAAACAAATTAGTTTCTAAAGAACTAGTAATTGGTCTTCCAAAGCTCAAATTTGAAAAAGATAAACTTTGTGATGCATGTCAAAAGGGAAAACAAGTAAAGGTCTCTTTTAAAGCTAAAAATGTGGTTTCAACTTCAAGACCTCTACAACTTTTGCACATGGATCTTTTTGGTCCCTCTAGAACTATGAGCTTTGGGGGGAATTACTATGCCTTAGTGATTGTGGACGATTTTTCTAGGTTTACATGGACATTGTTTTTATCTCACAAAAATGATGCTTTTCAATCATTCAAAAAGCTTGCATCCATAAGAAGTGATCATGGTGGTGAATTTGAAAACCATGAATTTGAAACGTTTTGTGATGAACATGGCATTGAGCATAATTTTTCAGCCCCTAGAACACCACAACAAAATGGTGTTGTAGAAAGAAAAAATCGATCTTTAGAAGAAATGGCAAGAACTATGCTCAATGAGGCCAACCTTCCTAAGTATTTTTGGGCGGATGCGGTTAACACCGCTTGTTATGTTATGAATAGGGCTCTAATAAGGCCAATTTTAAAGAAAACTCCCTATGAATTATACAAAGGAAGGAAACCAAATGTCTCACATTTTCATGTTTTTGGATGTAAATGTTTTGTTCTAAATAATGGAAAGGATAACTTGGGGAAGTTTGATGCAAAATCTGATGAGGGAATTTTTCTTGGTTATTCTATACATAGTAAGGCCTTTAGGGTTTATAACAAACGAACAATGACCATAGAAGAGTCCATACATGTTGCATTTGATGAGACTAACCCAAACGAGCCAAGAAAGGAGCTTGTTGATGATGTTGTAGAAAACCTTGCAAGAATTCACCTTGGAAATCAAGAAGAAGAAGTCAAGAAGCAAGAAGAAAGCCCATATGATTCCCCAAGACAAGAGGACTCTCAAATCATGGATCTTCCCAAGGAATGGAAAACATCAAGATATCATCCTCTTGACAAAGTGATAGGTGATGTATCAAAAGGGGTAATCACTCGTAACTCTCTTAGAGATGCATGTAATCATATGGCTTTTGTCTCTCAAGTTGAACCTAAAAACATAAATGAGGCCATTAATGATGAACATTGGATCTTGGCCATGCAAGATGAATTAAATCAATTTGAAAGGAATCAAGTTTGGGAATTAGTTCTAAGGCCCAATGATCATCCAATAATTGGCACCAAATGGGTTTTTAGGAACAAACTTGATGAAATGGGCTTAATAATAAGAAACAAGGCTAGGCTTGTAGCTAAGGGGTATAATCAAGAAGAAGGCATAGATTATGAAGAAACGTATGCTCCCGTAGCTAGACTAGAAGCCATTAGAATGTTACTTGCATATGCTTGCATCATGGATTTCAAACTCTTTCAAATGGATGTCAAAAGTGCCTTTTTAAATGGTTTCATACAAGAAGAAGTATATGTTGATCAACCTCCTGGTTTTGAAAACTTTGAACTGCCCAACCATGTTTTCAAACTTAAAAAGGCCTTGTATGGCTTAAAACAAGCTCCTAGAGCTTGGTATGAAAGGTTGAGCAAGTTCCTTTTAGAAAATGGTTTCTCTAGGGGAAAGGTTGACACAACTCTTTTCATCAAACATAAAAAGCATGACATTTTACTTGTTCAAATATATGTTGATGATATTATATTTGGTGCTACTAATGACTCTCTTTGTAAAGAATTTGCCAATATCATGCAAAGTGAGTTTGAGATGTCCATGATGGGTGAGCTCAACTTCTTCCTTGGACTTCAAATCAAGCAAACAAGAAATGGGACTTTCATAAGTCAATCAAAATATTGCAAGGAGTTGCTCAAGAAGTTTGGAATGGAAGGAGCAAAGCAAATGGCTACACCAATGGGAACTTCTGCTACTTGGACAAGGATGAAGGAGGTAAATCGGTAGAAATCACTAAGTATAGAGGTATAATTGGCTCACTCCTTTATCTTACCGCAAGTAGACCGGATATCATGTTTAGTGTATGCATGTGTGCTAGATTTCAAGTAAATCCTAAAGAATCACACCTAAGTGCTGTAAAACGTATTATGAAATATCTAATAGGCACTTCACAAATGGGATTATGGTACCCTAAGGGTGCTTCATGTTGTTTGGTTGGTTATTCCGATTCTGATTTTGCTGGATGCAAAATGGATAGGAAGAGCACTAGTGGGACATGCCACTTGCTTGAAGCTCACTAGTTTCTTGGCATAGCAAGAAGCAAAATAGTGTGGCATTGTCAACAATTTAAAGCCAATATGTTGCAAATTTGGGAGTTGTTGTGCTCAAATCCTTTGGATGAAGCAACAACTTCTAGACTATGGTCTTGAGCTGAATCACATCCCATAAGATGTGATAACACTAGTGCAATCAATCTATCTAAGAATCCCATTTTACACTCAAGAACAAAGCACATTGAAATAAGGCATCATTTCATAAGAGATCATGTTCAAAAAGGTGATTGCATACTTGAATTTGTTGAAACAACTAAGCAATTAGTGACATTTTCACTAAACCCCTAGCAAAAGAAGCATTTTTCTATATAAGAAATGAACTTGGCATATTAGATCAATCATGTATAAGCTGAATGCTGCATAAATACATTGCCTTGCTGCATAAAAATGCAAATTGCTTTGCACAATCATGCTTTTTCCTGCATAATCATGTCCCTTTGCTGCATAATTTTTGATTTTTATTCCTATACTGACTTGAGCGTCGGAGTTTCCCCCTAAGTTGTTTTGCAGGTGCTTCTTCATGTTAAAGATCTCCAAGAAATGCAAAAACATCACACATTCACCCAAAATGGGGTAACTCTTGGTAAAAGTAGTAATCTTGCATGATTAAATGTTTTGGATCAAAATCAATGTGAATTACATGCCTAAATAATGTTTGAAATTGATTCAGCATGCTTATGAATCAACTTGATTGTTTTAAAATTGATCCTTAGCTGTTTGAAACGCAAAAACTGAGTTTTAGTAGTATGGTAATCGATTACAAGACCCTTGTAATCGATTACAAAGGTTCTGACAAGCCAGTAATCGATTACACATAACGTAATCGATTACATCATTTCCTAGAACTCAGGTAATCGATTACACATATATGTAATCGATTACAAGGTTCCCAGTAAGAAATTGGTAATCGATTACACCGAAATGGTAATCGATTACGGAAAATCGAGAGGTGTGTAATCGATTACACAACCCATGTAATCGATTACAAAGGGGTTTAAAAGGCTTCGATGCGCAAAGGTCACTCATTCTGAAATTCTCAACCTCTTCTTCTCCCCTGCTCTCACTCTGCTCTCATCTCCCAAATCCCCCTTCTCACTCATTTCTCCACCAAATCACCCAAAATCTCCTCCCTCTCACTCGGAATCCCTCTCCCACCATAACCCAACCACCAAATCATCTCCAAATTCACCACATTTTCACTCAAATCTTCACCCACACCTTCGTTCTTCCTCTCCTTCGTCCCCCACGAGCCATAACCCTCCAAACACCATTCACACACCTCCAAACACCCCCAAACACTCACCCAATCTCAGCTAAACTCATCCATGGCTGACCCATCCCACCGTTCTAAACGTGCGAGGACAGGGACCACTGTTGGTGAGTCCTCCAGTGCTCCCCCACGCAACATTTCGGGGTTGGACCTCACCAGGCATTTCTCCACCACGAAGAAGGCAGAGCTCTTCAGGAAGAACTTCCAGCTAAGGAAGCTCATCTCTCCGCGCTATCTTCCTCACTCCTTCTGCACGAGTGAGCCTCTACAGTGCTTCCAGCTGCTTGAGAGGCTAGGATTGCTTGGATTCTTAAGCATTCAGAAAGCCATCTATCCCAACCTGGTAAGAGTGTTCTACGCCAATCTGAGGTATGAAGACCATTGCTTGATCTCGAAGTGAAGAAAACTCGATTAAAATCACTCGAAAGAATGGTGTAGGTTGACCAAGCTCACCTATGCTGGGACCAGCTTCTATGGTAACGAAAATGCCTGGGGTGACGAGTTTGAGTACAAGAGCGCCTTGACATCCCTGATTCGCTCAGGCTACGTGCTTCCCAGGAACAACAAGAGGGTGATGGCAACTGGTCTGACCATGGAGAACAGGGTACTCCATTACCTGGTTGTTCGAGGCCTGATTCCCAGAGGAGGGAATTATTCCCAGATACTACGTGATGACGTAGTGGTCTTGTGGGCCATGACCACTGATAGGCCAATCAACTGGGCCAATTACATCATTCAGCACATGCTGGATGTAAAGAAAAAGAAAAACTCTGCCCTCCCCTACGCTATGCTGGTCACTGCCATCCTGGAGCACTGTCGCATCTCCCTGGCTGAGGAGTCCAAGGATACCAGCTCCAAGGGACCTAAATCTATTGGATTGCACACTCTGAAAAAGCTTCAGCTGTACAAGGTTGATGGGAGATGGCATTATCTGGCTCATGGGAGCTACGGGCACATCCCTCATGGTCCGGATGATGATGATGATGATGAGGACCGGCAGCCTGCACCAGCTCCACCTGCTCCAGTCACATTGGAGCTTCTTCTGCAAGAGATGCGAAGTTTGGCCACCACAGTGGATACCAGGCTGGACCGCTTTGAGCAAGGTGGACCACCTCGAGCTTAGGATGGACTACTCCGATCGGGAGCTTGCGCCATCCGATCGCATTTGGAGGGCACCGGACATGCTTTGCCATCCACCTCACCACCTCCTCCCCCTCTTTGCTCCACTATCATTTGCTTGATCCCTCTCGCCGCTCCACCGCTTGTTCTGCCGAAAATGAGGAACTTCTTGGCTCCGAGGACGACCTTGACACCGGTGACGATGATGTTGACCTTGGTGATGTTGTTGCTGATGTAGAGAGCGATAGCGAGGCCACTGATAGTGATCATGGACCTCTGCCATGATAGTGTTTTTTAGTTGTTCTGTTATTCTGATGTACATGATTGAAACATTATTTATAAAATCAGTTAGTTCATTGCTTAACATGCTTGATTATAATATACATTTGGCTATTGATTTACTTGGTTCCATTTGGATATGTTTGATTGATCTATTGGTTTGATTGTCTCTGGACTGATTTGGACTGATTACATTTCTACTATCTAAATTTTTTTTGGGAAATCATGACAAACAGAGGTAATGCTGTCCAAATTTCCACTTAAAAGTGTTTTTGATAATGCCAACGGGGGAGAGATTAGTGAATTGCATAAGTACGGGGGAGTTTAATTTACAGCTTTCACATGATTACATCACTAACCCTATATCATGCATGCATTACGGGGGAGGATTGCGCTTAAATCTCTGATATACATATATATATGCAATTGTTTCTCTTTATTCCATTGATTCAGATTGTCATCATCAAAAAGGGGGAGAATGTGAATGCATGTGTCTCGAAGCATGTCAAATGGTTTTTGATGATAACAAAGTCAAAGATGAAGACCAAAGAGCAAATGAGAAAGCCAAGTATCAAAGGAAGAAATCAAGAGGCTTAGATATAGGCATAAAGTACATCAATGTTAAATGCTCCAAAGATACCTCAAATGGTTTTTCAAAAATGATTATTAATCAATATGGCTTTCAAAGATCAATTCCTAAAAGAGAACTTCTTTTATCACTGGATCATGCTAAACAATGCTACATTTTGTTTAATCCATGTTTTCTAAAGCTTAGGAATGATATAAAACAGTTTTAAGGCTTGAAAAATGAGTTTAAGGTATAGTGTAATCGATTACCAGTTTAGTAATCGATTACAAGCTAAACAAGCCTTGTAATCGATTACACCATTCCCGTAATCGATTACGTAAAAATCGAGAGAACGTGTAATCGATTACACCAAGTCATGTAATCGATTACCATGTTCCCGTAAAGCCAAGAACACGACCAAAGGGCCATGTAATCGATTACACCATTTCGTAATCGATTACCATATAGTCGAGAGAACGTGTAATCGATTACACCAAGTCATGTAATCGATTACCATGTTCCCGTAAAAGCCAAGAACATGACCAAGAGGGCCATGTAATCGATTACATCAATATTGTAATCGATTACCATGAAGTCGAGGGCGTGTAATCGATTACACAGTCATGTAATCGATTACCACAAGCCCGTAAAAGCCAAGAACACGTTGTATTTTCCATGTAATCGATTACCAAAGGCTTGTAATCGATTACCAAGGTTCTGACATGCCCAACGGCTATATTGAATGCATTTAATGCTTGGCTTTAACCACCCCCAACGGCTCTTTTAATGAATGGGCTTTAAATACATTGGCTGGGGGCATCATTAAGGGTTGTTCTTGAACCTAAAAACATCATAGCAACACATCATACGAGAATCAAACTCGAAATCCTTCTTGCTCTGTTTTTGTCCAATCTTTGAGATATCTTTGTGAGCATTATTAGAACTTCAATTTGTATCATCTACTCTAGTGAGAGCTTCTCAAATTCAATCTAAATTGCTTTGTATAAGATAGAGGGTGAGGCATCCCTCAATTTGTAAAGGGTGAGGCATCTCTTTGGTTGAAGAGACTCAAGCTCAAGGGTGAGGCATCCCAAGGAGTTGAGGGCTCAAGTTTGTAAAGGTATTCAAGCACCTATTGAAGCTTGAGGATATAGTGGAAAATCTCAAGTTGTTGCTTGGGAATTGGACGTAGATCACAAGTGGATTGGTGATCGAACCAGGATAAATGATTGAGTTTGTTTTCTCTAAACCCTTCTCTTTATACTTGTGCATTGCTTATACTCATACTTGATTACTTCTCTCTTGGTTGGTTATTAAGCAATATACATTGTTCTTATCAATTCATTCATTTCAATTAGTCAATAGCTTCAACGAAAATCAATAATCAAGTGTTTTGCGAAAAGAATTGCGAACTTGTTTTACAAACTCAATTCACCCCCCCTCTTGAGTATTGAAGCCACTTGGTAACATTAAGTACTTCTGTTAACATACCTTCTTGTTCTTCAGTAAGAGACGAGGAAATTACCACTGGAAAGTTTTACTTTTCTCCCAAAAATGTATACTTCAACCCGACAGGTAATTGCTTTAGTTCCAGAGTGGGTACTTCTTCATGGGCATTATCATTCATGGGTTTTAGTTCTTCAAATCTTGGCTTCCATCCCTTGTACTCCATTGCCTGTGCACAATCAAGCAAAGAGCATATTTCAGAGATATCATCTTCTAATTGCATGCTTGAATTAAATGAATTGACTAAATAAATTTCTAATGGGTTAGAATAACTCCTTGTTTGAAGATGATTATCTATAATGACTTCAATTCCTTCAATTTCCTCCTTTTCATCAAGGACTTCCCGTGGTTGCTTGTACATGTTAAAAACATTGAACTCCAGTGTCATGTTTCCAAATGTTAGCTTCACCACTCCATTTCTGCAATTTATCAAAGCAGTAGATGTTGCTAAAAATGGACAGCCTAAAATAACAGGAATTGACTTGCAACTATCAACCATAGGTTCAGTATCCAAGACAATAAAATCCACAGGATATATGAATTTATCAACTTGAACCAACACATCTTCCACTATTCCTCTTCGAATTTTGATTGATCTATCTGCAAGTAGAAGAGTTACAGAAGTTAGTTTTAACTCACCTAAGTTGAGTTGCTGATAAACTGAATATGAAAGCAAATTAACACTAGCACCAAGATCAAGTAAAGCTTTTTCAATTTTATGTTCTCCAATAATGCATGAAATTGTAGGACAACCAGGGTCTTTATATTTCAACGCATTATTATTCTGAAGAATGGAGCTTACCTGTTCAGCCAAAAATGCTTTCTTTTTCACATTTAATTTCCTTTTAACAGTGCACAAGTCCTTCAAATATTTGGCATAAGAAGGAATTTGTTTGATAGCATCTAACAGAGGAATATTGATCTTCACTTGTTTCAAAATTTCAAAAATTTCTGTGTGGTGGTCTAATTTCTTTGGATTATTCAATGCTTGAGGAAATGGGGGTGAAAGTGAGAGTTTGGTCGCCTTTTGGTCAACTTCTTCATTTTCTTGGAGAATTGGTTCAACTTCTTTCTCACAAGATTTGGGGATTTGTTTTTCAACTACCTTTCCACTCCTAAGAGTTATCACTGACTTGACTTGGTCCATTTGTTGATTTTCTGAACTCCCCTCATTTAGACTGTACTGACCTTTGGGATTTGGTTGAGGTTGAGAAGGAAAATTTCCTTTCTCGTGAATGGTGAGTGCAGAAGAAAGTTTAGCAAGGGTGTCTTTTATGTCATTCATGGTTTGATTGTTTTGTTTATTAATGGTCTCTTACTTTTCTATGAATGCATGCAGTGTTTCTTCAAGATTTTTCCAATATGGTGGGACATAAGGTGCATATCCTTGAGAATTTTAAGAGTCCTGCTGTGCTTGAGGAGGTGGTGGTTGCACGAATTATGACTGATTATTATCAGCTGAAGTTCGGGTGATTTCTCTATCCCGGATTATATGTATCTGAAAAAGAAGAAGTAAATGGCTTTTTAAAATTATTCATTGCATTTACTTGCTCATGTACAACTTCTTTAAAAACAGGAATATTAGGACATTCGTGTGTTGAGCGTCCTAAGTCATCACAAATGCCACAAATTTCTTTATTTTGCACAGATTTGATTTCTTTTGCTTTTCTTAATTCCATGGCTTCAACCTTTCTAGCCAAACTGGCAAACCTAACATTTAGATCTTCCTCTTGACTAAGGTGATATTTTCCTTTATTAGCACTTACAAGATTAGATTTAATTGAATTTTTAGAAATATTAGTACTATGCCAAGATTGAGAATTTTCAGCCAACTGGTTCAAATAGTCTAAAGCTTCATCAGGTTCTTTATCAAGAAACTCACCATTGCACATTGTTTCCACAAATTGTTTAGTTTTAGGAGTTAAACCTTCATAAAAGAAGCTTATAGTGCGCCATTTTTCAAAACCATGATGTAGGCAAGAATTTAACAAATCTTTAAATCGTTCCCAATATTGAAAATATGCTTCATTTGAATTTTAGAAAAAAGTTTGGATTTGTCTTTTCAAAGCATTGGTTTTATGTGTTAGAAAAAATTTCTTTAAGAACTCACCTTGCATTTCTTGCCATGTGCTAATTGATCTTAGTTTCAAAGTGTTAAGCCAAGATTTTGCTTTATCTTTTAAGGAAAAAGGAAACAATTTAAGCTTAACAATCTCTTTAGTGCAATTTTGGTCATTGAAAGTAATACATACTTCCTCAAATTTTTTCAGATGTAAATATGGACTTTCAGATTCTAAACCATGAAAATTAGGAAGTAAAGAAATCATACCTAGCTTAAATCTAAAATTGTTGGTATTGAGTGGAAAGATAAAACATGATGGACTAGAATTTCAAGGTGGTTGCAAATATTCACGCATGGTTCGCAACGGTTGATTTTCAGGTTCATCATGTACACTTTTATTGTCAGCCATTGTGTCAATTATGTGTATTTATGATTCAAACAAATCAATATATAAAGTACCAGGATTAATTTTGACTAATCGATTAGAATTTAAATCACGATACCAATTAAGCATACATACATAAATAACTTAAAATAAATAAACAAAAATAATGTATAAGCTGGCGGTATAACCTACCATTAAATATTAACAAGGATGTGATATAAACCAACCACCCAATAAATATTAACAAACAAAAAAGTTAGATAACTGATAAAGTAAAAAGTTAAATAATTAGAGAGTTAATAATTAGTAAGTTAGAAAGTGCAGAAAATAAAGAGCAAAAAATAAATTACGTAAATTAAAAGTTAGAGTGCAGAAAATAAAAAGTTAGTAAGCAAAAAATAAATAACATAAATTAAAAGTTAGTAAATAGAAAATAAATGACATAAATATAAAAGTTAGTATGTTAGCAAGTTAGTAAGTTAGATAGTTAGTAAGTTAGAGAGTTAGTAAAGAAACCGAAAGATCGGAAAGCCGATCTTTTGCTCCGGTGAGGGAGAAGAGAGAATATATTTTATTAAAGAAAAAGAACCTCAATAAATTAAAACTTCAAATCAAGTCCCCGGCAACGGCTGTAACACCCTCCTTAGGGCGTCACATTTTAAATAAAACATAAAACCAAATGATATCATTTTATAAAAGCTTTAAGTTTTAAAAGATAAATTTTAAAATATCTTTTTGCGGAAATAAAAACTTACCAAAAATTATAAGTAAAACAGAAATTAGATTGAATTGATTAATACACATATTATATATGTCACAAAATATTCAACAACATTTTAAAACATAACATTTACAGACTTAGAGAAACAGTAGAAAACCCAAAGACGGGTACTACTAATAGCACAGTAACAACACTAACGAGAAAACCCGACCTACATGTTCAATTTCTCCACCAAACTGCATCCTATTTGTAACACCCTCCTAGAGGATGTCACATTTATCGAAAACAATAATTAAAATATAAACTCTTACCCAAGTTATAAATCATTTCGTAATAAATATATTTTTTTTCTGAAACATTATATTATAAAATACACGGAACATAAAATAAAACAACTATTACATACACACCATAATTATACATATGATTATGTTTTTAATAGGTACAAATAATTCACATAATATAAAATATTAAATAAAATAGTAAACCTGCTAGTTTAAAGCAAACCATAAACTAGCCCAAGCATAACACTAAAAGTTTTGATTCTCCAAAGGATCTTCCTCGGAAAAATCATTATAATATAGAAAACCTCGGTCAATGTTATCCCACGTCGAAATCAATCCATATAATATGGGTGATCTCGAGGCTCACCCTCCTCAAACTGCTCGTTCGGTTGTTGCTCTCCTTCGTACTGAAAATCCAGCGGTTGTTCCTCTTCTACTTTCTCAACTATTTTACAGAACATAAATAATAACACAGAAAATATACACAAAAAAAGTGAGACAATCTACATCATTACCAGCATGGCAGTAAAGAAAAAACGACAATACAAACAGATAAGAAACACAAACAGATATAACAATTAATATAACAACTCATATTATCGGATCATACATAATATCAAACATAAATAAACTCAATCATGTTATAATGCGGACTACATATGCAAATACTCACGACACATACCTACTCCATGGAGCTAAACATAACCATAACATCAACATTGACATCAACATCGAGAGAATAATCGGATAGACATGTACGCACATCAAAAACAATGGTTGCCTCAACCAACTATTACACGTCCGTCGTGTCAATAGCACACTTTGTCAAAATCGTCGTGTAGATGGTACACGATCAAATACGTCGTGTACGACCCAGTAATGCGCACCGATCCCCATGGATTCGATTAAGACGAGTATTTGTCGAGATCGTCAGTGTGTGATCAATTACCACGGCCCAGAGGAGTTACCATCTGTCCACATGTGGAATATACTGCACACTAACGCCTCCAAGTTCAAACACACGAACAACTCCACTTATCACACCGTAACACAGTGTCATTCATCTCATCAGTCAAATGCCTTTTACAACCAAGTTGACATGTTCAAAAATACGTAATGAACCAAAATCTCCAAAATAAGTTCATATCCACCATAACTCATAATTACAAAAATGCCCTTGGTATTGATAATTTCCAAATACAGTACGTTTTCACTTGACAGTACCATTTCTTAATACGTCCGGGTCCACCACTTTGGCCCGATAGTAAAAACTCACTGTTTTCATAAATCACATAAATAATTTATCGTCTTTTCATAAATACGTTGCCTTTTACAAACGTTTTTCAAGCGCGTAAATATTTTCAAACGTTTTCTCAATTGCGTATTTCAAAAATTACTTGTTTTAAATACGTAAGTTATTGTTATTCTACTTGTTTTTCACTTTGTATAAAATTCATTTGTTTGGTTATATCCATAAAATACCCTTCAAAAATTATGAACATACTTTATAACTCAAAAGTAAATATTTTTCAAGAGTCAAAAATTCATTTCTTTTATATACTAGACTTCTACAAAAATTCATTTACTTACTTGATTCTTGAAAATTTATTAAAAATTGAATTCTTTTTAGGTTAACAAAGTCATTTACACTTAGAAAACAATTTTTGAATCAATTAAACTCCAAAAATTCTATGATGGCCGAAAATCACCTTTCCTTAAAAAAAATCATTATTCAAATTATTTTTCATCTATAAAATCATTGTAAAATCCTTTAACTTAATTAGATAAATTAGGTCATCCTTAAAAAAAATGATTGAGAACACATTGGTTCTCTTTTTCATAATAAAACCATAAACTCATCATCTTGTGTTCTTTGGAACACTTTTACAAATCTCAACATAATATTCATATCCAACCAATTATCATAAACTCATACATATATTTATGAACACATACCATATAATAAAGCAATAGATACACTTGCAATAAACAAGAGAATAAACATACACACAAAATCAATCACAAATAAAAAGACATCAAGTAATCAAATGGATGAATCCTTATGGATTCTTCACCATAAACAAATTCCATTCTCCCACCACCACACATGGTTGATGAGATTAAATCTCCCTCTTACCGATTTAGATGACAAAATCTCCTTGAACTCCTCCTTAGAAATTCTTGTGTAGCTTCAACAAAAATCCTAATAAGCTTAAACAAATTTTAAAGTTATGAACTATGGATGAAAAAGATAAACCATGGATCAATCATGGTTTAGAACATCAAAAATCAAATTAGAAACAAGAAAGAAGAATTTTCACCTTATAGGAAAGAAACTTCAAAGTGATTTTCCAAGCTCCAAATGGATGATTTTGCAAAAACTCACAACTAGAGATGTTTTTAGAATATGGTTTAGGTTTAGAAAAGTAGGTTGGATAAATTTTTTTGAGGGGTGGAAGTAGGATTTGTGGTGCTTGGCCGAATGGGTGGTTTTTTGTGGACTTAGGAAATTTTCTTTGGTTTCTTGTTAGGAAGAGAGAAGAATAAAAGTTTAGAGTGATAGAATCATTGATTTAGGAGTGAATGATGGCCTTAAGACTTAAGCATGGTCGTGAGCTCTCCTTCCAAGTGCAGCCCCCATTTTTTTATGTTTTTGTTCCATTATGGGTTTGGTAATTTGCATGATACATTAGTTAAGTAATAAAACATCTATTGATTGCTTAGTGGCTTGCATAAGCATGCATTATGGCCATAGAATACTAATGGAAAGAAGCCCTCCTTTTGACTTTTCTCTTAGTGCTAATTTAGTGGATGCATAATAAAATATATAATAGTTTAGTGCTTAATTAATGGATGCATAATAATAATAATAATAATAATAATAATAATAATAATAATAATAATAACCTAGTGCTAAATTTAGTGGATGCATAATAATATTAATAATAACCTAGTGTTAAGTTTAGTGGATGCATAATACGTTAGGACAAAATTGCTATAGGAAATCCATTAAGGAAAAAAATAATAATTAATGCATTATGACAAAATTGCTATAGGAAATCCATTAAGTAAAAATAATATTTAATTGATTAGATAATTTAGAAATTTACAAACATTTTTACGTTGGTAAACTTTTCCTAAAAGTGGGTCCCACAACAAAAGTGAGTCCCACAAGACAAACGTGGGTCCCACAGATTTTCCGGTATGGTAAATATTTTATTACACCGAAAAATCCGCAAAAATAAAAGATTGATATACGCATTATTCGGATTGGGTTTAGTAAGATCTCCCAGTTCCAAATAATTCAAACAAGGTTTTCCCCGGCCTGAAAATTATTATTTTCTTGGCCCGGAGCAAATCACACAAAACAATCAAATACAGTCACAGAACAGTCAAATTCATTGCATAACACACAGAAAACAGAAAAATAGCGCAATAAGGGCAAAATTGTAATTAGTCAAAAATTGGGGTGTTACACTATTGAAACTTGGAAGATTACTCCTCGACGTCGTCACCATCTTCAGAACATAGCCTCCAGTAGGTCTAAGAAACTTCCTTCGTCTACTATACGAATTTAACAATACAAACACAACAAGCAATACAGTAAAGAGGTGAGATCCCCTTTCACCAGTACCAGTATGGTAGCAAAGAATAATACGAATGACAAGGTCATTCCATACACACCGATAATACCAATATAGTCATGTTATCAATTTACAATTAATTTAAATAAGCATATATCATAATAAAATAAACTACAATAACATTACCAGGATAGATATAACAATTCATACAATATAAAATATCATAACAAGAAATCATAACAATATAAAATAAAGATTAAATGCAATAACAACATATAAACATATAATATCACGGATAAAAGATCACGATAAAAATAAAAATATAATAAATAATAACACGATACATGTGCAATATGACACAATCCTACTCCATGGAGCTAAAAACAAACAGACATCAGAGAGCGAATGATCCTCAAAATCTATTAGTACCACGGCTGCCCAACCAAACTATTGCGTTGTCACACGTTGCGTCTATAGCCCCACGTCACATGGAATCCATCATCCAAGGCGTGGTGTAGTTCACGGTCTCACGTTGTGGCACTACAGGCAATGTACTATTAGACTTTACAAGATCTCGATTAAGTATAGTGTGTGTCGAGTCCGTTAGTGTGTTGCCAATTACCACGGCCCAGAAGAGCAACCAACTGTCCACATATGGAATTATGCACACTAACGTCTCCAAGTTCATTCAAGATCGAACCACACTACGCTTATCGCACCGACAATACGATGTTATTCACCTCGTCAATCAAACCAAAGCCTGTACGGGTTCACCTCATAGCCCGACAGCGAAAGAAAAAAAAATATACAAAGCCTGTACGGGTTCACCCCATAGCCCGACCGCGGAAAAAAAAATATATATATACAAAATACCCTCAACGGTATAAAATATACAGTTTCGGTCAATTGCGTAGAAATTTTATCGCATTTTCACAATCTCATCGTTTTTATAAACGTTTTTAAATCGCGTAAATATATTTTGCTGTTTTTAAAATCACGTAGAGTTTTTAACACGTTTTCTCAATCGCGTAAAATTTTTAAATCATTTTCTTGTCTGAATTCCTTAAAATCACTATTTAAAACAAACAGAAATAATATTTAGTACGTTTAAACTACGTAGAATATTTTTCATACCGTATACTGTCTTTTGAACATCTTTTCTATCTTATATGTCCATTTTTAATAAAAACTGACAGTATCTTACTTAGAAAATTAAAAATAATGGTTTCCTAATTTTTCTGTAAAAATTTCTGTTTACTTAATTTTTAACCGTATAATTTAACTTTTTGAAAATCACTAACATGCTTCAAAATATAATATGAGCATATGTTAGAAATTTTACAAAAGCTCTTTTGTATTTTTCTTCTAACAAGTAAAATTATTAATTTTAACTTCTTAAACTTAATTCTAATCAATTTATTTCTTCAAAATTCATTGTAGAAAAATTCTTTTTAGCATTTATTACTTAACCTTAGTTAAAAACAATTCTATAAATCAAAAACATTTAAATTTGGCATATTGGCCGAAAATCATTCTATGCTTTATAATTCATTCCTAATTATTTCCATACATTTAATCTCTTATAAAACTCTTGATCTAATTAAATTATCTAATTAATAGTTAGAAAATAAATTTGGATCAAAGGTATGTGGCATGTTGGCCAAATTTAACAAAGTCTTTGCATTTGATCCTTAAATTATTTTTCAACTTCTAAATCAAGGTTCAATTCATTGTATCACCTAAATTCATTAAATCATTGTTTTAGAAAATGGTTTTAGAAATCAAAACATTCAATTTAGGCGTGTTGGCCGAAATACCTAATTCTATCCATTGATCCACAAATTCATTTTTCTTACTCTAAACAAATTGGTAACTTGTCAATTTTCCTAGGTTAATTAAATCACACTTTTAGAAAATTTAAGAGAACATTTTGGTTCTCCTCTTTGCCTTGAGGCCGTGAGCTTGCATTTGTGCTTTTTGGAACACTCATGCAAATCCTTGTATGTTATTTACATGTTACAATAATTATCATGCATATATATATACATACCATATACTAAAACAACCATAAAACACATATAAATTATTAAAGCTATTAGACATGTTACACATATAACACATACAAATTATTAAAGCTATTAGACATGCTTTCACATATAATCAATCACAATTAGGAAAAATAATAAACAATCAAGTGAATGAATCCTTATGGATTCTTCACCGCAAACACAAACATTCCTCACCACCAACACATGGTTGATGAGGGTAATCTCCCTCTTACCTCTTGAAGAACTTCCAAAGCTCCTTGTATGTCTCCTTCAAGCAAATTTTCTCCACCAAGAGCTTCTTGAAAATCAAAGAAAACATACAATATCAATACCTAAAGCTCTAAACTAAAATAATCATGGATTAAAATCATGATTAAAACTTTGAAATGGATAGAAACATGAAAATTAAAGAACCCTGCCTTCAAGGCTTCAAACTTAAGCTTTGAAGAACATGATAGAAAAAGGGTGATTTAGGCTTAGGTTTCAACTACAAAGTGTTATGAAATGAAGTAAAGAAGCAAGAAATAAGGTAGTTTGGAATTATAGAAGAGTGAATGATAGAAATGGATGGGTAGGCCGTGAGGTTGGAGAAGAAAGGGAGAAAAAATATTTGAGAGCTTTTGCTATTTGGAAATATTTGGAGAAAGATGAAGGTTTGGACTATGCATGGCCGTAAATCACTTTGAGAGAAAGTGAGAAATATTTTTGATTTTGCTTCTTTGAATGATAGCTAAAATAGAAAAGTGACCAAATATAATTAAGTAGGCAATTTGGCTTTTATTCAAATGCATGGTCGTAAATGCATTGAGAGGAAGAATGAATTGAAGTGTTGAAATTGTCCTCCTAATGGCATGCATTTGCCGTAGAAACATGAAGAGAAGCCACCAATGTGGACTTTGTCTCACTTGGTTAATTAATGAAAGATAGTAAGAATTGAATGATAATATTTTGTCTTCCAAAACTTAGCTTGACCGTAGACTTCAACAAAGAAAAGCCATCAATATTGACTAGCTTTATGAAATTGAAATTAACTTTATTTCCTTTTTGTAATGCATGACCGTAAATGCATAAAGAGTGAAAGTGAATTGGAGTATTGGAATTGCCTTGCTAAAGGCATGCAATTGCCGTAGAATGAAACCAAAGAAAAGAAACCAATGTTGACTAGTCTTCACTTCATTTAACTCAAGCTTTCTACGTGAATTCCACCAAGTAAATTGGCTATTTAGAGCAATTTCTCTTCTCCTTCACCATAGCATCAACAAACCTTAAGGAGTCCAATATTTGTTTAAAAGCTTGATTCCTATTGGTTGCTATTTTTATTGACCAATTTCTATTGGTGCACATTATATATTTTCTAGTATACTTTAACCAATGATCAATAATTACTGTTTAGAAAATCAGTATCTATTGTCCAATGAGTAATAAAATATACATAGATTTTTATCTTACACTAGCAGAGTAGAAATTATTATTGATCATTTTTTTTTCTACTGATTGCCCTTGATGAATCATAAAGCGAGTCATCAAAGAGAAATTTCTAGAATATGTGACTCACTACGATGAGTCAGTATGATGAGTCATCGTGGAAATGTCTAGAACGGGTGAGTCAGCATGGCGAGTCAGCATGCTGAGTCACTGACTGTATCATCAACTGCATCATAATGGTGAGTCGCAGTGCCGAGTCATCAGCTGAGTCATCAATGATGAGTCACAGCGCTGAGTCAGCATGGTGAGTCATCATAGAAGCTTCTGGAACAAGTGACTCACTACGGTGAGTCACAGGGCGAGTCACCGCTTCTGGAACCTTCTGGAACCTGCTGAGTCATGGAGCTGAGGTGTCACACCACGTGTCGCATTTCTATTGGCCCGTTGCGATGAGTCACAACCACCAATTTTGATCAGCTCCTCATTAGTCCATGTGTAGAGCACTTGATGACTAAATGTGGGTCCCGTAAACATTTTTCGGGTCCGCTGTCACTTATTTGTACTGACAGATAAAATAATATTATAATAATATAAAATTATTTTATTTGTGATTAAATCCTAAAAATTAAAAGATTATTTATTGTCTCATTCAGAATTGGGTTTAGTAAGATCCCCAAATTCTGAATAATTAAAACAAGATTTTCCTACCCGAAAAAATATTATTTTCCTGTCCCGGAGCAAATCACATAAAAAGTCCAAATAAAATCACAGACAGTAATATTAAACACTGTATCATGTAGAAAAATTAAAAACAGTACATTCGGGACGTAATGGTCATTTTTCCATTTTTCCCCACGATGAAGTAAATCATCCAAAACATTCAAATAAAATTACAGACAGTATTATATGTCTGTATATCTCCCAGAAAAAATTAAAACAGTAGTTTGAGAAAATTTTTATTTTACCATCACGAAACAAACTAAGCAAAACGACCAAATAAAATTAGAGCCTGTAAAATATACCTGTATTTCATACAAAAAATCAAGAAATAGTAAAATCGAGACACAACGGTCATTTACACAAAAGCTTGAAAAACAGCAAATAAGACATTCAGAATATTTTTCCAAAAGTTGGGGTGTTACAACGGCACCAAAAACTTGATTGCAGGATTTAAAGGTGCAAACCCAAGTGCAGGTTGTCTTAAGTAATAAATTTCTTGGGAGTCCGAGGTCGATCCACAGGGAATTGATGAAGAAAAATTAATTGAGGTAAGAAAATGATTTGTCACAACACCAAAAGTAATAAAAGAAGTTCACAAATGAATTTAAGAGCTTGCTTGGGTTAGGAGATCCACTCTTGGTAATTAATTAAAGGTAAGATTATTTCTCTTTATAACTCAATTGAAATCCACACATAACAGAGGTTCCAATCGGAAAATATAACATTCAAAATTCAATTATATATGCAACCATATTATGATTCCTTTAATTATCTACCAACATTTGTAAATGAGTTCAAGCATTCACTGTGTCAATCCTATTGTCTACAATAAATCAAGATCTCCATTATACAAAGAAGGTTTTTAACTTGATTGGAAACAAAATATAACACATATAATGTCCAATTGATAATATATCATTTAAGCACAAGAAATAGAATAATCTAACCTTATTTCATTACCAAGAGCTTCACTCTTTCACCCAAGCAAGATGAAGATTTAGTTACTCATGGATAAGAAGAAAGAAAGAGAGAAGAAGAGAAAGATGAACATAGCTTCACTTTAGAACAAGAGAAAATTACAACAAAGGAAAACAATAAACAAGCATAACCATAACTTGTAAAAACTAAGCCTAACACCAAGTGCCCCCAAATGGTCAGCCAATGGTGCCTTTTATAGAGGATTAGGAATACAAAATGACAAAGGGGCTGATTAAGAGTAGGTGGATGAGTGGATGAATGAGTGGAAAATGCCAAATGGTGAGGATAAGAGTGAAAAATCATTGAGATTTCTTGTCTCTGAAATCATTCATTGCTTAAGTCATGGATTCTGTCATCAAATAGAAAAGTCATTTTCATGAAAGTTGTAGATCTTGATCTTAACTTTCAGATGTCCAAATTTTAGCCCAGGATAATTCTTACAGCCCGAGATATGGCCCAATTACTGTAGACTATTCAGGCCTAGTTTCAGCACCTCTGTTTTGACTTCCAGACCAAATATCACCTCCAAGCTGTCCGAATTAGCTCTTGTGTTCTCATGAAAGTTGTAGATCTGGGTCTTAACTTTCAAATGTCCAAATTTCAGCCCAAGATAATTCTTACAGCCCGAGTTATGCTCTGATTACTATACATTGTTCAGGTTCCAGACACAAAACTCGTGTTCTATCTTCCAAGCCCATTTAGCTCTTCTAGATGTCCATATTTTACCTGGAGCTCTTCATGAAAGTTGTCGAACTTTCTCTCAGCTTTTCTGCAAGATAAAATTCATAATTGTTAGACATCTAGAACTCAAGATATGACTAAAATACAGAAACAGTGTAAGACCCAAATAATGCTGAAAAAAATCAATTAAGTCCAATTTGAGTCCAATCTTACAAAACATAACCAGACTTAATCAATTAAGTACATAAAGAGTGTAAATGACTAAAAATGAGAGTTTATTAATGTATAAAATATATGCTCATCACAATGCAACAGTGGCAATTTGGTTTTTGTAGAATGGTATTTTAAATTGTGTTATTCGAATAAGACCTTACTTATTCGAATAAGCCCATTAGAAACGTAATAACAATCTATTTTTTAAATGACTTTATTCCAATAAACTATTTTTATTCGAATAAAGCTTTACAGCAAGCAAAAATTTGACATTCTTCCATGGGTTTATTTGAATAAGATATCAACTATTCAAATAAATGCTTTTTTGAAGGTTATCAGATTTTGAATATGAAACTTATCATCACTTTTATTTACTATCTTACTAATTATTTTGAATTTAACTCTGAAAATCTTATTTATTTATGAATGCTTTTATTATACAATAATGATGACTATTTTATACTTGTTCTTTTATCTGTACTATTCATCAGAATATCTTCACTATATCTGTTCATTTTAAGTATTTTATGGAAAAATTATATTATCCCATGATAAAAATGAATAAATGTGCAAAAGAGATATTATTATTGATGCGAATTAAAAGATGCAAACCCAAGTACAGGTTGTCTCAAGTAATAAATTTCTCGGGAGTCCAAGGTCGATCTATAGGAAATTGATGAAGAAAAATTCTTTGAGGTAAGGAAAGGATTTGTCACAACAATAAAGATAATAAAGTTGTTCACAATTAAAAAAAAGAACTTGCTTGGGCTAGGAGATCCACTTTTGGTAATAAATTAAGGACAATATTTTTTTTATAACTCAATTGAAATCCACTTACAACGGAGGTTCCAAATTAGAAAATAAAACATTCAAAGTCCATTTAGAATTATATATATAGTTATATTATGCCTCCTTTAATTATTTACTAACACCAACACTTGTAAATAAGTTCAAGCATTCATTGTGTCAACCACTTGTCTACAATGAATCAAGAACTCTACTTTACAAGGAGGGTTTCTAAATTGATTGGAAACAAAATACAACACATATAATGACCACTTAATAATATATCATTTAAGCACAAGAAAGAAATTAATTTAACCTTTTTTATTACTAAAAGTTTCACCTTTTCACCCAAGCAAAATGAAAATTAGTTACTATGAACAAGAAGAAAGAAAGAGAGAAGAAGAAAAAGATGAACATCACTTCAATTTAGAATAAAAGAAAACTACAACAAGAGAAACTGTAACACCCAAAATTTCCTAACTATTTGACAGTAATTTTGACAGTTAACAGAATTCTACTGTTTAGTGATTTCTGTGTACTGTAAAATTATTTTGAGTATTCCGTGAGTACATTTGATCATTTTGTGTGATTTACTCCATGTCAAGAAAATTATAATTTTCAGGCCGGGGAAAATATTATGTAATTTAATTATTACTATTAAGTCTTAATTATTTTACGTAATCTGATTTGATATTCATGAATTTTCTAATTTTTAAGATTTTGTGGATGATTATGAAATTTTTATATTTCTCTGATTGTTTTTGGGCTGTTTGTGGGCCTAGGTGGTCCTATGTGGGCCCGAGGTGGGTCCCGCAAAGTGAAAATTTTTCTACGGATAGAAAAATTTGTACTGTTAAGACGGAGACGAGGGATTTTACTAAACCTGAATCCGAAAACAGTTTTTAAAATTTTCTTTTACTGTGTTTTGTACTGTATTTAATTATCGGGCGATAAAAATACAGTAAATATATTCTTTTGTGGGGTTATAGCAGATAAAAATAAATATTATACTGTTAAGTCAATATTAGTGGTTATGACAACTTTATGACGGACCAATAGGAAGTAAGTTTAATTTTGAAGCTTTGAATATCAACCGTCGATTTAATCAACGGTGGAGAATTAGTCTAATAAAATGGCTATGACCATTTATAACCATTGGATGAAGAATTAATCAAGGGTGGAGATTTGGTCTTACAAAGTGGCTAGGACCATTTGTGACCGTTGGATTTGGATTTAATCAACGGTGGAGATGGATCATTTATGACCATTGGATGTGGATTTAATCAATGGTGGAGATTTGGTCTTCTAAAATGGCTATGACTAATTATGACCCTTGGATTTAAAGTATGAAGGAGTAATCTTGACCCTTCATTTTTGGAGATGCATCTAATGGCTAGGATTTCAAGGAGGAAAGATCTAATGACCTAGATTAAGTCTTCTAACTTAAAGTCTACCTTAATCCTAACCATTGAATTAATCAATGGCTTAGAATGCTCTAAATGATGGCTTGAAAAGATGATCACTTATTGATCACTTATTGAATGCATAATGAGAGGGGGGCATGATTTTTGGTGGCTTAAGTGTGTAGGAAAATTTGAAGACCACATTATTGTCATTCTTGATCATTATTGATCATTCTTCATCATTCATGAACTTTCCTAAAGCAAAGCTTAGCAAAAATTTTCTCTCCTTTCTCTCCAAACATAGCTCACGGCCATAACACCAAGAAACACCTTCCACCACTCTTTAATTTTAAACAACCATACTTCTTGAATCTATACCTTATTCTAAAATACTTTGTAGTTTGGAGCAAGTTCTAAATCTTTCATCTTCAAGGAGTTTTTCCAAGAGCAAAGTTATTGGGTTTTTATGGTGAAGTGTACGGAAACTTCATTTCTTTTCTCTTTTGGTGGTGAAGGACTTGGAAAAAGAAGCAAACCAAGGAGCTTTTGAGGTTCTTCAAGAGGTAAGAGGGAGATCCATCTCACTAGTCAAGTATGGTGGTGAGAGATGGTTGTGTATTTGATGGATGGTGAATCCATGTGAGGATTCATATCCATGGTCATGTAATTATTTGTGGGTGTTTATGTGTTTGATTTATTTGTTCATGTTTTGTATGATTTGCATGATTTATTGCTTTGATTATGGTATGCTTGTGGTATATATGATGAAATATGTATATGTATGCCATGATGTGATGATGGAAAGGAAAACAATTTTGGTTCCAAAGAACCATAGAGGCACACGGCCTTAAGATAATTTTTGAATCAAAAGTTTCTAAGTATTTTATAAATCATGAGTTTTAAATGAAAAGAGCAATGAGTTGTTGATTTTAAGGATTTGCAAAGAAAGTGAAAATAAAAATGAACAAATGAATTGGTTTTTAAGACTAAGAGTTTCACGGTTTTGAAGGAAAATTTTAATGGTTTTATTTGTGTAAAAACAAGAATGGAACTTAGTCGATTTAGAAAAAAAGAAATGATGGCTTCAATGGCCAAAGACTTCACAGTTTTTGGGAGATTGGAATAGTTTTGGTTTTATGAAACAAAGTGATTTCAAAGTAGAAACAAAGTGTTTTAGTACAAGGATTAAAGAAAATGGAAACAAGGTGTTTTGTTACTTGAAAGATGGAATTTCGTTTATGAAAGACAAAAAGAGGTTGAAAGTGTTTGAACCTCAATTTATTTTGAAGAGGATTGATTTTGAAATTGATTTGAGAAAAATGGAGAATATAATAGTGATTTGATATTTTCTAACGTGTAACTCATCCTTTGGGTTTTGGAGAGCGTTAGTAAATTTTAAAGTTAGAAACATTGATTTAATTCAATGAAATGATGAGATTGTGGAATTTATTACAAAAAGGATTTCTTGAATATGGAAATGTAGAAAATGAAGTACGAAGTCATATTATTATGAGAAAGGTTGAAATGGAATTTTTGAAGGTTGAGAAATATTTTTCGTAATGGAATTATGGTTAAAAACGATTTATGTAACTTAAAAACGTGATTTTTAAGCTACGTGATTTGAAAAACATTAAAATATTTCTACGCGATTTGGAAAGCGTTTAAATATTTCAAAAATGATGAAAAATGGTTTACGCGACTTAAAAAATAATTTTTAAGTTACGCGATTGTGAAAATGGTGGAAAATCGCTACGTGAGTTGAGAAATGTGTAAAGATTTTTACGTGATTGAGAAAACGTTGAAAGATCAATATGTAATTTGAAAATATAACAGAAGTGTTGCAGAATTGTGAAAACGTAACAGAAATGTTGCGCGATTGTGAAAACATGATGAAAGTGTTTTGTGACTATGAAAACGCGATAATATATAGTATAATTACTGTTGAACCAGTGTATGGACACTGTATGAGAAAATGACGAGTTTTGCCTGTGATTGGCATTTGGTGCATTTTACATGCATTGGAAAGATATGCTGTGATTGGCATTTGGTGCATTTGGTGCATTATATGCATGCATATGATGAAATTGAAAAATATGCATTGTGGCATATGATGAATTTGAACAAAATTGCATTGAGATATTCGTGCATTGAACAAAAATTAATAGCTGATGCTATTGTGACCCTTGTGGTTGAAAAGGGAATGAGAATTGATAGTGAGATCTATGATGGATCTTGGGGGCGTCAAGGCACGGCAGTCGACCAGTGGATGTTAATTGGCAAAATGACCATGTGCCACTTGGCGATGTAGTCTGTTACAACGCATTGACGATACCCGACAATAACATGATTCTTTTCGACGACTGGGAGATTGTCTTTGGGCTAAGGCTGACAATTTACCAGAGCATTCTTTTCGAAATTGTGAAAACCTCTATGGAGTAGGACATTGAGTCTACATGCATAACATATGCATCATTATTGAGTATTAGTTATGATAATTGAACTGTTGAATACCTGGATAATGTTGAGGCATTATCATAAATATTGAATATTTATATCTGTGTGATATAATAATTGAGGAATATTAGATGATGATGATGATGATAATAATGTTGATGACATAATTATAATTATTGTATTTGTGTGATGACAATAATGTTGATGGCATGATTGTAATTATGGTATGATATATCTGTATGATATGTTGTTTGTGTTATCTTTGTGCTACCATGTTGGTATTGACATAGGTGATCTCACCTCTTTGCTGTATTATTTTGTTATGCTTGTATTGTTAAAAATTATATAGTAGATGGAACGAGTTTCTTAAACTTGACTGGAGGCAAATATTTTGAGTTCCGTGACAATATCAAGGAGTGGTCATCCCGGATTCGATGGTGTGCAGTGTTGATGAGGAACAGACATATGGCACATCAAGATGGATACAAGATGGAATAAGTATGTTGAGTCTTCTCGTTAGTGTTTTACCGTGCTATTAACTAGGACCCGTGATGGGGTTTGCTACTGTTTAAAAAGTGAGTCTGTAAGTTTTATATTTATTGAATAATTGTTAAATATTATATGGTATCTGTAATGTATATTAAATCAGTTTAAATATATTTTTCAATATTACCTATAAATTTTCAGTAAATTTACGTTTCAGCGAGAAGAAATTTTGAAACCCACCTTTTTTAACTCAAACCTTTTATGAACTTTTTTTCAGATCATAGGTTGGTAGTCGGAAATGTGATGCCCTACGGAGGGTGTTATAGAAACAAATAAAACAATAACATGATCTTGATCCCTAAGCCAAGATGCTCAAGATGATCAGTCAATGATCTCTTTTATAGAGCTTGAGGAGTACAAAATGACAATGAAGTTATTTAATGAGTGAGTAGATGATGGGTGGATAAGTGGAAAATGACAACAAAGTTATTTAATGAGTGGGTAGATGATAGGTGGATGAGTGAAAAATGACAATGGAGTTATTTAATAAGTGGCTGAATGATTGATGAGTGGGTGGATGATTAAAGAGTAGGTGGGTGATTATTTAGTGTATAGATGATTATTGAGTGGGTGGATGATTATCATGCTTATCTCTCCACTTGTACCAACTAATTCAACTATTTTCACACGATTATAACTCTATTAAAACGTTATTTTCTAGAAAAGTGGTCTTCATGAGAGTTGAAGGATTTTGTCTTAGCTTTCCAATACAACCAATTTCAGCCCAAAGTGAATCCTACAACTCAAATTCCAGCCTAATCACTACACACTGCTCAGGCCCAGTTACAACTCCTCTTTTTTTACTTACAAGCCTAATATGATCTCCAAGCTATCCCAACTAGCTCTTGTGTTCTTTATGAAAGTTATAGATTTGGGTTTAGCTTTCAAATGGCACCAGTTTCAGTGCAATGCAACTTCTACAACCCAAGTTATGCCCTGATTAGTACACACGACTCAGGTTCTAGTGACAGAACTCATTTTTTATTTCTAAATCCAATTAGCTCCACTAGATGTATGATTGAGACTTTGAGCTCTTCATCAAAGTTATAGAGCTTTCTCTCAAATTTCCTTTAAGGTAAAATTCTTAATTTCTAGGTATCTAGAACTCAAGATATGGTTGAAATATAGAAATAGTGTAAAATCTCAATAATACTGGACAAGATCAATTAAGCCTAATTTGAAACCAAACTTACAAAACATGACCAAAACATGTTCTTTTGAGTGGTGTTCTTTTGAGTCAAAGCTCTAAGAATGATACCTAAAACATAATTACCTCCTAGAAATGCAGAGAGTGATACAACCCCTATTAACCTACAACAACCTCCCCATATACAACATGAATATTTCTTGCAACAAATGTTCGTTCAAGGGTGTTTGCTGTGTTTACAAACTCTAAACCCTTCTCATACCTAGACCCACAAAATACACAAATATTTTTAAGATTACGATAGAAGGTCCCATTTCTATACTCACCATCCCTTTGAATGATTATGAGCTGTAGGAAAGTGAAGAAAATAGAGTGTTTAAATAGGAAAAAGAATGAAAAAAGTAATGATAACACCTAAATGGGTAGGTTGGCTGTTGTCAGAAAAGTTTGAAACTATGAAACATTAATTTTTTTTGTTTTGTTTTTGTTTTTTTTTATTTTTTTTTTGTTTTAACTTCAAGAAAACCATTAGGGTAAAGAAGTGTAGAAACCCCTAAAGGACCCTGCTCAAAGAATCGTCTGTCCAAAACTAAAATACAACAAAATCATACAAAGATAAACAAAATATAATAACAAATGATGACATACCTTTATGTACAATTTTCATGGCGCATCTTTATGTTGCGCGTCATTGAGTTCTAGTGTCATATTTCCAAATGTTAGCTTCACCACTCCATTTCTACAATTTATCAAAACATTAGATGTTACTAAAAATGGACGGCCTAAAATAACAGGAATTGACTTACAACTATCAACCATAAGTTCAGTTTCCAACAGAATAAAATTCATAGTATATATAAATTTATCAACTTGTACCAGCATATCTTCCATTATTCCTCTTAGAATTTTAATTGATCTATCGGCAAGTAGAAAAGTTACAAAAGTTAGTTTTAACTCACCCAAGTTGAGTTGCTGATAAACTAAATATGGAAGCAAATTAACACTAGCACCAAGATCAAGTAAAGCTTTTTTAATTTTATGTTCTCCAATAATGCATGAAACTATAGGACAACCAGGGTCTTTATATTTTAAGGTATTATTATTCTGAAGAATGGAGCTTACTTGTTCAGCCAAAAAGGCTTTCTTTTTCACATTTAGTTTCCTTTTAACAGTGCACAAGTCCTTCAAATATTTGGCATAAGAAGGAATCTGTTTGATAGCATCTAACATAGGAATATTGACCTTCACTTGTTTCAAAATTTCAAAAATTTCAGTCTTATAGTTCAATTTCCTTGAATTGTTTAATGCTTGAGGAAATGGGGGTGAAAGCGAGAGTTTGGTCTCTTTTTGGTCAACTTCTTCATTTTTTTGGG
Organism: Ormosia emarginata; assembly: GCA_029884605.1. Lineage (NCBI taxonomy): Eukaryota > Viridiplantae > Streptophyta > Magnoliopsida > Fabales > Fabaceae > Ormosia > Ormosia emarginata. The sequence continues at coordinate 50,585,590 of JAQQTP010000081.1, read as the reverse complement.
GAATTGGTTCATCATCTCTCGTGCAAGGTTTAGGAATTTGTTTTTCAATAACCTTTCCACTCCTAAGAGTTATCACTGACTTGACTTGATCTATTTGTTAGTTTTCTGAACTATCCTCATTTAGACTGTACTGACCCTTGGGATTTGGTTGAGGTTGAGAAGGAAATTTTCCTTTCTCGTGAATGGTGAGTGCAGAAGAAAGTTTAGCAAGGGTGTTTTTTATGTCATTCATGGTTTGATTGTTTTGTTTATTAATGGTCTCTTACTTTTCTATGAATGCATGCAGTGTTTCTTCAAGATTTTTCCAATATGGTGGGACATAAGGTGCATATCCTTGAGAATTTTAAGAGTCCTGCTATGCTTGAGGAGGTGGTGGTTACATAATTATGTACTTGATTATTATTCCTCCAGCTAAAATTCGGGTGATTTCTCCATCCCGAATTATATGAATCTGAAAAAAAAAGAAGTAAATAATTTTTTAAAATTATTCATTGCATTTATTTGCTCATGTACAACTTCTTTAAAAACAAGAATCTTAGGACATTCTTGTGTTGAGTGTCCTAAGTCATCACAAATGCCACAAATTTCTTCATTTTGCACAGATTTGATTTCTTTTATTTTTCCTAATTGCATGGTTTCCACCTTGCTAGCCAAACTGGCGAACCTTGCATTTAGATCTTCTTTTTGACTAAGGTGATATTTTCCTTTATTAGCACTTGAAAGGTTATATCTAATTGAATTTTCAGAAGGATTAGTACTATGCCAAGATTGAGAATTTTTTGCCAACTGGTTTAAATAGTATAAAGCTTCTTCAGGTTCTTTATCAAGAAACTCGTTATTGCACATTGTTTCTACAAATTATTTGGTTTCAGGTGTTAAATCTTCAAAAAAGAAGCTTATAGTGCGTCATTTTTCAAAATCATGATGTGGACAAGAATTTAACAAATCTTTAAAATGTTCACAACATTGAAAATATGCTTCATTTGAATTTTAGGAAAAAATTTAGATTTGTCTTTTCAAAGCATTGATTTTATGTCTTAGAAAAAATTTCTTTAAAAACTCACATTGCATTTCTTGTCATGTGCCAATTGATCTTAGTTTCAAAACATTAAGCCAAGTTTTTGCTTTATCTTTTAAAGAAAAAGGAAACAATTTTTGGTCATTGAAAGTGATACATACTTCCTCAAATTCTTTTAGATGTAAATATGGGCTTTCAGATTCTAAACCATGAAAATTAGGAAGTAATGAAATCATATCTGGCTTAAATCTAAAATTGTTGGCATTAAATGGAAATATAAAACATGATAGACTAGAATTTTGAGGTGGTTGCAAATATTCACGCATAGTTCGCAACAATTGATTTTCATGTTCATCATGTACGCTTTCATTTTCAGTGTCAATTGTGTGTGATTGTGATTCAAACAAATTAATATATAAAGTATCATGATTAATTTTAACCAAACAACCAGAATTTGAATCACGATTGCAATAAAATAAATAAATGACTTAAAATAAAAAAAATAATGTACAAGTCGGCAGTATAAACCAACCATTAAATATTAAGCATAAATAAATGACTTAAAATAAAAAATAATGTACAAGTTAGTAAGTCAGAAAGTAAAAATAAATGACATAAATAAATAAGTTAGTAAGTCGAAAAGCATAAATAAATAAGTCGAAAGCAAAAATAAATAACATAGGTAAATAAGTTAGAAAGCATAAATAAATGACATAAATAAATAAGTTAGTTAGTAAGTCAGTAAGTTAAAAAGTTAGAAAGTTAGTAAGTTGGTAAGTTAAAAATTTAAAAGAGTAGAGGAAGAATGTACCAGATGGTGAAGTTTACTTAAAGAAAGAGAACCTCAATAAATTAAAACTTCAAGTCAAGTCCCCGGCAATGACGCCAAAAACTTGATGCGAATTAAAAAATGCAAACTCAAGTGCATGTTGTCTCAAGTAATAAATTTCTCAAGAGTCTGAGGTCGATCGACAGGGAATTGATAAAGAAAAATTCTTTGAGGTAATGAAATGATTTGTCACAACAATAAAGATAATAAAACTTGTTCACAATTAAAAAAAGAACTTGCTTGGGCTAGGAGATCCACTTTTGGTAATAAATTAAGGACAAGATTTTTTTTATAATTCAATTGAAATCCACGCACAACAGAGGTTCCAATCGGAAAATAAAACATTCAAAGTCCATTTAGAATTATATATGTAGTTATATTATGCCTCATTTAATTATTTACTAACACCAACACTTGTAAATGAGTTCAAGCATTCATTGTGTCAACCACTTATCTACAATGAATCAAGAACTTCACTTTACAAGGAGGGTTTCTAAATTGATTGGAAACAAAATACAACATACATAATGACTACTTGATAATATATTATTTAAGCACAAGAAAGAAATTAATCTAACCTTATTTTATTACCGAAAGCTTCACCCTTTTACCTAAGCAAAATGAAAATTAGTTACTCATGAATAAGAAGAAAAAACAGAGAGAAGAAAAAGATGAACATAACTTCAATTTAGAACAAAAAAAATACTACAACAAGAGAAACAAATAACACAATAGTATGATCTTGATCTCTAAGCCAAGATGCCGAAGATGATCAGCCAATGCTCCCTTTTATAGAGCTTGAGGAGTACAAAATAATAATGAAGTTATTTAATGAGTAGGTAGATGATGGGTGGATGAGTGAAAAATGACAATGAAGTTATTTAATGAGTGAGTGGATGATTAATGAGTGGATGGATAATTATTTAGTAGGTAGATGATTATTGAGTTGGTGGATGATTATCATGCTTATCTCTCTACTTGTACCAACTAATTCAACTATCTTCACATGATTATAACTCTGTTAAAACGTCATTTTTTGGAAAAATGGTCTTCATGAGAGTTGAAGGGTTTTGTCTTAGCTTTCCAATGCTACTAATTTCAGCTCAAAGTGAATCCTACAGCTCAAATTCCAGCCCAATCACTACACACTGCTCAGGCCCAGCAAAAGCTCCTCTATTCTGACTTCCAAGCCCAATATAACCTCCAAGCCATTCGAACTGACTCTTGTGTTCTTCATGAAAGTTGTAGATTTGGGTCATAACTTTCAAATGGCACTAGTTTTAACTCAATGCAAGTCCTACAGCCCAAGTTATGCCTTGATTAGTGCACACTGCTCAGGTTCTAGTTATAGAACTTGTTTTCTGACTTCCAGGCCTAATTAGCTCTACTAGATATCTGATTGAGACTTCGAGCTCTTCATAAAAATTGTAGAGTTTTCTCTCAGCTTTCCTATAAGCTAAAATTCATAATTTATAAATATTTAGAACTCAAGATATAACTAAAATACAGAAATAGTGTAAAATCTTAATAATGCTAGAAAAGATCAATTAAGCCTAATTTGAACTCAAACTTACAAATATGACCAAGCTCAATCAATTAAGTACAAGGAGAGTGTAAATGATTAAAAATAAGGGTTTATTAATGTCTAAAAAAATGTGATTGTCAATTACGACCATGATGAGAGGATTAAGAGACGCCTTAATCAATTAGAGATTATTATTGTGACCATGATGAGAAGATCAAATGACGCCTTGATCATTTTTAATGATTGTGGTCATGATGAGAGCATTTGGGGACACCCTAATCAAGTTATTGTGGTCATGATGACAGGATTGAGGGATGCCCTAATGAAGAAAAAAGGCACATTTGATTAAGAATATTGGAATGGGACGATAAAAGAGATGATGTAACGAAGATTTTGAATAACGATGAGAAAAGAATATTTCATTACTTAATTTAAGAAGTTATGAATTATTTATTTGAAGAAAATACTCACTTTTTATTTACTCTTTTTAACTTATTTTACTGATATGAAGAATAAATAATTTTTTTAGATTTACCAATCTTACTGAATTGTTTATAATAAAGTATTTACTCTTATATTTTAAATTTTACGTCACTTATTACCATCTAATTTATTTCTCAAATATTGATTGATCTATTTTTGGACTCTTAGATATGATTTTAGAAATAGAAAATGGTAAAAAGTGGATGGTAACTGTATACGTATTTTTGCATTTTCCTACTCATATTTTTATCTCGCCCCTTTTGTGGTGTAACATTTCAAATAACACTAACAGTTAAAGTACGAATAGATTTTCGGATGCAGAGCTAGAAGATTGTTTCTTCATTACTATTTTGTGAAATTGTTGAGTCCACCCTTGAATAAATAGATGTAGTAATAAAAATTTATAAATATGTATTAGTTGTAGCATTGTCTTTGCCTCAATGGTTTAATATATTAAGTTTTGATGATGACAAATACAAGATAAAAAAAATGATGCTTATGCTTCATAAATGTGCTTAATAGATGACAAATGCATTACAAAAGAATATTGATCATGTTACATAGATGTGCTTAATGAGATATATTATATCATGCATATGAAGATATTGAGTTATGAATTTGGACTAACTATGCTTGTGTTAAGTGAGTAATACTTTGTAGGATAGTCCAAGTATCAAGAGTGAGCATTGCAACAAGAAAGCAAAAGATCACAATCATGCTCAACTCAAGAAGAATGAGAATGATAAGATGTTCCAAGCATTTGCAAGATTTGAAGAGAAGAAATTTTTGGAAGCTTGGATTACATCAAGAATTGATGATGGCAAAAGATGAAGTCCCAAGGTTCTTCAAGAATAGCTTATAGGACTTAGATCTTATGTAAAGGTAAAAAGGAATCACACTAAGCTCAAATATGTTTTAACATCTTTAAAAAGTGTTTCTTACATGTTTTAATGCCCAACAAACTATTTTTGAAAGTTAGTCTTGGTGGTAGTTCAAACCTTTGAAAAATAGCCAAGTTTGTGTTTTGAAAAATGGACATTTGGTTACTATTTTGATCATAACTTTCAAATACTTTGAGTTTTGTTATGAAACTTATTTCATATGAAAATAGACTCAAATATCTTTCCAATGAGTGGTCATTTACCTTAAACGGATAAGAAATGAAGAAGTTATGACCATTTGCTTTAAACTATAAAATATAGTCAAGTTTGAGTTTGAAAAACTGACCTTTGGTCAATATTTTGATCATAACTCTCAAAATACTTTGATTTTTGTTGTGAAATTATTTCATTTGAAAATAGACTCAAAGACCTTTCCAATGACTGGTCATTTGCTTTAATCGGATAAGAAATGAAGTAGTTATGACCTTTTAAAGTCAGTTTTCAAAATCAGAAATGCTGTAATCGATTACACAAGTCCTGTAATCGATTACAACGTTGACAGAAGCCGTGTAATCGATTACCAGAAGTGTGTAATCGATTACCAGGTGCCCAGAAACGTTTCTAACAGTTATAAACGGCTAGTTTTCATAAAAAATCATTTCTTAACACTACCAACGGCTATTTTATCATTTGGGCTCTATATATAAGTGATGTTTGAAGCATTTACATCCTAAGAAACACAAGAACACTATACTTGATCCTTAAATCATCAAAATCATATTTTGAGCTTTAAAGTGTGAATCATTGATACTCATAGAGCTTCAAGTTATATTATCCACTCTTGAGAGAGTTTCTTATCATCCATACTTTATTCTTCAAGTTGTATATCTACTCTTGTGAGAGTTTCTATTCATTCTATTCACCTTGAAATCATTGTAAGAGGGTGAGGTATCCCTTGTGATTGATATGGACAAGATGCAAATGGTTTTGATGTCGACAAACAAAGAAAGCAATGGGAATACAATGATCAAGTCACAAGGAACTCAAGCTTAGCATATAGGTTATAGATCTAATGTAATGGTATTCTAGAGATTCACCTCAAGCTCAAATGATTTCCTTAAAATGTTTTTGTAAAATGGTTTTTCAAGTTAGGATCAAAAAGGTTTTATGCAACAACTCTTTCGCATCTAATATCCGAAGCCTTTTTGGAAACTTACAGCCTCTTGATAAACATAATTTCAAGGCCCCTAACTGATTAGGACCAGCTCCTAACCGATTAGTTAGTTCAAACAAAAGCTTTGCCTCGTTTTTTTTACATGCCTAACCGATTAGGCAAAGTAGCTACTCAGTTATTTTATATCTCAGAGGCTAAAATATATCTATCCTAACCGATTAGGTAGAAGACCTAACCGATTAGTATCACTTCCAGAAGCCAAAAATGTTTTGTCCTAACCGATTAGGCAGATGGCCTAACTGGATATTCATAAACTCAGAAGTCTTTCTAATCCTGTCCTAACCGATTAGGCAGATGGCCTAATCGGTTATTCTATAACTCAGAAGCCAAAAAAACGTGTGTTCTAACCGATTAGGTAGAAGACCTAACCGGTTATACATCAACTCAGAACCCACGTTGGTAATGTCCTAACCGATTAGCTTGAAGGACTAACCGGTTAGCATCCTTCCCAGAACTCATTTTCGTGGTGTCCTAACCGATTAGGACACATTCTTAACCGGTTAGCCTATGTTCTGGAAAAATAGGGAGAAGCCCGTAACGGCTATTTTTGCTGAGCATTAATTGCTCACAACCACTTCCAACGGCATTAAATAACACTTACCTATATATTTGCATGTTGGGCTTCGTTGGGAGGTTAGAAAAACTGAGTCTATCATTCTGGAAAATTTGTATTGAGCTTTAAACAAGTTTTCATCATCATTCTACAAAATCCTTTGATTTGAGCTTGAACTTGTGTGAATCCCAAATACCATAGTGCTTCAATTTGTAATACTTGCTCTAGAGAGAGTTTCTTCCATTTTAATCTTATACAATCTGTTTAGTGAGGGTGAGGTATCCCTCAAGTATTGTAAGGGTGAGGTATCCCTTGAAAATAGAGGCTCAAGCTTTAGGGTGAGGTATCCCATAGTGTTGAGTGCTCAAGATTGTAGTGGTTGTCAAGCACCCATTGAAGCTTGAAGATATAATGGAAAATCTCAAGTTGTTGCTTGGGGACTGGACGTAGATCACAAGTGGATTGTGATCGAACCAGGGATAAACGATTGAGTTTGTTTTCTCTAAACCCTTCTCTTTATTTAGTTTACTGTTTTATTGAATTGATTGGATATTGTCTCCTTTGGCTATCACATTTATAAGTAAAAGTGTTTATCTCATTCATCCAATTATCTCTAATCGTTCAATAGCTTCAAAGAAAATTATTTATCAAACGATTTGCGAAAGATTTGCGAACTTGTTTTACTTACTCAATTCACCCCCCCTCTTGAGTATTGAGGCCACTTGGTAACATCCCTCAAGAGAGAAAAGGGTGAGGTATCCCTTGTAGTGAGACTCAAACACAAAGGGTGAGGTATCCCAAAGGTGTTGTGAGTGCTCTTGATTGTAAAGGTCATCAAGCACCTATGAAGCTTGAAGAATTGGAGGCTCTAGCACAAGGGTGAGGTATCCCAAGGTGTGAGGAGTGCTCTTGTTTGTACAAAGGTTTTCCTAGCACCCGTGAAGTCTAGGAGATAGTGAAGAAAATCTCAAGTTAAGCTTGGGAACTGGATGTAGGCCACAAGTGGTTGGTGGCTGAACCAGGATAAATTCTTGAGTTTGATTCTCTCTTCCCTACACTCTTTAATTTCAGTATTTAGTGTAGTATACTTATTTATTGCATATCTTGTCATCTTGGTGATTTGATTCTATGAACTTGATATCTAGCTTATTTGTTTAATTCATCATATATCCCAAGTGGTATTTGTGAAATCACTAATAGTTGCACCTTTGTTAAACTTATTCCGCTGCATTTATTAATTGAGTTATTCAAAATGTTTAATTTCTTAAAGTTGCATTAAAATTTGTAATCACCTAATTCACCCCCCTCTTGGGTGATAGTTGCCATGGCTAACATTAGTGGTACCTTGAAGCCTTTTGTAAGCATTATTTGGAAGCAGTTGTGTTAAATTTCATTGTGTAAAATATTGTACTTAAAAGTTAGTAGTAATAATAACAGTATTTCTATGTAACGTTAAGTTTTAAACCACATTAAATCATAGAAGAAAATTACTTAAAAATTATAAAAAGGTAGGATGTTACATATAGTATCAGAGCAGTGTCCTAGGGAAAGTGGTTTGGGAACTATTATTGCTTATTGACAAAATGACAAAGTTGTTGCAGGAAAAACACGTTGCATACTAATTCAGAGGATAGAGTGGAAATGATGATGGATAAACTCACAGAAATCAAGAAGGAAATAAGTAAGTTGGATATTAGGCAGTCTTCTACATTGGATAATAAGTGTAGAATTGTAGAAAGAGTTCTTTTGGAATATAAAGCCGAGAAGGAAAAGCAATTTCAGCCCAAGTGTAAGAGGAAAGATAATGAAGAAAACAGTGGAAATAGTAAATTCATGCCAAATAAAAATAAGGAAAATCTGGACTAGCCTGAAGAAAAGTGCCCAAAGTGTGGAAAGACACATAGAAACAAACCTTGCCTGTTTGGACAGTGAGTATGTTACTATTGCGGAAAACTTGGGCATATAGCCATAGAGCTCCGAAATAGGTCTTTACCCTTAATAGTCGAGGAGTATGACGATCTTTATAACAAGGTCTGTATTTTTAGAAAGTAATCTTAAGATGTGTATTCGATTATAGACAACTAAATAAGACGATTATTAAGAATAAAAATCCACTAGAATAGATACCATTAGATTAGGACTCATATAACTAGATAAGGCCATCTGATGATGTTGTATTTATGGATGTTTAGGACATATTGGATAAATTGTAGACATATAGGATAAATTGTAGTAGGTTTATTTGATGATATTCTAATTTATTTGAGGATAAAATTAGAAACCTTGAAAGAAAACAATTATAAGCAAAATTAGATTAAGTGTGAATTTTGGATGGAAGAAATTAAATTTCTAGAAGTTGTGATAGATCTTTTCTTGGGTTTAGATTCATAGAAAGATTTTCTAAGATGATCAGAAAAAGGACTTTTATGGATAAAGGATTGTGAAGAAAGTTTTCAAGAATTAAAGAGGAAAATTTATCCAATACATGACTTGGAACTATTAATAGTAATAGTTTTAAAATTTTGACATATTATATGAAGATAAATTTGAGGTGTATACTGATCATAATAGGTTAAGGTATCTTTTGATAAAAAAAAAGAGTTAGATATAAGGCGGATGAGGTGTACTGAATTTCTTAATGATTATGATAAGGAAATTGAGAATTTACCTAGAAAAAGAAAATGTTGTTATTGAGGTTCTAAGTAAGAAAATCTTTCTATAAATGATGGTTTAGAAAGTGGATTTAGGAATTTGAATTTTTCAATGATTTTTAAGTCAAATAGAAATTGTTTCATTACTTGACGAGTTATTTGAGGTTTGGAAGTAAAAATCATAGAGACACAAAAAGAAGATCAGTTTTTGCAAGCTCTTAAGGAAGTGATATAAGAAAGATAATAAAGTGATTAGGGATATGTTATGGAGAAAGAAATACTAAGAGAAGTACAAAGGAGTACGTATACAATTCATTAGGATTTTAAAAGTCAATTTTAGTGGCGTAGGATGAGATCTGAAATAACTAGGTATCTCAAGTTTGTTAGAATAAAAATAAGATAATATTTCTATCAATTTTATGAAAGGCAATCTAGGTCATGATGCTAAGTGGGTGATTGTAGATAGATTAAATAAGTCAGCTCATTAGGATTATTTCAAATAGAGACCCAAGCTTTATCTCTAAGCTTTGGGAATAGTTATAATCGACTAAGAAATAAAAGTATTCTTATGATCAAAAGATGTGTGGCAAGGACAAGATATGGAAGATGTTACTTGGGAAGCAGATGTAGAAATTTTGAGGACAAAATTTTTATAAGAGGGAGAGAATGTAGCATCCCTAAAAATTAACAATATAGATACGCAAAAATATTTATACCTTAATAAATTATTATAGTTCTCAAAATTAAATAAAACAAGATTATTTGAATAAAAGACATTTTATTCGAATAACTAACTAGTTATTTGAATAAACTCATTTCTGTGAATAAGAAAACGTATAATTCGAATAAAATTGTTTCTATTCAAATAAATTACCTGCTAAGAACATATGTATAGAATGGATTATTCGAATAAGTAGATGGTTATTCGAATAAAGGCTTTTGCTGAGAAAAAATAAAGGAGGAAACATGACACTTCATTTGAATAAGGTTATTGCTATTTGAATAAAATGGACTATTGTGTACATATATACGTTGCAACCAAAATAAGTTATTCGAATAAGGTTATTATTATTCGAATAAAGTGACTAATATCAGAATAAATGGGAGACATGTTCCACTGTAACAAAGAAAGAAAACTTAGTTTTCAATTTCTTCAACTGATTTTTCTCTATTTGGTCTAGAATTCATATGGTTCTAATGGAAGTAAATGAATGAGACTGATAAAATCATCACTAATAGATGTAAAAAAGGAGAAGCTTGGAAGACTTGACTTGAAAGACTTAATTTGGAAGACTTGGAATTTTAGAAATAATGAATTACAAAGGAACCAAATGAAGGAAATGAATGGATGAAGTAAAGATAAGGTCAACAAGAGTAGTTGACAAGGAAGGAAACTTATAAGGAAGAAATAATAAATACAGAGGAACATGTGTCAAGTAAACAAAAGAAAAAATGATGGTTTACGTGACAAGTATTCAAGAATTTAATGAAGGTGATGAAAGATTGATAAGGTAAGCAAGCCAAATGTCAAGAAAGGAAGCTACGAAATCAAAGTAATGATTACATGAAGTAAATGAAGGAAACAAATGGCACAAAGATGGATGAAAACTTAGGGAAAGAATGAAGGCTTACGACCAAGTGTTCAAATAATGATTATAGGTGAAGTAAGTTTATGATATCAGCAAGATAATTGTCTAGAAATGAATGATAAGGTTTATGGAAGAAGCCATTTAGTGGATAAGTTAGAAGGGGCCTATGGAAGAAGCTTCTTAGTTAGTAAGTTAGAAGGGGCTTATGGAAAAAGCTTCTTAGTTAGTAAGTTAGAAGGAGCTTATGAGAGAAGCTTCTTACTTAGAAAGTTAAGAAGGCTTACGGGAGAAGCCACTTTTAACTTAATGAGAAAGTTAAAATAAACAAATAAAAGAAAAGAAAGAAGAATAAATTATATATAAAATAGTGTAGTCTACAAGTTATTATGTTAAAATTATATTAAAGGATCTAGAAGTGATAATTACAAATCTTGCGTCCTTATTGGTCCTAAAGCCACATGGCCACTCATAAACAAACAACACATCCATACACCACAAGAAGTGATGTAACGTGAGGCAACTAGAGAAATAGAAAGAAACAAGAGCGAAAGAAAGAAATAGAAAAGTGATGGGTGAAGGATTAACAAAGGCTTGAAACATAAGTCATTTCACGTTGAAGGAAGAAATGATTATGGAAGAAGATTTTTAAGGAGAGTTAATTCCCCTATGACACCTAACATCCCTCAAACGTGAAGCAGCCCAACTTGAGCCCTATAAATGTCTTATCTCTCTTTCATTCATGACACAACACACACACACCCAAACACTTAAAAAACAGCAGCTCTATTTCTGCAAGTTTCACTCATTCATTTCTAACTAAACACCAACTCTTTCTTTTGACAAATTATAAATCAATTCAGAGGTAGGAAGTGACAAAAACACCACCTTTTCTTCTATATCTCTTAATGTCGTACCTCTTAGTCCATTATTTTCACTCATTCATGAAGCCCTGTTTTTATACCAATGCAACAGTAACAATTTGGTTTATGTAGAATGGTATTTTTAATATGTTATTCGAATAAGACCTTACTTATTCGAATAAGCCCATCAGAAACGTAATAACAATCTATTTTTAAATGACTTTATTCGAATAAATAATTGTTTATTCGAATAAAGCTTTACAACAAGCAAAAATTTGACATTTTGACATGGGTTTATTTGAATAAGATATTAACTTTTCAAATAAATGCTTTTATGAAGGTTATCAGAATTTGAATATGAAACTTATCATCACTCTTATTTACTATCTTACTAATTATTTTGAATTTAATTGTGAAAATCTTATTTATTTACCAATGCTTTTATTTTGCTATAATGATGACTATTTTATACTTGTTCTTTTATCTGTACTATTCATCATAATATCTTTGTAGAAATAAGTTTTTTTTTAATGATTTAATATGTTAAGTTTTGATGATAACAAATACAAGACAAAAATAGTGATGCTTATGTTACATAGATGTGCTTAATAGATTATATTGTATCATGCATGATTATGTACTTTATCTAGTTATATTTCACTTGTTAATCATGCAATAAGATATGTGCAGTATTCTTTATATCACATATCCAATAATACTTTATATGAGTTATAACGAATTAATATTAGATTTGGCTTTATTTAAATGAAAATGTGCAAAGTGTTCTTTGTTGCATCTTATATAGAACATATTTATTAGTAATTAATAAATGTCTTATTTGGATGTGTCTCTGAAAGTCTTATATACATGTTAGACTAACTAGAATCATTCATATGAAGATATCGAATTATGAATTTAGACTAACTATGTTTGTTTTAAGTGAGCAATACTTTGTAGGATAGTCTAAGTACTAAGAGTGAGTATTACAATAAGAAAACAAAAGATCACAATTATGCTTAACTCAAGAAAAATGAGAATGATAAGATGTTCCAAGCATTTGCAAGATTTGAAGAGAAAAAATTTTTGGAAGCTTAGATTACATCAAGAAGCCTAAAGACTATAATTTGTATTTTTTTTAGGCTTTCTCCTATGTAAAGATAGAGGCTTTACAAGAAAAGAGCTCAAATATGTTTTTACATTTTTACAAATGATTCTTACATGCTAAAATGTCCAGGAAACATGTTTTAAAATGCTAGTCATGGTGGTAGTTAAAAAGTATGAAAAATAGTCAAGTTTGAGTTTTGAAAAGTTGACCTTTAGTTACTCTTTTGATCATAACTTTCAAAATACTTCGATTTTTGTTATGAAACTTATTTCATATGAAAAAAGACTCAAATATCTTTCCAACGAGTAGTCATTTCCTTTAAACGGATAAGAAATGAATAAGTTATGACCATTTGCTTTAAACTAAGAAAAATAGTCAAGTTTGAGTTTTGAAAAACTAATCTTTGGTTACTCTTTTTTATAACTTTCAAAATACTTTGATTTTTGTTGTGAAACTTATTTCATTTGAAAATAGATTCAAAAATCGTTCCAATTAGTGGTCATTTGCTTTAATTGGATAAGAATTGAAGAAGTTATGACCTTTTAAAGTCAATTTTCAAAACTAGGATGCATGTAATCGATTACATAAGTCTTGTAATCGATTACAACTCTGGAAGAGGCTATGTAATCAATTAAAACATTCATGCAATCAATTACCACGTGCCCAGAAGCGCTCCCAACGGCTATAAAGGGCTAGTTTTTATTAAAAAAAAATCATTTCTAAATACTACCAACAATTATTTTATCACCTGGGCTCTATAAATAAGTGTATATTAAAGCATTTACATCTTTAGAAACTCTAGAACACTTGGTTTAATCTTTGAATTATTAAAATCATATTTTAAGCTCTTTATTGCAAAATCCTTCTATTCCTTTGTTCTTCAAGTTGTATATCTACTCTTGTGAGAGTTTATAATCTTTCTCTACATCTTAAAATCATTGTAAGAGGGTGAGATATCCCTCAAGAGAGAAAAGGGTGAGGTATCCCTTGTAGTGATGCTTAAACACAAAGGGTGAGGTACCCCAAAGATGTTGTGAGTGCTCTTTAATGGAAAGGTTTTTCAAGCACCTATGAAACTTGAAAAGTTGGAGGCTCAAGCACAAGGGTAGGGTATCCCAAGGTATGAGGAGTGCTCCTGCTTGTAAAAAGGTTTTCCTAGCACCCTTGAAGTCTAGGAGATAGTGAAGAAAATATCAAGTTAAGCTTGAGGACAGGATGTAGGCCACGAGTGGCTGGTAGCTGAACCAAGATAATTCTTTGTGATTGTTATTTTCAACTCTATCTCATTTACATTTGTTCTTTAATTATATATGTTTGACTTGAACTTGATATTTAGCTTATTTGCTTGATTTATCCTATAACTCAAGTTGTATTTTGAGTAATCTCTAATAGTTGTATCTTTGTTAGACTTACATTGTTGTCTATGTTGATTGAGTATATCAAAATGTTTAATTTCTCAAAGTTATTTTAAAAATTTATAATCACCCAATTTACCCCCCTCTTGGGTGATGATGTCATGACTAACAATCTTCACTATATATGTTCATTTTAAGTATTTTATAGAAAAGTTATATTATCCCATGATAAAAATAAATAAATGTGCAAAAAAGATATTATTACGGTTGTGATAAGAGGATTAAGAGACACCTTAATCAATTACATATTATTATTGTGACCATGATGAGTGTAACACCCCCCGTAGGGGCATCACATTTCCGACTACCAACTTATAATCTGAAAATCAGTTCATAAAAGGTTTGAGTTATAAAATATGGGTTTAAAAAATTTCTTTTTGCGGTAATATAAACTTACTGATATTTATAAGTAATACTGAAAAATAAAGTTAAACTGATTAAAACTCATATAATAGACATCACTTAATATTTAACAATTATTCAAGAAATATAAAACTTACAGACTCAATTTTAAACAGTAGTAAACCCCATGACGGGTCCTACTCAATAGCACAGTAAAACACTAACGAGAAATACTCAACATACTTATTTCGTCTTGTATCCATCTTGATGCGTCATATATCTGTTCCTCCTCAAAACTGCACACTAACCAGTCTGGGATGGTTACTCCTTGATGTTGTCACCGAACTCAAATTATTTGCCTCCCGTCACGTCTAAGAAACTCGTTCCGTCTACTATATAATTTTTAATAATATAAATACAACAAAACAATATAACAAAGAGGTGAGATCATCTACGCCAATACTAACATGGTAGCATAGAGATAACACAAACAGCACACTATACAGATATATCATACCATAATTACAATTATGCCATTAACATTATTGTCATCACACATATACAATAATTACAATCATGTCATCAACATTATTTATCATCATCATCATCTAATATTCCTCAATTATTATATCACACAGATATAAATATTCAATATTTATGATAATGCCCTCAATTATTATCCAAGTATTCAATAGTTCAATTATCATAACCAATGCTCAATAATGATGCATATGTTATGCATGTAGACTCAATGTCCTACTCCATGGAGGTTTTCACAATTTCGAGAAGAATGCTCTAGTTAATTATCAGCCTTAGCCCAAAGACAATCTCCCAATGTCGAAAAGAATTGTGTTATTGTCTGGTATGGTCAATGCGTTGCAACGGACTGCATCGCCAAGTGACACATGGTCCAGCCTTAGCCAATAAACAAATGTCCACTAGTCGACTGCCGCGCCTCGACGCCCCCAAGATTCATCATAGACCTCACTATCAATTCTCATTCCCTCTTCAACCACAAGGGTCATAATAGCATCCACTATTAATTTTTTGTTCAATGCACGAATATGTCAATGCAATTTTGTTCAAATTCATCATATGCCTCAATGCATATTTTCCAATTTCATCATATGCCTCAATGCATATCTTTCCAATGCATGTATAATGCACCAAATGGCAATCACAGGCAAAATTCATCATTTTCTTATGCAGTGTCTATACACTGGTTCAACAGTAATCATATTATATTTTCAATAGCGAAATCATATTATCGCGTTTTCATAGTCCTGAAATACTTTTGTCACGTTTTCACAACCGCGCAACATTGTTGTTACGTTTTCACAATTTCGCAACATTTTTGTCACGTTTTCAAATTACGTAATGATTTTTCATTATTTTCTCAATCACGTAAAAATATTTACACGTTTCTCAAATCGCGTAGCGATTTTCCACCATTTTCACAATCGCGTAACTTAAAAATCATTCTTTAAAGTCGCGTAAACCATTTTCCATCATTTTCAAAATATTTAAACGCTTTCCAAATCGCGTAGAAATATTTTAATGTTTTTCAAATCGCGTAGAAATATTTTAAAATCACGTTTTAAAAATCAAGTTTTTAAGTTAAAAATATTTTTCACCATTTTACAACCACGTAAAATATTTCTCAATATTCCAAACATTATTTTGGACTTTCAAACAAATCAATATCATTTCCAACATCATTTTTCACATTTCTCCTTTAATAAATCCTTTCTTCAAAATAATATAATTTATCACATTAGTTTCCATATTTTCTTACTCAAGAAAATCCTTTTCACAATATATTCCATAAAATCACTTTTTCATTGATATAAATCAATGTTTCAAATCCTAAAATTTCTTAACGCACTCCAAAACCCAAAGGATGAGTTACACGTTAGAAAATCCTAAGTCACCAACGTATTCTTTATAATTCCAAATCAATTCTAAAAATCAATCATCTTAAAATAATTTGAGGTTCAAACACTTTCAACCTCTCTTTTCCATTCATATATGAAAATTCCATTTTTCAAGTGATAAAACACTCTGATTCCCTTTCCAAAATTCTTGTACTAAATCAAATTATATTTCCACTTTGAAAATCACTTTGTTTCATAAAACCAAAGCATTTACAAACCTTCCAAAACCATGGTACATGGTTCCAATGGCCATCAAATATTTTTCCTTCTAAATCAATTAAGTACCATTCTTGTTTTTACACAAACAAAACCATTAAAATTTCTTGCAAAAACCGTGAGACTCATGGTCTTTAAAATCAATTCATTTGTTCATTTTCATTTTCACTTTCTTTGCAAATCCTTAAAATCATCAACTCATTGCTCTTTTCATTTAAAACTCATGATTAGTAAAATACTTAGAATCTTTTGATTCAAAAATATCCTTGAGAAATAGTGAACACTTATTCTTTGAAAACAAAACCTTTGTTTATTTTCTTTGCTTTTCTAAACATCCAATTTTACCATTCATGAAAATATTAAGTTGTAAACACCTATTTTGAGGTGTAGAGGCCGAAATCCTCATGGTCTTTGGAACCGAAAATTGTTTTCCTTTCCAACAATTTTTATGGCATATATCACATATAATCAACATATTATATTTCAAGCATACCATAAAAGTAATAAATCATACTAAACATGCAAACACAAATAAATCATGCAAAGCATATCAAATATAAGCAAATAATCAAAGCACATAAACACCCACAAATAATTACATGACCATGGATATGAATCTTCACATGAATTCACCATCCATCAAATGCAAAACCATTTCTCACCACCATACTCGGTTGGTGAGATGAATCTCCCTCTTACCTTATGAAGAACCTCCAAAGCTCCTTGGTTTGCTTCTTTTTCCAAGTCCTTCACCACCAAAAGCTTCTCAAATACAAAACAAAACACAAGTTTATTAGTATATTTAGCTTGAACTAGGGGAACCATGGATCAAACATGGCTTAGAACATGAAAAAGAATTAAGAAATGAAGTTTCCTTACACTTCACCATAAAAAACCTATAACTTTGCTCTTGAAGAAAGTCCTTGAAAATGAATGATTTAGAGAAAGTCTCCAACATGAAAGTTGCTTAGAATAAGGTAAGGATTCAAGAAACTAGGTTGTATGAAATTTTTGAGTAATGGAAGGTATTCATGGTGGTCTTGGCCGTGAGGTAGCTTGAAGGAAAAAGAGAGAAAAAGTTTGAAGAGCTTAGGCTTTAGAAAATGATCAATAATGATCAAGAATAGCAATAATGGTGTCTTCAAATTTTCCTACACAATAAAACATCACAAAACCGTCCCCCTCTTCATGCATTCTCCTTGAGTGACCAATTTCAATAGCCATTATTTGAAGCATTCCTAACCATTGATTAGTTCAATGGTTAGGATTAAGGTAGACTTTAAGTTAGAAGACTTAATCTAGGCCATTAGATCTTTCCTCCTTGAAATCCTAGCCATTAGATGCATCTCCAAAAATGAACGGTCAAGATTACTCCTTCATACTTTAAATCCAAGGGTCATAATTAGTCATACCCATTTTAGAAGACCAAATCTCCACCATTGATTAAATCCACATCCAATGGTCATAAATGGTCCTTGTCACTTTATAGAACCAAATCTCTACCATTGATTAAATCCACATCCAATGGTCATAAATGGTCCTAGCCACTTTATAAGACCAAATCTCCACCCTTGATTTAAATCTAAATCCAATGGTTATAAATGGTCCTAGTCACTTTTTAAGACCAAATCTCCACCCTTGATTAAATCAATGGTTGATATTCAAAGTCTTCCTTATTAAGCTTGTCTTTATAACCATTGATTAGATCAATGGTGAACATCCAAAGCTTCCTAACTAAGTTTATTCCTACACCATTGATTAAATCAATGGTAATCATCCAGTGCTTCTTTATTAAGTTTGTTTCTCAACCGTTGATTAAATCAAGATCAAGTCTCCACCGTTGATTAAATCAATGGTGGATGTCCAAACCACCAATGTTGACTTAAGCAGTATAATATTTATTTTTCTATCTACTATTACCCTCCGAATAATATTTTTACTGTATTTTTATCACCCGATAATTAAATACAGTACAAAACACAGTAAAAGAAAATTTTAAAAATTGTCTCCGGATTTAGGTTTAGTAAGATCCCCCGCCTCCGTCTCAACCGTACAAATTTTTCTATCCGCAGAAAAATTTTCACTTCGCGGGACCCACCTGGGCCCACGTAAGGCCACCTAAGCCCACAGACAGCCCAAAAACAATCAGAGAAATATAAAAATTTATAATCATCTACAAAAATCACAAAATTTATAAAACTTATGAAAATCAAGTCGGATTAGTAAAAATCATTAAGGATTTTCAAAAATAAATAAAATACGAAGGTTCATATATATACCTTTCAAAATAATATTAAAATAATTAAAAAACATAAAAACTCCCAAAAATTCCTAAAAATCACAAAAATTATAAAATCCACATAAGTCGAGTTAGATTATTCAAAATAATTAAGAATCGCCCGAAATAAATAAAATACGAATTTTCGGGGTGTTACAATGAGAGGATCAAGGGATGTCTTGGTTATTTTATTGTGACTATGATTAGAGGATTAAGGGACACCTTAATCATTTTTAATGATTGTGGTCATGATGAGAGGATTAGGGACACCCTAATCAAGTTATTGTTGTCATGATGAGAAGATTGGGGGACACCTTAGTCAAATTATTATGGTCATGATGAGAGCATTGGAGGACACCCTAATGAAAAAAAAAGAGGCACATTTGATTAAGAATATTGGAATGGAACGATAAAAGAGATGTTGTAATGAAGATTTTAAATAACGATGAGAAAAAATTATTTCGTTACTTATTTTAAGAAGTTATGAATTATATATTTGAAGAAAATACTCATTTTTTTTATTTACTCTTGTGGAAATAAGTTTGCCACAATGGTTTAATATGTTAAGTTTTGATGATGACAAATACAAGACAAAAAGAATAATGATTATGCTACATAGATGTGCTTAATAGATTATATTGGATCATGCATGATCATATACTTCACCTTGTTATATTTCATATAAGAATCATGCATATTCTTTATAGCATCTTCTATAAGATATATCCAATAATATGTTATATGAGTTGTATTAAATTAATATTAGATTTAGCCCTATTTAAATGAAAATATGCAAAATGTTCTTTGTTGCATCCTATATAGAGCATATCTATAAGTAATTGATAAATGTCTTATTTAGATGTGCCTATGAAAGTCTTATATGCATGCTAGACTAACTAGAGTTATACATTTATGAATCATGCATATGAAGATATTGAATTATGAATTTGGACTAACTATATTTGTTTAAGTGAGCAATACTTTGTATGATAGTCCAAGTACCAAGAGTGAGCATGGCAACAAGAAAGTGAAAGATCACAATTATGCTAAACTCAAGAAGAATAAGAATGATAAGATGTTTGACAAGTGTCGAACTCAATCAAAATTGTAACCGAGTTATGCCTATGGCTTGTAGCATAGGAAACAACACCAGATCGTTTCTCAAAGGATTGTAAGTGCTATTTGATCAGATCAAGCAAAAATTAGGAAAGGGGTTTGACAAGTCAGAAAATGAAATTAACAAAGCAATTAATAGAATTAAAGAGAGAAATTCAATTGAAAAAGCAATCAATTCATAAATCTATCCGAAATTGGGTTAATTCTATCATAGATCATTCAATAAACATTTGTAGTGCATTTGAATGGTTAACTTGGATCTAACTGAAATCTCTGCATCAAATCCAGAATTCATACTAGACAATCATCTAGAATTCAATGAACAATTGAAACATAAATTTGCAATCGCACAACTCATGTTGGATCTGTGTTAATTTTAAGAACCAAATTCAATTAACCTTGGCACAAATCAGAAACCTAACCTCTTAATTCGTGATTAATTCAGATCAATCAATCATAAATTTTATCACAATTCTTAATCTTAAATCAAGATCCAATCAGATAAAACATAAACAGAATCACCTTTTATGCATTCAAGCTTAAGAAGAAGAAGAGGAAATCAAAAGCAATTTAAATACAAACAGAACCAATGATCTCAAGAAACCAAACCGCAATTTCTTCAAGATTATCTAAATTGATTATAGAAGTTTAGCCCTCCATAGCCATCACCATGGATGAGTTTGTGGAGGAAGGAAGAAGAAGAAGAGAGAAGAGAGAAATGAGGGAATGATATGAAAAAAAAGACTACAACACCTAAAAACAAAAATGCATAGTTACTCTCCTACAATTTGATTGTCATCCTCCTAATAATCCATTCAAAATCTCATTATGAAAGTGATTCAACCACCATCATCCATTATGAAGTATGTCTAAAGTGTGTCTCCCACTTTCCATTAATTATGAAAGTGGTTCAACCACTTTCATCCATTATGAAAGTGTGTCTAAAGTGTGTCTCCCACTTTCCATTAATTATGCCAATGATTTCCACTTTTCTACCTAATTGCAAGCTAGATTATTCCTAATACTAATTGTCATTTTTATCACAATTTTGAATCCACCTCAAGCCCATCAAATAGCCACTGAAATAAGCTTTGCAAGGAGTGCTCATATGCTTAATTTGGGCTTGAAATGAGTGAGATATGCCCAAAATAGTAAAGGTATGTCTAGAAATACGTGACAACACCACTGGTCCAACTTCAAGGTTGTCTTTGACCACTTAAATTCTAGAATTTGCCAATTTGACATTTCATAAAACTTGTAAATCTTTTTCTCATCTTTCTTAGCATATAAAGAACATCAAAATCAGAGATCTACAACTCATGTAATGGCCAAAAATATATAAATAGTATCAAAACTCATTTAAGCTGGAAAAAATAATTAGGCCCAATTTGAGCCCAAACTTACAAAACATGACCAAACTTAATCAATTAAGTGCATGAAGAGTGTAAATGACTAAAAATAAAGGTTTATTAATATATAAAATATGTGATTATCAAATTCTCCCACACTTAGCTTTTTGCACTCTTGGGTAATTCAAATAAGACCAAACTAGGGAAAAAGGAAAAACAAAACAAATTCAAAAGCTAAAAACTCAAAAAGACTAAATTTACAATGATACCTGTAACATCCTCCTTAGGGCATCACATTTCTGACTACCAACTCCCAATCTGAAAATAATTTCATAAAAGGTTTGAGTTATAAAAGATGGGTTTTAAAATTTCTTTTCATCAAAGACGGAAACATAAACTTACTGAAATCCATAAGTATTACTGAAAATATATTTAAACTGATTAATATACAATATTGACACCAATTAATATTTAACAATTTAAAGAGAAATATAAAACTAATAGACTTTTTTTTCAACAGTAGTAAACCCCATCACGGGTCCTACTTAATAGCACGGTGCAACACTAACGAAAAAACTTAACATACTTATTCCTTCTTGTATCCATCTGGATGCATCAAACATTTGTTCCTTGTCAATCCTTCACACTATCAAATCCGGAATGGTCATTCTCTGATGTTGTCTCTGATCTCAGAGTATTTATCACTCGTATGTCTAAGATAACTCGTTCCATCTATTATATAATTTTTACCATTACAAGCACAACAACACAATATAACAAAGAGGTGAGATCACCTACGCCAATACCAACATGGTAGCATAGAGATAATACAACCAGTATATCATACAGATATATCATACCATAATTCCAATAATGCACTCAACATTAATCAACTATCATCATCATGCCATCAACATTATTATCATCACACAATAATCACAATAATGCCATCAACATGATTATCATCATCATCATCCAATATTCCTCAATTATTATATCATGTAGATATAGATACTCAGATTTATGCATATGTTATGCATGTAGACTCAATGTCCTACTCCATGGAGGTTTTCACAATTTCGAGAAGAATGCTCTGTTAATTGTCAGCCTTAGCCCAAAGAAAATCTTCCAGATTAGCCTACACACAATGCCCAGCCTTAGCCCACAGACAATTGTCCAGCTTTCAAAAAGAATCCTGTTCTTGTCGGGTATCGTCAATGCGTTGCAACGGACTGCATCGTCAAGTGGCATATGGTCTAGTCAGTAGCCACGCAGACAGATATCCACCGGTCGATCATGCGCTACTTGACGCACCCCCAAGATCCATCATAGACCTCACTATCAATTCACATTCCCTCTTCAACCACAAGGGTCCCAATAGCATTAGCTATCAATTTTTTTGTTCAATTCAAAATCATCATATGCCTCAATGCATATCTTTTCAATGCATGTTCAATGCACCAATGCCAATCACAGGCAAAATTCCTCATTTCCAATGCATGTTCAATGCACCAATGCCAATCATAAGCAAAATTCACACTTTCATATTCAGGGTCTACACATTGGTTCATTCTCAGTTTAATTTCATTATCTCATAATCAAGGTCTACACATTGGCCCAATAGTAATTATATTGTATTTTCAATAGCAAAATCATATTATCGCGTTTTCATAGTCACAAAACACTTTCGTCGTGTTTTCATAATCGCGCAACATTTCTGTTACGTTTTCAAAATTTTACAACATTTCCGTTGCATTTTCAAATCACGTAGTGATTTTTCAACGTTTTCTCAATCACGTACAAATATTCCACCATTTTTAAATCGCGTAGTGATTTTTCAACAATATCTCAAACGTGTAAAAATATTTAAATGCTTTCCAAATTGCCTAGAAATATTTCAACATTTTTCAAATCGCGTAGCTTAAAAATCACGTTTTTAAGTTACGTAAATCATTTTTCACCATAATTCCATTACGAAAAATATTTCTCAACCTTCAAAAAATTACATTTCAACCTTTCTCAAAATAATATGACTACTCACATTATTTCTCACATTTTCTTACTCAAGAAAATCCTTTTTGCAACAAATTCCACAAATTCATAAATCCATTGAATTAAATCAATGTTTCTCACTTTAAAAATTACTAACGCTCTCCAAAACCCAAAGGATGAGTTACACGTTAGAAAATATCAAATCGTTATTATATTATCCATTTTTCTCAAATCAATTCTTTTTAAAATAAATTGAGGTTCAAACACTTTTAACCTCTCTTTTCCATTCCCATATGAAAATTTCATTTTTCAAGTGATAAAACACTCTGATTCCCTTTCTAAATTTCTTATACCAAAATCACTTTGTTTCATAAAATCAAGGCATTCATAAGCTTCAAAACCGTGGTACTTGATTATTTAAACCATCAAATATTTTTTCTTCTAAGTTAATATGGTTTTACACAAATAAAACCATTAAAAATTCCTTAACAAAAACCGTGAGCACTTGGTCTTTGAAATCAAATCATTTGTTCATTTTCATTTTTCGCTTTCTTTGCAAATCCTTAAAATCATCAACTCATTGCTCTTTTCATTTAAAACTCTTGTTTAGTAAAATGCTTAGAAACTTTTTACACAAAATAAATCAATAAAAATCATTCTCAAAACCGTGAACAATACTTCTTGAAAAACAAACCCTTTGTTTATTTTCCTTGAATCATCCAATTTTATCATTTATGAAAATATTAATTTGTGAACACCTATCTTGAAGTGTCTTGGCCGAAATTCCTCTTGGTCTTTGGAGCCAAAAATCAATTTCCTTTCCATCATCAAATCATGGCATACATATACATATTCATATATATATCACAAGCATGTCATAATCAAAGCAATAAATCATGCAAATCATACCAAGCATAGGTAAATAATCAAAGTACATAAATACCCACAAATTATTACATGACCATGGATATGAATCCTCACATGGATTCACCATCCATCAAATACACAAACCATCTCTCACCACCATACTTGGTTGGTGAGATGAATCTCCCTCTTACCTCTTGAAGATCCTCAAAAGCTCCTTGTTTTGCTTCTTTTTCCAAGTCCTTCACCACCAAGGGCTTCTTAAATACAAAACAAAACATATATTTATTAGTAAATCAAGCTTGAACAAGATAAACCATGGATCAAACATGGCTTACAACCTTGAAAATCAAAAGAAAAGTGAAGATTAATAAACTTCACCAATAAAGCTCCAATCTTTAGCTTGAAAAACAAGGTTGAAGATGAATGATTTAGAGAAAGTCTCCAACATGAAAGTTGCTTAGAAAATCATATCAATTCAAGATCTATGGTTGGATGAAATTAAAAGAGCTTGAAGAGTGGTTTTGGGTATCTTGGCCGAATGGTTCCTCTTGAAGAATAAGGTTGGAGTTTTTTATTTTTGTGAGGGAAAGGCTTCTTAGACTTGGTTAAGGTAAAGAATGAAGTGAAAACACATGGTTTCCCTTCCTATCAATTTCATAGAGCTCCTTGGAAAAATCCCTAAAAATCATAAACAAATCTTAAAATAATAACAAGTAAAAGAATAGGTAAACCATGGTTCATGCATGGCTTAGAAAATCAAAACTTAAAGATTGGGTGAAGAAATATGAACTTTACCCTTTTTGATAGAAACTTGAAGCTTGGATTTGAAGCTCAAGATGAATGATTTTGTGAAAACTCATAACTAGAGATGTTCTTAGAATAAGGTAAGGATTCAAGAAACTAGGTTGGATGAAATTTTTGAGTGATGGATGGTAAAATTAGAGTACTTGGCCGAAACTAGAGGAGAAGAGAAATGGAGAGAAAATTTTTTATGAGCTTAGACTTTGGAATAATCAAGAATGACAATAATGATGGTCTTGAACTTTGCTACACACTTAAGCCTCCAAAAACCGTCCCCCCCTCCATGCATTCTCCTAAGAGTGCAAATAATTAATAATGATGCATAATTGACTAAAACAACTAATAATGTCTTCAAACTTTTTCCTTAAGCTCCTAAACAACACAAAAATCGTCCCCCCTCCATGCATTATGCATTCAATAAGTTGTCATCTTTTCTAGCCACCATTTAGAGTCATTTAAGCCATTGATTAGATCAATGGTTAGGATTAAGGTAGACTTTTGATTAGAAGACTTAATCTAGGCCATTAGATCTTTTTCCTTGAAATTCTAGCTATTAGATCCATCTCCAAAAATGAAGGGGCAAGATTACTGCTTCTTACTTTCAATCCAAGGGTCATAATTAGTCATAGCCATTTTAGAAGACCAAATCTCCACCATTGATTAAATCCAAATCCAATGGTTATAAATGATCCATCTCCACCGTTGATTAAATCCAAATCCAACAGTCACAAATGGTCCTAGCCACTTTATAAGATCAAATCTCCACCCTTGATTTAAATCTAAATCCAACGGTTATAAATGGTCATAGTCATTTTATTAGACTAATCCTACACCGTTGATTAAATCGATGGTTGATATCAAAGTCTTAAATATTAGACTTGCTTCCTATTGGTTCGTCAAAAGAATTAAACTTGTTTCCTATTGGTCCGTCAAAAGTTGTCATTACCACTATTGTTGACTTAAGCAGTATAATTTCTATTTTTATCTGCTATAACCCCACGAAAGAATATATTTACTGTATTTTTATCACCTGATAATTAAATACAGTAAAAAAAATAGTACAATAAAATTTTAGAAACTATTTCCGGATTCAGGTTTAGTAAGATCCCCTGTCTCCATCTAAACAGTACAAATTTTTTTATACGTAGAAAAATTTTCATGTTTTAGGACTCACCCAGGGCCCATGTAAGGCCATTAGGGCCCGCAAACAGCCCAAAAACAATCAAAGAAATATAAAAATTTATAATCATCCACAAAAATCACAAATATTAGAAAACGTATGAAAATCAAATCAGATTGTTGAAAATAATTAACAATCAAGAGAAATAAATACATAAAGATTTTCCCCCGGCCCAAAAATTATTATTTTCTTGACACGGAGTAAATCACTCAAAACGATCAAATACACTGATGGAATACTCAAAATAATTTTACAGTACACAGAAATCACTAAACAGTAGAATTCTGTTAATTGTCAAAATTATTGTCAACTATTTAGGAAATTTGGGGTGTTACAATACCCAAGAATGCAAAAGCCTACAAGCAATAAAAGCAAGAAAATATTCAAACGATCAACACATTCACATCTTAAACTAACAAGTAAGGTATCTTCAATTTGAAAAACATGAATCAAGAATGATAGATCCTCACAAGATATACTCTTAACACCTCAAGTGTTTAAATGGTAGGTATTTCACTCAGTTCAACTCATGAACAATTGCACTACCATAAGCTTGCTTATCTTCTACTTCTCCATTACTCAAGCAGATGCACATAAAAATCAAGAGAACTTTATTCAAGGTTGTAATGGGGTCAAGGTAAGGGAAGAAAACAATATGGATATGACAAGTTAAGTACCCAAGAGAATAAAAGAGTAGTGGGGAGGAACTCAAATGACAAAAAACTTGAAATTTTACCCTCAATTCCATATTATGCACATTCTCTTTACATATTCCTTCTCTTATTTTTTTTCACAACCTTTCTTGTATTTATTCTTTTTCTCTTCAAAATTTTTATGATTTTCGTTTTTTTTTTCAAGAATCACCTTGCATATTACATGTACACATCAATTTGCACACTCCTACACTTGAACTATTACTTACCCACAAGTAAAAGAGCTTCTCAAATGAAAATGAACTAATGCTCTCTCATTCCCTAAGGTAAGGTAAAAACATGATTTTTCACAAAGGCATATAATGAGCTAAGACAAAGAATAGGCAAATAAGCTCAAGGGGGTTAATCAAAGGGAAATGATGCAAGGTTGGTTATTTGGTCAAAGTAGCTAATTCAAGAAAGAATGCCTCAATCATGTTCATGCATGCAAGTGAAAAATGTAGCCTAAAAAAGAATCAAAGCAAGTTCTAGAGTGATCAATTGTCATGAGTGAAAATCACACAAGAAAGAACAGAATGACATAAATATTAAATTCATCCATCAATAGGCTCAAAAATCTCACAAGGTATGCATCGATCAAACTCAATTCATCAATCAAACATCCAAAACCAAGCATGTCAAATTCAAGAGGGAAGAAAATTTATTCAATCATGCAATGAACCTTGAATTTCAATTGCCGCAGACTCATAAACTTCACAAATCTCAAAACATTATTAGAAAGCAATTAAAAACACAATTTTTTTTATTTTTTTTATTATTCCTTCCCCCCCCCTCCACACTTGAATTTCATATTGCCCTCAATGTAAAGCATAGAAAAATCCAAAATGCAAA
Source organism: Ormosia emarginata (assembly GCA_029884605.1). NCBI lineage: Eukaryota > Viridiplantae > Streptophyta > Magnoliopsida > Fabales > Fabaceae > Ormosia > Ormosia emarginata. The sequence continues at coordinate 50,557,828 of JAQQTP010000081.1, read as the reverse complement.
TCACCAAAATATTCATGGCAAGTAAAATAAAAGTGTGGTAAGGGCCTCCCTCATCATCTATCAGTGTAAATGACATCAAGCTTATCCATCACTTCCACATTGTGCTCTTGATAATCCTCATGAAAATGCTTAAGTCTATGTCCATTGACCTTGAACGTTTTCTTTGTTGTCACATCTTGGAGTTCAACTGCACCATAAGGAAAAACATTAGTAACAACAAATGGTCCATCTCATCTAGACCTTAATTTCCCTGGCATTAACCAAAGACGGGAATTGTAAAGAAGAACTTTTTGACCACTTTTGAATTCTTTTCGAACAATCATTTTATCATGGAAGGCTTTGGTCTTCTCCTTATAAATCTGAGAGTTCTCATAAGCCTCCATTCAAAGTTCTTCAAGTTCTTGGAGTTGGAGCTTTCTTTGAGATCCAGCTAAGTTCAAGTCAAAATTGCACTTCTCTACTGCCCAATATGCCTTATGCTCAATCTCCACCGAAAGGTGGCATGCCTTATAAAAAATGATCCTGTAAGGAGACATCCCAATAGGTGTTTTAAAGGCAGTCCTGTAAGTCTAAAGAGCATCCTCAAGTCTCAAGCTTCAATCCTTCCTGTTAGGTTATACAGTTTTCTCCAAGATTTGCTTGATTTCTCTATTTGAGACTTCTGCTTGCCCATTCGTTTGAGGGTGGTAAGGTGTGGAAACCTTATGCAAGACCCTATACTTCCTCAATAAAGCCTCCATGTTTCGATTGCAAAAGTGTGAACCTTGATCACTGATGATGACCCTCGGAATGCCAAACCTGCATAGGATGCGAGACCTAACAAAATCTACAACAGCTCGAGAATCATCAGTCTGAGTGGCCTTAGCCTCCACCCATTTAGATACATAATCCACAGCAAGCAAAATGTAAAAAAAACCAAATGATACATGAAAAGGTCCTATAAAGTCAATACCCCAAACATCAAAAATCTCAAAACAGTAAAGGTTGCTAGGGCATTTCATTCCTGCGAGAAATATTACCTGCTCTATGGCACTGTTCACAAGACTTACAAAATATATATGAATCATGAAATAAGGTAGGTCAATACAAATAAGAGTCCAAGACTTTCCTAGTTGTACGCTGGGGCCTGATAATCACATATTTTGTACATTAATAAACCCTTATTTTAGTTATTTACATTCTCCATGTACTTAATTGATTAAGCCTGATTATGTTTTGAAAGTTTGGACTCAAATTAGACTTAATTGATTGTTCTAGCATTATTTGGGTCTTACACTATTTCTGTATTTCTGTCATATCTTGAGTTCTAGATGTGTAAAAATTATGTATCTTGCCTTGTAGGAAAGATAGGAGAGAGTTCTACAACTTTGATGAAGAGCTCAAAGTCTCATTCAGACATCTAATGGAGCTAATTGGGCTCGAAAGTCAGAACACAAGTTTTGTATCTGGAACTTGAACAGTGTACAGTAATCAGAGCATAACTCGGGCTGTAGGAACTTTCTTGAGCTGAAATTTTAATACTTGAAATTTAAGACCCATATCTACAACTTTTATGAAGAACACAAAACTCAAATCGGACAGTGTGGAGGTAATATTGGGTCTGGAAGTCAAAACAGAGGTGTTGAAACAGGACCTGAATAGTCTACAGTAATTGGGCCATATCTCGGGCTGTAGGTGATGAAATGAGCTGAAATTTGGACATCTGAAAGTTAAGACCCAGATCTACAACTTTCATGAGGACGACTTTTCCATTTGATGACGAAATCCATGAGTTAAGCAATGAATGATTTCGGAGACAAAGAATCTCAATAATTTTTCACTCACCAACTAACCATTTGGCATTTTTCATTCATTCACCCACTCATCCACCTACTCTTAATTAGCCCCCTTGTCATTTTGTATCCCTAATCCTCTATAAAAGGCACCATTGGCTGATTATTTGGTGCTCTGGGTGTTAGGCTTAGTTTTTAGAAGTTATAGTTATGCTTATTCATTGTTTTCCTTTGTTGTAATTTTCTCTTGCTCTAAATTAAAGTTATGTTCATCTTTCTCTTCTTCTCTCTTTCTTTCTTCTTGTCTATGAGTAACTAAATCTTTATCTTGCTTGGGTGAAAAAGTGAAGCTCTTGGTAATGAAATAAGGTTAAATTATTCTATTTCTTGTGCTTAAATGATATATTATCAAATGGACATTATATGTGTTGTATTTTGTTTCTAATCAATTTAGAAACCTTCTTTGTATAATGGAGATCTTGATTTATTGTAGACAATAGGATTGACACAGTGAATGCTTGAACTCATTTACAAATGTTGGTAGATAATTAAAGGAATCATAATATGATTACATATATAATTGAACTTTGAATGTTATATTTTTCAATTGGAACCTCCGTTGTGTGTAGATTTCAATTGAGTTATAAAGAGAAATAATCTTGCCTTTAATTTATTACCAAGAGTGGATCTCCTAACCCAAGCAAGTTCTTAAATTCATTTGTGAACATCTTTTATTACTTTTGTTGTTGTGACAAATCCTTTTCTTACCTCAAATAATTTCTCTTTATCAATTCTCTGTGGATCGACCTCGGACTCCCGAGAAATTTATTACTTGAGATAACCTGCACTTGGGTTTGCATCCTTAAATCCCGCAATCAAGTTTTTGGTGCCGTTGTCGGGGACTTGATTAGAAGTTTTAATTTATTAAGGTTCTCATACTTTAATAAAATTTATTCTCTCTTCTCCCTCACCGGAGTAAAAGATCGACTTGTCGATCTTTCGGTTTCTTTACTAACTCTCTAACTTTCTAACTATCTAACTTACTAACCTACTAACTTGCTAACATACTGACTTTCTAACTTTAAATTTATGTCATTTATTTTCTACTTACTAACTTTTATTTTCTGCACTCTAACTTTTTCATTTACGTCTTTTATTTTCTGCACTCTAACTTTTTAATTTCTATTATTTATTATTTCTTTCTAACATAACAAAATAATATTTCTTCTTCTCTTCTCTTTCACCGGCTCTAGTGGGGCTCTGCCTCTCTCCGATTTTCATATTTTAAATTTATTTTCTGCAATTTACTTTCTGCAATTTATTTTCTCGTAATTTACTTTTTGCAATTTATTTTTTGCAATTTATTTTTTGCAATTTACTTTCTGCACTTTCTAACTTACTAATTATTAACTCTCTAATTATCTAATTTTTTAATTTATCAGCTATCTAACTTTTTACTTGTTAATATTTATTAGGTGGTTGGTTTATACCACATCCTTGTTAAGATTTAATGGTTGGTGTAAACTGCCGACTTGTACATTATTTTTTCTATTTTAAGTCATTTATTTACGCTTAATTGGTATCGTAATTTAAATTCTGGTCGTTTAGTTAAAATTAATCCTGGTACTTTATATATTGATTTGTTTGAATCACAATCACACACAATTGACACAATGGCTGAAAATGAAAGTGTACATGATGAACATGAAAATCAACCGTTGTGAACCATGCGTGAATATTTGTAACCACCTTGAAATTCTAATTCATCATGTTTTATCTTTCTACTCAATGCTAACAATTTTAGATTTAAGCCATGTATGATTTCTTTACTTCCTAATTTTCATGGTTTAGAATCTGAAAGTTCATATTTACATCTGAAAGAATTTGACGAAGTATGTATTGCTTTCAAAGACCAAAATTGCACTGAAGAGATTGTTAAGCTTAAATTGTTTCCTTTTTCTTTAAAAGATAAAGCAAAATCTTGGCTTAACACTTTGAAACCAAGATCAATTGGCACATGGTAAAAAATGCAAGGTGAGTTCTTGAAGAAATTTTTTCCAACACATAAAACCAATGCTATGAAAAGACAAATCCAAAATTTTTCTCAAAATTCAAATGAAGCATATTTTCAATGTTGGGAACTGTTTAAAGATTTGTTAAATTATTGCCCACATCATGGTTTTGAAAAATGGCGCACTATAAGCTTCTTTTATGAAGGTTTAACACCTGAAACTAAATAATTTATGGAAACAATGTGCAATGGTAAGTTTCTTGATAAAAAACTTATGAAGCTTTAGACTATTTAAACCAGTTGGCTGAAAATTCTCAATCTTGGTATAGTACTAACCCTTCTGAAAATTCAATTAGATCTAACCTTGCAAGTGCTAATAAAGGAAAATATCACCTTAGCCAAGAGGAAGATCTAAATGCTAGGTTTGCTAGTTTGGCTAGAAAGATTAAAGTCATAAAATTAAGAAAAACAAAAGAAATCAAATCTGTGCAAAATGAAAAAATTTGTGGCATTTGTGATGACTTAGGACACTTAACACATGAATGTCCCAATATTCTTGTTTTTAAAGAAGTTGTACATAAACAAGTAAATGCAATGAATAATTTTAAAAAACCATTTATTCTTTTTCAGATACATATAATCCGGGATAGAGAAATCACTCGAACTTCAGCTAGAGGAATAATAATCAGTCACAATTTGTTCAACCACCACCTCCTCAGGCACAATAAGACTCTCAAAATTCTCAAGGATATGCACTTTATGTCCCACCATATAGGAAAAACCTTGAAAAAACATTGCATGCATGCATAGAAAAGTAAGAGGCCATTAATAAACAAAACAATCAAGTTATGAATGACATAAAAGACACTCTTGCTAAACTTTCTTCTACACTCATCATTCATGAGAAAGGAAAATTTCCTTCTCAACCTCAACCAAATCCCAAGGGTCAGTACAGTTTAAATGAGGGGAGTTCAGAAAACTAATAAATGGACTAAGTCAAATCAGTGATAACTCTTAAAAGTGAAAAGGTTGTTGAAAAATAAATTCTCGAACCTTGTGAGAAAGAAGATGAACCAATTGCCCAAGAAAATGAAGAAGCTAACCAAAAGGAGACTAAACTCTCGCCTTCACCCCCATTTCCTCAAGCATTGAATAATCCAAAAAAATTGGACCACCACACTGAAATTTTTGAAATTTTGAAACAAGTAAAGATCAATATTCCTCTGTTAGATGCTATCAAACATATTCCTTCTTATGCCAAATATTTGAAGTACTTGTGCACTGTTAAAAGGAAACTAAATGTGAAAAAGAAAGCATTTTGGCTGAACAGGTAAGCTCCATTCTTCAGAATATTAATGTGTTGAAATATAAAGACTCTGGTTGTCCTACAGTTTCATGCATTATTGGAGAACATAAAATTAAAAAAGCTTTACTTGATCTTGGTGCTAGTGTTAATTTGTTTCCATATTCAGTTTATCAGCAACTTAACTTGGGTGAGTTAAAACCAACTTCTGTAACTCTTCTACTTGCCGATAGATCAATTAAAATTCCAAGAGGAATAGTGGAAGATGTGTTAGTTCAAGTTGATAAATTCATATATCCTGTCGATTTTATTGTCTTGGATACTGAACCTATGGTTGATAGTTGCAAGTCAATTCCTGATATTTTAGGCCGTCTATTTTTAGCAACATCTAATGCTTTGATAAATTGTAGAAATGGAGTGGTGAAACTAACATTTGGAAACATGACACTGGAGCTCAATGTTTTTAACGTGTGCAAGCAACCACAGGAAATCCTTGATGAAAAGGAGGAAGTTGAAGGAATTGAAGCCATCATAGATTATCATCTTCAAACAAGGAGTTCTTCTGACCCATTAGAAATTTATTTAGTCAATTCATTTGAGTCAGGCATGCAATTAGAAGATGATATCTCTGAAATATGTTCTTTGCTTGATTGTACACAAGTAATGGAAAATAATGGATGGAAGCCAAGATTTGAAGAGCTAAAACCCATGAATGATAATGCCCATGAAGAAGTACTTACACCGGAACTAAAGCCATTACCTGCTGGGTTGAAGTACACATTTTTGGGAGAAGATCAAAGCTTACTAGTGGTAATTTCCTCGTCTCTTACTAAAGAACAAGAAGGTATGTTAACATAAGTACTTAAAAGACATAAAAGTGCAATTGGATGGACATTAAAGGACATAAAAGGCATTAATCCATTAATTTGTACACATAGAATACATTTAGAGGATAATGCTAAAACTTCTCAACAACCTCAAAGAATATTAAATCCACACATGAAAGAGGTAGTTAGAGCTGAAGTCCTTAAATTGCTTGATGTTGGAACTATCTATCCTATCTCTGATAGTCAATGGGTAAGCCCTACACAAGTTGTTCCTAAGAAATTTGGAATAACAGTGATTGAAAATGATAAAGGTGAATTAATACCTACGCGAGTCTCATCTAGTTGGCGTATGTGTATTGATTTTAGAAAATTAAATGCTGCTACTAGGAAAGATCATTTTCCTTTGCCATTTCTTGATCAAATTCTGGAAAGGGTAGTAGGACATCCATACTATTGTTTTCTTGATGATTTTTCAGGTTATAATCAAATACCAATTGCATTGGAAGATCAAGAAAAAACTACTTTTACATGTCTATTTGGTACTTTTGCATATAGAAGAATGTCTTTTAGCCTTTGTATTGCTCCGACAACATTTCAAAGATGCATGTTAAGCATTTTTAATGACATGATCGAGCATTATTTAGAGGTTTTCATGGATGATCTGACAATTTTTGGAAATTCTTTTGAAAATTGTCTTGATAATTTGGAAAAAGTTCTTAAAAGATGTAAAGAGAAAAGATTTGTGTTAAATTGGAGAAAATGTCATTATATGGTTACCTCAGGAATAATGTTAGGTCATGTGATATCTTCTAAAGGAATTGAAGTTGATAAGGCCAAAGTTGAATTAATTGCTCATTTGTCTTCCCCAAAAACAGTCAGAGAAGTTCGTTCTTTTTTAGGACATACAGGATTTTACAGAAGATTCATAAAGGACTTTAGTGCCATATCTAGACCATTATGTAGTCTTCTGTTGAAAGATGCACCAATTGATTGGACTCAAGAATGTCAAAAATCTTTTGAAAAATTAATTAGTCTTTTGACATCTGCCCCTATCATGCAATCTCCTGACTGGTCTTTGCCTTTTGAGTTAATGTGTGATGCTAGTGATTATGTTGTGGGCGTTGTTTTAGGCCAAAGAAAGGAAGGTAAGCCTCATGTGATTTGTTACGCAAGTAGAACGTTAAATAATGCACAAATGAATTACACCACTACTGAAAAAGAACTACTTGCTGTAATTTTTGCACTGGACAAATTTCGATCTTACTTAATTGGTTCTTCTATTGTGATTTTCACCGATCATGCTGCTGTTAGATATTTGATGTCTGAGCAGGATGCCAAACCAAGATTAATACAGTGGATCTTGTTGCTTCAAGAATTCAACATCGCAATAAAAGATAAGAAATGAGCTGAAAATGTTGTCACTGATCATTTGTCCAGACTTACAACAGGCTCACCTTTTGATAGCACACTTATCAATGATTCTTTTCCTAATGAATTTTTATTTTCTATCAATTCCATGCCTTGCTTTGCTAACATAGTCAACTTTCTTGTAACAGGAAAGATACCGCCTCAATGGACGCACCAAGATAGAAAGAAATTTTTGACAGAGGTAAAAAAATTTTATTAGGATGATCCATACTTGTTCAAATATTGTCCTGACCAAATCTTTCAGAGATGTGTGCCCGACAGTGAGGTAGGTAGTGTCATTGAATTTTGTCACTCAAAAGCATGTGGAGGTCACTTTTCTTCAAAGAAAATAGCTGCGAAAATCTTGCAGTACGGATTTTATTGGCCCACTTTATTTAAGGACTGCTATACTTGTTGCAAAAGTTGTGAAAATTGTCAAAAAATAGGCTCAATTTCAAAAAGAAACATGATGCCTTTGAACCTCATCCTTGACATTGAAATTTTTGATTATTGGGGAATTGATTTCATGGGTCCATTTCGATCCTCATTTGGATTTGTGTATATTTTGGTTGCAGTTGATTATGTCTCAAAATGGATAGAGGCGATTCCATGCCGACACAATGATCATAAAACTGTTCTCAAATTTTTAAAAGAAAATATCTTATGTCGATTTAGAATCCCTTGAGTTATCATCAGTGATGGGAAAACACATTTTTGCAATAAACCATTTGAATCTTTAATGAAGAAATATGGTATTACACATAAAATTATCACCCCTTATCATCCTCAGATAAATGGACAAGTTGAATTAGCAAATAAAGAGATTAAACAAATTTTAGAAAAAACGGTTAACCCAAATCGTAAAGATTAGTCTTTAAGACTAAACGATGCACTTTGGACTTACCGTACTGCTTTCAAAACATCTTTGGACATGTCACCCTATCGGTTAGTCTATGGAAAACCTTGTCACTTGCCTGTAGAATTGGAACATAAAGCATTTTGGGCCATTAAAACTTTCAATCTAAATCTTGATGATGCTTGTAAGATACGCAAATTACAATTAAATGAACTTGAGGAATTGAGAAATGATGCATATGAGAACTCAAAGATTTATAAAGCCAGAACAAAAGTTTTTCATGACAAGACAATTTTGAGAAAATCTTTTGAAATTGATCAAAAAGTTATGCTTTATAATTCTCGCCTGCACCTATTCCATGGAAAATTAAGATCTAGGTGGAGTGGTCCTTTTGTTCTCAAACATGTGTATTCTCGTGGGGCCGTAGATATTGAGAATCCTAGGAATGGTAATGTGTTTAAAGTCAATGGACAAAGGCTCAAACCATTTCTAGAAAACCAAGTTGATGAGGTAGAATTCATCTCTCTTTTTTATCTTTGTTATGAATAGAATTTTTTTTAATTTTGTTGCCTTGTTTTTGCAGTTCTTTGTGTTGGTGGTTAAGTGGCGGATAACGGTACTCTGTGACTCTCAAGTCAGTTTGTTTTTCAGTTTTCCAAAATAACTGAATCCTTCTTCTCCTTTAAAATGGATGTCATTCTTTCAAACCTGAGAAAACATTTTCTTTCTCTCCCTCAAAATGATCTGAAAAAAATCTACAAAGTTAGATGTGAAAGATTGAGATTGTTAATGCACAAGAGTATACCAGAAGATATACGCTAGATAATTGAAGCAAAGGTCTAACTAGCAGGTGAGTCTTCAATTTTATTTGACCCATACATGCTAGGTCTTGGAAGAAGTTCGTATTCTAAAAGGAAAAGAGCAAAAAGGTTACAAGTCTATCACAAATGTGAATGATGGAATTGTAACAAGCGATGTCATTCTTTGGGGATGGTTTCCGCAAACAGAGAAGATAAAATTTTCTTCATTAAGAATGGACTGAGTAAGGAGTCATTAGATGATATCTTATTAACTCTTGAGATGCATTCTTGTGGATTAGTACATCGTGAACTTCTTAATTTGTGGAATCTCTTCAAAGATGAAGAAAAATGCTATAGTCTTGGGAATCTGACTCTAAAAGACCCTGTTTTCCAATTTATAAGAAAACTGGATGGGAAGCTTATCCTCGACTCATAGAAGGCGTTTAAGTCGTTACTGGACATGAAACCAGAGGCAGATGTGAGCCATATCCACAACAATCTATACATATTATCTTCTTCTTCTTCATGTTTTCTTTAAAAGAAAAAAAGAAAAAAAAGGCAAAAAAAATTTAAAAAAAGGAAAAAAAAAATGTTTGAACAAGGGCGATCCAAAAGGATTACCATGGCTTTAATTAGTTGTGGAGCCCCAGCCTTTGGCTAACCTGTCATTGACTCGGGTGAACCTTTGCACGCTGGTCTTTAAAAAAGTTCGTGTACCATACTCTGTAGAGAGCCGCACTCCATAACCCAATGTTTACCATCTAGGCACTGTGGAGTTGATGGACAGGCAGAAGCGTCCCACTCTGGTTATTAGTGAGAAGTATCCCGCGGCTGCCAAAGCGTATGAGGCATCTGAGCTTGATCCTCTCTTTTATTAGAAGGGACTCTCAGCGCCCTGGGATGGGACGTTCTGGATCTTGGACATTACGGGTTTCAGATTTTAGCATCTTTGTTGATGTTACGAGCCCAAGTGTGAACTCTCCAGGTTCCAGATCCAGGATGGAAACCCACGATGGTTTCTTCTTTCTCCTTTCTTCGAATAAACGGATGTGAGTGTCTACTACACTGATGACACGCAATATAAAGATATGCCACTACTGCACTCATGACGCGCAGTATAAAGATACGCCATGAAAACTGTACATAAAGGTATGTCATCATTTGCTATTATATTTCTTTTATCTTTGTATGATTTTGTTGTATTTTGGTTTTGGACAGACGATCCTTTGAGCAGGGTCCTTCAGGGGTTTCTAGACTTCTTTACCCTGATGGTTTTCTTGAAGTAAAAAAAAACAAAAAAAAACAAAAAAAAATAAAAAAAAATCTGTGTTTCTTAATTTTAAATTTTTCTTACAATAACCAACTTACCCTTATAAGTGCTATTATTATCCTTTCCATTCTTTTTCCTATTTAAACACTCCATTTTCTCTATTTTCTTCTAACTCAGAATCATTCAAGGGGAAGGTGAGTATAGAAATGGAAGGTGTTTCTGTTCGTCAACTTAAAAATATCTATGTATTTTGTGAGTCTAAGTATGGGAAGGGTTTAGAGTTTGTAAACACAGCTACCACTCTTGGTTGATCACTTGCTGTGAGGAATATTCATCTTGTATATGGGGGAGGTTGTCGTGGGTTAATGGGAGCTGTATCACTTGCTGCATATATAAGAGGCAGTCAGGTTTTAGGTGTCATTCCTGGACCTTTAGCTCAACAGAACATCACTGGAAAGACAATTGGGAATGAACTTAAGGTATCATCAATGCATGAACGAATGAAAATAATGCTTGAAAACTCTGATGCATTCATTGCCTTACCAGGTGATTTTGGTACCTTGGAAGAAGTTTTTCAAATTGTCTCTTGGGCCCAACTGAACATCCACCATAAACCCATAGGTTTGTTGAATGTAAATAATTTCTTTGATATTTTGTTACTTTTTCTTGACCATGCTGTGGAACAGAAATTTATCACACCTTCGGCAAGACAACTTCTTATCTCTACTTCCACTATTGCTGAGTTGATTGATAAATTAGAAGCTTTTGTTCAAAAACCTAACCCAGCAATAGCTCAGATAGATTGGTCAGCAGGAAGCAGTGAGGGAAGCAGTATGCATAGCAAGCCCGATCAGACACTCCAGTTATTTAAATAATATTAAGCTTTGGTTTTATTTATTGTACTTTGTTTCTGTTTAAATTTGTGTCAGGTTTCTCTTTTCAGTAATTTCTCCAACAGGTAATATCTTCTATCCTTTACTCATCTATATTTTAACATTGAGGACAATGTTGTGATCTAGTTGGGGGGAAGGATAGTTGACCAAAAAAAAATTCTTTTTTTTTTGGAAAGTATGATATGATTGTCATGGACTTACTAAACCAATGAATGATGGCAGAGTAAGGAGTAATTTTAATTCTGAGATGCATCTAAATTGGGAAGTATGTTTAGTGATATGACTATCAGAAACCTATTCGTAGTAAAACCAATTAAGGATGACAGAATAAGGAGTAAATTTTTCCTTGGAGGTAATTTTACTCTTGAGACGTATCTTAGTTAAGGAGATAATTATTTTGTACAGAAGTAGCAAATGGATTCTTGGATCTTAGCATAAATTATCTTCTTTCTTAAAAATCACAAGCTTGGTTATGAATGTTGATATGGTGGATTGAGAATGATAGAATTATACCTTGTGAGATTTTGAGTCAAATGATTAATGGATTGAATATATGTACCATTCTCTTCTTTCTTGTGTGATTTTCACTCTTGGAATTGTTACTCTAGAACTTGTTTTGATTCTTTTTTAGGCTATATTTTCACATGCATACATAAATATGATTGAGGCATTTTGAAATAGCTACTTTGACCAAATAGCCATCCTTGTATATTTTCCCTTGTGTAACCCCTTTAAGCTTATTTGATCATTCCTTGTTTTTAGCTCATTACGTGCCTTCAAAAAAAACAAGAGAAAAAAAAACATGTTTTTACCCAACCTTAGGGAATAAGAGAGCATTGGCTTTGTTCTTGAATAAGTGTGGGGGTGTATGTGCAAAATGATAAAAAAAACAAACAAAAAAAAACTGACCACCGTTGTAATCAAAGGATTATCAGAGTCTAGAATAAAGGTGGATGCTTGGAAACAACAGGAAGAAAAGGAGAATGTTTAGGTCTAACAATGAATGCAATTCACCAATTTGGGATTGATATTCAATAAAACATTAGTCAAATATTGGTGATTGTCCTTTATGATGAATGTTCTCAAACATTTTCTCCACTCTAACTGTACTATAATACTCTTTTATTCTTTTTGGTATTTATCTTCTCACATCCATATTATCCTCTCTCCTTTACCATGACCCCATTACAACCTTGAATAAAGTCCTCTTGATTTTTGTATGCATGTGGTTTGAGTAGCGGAGAAGTAGAAGATAAGCAAGCTTATGGTAGTGCAATTGTTCATGGGTTGAATAGAGTGAAATACTTATCTTTTAAACACTTGAGAGATTGAGAGTGAATTCTGTGATGATCTATCATTCTTGATTCATTCTTTTCAACTGAAGTTTCTTTGCTTATTGGTTTGGGATGTGAAGAAATGTTACCTCATTAATGCTTTGATCCCTTGAATTTCTTGTTGCTCTTCTTGCTTCATCAAGTCTTTTAGAGCTTTTAGCTTTTAAGTCTATGTCGTTTTTCTTTGTTTCCTAACTTTGGTCTTACGTGTTTTGCCTAGGAGTGCAAAAAGTTAAGTGTGGGAGAATTTGATAATCACATATTTTGTACATTAATAAACCTTTATTTTTAGTCATTTACACTCTACATGTACTTAATTGATTAAGTCTGGTTATGTTTTGTAAGTTTGGGCTCAAATTGGACTTAATTGATTTTTCCAGCATTATTTGGGTCTTACACTGTTTTTGTATTTCCACCATATCTTGAGTTTTAGATGTGTAAAAATTATGTATCTTACCTTATAGGAAAGATAAGAAAGATCTCTACAACTTTGATGAAGAGCTCAAAGTCTCATTCAAACATCTAGTGGAGCTAATTGAGCTCGGAAGTCAGAACACAAGTTTTGTATCTAGAACTTGAATAGTGTACAGTAATCAAAGCATAACTCAGGCTGTAGGAACTTTCTTGGCCTGAAATTTTTGACACTTTAAAGTTAAGACCCATATCTACAACTTTCATGAAGAACACAAAACTCAATTCAGACAGTTTGGAGGTGATATTGGGTTTGGAAGTCAAAACAGAGGTGTTGAAACTGGACCTGAATAGTCTACAGTAATTGGGTCATATCTCGGGCTGTAGGTGATGAAATGAGCTGAAATTTGGACATCTGAAAGTTAAGACCCAGATCTACAACTTTCATGAGGACGACTTTTCCATTTGATGACGAAATCCATGAGTTAAGCAATGAATGATTTCGGAGACAAAGAATCTCAATAATTTTTCACTCACCAACTCACCATTTGGCATTTTTCATTCATTCACTCACTCATCCACCTACTCTTAATCATCCCCCTTGTCATTTTGTATCCCTAATCCTCTATAAAAGGCACCATTGGCTGATTATTTGGTGCTCTGGGTGTTAGGCTTAGTTTTTAGAAGTTATGATTATGCTTGTTTATTGTTTTCCTTTGTTGTAATTTTCTCTTGCTCTAAATTAAAGTTATGTTCATCTTTCTCTTCTTCTCTCTTTCTTTCTTCTTGTTTATGAGTAACTAAATCTTCATCTTGCTTGGGTGAAAGAGTGAAGCTCTTGGTAATGAAATAAGGTTAGATTATTCTATTTCTTGTGCTTAAATGATATATTATCAAATGGACATTATATGTGTTGTATTTTGTTTCCAATCAATTTAGAAACCTTCTTTGTATAATGGAGATCTTGATTTATTGTAGACAATAGGATTGGCACAGTGAATGCTTGAACTCATTTACAAATGTTGGTAGATAATTAAAGGAATTATAATATGATTACATATATAATTGAACTTTGAATGTTATATTTTCCGATTGGAACCTCCGTTGTGTGTAGATTTCAATTGAGTTATAAAGAGAAATAATCTTGCCTTTAATTTATTACCAAGAGTGGATCTCCTAACCTAAGCAAGTTCTTAAATTCATTTATGAACATCTTTTATTACTTTTGTTGTTGTGATAAATCCTTTTCTTACCTCAAATAATTTCTTTTCATCAATTCCCTGTGGATTGACCTCGGACTCCCGAGAAATTTATTACTTGAGACAACCTGCACTTGGATTTGCATCCTTAAATCCCGCAATCAGGACCCAAAATGGCCACCACATGCAAGTATATGACAAAACCTAAGAGTAGAATGGAACCCATTATCAGGTGCACATCTCCTAATGACTTGGTCACTACAAAATCTCCACAAATAAGGGTCATCCCACACATAATATTTTGATTCACTTTTCAATTTATCAATCTGTGCCTTAGTGAAATGTACAAGCAGTGCTCTAGCAACCAAGAAATTAACCAAATATGCAAACCAAGGAATGTTATCTTGTAACTTGAATAGCTGCTCATCAGGAAAGACATCATGGATAGGAGAAGAATCTGCCTCTCCCTCAATCCAACTCAGGTGATCAGCCACCAGGTTCTCCACTCCACTCTTATCACGAATCTCAATATCAAACTCTTAAAGTAGCAACATCCACCTAATCAACCGGGCTTTGCATCGGGCTTCTTCAAGAAAAATTTCAGAGCTGCATGATCTGAAAGCACAACCACCCTAGAACCAAGCAGATATGATCAAAATTTATCTAAAGAAAAAATAATTGCTAAAAGTTCCTTTTCAGTTGTGGTATAGTTGGCTTTTGCAGTATCTAAAGTCCTCAAAGCATATGAGATGATATGGGGTACTTTGCTGACCCTCTGTGCAAGAACAGCTCCTAATACATAATTAGAGGCATCATACATGAGCTCAAATGGGAGTGTCCAGTCCGGTGGCTGGATGATAGGTGTACTGGTCAATGCTCGCTTCAGGTGATTGAAGGCATCCTTGCACCCCTGGTCAAAGTGGAACTCCACATCTTTTTGCAGCAAGTTGGATAGTGGGAGGGCAATTTTGCTAAAATCCTTTATAAACTGCCTATAGAAACCTACATGACCAAGGAAAGAACAAACCTCTCGCACGAATGTGGGGTAAGATAGTCATGAAATGACATCTATTTTTACAGGATCTACCTCAATACCCTTGCTAGATACTACATGCCCTAAAACTATGTCTTGTTCTACCATGAAATGACATTTCTCAAAATTCAGAACAAGGTTAGTCTCAATGTATCTATGAAAAACCCGAGCTAAATTATCCAGACATGCATCAAAGGAAGAGCCATAGACAGTAAAATCATCCATAAACACATCCATGCTACTCTCTAAAAATTCAGAAAAGATACTCACCATACACCTTTGAAAGGTGCCCGGAGCGTTGCACAGACCAAAGGCATCCTCAAATGTGCCAAATGGGCAAGTGAAAGTAGTTTTTTCTTGGTCTTCTAGGGCTATATGAATTTGAAAATAGCCTAAATATCCATCTAAGAAACAGTAATGCGACTTGCCAGTCAGCCTTCCCAACATCTGATCAATGAAAGGTAACGGGAAACGATCTTTCCTAGTGGCCTGGTTAAGCCGCCTATAATCAATGCAGACCCGCTAGCTGTTCTGAATTCTTGTGGGTAGAAGCTCATTGTTCTGATTTATAACTACTGTAATCCCGAATTTCTTTGGAACAACCTGCACGAGGCTCACCCATTTACTTTCAGAGATAGGATAGATAATGCCAACTTGTAGCAGCTTGGCCACTTCCTTCTTCACCACATCCAGAATAAAGGGGTTCAGTCTCTTTTGGGGCAGCCTCACTGGTTTGGTACCCTCCTCTAATAAAATCCTATGCATGCATGTGGAGGGACTAATACCAAGAATATCTACAAGAGTCCATTCGATGGCTTGCTTATTCTGCCTCAAAACCTACAACAATTTTTCTTCTTGTTCAGGTTGTTGATTCTTAGTGATAATCACCAGAAGTTTCTCACCATCTCCCAAATATGCATATTTAAGATGGTCTGGCAAAGTCTTCAACTCTAAGGATAGAGGGTGCATAATGGAAGGTAGCAAGCAATTTGAAATAACTAACTCAATACCATTAAATTCAACATACTTTTGACTCTCATTTTCACATGCTACATCATTCAAGTCAGCAACTGCATCATCACTCATAACTACATAAATCTCAGCACATGTAGCACATGGTACAATATCACAGCCAGCATATGTATCACAAGTAATAGAATCCAAAAAGTTAGCAATATCAGGGAATTCAACATACATATCAACATAAGCATCATCAACCAGCATCTCAATCACATCAACATGAAAAACAGAATGTTCCTCTAAGGGATGTCTCATGGCATAAAAAATGTTAAATTGTACCACATCGTCGCCAAATTCCATAGAAAGGGTGCTAGCATGTACATCTATCTTGGTCTTGGCTGTCTTGAGGAATGGTCTACCTAGAATCAATGGAGCGTGGTTTATTGAAGACTCATCTTCGATGTCTAGAATGTAGAAGTCTGCTAGGAAAATCAGCTCATTCACCCGAACTAAAATATCTTCCAGCCTCCTGCAGGATGAGCAGTGGTCCTATTTGCTAACTGAATCACTATACTAGTGGGTTGCAAAGTGCCAATGTTTAAAGACTTATAAACTGACATAGGCATGACATCAATCGAAGTACCCAAATCTAGCATTGCATGTTCAAATCTGAAGTTGCCTATCGTGCAAGGGATTGTGAAAGTTCCAGGATCTTTGCATAGTGGCATGCTTGGCTGAATCATTGCAGAAACATTTCTTCCCATGTTAATTTTCTCAGTACCCTTAAGTCTTATCTTGTGAGTACACAACTTCTTGAGGAATTTGGCATACTTGGGAATTGATTGTATCAAGGAGGGGGATATTGATTTCCACCTTCCTGAATGTCTCCATGACTTCTCTTTCCATTTCTGTTTGCACTGTCTACTTGGATTGTGTGACCTTGTTTGGGAAAGGTAGTGGAATGGCCATATCTGAATTCTCTGCACATTTCTTCTGTGTCACGGATATCTGGACTGAGCTATTCATTTCCTGTTGTTTCTGGTCACTTTCTGGTTATGGTGGAGTAGGACTATCAACTTCTCTACCACTTCTCAAGGTAATGGCAGTTACATTGCCTCTTGGGTTATTGACTGTTTGTGAAGGCAATTGGCTCGACCCTTGACTTTTTAGCTCACTCACAATGGTTGCCAACTACCCAATCTGAGTTTATAAATTCTGAATAGTGGCATTGACATTCTGCTGAAACTGAATGTTGTTTGTGGCCATCTATTTCATCAAATCTTCCAATGATGGCTCGACTGGAGTGGCTTGGATAGACTATTGCACAGGTTGTTGTTGTTGTCTGAATACAGGTGGTTGGTATTTGTTGCTAGGACCTGCAGCTTAGTATCTAAATTGTTGTTACTATTGTTGTTGGTAGGATTATTATTGTTGACCAGAATTCCTATATCTCAGGTTGGGGTGGTCCCTCCAGCCAGGGTTATAGGTACTAAAAAATAGATCATATCTAGGCTACTGTTGTGACTGCTAATATTGGGGTCTACTAGGAAAAATATCAGTTGTTGCAATAGATTGCTCTAGAAAAATAGAATCACCATCTTAAAGTGTGGGGTATGCATCAGTAGGATGAGATGAATAAGAGCAAATGCCACATACAGTTGCAGCCATCTACATAGGTAGTTGTTGTCTCACTGCTAATAGCCTCACCAAAGAAGTCAATTCGTCAAATTTACGTTCCATTCTTTGTTGGTCTACATGAGACACTTGAACCTCATTAACTCCTCTAGTTGAGGTAATGATTCATGTGCCAAATTATTGGGTATTGGCTGCTATGTTGGCTACCAAATCTCTTGCTGCAATAGGGGTCTTGTCTACTAAGGCTCCTCCAGAGGCAACATCCATCATGCTTCTGTCATTTGGCAGCAAGCCTTCATAGAAATGTTAAATCAAGAGTTGATCATTGATTTGGTGGTTGGGACAGCTTAAGCACAACTTCTTGAATCTTTCCCAATATTCATGCAAGGTATTTCCTGTCGTTTGTCTTATGTCACAGATGTATTTTCTAATGGCAGCAGCTCTAAAGGCAGGAAAGAATCTCTCCAAGAACAACATCTTCATGTCATTCCAACTTGTGACTAAACCTGGTGAAAGATAAAACAACCAATCCTTGGCTGCATCAACAAGTGAGAAAGGAAATGCCTTCAGCTTGATGTGCTCCTTAGAGATCCCGTGCGGCTTCATGGTTGAACAAACCACGTGGATCTCCTTTAGGTGCTTATGGGGGTCCTCACCTGGAAGACCATAAAACTTGGGCAACAAGTGCATCAATCCAGATTTTAACTCAAAATCAGCATCAAGATTAGGGTATTGAATACACAAAGACTGGTAAGTTACATCAGGAGCAGCAAGTTGCTTAAAGGTCCTAGTTTGCATGTTAGCAGCCATGGTTTCAGAATTATTTAAAGATCTCAAGTTCACTATCAATTTCAAGATCAAAATCAGAAGCAATTCTTGTACTTAGCCTATAAGCTCTAATCAACCTATGCAAGGTCCTATCAATCTCGGGATCAAAATCAACCAAGTTATCAGGCTCGGACCTAGTCATGAACCACTCAGGGCTATAGAAGTGTCAGAATTCCAAAAGCACAAAAAAAATACAAATCTACATTACAGAAATGGGTAGAAAAAAATAAAAAATAAAAATAGAAAACATATCAAATGAATTTTAAAAATCATGGGACCACCACAGAATGAAAACTACCATTTTTTTTTTAGAAAATTATCATGCAGAGAAAATATTTCAAAAATTGAAAGTAGTCTAAACGATGGAATTTGGCTAAATTTCGAGTTGATGATCTTAAAGGGATTAGTTTGTTTAGAATGGTGATTTAACCTTAGGGAGCAAATTTCAGCTCAAAACTCCACAGCCAGAATTGCACTAGTCTCCCCTGCACCATAAAAAAAATCAGAAAATGGTGAAAAAATACTAGTAGGATATGAAATAGTGTTAGGAAGTTGGGAACACGTCCAAAAGGATTGGTAAGAACAAGATTTAGTATGGTTATGATCATATTACAATTAACAATTCATCGGTAACGGCGCCAAAATTTTGACGAGCGCCGAACTCAATCAAAATTGTAACCGAGTTATGCCTATAACTTGTAGTATAGGAAACAACACCAAATCGTTTCTCAAAGGATTGTAAGTGCTATTTGATCAGATCAAGCAAAAATTAGGAAAGGGGTTTGACAACTCAGAAAATGAAATTAACAAAGCAATTAACAGAATTAAAGAGAGAAATTCATTTGAAAGAGCAATCAATTCAGAAATATATCTGAAATTGGGTTGATTCTGTCATAGATCATTCAATAAACATTTAGAGTGCATTTGAATGGTTAACTTGGATCTAACTGAAATCTCTGCATCAAATCCAGAATTCATACTAGACAATCATCTAGAATTCAATTAACAATTGAAACATAAATTTGTAATCGCACAACTCATGTTGGATCTGTGTTAATTTTAAGAACCAAATTCAATTAACCTAGCTACAAATCAGTAACCTAACCTCTTAATTCGTGATTAATTCAGATTAATTAATCATAAATTTCATCACAATTCTCAATCTTAAATCAAGATCCAATCAGATCAAATATAAATAGAATCACCATTCATGCATTCAAGATCAAGAAGAAGAAGAAGAAGAAGAAGAAATCAAATGTAATTCAAACACAAACAAAACCAATGATCTCAAGAAACCAAACCGCAATTTCTTCAAGATTATCTAAATTAATTACAGAAGTTTATCCCTCCATAGCCATCACCATAGATGAGTTTAACGAGGAAGAAAGAAGAAGAGAGAATAGAGAAATGAGGGAATGATATGAAAAACAAGACTACAACACCTAAAAACGAAAATGCATAGCTACTCTCCTACAATCTGAATGACATCTTCCTAATAATCCACTCAAAATCACATTATGAAAGTGGTTCGACCACCATCATCCATTATGAAAGTATGTCTAAAGTGTGTCTCCCACTTTCCATTAATTATGAAAGTGGTTCAACCATTTTCATCCATTATGAAAGTGTGTTTAAAGTGTCTCCCACTTTCTATTAATTATGCCAATGATTTCCACTTTTTCACCTAATTGCAAACTGGATTATTCATAGTCTTAATTGTCATTTCTGTCATAATTTCGAATCCACCTCAAGCCCATAAAATAGCCACTAAAATAAGATTTCCAAAGAGTGCTCATATGCTTAATTTGGGCTTGAAATGAGTGAGATATGCTCAAAATAGTAAAGTTATGTCCAGAAATATGTGACAGCACCGCTGGTCCAATTTCAAGGCTGTCTTTGACCACTTAAATGCCAGAATTTTCCAATTTGACATTTCACAAAACTTGTAGATCTTTTTCCCATCTTTCCTAGCATATAAAGAACATCAAAATCAGAGATCTACAATTTACATTATGGCCAAAATACAAAAACAGTGTTAAAACTCATTTAAGTTGGAAAAAAATTAATTAGGCCTAATTTGAGCCCAAACTTACAAAACATGACCAAGCTTAATCAATTAAGTGCATGAAGAGTGTAAATGACTAAAAATGAGAGTTTATTAATATATGAAACATGTGATTATCAATGTTCCAAGCATTTGCAAGATTTAAAGAGAAGAAATTTTTGGAAGCTTGAATTACATCAAGAAGCCTAAGGACTAGAATTAGTATATTTTCCTTTTAGGCTTTCTCCTATTTAAAGATAGAGGTTTTACAAGAAAATAGCTCAAATATATTTTTAAATCTTTACAAATGGTTCTTACATGCTAAAATGCCCAAGAAACATGTTTTGAAAAGCTAGTTATGGTAGTAGTTCAAAACTATGAAAAATAGTCAAGTTTGAGTTTTGAAAAGCTGACCTTTGGTTACTCTTTTGATCATAACTTTCAAACTACTTTGAGTTTTGTTCTAAAACTTCTTTCATTGGAAAATAGACTCTCTTTCCAATGAGTGGTCATTTGCTTAAAATGGATAAGAAATGAAGAAGTTATGACCATTTGCTTTAAACTATGAAAAATAGTCAAGACTAAGTTTTGAAAAGCTGACCTTTGGTTACTCTTTTAATCATAACTTTCAAAATACTTTGATTTTTGCTCTGAACCTTATTTCATATGAAAATAGACTCAAAGAGCTTTCCAATGAGTAGTCATTTGCTTTAAACGAATAAGAAATGAAGAAGCTATAGTCATTTAAAGTCAATTTTCAAAATCAAAATGCGTGTAATCGATTACATAAATCCTGTAATCGATTACAACTCTGACAGAGGCCATGTAATCGATTACATGAGCCTTGTAATCGATTATCAAGTGCCCAGAAATGTTTCCAACGGTTATAAACAACTAGTTTTCATAAAAAAAAAAATCAGTTCTAAACACTACCAACGGCTATCTTATCACTTGGGCTCTATAAATAAGTGTATATTAAAGCATTTACATCTTTAAGAACCTCTAGAATAGTTGGTTTGATCTTTGAATCATCAAAATCTTATTTTGACCTCTTTATTGCAAAATCATTCTACTCCTTTATTCTTCAAGTTGTATATCTACTCTTGTGAGAGTTTATAATCTTTCTCTTTATCTCAAAATCATTGTAAGAAAGTGAGGTATCTCTCAAGAGAGAAAAGGGTGAGGTATCCCTTGTAGTGAGGCTTAAACACAAAGGGTGAGGTATCCCAAAGGTGTTGTGAGTACTCTTGAATATAAAGGTTTTTTAAGCACCTTTGAAGCTTGAAGAGTTGGAGGCTCTAGCACAAGGGTGAGGTATTCCAAGGTGTGAGGAGTGTTCTTGTTTGAACAAAGATTTTTCTAGCATCCGTGAAGTCTAGGAGATAGTGAAGAAAATCTCAAGTTAAGCTTGGAGACTGGATGTAGGCCACAAGTGATTGGTGGTTGAACTAGGATAAATTCTTGAGTTTGATTCTCTCTTCTCTAGACTCTTTATATTCTATATTAATGTAATTTACGCATGTTCCGTTGCATATATTAATTGAAAATATTAAAATACATAATTTCTCCAAGTTGTTTTAAAAATTTGTAATCACTCAATTCATCCCCTCTTGGGTGATGGTTGCCATGGCTAACAACTCTTTTTAACTTATTTTACTGATATGAAGAACAAATAATTTTTTGAGATTTACCAATCTTATTGAATTGTTTATAATAAAGTATTTACTCTTATATTTTAAATTTTACGTCACTTATTACTATCTAATTTATTTCTCAAATATTGATTGATTTATTTGTGGACTCTTAGATATGATTTTAGAAATAGATAATGGTACATGTTTTTGCATCTTCATACTGAGATTTTTATCTCACCCCTTTTGTGATGTAACATTTCAGATAACACTGACAGTTAAAGTCGAGTAGATTTTCGGATGCAGAACTAGAAGATTCTTTCTTCATTACTATTTTGTGGAACTACTGAGTCCACCTTTGAATAAATAGATGTAGTAATAAAAATTTATAAATATGTAATAGTGACACCTTGAAGCCTTTTGTAAGCATTATTTGGAAGTAGTGGTGTTAAATTCCATTGTGTAAAATATTGTACTTAAAAGTTAGTAGTAATAATAACAATATTTCTGTGTAACGTTAAGTTTTAAACCACATTAAATCATAGAAGAAAATTAATTAAAAATTATAAAAAGGTAGGACGTTATACCTCTCAAATTTCAAAGAAGACAATTTCCTATCATCCTTTGCTTTGCTATGACAATTAATAAGAGTTAAGGTCAATCTCTTTCTTATGTTGAACTGTTTTTACAAAAGCCTGTTTTTACATATGGACAACTTTATGTTGCGGTTTCTAGAGTCAAATCAAGAAATTGATTGAAGATTTTAATTTTCAATGAAAATAGTAATCCGTGTAAAACATAAAAAAAAATGTTGTGTTCCAAGAGGTGTTTCAGAAAATATAAAACTCAAGTACTACATTCTTGGGCTTTAAACTTTTTAATGTTATTATGTTATACATTTCAAATTCAAATATATTTTATTATTGTTATTTATAGTTCATATTTATTACTTTTTATACGTTCTATTATTCTTACTCTTAATACAAAACTAACAAATCAATATAAATTATGTTTTTAAATTATAAGAAATAACGATTATTATAATTATCTTTAAAATTCCTAATTATATATCAAAATTTCAAATTATTTATAAATAAAAAATATAAATAAAATTGAAATTAATAATCAATAGAATTGTATCGAAATTAAATCCTTGCATTACACAGATTCAAAATACTAGTGTATGTGTGTGTAATTTATATATATATAGGGGACATATCTAGTGAGAGGAGTTTTTATTGTGAGATGGTGAGAGGAGTAAATCTTGACCATACAACCATACATGGATAGTCAAGATTAAAAGTTACTTAAAGGTCATGTGACCACTTAAAAAAGTCACATGCATTTATGTTCTAATCTTGACTATTTATGTAAGATCCAATGGTCAACATTTACTCCTCTCATCTCTTACAATAAACATTCTTCTCACCGTAATAATATATATATATATATATATATATATATATATATATATGACATATCTAGTGAGAGGAGTTTTTATTGTGAGAGAGTGAGAGGAGTAAATCTTGACCATACAACCATACATGGATGGTCAAGATTAAAAGTTTCTTAAATGTCATGTGACCACTTAAAAAAGTCACATGCATTTATGTTCTAATCTTGACCATTCATGTAAAATCCAATGGTCAATAATTACTCCTCTCATCTCTTACAATAAAGACTCCTCACCAGAGTAAGATCTTATATATATATATATATATATATATATATATATATATATATATATATATATATATATATATATATATATATATATTCCATTTATCTGTCTTTATAAAAAAGTTGTTTTGTCTCAATTTATCAATCATTTGAGAATTTTAATGATGTGTTAACTAATTTTTTCAATTTTACACCAACCTTTATTGTCTCAACTAAATTTAATAAATACACATATTAATTAACTTATACAATTTTCTATACATATTTAAAGAGTGAAAAAGTATAATTTAGTTATTTCAACCTATATTTCATTTAATTTGAGGTTATCTAATGTTGTTATTAATTCCTGTGCAAAAACCTTAAAATACAGATAAAAAATAACAGAAGGAGTATCTTATAAGATTTTTGTACAGGAATTAAGGACATCATCAAATAACTTCAAATTAAGTGAAATATAAGTTGACATAATTAAATTATCCTTTTTTCACTCCATTAAATATGTGTAGAAATTTGTAGAAGTTAATTAATATGTGCAGTTATTAAGTTTAGTAGAGACAATAAACAGTGAGTTAAAATTAGAAAAAAAAATTAATTAATGTATCTTTAACATTATCAAATGACAGATAAATTAAGACAAAATATTTTTTTAAAAAATAGATAAAAAGGAATGGAAAGAGTGTATATATATGGGTTAGAATCAATTGACTCTAGTGTAAATAAAACTCTTACATCAATATCTAAGTGTTGATTTCACTTTAATCTAATGATTGAAGATAGAGAAGAGATAAAACGACTCTAATAGGAAGTAAGTATTTTAAAATTGAATTGATGAAGAGAGAGAGAGAGTTTGAATCATGACTTTACTTATTAAATTAAAATATTAATTGGAAAATAGACTTTTTAATATTTTAATTAATGTTATCTTTTTTAAAATTTATTTTAATTGTTAAACACGAAAGAATTAACAATTATATAAATTAATTTTTTTTCATAGGATATGTATATTAAATTTTTTGTAGTTTCAAATTACAGTAATAGATCATTTTAATTAGTTTTTCATATTTAATAATGATTTCATGTTTTGTGAAGTAATCTTTTCAGGCCCTTAAATTAAATTTTTTTCTTGTTTAATATAATAGTCACATAGTTTTCTTAAAATAAAAAGCAAAAAATCATACATGGATTAGGTTTTTGGTTGATAGGTAATTTGCAATTCCATTGTAAATTATCTTTGAGATTGATAATTTATTTTAAACTTATAATGGGAATAGCTTCCTCCAATGTAAAATTTAATAAATACACTTTTGTTTATAATACAATTTTTTTAAAAAAAAATTAAGTAGGGTTTTTTACGGTAAAAAAATAAAAACTAATTTAATATGGTAGAGTATCTCACAATTTAACAGACTATACGACTTAAAATTTTACTCTCACATTAACACATCAATTATGTCTCAAATAGTAACTTCAATACATTAATAATTTAATATGTATATATTTTCTAAGAATAAATATACACTTTAATTCCTAAATATTTTATGATATAACACTTAGTCCCTAAATTTTTTTATAAATATGTTAATATTTTAAATTTTTCAAATCCTATCACATTAATCATTCTAAATGACTAATGTGTTATATCACTTTAAATTGTAAAAGACTAATAGGTTTGTCAAAAAAAATTTAGAAACTAAAGTGTTATATCACAAAATATTTCAGAACTAAAATATATATTTACTCATTTTCTAAATATTAAGTATTTTTAATTATTAATTATTAATGAAAGAGTTTTTATAGCTTCACATACTAACGACAGTTAAAAAAACTTCATATACTAAGGAGAAAAACTTACGTGCACGCATAAAATATAGGCTAACGTTACCCTAACGAAATAACAAATTTTAATATTGAAAATTATAGATTATTTTATTTGTAACTTGTAATTAACAATTAACAATTAACAATTAAAGTTATAAATTTTTAAATAATACATATTAAAATATATAAGTAAAGAATATTATAATTTTATATGTAGAATCAAAATTTAAACTCTTTCTTTTCATTAAGTGATCTTACTCTTCTCTCTTCTTATTAAAGTCACATTTATTTATTCTCTCTTCCTTCATTTGAGTGATCTTAAATCATTAGATTAATTTGAAATCAATGGTAAGAAGAAAACGCATATACCTTCTTAAATATATTGGGAATGATCATTGTTACTTCATAGATTGATAACTTTAGAAATGAAATGTTTTGTCTGTTACATGAAATCAAAGTAAAATGTAATCAAAATTGTTTTAAAGAAAAACACTCTTCTACATACTCTTTTTGATACACTCACTGTTATTGGACCTCTTAATACACAACCTTTAAAATTGTGACCTATTACCAGTTCAACAAGTTTCCTTTAAAACTTTCTTTTTTTCTTTTTTTATTTCTCTAAATGTATTTTCTATAAATTACAAAAATAAATACAATTTATTAAATTTTTATTTAGGAAAATTATTTATTAATATCTAGATTACATAAAAAAATTAATCTAAATTATAAATATTTAATAACAACTTCTTTATTCAACAAGTAATTTTAAAATAATTATATATATATATATAATATATATCGATATATATATATATATATATATTATATATATATATATAAATAAAGTGTATCGATAAGAGAAATGTTTATTGTAAGAAGTGAAATCTTGACTATTGAATCTTATATGAATGATCAAGATTAAAATATAAATGCATGTGACTTTTTTAAGTAGTCACATGAATTTTAAGTAACTTTTAATCTTAATCATACATGTATAGTTGTATGGTCCAGATTTACTTCTCTCACAATAAAAACTTCTTTCACTAAATGTGTCACTATATATATAAATTTCAATTAAATTAAATATAAATATAACTACCCCACCCCCAAACCCCTTGAACCTTTTGTCAGTCCCCACCTCCTCCGCGAATACAATTTAAAAACTAATTAATTAATAAAAAAAATTGATTTTGGGTGTGAAAAACAATTGGATTCAAGCATGAAGCCAACTAACTATATTCAACGAAAGAGTAGCGGTGGCTCTATGAAATTGGCACCAAACCGCACTCGAAGAAGCACATAAAATAGAGTCGTGGTGAGTATAACATTCTACTTTAATTTTATAGATTTAATTATTATTCTAGTATATTTGCAAAACAGTTAGAGAAATTTAATTATACATAACATTATTGTTAATAACATTTTACATTAAAAAATAGGGGTAGATCCCTCAAAAATTGATGGTTAGTACATACATTACATAATTTTTAAGTTAGACACCTATTTTTCCAAAAAGAGGCTCACAAAAGCTTTCAAGGTGCCACTATTACTTTTTACATATTTACAAAATATTATTATTTATTTTTACTCATCGAAGAGTAGAATGATAAGGAACAGGTCTCCCATAGTGACTGTAAAAATGTAGTCCCCAAGCATTTGACACGTTTTCTGCTGATATCATAAGCTTGTTTTGTCCTCATTTAATGCTTGTACACGTGTTTCTTCTTGACCATAACTCGCCTTCTTGTTTTGACACTTGTTTTCTGCAATCATTTCATGGAGAGGCTTATGAATCAAGTCTTGTTATTCTTTCATCTATTCCTTAACACATGTCTATACTGATTTCATAAACCTATGTCATCCCTCATTAAATTGTTGGACACTTGCCTCAACTGTGCTTCATTATGCATGTTGATCCTTCCAGATTTTTCTCATACCATATATACTTGCTTGCCATTTGTTCCATTGCTTCATATCCACATGTTGTTGCTAATTATTGCTTCTTCTTTATCATGGCTTCAAGCTTGACACATGTCTTGCTTACCTTATCAAGTTTGCCTCATCATTTGGTTCTTTCATTAAAGAACTGTTATGGATAAATCCAGAACCTGATCCAAAGAGAGTGTGATGTCAATTTTGCATAGAAATATGAACCATTAACCTTTCCCAACAACTATCTTATGTTCCTCTCTTGTTCAAAGAAACATGTAGCACCATGAGTGAAATGACATTTATTTCTAATCTCCAACATTTTTTCTCTCTTATACTTGTCGTGTACAAACCCTGAGAGGGTCACATGGCAGTTTCGATGGTGAAGTGATGGTGATAAAAGAAGCTCAGAATAGCGACCACAATGGCAACAATGAGTGAGCACCTGTGTCGAATAGCAATTTGTTGGTGCTGATCAAACTTGAAGGAGAGCGGAAGAGGAAAAAGAGAAAGACATAGGGAAACGAAGAAAGATAGAAGTAATTGAGTGTACAAGCATTAAATGAGGATGAAACAAGCTTATGATATCAGCAGAAAACGTGCCAAATTTTGGATGAAAAATCAAGCTAGAAACAATGATTATAGAGGAAGACTTTGAGAAGACTTAACATCCTTATGACACCCAACCTCCCATACGTAAGGCAAACTCATGTTTTGGCCCTATAAATACCTCATTTCTCATACATTCTCATCACAACACGTCCATCTAAACTCACAAAACTAGCAAGCTCTATTTTCAATAACTCAATTCTTCCATTTTCACTTACTCCTCTACTTGATCCAAATTTTGAAAAATAGGTAGGAATTAGTAAAAACTCACTCATTCTTCTTTATTTCTTTTACCCATATCATTTAATCAATCTCTTGCATCCATTTTCATTGCTCTGTTTTTAAACTTGAAGGAAGAATGGCAAAAATGGCTTTCACTGGTTTCTGCAATGTGATTTTTGACTGTTTTATTCAAATAAATTTGGATTTATTTCAATAAAGCTTGTCAAAAACACTTCCAATACTGTTTTCTGAAAGATTTATTCTAATAAAAATTTTTCTTATTCAAATAAAATCTAACAGAATGCTAAAAAATGAGATTTTGAAGAGATTTATCTGAATAAACTTTATGTTATTTGAATAAACTTCCTTCAGACAATCAATTTTGAACACAAATCATCTTCTTTATCAATTTTTTTACATACTTTGCTATATCATTTTAAAGTCTTATAAACTATTGTTTTGTATATTGAGCAAGGTTAAATTTGATTCTTTAATAGTGTTCCTATTTCTTTACAATATTTATACTAGGATGATATTTATTTTGATACAAGATATTTTATAAAGAAAGTATTTTATGGAGAAAATATTTTAGAGATGTCATCCCATGGATAAAAATGAATCAATGTACAAAGAAATATTGTGGTCATGACTAGAGATTATTGGGGGGCGTCTTAATTAGATATTATTATGGTCATGATCAGAGGACATTAAGGGACGCCTCTTTGTCAGAGAATGTTGAGGATTTCTCGATTAGAGAATATTATGGTCATGATTAGATATTATTATGGTCATGATTAGATATTATTATGGTCATAATCAGAAGACTTTGAGGGACGCCTCATTGTCAAAAAGAAAGATGCATATTTGCTTAAGAGTATTGAAATAGGATGAAAAGAAAATTTCATGATAATGATGATGATGATAATGATAAGAACATTCTGAGTAATGATGGAGTGAAGAAAATTTTGAGATTAATCACTTTTTTTATTTGAGTTACTTACTCATTCATTATTGATTTGTTTATCTGGAACTATTGCTCTTATTTTTTAAATATTGTATTATTTACTACTCATCCAATTTATTTCTCAAATCATGATTTACTTATTTTTAATTTGTGGACTTTCTGATATGGTTTTAGAAACAGAGAATTGAAAAGAGTGAAAAATGTATATTTGTTTTTGTTTCTTCCTACTGAGATTTGTATCTCACTCTTTTGCGGTATAATATTTCATATTATGCTTATTGTTAGAGTTCTGATAGATTTTTGTGTAGAGCAAATTTATTGCCGGAGCTTGGAGATCATATTAACATTTGTAAATATGTAAATTGTGGCACCTTGAGAAGGCTTTTGTAAGCCTAACTTTTTGAGAAATAGGTGCCTAATATAGAAATGTTTGTATATATCAACTAATTCTATAAGAGTGTGACCCTCAAAACTATGTAAATTATTATGTATATAAGTTAATGATAATGTTAGAAGATGTTTGTAATGTGTTATTCTAATTAGAGTTAAAATACTATAATATTATAATAAGAAAAATAATTAAAATTAGAGTAGGACGTTACATTATGGTTAAGTCTTCTCAAAGTCTTCACTGTAAAAATGTAGTCCCCAAGCTCTGGCATGTAAACTTGCTAGACACAAAAATCTATAAATACTTTAACTGTTGACATTATCTGAAATATCAAGTTAAATAAGTGAGATAAAATCTCAGTAGGAAAAAAGTAAAAGCAATAATAAGTTGAACAAATGATATTTTAGTCGTCACAAGTACGAAAATCATTTTACCATTCTTTTCTATCTCGTTTTTTAAAATTCATAACTACTGGTTTTAACGTCTTTTTATTTACAAGAAGATTTTTCAAATAAAAACAAGATTTTCAAAGTAAATTCACATGGAGTAAATCTTATAACTTTCTCCTCATCCCATTTTAGATTCTCTAAGGTATTTGAGCCCTTAATTTCTCAACCAATTATGAATACATGTTTCTAATCAAGTACATCTTTCCTTAATACTTTCTTATTGAGACGTCCCTCAATATTTCTAATCATGACCATAATAATTGTATCCTTGCACAATGATTCATTCTCTTGAATGGGACAACATTAGTAAAATAAGTCCATAATTAAAATCAATATACTTAAAAAAATCAGGTTGCTCACATAACAATATAAGATTGCATATAAAATTGGTTATGAATACTCAAAAGATCAACTAGGGTTACTCATCAAAATGCTTATAAAATAAGATCAAATAATATAGACTAGATTGCTCAAGATCTCCAAGTGATCTTTGTCCAGCAAGTTAATAACAAAATAAGGGTAAATATTAATTTAAATTTTGATAAATCAATAAGCTACTTTATCTGTTCTAATATTATGAATCAACATCCACTAAATAAAATAATTATATCAATTTTCAAATCCCTTCCATTTTCATAGTTGAATTGTTTTCCTTAGAGGAATATCAATAAAAATTAGTTTGTATATAACTAAAATCCTCACAGAAATAGTCTTCAACTAGTAATTAAAAGTATCATTTATCTAAATTATTTAAAGCATTTAGTTATCAGCATAATAAGAATGGAAATAAAACAAAAATAGGGGAACAAATAGAGTCCTTAACTATCCTTATGCATCAAGAAGGGTGAAACCCTTGACTTATGAACCCACAAACGGATTCTCAACAAAACAAAGATAGAAAATTAAAAGAATAGTAAAAGTTAAAGTTCAAAAAGGTAGATACGAAGGTAAGATGAGAAGGAAATGATAGAAGAACCTGCAAAGACTTAAGCAAGTCATAAATTGAATGAGAAACAAAAGTATACGATGGAACAGATGAAGAACAAACACAAAAATTATGAATAATAGAAATTAGGGAGAAAAGGATGTGTTTTTACTCATCCTACCTTTCTTAAAGTTGTAGTTGAGAGTATGAAAAAGACACACTACTAGAAAATTGGGTTTTAGAGACTGATTTATTTCGATCTCTATAGAGATCGAAATAGAGACCGATTAAAAAACAAAAATCTAATTTGCTACCGAAATAAAATTGATCTCTAATTTGGTCTCTAAATTTTTTAGAAATCGATATTTCGGTCTCTAAATAAAAAAATTTATAAAAAAAAATAAATACGTAGCGATCAAAAATTCAGTTGCTAAAAAAATATATCTTATTATTAAATCGATCTCTAAATAAAAGAATTTACAAAAAAATTAAATAAATATGTAGCGATCGAAAATTCAGTCACTAAAAAAATATATCTCATTATTAGAGACAGATTTTTCGATCTCTAAATAAAAAAAATTTACAAAAAAATAAATATATAACAAATGACTAAAAATTCAATCACTAAAAAAATAAAAATGTGTCTTATTATTAGAGAGCGATTTTTCAGTCTCTAAATAAAAAAAAATAGCGACCGCAAATTCGGTCGCTAAAACCCATATCATATTTGATTTTTAAAACCCCTCCTCTATGTCCCTTTCCCAAAACATTCACCCCTATCAGATTTTCCTCTCTCCCTCATTTCCCCTCACCAGCCACATCCTTCCTCTCATCACCGTACCTCTCACCAATCCACACCGTCCACCACCACAAAACCTATAGCCATCATCCCCTTCAACTTCATTACCACCGTACACCACCAACCCACGAACCCCCAACACCGTACACCACGATCCGCACGACCTGTGCACCAGCGCGACCTGTGACGCGCCACTCGGACTCGCGCACCAGCTTGACCTGCGTCCCAGCCGTCCTCCATGAACTCGCCTCGCACCGCTCCCACTCACATCGTGCTAGAAAGTTGCTTCAGATCTCGGATCCATCCCAACTGTCACGTCCCGCATAACCCGCGCCTCCTCGCCGCATCACACCGCGAGTACCAGCCGTCCTCCACCGGGTCGCAACCCTCCAACCCACTAGCCATCACGAGTCTCCCCTGCCCCTGTGAGCATCGTTTTTCCTGCAAAAAAATGGAGCCCTGTTTCTTTTTGTTACTTTTTTTTTTATTTGAAACTAAACTTTTTTGGTTGCATGCTCTGAAACAGTACCATGGAGGGACCAACTTTGGCCAGACTACTGGTGGACCTTTTGTTGCTAGTAGCTATGATTATGATGCACCAATTGATGAGTATGGTATGCAGTATTTCAACCTTCATATTCCATATTTATTGTTGACACTAGTGTTTTGATTTGGTTCTTTAATCTGTTACGATTTAATCACAGGTCCAAACTCAGGCCATTTGGCTCTTACTTGTGAACATGATTTTTCGTTGGTTATTTACTTTATTGTGAATTAGTGAATGTGATATACTAATACCATGATTTTTTATTTAAAGTTGCTATTTGCTTCTTTTTTCTTGAGTTCAGTTACTATTGTCATATGATCCTATCTATTTGAGTTATTATTCTCTGTTATATATATATATATATATATATATATATATATATATATATATATATATATACACACACACATAAACTCTTACGGCAGTTCCACAGGTTTATATAAACTCTCGAGTTTGACGACCTTGATACATGCATACATTTTAGTAGATTGGATGATACTTGGTTCCTTTAAATGTCACAATCATGTTATCTATTATGGAAATTGATTGATAACATTATGTAGTCTTTATGTGTGAAGTCCCCCTTCACATTTGCAATTACTTTCTTTATCATTTTAACTTTAATTTTCACATCCACTATTAACTGGTTCAGTTTTAGTTAATTGCCTTGCATCCATGACCATGACCATGTTCATTTGCTATTGATTGAGTTAGAATAGGGGTTGTCATCAAATTTTATCTAAAAAAGGAAATGCCATAAATACTGGTGGACTTTTTCTTATTACTTGAATTATGAGTTTGTTTCAGACTTAAGATGCCAAGTCATTGCTTCAAGTTATTGCTTCATTATTTGGTCCTTTGTCCTTATTTCTTCTTGTCTATTTTTTGCTCCTCATAGGTATCGTTGTGCAAAAAGCTTATGTGTGTTGTTTATTTGCTAATGATTAAGAAGATCTTATGCTGATTTGCTTATTCTGTTTGGTAATTGTGAGGTTTCCTTGTAGCAATTTGGAAATGGAATAGAATATATTATCTCCAGTTTATCTTCTTTGATGGTGGGTCAATGATGATTACTGTGATCTTTTAATTTATTGGATTTTGCTTTGTGCTTCTATTTCAGAATAGCCTTGATACTAAAGTAGAAAAGTCAAGGAAGCAAATGAAGGAGAGAAAGAATAGAGCGAAGAAGATTCATGGAGTAAAAAAGGTATTTCCGTAGTTAACAATAATTGTTGTTTGTTGATGATTGTTTACCTCTTATGTCATCCATGTTTGATTAAATTATAACATCTGGCATATTTTGTTTGTGTAGACTAAGGCCTCTAATGCTGCCAAGGCTGGAAAAAAGAAATGAGTTTTGAGATACCCTATTCTGATTTTAAGGTTATTTTGCTTTTGGTGTTTTCTAATCTTTTTTATGTTATGTTAGGTCTATAGCATGAGATATTTTGCTGTAAGTATTGATCCTGGTTTAATTTATGTTCGATTATAACTTGAGATTTTGATTGCTAGCAATGAACAATTTTGAGAATTCAGTAGTTTATTGTCCTATCTTCTTTCATAAAGCAGAAAATCCTTAGGACTTAGCGGATCATTAGGTTATAACCACTTGCTTTTGTTTGCTACTCTTATATTACCTTAAGTTTCTTTGGTCCCTTTTTAAAGTTTAAATATGCAACCTTGGACAGTGATGATATACTCTATCTCAAGGAGCAAATAGAAGCTGAGGAGGATGCAGAACGCCTCCTGCGTCGCACTGAAAAATGGGCATTTGCTGCATTTAAGATATCCTTTTATAGTCATTGTAATAGATAACAATCCTTAAGGAGTCGTGTTTTCTTCTCCTTCATCTTTGGTTCAAACTGATTTTTATGTCATAAGACTACACATATCTTGGTTTACTCTTTCTTGCATGTATAGTTCTTAATGTCTGATCAAAGTCATCATACTTTCTTATTGCCGCTTGAAAATTGTGAGTCTTACTTTCTGAGACCTAGATGGCCATAGAAGTGCGCTGGTAATGAAAATATGTAGAAGTAGGATCTTTCTTCTAGTGTGATGATCTGTCTTTGCCATTGAGAATCATTTACTCTGAAAGGAAGGAATATATTATCTCTCTCATCCTTGTCATTTAATTTATGATTTCACTCATTCCCATCCTTGTTTGTTCTCCTTTTCACTAATGATTAAAATATTGGATCTATAAATATATGGTTGCTTGAATT
Source organism: Ormosia emarginata (assembly GCA_029884605.1). Lineage (NCBI taxonomy): Eukaryota > Viridiplantae > Streptophyta > Magnoliopsida > Fabales > Fabaceae > Ormosia > Ormosia emarginata. The sequence continues at coordinate 50,523,053 of JAQQTP010000081.1, read as the reverse complement.
TATTTATATGCATTAGTGCTGATACTCTATGCCTTTTTTATTATTAATAATAGCTAAAATGGATGTTTTATAGGTGCTTGAATTGGAAATTCAACTTTCGTTATTAATTAAATTTGAATTTTCTCTCAGTTTTGTGCATTTTATGTAATTCTGAAGCAAGACAAATTAATGCTTCTATCATGAAATTTTTGCCTGTTAAGTGACTATTTTTGTTATTATAAGTTGGTTAAATAAAATTGACAGAGTATATGTTTGTTGATCTTGAAGAAATCTTAATTTAGGAACTTGAATTACTGAAATAATATTTCAAGCTATATGATTGTAATACAGTTTACAGTCTTGAATCTTGATTCAATGAATTAAAATCACGATGTTACATTTTGAGTACAATTGTCTGATCCAAATAATATCGCAATTTTTTTTTTTTTTTATATATAGAAATCGATTTAGTGACTGATTTTATAAAATATATAATATATTTAGCCTTTTAGAGACTGATTTAGAGACTGATAAATCGATCTCTAGTTTAGAGACGGAGTTAGCGACCGATTTTATAAAATATATAATATATTTATGTTTTTAGAGACAGATTTAGAGACCGATTTAGAGATTGATTTATCAATTTCTAAAAAATCAGTCTCTAAATCGGTCTCTAATGTGCTTTTTTTGAAGTATAATTGACCAATATTTAACCGAAAATTAGAGACCGATTTAGAGACTGAAAAAATCAGTCTCTATAAAATCAGTCTCTAATATTTAGCGACGAAACTTTTAGAGACCGATTTAAATCGGTCTCTAACTATTTTAGAGACCGATTTTCTTGATTTAGAGACCAAAAAAACGATCTCTAAAACTAAAATTTTTAGTAGTGACAGATTGTTGCTCGAAGTGATTAAGAATGAAAGAGGGAGATGAAAAGTTTGCTTCTGTTTCTATTTGTTTTCTGATGAGGGAAAGTAAAGATAAGAGAGTTAAAGAGATAAAATGTGATTATGTACATTAGATTTTTTAGTGTTTATTCTCAATCATTGATCGATACTTATTTATCTTATGTCATCAGGTTTCACCATACTTACCTCACATCTTTAATTTTTTATTTCTATTAACGTGCTATTTAAATATTTTTAAAGAAAATTCTAAAACATTTCATGTGTCCATTCATTTTTATTTATTTTTTACTTTTTATTTGTGCATTAATTATCTTTAGATTTTATATCTTTTCATATATCTTTCTAAATCTTTTCAAATGTCATTCATTTCTAAAGTTTGTCATTTTATTATTATTTTATGTAAATATTTTTTATGTGCTCATTATTATTATTATTATTATTATTATTATTATTATTATTATTATTTAAAGATGTTGCTGTGGCCCTTGTCAGTGTCCTCCATGTCAAGCAGACCCACGACCCCAACCCAACCTATGACCCTGGTCCACCTCTTGCGCTAATGCCGCTCTGAAATAGATAGCTTCCCTGCTTTTCCAAGAAGATCCAACTTCGATGAGACATATTCCCCCTCTCCTTCCTACTTGCACCACCAGAAGAAGCCCAAGGTTGATGCTTCTCCTAGTCCTTCTTCCATTTCAATTCATCACCATGAAATGGAAATGGGTTACTTGGCCCTTGATCACCAACAGATCAATGACACCTAGCATGAGATTGTTACTGCACACAGCTGAGAGTTTTCATTTGATAAAGGAACTACAAATACGTAAAATGACCAAAAGAAGGGTGACGTTGAGGTGAATTAGCAAGTGAATTAAAAGAAACTCAAACTTTTTAAAGTGTTTAGGTAGACAATAATGCAAACTTGTTTTGCTAGTAAACAAGTCATAGACCTTTTAAAGTGTTTGAGGTGGTCTATAATAAATAGTGTATTAAAAAATATATAAAAGTATAAAAAAAAGTGTTGTTAATTTTTTTTTGTTTTAAATGATATAAATATTCTTCAAGAGAAAAATGAGAAAATTTAACTTTTCTTAGGTATATCTTATATATATGTATAATACGAATATACCTTCTTAATAGCAATGTTACATTCAATTTTCTACAACTTTATAACAAGCATAAATTTTATTTTGCTAAAGAAAACGCAGTTGTTGCCCACATATATATATATATATATATATATATATATATATATATATATATATATATATATATATATATATATATATATATATATATATATATATATATATATTTATTTATTTATTTATTTATTTATTTATTTATAAAAGAGAAAGAATCCACTTATACTTAGTGTAAATAAAAATACTTATACCTAATCGTATATCTTTCATTTTATTTTGATCTTGTAATTATTTAGTGAGATAAATAATAGTCAAAAAATTAAAATAAAATAAAAAGTATAAAATTGAGTGTAAATTTTTTTTACTTATACAAGATTTCTCCTCACATATATATATATATATATATATATATATATATATATATATATATATATATATATATCCACTACATGAAACATACCTTTCGTAATACAAAACAAGAAAAAAAAATCACTTAATCGATGCAATTTTTTTAAAAAATTCAATACTCAATGAGTCATGTCAATAAATAATGATAATCGCAAAAGTTTGAATTTCTATTTATATATGGAGTACGCAAAATAAAATTACCATTTTTTTTTCATTTTACAAGAAAGAATATGAAATGAAATCAATATTTCTAGTACCGAACCAAATATGCAGTACCTAACATGTAACACCTTCGTGGGAAATTACTAAACTTGCAATAGTACCTAACATAAAATACCGTAATGGGTTATTAATAAATTGTTGAACGGATGATAAGCAGTTCAATATCCCGTAAAGAAGAGAATACAAGTTTAATTCTCGAAAAACACACTTCTTAGAAAAGAGAGTATAACCTACAATGTTCCATCCCATAGAATTGTGAAAGCAATGTCTCTCACAATTTAAAACTTATAAAAAAAAATTCCGTAGTGAGTTTAATTTTGATTCACTCATAGTATAAAGTTCTTTTTTTAAATGTTATTATCGAATTATGTGTTAAGTCACTAAAAGAGTTTATTTTTTCAAGTTGTTTATGTCATTGTCATTGATTTAATGATATAATACTATAAAATCATCATCGAGCGTGTAGATCAGCTGGTGGAGAATTGTTCAAACTTAATCAAGAGTCTCAAATTCGAGTCTTGAGTATACAACTGCATTAAAATTCGATTGAGAGAATTTTGCCGTCCTACAAAATCTTACCCACCTCGAGAAATTAGTATTTTACCTTTGGATGGAAGGACATTCTGGAAAACTAAAAACATATTCAATCAAAACGAAATATGATAATTAGTGTTTTGAGAGTACTGATTAAAGAATTAAATATAATAAAAATTATTAAACAAAAAATAGAGTTATTTAATATTTTAAAAATTCAAACGATATTTAATATTTTTTTCTTCATAGTATGATTAATTTAATGCAGAGTATTAAATAAGTACTTCTTAATTCATACTCTTAGACACTGGTTAACCACGTCTGAATTAAATAAGTTAAAAAAGCATATTCGTTTATATATATATATATATATATATATATATATATATATAGGGACATATCTAGTGAGAAGAGTAGTTATTGTGAGAGGGTAAGAGGAGTGAATCTTGACCATACAATCATACATAAATGGTTAAGATTAAAAGTTACTTAAAGGTCATGTAACCACTTAAAAAAGTCACATGCATTTATGTTTTAATCTTGACCATTCATGTAAGATCCAATGGTCAAGATTCATTCTTCTCACCCTCTCACAATAAACACTCCTCTCACCTGATATACTTCATATATATAGGATCTTACTCAAGTGAGAGGAGTGCTCATTGTGAAAGGTGAGAGGAGTAAATGTTGACCATTGGATCTTACATGAATGGTCAAGATTAGAACATAAATGCATGTGACTTTTTTAAGTAGTCACATGACCTTTAAGTAACTTTTAATCTTGATCATCCATGTATGGTTGTATGGTCTAGATTTACTCCTCTCACCCTCTCACAATAAAAACTACTCTCACTAGATATGCCCCTTATATATATATATTGACCATACAACTATATATAGATGGCAAGATTAAAAGTTACTTAAAGGTCATGTGACCACTTAAAAAAGTCACATGCATTTATGTTCTAATCTTGACCATTCATGTAAGATCCAATGGTCAATATTTACTCCTCTCACCTCTTACAATAAACACTTCTCTCACTAGAGTAAGATCATATATATATATGAGGGAGGATTAACTTACACCAGTGTAAGTCTTTTTTTACTTACACTCATTTTCAATCGTTAGATTCACTTTCATCTAATGGTTGAGATTATTTCATTAAAAGTAACCATTAGATGAAAGTGGATCTAACAATTAAAAATGAGTGTAAGTCAAAAAAGACTTACACCTACAGTAACCGATCCCATATATATATATATATATATATATATATATATATATATAATTGAATTGAGAGTAATTAATAATATCTTAAATATTATTTATCAAATATAAAGAAGTAATTAATGACATTATATATTATTAAATATTAACTTCATAATTAAAATAGAGTTAGAAATTATTGATATAATAGTGTAAAAATAAACTAATAATAAATATTATATTGATTTTTCAAATCGTTAAAAAAAGTATTTTAACATGTCAAAATAAATTTAAATTATTTTTGTTATTTTTTTGCTCTATATACATAACTTACATTTAATTATTAAATTACATATAAATTATATTAGAAATTTTTCAAAATCTTATAAAATACAAATAAAACAAAATCAATTATATAATTATTAAATTTTGGATGAACCCCATGGAGTTGGCTTAGCAATAAATGAATATGTGATGTGCGAGTAGGTCCACGGTCACAAGTTTGAATCTCAACTATGTCAATTTCTTGAAATTAGACTGCAAAAAATATTCTTATCAATTTTCTAAGAGGATGACTTGCATTTAACCAGAATGGAGAACTAGATTAGTTGAGGTGTACAAAGTAGCCTAAATATCACCTGACCCCAATATATAACAAAAAAAAATGAACGAGTCTTTGTGTTACATTTTATAAGATTAAAAGTAATTTGAAATTAATTTATTTAATGCTTTGAAAAACATTTTAGTTAAAAAATCTTTTAATTATTTTTTTTAAATCAAAACACGCTAATTCACTCCTATATATTAAATTATAGTATATCTTCTTGAGAGTGGTTCAATTTCTTTATGTACTCTCCCTCAATGAATTATGCCATTTAAAAGTTTTCTTTATTTTTTAAATTTAAATTTTAAATTTATATTCTCTTTTAATTTAATTACACATGTTCTCCTTTTTAAATTTAAATATTTCTTCTAATTTTTTAATATATATGTTTTAAAATTCTAACTAAATTTAAAAAATTTGTGCATTGCACAAGATATTGGTCAATGGTTAATTTGAAACAAACCCATGTAAGGAAATGTTAGCTTCTATAAGGTAAACCATAGTTAAGTATACGTGAAATTAGAATAATTCTTAATTAAACACAATTTATTATATATACTTAAATCATTATATAATATATGTAAGGTTGTTGAAATTATATAAACAATATATCAATCTTTATAATTACTTTTATATATATCAAATAAAAATTTAAATACTTAAAAATTGAGGTAATAGGTGCCTAACTAAGAATTTATTATGAAATTATTGGAGCACTTGTTATTGGCTTATTGTCACGATATTGCAGTGATGTTAACGCAAAATAACTGCAGCCCAACGCCCGTTTCGGTGTGGGAACATTATTATTCATTGAGCACCAAAACAAACCCACTACGATCCACTTATATTGGAGAGATTCTTAGGTTATTTTGAAGCTATAGAACTGTGAATATATGATAAATTATTTATAATATTAAAAATAGAATTAAAATAAATTAATAATGATCCACAAAATTGTCAGAATTTAAATCTTTTCAATTTTTTTTCAAGTGATCTACTAAAAGAGAGAGATAGATAAAAAAAAAATTATTAATAGGATTCAGTTACAATGTGTAAAATTTTTTTTTATAACTTTTGTATCTATCTCTGTCTTCCACTTAACCACTTGAGAAAAAAAAAAATTAAGATGATACAAATCCAAATTAATGTGACTTATGAATTATAATCATCCCTTTACTCTAATAGCATATAAAAATTTCTCCTTATATGAACTGCCACATAAGCTCATTTCCAATGCATCCTAGCCAATTCAACTCAGTAGCGAGTTAATTAACAAACATTTACTACAAAAAAGGAGCTAAATTGTGGTGGTTTTTATTTCAATTTGTAGTTATTTTTAACCCCCGCAAATTAAATTGTGATGGTTTTAAAAAACGCTGCATTGTGTGTTGTGTTTGTGTAGTTACAAAAGCCAAGAAAGTGAGGATGATGATTAGGGGTATCAAAATAGGTCGGGCCGGCCCATTTGGGCTAGCCCATTCAAGGTCAGGTCATTTTCGAGCCGGCCCATTCAGGCCATATAAATTTTGAGCTGATATTTTGCTGGCCGAACCTAGCCCATTTAGCCTTATATAGTGTTAAAAGAATGGGCTGGCTCGACCCATTTGGGCTCAACTCATTGGGCTTAACCCATTCGGACTATGTAAGTTTCGAGCTGGTATTTTGCTAGCCCAACCTGTCCATTTTGTGTGGCTATTCGAGCCGACCTATTGGGTTTGACACCCCTAATAATGATGAAGGTCTCTGTTGTGTGTTTAATGGTGCTGGTGGCACTGCTTTTGGTGGAGGTGGCACCCATGGCTGAGGCTATGACTTGTAGCCCAGTGGAGTTGAGCCCTTGTCTTGGAGCAATCACTTCCTCCTCTCCAACCTCTAGTACCTGTTGCCAGAGGGTGAGGGAGCAAAGGTCATGCTTATGTGGGTACCTCCAAAACCCAAGCATGAGGCAGTATGTTAACTCTCCTAATGCCAGAAGGGTCGCTAGTTCTTGCACGGTTCTCTTCCCAACTTGTTAATTAAGCACTTATATGAACCACTTCACTCATTCTACTTCAAAACAACCACATATAGCCTTAAATACATATGGTATGAAAATAATCTTTTTATAATATGTTAGTCAATGTTTGTAAGTGTTAGAAACAGAAATAGGGAGACAAATATTGATAAATTTGTATATATTTCTGAATGAATGTATACAGGAGGATTAACATCTATTTATAGAAGAAGGTTGTTGTCCTATCAGGAACCACTGTCGAACCCTGCCACCTTATCCTCCTTCAAATTCCCTCCTCCTCCTCATTCAATCTTCAATGGCAGATGGGAGGAGTTAACTAGCCGGAATAATGATGGTTCACTAGCGATTTCACCGAAAATTAGTAGTCGAAAAAATTGGCAGAAAATAGAGAAGAAAGACAAAAATAACTTGAGTTTTTCTAATGATAAAAAATGAAAAATAATTAACCATAATTAGTTATTATTATTATTATTATTATTATTATTATTATTATTATTATTATTATTATTATTCATTTAAATTAATAGTTTAAAGCTCAAATGTTAGATTTTGAGTAGAATGAGTGTCGCGATTGTAATCGCGATGGAATAACGACTTACATTAACAAAATTAGGAGTCATCACTAATTTTATTTTTATTAGAAAAAAATAAAAAATTTAAAAATAATTGTCTACGCTCAAAAAACTCAGGTTCGGGAGTCTAATTATGCACAAAGACGAGTGAAGATTTAACCTCACAACACCCCCGATGCATTCGTCCTAAGACGGTTACCCTAAGTCAATTGTGTAAAATTTTTATAACTCTTAAAGACATTTATTTCACTCATTTATTAAAAGATAAACTAAACCAACAAATAAATTATGAAAATTTCATTTTGGCTTGATAGAACTGATATTCTGCTATTACGTATCCTCGGATGCAATGAGAAATTCAAAGTCACGTCGTTCTTAAAAAAAAACTTGTGGGTTGGTTATTTTTAATTTTGAAAAAGATTTTTTTTGGTTAAAAAATTTGATTTTTATTTAATTTTTTTTTAGTTTTGAAAAAAACGAATCATCAAGCTGTTATAGTTTAGATGATTTTTTAAAAAAATAGGAATAATAAGTTGTCGCAACTCAACTAATCCTATTTTATTTAGAAAAACTTTCATTTATAAAGTTAGTGCAAGTTCACCATTTAAAACAAAGATAAAAAAAAAAGAATAAACATACAAATTCAAGAAGTCAAGTTATGTGACTAATAATTATGCTAAACATTTTTATAATATTTTTTTAATATATTTTTTTATTTTCTTTACTTTTAAAAAAATAAACCTAACCTTAAGATAAACTCATAATCTCCTGACAACTCTCAACCCACTAACTTATTTAGTCATGACCCAACTAAAACATCACTAGCCCAAGTTCAAACAAATAAGAAATCAAAACTACTAAGCAACCTTCATACCCCAACCCAAAGGCTGATTCAAGCCCATCTAAAGTCGTTTATTATTATTATTATTATTTTATTCTTCTCCCCCTTAAAAAAAGAAAAGAAAAAAAAAGAAACCAAACCTAAATTGTCTTATTAATAATTTGAGCCCAACCCCAATATCCCAAAACAACAAAAACATTGGCCCAAGTGAAGATCAAGTAGCCCAAATAAACAAAAATGAAAAAAAAAATAAAAAAATAAATGCACAAATGAATGAAATAAAAGAAAACTAAAAGAAAAAGAAAAAAGCACAAATAAATAAAAGAAAACGAAAGGCAAAAACAAAAAGGAGGAGGATTTAGGGCAATTCGTTGGTGATAAAGAACAAAACCCAGAGGGTGGCGTGGCCGTCGAAGTGCAGATCGGAGGCAACCATGGGACATGACGGTGAGCGGGGTCCCCGGAGATCAGACCACGGCTGGTGGGTTCGGTGGTGTGGAAGGCGGGATGGTGGCTCATCGATTCTACTCATGAGGAAGGTGAGGTGGTCTCACGGTTGCTGCGACCTAAAGGTGCATGGAGGGTCGCTGCATGGGTAGACAACTGGATCTGGTTTGGAAGACGGTGGTGACCGCGCAATGGCTTGCAGCTAAGAGTGCGGGCTCGCGGGGAGCAACGGCTGAGGTGTGGTTCTGGTTCAAGTCTGTTGGAGGGGGATGGCTTGGTGATGCTGAAGCTCCGGTGGTTCAGATCGGTGAGGGAAGGAGCAAGGTGGAGTGTGGGTCATAGTTTTGGGTGGATCTTCTCGGTTTCACAAAGGTGGGGGCTGTGCAACAGTGCTTCCACGGTGGAGGTGTTGCCTCTGTGACGCGCTTGGGCCTTCATGGTTCTGGTGCGTGGATCGTGGTGGGTGTTAGGGACGGTGAAGGTGGTACTTGTGGTGACTGAGTGGATATAGTTAAAAGTGATGGAAGATGGTGGGGTGAAGGTCATGGTTTGGTGAAGATGGTCATGGTTTGGGTGGTTGTTTTAGGTAGTTTTCTAATCTAATGGCTTTGGCCGGAACCGTGTTGGTTGTTGTCATGGGTGTTGACTTGGGGTTTTGCTACTTCAGTATGGTTTTGGAGTGTGGGTTCGTTAGAGGGTGACTGTGGTGGTTCACGCTTGGTGGGTGGTTGTTGAGTGTTTGCTGGCTTGAGGAATGTGTTGTAGATAAAGGATGTGAAATGATTTGGTAATGTTTTGGTGAAGATTTATTGTGTTAAGAAACTGGATTTCAGTTTAAGGGGAGGGGTTTTCGTTGAGCTTAGGTTGTTGCTTGATGAACATTATGTCAAAGTGCAGTGTGTGATCGTGACAGTAAGTAGAAAGTGTAGATGAAAGTGGGTGAAAAGTGTGATGAGCCAAAACATGAAGAAAAAGGAAAAAAAAAATTTACAGCAACTTAGAGCAAACAATGGTGGCAAAAATCAGAATGCATAATGGAAGCAAGAGGAAGTTGTTTTGAAGTGGATTCAGAAGGTACTTGAGATAAGCACGTGTATGGTGGTTTCCTTTTTGCACAGCTCTTGTCAAGCGTATTGAGCCAGGGGGTGGACACCTACAAAGAGACTCCAACGCTCAAGTTAAGCAGTGCACAAGTAGGATTTATGCAATGAAATATCAAATATCTTATTAGGTTAATTTGGCCTGGTATATGTAGAGCGTGACTGAAATTCTCGTGCAATTCGTATAGGACGAAAGTACATTAGGATCGTGCCTTGGCAGAGGTCTCAGCCCACGATCGCTGAGGTCCGTCTCTGACTTGTTAGGACTATCCCATGATCGTTGAGGTCTGTCTCTGACCTATCAAGGTTGTGTCCTTAGCGGCCAATCCTTATTGTTGGCAATTATGGTCCCCACATTTAGGGTTATAACCGGCAGTTGTGAGAATCTGCATGGGTCCAGTAATCGTTATAGTCTGATGCTGTGGATCGAGGTCATAAGGCCTTGGCCGGGGTGTTGATAGCGGAGTTCGGTGGTTCATGTGTCGGGTCGATCCTTTCGGATGGGAACTCGGACCACGGTCCAAAACAGTTGCCCCCAGCTTGGCGCTTGGATAAGACCTAAGTGTCAAGGTAAGTGTCAAGGTATAAGATCATTAGACTCGCAATGGACTATGCCCTAGCTTTATAGCCAGGTTTCATGGTGTCACGTATTGAGGCTGAGGTCCATCGTTGAGTATGGGGTACCCCGGAGGTCGGAATGTGGTTGGAGGCCGAGGTGGGTCCTTGCTTACATCACCATTCCTTATTCCGAGGTTTTCCTCCTGTTATCCCCGAGTGTGGTTCACGGGGTCTTTTAATTTGTAGCAACGTCCTTCGTTGGTCTTGGATTCTTTGGAAATCGTTGCTCTTGCTTTCCTCGAGAATTAAGGAGCCTTTAATGGGGAGCGTCAGCTTCATACAGTTTCCAACTGTTCACTGCTCTTGTAGCCAATGGGAACGGGAGAGCATTAAACACAGATTTTATGGTTTGACAGACTCTTCCTTCTTAGGAACCAATCGGAGCATTCCATCCCTTTTATAAATAAGGGATGTTTGCATTTGACTTTGGCATTCCTTTTTTCCTTTATGCGTCTCCATTTAGAAGTGACTTCTCCCAGAGAAATGGTTCTTTCTTTCCCTGTGTATTTCTGGAGAGTTTTACCTCTTGCAGGGGTCTTCTTCTTGTTCTTCCCCAAATCTCTGAAACTTTGTCATGTCTTCGTAAACGGTTCTTCTACTAGATATCTCACTTTCTCGGCGTAATTACAAAGAGTGGCTTACTTTCCTAGTGTACCCTGATTGCTTGTTTGATATTTGTCGTCACTGGGGAGGCTTGAGTCGCTTACTGTGTTGGACGGGGTTCTTCGGAGCTGGGGCGTTCACTCTCCTTATTCTTGCCCGGGGATGTAATGGTTGCTTCACCTTGAACAAGCCCTCAAGTAAGCAGGAGGGACTATTGAAGCTGCTCTGTGCTTTAAAGTGCCTTAGGAGAATCGTGAGGCTGGCTAAGACTTCGGTGGGGTGATCTCTTTCATGAAAGGTTGCACCCCGTCCATTGAAGGAGAGTGCATCCCAGTCTTTATTGGTGGAGGCAATGCAGAAAATTTGGCATCCTGGTTCCTGATATCGGTTTGCCGAGGTTCTTCAAAGCCAATCCACTTTTTCAGGAGGCTAGTGTGGATTCCGGGAAGTCGCAGTGGTGGCAGCGATTCTTCATACCGTAGAGGAAATGCAGATGTGACATGGCCCGGGATGCCGCTGACGATGATGCCAGTTCCACCTTCCGGGGTCCCTCTTTTCTTTAAAGTTTTCATGTCTCTATACTTTCTTTTCTCTCTCTTTTTGATGTAAGATGATGTATGGAATGAGAAATTAATAAAATTTAGAATCTTGTGTCTTTTATTTTTCTCTCTTCTGTTATCCATGGTATTTATATTATACCGGGGTGAGTCCAACGCCCACCTTGATGACACGATATGTTAAGTTATCCTCAGCTTGGTACTTGGTCGAGACTGGCGAAGTGCTAAGTTTAAATACTTTGATCCAAGGTCTTTGTACCTTAGGGAAACTTTCCTAGGGTAGTCAAGCCTCTAGGGTCTGAACAAGTCTCCCGAGCTTTTGGACCTTGAGGTTGCGTGTCTCTTAGTCTGCTATATAACTGTCCTCTCGACTGCCATGATGGCTACATAGGCTGCTTGGCACGCTCGGGTTGATGGACGTGCATAGTGTTTCGCACACCATGATGAATATGTTTTCAAATCTAAAGTGCTCGGATGGAATTACCCTCTAACTGTAACCCTTATAAGTAGGGTTTTAGCCTTTTTGTTTCACTTCATTGATTTTCATCAGAACTGGTGGCCTGAGGTGATTTTCGACAAGCGTTGCGATGGTGCGAAGTAGTTCTAGAGTTTTTGGACTCCCAGAGCTTGATTTCTTCATTCTTCCATTTTCTTCAAGGTATTTCCTTTCTCTTAACTTTGATTCTGTTTATTTTCGTTTCGTGAATGGTTACGCACCCTTTCTTTACTGCGAACGAGGGTGGGGAAAATCATTTCCCCCATCTTCTGATAGTGTTACCCTACAGAGCACCTCCTTCGTCGCACTGCGTGCAATAGAGGTGTCCTTTCGAGGTTTTAACCTTAGTGGGTGCGGAGGCCAGCGCATGAGTGCATTCAGTCTTCTTTTGTTCGCCTATTATCATGTTTGGATCTTTGAACTTGACTGATTCTGACCCTGCGCCTCTGTGTGTCTCCCAAGTTAGGATTTTCTACTGCACGACCTATCTAGCACAAGACAGCTTCACGGTTGGTGCCATGGCATCTTGGGACGTCGTGATGGGTCTTTGAAAATTTTGTTTAACAAAATGCACTAACTCCATGATGCTTGTTTCATTAAATATCTTGAAGGACTAAGGTCCATATAACAATTGGGGCAGATCAAACATAAAGTAGACTAGGAGACTAGGCCTTAAAAGACACTTAGCTGTAGTACTTTCTAAGTTTGTCTGCGTTTCAAAAAATTTTCACTGGTTTTCCTGTCAATGTCTCTAGAGTATAAGCTCCTTTGCTGGTACTGATCACGATACGGTAGGGACATTCCTAGTTAGGGGCTAATTTTCCTTGGGAGGCATTCCTTCTGCCGATGTCAGCCCTGCAGTGTACTAGATTGCCTAGCTGGAACCTTCTAGGAATGACCTTCAGGTTGTATCGGGTTGTCGTTTTTTGCTTGATCGCGACATCGCGTATGTGTGCGATGCTCCTTCTTTCTTCCAACAGATCCAAGTCTTGAAGTTCCTCGGGACCCTATATACCATTACAGTATCTGAGAATTGTTGTTGGTGGCTGGGGATCGGGTTATGGCTTCCAAAAACCGCGGTGCCAGTACGCTAGGTTGCTTGCTCATTACGAACTATATCCCGTTCTCCGTTGTCGTTGTCTGTCCTCACCAATCTTTTGAGATTTTCTAACCGACGACGTTGTTCCTCTAGTTGATGCCGCTATCCCTCGATGAGCGTTGTTTGTTGGCGCAACAGCTCTCGAAGGCCATTCTTCATCATTTCAGATTGGACATTGTCTTCGTAGTGAGACGCATGGTCTACATCGTCGTGGAAGGTTCCTAAGCGAGCATGCACAGGGATCTTAGCTCCATGGTTTGCTCTATGTTTTGTATTGTTGGCTCCACCATGAGGAAAGACAAGCCTGTTACAGATTGAAACCCTTCGAGATGGAGCGAGGCTTTCAGCAGAAGCTGAAGTCTCATGTCCATCGTTGAGAGTTTCCACCATAATGGGACTGCTTCTAGCGGCGGAGGTTTCTGGTGGTGTGACGGAAGGAAGGTCGGGCTGTGCTAATGGGCCCTGTATTTGGCTAGGGGCAGCATGTGCAGTGCTTCCCTTCCTATGGTTGTGTCTTGTGCTCACCATGGTTAACGTGGGGATGGAAGTTTATCAGATTCCCACAGACGGCGTCAATGTTCTGAAGTGGATTCAGAAGGTACCTGAGATAGGCACGTGTATGGTGGTTTCCTCTTTGCACAGCTGCTGCCAAGCGTATTGAACCAGGGGGTGGGTACCTGCAAAGGAACTCTAATGCCCAAGTCAGGTAGTACACAAGTAGGGTTTATGCAATGGAATAACAGATACCTTATTAGGTTAACTTGGCCTAGTATATGTAGAGCGTGACTGAAATCCTCACGCAATCCGTATAGAACGAAGGTACATTAGGATCGTGCCTTGGCAGAGGTCTCAGCCCACGATTGTTGAGGTCCGTCTCTGACCTGCTAGAACTGTCCCACGATCGTTGAGGTTCGTCTCTGACCTGTCAAGGTTATCTCCTTAGTGGCCAATCCTTATTGTAAGCAATTATGGTCCCCACATTTAGGGTTATAACCGGCAGTTGTGAGAATCTGCGTGGGTCCAGCGATCTTTATAGTCCGATGCCATGGACTGAGGTCATAGGGCCTTGGCCAGGGTGTTGATAGCGGAGTCTAGTGGTTCGTGTGTCTGGTCGATCCTTTCGGATGGGATCTCGGACCACGGTCCAGAATAGAAGTATACCTCCGATTCTCTAAATTTCTAATCCAAATTCCTTTTCACACACTATTTTTCTCTCTAACCTTACCTCTCCATTTCACTCTTTTCTCACAAGCCAAAAGGTCCCAAAATTCTTGCATTGCTTCTCCTTTTATAGGCTAAAAAACTTATAGGCTAGTTACAAAAGGGACCATATGTATGGTTTCTTTCTCACTCTATATTTAGATTTGAAACTTGTCTCTTTTCTCCTGTTTCCCTGCATTCTTCCATTTTTGTGTGTCATCTCTTTTGGCTCTCTGTTTTTTGTCACTGCTTGCATTTTGTCATTGTTGTTAAGGAGCTGCAGCATGAGTCATACTTAGGAGGCAGCTACTCCTTACCTCTTTAATGCTTTATTTTTGAAAATCTCTACCACCATCCTTCTTTCTTTTCCTCTGTCTTTACCCAAAGAAACCTCTTTTGTCTCTTGATTTTGGCTTTGGTTCATTTCTCTACAACGTCTTCTTTTTTTAAAAAAAAAAAAAGTTAAGACAAATGGGCCCCTAGTTAAATGTATCTAAATATATTTCTATTGGGTTGGACATGATTTAAGTCAATTTTTTTTTTAAAAAAAAAAGAGCTAAAAGAAGAAGGAACACTTATTAGTGTTATTATTTTTTTGTTTTTTTTTAAATTAAAAACATGTTCAGACAAAATTAGGTGTTCATAATGAGCATAATCCTACATAGTGCTCTTGAAGTATCTGATAATTTCTCTATTTGTGAGTGAAGACAAGGGATCAATCAATCAATTATCAATATATAATATATAAAAAGAGAGTCCTAGTTTATAGAATTTTACCAAGTGGCAGTTTTAGGTTGCATCACCAATGTAATTTGAATTTTAATATTATCTTTTAAATTTTTTTTGAAAGAAAATATAATTTATTTCTTACAAATTTAAATGATTCTTTCTTATAAGTGGCATTTCTAGGTTGTATTATCAATGATTCATTACAAATTTAAATTTAAATTTTATTGTTATTATCTTATTAATGTAATATATATATATATATATATATATATATATTATATATATATTATATTCAATTTCAAATTTTTAAAATATTCTTAAAAATTTATATATAAACTTGATATTTGATGCCTTAAAAAATACAATAAATATTTGAACCTCAACTAAAAATTTCTACATTACTCATGATTACTTATAAAAATTATAAATATAATTTTTTATAAGAATAACAAAATTATTACATATTATTTTTAAATATTTGTTTTATAGTCTCGTGTATTGCAGTAGTGCTATTCTAATATAATATATAAAGAAGAGAATCTTGGATTGTAAAATTTTGTCAAGTAGCACCTTTAGGTTGTCACTAATGTTATTTGAATTTGAATTTTATTATTATTATCCTATTAAAAATAATTAAAAGAAAATGTAAAAAAATTCTAATCATCTTTAAGTTGTGTCATCAATATAATTTTAATTTGAATTTTAATATTATCCTTTTAAAAAAAAATAAAAGAAAATATAAATTATTTAAATGATTCTTTCTTATAAATATCATTTCTAAATTTTATCATCAATGACTAATTATAAATTTGAATTTAAATTTCATTGTTATTATTTTATTAATGTATTAATATTTATATATATAACATAGAGATGAAGGCAAGGAAGTTAGTGGTGACAAACTCAAACTCAAAATATTCTTTCAATAATTTAAATTTTTTAAAATATTATTAATATTTTATATATAAATTTGTTATTTGACACCTTCAAAAAAATAAAATAAATATTTGAACCTTAATATGAAATTTTTGAATCACTCATGATTACTTATGAAAATTATAAATATATTTTTTATAATAATAAAATAACTATCATATATTATTTTTAAATTTTTCATTTTTTTTTAATAATCTCATGCACCCCACGAGTATTATTCTAGTTAAATTAAAAAAAGTGGAAGAAAATTATAAAAATTAATGTCGTACATAGTCAAATGCAAAACTAAAAGGTTAACCTACTATGCAGGTAACCAATCATTATTTTAGATCATTAAATTAACACCATAGTTGAGATTTATCTACGTATACTTGTGGCACAGGAGACTTGGCCCTTCAATTTATAAAACTCATTAAGTTAATCCTTTAACTACGTCAACCAAATATACTAAAAAGGCTAACTTGATGCCACCTTTATAAATTTAAGTATTAACTCATAAATAAGTATAGAAACTAAACTGCAAGTGTGAGATGTTGTCAGGGACTAGGTTGCTGATTATTTACTAAAAAGTTAACCTACTATGCAGGTAACCAATCATTATTTTAGATCATTAACTTAACACCACAGTTGAGATTTATCTATGCATACTTGTGGCACAGGAGACTTGGCCCTTCAATTTATAAAACTCATTAAGTTAATCCTTTAACTACGTCAACCAAATATACTAAAAAGGCTCACTTGATACCACCTTTATAAATTTAAGTATTAACTCTAAACTGCAAGTGTGAGATGTTGTCAGGGACTAAGTTGCTGATTATTTACTCTACAAATAATATTTCTATTATTGTTGACTTGCAGTCAGGTGGTGGTCTAGGGGTATTTTTGAGCTGAGTTTAATCTAGTCTATCCCTACCCAATAGTTTGATTGAGCTAAAATTTTAAACCTTAATTCTATCCTAAAATCATGACTCAACTAATGACTATGTTGAGACTAGGCTAACTCGGCTTTTAGACAAAATATATAAATTTAAATATTATGAATAATTAAAATTATAAATTTTTTAAAATAAAAACAAAAACTATGAAATATTTTATGATATATATCTTAAAAATAAATTATATTTATTTAAGTCAAAAAGTCTTATAATTTATTATTAACTTTTATAAAATTATAAATTTTAATATATTATATATCATCAAACTAGATTGAACTCACTTGAAATGTAACTCAACTCCATCCAAACAATACATCGAACCAAATTAATGGACCTGCCGGCCATATTAGCTTCAAGACAGATCGGGTTATTGGACCAGCCAAATTAAATCTCCCAATCTACATAATCTGATAATTTCCCCAGAAGACCTAAGACTAAGCTCATAAGAGGGGCTGGAGGTCATGTAGGATCTCTCCATGTGTGAGCTACGACTCGCATTTCCAGTGAACTTTTGAGAACATTACCACTCAAGGTGGTAACAATTTAGCGAATGAAAAGAAAGAAATTTATCCAAAATTCATTTATAGGAAATTTAAATGGTAATATATACCTTCCCAAAAACAAACTCCACTTAAATTTACCGAAAGTTGAACGTTAGATTAGAGGCTTTATATAAGTTATTCAAGACTTTCATTTCAGTATCAGATGTAATCTAAATAATCACAGGAGTATGGAAAATTCTACAATATTTGTTCTCTGGCTACCCCAGCATAAGCAATGGTAAAGAACAAGTGGCAAGTAGGATTAAAAGAAAACAAACTCCCTCTGCACCCCCCAAAGGGAGATGGCAAATACGCATTATTTGGTTCCCTGGTAGAACTTCCCCATCTTGGCGACAGGAGAAGCAATGGAGGCCCTCAATAAGGTCCGTATGTTCAAATCCTCGTCCTTACCTCTACTGTGGGGGAGAAAGATGCCTCCTCAGGATTTGAAGGTCAAAATGCAATCAAAAAGCATACTCCAGATAAAGACTTGTTTAAAGGTCAAAACTATCTAAAATCGCACTTGAGAAGGCTTAACCTGGGGCCAGGTTCCCTCACATACCAAGAGACCAACCGTGTATAATGAAACATGAATTCCCATTCAGCTTACAACGCCTCCTTGAGATGGAAGGTTCTAGCCATGTTCCTAGCATGATCATACTCATTGAGGTCAACAAGTATTTTCTTTAATCGACGAGCTAGATTACTTGTGTCACTCTCTGGCACATTTCTACTCTCCAGAATCCTTCCAAGTGACAGCACATAATCCACCAGGGGCTGCAATTTGCGGCTACACATTATGAGGAGAGAGGACGGGGAGTATTAGATTGCTGACAAAAACATAATAACAAAAATAATAAAGGTAATACTCTCATTCTATATATAATAAAATCAGATACAATAGACACAATATATGATATCAGAGTTAAGTTAAATGATTTCATAATCACTAAGAAGCAACTTCAACATTAGGAAGTGGTTACCACAACTTAAACCTGTAACCTCTACCCAAATCCCCACCCATCCCACTAGCTCCACTATAGGTACACATTAAATCAGTACCCAAATTGCCTTTACAATATCCAATTTGCTCTAAGCTAGTGCTAGTACGCAAACTGACAGTAATGTGATTCAAAAGTGTCAAGAAAGTCCAAAATGTCTTTTCAAAAGAAACTAATGTAATCACCAATGTCTCGACAATTTAACAAAGTACTATCAACATACCTTCTGCCTCCAATGACACTTGGGCCAGCCCAGACCTCAGATAGGGAAGCAATAATCCGTTCTGTTCTTGTTATTGCATCGTGAACATTTTCTGATATGCTTCTAAAGTGAGGTAGAACTTTTCCACACAAAAGCTCATCAAGAGCAAGCTTCTCTAACACTGACATCGCAAATATGTCCTTCCACAAGCAAATATTTCTCAATAATCGAACAGAAACACCAAATCGATATGCTGCGACTCGTGCAGCATCTGGAACAGCAGCTAGTATTAGTGGACTCCATGTTGGGACCTACAAAGTACAAAAGATGAGAATTTTATCATCCAATGCTTCATAATTCCTAGTACCTACAAGCCCAATATAGTAAAAAGAATCACCATGCAAACCGACAGAAAATGAACAAAGCAGATCCCTATATGTGCACAGTTTTAACTGGCAAGATAAAATAAGATACATGGAAATGAACTTTCTAACTAGTAATTGTAAATACTGATTTTCTGAGCATACCGTAAGATTAGCAACAGCATCAGCCAGACATGTGCGAATGGAAACTAGCAGATCTGCAAGAGCTTCACTTTCATGAGACACGTGTTGCACAATCAATTTCGTAGCAGCAATTGCATTCACTGTTTCCTGTTGACTAAGCATGTCCCAGCAATGGGAAATTTCATAATGCAGAATAGGAAGTGCAACCTTTTCCACCAAATTAGGGACAAGTTCAAGGTCAACATCACCATCATCATGAACAAAATCTTTTCCATCTTCAGGCAAACCATAAGTGAACAACAATTTATACCTGAATATAAAGAGAGAGAAGAAAAACTCAATATAAAATTATAAATTGATGGAAGGTAAAAGATGACCACATAATATGCATTGCATCTATATATAATCAAGCTAAAGGGTGCAAGTGGTTAAGAAAAACAAGTCACACAGACCCAAGAATGCCTCTGAAAAGTTTCAAGAAAGAATATTATATAAAGAAAATAAGTATTAAAATGAATAGTTCAATACCATTTCATCTCTTGAAAATCTAAACCCTTGCGAAGAGGGTCCCACCTCAAGAGTTCCAATCTTACATATGGAGAGAAGATCAGTG
The DNA here is from genome assembly GCA_029884605.1 of Ormosia emarginata. Lineage (NCBI taxonomy): Eukaryota > Viridiplantae > Streptophyta > Magnoliopsida > Fabales > Fabaceae > Ormosia > Ormosia emarginata. Next base: position 50,503,032 of record JAQQTP010000081.1, on the reverse strand, counting down.
GAAGACTCAATGAAATATAAGCATCCTTATAGCTTGATGAATACACTCTTTTCCATTCTTCAAATCTTCTTTTGACCAAGGATAGTTGACCATATTCCTCAGAAGCGTCACTGAAAATCTCATCAGCAGCCTGCAGCAGCAAATCACGTTGTGACTGATATGCTTGGCTCTCACTATCACTCTCATCAGTGCTTGATTCACCCTCTATTTTATGATCATCCAATTCCATGGATGCCAGTTTACTAGAATCAAATGCCTGAGACCTCTTGCGTTGACGAGACTCAGCCCTCACTTTCATTTTCATTCGTTTCTCAAGATTTAAATCTCTACCAAATTCATCTAACTTCACTGGCAGATCTCTTTGTTTTCTTACAGCAGCAAATGCATCCTGAGCTGCACTTTTGGCTGCTTCCATATTGTTAACTTTCCTGCTGAAAACTGACATTGCAGCTTTCACAGCTGCTTCTACCTCCATCATTTCATCATCATTGTTAGTGGCTCTTCTTTCAGAAATGGCTGATGCACGATCTTCATGAAGTTTCTTCATCTGCTCTTCAAGTTCTTCAATGTAGGAAGCTTTATGCTGAAAGTAGAAGTCACAGGATAATCTTAGTTACAGCCTCAATAGATTATCATGATATCCCACAGAGGCATTGGCAAATGACAAACAGATAATTAAGTTTAAGTTATATCCGGTAATGAGAAAATACATATTCTTCAACTTTATTAGAAGTGTCAAGTTTTCCAAGTAGTTTTTAAACAGCTTGTTCATCTCAGCTCGTAAATCTCTGCATACCATAGGTCCGGCTAGGTAGTCTATCAAATCCTAAATACGAAAACCCATAATACAATACCCAGTAAAATGAAGACGACTAAAAAATCTGTGGCTTGAGCTAGATTCTGTACAGAATGCGAAAGCATATCTGGTGGATGAATTCGAAATTCATGCAGTAAACAGTATCAAAATAATAAGAAATCTACTGACTTTCAGGACAGTCAAATATTGAATATCCCCACAAAATTATATATTTAAATCTCAGTTCTTCCCAAGGCAGCCTCCAAGCTTCAATTACTTTTTTTTCTTTTTTTTTTTATAGAAAAAGAATTTCATTAAGAAAGAAGAGGATTACAAAGATCGGAGGATAAGATATCCTCCACCAGAAAACTACTAAAAATAAAATTACAAAGAAAACGCAGAAGAAAACTCGAGTAACAATGCACAATGGCAGCCCAATCCCAATATATATCTTGTTGTAAAATGTTGTAAAATATGTAATTATTAGCCTTTTTTTGTATTAGGCCCATTAGTCAGCCCTTTAGTTAGAACTTAGGCTATATATTCAGATTAGTGATTGTATTCTAAAATTTATTCAATAATAACATTCAGAATACCTTTTTACACATGGTATCAAGAGCTCCCGGTCTTGGGGGTCTCGCTTCCGCACAAAAAACCTAGCCGCCTTCATTGCGGATTTTTTTCTGCCTTCAGTGCATCTTCTGGCACCTTCTTTGTGCCCTATTTTGCCCATTAGACCTCACCAACTACTGTTCCGCTCCGTTCAGCCGCCATTAGAGACTGTTCAGCTCCGTTTACCGCCGTCCTCCGCTTATCTCTCGCCGGTGACCCCACCATCGGGTTCGCCGTCCAAAAGCCGACCAGAACCCAGAATATCGCAGCCAATGACCGCCGGACGCGCCTCCACGTGCCGCCACAGCTCCGATCATCTCCGAGCGCGTGTGTGTCACGCGCCGCCTTCCGGCCATTTTTTTGTCGCGCGCTTTTCACCATAGCACCGTCGGACCTTCCTCAGTCCGTTTGAGAGGTCCAAATCGCGATCGGAGAACCTTTTTTCGTGGGTCATTTGAAGCCTGTGCATTTCGTTCTTTCCTGACAGCACCCCTGTTCAACTGTTCTGATGTTTGAACCTGGAGAAGACTATCTTAGTAAGCCTCTTAAATATTGTTCTCAGGCAATGAATGGTAAGAAGTCTTATGCATCTGCTACTATCCCTCGGGATGTATGGATTATTGACTCTGGTGCCATTGATCACATGACATTTCATTCCAAACATTTCTCCTCTTATGCCTCCTCTTCTAGTCTCTCTTACATTACATTGTTTGCAGCCGATGGATCTCATAACCCTATTGTTGGTTCTGGGAATATTGAACTTCAATCCTCGTTAAAATTGAAAAATGTGCTTCATGTTCCCACCCTTTCCAATAACTTAATCTCTATTCATAAACTTACTCGAGACCAAAATTGTACAGTAACATTTTTCCCTTCTCATTGTGTTTTTCAGGATCTTGCCACGGGGAGGACGATTGGAGTTGCTAAGGAACAGGGAGGGTTGTACTATCTGTCTGATGAAATGGATGGTCAGAAGGTGTTGTCTTCCTGTCTCCAGTCTCATTCCGAGTCTCATTCCCCTACATCACAGGTCTGGCTTCAGCACAAGCGTCTTGGTCATCCTCCTTTTTCTCTTATCGAGTCTATGTTCCCGTCCTTGTTTTTACAACAGTCTGTCGAGTCTTTTAAGTGTGACGTCTGTCAGTTTGCTAAACACCATCGTGTTACTTTTCCCTCTAGTTTTAATAAAAGTGTCGAACCATTTGATCTTGTACATTCTGATGTTTGGAGACCTGCCCCTATTTCTAACATTTCTGGTGCGAGATGGTTTGTTTCCTTTATTGATGACTGTACTCGAGTGACTTGGCTTTTTTTGATGAAGGATAAATCAGAAGTACCCCTACTATTTACTCAATTTTATCATATGGTACAGACACAATTTGGGAAATGCATTAAAAGATTACGTTCAGACAATGGAAAAGAATATGTCAATCATAGCCTTTCAAGCTTTAATAGTAAACAGGGCATCATCCATGAATTTACATGTGTTGACACCCCGCAACAAAATGGGGTTGCAGAAAGAAAAAATCGCCACTTACTTGAAGTCGCTCGAGCCCTTCTCTTCCAAATGTCAGTCCCAAAGTCATATTGGGGAGAAGCTGTACTGACTGCTGCCTATCTAATTAATAGCATACCATCTCGTGTTCTAGGTAATGTCAGTCCTGTTCAGTTTATGCTCTCACATTTTCCTTCTGTTCGTATCATGCAGAGTCTTGAGTCACGGGTATTTGGTTGTGTTGCCTTTGTTCATGTTCATAAGCAGCATCGAACTAAGTTGGATTCTCGTGCAGTCAGGTGTGTCTTTCTGGGTTATGCACCTAACAAAAAGGGGTACAAATGCTATCATCCTTCCAGTCGTAAGTACTTTGTCTCTATGGATGTCACCTTCCATGAACATGTGTCGTTCTTCACTCGCCCTCAGCTTCAGGGGGAGAGCAGTACTTTGGAATCTGAGTATTTGGAATCTGAGTCCGAGTTTCTCATCCTTGGTCCTTGTCTTCCTAAGTCACCTGCTCCTCAGTTAAATGTTCCTCAGTTACCTGTTACTGAGTCACCTGTTTCACCTGTTTCTGAGTCACCTGCTTTAGAGTCTCCTGTTTATGGTTCTGTTCCTGTTCCTCCATCAGTTTTGCAGGAATCAGCACCTTCAGCGCCAGTGAAGAACAAAGCTAGTGAGCCAACATTAGTGTATCAGAGGAGAGAAAAACCCAACCTGGTCCAGAAACAACTTCAACTGTCCGAACCGGAGGTAAATACTGAAAATATTTTTCCCATTTCTGATTCTCAGATTTCTGATACTCTTGACCTTGATCCAGATGATTTACCAATTGCTTTGAGAAAGGGGAAAAGGTTTTGTGCCAAGTACCCTATTTCCCAATTTGTCTCCTCTAAACATCTTTCCCTGCAGCATCAAAGTTTTATTACAGCTATTGACTCTGTGAGAATCCCAACATCTGTTCAAGAGGCACTAAAAGATGCAAATTGGGTCCAAGCTATGGATGAGGAGATGAAAGCACTTGAAAGGAATGGAACTTGGGAAATTGTTGAGAGGCCGGGGGCAAGAAACCAGTTGGTTGCGGTGGATCTATACAGTCAAGCACAAATCGATGGCACTCTTGATCGATACAAGGCAAGGCTAGTGGCAAAGGGATATACTCGGACCTATGGCATCGATTATGAGGAGACGTTTGCTCTGTGGCAAAGATGAACACTTGTTCGTATTTTACTCTCTCTTGCTGCCCATTCGGATGGGAACTAAACCAGTTTGATGTTAAAAATGCTTTCTTGCATGGAGACTTAGAGGATGAGGTGTACATGGAGATTCCTTCAGGATTTGGTCCCACAAGTGGAGAAAACAAAGTGTGTAGATTGAGGAAGGCTTTATATGGGTTAAAACAGTCTCTCCGAGCATGGTTTGGAAGATTTACAAAAGCAATGGTGTGCCTAGGCTACAAGCAAAGTCAAGGAGATCATACACTTTTCTTCAAACATTCAAAGGGAGGAAAAGTGACTGTACTTCTTGTTTATGTTGATGATATTATTATCACAGGAGATGATTCGGTTGAGAGACAATTGCTCAAGGAAAAATTATCTGCAGAGTTTGAAATGAAGGACCTTGGGAAACTTAAGTACTTCTTGGGGATTGAAGTGGCCTACTCAAAACAAGGCATTTTCATTTCTCAAAGGAAGTATGTGCTTGATCTTTTGAAGGAAACAGTAAAATGTAAACCAGCAGGTGTTCCCATTGAGAAAAATCATAGAATGAGCACTGAAGAGGAGAGTGCCAAGGTTGACAAGGTCCAATATCAGAGACTAGTGGGGAAGTTGATTTATTTAGCACACACTAGCCCCGATTTAGCTTATGCAGTCAGTGTTGTGAGCCAATTCATGCATGATCCGAGGGTGAGACACTTGCAGGCTGTAGATCGTGTTCTCAACTCCGGGAGGGGACTCTTGTTCAAAAGAGGTGGAAGCTTGACTATGGAGGCTTATACTGATGCAGATTATGCAGGTTCAGTGAGTGATAGAAGGTCCACGTCAGGTTATTGCACCATCTTGTGTGGGAACCTTGTTTCTTGGAGAAGTAAGAAGCAAAATGTAGTGGCTAGATCAAGTGCTGAGGCTGAATTTAGAGCCATGGCACAAGGAATTTGTGAGCTATTATGGATGAAAATTGTGCTTGATGACTTGAAGATAAGGTATGAGGGACCTATGAGGTTGTTTTGTGACAATAAATCGGCTATCAGTATTGCTCATAATCCTGTTCAGCATGACAGGACAAAACACATTGAGATAGACCGACACTTCATCAAGGAAAAGCTGGATAGTGGATTAATAACAACAGCCTACATCCCATCTGGACACCAACTAGCAGATGTGTTAACAAAGGGCTTGCCAACAGAACGATTCAGCCAACTTACTTGCAAGCTGGGAATGATAGATATACATTCACCAGCTTGAGGGGGAGTGTTGTAAAATGTTGTAAAATATGTAATTATTAGCCTTTTTTTGTATTAGGCCCATTAGTCAGCCCTTTAGTTAGAACTTAGGCTATATATTCAGATTAGTGATTGTATTCTAAAATTTATTCAATAATAACATTCAGAATACCTTTTTACACATATCTGAAACAGCAACCCCCTTGAAAATACCATGGGCTGAGCACCAAAGAGAAACCAAAAACTTTATTCTATCCCACAACATTTCTATTGATACCAAAACACCTTGAAAAATCCGATTATTCCTCTCCAACCAGATGCACCATAGAATAGCAAAAATAGCACAGTTCCCTAAAATCTTGACCACATTTCTTCTTCCAAACCCTTTAAACCTTATTGTCAAAAAGGTCTCTAGAGAGTTAGGACACACCTAATGTTCCCCACAGACACCAAACAGTCTATTCCACAATGAATTAGCAATTGGACAATATAAAAAGTAAAAACAGATGTCAAACTAATTCAGAGTAGTGCATGCACACAACACAAAAATTAGGGGAAATGGCTATTTTGGGTCTCCGAATCTGCAACAAATCATTAGAAAAACCATTTCCTATCTCCATAACATTCTTCTCTAATAGGAAAAACCATTTTAATATTAACTTGTCCACCAGTACAAACTCATAACATGACAGTGAAAAGTCATCTTCCATTCCATCCCACATAGCCAAGAATCTTGTTAAGTCCTCATTTGCCTTGAGCTCTATATGAATTAATTTGTCAAAAGACCCGCATATCATTAACATTTTGGATAACAAATTCACCAAAAAAATAAAAAAACATTTTGGACAACACCAACCAATTTTGCATGAAGATTTCGCCCTTTAATTGAATATAAGAACATCAGAAAATTACTAGTTTAAATTTTTCCAGTTGATTCATATGAGTGCTCCTCCATTAATACATATTTCACAGATGTCAGCCTCACTGTCTTCTTAAATTTCTTTTTTTTTTTTTGGTCCTTTGGGATAAAAGAATTTTATTAGAGAGAAGAAAGAAGACAATACAAAGAGGAGGATATGATAAGATATCCTCGTCAAACAAAATAAAGAGAAAAACAAGCTTATCAACATAATAAAATTCTCCAAACTCTCTGCACATATATTCAGGAGATTTACTTAAAGCAACCATGAACTAAGCACCAAAGAGAGGCCATAGAACCAAAACTATACCATAAAAGATCTAAGGACAGAGAAGAACTCTTCAAACTATGAACATTTCACTCTAGCCAAATTCAAATACACCATAAAAAAGTGTAGGTAATCTCCATAAAGTATTTCCATCGCCATAAAGCAGCATAGGTACCTGATAGGAATCTCAAGCCCAAGCCCAAACCGACGATAACTAAAGTATATTCTAGGAGGGGGCAGCCAAATACAAAGGGTGTAACTAATTGATGAGCTGGCAGTGAGAGAGAGAGAGAGAGTAAGGAGTGGATTCTGTTAGTGAGATATTCAGTTAAGAGAAAGTGGAGTGGAACGTGAGTGGAAGAGGAATATATGGGGGGTGATTGGTTAGTGAAAGGTAGGCAAGATTTGGCATGGGAATTGGGAGTGCCTAGACATCCTTCATTGTCTAGAATTATCTTTCTCTGTAATCTGTTATTTCTGCATTTCTAAGAATACAAACTAGAGGAATATCATACTGATATTCGCTCACTATTCAGCATTTCAATCTCTTCTTAAATTCTAAGTTTCTGGGTTCTATCAATTTGGTATCAAAGCTCCACGATCTTGGAGCCAAGAGACATTTTCTCTTTTTTTTCTGAATGGTTCATACTTGATCCAACATGGAGTCTCGCATAGACAAAGTAGAAAGAAGTTTGCAGGAGTGGAGAGTGGTGAGCCTCACCAAACAGGAGCGGACTGAAGCTCGGCTGGACGAACTCGTGCAGTTGCTGAAATCCTATACGAAGGGAAGTTGGAGGGGAAGATCACGATACAGGCATCGTTCCAAGAGGCGTGAAGACGACAGAGAGAAGGGAAGCCGAACGGGTTCAACCGGGACCTGCGAATCACCCCATCAGAAGCAGGATTGGTCTGTTAACTCAGAGAGTGGGTCATCCAGAAGCAGTCGACCACCCAGGAGGAGCGAAGGAGCTAGGAAACTGGAAGTTCCCGTTTTCTCAGGTGATGATGCTTACGGGTGGGTGAACCGGGTTGAAAGATATTTCAAAGTTAATGAGATGGAAGAGACGGAGATGATGGATGCAGTAATGGTGGCCATGGAGGGGAAGGCTCTTAACTAGTACCAATGGTGGGAGGATCAAACTCTTTCTCCAAATTGGAAGCAGTTTAAGGAGGCAGTGATTAGACGTTTCTAACCTGAGATCATCCAAAATCCCCCAGAACCATTGTTGAGCATCAGGCAGCATGGGACGGTCATGGAATACCGTGAAGAATTCGAGCTAGTGTCTAGACCTGTGAAGTATGCGGATAAAACAGTGTTGAAGGGAATTTTCTTGAATGGATTATGTGAAGAATTGAAGGCCGAATTAAAGCTGTATGAGTTACCTTCCCTATCAGATCTCATGGATAGGGCCCAACTGCTTGAGGAGAAAAATTGGGCACTAAGAAGGGGAGGACTAGGAGAGAAAGGAGGAACTTATTTTAAAGGAATTGGCACTTCCAAACCTGGAACAGGAGAGGGAGGATCCAAATCCAATTTAGGAGGGGAAGGAGGGAAAAATGCACCACAAACACTGAGAACTCAAAGCTTCCACAGAAACTATGGAGAGTCAAAATTTAGTGATGGGGTGGGTGAGGAAAAGAAGGAAGTGAGACCAAGGAAGCTGTCTCAGGTAGAACTCCAAGAAAGAAGTAGGAAGGGGCTATGTTTTAAATGTGGAGAGAAATGGGGACGTGAACACATTTGCAAATTTAAGCATTATCAGCTGATAATGGTGGAGGGGGAGGCAGACGAAAGGACTGCGACAGATGTGGAGGAAGAAGATCCAGGGGTGGAACTGGAGGACAAGTATTTACAAATATCTATGAAGAGTATTATGGGAATGACATCAAATAAATCCTTGAAACTGTGGGGCAGTATTGGATAGCAACAAGTTTTGGTGCTTATTGATTGTGGAGCCTCTAGTAACTTCATTTCGAAGGAACTAGTGCAGAAACTCAACTTACCCGTCCATGACACCCTGGTGTACAGGGTAGAAGGGGGGAATGGATGTAAAATCAAAAGTAGAGGGCTGTGCAAGGATGTAGTGGTGGTGATTCAAGGAGTGGAGGTTCAGCAGCATTTTTTCCTCTTTGAATTAGGAGGAGCTGATGTGGTTTTAGGTGTGGATTGGTTGGAGAGTCCAGGGGATATACATGCCAATTTTAGAGAACTCACCTTGAAATGGGAAATGAAGGGAATGAAGGTTGCAGTTAAGGGAGAACCATCCCTTTGCAAGGCTCAAGTGTCCATGAAAACCATGTTAAAGGCCTTAAAAGATAAGGAGTGAGTTATTATATTGAGTACCAAGAATGGCAGCCAGAACAGCAACCTGAAAGTGTCATAGCAGAGGAGCTACAGGAGGTTTTACATAAGCATGCAGAATTGTTCCAAGAACCAGAAGGCCTTCCCCCTCACCGAGACCAGGATCATGCTATTCATTTAAAAGAAGGAGCACCTATCCCCAATAGTCGTCATTACAGGTACCCCCATTACCAGAAAAATGAGATTGAGAAAATAGTAGATGAAATGTTAATTGCTGGACTTATTAGACCAAGCACTAGTCCATATTCTAGTCCAGTGATCTTGGTTAAGAAGAAGGATGGAGGATGGAGGTTTTGTGTGGATTATAGGGCTCTAAACAAACTTACCATTCCAGATAAGTTCCCTATTCCAGTAATTGATGAACTTTTAGATGAACTTGGGGGAGCTGTGATCTTCTCCAAACTGGACCTCAAATCTAGTTACCACCAAATTAGAATGAGGAAGGAAGACATTCCTAAAACAACATTTAGTACACATGAAGGGCACTATGAATTTTTGGTGATGCCATTTGGCCTAACCAATGCTCCTTCTACTTTCCAAGCTTTGATGAATAGGGTACTGAGACCTTACTTGAGGAGGTTTGTGCTTGTCTTCTTTGATGATATATTGGTCTTTAGTAAAGATCTACAAAGCCCATGGAAAGCACCTAGGAATGGTATTGCAATTGTTGAAAGATAACAGGCTATGGGTGAATCAAAAGAAATGTACTTTTGGACAGCAACAATTAGAATACTTGGGGCATGTCATTTCTGACAAAGGGGTGGCAGCCGACCCAAAAAAGGTAGAGGATATGCTTAACTGGCCCCAACCAAAGGACATCAAGGGGCTGATAGGGTTTTTGGGATTAACAGGGTATTACAGAAGATTTGTAAAGGATTATGGGAAAATTGCTTGGCCGTTGACACAACAACTGAAGAAGGACAATTATACATGGAATGGGGAAGCTCAAAAGGCATTTGAGGTGCTGAAAACCAACATGACCACACTGCCAGTGCTTGCTGTCCCGAATTTTGAGAAGACATTTGTGCTGGAAACGGATGCCTCAAGAAAGGGAGTGGGGGGTGTGCTAATGCAAGAAGGAAGGCCCGTAGCCTATATGAGTCAATCCTTATCCGAGAGGGCTCAAAACAAGTCGGTGTATGAGAGGGAACTCATGGCTATAGTGTTTGCAGTACAAAAGTGGAGACACTACTTAATGGGAAGGCATTTCATAATCTATACAGATCAGAAGAGCCTACATTTCCTAACAGATCAGAGAATTTGGGGAGAGGATGTAATTGGCTAGCTATCATGAGCAATAGTTTTGATGATAACAAACGTGAAGACAAACATGAAGATGATGAGAAGACCAAGTCCAAGATCTTCAAGAATAAGCTTTAGGACTTAGGATCCTTGTAAAAGCCTCATTGGATATCTCATTAATTGGCATTGCAAAGAAATGTTTTCAAAATTGTTTTTCCAAAATTAAACAACCATTTTCTGGTCATTTGAAAGCATTTAAAACTGGTTTTATAACGGTATTCGAATACCCGTTTAGGTATTCGAATAGAGTGTTTTCAAGTTTGAACGTTTTTCTGTTTTTCAAAGTGGTATTCGAATACCCATCTATGGTATTCGAATAACTTGTTTCAAACGATATTTCTGTGCCAAAACAGAGATTCGAATACCCCATATGGTATTCGAATACCCTAGATTCAGAATGAACCTTTTTAAATGAGGCATTCGAATACCCTTAACTGGTATTCGAATAACCCACATAATCGCTTTTTAAAAGAGTTTTGGCAAGAGGCATTCGAATACCTCATAAGGTATTCGAATACCGTTCTCCAGTTGGATTCACGAAGCTTTCGAAAATGGCAAAGAACGGCCATATTTTCAATAATTACTTGCCTTTAATTGCTCCAACGGCTAGTTTCTTCCATTGCTTTCTATAAATAGAGACCTTGGGTCTCTTCTCGAAAACCCCCAACCATTTTGAACTATTTGCTTGTGATTAAAACGTGATTATTTCATTTTTCTATCGCTTCTCTTTGCCAAAAACCTTGAGATATCCTTTAGAGAGCTCATTAGCACTTCAAGTTGTAATATCTTCTCTAAGTGAGAGTTTATTTTTCATCTATTCTCTCGCTTCAAAAGGGTGAGGTATCCCTTAGTGAATTTGTGAGGGTGAGGTATCCCTCTAGTAAAAGGGTGAGGTATCCCTTGGTGTAAAGAAGGTGAGGTATCCTTCAAAGGGGGTGAGGTATCCCTCTAGTAAATAGGGTGAGGTATCCCTTGTTGTGTAAAGGTTGCAAGCACCTTGTTGTTGTTAAGCTTGTGTTGAATAGTGAAAAATCTCGAACCTGTTTCGGGGAATGGACGTAAGCACAAGTGGTTGGTGGTCGAACAGATAAATATCGTGCACTGCTTTTCTCCCTTAATCTTTTATCTTTATGCACTTTATTTATTCTTGCAATTTAATTATTATTTGTTCTTCTTATCTTTATCTCATTCTCGCCTTTATTATTTAAATTTAGTATAATTCATTTGTTTAAGGCTTTTGCGAAAAATTTCTAATTACTCAATTCACCCCATCTTGAAAAAGCCACTTGGGTAACAAGTGGTATCAGAGCTAGACTCTTGTATAAAGAGCTTAGCCGCTTCAAGAGTACATGGCTTCATCAAATGTTTTATCAGAAGCAACTTCCATAAATCGACCACCCTTTTTCAATGGGGATGGTTATGCATATTGGAAGGAAAGAATGAAAATCTTTATCGAGGCTATTGATCTAGATGTGTGGGATGCTGTCGAAAATGGCGCATTTATACCTACACGCGTTGTCAATGGTGTAAAAACCGAGACACCTAGAAGTGATTGGTCTGATATGGATAAAAGAAAAGTTCAATATAATTTAAAAGCCAAAAATATCATTACTACTGCTTTGGGATATGATGAATTTTTTCGAATTTCAAATTGCAAAACTGCTAAGGAAATGTGGGACACTTTACAAGTTACCCATGAGGGTACTAGTGAAGTTAAGAGGTCGAGAATCAATTCTCTAACTCGAGAATATGAATTGTTTAGAATGAACCAAGGAGAAAGCGTTCAAGAAATGCAAAGAGGTTCACCCACATTGTTAATCATCTTGCATCATTAGGAAAGAATTTTACTAACGAAGATTTGATTAACAAAGTGTTGAGATGTCTTAGCAGGATTTGGCAACCCAAAGTAACAGAATCTCGAGAATCAAGGGACTTGACAACCATGTCATTAGCTACCCTTTTTGGCAAACTTCACGAGCACGAATTGGAACTAAACAGACTAAGTCAAAGTGAAGAAAATGACAAGAAGAAAAAGGGAATAGCCCTCAAAGCCACCACCTCAGTAAATGATGACCATAATGACGAGGATGAAGAAGGCACTGAAAACAATGAGATTAATGAAGAAAATTTCGGCCTTCTTGTAAGAAAATTTGGTAAGTACCTAAAGAAAAAGGGGACACAAAGAAGACCGCCTTTTCCCCCAAAGAAAGTTGAAAAGAAACCCTCCAAAGAAAGAAGAGTCTACATAGCATGGGATGACAATGACATGGACTCCACTGATAGCTCAGATAGCGAAGAAGCCCATCTATGTTTTATGGCCAAAGGAGAAGAAAAAGAAGAAAGTGACAACGAGGTAAATTCTGAATTATCTCCTTCTTATGATGAGTTACAAGATGCCTTTGAAGAATTGCATGACGAAACAATTAGGCTTACAAAATTAATTTCTTCATCTAAGAAAACTATCTCTTCTTTAGAAAATCAAATTCTAATTTTGAATAAAGAAATAGAAGAATTAAAAATTGAAAATGAGACATTAGGATTAATTGATGCATGCTTAACACTTGCACTTCACATGCTTCTACTTCTTCATCTTGTTCTTCATGTCATATGCTTGAAAAAGAAATTGAAGACTTAAAGAACACTCTTGCTAAATTCACTCTAGGAAGAGATAATTTAAATATCATATTAGGAAAACAAAGAGTTGTTTTTGAAAAAGCCGGGATAGGATATAACCCGAAAAATCAACAAAAATTTTATAAAAATTTCTTTGTTAATTCTAGCATTTCATGTAGCCCATTTATTAAATGTTTCTATTGTGGGAAGAAGGGTCACAGTGCTTCAACATGCAATGCAAGAAAGAATGTTAACACAAAAATTGGGACAAAAATGGTTTGGGTTCCAAAGGGTACATTGCCCAAAACTGACACTCAAGGACCCAAGAAAATTTGGGTACCAAAAACAAAAAATTAAATTGTGTTGCAGGTGTGCTTGAAAGCCTAGAACTGACTTCGGCATTTTTGAAAGTGACTACTGCGAGCACAAGACCGGAAATAACTTCAAGCTCTCTTCCTTCTTTTCATGAAGCTTGAAGTTGCAACTATGAAATAAGCTCTTAATCATTGGAACAGATAAGAAAATAATGGCAAATAATAAGGCAAGCTCTCTTACGGTATTTTCTTTGTATTTCCATCAAAAGGTAAGTTTTCATATCTCAAATATACCTTCTGGACGTAAATTATATGTTTTTATGTTTGAGTTATTCGAATACCCTCCCATGGTATTCGAATACCATACATCAGTACAGAGTTCTTGTGGTTTTATTAGCTGGGGCATTCGAATACCCAAATGTGTATTCGAATAACCTGAAAAATCTTCATCGGTACTTGTTACATGCTATCTGGAGTATTCGAATACCTTACAAGGCATTCGAATACTTGCTCCTTCTGGAGTTTATAAAATGTGATGGGTATTCGAATACAAAGAAGAGGTATTCGAATACCACATGGCTGAAAGCAAGTTTTTCATCGTCTCTATTTCGTTTAGCTTCTATTCTTTTTCTTGCATATGCAATGCAAATAACATGCTTTTAATCTTATTTCATCAAGCCTTCATTTATGCCTTATATGAAAATCACATGATGTTCTTAAATGCATATTTTTGCTTGCTCTTTCACCTTATCTTTCTCTAGAATATGCTGCATATTTAAATCCTTTGTAAGGTCAATGTTCAAGGTAAATGTAATTGGCTATTGTTTTGATATACGAACAAGTGCAATAAGTGGTATATGAAATATTTAATATCTATGTTTTTATTGATATATGTCAGATTTATAAGAATTTGTTAACAAGTGGTAAATGCTTTACATTTTGACAACAAGTGATATCAAAGTGGTATGAACATAATAACAAGTAATAACAAATGATAACAAATGATATCAAACAAGTGATTTCTTGGCCAAATTAATCGATAAATATATTTTTACCCTTGAGAATCATTTGCTGCTTTTGCCTCATTGTTTTAAATGCTTATTGGCTTATGAGTTTGACTAACTCCTATGGATCCAACATTAATGGATACCAATGAAAGCACTCTGAATTTTGTTGTAGGGAGAACACTACCTCAAGCACAAATTTAAATGGACAAAATTCATTCAACTTGAGGACATTGTTTAATATGATAAAATGGGAAAGAAAAATACTTGCCCCATCTTTTTGATCATGACAAAAGGGGGAGAATGGTATCAAATGTACAAAAGGGGGAGAACAAGTTTAAATGTCTTTGTTTGAGAAAAGTCAAGAAAAGAAAAAGTCAAAATAAAAATAGAAATTGAATTCCAAAAGTAAGGGGGAGCTGCTGTGCATATCTCTGATGAAAATCACCTCTTATGAAAAAGAGGGGGAGTAAGTATCTCTAAACTAACTTTGTGAATTCCAATTTATATGAACTAATGTTTTTCTCAAATGTTAGTTTGTCATCATCAAAAAGGGGGAGAATGTAATTGGCTAGCTATCATGAGCAATAGTTTGATGATAACAAACGTGAAGACAAACATGAAGATGATGAGAAGACCAAGTCAAGATCTTCAAGAATAAGCTTTAGGACTTAGGATCCTTGTAAAAGCCTCATTGGATATCTCATTAATTGGCATTGCAAAGAAATGTTTTCAAAATTGTTTTTCCAAAATTAAACAACCATTTTCTGGTCATTTGAAAGCATTTAAAACTGGTTTTATAACAGAGGTATTCGAATACCTGTTAGGTATTCGAATAGAGTGTTTTTCAAGTTTGAACGTTTTTACTGTTTTTCAAAGTGGTATTCGAATACCCATCTATGGTATTCGAATAACTTGTTTCAGCCCGATATTTCTCGTTTGTGCCAAAAACAGGCATTCGAATACCCCATATGGTATTCGAATACCCTAGATTCGAATGAACCTTTTTAAATGAGGCATTCGAATACCCTTAACTCAGTATTCGAATAACCCACTTTAATCGCTTTTTAAAGAGTTTTGGCAAGAGGTTCGAATACCTCATAAGGTATTCGAATACTGGATTCTCCGAATGGATTTCACGAAGCTTTCGAAAATGGCAGGGCCATATTTTCAATAATTACTTGCCTTTAATTGCTCCAACGGCTAGTTTCTTCCATTGCTCTATAAATAGAGACCTTGGGTCTCTTCGAAAACCCCCAACCATTTTGAACTATTTGCTTGTGATTAAAACGTGATTATTTCATTTTTCTATGCTCTCTTTGCCAAAACCTTGAGATATCCTTTAGAGCTCATTAGCACTTCAAGTTGTAATATCTTCTCTAAGTGAGAGTTTATTTTTCATCTATTCTCTGGTCGTAAAAGGGTGAGGTATCCCTTAGTGAATTTGTGAGGGTGAGGTATCCTCTAGTAAAAGGGTGAGGTATCCCTTGGTGTAAAGAAGGTGAGGTATCCTTCAAAGGGGTGAGGTATCCCTCTAGTAAATAGGGTGAGGTATCAAAGGTTGCAAGCAGCACTGTTGTTAAGCTTGTGTTGAATAGTGAAAAATCTCGAACTGTTTCGAGAATGGACGTAGGCCACAAGTGTTTGTGGTTGGTGGTCGAACCAGGGATAAATATCGTGCACTGCTTTTCTACCCTTAATCTTTTATCTTTATGCACTTTATTTATTCTTGCAATTTAATTATTATTTGTTCTTCTTATCTTTATCTCATTCTCGCCTTTATTATTTAAATTTAGTATAATTCATTTGTTTAAGGCTTTTGCGAAAAATTTCTAATTACTCAATTCACCCCCCCTCTTGAGTACTGAAGCCACTTGGGTAACAGAGGAAAGCAGAAATGGATTTCCAAGTTGATGGGATTTGATTTTGAAATCAAATACAAGCCAGGGAAGGAGAATAGAGCTGTGGATGCCCTGTCCAGGAAGTTGCAGTATGCTGCCATCTCTACCATACAATTCAACGAGTGGGATAGGTTGGAAGAAGAAATTCAGCAAGATGAAAAACTGAGATGCATAATTCAGGACTTACTTAGACAACCAGATTCACATCCTGGTTATCACTTCAAGAAGGGCAGGCTGTTTTACAAAGAGAGAATGGTGATCCCTAGGAATTCTCCAAAGGTTGCTTTGGTGCTTAAGGAGTTTCATGACTCAGCCGTTGGGGGGCACTCAGGATTTTTCAGAACTTATAAGAGAATTTCTGGGCTGTTATTTTGGGAAGGCATGAAGAAAGACATCCAACAACATGTGCAAGCTTGTGAGGTATGCCAAAGAAACAAATATCAAACTGAGTCCTGGATGATTAATACAGCCCCTCCCCATTCCAACCAATATCTGAATTGATTTATCCATGGATTTCATAGGAGGTCTTCCTAAGGCTTATGGGGTGGATACTATAATGGTGGTAGTGGATAGGCTCACGAAATATGCCCATTTCATTGCCTTGACACACCCCTATACTGCCAAGGAAGTAGCTGAGATTTTCACCAAAGAAGTGGTCAAATTGCATGGATTCCCCACCTCCATTGTTTCTGACCGAGATAGAGTTTTTCTCAGCACTTTTTGGGCTGAGATATTCAGACTTGCTGGAACAAAGCTCAGATATAGCTCAGCTTATCATCCTCAGTCCGATGGCCAAACAAAGGTGGTGAATAGGTGTGTGGAAACATATTTGAGGTGTCTCACAGGCACCACACCCAAACAGTGGCCAAAATGGTTAGCATGGGCAGAATTCTGGTATAATAGCAACTACCATTCAGCCACCAAATTGACACCATTCAAGGCTTTATATGGAAGGGACCCCCCTATTTTGATTAGAGACAAGTCATCTTCAAGAGTGGAAGAGGTAAATCAGTTGATGGATGAAAGGAATCAAATGTTAGATGAATTGAAAGACAATTTAGTGAAGGCGCAAAACAGAATGAAGACACAGGCTGACAAGCACAGGAGGGAAGTAGAGTACCAAGTAGGGGATATTGTTTATTTAAAGATCCAGCCCTACAAACTCAGGAAATTAGCTAAGAGGGCAAACCAGAAACTAAGTCCTCGGTACTATGGCCCTTTTGAGATTCTGCAAAAGATCAGTCCCGTTGCTTACAAGCTTAAACTGCCTGAAGATAGTATGGTACATCCAGTCTTCCATGTCTCCCTGCTCAAGAAAACAGTTTCCCCTTTGGTTACAGCTCAACCTTTGCCATCTTTTTTGGCTGACGACTGGGAGTTAAAGGTGTTACCAGTAGCTGTTCTAGACTACAGGCGAAATTCTGAAGGGGAAGAGGAAGGATTAATTAAATGGCAAGACTTACCTGAGTTTGAGAGTTCTTGGGAAACTATGAATTCCATACAAGAACATTTTCCTGATTTCCACCTTGAGGACAAGGTGAGTCTTTTGGGGGGAAGTGTTGATAGGAATCTCAAGCCCAAGCCCAAACCGATGATAACTAAAGTATATTCTAGGAGGAGGCAGCCAAATACAAAGGGTGTAACTAATTGATGAGCTGGCAGTGAGAGAGAGAGAGAGAGCAAGGAGTGGATTCTGTTAGTGGGATATTCAGTTAAGTGAAAGTGGAGTGGAACGTGAGTGGAAGGGGAATGAATATATGGGGGGTGATTGGTTAGTGAAAGGTAGGCAAGATTTGGCATGGGAATTGGGAGGGCCTAGACATCCTTCATTGTCTAGAATTATCTTTCTCTGTAATCTGTTATTTCTGCATTTCTAAGAATACAAACCAGAGGAATATCATACTGATATTCACTCACTATTCAGCATTTCAATCTCTTCTTAAATTCTAAGTTTCTGGGTTCTATCAGTACCTCAATTATCTCATTAATAAAACATAGAGGGATGTAGGAAAGAATAAAAAGAAGCAAAACTAGTGATACGAGATAAAAAAGAACTCAAAGAAATAATAAAGTGCAACTCAATCCCACTTTATCTATATTTAATTATGCAGGATGAAAAGATAAGGAATTTGGAAGACAGAATAACGCAAAAAAATATGATCACCTGTAAAAAGTCACATATATTTGTGACATAATTTCGGAGCTTTTGCATAAACCTGTACTTCTCATCAGCTACCACTAAAGAGTTTTCAAGATCAGTAATATTCAAAAGGGAGGCTGACAAATTTCCATTAGTTTGATTCAATGATGTCATTGTTCTTCCATGAGATTCCTGTCATATAAAAACCACAGCAATACGCAATTAAAACATATCAATCGAATAGAGGAGAATGTTTTACACATTTCATGCCAGACCAAGTCCCATATCTAAGGCAACTATCATGGTTATATCCAGAAGGGTATATGAAAGAATGTAATTATCTAACCATATACATGTTTGGAAGAGATTCCACTCGACCCAATTAAGCACAAACATGTTTGGAAGAGTAAATGTTAAGCCTATATTATTGGTCCCTCCACAACTATGGCAATCAACTCCCATATTTTACAATCCCTCAGAACTCGGGTTGGAAGTCTGTCAGTAATCTTTCTTCAGATGCAATTAACAACAGAATTCATCAGACCAACTGCCAGGAGTTCCTCAACTTAGCAAATTCTGATCCCAATAGGACTACAATGGAAAGACTTCAGACAAAAAACCCAAACACACACATACTAGATGTTACAAATGTTAGAAAGAAAGAGTCAATTCAATTTATAGATGCCAAAGTTCTGATACCCTTAAAGGCTCTAACTTATTTTATTTTAATCAACAACAGTGTGTGCATCCTCGCCCAAAAAAAAAAACAAAAAATGTATGCATCATGTACACAAGATAAGCAAGATCACTAATCTGACAACTCAGCCAGATATACAATCAAACAAGTTAAGCTCAACTCAACCATGTAGAGAGAGAACAGTAGAAGCAAGTTTATGACACAAAAGCCTTCTTTAAGTAAGTACGATTTTAAATATATAAAAGAAGAAGAAAGAGGCCAGAGAAGAGTATGAACATGAATTACTAATGCAACACCGAAATTGCCAAAAACTAAACATTTTATGAAACACAAAACCACTACTACAACTTAATCATTTGAGGCGAGCATATCTTGAAGAGAACCAAGAAACAGCAGTAGGTCAAGGCCAATCAAATTCTCAAAATAAAAACAATAAGAGTAGTTTAGGAATCATTTTACAGCTTTGTACAAGAAAATAGTAAGGCAACCTCTCCTGAACCTATTGGTGGGGCTCAGCTGAACTCATTTTGCAGCAACAATGGCATGATTGTGTGGACAGTTTGTTATTTGCAGATTGTAAAGATTGATATGAAGATTGAAGATACAGATCAAATGGCAGACTAAAAGGACCATCTGTTTCAAATGGAACCAGATTACCACATCATGAATTCTGAGTTTAGATTTTATATAATTTCTGAAAGTGGGAAAAGAGAGAGGAAAGACACGACAGCTTGGAGGCAATAAGTCAAAATTTATAGTTTGTTAGGAAATTAGCACTATTAACAGCAAATTATTGATTTTAAAAATGACGGAAAACTAAGCATTTTGAAAAATTTTAAGAGCAAAAACAATAATTTAGCAATGAAAATTTAAGATAATATTAATAGGCATTACATCATGGAAAACTACGATATAGAGGTCTGAATACTTTTGAGAGATTTGTGTGAGATTTCTATTAACCTCCAGGGAAGTTGTCTATTTACTGAGGGAATAAATAGAGAATCATAAAAGCAGCTGTAGACACAGTGATCCAACTAAAGAAAGAAAACTTTTTTAGTCTCCTTCCAGACACAAGTCACATATTAACATATGAAATCAATAATGTATTGAAGTGAAACTCAATCTTTCTAAATTGCAACACTTAATACATTCCTAGGTACCTTCTCACATTGATGCCATCCCAATTCTCTCGTTTTTAATATTTTTGCCCAAATAAAGAGATTTGACAAAGATCCTATGGTGATAAAACAAATTGGGAATCTAAAATAGTCATTTCAGTTATGGAACTGTGGTCAGTTCTACAGAATTTGGGTCGAAGTTGCTGCTAGCACCCAACAAGTAATAAATATTAAAAGGAGGCTACAAACCACCAAGAGCTTAAGATTAATCATGCACAGTATATCATTGTGAAGTTTAAAGACACTTAATTTTAGTCTCATAGCCCCCGGTTTCTTGTTTTAAATGAACATTCCAGCCCCCTCGTTATAAAATGGGAATAGCAGAAGAAAGGATGAAACAGTGGAAATCAGATTCGCAACCTTTTGTATGTGAGTGGGCCTAAATAGAGGAAAGCAAAAGTGCATAACCAAACACTCCTCTTTGAAAACAAGGCAGGATATAGCAGTAGTTTGTGACAAAATTCATTTTCAGGCCTCAGCTATTACCATTAGAACAAAGACCCTTTGAAGTCCCAAACTCATCACTCGTCTATGACAATGCAATACAAAGTTCCTTCATTAACAACTTTTATGAACCATTATCTCAAATTTTCAGCTATGTCTTTCTTCCTTCTTAGATTATACTCCTACAACCACATCTACGCTCTAGTTTCACAAAAGTAAGTTTTATAAAATCATGCTCATCACACATTGGATAGACACATATCTCACTTTCATAATGATTAATTTGAGTAGTTGAATTATGAAGTATGAACATATTTATCAAACAGAAAAAGGAATGCCCCAAAAACGTAATATCCATGCCAGTTTGACCATGATTAAAGTTGTCCATACCTTAAGCCTCCTCACATTATCTTGCAATGCTTTCTTCGCAATCTCGGCTTGTTGAGATATGGGCATGACATCCAAAGAAGACGGTGACGCTCCAATTGCTCCCCCAATGCTGGGACTCACTGATGTACTTGGAACTGCACTGTACACAGTTCCTGTAGAGGGAACAACAAACTTCTGCTGTTGTACACCTTGCACAACAGGAACATCACTGCCACCAACCACCCTAGCAGACCCTTCATCCATTCTCTTCCCCAATCCTTTCCTAAACTGCTCTTCTTCCCACAACTTCTCCTCTTCGTCATCATCAACATCCCCCTCACCCTCACCATTACCCTTGAACCTCACAACCATTCTCCTCTCATCCACATCCTCAAAAACACCCTTCCTCCCACCTTCAATCTTCTCCCCAAACATTGCAATCCGGCCCTGAAACTCCGGTTCCTCATCGCTCAACCCGTCCGCGGCACCATGATTGCTTCCTCCATCCAACGAGATGTAATCCGGTGCGGCGGGGCGCGCCTGCCGGAGGCGCTCCCGCTTCGCCCGGATAGCCTTGATGGTCTCTTCATCCGGAAACACTGAACCCGAAGACCCTTTCCCGTTCGCAATCCCTATAGAACCCAATTTCGCCTCAATTTCTTCGTGTTCTGCTTCGGAATCAGAATCCCTAGCCTCGGGTTCAGAAGCTAAGGGTTTGACGAGGCCCTTTAAGACGATGACAGGTTCGGAGTTGGGTTTGGAATCGGAAGCAGAAGAAGAAGAAGAAGGACGAGAGGTGGTGCTAGTAACCAACGTTCGGGTGTTCTTCTGAAGCTCAAGGAGTGCTTCTTTGGTGTAAGTTCCGGCTTGGGGTTGAACATTGGAAGGGACCGAAGGAGAAGAGGAATGTGCGATTCGGTCCTTGAGAGCGGTTATCTTGTGAGAGGAGGAGGGTTTTCCGGGGCGAGAGGAGGGTTTGTCAGAGGCGCCGGAGGAGCGGTGGGGTTTGGAGGAGCGCGACGGTAGGGTTTGGTTTTCGTCGCCTTCGTCGTCAGCGAAGCTGAGGAGTTTGGGGACTTGGGGCTTCTTGGGCTTGGCGGAGGAAGAGGGCTTGGAGGGGAGGGTGGTTGTTGTTGAGGGGGTGTCGTTGGCATCGTCGTTGGTTTCGGTGTCACCGCCGCGTCGGCGGAAGTTGCGTGATTTGGCGGTGGACATGGGGGTTGGATAGCGAGGGTTCCGGTGACTATGTGGGGCGTGTTTTCTTCGTGGATCGCCTGAGAACGGTGGAGCGCAGTGGTGGTTCGCTCGAGGTGGATCTGCGTCGTGGCTGGTTTGCGGTGCGTGGGTTCTGGTTCGAAAGGGCGATTTTCCGGCGCTAGGGTCGCGGTGGCTGGCAGCTGGGCCGAGGGTGGTGGTGAGTAGTAGCAGAGGACAGCGGAGGTCCTGGACTGGTGTACTACGGGTTTGGGTGACTGGGTTGGTGTTTAGTGGCAGCGGTGGTTATGGATGGAAGGTGGAGGTCATGGTTGTGGCCGGAAAATGCAGGGGCACGGTGGTGGTTTGGCTGGGAGCAGAGTGAGTGATTCGGTTTCTCAATCACTGCGTATATTCTCTGAGCGTCTTGCCTCCTTCCCTTCTTCGCTTCTCTGCTTGGGTATTTATCAGGTTGAATCCTCGTGCCTTTTCCCAGCCAAAGGGTCCAAATCTAATCTCCTCCAGTCACGCTTTTTAAATTATGGTATTCTTAAAGGCCATTGAGCGTGTAGTTACTATCTCATGATCTGTGCATACAAGTGATGTGTACTTTTGAAAGATGGTTTGGATACTTCCCACCTCTTACTGTTGTACTTATGTTTGGATTTGTGAGATTGTGTAAAATAGAATAAAGATAAATTTTATTATTTGATTATGTTAAAAAAAAATAAAATAAGATGAAAATAAATGAGATAGATTTAATTTTATCTCATCAAAAATTATTAATTTATCTTTCTTCTCAATTTGGGAGATATGAGATAAAATGAAATTGTAATTGTCTTTTTTATTAAAAATAAAGTTATAACTCTTATCATTTTATCTATTTCTCAAATAATAGAATGATAATTTTATTCTATTTTATCATAAAATATCCAAATAATAGAATGGTACTTTTATTTCATTTTATCCCATCATATCTCATCACATTTCATTTCATTCCATCAATTACTAAATATTCAAATATAATCGAAAAACTTTTTTCTTGAAAGGCCTGTTTGTAAGCAGATTCTCTAGTCTACACTACTAATGAGTAATATATTGTATCACATATCGATTGGGATTCACTTTATGATTCTAAAATTATGAAAAAGCTTATCTTATCTGTAAAATGAATAAGTAATATTTTATCTTTCATTTAATTTAAAGTATATTATCATTTTAATCCACTAATAACTCAAGAGTAAATATATTTTTATTCGTTCACTTTATATAAACTTACTTTAGATAATTCTTATCCCTAAAATTCAAACTTATTAATTTCTAAAACAATGTGTAATGTTTGCCAGTAAGTAACTTTATATTGAGGACAGGTGGAATAGGGGATTAGTATTTAGTGTATCAGATGATAACAAAGAGCACTCCGAAAATATTTTAGGAGAAGCAATGCAAGTTATTAACAATGCAAGTTATTATCTAGATCGTGATATGGGATTTCATCCAGTAGGATCAACTCGGCACGTACACCATCGGACTCCACCAACAATACCCCGGTCAAGTCGTAAGCCTATGGAGTACGATATTAGGCCATAATAACAAGATTACTATATCTGCGCAAATTCTTATAGCTGTCAATCATGATCTTACGAGAGTATAGGATCCATAACTGCCTCCAACAGTGGATAACCACAATATCTATATTCCAATATTATAGGGATCCCTTCCTACGATAATAGGAAGGCAATCTCCATCAAGATACTAATCTTAAATATTTGCACTAAACACTGATCACATTACGATTCTAGTCACGCTCTATAAATACCATGCTAAGTCACCTTAATCAGGTATCTGCTATCTTACTACATAAGCCCTATTTGTGTACTGCCTGACTTGAGCGTTGGAGTCCTTTTGCAGGTACCCACCCCCTGGTTCAACACGCTTGATAGTAGCTGTGCAATGAAGAAACCACCTTGACGTACCTATATCAGATATCCCTATGAATCTACTTCAGAACATTACCACCATCTGTGGGAAAGGTTTAAACTTCTAATCCCACCCAAATCATGGTGAACACATGTCAACATTCTAGAAGAGACGCTGCGCAACCCTCTAGTAACCAAAGGCAGGGACATGGTGAGAAATACCATAATGGGCATTGGACCCAAGATGGATCCCGAAATAAACAAGCACACGGTAAAAGTAAAAGCAAAAGAACAAGATAAACACCCCGGATAAGATAAGAATTGTCTTTACAAAAAGTAACCCCACATAGGGGACAAGAACAAAAATCAAAAAGTATTCATTTACTCCGTGGCAGAATCTTGACCACAGACCACGACAAATAAACCTTCAACATTTGGATTTTCTGAAGCAGCGCTAGGAAGCATTAGGCGTCTGCCGCAAAACACCCTCCCAGAATCCAACGCATCTAAGGCCAGAGCAACCCCGGGATTGAAGAGTTGAACTTGGTCAATGGCGTCTTGGAATTGCTCCTCTTTGATATTGGTACAAACATTGAGAAGCTAGTTGACATCACCTTGCAAAGAGGCAGTCTTATCTTCGAGCTGTTGGTTCTTAGCACGAAAACCCTCATTCTCAGCCTAGAGTGCAACTACATACCTCTTAAACTCTGCCAAGCTAATCTCCTTCTGCTTCTCAGCATCCTTCAAGGTAGCCACTTCACTCTCCAAGTCCTGGATCCAAGTTATAGCCTCGTTCTTAGCCTCACAGCCTTCTCCATAGCCTTGAGAGCCTGGTTTTCACCTCGCTCAGTAGCGGTTAACTTATCCACCATTTCTTCATCGTGTTCCTCAGGGGATTATTCTAAGAAACGAGCCTCGGCAGAAAGGCGGAGGCCAATATTTAGGAAGGACAACAAAGCCTCCATTGTGCTACGTTAGGCGAGATAACTCCTAACTTCAACATCCAAAATATTGAAGTTTATGAGCTCTCGAGGATCCTACTCTTCATGGAACAAACTGATCAGCCCAAAAATCCCTCCAACCACTGCCCTCTTACCTCGGTCATCCAACCAATCCTCTTCTACCATCTTTCTATTACGCCCCTCGAGTGGCCAGGGAGAGTCCTCCACTTGAATAGGTTCCCTCTCCATCATTGAGACCTCAATTGGTGGGGGTGGAGAAGCCAGAACAACATCCACAGGGACATTTGAAGGCCCAGGTGCATTCTTAGCCCTTAAGGCTTCGAGGATTGTTAGAGCATTTTCGTTTGCCATCTTAGCCAAGCCTACTGCAAAATCAACAAAGAATCAGTGAAAAATGTTGTCATAAAGCGGAATGAAAAATATGTAACTCAATGCAGATCACAACCTATGCTACCTAGTATGGCCCAAAGAGTAACGTCATCTGGGGCGTCCAGAATATCTTTGGTTCTGATCTGACTGATCTCTTCGACCTACATTTCAAAGAAGTCAACACATTCATCTTCTTCATCGTCCAATTGACCTAGTTTCCTTCCGAATGATTGAGTGGGAATGCTCTATGCTACCTGGTGTTGTGTGGATTGTGAATTAAAATTGAGATTAAAAATAGTTGCCAAGTCCCACCAAAAATATAAAAACCTTGCATCTAGTTGTAGTTAGCAATGTTCGATCCACAGAAAACTAGTTCAATCAACACGATTAATTGATTCCTAATTTAAACTCTAAATGACAATAAACAGTAAAATGAAGTTTTGTTAATTTAAATTAAGGTAGAAATCAAAGACAAATCAATAACAGTAAACACGAATTGAATCACCAATTTAAAGATATTGATTAAGAGGAAGAATCCACTACTAGGTTTATATGATAATGCTAATCCACATACCTTTTATCCCAATTTGGCCAATTATGTTTATACGCAATTGTGAGATTAACTCTCTATTTTCCTTAAGTGTTAGTTAATTTAGCAACTACTCAAACTAAACCCTAATCACTAGTTAGCTATAAAGTAACCGCTCTTATATCTCCCTAATGATTGTATTAAGAAAAAGAAAACCAATCACGATCAGATTCAATCACACATCGAGATTAAATTGCTTATATCATATGTTCTACTAGTCCTACCACTGCAACCATGCATAGCAATCTTAGTTTTACCACTTTCAAAATTTGGCAAGAATATAAAAACCTTAATATTGAATTAAGATCAGGAACATATGAATAGAAACACAATTGTATTGAGATAAACGAATATGCAGGATTCACAAAACCAAAACTAGAGTTTCATCCTCCCTTAATCAAATAAGGAATTTAACTGCACATAGCGAATTCAAAATCGAAATAATAACAGGAGAAAAACATCATCCAGAATAAAAGAAAAAAAGAAAATTAAAGATCAAACTAGTTTCCAAGGTTTGAGATTGATTGATCTCTGGTCGCTCAAATTTGAGTCTCCAATCATTGATCGAATCTTCCTCTTTCTTGTTCTTCGTATTCTCTTCAGTTCCTTGACGACTTGCAATCCAGAGATATGTTTTAAGGACCCTAGGCAATCCTATTTATAGCTTTTGATACCTAGCTCATCGTCCAAATTCAAAACTGATTTCCTGATGCGACGACACAGGCCGTGCCATTTGACACAGCCTACCCCGTGTCAGGGTCTGTCAGCATAATGTCAACAAAATTAGAAGTCAAAGAGGAACACGACCTACCCTATGTCTGAGGACACGGGCCGTGTCTTTGGGCACACTCAGAATTGGCTCGAATTGTGATGCCAGAGAAGGACACGGCCTACCCCATGTCTGGGGACACGGGCCGTGTTGTTGGTCAAGCCTAGTGCAGCATCCTGTTGAAGTACCAGAGAAGGACACGACCAACCCCGTGTCTTGGGACACCGGTCATGTCACTTAATTTCTTCATATTCAGCCATAATTCTTCACATATTCTCTTTTCTCTTTGCTTCTAGGGATGATATTGCTTCTAGGGATGATATTGATCTCCTAAAAAACACAATGCAATTATGAGTGTTACTTAAGCATAGTTTCATAATAAAGATCCGATTAAACTTCATATCTAGAAACTTAGCTAAAAGTTAACAATTAAACACATATAAAGTCTATTTAGATCAAACATAAGACACTCAAGATATAGAAATAATCGACATATCAAATACTCCTATACTTAGCCTTTTGCACTCCTGGGCAAAAACATAAGACCAAACCAAGGAACATGGAAAAACAAAACAAATTGAAAAGCTAAAAACTTTAAAGGACTCAATTTCCAATGATATTCAAGAAAGACAAAAGTTTGTAAGCAAGAAGAGCAAGAAAAGATTCAAAGGATCAAAACATTCAAGAGATAACAATTCTTCACACCTCAAACCAATAAACAAGGTATCTTCTATTTGAAAAGCATGAATAAAAAATAATAGATCCTCACAAGATACACTCTCAATCCCTCAAGTGTTTACATGGTAGGCATTTCACTCAATTCAACCTATGAAAAATGCACTACCATAAGCTTGCT
This sequence comes from Ormosia emarginata, assembly GCA_029884605.1. Taxonomy (NCBI): domain Eukaryota; kingdom Viridiplantae; phylum Streptophyta; class Magnoliopsida; order Fabales; family Fabaceae; genus Ormosia; species Ormosia emarginata. Next base: position 50,475,517 of record JAQQTP010000081.1, on the reverse strand, counting down.
TATCTTCTACTTCTCCACTACTCAAAACATATGCACACACAAATCAAGATGACTTTATTCAAGGTTGTAATTGGGCCAAGGTAAGGGAATGAAATAATACAGATATGGCAAGATAAGTATCAAGGAGAAGAAAAGAACATTGGGAAGGAACTCAATTGGTAAACATGAAATTTTATCCCCCCAAATCTATATAATGCACATCTTCTTTACATATTTCTTTCATTTTTCTTTCTTTTCTTTTACAACCTTTCTTGCATTTATTCTTTTTATTTGCTTTTTTTTCACCAAGCACTTTGCATATTACACATTAATTTGCATAACGTCCACACTTGTCCTATTAAATACTTATAAGCAAAAGAGCTCCTCCAATGAAAATGAACTAATATTTTCTCATTCCCTAAGGTAAGGTAAAAACATGATTTTTCACATAAGGCATGTAATGAGCTAAGACAAAGGATAGACAAATAAGTTCAAGGGGTTAATCAAAGAAAAATGATGCAAGGTTAGCTATTTGGCCAAAGTAGTTAACCAAGAAAGAAGGCCTTAATCATGTTCATGCATGCAAGTGAAAATATAGCCTCAAAAAGAATCAAAGCAAGTTCTAGAGTGATCAAATGACAAGAGCGAAAATCACACAAGAAAGAAAAGAATGACATAAATGCTAAATTCATCCATCAATAGGCTAAAAAATCTCACAAGGTATGCATCTATCAATCTCAATCCACCAATCAAACATCCAAAACCAAGTATGTCAAATTCAAGATGGAAGAAGAAATTTATAAATCATAACCTTGAATTTCAATTGCTTCAAACTCATAGACTTCACAAATCTCAAAACATCATTGGAAATTAATTAAAAACACATTTTTCTTTTCAAAAATAGGAAAAATAGAATTTAAAAACAAAAATAGAATTAAAATGTAGAAATTAGAAAACAAAAATTAAAACAAAAAACAGAATGTAAAATCCCCCCACACTTAAATTCTACATTGTCCTCAATGTAAAGCTCAAAGGAAAAATAACATCCATCAAAATCATCAATTAATAAAGGACAAGTAAAATAAAATAGAGGGAAAGAAAAGAAACATCCTTATCAAATGAGGAGGCTTCCACCAAGGTCCTATTGGCCTTCCTTAATTTCCTTGGCTTCACCACTAAATTGTAGCATGTTTACTTTATCAACGCCATTGTTATTGTTTATGTTGGACCATGGTCCAAAAATAAAATCTACCACAGCAGTGACCACCATCCGGTGCTCTTTTCCCTTATTTGAAAGTTCTTTAATGGGCTTCAACTTCATCTTCCTTTGTGTCTTAGATTCTGCAACTGAGTCATGAGCATTGTTGATAGATCCTTCAATACCATTAGTTGCTGCATAAACAGAATCATTAGCTCTCAAGTATACAGAAATCTCAGTACAAATAACATATATCATAACACTATCACAATCAGTACATAAGTGGCAATGGATAGAATCATTGAACCCAATTAAATCAGGAAATTCATCACACAATTCATCATAAGTTTCCTCAACTAAATTAGCAAGTAAATCAATATGAAAAACAGAATGCTCCTCCATGGGATGCTTCATAGCATAAAAAATGTTAAACTGAACAATTGAGTCTCCAAACTGCATGGATAGAGTTCTTGCATGCACATCTATTTTGGTCCTCGTTGTTTTGAGGAATGACCTCCCTAAAATGAGCGAAGCCTTGTTGGATGGTGACTCCACCTCTATTTCCAGAACATAAAAATCTACAAGAAAGATTAGGTCATCAACCTTTACCAATACATCTTCAATTAACCTAGCTAGATACGTATTGCTTCTATTAGCCAACTAAATCACAACACCTGTAGAATGCAAAAGGGTCAAGTCCAAGAGAGTTAAAAACAAACATAGCCATTACATTAATAGAAGCACTGAAATCTATCATGGCATGCTCAAATTTGTAATTGCCTATAACACATGGAATTGTAAAAGTCTCTAGATCCATGTATTTCTGAGGCATAAGCTGAATGAGGGCTGAAACATTTTGGTTCATATTAATTTTCTCATTACCCTTCATCTTCCTCCTTTGGGTGCATATTTCCTTAAGAAACTTTGCATATTTCAGAATTTGCTTGATTGCAACCAACAACAGAATATTGACTTCCACTTTCCTAAAAGTCTCAAGAAAATCTATATCCTTCTTAGCCTCATCTTTCTTGGTCTTAACCAACCTACTAGGGAATGGAGCCTTAATGACATACTTAGGAAGGGGGTAGGTATACTTACCTTAGGGGCCTCAGAGTTTTGCCCCTCTTCATTTACCTTATTTGGCTGTTGATCCTTCTCTTTAGTGATTTGTAAATGAGGTGGAGGTTCATCTAACCTCTTCCCATTTTGTAATGTGATAGCACTAAACTTTTCCCTCAGATTCACTTTCGGTTGTGAGGGAAATCTCCCAGAAAGTTGGCTCTGAACCTTGTTGAGTTCTGTGGCCAACTGCCCTACTTGGTTCTGTAAGTTACCAATGGTGGCTCTTGTCTCTTGTTGGAAGCTTTGCATAACGGTCTTTTGCTCCTGCTGAAACTGAATGTTACTGGTGACCATTTGCTTCATTAACACCTCCAATGAGGATTCAAATTGCCTATGAGTTGGAGCTTGTTGTTGTGCTTGTCTTTGGGGAAAAGTCGCTTGCCTTGTTAAAATCCTAGAGGTCCATAGGCTTGAGGTTGACTCTGGGGTTGCTTTTCATAGCTGAAGTTAGAATGATCCTTCCACCTCAGATTATATGTATTAGAGTAGGGCTGTAATTTTGGGAAGGTCCAAAATATCCCCTACTGCCTTTACCTCATCATTTGTGTCCTCTTGTAGAATGGGACACATATCAGTGGGATGTCCCGAAGAGCAACAAATCCCACAAGCATTTACCAGTGCTTTCCCATTATCCATTAGTCGCTGAATCATGACAGTCAACTGGGTCATTTGTTATTGCAAACTAGTCGTTACTACTTTTTTAACTGCTCTCACTCTAGTGTCATTCGGAGTGAAAAATTGTTGAGTGTTAGCAACCATCCTCTAGAGACTGTACGCAATTGGAGACAGAACCTTCCATTAGTAATGCATGTGTTTCAAGATCTCATGTAGAAGAAGTTAATACAGAGAGTGGAATGGGAACGTTCAGATATAAAGACTTAGGAAACAAGGAAGTTGTGCCATAGAAAGTAATCCTAAAATTGTACTGTATAATTCGCAAGGTAACCCATTCTTTTATGGTCAATGACTGTGTGAACTATTTGGGTTATCTGTGTCTTTGTTATCTTTTGATCTGAGTATTTCTACTTTTTTTGTTAAACTTGTTATGTATCCTCAAGTTTTCGAATTCTATCCTATGTTTATTAAAGAATCAAATCTCTTTAGTTGATTTGAATTGCTTATCTAAAATCACATCTATTTGAGTTCATGAATGGATTGGTTATCTTCCAACCATATCCTGTTATCTTGTTTCCAATAAAATTTTAGTGTTTCCTTATACTGAGATTTTTGGATTTGAATCCAGAAAGTTCATTTCTAAATTTATTGGACCATGTTCATTTTGAAATCTATTAAACCATATCAAATTCTTTGTTGGATGAATTCGGTAATCTACCGACTAGCCTTGTCACTTTTCTTTCTAACCTTCATAGTGTCTTTCATGTATCTTAATTGATAAGATATATGCTTGATTAAACCAATGTTATGGTACCAAAAACAGTACAATTAGAAAGAGAATTTGATCTATGAGACATTTTCTGTTAAGACTAGTGATAGACGAGTAAAACAACTTACCTTGGTGAAGGTAATCTAGGACGATGTGACAGAAGCAATGTGGAAACTAGAAGACCAAATAAAAGGAGTCGCTGTTTTCTTCAAGATGTGTTCTGGTTATATCAGATTTGCGTGAAAGTAAAAGATATTTCAATATAATTTTTCAGACGCGTTATAGGCACTATGGGTATTTAGTAATACCATTCAGAGTAGCGAATGTTTCTATGATATTCTTAATTATATAAATAAGATCTTTCTTTCCTATTTAGACAGATTTGTCGTTGTCTTTATTGACGACATTTTGAAGTATTCTCGAAGTCTGAAGGAACATGCTGAACATCTTGGTGCGATTCTTTAATTTCTAAAGAAGGAGAAGAAGTTATACGTGAAGCTGTTCAAGTGTGACATTTGGTTAAAGGAAGTTCAACTTTTGGGGGTATAGGTTATGTGCTGATACACAATAGAAAGGTTGTGTTATGTGCTTTTAAGTAGTTGAAAATACATGAGAAGAATTATCTGATGCACGTTTAGGCATTTTTGCGATATTCATTTTTATGTTGAAAATCTAGAGACATTTTCTTTATGAATCAGCCTACGATGTCTACAATGATTACAAGAGCTTGGAGTACCTCAAAAGGAGTTTGATAATAGGCAGAGACAATAGTTAGAATTTTCGAAGGACAACAATCTTTAACAGCGGTATCATCACAGGACAGGTGAAAAACGTGGCCAATGCATTAAGTAGTAAATGTGCTTAGTACATATGTTATAGTGGTTAATGAGAGTGAATTGATGAAGCAATTCTGGAATATGTGATTGTCCGTGAATTTGACATCAGTAAGAATCTGTTTGATTATGATTACTGTCTCGAATAGTCTGATAAAGGAAATTCGAGAGAAGAAGAAAAGTGATCTGGAATGAAACGATGGGAGATGCTATATGGGAGTTGGAAGACAAGATGAGGGAATAGTTTTCTCAATTGTTCTGAGGTATAGTAAATTTCAAGGACGAAATTCTTTTTAGAGGAGGAGAGTTGTAACATCTCGAATTTCATTTTTTCTGTATAAATATGAATTTTATAATTTTTAGAATTTTTGTGGATTTTTCTGAGATTGTGAATATTTTAATATTATTTCGGGCTATCTGTGGGCCCAGGTTGGGCCCAAAAAAAGTTAAAATTTTTATGGGCTAGAAATTTTGGGCTGGTTAATACGGGACCGGGGGATCTTACTAAACCTGAAACCGGATACAATTACTAAATTTTCTTATACTGTGAAGTTATTACTCATTGTACAATAATTACTGGTTTGTGAGCAGTAATTTCTATTCTGTGAGTAATAAATGCTTAAAGCTTTAGCCATGTACTAGCCATGTGTCGCCATGTGCTACTAGTTGTTAGAAGTCAAAATTAGTAGCTTGACATGATTTTTAGCTAATAGCATCAAGTCAACAAAAATGGCTTAATTAATTAGTCTTTAAACTAGAAGGCAAATTCAAATTGGCTACTTATTCTTTCAAGCTTATCCTATCATTCTTTTTCTAGAAGCTCGTAGAAGCACTGACTCAGAATGGTGACTCGCCCTATTCTAGAAGATAGTAATATGACTAACCAATTAGAATCAGGATTGTTTAGTGAAAAGTCAACAAAAGTGGCTAGTTTAATTAGTTCCTAAACTAGATGAATTAGTAAGTTAACTTAAGCTTAAAGGTCATAAAATGAAACAAATTTTGGTTAGACAAAGGCAAGGAGTCCCATGGCCATGTAGGAGTTTCTAGGACATTCAAGAGCTTATGATTCATCAGGGTGACCAAAGCATGACCACTTAATGAGTTTAACTATGTGCTTGAATTCTATCTTGAATGATCAAGCATTACCTCCCTCACATGCATGCACTCCACGGCTAGAAGCTTTAGTTGTAGGATATCTATTTCATTTCTATCATCTTTTATCACTTAAGTCATTCTCTTCATTTCTTTTCTTCTTAACTTAGCCAAAAACTTCATTTCTCCCTACCTTGAAGCATTCGGCTATCACACCAAATACTATTCTTCAAGCTTCTAAAATTTTATCTAATCTTATTTTCTAAGCTTACATATCATTCTAAGACTCTTTTATGTTGAAATCCTAAGCTAAGTGTAATTAGGAATTAAATAGAAACAAAACTTCATGGAGTCACATAGCCACCTATGCTTTTCTAGCATGTTCTTGATTTTTCTGTTGATTAAAGAATGACTACTTGAAGACCAAGGCCATGTGAGACCATGTGAAGCCATGTGCAAATGTTTCTATCTTGACTAACAAGTCTTGAACCTTCTTTCCTATGCACTACACAGCCATGCACTTGAGTGTTAGGCATTTCATTTCATTTTCTATCACATCTTAAAGCTATCATCTTTTAATGGAAAGCTTAGTCAATTTTGGTGGCTTTGCACATATAACCTATGGTCATGCAATAAATTTCTACACTTAATCTTTCCTATCAACTTTTCTTTCTATCTTATCAAAGAAAAGCAAAGGCTATCACAAAGCTATCAAATAAAACAATTCTCTCTCATTTTCTCTCAACATGTCCTACAACCATTAAGTCTTCAAGATGGCCAAAGTTGAATTTTCTACGACATTTCAAACTTTTTACCTTTTCTTGCAAAGTTTAATACAAAGAAATTCTCTCCATTTCCTCTCCCAAAGCTCACGGTTTCTCTACCTTATATCCCTCTCCAACCTTCAATAATTTCTACCAATATCATTTCTTGAATCCTCTCATCAATCCAAGACACTTTCATGTTGTGAATTTCTCAAGATTCATTCATCTTCACCTTTCTATCAAACAAAGAACACAAAAGCTCTTACCTTTTCTTTTTGTGTAGCTCACGGCCTTACTCTCTAAATTACCTTCCAATCACTCATAGTTTCATCTAATCATATCACTTGATCCTAAACTTCATTCTAAGCAACTTTTATGTTGTGATCAAGACCTAATTCTATCATCTTTTAACTTGATTCTTGGATTTAAGTTCTAAGGTTTCAAGGTAAAGATCTTGAAACTTGATTTCTTATTTAATTCTTGGAAATTCTAAGACCATGTTTGATCTATGGTCATCTTAATCAAGCTTTAGATACTAACTTTTATGTGTTTGTTTTGATTCTAAGATCTACTTGGTGGTGAAAAAGTGACACAAAGAGAGTTCTACAATGAGTTAGGAGACATCAATCGAGGTAAGAGGGAGATTAACCTCATCGGCCATATGTGGTGGTGAGGGAATGGATTTGTTTGTGTTTATGAGTGAAAAATCCATGTGGGGATTTATTCACTCGAATTGTGTGGTTATTGGTTGATGTATGTTTGATTGTGTATAATTATATGATGTTGATGGTATGCGTGAACTTGTCATGGTTGCTTTTTGATTATAAGTGATTCTATTACGTTGATATTTAAGTATGATATATGATTATATGTGAGATGGTATGATTTTGATTAGATTGTTATTGGAGGCTTAATATGTTTAAGTATGATCCAAGGCATGAATATGTGAAAGTGGAAAGTCATATGAGATATGTGGCATATAGGGGAAGAATCATGTGGAAAGGAAAACTATGTTGTTTTCTAAGAACCAAGGAGTACATGGTTTCCATAAGGATTTTGGAACAAATCATTTGAAATATTTTACTAAGTGTGGATTTTTGATAAGGAAGTAACCAGTAATTAGAATAAAGATTTTTACAAAGGGAAATGAGATAGGTAATGAATAAATATTTAGTTATGAAAAATAAATTGATTTTCGGCCAACATGCCAAGAATTAGTGTTTTAGATCAAAAATATTTTCTTAAAGGTAGTTTTGCAGGATTTATTAACAAGAACTCAATTTAGTAAATTTTGAAATGAAAAAGGAGTTTTTAAAGGCGATTTGAGAATTCAAATATTTTATGGAATAAAGTTTTTGTTAGAAAAACATGATTTTTATTTATGATAATGGAGAATAAGTCTTGAAAGTGATTTAGAACTCAAAGTATTTTATTAAAAAGGATTTTAGTAAAGATAACAGTAAAAGATTTTATCAAAATCGAATAATGCAAATTTTGAGAAAAACGTCAAAAATTATTTCTTAGAGTAGTTTTTATAAGAAAAATGGAAAATGATGTCCAAATATTATTTTTAGTATAGAAAGTTTTAGAATTTAATTTAGAACGTCAAGAAATATTTTATACAGTGAAAAATAGTAGAAAAACCTTACGCATTTCAAAAATAATGATTTTTGAGCTACGTGATTTTGAAAACGTTTAAATATATTTACGCGATTGAGAAAACGATTCAAAAATGTTTGAAAATATTTACGCGCTTTAGAAAACGTTTGAAAATATTTACGCGATTGTGAAAATGTTAGAAAATATTTACGTAATTTGAAAACGTTTGAAAAATGTTACGTGATTTCAAAAATGCAATAAAATGTTTACGTGATTAAAAATTACAAATTACATGCATTTGAGCATTATACCATTGATGGTTAGTGGGATCTTACTCATTAATAGATCCGAGGGGGAAGTCGTAGCGCGTAAGTCGCTTCGTGATGATGTTATCACGGACTTTCATGATGGGCCCCATTATGTTAAAAAATGATACCGCCAAGAACGTGGTGGGTTTATGTAAAATACGATGAAATATGATTTGTATATATTGGATCATTATGCACGATATTGTGATATAAGTTTATTGACTTATTTGCTTAGTGTTATTGTTATATTGTAAACTGTGATACCCTTGTCGTTCTCTGCTACATGTAGTTGGTATTGTTCGTGTGTTTTCTATTTTATGCCTATGTCGGCCTACAATGTTAGAGTCTTTTGGGTTTGTTTGGGAAGGTTTGTTTTGTTTGATTTAAGGTTGCATAAGTAGCTTCCTGTGTGTTTCTGAGAAGACTTTTGTCTTTAAAACTTGGAGATATATATTGTTTGGTTTTCGAAAAGAGACAAAGTTGTTTGAAGTGGTTACGTTTGGTTTCACTGTGTTTTGGTTTGTTTGTCTTTGAAGAAAGGCAATGGATCGAGTAAAAAAAAAGAAATTTTAATTTGGTAAATTTGAGAATTTTGACCCGTATTCTAGATAATATTAACTATAGACGTAAGAATATGGACGTGAAACGTGACGATGATCGTATGGTCATGGCTAGAAGTATAATGCAGAGGATGATTGACGTAATGGTGTAACGGACTCAGAAGATCGCTCAGCAACAGGAACTGATAACCGAACTTCAGAACTTGTTAGAATTGAATCAGCCTCAGGATGCAAGAAGCAATGACTTTGGATCCTCAATGATTCAAAAGGGGAAGAAACGTAAGATCAATCGATTTCAACAAAAGTTGTATAGACAACCACAGAAGAAGCAACAACGAACAAGTGGAGGAAGTACTAGTGGCAACAAATTTAGTCGGACCGTAGCATTAGCATCGAAATGTCAAGTGTGGAGAGGTTCATTTGACCAAGGAATGCACGATCAAAGGAATTATTTGTTTTAGAAGCGGGAAGCCCGGACACTTTTCTAGAGACTGTATACAATTGGAGACGAAACGTTCCGTTAGTAATGCAGGTGTTTCAAGATCTCACGTAGAAGAAGAAGTTAATACAGAGAGTGGAATGGGAACGTTCAGCTATAAAGACTTAGCAAACAAGGAAGTTGTGCCATGGAAAGTAATCTTAAAATTGTACTGTATAATTCGCAAGGTAACCTATTCTTTTGTGGTCAATGACTGTGTGAACCATTTGGGTTATCTGTGTCTTTGTTATCTTTTGATCTGAGTATTTCTACTTTTTTTTGTTAAACTTGTTATGTATCCTCAAGTTTTCTAATTCTATCCTATGTTTATTAAAGAGTCAAATCTCTTCGGTTGATTTGAATTGCTTATCTAAAATCACATCTATTTGAGTTCATGAATGGATTGGTTATCTTCCAACCATATCCTGTTATCTTGTTTCCAATAAAATTTTAGTGTTTCCTTATACTGAGATTTTTGGATTTGAATCCAGAAAGTTCATTTCTAAATTTATTGGACCATGTTCATTTCGAAATCTATTAAACCATATCAAATTCTTTGTTGGATGAATTCGGTAATCTACCGACTAGCCTTGTCACTTTTCTTTCTAACCTTCATAATGTCTTTCATGTATCTTAATTGAGAAGATATATGCTTGATTAAACCAATGTTATGGTACCAAAGACAGTACAATTAGAAAGAGAACTTGATCTATGAGACATTTTCTATTAAGACTAGGGATAAACGAGTAAAACAACTTACCTTGGTGAAGGTAATCTGGGACGATGTGATGGACGCAATGTGGAAACTAGAAAACCAAATGAAAGGAGCTGCTGTTTTCTTCAAGATCAATTTGTGTTCTGGTTATTATCAGATTTGCGTGAAAGTAGAAGATATTTCAATACAATTTTTCAGACGCGTTATGGGTACTATGGGTATTTAGTAATACCATTCGGAGTAGCAAATGTTTTTGTGATATTCTTAATTATATAAATAGGATCTTTCTTTCCTATTTAGACAGATTTGTCATTGTCTTTATTGACGACATTCTGATCTATTCTCGAAGTTTGAAGGAACATGCTGAACATCTTGGTATGATTCTTCAATTTCTAAAGAATGAGAAGAAGTTATACACAAAGCTATTCAAGTGCGACATTTGGTTAAAGGAAGTTCAACTTTTGGGGGTATAGGTTATGTGCTGATACACAATAGAAAGGTTGTGTTATGTGCTTCAAAGTAGTTGAAAATACATGAGAAGAATTATCCGACGCACGTTTAGGCATTTTTGCGATATTCATTTTTATGTTGAAAATCTGGAGACGTTTTCTTTATGGATGAACCTACGATATCTATAGTGATTACAAGAGCTTGGAGTACCTGTTCGATCAAAAGGAGTTTGATAATAGGCAAAGACGATAGTTAGAATTTTCGAAGGACAACAATCTTTAATAGTGGTATCATCACAGGACAGGCGAAAGACGTGGAAATGCATTAAGTAGAAAATGTGCTAAGTACATATGTTATGGTGGTTAACGAGAGTGAATTGATGAAGCAATTCTGGAATATGTGATTGTCTGTGAATTTGACATCAGTAAGAATCTGTTTGATTATGATTACTGTCTCGAATAGTCTGATAAAGGAAATTCGAGAGAAGAAGAAAAGTGATCTGAAATGAAACAGTAACATCCCGAAAATTTATAATTTCATGATAAATGATCATTTTATAATATTTGGGATTTTTGTGAATTTTACTGTATTTTTCTGTGAACGTGAAATATTTTAATATTATTCCTCGTTTTGCATACGCACTGAACGGAGTCGGGAAAATGAGATATTTTTTCTGAGAACCTTGAACTGTGGAAACGTCGACGAGAGATCTTACTAAACCCGAGACTAGACACGATTTACGAGACTTCATTTTTTTCAAGATTTTTAACTGATAAATAAATATCACAGAAAAATTTTATTATCCGTTAGACAATAAATATCAGTTTTTGTTAATCGTAATTTCTGTCCACTGATAATAAATCCGATATAGTGTTAGTCATATTTTAAAGAACACTTTAGTGACATCATCACCATGACATCACCTTTACTTTTATCAAAATGTGAGCCTTAGCTTGTTGGAGAAGCTTGGAGGAAGCTTCCTTACACCTTCCCATTGGCTTCTTCAAGAAGCTTCACCCTTTCCTCTCTCCTCTCCACCACACATTTTTGAGAGCTCTTTGTGGCCACACAATTTAATTCACACACTTACACAAAATACACCTAATTACACATTTCACTTCAAATCACTTTACTATCACTTTCTCTCTCTAACTTTCATTTTCACTTTTCTCCAACTTCTCTCTATCTTCTTCTCTTCTCCTTCTTCTCTCTAACTCCACGGCACCCACACCCTTCCACACTCCATGGATGCTTGATTTCAAGCTTCAATCTTGCTTGAATCTACACTTCCATTGAAGATCTTCCTTTCTTGTTAGAACCACTCTCTAAAAAGCTCATCTTTTCTCCTCCTCCTCTCCTATTTCGGCCAAGACACCATTTTTGGAGTCTTCAAGCTTTTCTTTCAAACAACCACATTTCCTTGATCTCTATTACATTCTAAATACTTTTCTAGTTGGAGTCATCTTCAAAAACTCAACCTTTCCTCTCCTTTTTCTCCCTTCTTCCACGGCCAAAACTACCATTTTTGGCCATCCAAGCTTTTTCATTAAACCAACCCTTGATCTTGAATCTAGGTACCTTTCTAAGCAATTTTCATGTTGTGACCATCACCAAAATCATCTATTTTCGTTTTGGATCTATTAAGCTTCAAAGTTGAAAACTTTAAGGTAAAGCTCATAACTTTTCTACCATTTTCTCCTCATTTTCGTAATCCTTGATCTCTTAGATGATCAAGGGTTCCTTTTCTAAGCTTTGATGATGATTTTGATAAGTTTTGATGTCTTTAGGGTTTTCTTGAAGGTGTAGTACGAAAATCCCCCACAAGGGACCAAGAGGCTTGCTTCTTTGTGTTGTCTTCAAGAGGTAAGAGGGAGATAATCCTCTTCAACCTATCTTGGTAGTAAGGAAACCTTTGTGTGATTCTTGATAGAGAAATCCATGTTAGTATGCTCACTTTGTTTGGTGATTTTACATGTTTAAGTATTCTTGAATTAGATTAATGCTTGAATGGTGATCTTGAATGTATGGGATGTGTTGAAATTGCTTGATCATGTTAGGGTTGTTAAATGAAAAATTTGGAGTTTCCTACCCTAATGTGAGTCCAACGTTTTGGCTAGGATTTTGGGGTATAAATTAGTTTTTGTATACAAATAAAATGAAGCTTATGTAATTAAAGGTTGAATGATAATGTTGGAATTAATGGATGAGAATTTTTTGAGGGTTTTCTAACCTAAGGTGAAGCCATGGTTTTGGCTTGGAATTTAGAGAAATACAAATAATTTTGTATGAACTAAAATTTGAGTGATTGTATATCAAGAAATTAATGCATAAAATGGAAGAATAAAGAATAAGACTTTATCTTGTGGATTTGAATGATTTTGAACATAAAGGAAGAACAAGAGAGTTTGTGAGACTTGCAAAATCTTTAGAGAAATTGTATGTGAGCAACAATCGATTAGATTAAGGAACTAGATCAATTTAAAAGAATGAAGCTTGAATAAGGACTTCGAGAGAAATCTCTCTAGAAAATGAATTTATAAGAGATGATAATTTAAGTGAAACTTTGTAATGATCTCATAAGACTTGTTAAGCTAGGGTAAAACCCCGAAATGAACTTCTAAAAGTGTGCTATCACTCTTGAGAAATTAACACTATACTATTGTGGGTCCGTGCTTGGGACTAAAATTCAGTTAATGCTTGAATTGGCCAAATTGTGGCATATTATGGAAAATGTGTATTGTGAAATATATGTGAACATGTTAAATATACATGATTGTGCATGGAGTCAACATGCATTAGACATTTGCTCAGTCGATGACTGTTAAAGGGCTGGATGAGCCTAGGATCATGCATTGCGTCAACATGTATTGAATAAATTACTCAATCGATGACTGTTAAAAGGCTGGATGAGCCTATGATTATGAATTGAGTTAACGCATTGAACAATTTGCTCAGTCTATGATTGTTAAAAGGCTGGATGAGCCTATGATTATGCATTAAATCAGTATGAATTGAACAAATTGCTCAGTCGATGACTGTTGAGAGGCTATATGGGCCTATGAATACGAAACGAATAATGTGGTCAGTGATGGATCTATAGGGGGTAAGGTGCGGTGTATACCGATTGCACGCATTACGGGCCTGACAAATCATTATTCTTTATGCAGTGAATTATTGAGAATTGAATAGTGTGATCTGTGATGGATCTGATTGAGGATCGTAAGGCGCGGTGTATACCGATGGCACGCATTATGCGCCTGACAATCACTGTTCTTTTTATGGCAAATGAACGAGAATTGAATAGTGTGATCCTGTGGGAAGGATCTAGGGGCATCAAGGTATGGCAATTCATTTTTATATATATCCCTATGATTTTGACCATGAAGAACCTTTGCAACGCTTTGCGGATGGCCCGACAAACACTACTCTCTTCGTGGTCCAATGTAGACTGTCATTGAGGGGGGCAGATCTTCTGGAACGTTCATATTTGAAATGAAATAGAACATCTTGGTACCAGGTGCACATGCATTGTGAGACGGCATTGTGAGTTGGCATTGAGAGTCGACATTGTGAGTCCGCATATCATATGATACTCTTTTATAGGATGATTATACTATTGTGATATTTATGCCATGATTATTTGAAATGTTTTAATTGTTCATTATCTGAGACTCCATTGACTGCTTGGGGTATTATTGATGTTTAGTTGTTATTGTTGATTCTTATTGCTATGTGTTGTTGTCCTGCTCTTACTGTTCATTCTATTGTCACTGTTGATGAATATATATGCTGAAATGCTATGTGGGCGCTTTGCGTCGTTCTGTTTCTTTACTGCCATAATTAGTAATGTAAGTAGGATATCTCACTTTTTTCTTGTATTCATGTACTTCTGTTATATATATATATATATTTGATAAAAGATCATGAGGAAGAAGATGAGGGGCCACACCTTTGCTGATTGGATTGGGACGATTCATTATTCTCGATTTGGCATCTGGACGAGATCCATTCGATTACGTACGATTGCAACTTCGTTGGGGCATTGATGCCTGTCGTGTCGACTGGGACACCGAGCGTCACGTATATATGGGGTTGTGGCTTTGTCTGCTAGTAGTGCCTATACCAAGGATTACTACTTTTTCCCTTTAGTGTTTTGTTCCCGCTGTATTCTATTTGACTATGTAAGTATTATACTTTGTGTTATCAGTGATTGGTGTTAAGGATGACTATAATATATATATATATATATATATATATATATATATATATATATATATATATATATATATATATATATATATATGGAATATGTTTTTATTTCGGTGGTTGTGTATAAAATAGTTGGGTACTAATTATGTTTCATTCGAGGCTCCTATTTTCTATTTATGCATAATGGAAATAACTTAAACTTTGAAATTAATGTAATTGGATCTGTGACACGCCTGGATTTAGTAACTGTGGTGTAATGACGATTGTGCTGTGGTTACGATATCAAGGTGCATTATATGAGGTGGTATCAGAGCAATTCATCCTATTGAGCCGAGGTATGGACTTGTTATGCTTAGGCATATTAGAATTTTGCATATTGTGCACTTCCTTGTCTCTTGATTGAGATGATGGGAAAGGAATGCATGGCTTGCCAAAGGTTGAATGTTAGTAGCTACTGTTATACAGTTGCATGATATTGAGGATTGACCTACTCAATATGTAATGTTCTGTGTATACAGGAAACTATGACTTCGCCTAGGCATACTGTACCGTACCGTACCGTGCTGTATTAAGGGAATAGGAATTCTTTTAGTAAGGAGATCAAAAGGTTTTGTAAAATCGATCTTCTGGAGAAAGGAATAACTGGTGTAAGTTTGGTTCGAGAAGTTGTTTGGAAGTTGACGACTTGTAGAAGTTACGCCATAGAAGGCTGAATGAAGAAGCGCAAGTTGGAGACTGTTAGGATTCGTGAATTGAACTTGTCTTGTTTGAATTGTGTGATTCTGTGTGTTTAGTTTCCGAGAGGAGACAATGTTATTTGAAATAATTATATTTGTTTTGTTGTGTTATGTTTTGTCCATCTTCGAAGAAAGTCAATGGCTCGTGGCAGACGTACGCATGTTAGCACAGGACAAGACAATAGGAGTATGGCTACTATTGCAGAAGAAAGGCGAAGGATAGATGAGGTGACAACTCACCAAGGTCAAGGGGCCACGCAGCAGCGAGAATTGGAAGTTGAAGTTCAGAACCTGTTGGAGGAAAATCGATTTTGGGGTAACCTTGTACTGCCTAGATTCCAAAGAAGGAATAATAGAAAGGTTAATCAGTTTAAGCGGAAACCATATTCACGAGTATCAGGGAAGTAACAACAACACCCAACTCATGGAGAAAGTGCTAGTGGAAGTAGATCTAGTCAGACCCCGACATCTTCCCCAAGATGTAAGAAATGCAGAAAGAACCACTTCACGAGGGAATGTACGATCAAAGGGATAATTTGCTTTAGGTGTGGAAAGCTCGGACACGTTTCTAAACAATGTGCTTTAGCGAAGAAGAAGTCTTCTGTTAATGATGTGTGTGCTTCAAGATCCCAAGTTGAAAGGAAAGATTACACCCTGGATGGAGCGAAGGTTTCCCAGGTTGAAAATCCAAACGATGGAGATTGTACCACAAATGATGATCCCGTAACTGTGCTGTAAAATTCTGGGGGCAACCCCTTTCTTTATAGTGTATGGCCGTATGGATCATTTGGATTCATCCGTGTCTTTATTATCTTCGACTTAGTTGTTTCCATTTCTATTACTAAGACTTGTTGTTGATACTCAAGTTTATTTAATCTACCTTATTTCTACTAAAGATCGAATCTTTTGTTGATTTATCTTGCTTACCTAAAATCACACCTATGAGAGTTCATAACTTTAGGGATAGATTGGTTATTTTCTGGTTATATCCTACTAGATCGTTCCAATGAAAACCCTAGTGATTTCCGAAACTAAGACTTTTGAGTTCGTGACGATCAACAAAGTCAAAGCTTTGTGAGGAAAAGAAATCCAAGGATACGTGTTACCTTTTGTGAAGGACAAAAGTAACGGGAATATGAATGTCGCTATCATAATCAATGAGTTTCTTACGATGAGCTACAATGCTGTCAGTTAAGGAGAAGAATGGAACTTCTCGGTGATACGAGGACTGTCGCCAGTTAAACAAGATTATGATCAAAGATGAGTATTCTCGGAGGAAGGTAAATGATTTGATGGATCAGCGAGAAGGAAGTCATTAGTTTCTCCAAGACAAATGTATGTACTGGTCATCATTAGATTCATGGGAAGTTGAGGACGTTCCCAAAATGATTTTCTGAACACACTATGGACATTATGGGTATCTCGTGATGCCGTTCGAAGTGACAAATGCTCCTGTCGTATTCATGGATAACACGAATTGGATCTTCCATCCTTACCTAGAACAGAATTGTCATTGTCATTAATGATGACATTCTAATCTATTCTCGAAGATATGGAGAGATATGTTGGACATCTCAGTATAGTTTTCCTGACTTTGAAGGGGAGGAAGTAAATGCCAAAGTATCAGAGTACGAATCCTCGTTTGAGGAGGTTCAGTTTTGGATCATGAAATTCCAAACAGAGGAATTGTTGTGGATTCACAAAACATTAAAACAATTCTTCAAAAGGAAAGATCGGAGACCGTAAAGGAGATACATAGTTAATGGGATTAGTTGGTTTTTATCGAAGGAGTATCGATGGATTCTCCAAGATTGTAGGACATCTTACTCAACTTACAAGAAGAGAATCAAAACTTTTATAGACCAACACATGTGAAGAAAGTTTTCAAAGGTTGAGGAGATATTCCGGTTTTGATTCTACCCGATCCCAATGAAACATTCGAAGTGTTTTGTGATGCTTCGCATCAAGGTCTAGGATGTGTGTTCATGCAAAGTTGAGAAGCTGTGACTTATGCCTCGAGGTAGTTGAGGGTGCATTGAGAATTGCCCAACTCACGACTTGGTGTTAGCCACAATTGTATTTGCTCTAAGAACATGGACACTTTCTGTGTGAAGCAATGTTCAACGCTTTTATCAATCACAAAAGCCTGAAGTACCCATTCGATAAAAAAGAGGCTAAACATGAGACAGAAAAGGTGATTAGAGTTTTTGAAGGAGTACGACGTCTAGCTTCAGTGTCGACTTGTTTGAGTTACCAATAGACTCACTCCAAAATTCTATGGATTATATCAAATTCCTCTTCGGATTGGTTCGGTAGCCTACCAATTGATTTTATCGTCCTTTCTTTCTAATTTTCATGATATCTTCCATATATCATGATCACAAAAGTATATTCCCGATCCAGCCTTGTCATCGAACGGGACACAGTACAATTAAGAGAGAGTTTGATCTATGAAATGCTTCTCATGAAGATCAAGAATAGGAGAGCACAACAACACGAAGGTAGGGAGATCACATTGGTAAGGGCGATTTGAATTGACGTGATTAGAAGCACGACGTGGAGGTCAGAAAATAAGGTGAAGAAACAACGTCAATATTTATTCTAAGGAATGAAAATTTCGAGGATGAAATTTCTATTTGAAGAGGAGAGTTGTAACATCCTGAAAATTTATAATTTCATGATAAATGATCATTTTATAATATTTGAAATTTTTGTGAATTTTTCTGTATTTTTCTCTGAACGTGGAATATTTTAATATTATTATTCATTTTGCGTGCGCACTGAGCGGAGCGGGAAAAATGAGATATTTTTCCCGAGAACCTTGAACTGTGGAAACGTCGATGGGAGATCTTACTAAACTCGAGGTCAGACACGATTTACGAGATTTGACTTTTTTCAAGATTTTTAACTAATAAATAAATATCGCAGAAAAATTTTATTATCCGTTGGACAATAAATATCAGTTTTTGTTAACTGTAATTTCTGTCCACTGATAATAAATCTGATACAGTGTTAGTCATATTTTAGAGAACACTTTAGTGACATCATCACCATGACATCACCTTTACTTTTATCAAAAAGTGAGCCTTAGCTTGTTGGAGAAGCTTAGAGGAAGCTTCCTTGCACCTTCCTATTGGTTTTTTCAAGAAGCTTCACCCTTTCCTCTCTCCTCCTTTCCACCACACATTTTTGAGAGCTCTTTGTGACCATACAATTTAATTCACACACTTATACAAAATACACTTAATTACACATTTCACTTCAAATCACTTTACTATCACTTTCTCTCTCTAACTTTCATTTTCACTTTTCTCCAACTTCTCTCTATCTTCTTCTCTTCTTCTCTTCTCTCTCTCTCTAACTCCACGGCACCCACACCCTTCCACACTCCATGGATGCTTGATTTCAAGCTTCAATCTTGCTTGAATCTACACTTCCATTGAAGATCTTCCTTTCCTGTTAGAACCACTCTCTAAAAAGCTCATCTTTTCTCCACCTCCTCTCCTATTTCGGCCAAGACACCATTTTTGGAGTCTTCAAGCTTTTCTTTCAAACAACCACATTTTCTTGATCTCCATTACATTCAAAACACTTTTCTAGTTGGAGTCATCTTCAAAAACTCAACATTTCCTCTCCTTTTTCTCCCCTCTTCCACGGCCAAAACCACCATTTTTGGCCATCCAAGCCTTTTCATTAAACCAACCCTTGATCTTGAATCTAGGCACCTTTCTAAGCAATTTTCATGTTGTGACCATCATCAACATCATCCATTTTTGTTTTGGATCTATCAAGCTTCAAAGTTGAAAACTTTAAGGTAAAGTTCATAACTTTTCTACCATTTTCTCCTCATTTTCGTAATCATTGATCTCTTAGGTGATCAGGGGTTCCTTTTCTAAGCTTTGATGATGATTTTGATAAGTTTTGATGTCCTTAGGATTTCCTTAAAGGTGTAGTACGAAAATCCCCCACAAGGGACTAAGAGGCTTGCTTCTTTGTGTTGTCTTCAAGAGGTAAGAGGGAGATAATCCTCTTCAACCTATCTTGGTAGTAAGGAAACCTTTGTGTGATTGTTGATGGAGAAATCCATGTTGGTATGCTCACTTTGTTTGGTGATTTTGCATGTTTAAGTATTCTTGAATTGGATTAATGCTTGAATGGTGATCTTGAATGTATGGGATGTGTTGAAATTGCTTGATCATGTTAGGATTGTTAAATGGAAAATTTGGAGTTTCCTACCCTAATGTGAGTCCACGGTTTTGGCTAGGATTTTGGGGTATAAATTAGTTTTTGTACACAAATAAAATGAAGCTTATGTGATTAAAGGTTGAATAATAATGTTGGAATTAATGGATGGGAATTTTTTGAGGGTTTTCTAACCTAAGGTGAGGCCACGATTTTGGCTTGGAATTTAGGGAAATGGAATGATTTTGTATGAACTAAAATTTGAGTGATTGTATATCAAGAAATTAATGCATAAAATGGAAGAATAAAGAATAAGACTTTATCTTGTGGATTTGAATGATTTTGAACATAAAGGAAGAACAAGAGAGTTTGTGAGACTTGCAAAATCGTTAGAGAAATTGTATGTGAGTAACAATCGATTAGATTAAGGAACTTGATCAATTTAAAAGAATGAAGCTTGAATAAGGACTTCAAGGGAAATCTCTCTGGAAAATGAATTTATAAGAGATGATAATTTAAGTGGAACTTTGTTATGATCTCATAAGACTTGTTAAGCTAGGGTGAAACCCCAAAATGAACTTCTAAAAGTGTGTTGTCGCTCTTGAGAAATTAACACTATACTATTGTGGGTCCGTGCATGGGACTAAAATTTTGTTAATGCTTGAATTGGCTAAATTGTGGCATATTATAGAAAATGTGTATTGTGAAATATATGTGAACATGTTGAATATACATGATTGTGCATAGAGTCAACATGCATTAGACATTTGCTCAGTCGATGACTGTTAAAGGGTTGGATGAGCCTAGGATCATGCATTGAGTCAACATGTACTGAATAAATTGCTCAGTCGATGACTGTTAAAGGCTGGATGAGTCTATGATTATGAATTGAGTTAACGCATTGAACAATTTGCTCAGTCTATGACTGTTAAAAGGCTGAATGAGCTTATGATTATGCATTGAATCAGTATGCATTGAACAAATTGCTCAGTCGATGACTGTTAAAAGGCTGTATGGGCCTATGAATGCGAACCAAATAATATGGTCAGTGACGGATCTATGGGGGGCATAAGGTGCGGTGTATTCTGATTGCACGCATTACGAGCCCAAGAAATCATTATTCTTTACGCAGTAAATTATTGAGAATTGAATAGTGTGATCTGTGATGGATCTGATTGAGGACCGTAAGGCGCAGTGTATACCGATGGCACGCATTACGTGCCTGACAATCATTGTTCTTTTTATGGTAAATGAACGAGAATTGAATAGTGCGATCCTGTGGGAAGGATCTAGGGGCATCAGGGTGTGGTGATTCCTTTTTATATATATACCCCTATGATTTTGGCCATGAAGAACCTTTGCAACGCTTTGCGGATGGCCCGACAAACACTATTCTCTTCGTGGTGCAATGTAGACTGTCATTGAGGGGGGCAGATCTTTTGGAACGTTCATATTTGAAATGAAATAGAAAATCTTAGTACCAGGTGCATTTGCATTGCGAGTCGGCATTGTGAGTCCGCATATCATATGACACTCTTTTATAGGATGATTATACTATTGTGATATTGATGTCGTGATTATCTGAAATGTTTTAATTGTTCATTATCTGAGACTCCGTTGACTGCTTGGGGTATTATTGATGTTTACCTGTTATTGTTGATTCTTACTGCTATGTGTTGTTGTTCTACTCTTATTGTTCATTCTATTGCCACTGTTGAAGAATATATGTGCTGAAATGCTATGTGGGCGCTTTGCGCCATTCTGTTTCTTTACTTCCATAATTGGTAATGTAAGTAGGATATCTCACCTCTTTCTTGTATTCTTGTACTTCTAGTATATATATATTTGATAAAAGATCGTAAGGAAGAAGATGAAGGGCCACACCTTTGCTGATTGGATTGGGACGATTCATTATTCTCGATTTGGCATCTGGACGAGATCCCTTCGGTTACGTACGATTGCAACTTCGTGGGGGCATTGATGCCTGTTGTGTTGACTGGGACACTGAGCGTCACTTACATATGGGGTTGCGACTTTGTCTGCTAGTAGTGCCTATCCCAAGGATTACTACTTTTCCCCTTTAGTGTTTTGTTCCCGCTGTATTCTATTTGACTATGTAAGTATTATACTTTGTGTTATCAGTGATTGGTGTTAAGGATGACTATAATATATATATATATATATATATATATATATATATATATATATATATATATATATATATATATATGGAATATGTTTTTATTTCAGTGGTTGTGTATAAAATGGTTGGGTACTAATTATGTTTCATTCGAGGCTCCTATTTTCTATTTATGCATAATGGAAATAACTTAAACTTTGAAATTAATGTAATTGGATCTGTGACACGCCTGGATTTAGTAACTGTGGTGTAATGACGATTATGCTGTGGTTACGATATCAAGTTGCGCTACAAAAAAGACGGGAGATGCTATACGGGAGCTGGAAGACAAGATGAGTGAACAATTTTCTCAATTGTTCTGAGGTATAGTAAATTTCGGGGACGAAATTCTTTTTTGAGGGGGAGAGTTGTAACATCTCGAATTTCGTTTTTTCTGCATAAATATGAATTTTATAATTTTTAGAATTTTTGAGAATTTTTGTAGATTTTTTTGAGATTGTGAATATTTTAATATTATTTTGGGCTATCTGTAGGCCCGGGTTGGGCCCAAAAAAAGTAAAAATTTTTATGAGCCAAAAAATTTTAGACTGTTAATTCGGGACCAAGGGATCTTACTAAACCCGAAACCGGATATACTTACTAAATTTTCTTATACTGTGAAGTTATTACTCATTGTACAATAGTTACTGGTTTATGAACAGTAATTTCTATTCTATGAGTAATAAATGCTTGAAGCTTTAGCCATGTGCTAACCATGTGCCGCCATGTGCTACTAGTTGTTAGAAGTCAAAATTAGTGGCTTGACATGATTTTTAGCCAATAGCATCAAGTCAACAAAAATGGCTTAATTAATTAGTCTTTAAACTAGAAGGCAAATTCAAATTGGTCACTTATTCTTTCAAGCTTATCTTATCATTCTTTTTCTAGAAGCTTGTGGATGCACTGACTCATCATGTTCTAGAATGGTGACTCGCCCTATTCTAGAAGATAGTAATATGACTAACCAATTAGAATCAGGATTGTTTAGTGAAAAGTCAACAAAAGTGGCTAGTTTAATTAGTTCCTAAACTAGATGAATTAGTAAGTTAACTTAAGCTTAAATGGTCACAAAATGAAACAAATTTTGGTTAGACAAAGGCAAGGAGTCCCACAGCCATGTAGGAGTTTCTAGGACATTCAAGAGCTTATGATTCATCAAGGTGACTAAAGCATGACCGCTTGATGACTTTAACTATGTGCTTGAATTCTATCTTGAATGATCAAGCATTAACTCCCTCACATGCATGCACTCCATGGCTAGAAGCTTTAGTTGTAGGATATCTATTTCATTTCTATCATCTTTTATCACTTGAGTCATTCTCTTTATTTCTTTTCTTCTTAACTTAGCCAAAAACTTCATTTCTCCCTACCTTGAAGCATTCGGCTGTCACACCAAATACTATTCTTCAAGCTTCTAAAATTTTATTTAATCTTATTTTCTAAGCTTACATATCATTCTAAGACTCTTTTATGTTGAAAACCTAAGCTAAGTGTAATTAAGAATTAAATAGAAACAAAACTTCATGGAGTCACACGGTCACCTATGCTTTTCTAGCATGTTCTTGATTTTTCTATTGATTAAAGAATGACTACTTGAAGACCAAGGCCATGTGAGACCATGTGAAGCCATGTGCAAATGTTTCTATCTTGACTAACAAGTCTTGAACCTTCTTTCCTATGCACTACATGGCCATGCACTTGAGTGTTAGGCATTTCATTTCATTTTCTATCACATCTTAAAGCTATCATCTTTTAATGCAAAGCTTAGTCAATTTTGGTGGCTTTGCACATGTAACCTATGGTCATGCAATAAATTTCTACACTTAATCTTTCCTATCAACTTTTCTTTCTATCTTATCAAAGAAAAGCAAAGGCTATCACAAAGCTATCAAATAAAACAATTCTCTCTCATTTTCTCTCAACATGTCCTACGACCATTAAGTCTTCAAGATGGCCAAAGTTAAATTTTCTATCACGTTTCAAAGTTTTCACCTTTTCTTGCAAAGTTTAATACAAAGAAATTCTCTCCATTTCCTCTCCCAAAGCTCACGGTTTCTCTACCTTTTATCCCTCTCCTACCTTCAATAATTTCTACCAATATCATTTCTTGAATCCTCTCATCAATCCAAGACACTTTCATATTGTGAATTTCTCAATATTCATTCATCTTCACCTTTCTATCAAACAAAGAACACAAAAGTTCTTACCTTTTCTTTTTGTGTAGCTCACGGCCTTACCCTCTAAATTACCTTCCAATCACTTATAGTTTTATCTAATCATATCACTTGATCCTAAACTTCATTATAAACAACTTTTATGTTGTGAGCAAGACCTAATTCTATCATCTTCAAACTTGATTCTTGGATTTAAGATCTAAGGTTTCAAGGTAAAGATCTTGAAACTTGATTTCTTATTTAATTCTTAGAAATCCTAAGACCATGTTTGATCTATGGTCATCTTAATCAAGCTTTAGATACTAACTTTTATGTGTTTGTTTTGATTCTAAGATCTACTTGGTGGTGAAAAAATGACACAAAGAAAGTTCTACAAGGAGCTAGGAGACATCAATCGAGGTAAGAGGGAGATTAACCTCATCGGCCATATGTGGTGGTGAGGGAATGGATTTGTTTGTGTTTATGAGTGAAAAATCCATGTGAGGATTTATTCACTCAAATTGTGTGGTTATTGGTTGAGGTATGTTTGATTGTGTATAATTATATGATGTTGATGGTATGCGTGAACTTGTCATGGTTGCTTTTTGATTATAAGTGATTCTATTACGTTGATATTTAAGTATGATTTATGATTTATATGTGAGATGGTATGAGTGAGATGGTATGATTTTGATTAGGTTGTTATTGGAGGCTTAATATGTTTAAGTATGATCCAAGGCATGAATATGTGAAAGTGGAAAGTCATATGAGATATGTGGCATATAGGGGAAGAATCATGTGGAAAGGAAAACTATGTTGTTTTCTAAGAACCAAGGAGTACACGGTTTCCATGAGGATTTTGGAACAAATCATTTGAAATATTTTACTAAGTGTGGATTTTTGATATGGAAGTAACCAGTAATTGGATTAAAGATTTTTACAAAGGGAAATGAGATAGGAAATGAATAAATATTTGGTTATGAAAAATAAATTGATTTTCTGCCAACATGCCAAGAATTCATGTTTTAGATCAAAAATATTTTTTTAAGGGTAGTTTTGCAGGATTTATTAACAAGAACTCAATTTAGTGAATTTTAAAATGAAAAAGGAGTTTTTAAAGGCGATTTGAGAATTCAAATATTTTATGGAATAAAGTTTTTGTTAGAAAAACGTGATTTTTATTCATGATAATAGAGGATAAGTCTTGAAAGTGATTTAGAAGTCAAAGTATTTTATTAAGAAGGATTTTAGTAAAGGTAACAATAAAAGATTTTATCAAAATCGAATAATGCAAATTTTGAGAAAAAAACGTCAAAAATTATTTCTTAGAGTAGTTTTTATAAGAAAAATGGAAAATGATGTCCAAATATTTTTTTAGTTTGGAAAGTTTTAGAATTTAATTTAGAACGTCAAGAAATATTTTATACAGTGAAAAATAGTAGAAAAACCTTACGCATTTCAAAAATAATGATTTTTGAGCTATGTGATTTTGAAAACATTTAAATATATTTACGCGATTGAGAAAACGATTCAAAAATGTTTGAAAATATTTACGTGCTTTAGAAAACTTTCAAAAATATTTACGCGATTATGAAAACGTTGGAAAATATTTACGTAATTTGAAAACGTTTGAAAGATGATACGTGATTTCAAAAATGTGATAAAATGTTTACGTGATTGAAAATTATAGCAGTTGGCTGTCGGATTGTCATGGTAGGCCCCATTATGTTGAAAAATGATACCGCCAAGAATGTGGTGGGTGTATGTAAAATACGATGAAATATGATTTGTATATATTGGATCATACACAGATTTGTATGTGTTGGATCATACATTATGCATTTGAGCATTGAATAGTTGATGGTTGTTGTGACTTCTTATGCCTAAAGAGTTTGGTTTCATTGAACATGCATTTGAGCATTGTACCATTGATGGTTGATGTGGCATTTTATGCCTAAGGAATGGACGAAAACTTACAGGATAGTGGGATCTTACTCATTAATAGATCCTAGGGGGAGGTCAGGGCGCGGTAAGTCGCTTTGTGATGATGTTATCACGAGTGTTTATGCTAGCACCAGTGCACTATATATATATATACCCCTGGCTGCGATAAAAACCATTTGCAACACACTGGCAGCCCCGACGACACTATTGCTTTTCATGGTCCATAGACTGTCTTTTTAGGGGGGACAGATCTATTGGAACGTTCATTCTGAATTTGAGTATAGTTCTATGGAATAGTAGGAACTGGTTACATTGTGGAAAAGGATGATCATCATACACATCATGCATATCCATAATCAACAATTACACTGTTGTGACGTAATATGGTTGTGGTGTTATCATTATGCCTGATATTGTGATATAAGTTTATTGAATTATTTGCTTATTAAATATGTTATTGTTATATTGTATGTTGAGCTATGTTGGAATGCTTATCGTTCTCTTGCTGCTATATTGGTATGCGATGTAGGGGATCTCACTTCTTTGTTGTATTGTTCTGTGTGTTTCTATTTTATGCCTATGTCGACGAAGACTGCAATGGCAGTAAGGAGGAATCAACTTTCTTGAAGGTGCTGTTGTTTGGTGTGTTCATTAGGACTCTGAGTATATAGATTTTTGTGGTGATTTAAGGTTGCATAAGTAGCGAGACATTCCTGGCTAGGGAATCTGTCTTTTAAGAAGGACTTTTGTCTTTATAAATTGTAAACTTGGGCCAAGTAGAGTTTTATATGGTTTCTGTAATATATTATGAGTCCATGTTATTTATGAGAAACATATTTTATTAATATTCTATGATATATATAAAGGATATATGTTGTTCTATTTGTGTAACTCGTGTTATTTTAATTTGGTAAATTTATAATATCCGCGAAAAAAAAAAGAAATTTTGAAACTTGTATTCTAGATAATATTAATTATTTTATAACTTGGGTAAAGAATAATAAGGGAGTTAGTCTGAAATGTGATACCCTAAGGGGGTGTTACACCTACCTAATGAATGCATTAAGAATTAGAAAACTAATCACACTTAGATCTAATCATACACCGGGATTAAATTACTTAGATCATATGTCTCGCTAGTCCTACCATCACAACCGCACATAGCAATCCTAGTTTTACCACTTTCAAAATTGGCAGAAAGTATAAAGAACTTTATACCAAATTAATATTAGAAACATATGAATAAAAACTCAATTGAATTGATATAAAGAGATATGCAAGGTTCACATAATCAAAACTAAGGTTTCATCTTCCCTTAACCAAATAAGAAAATTAGTTGCACATGACAAATTCAAAATCAGAAGAAAAATAAAATAGGAACATAGTCAAGAATGAAAGAATGAAAGAAAACTGAAGATCAAACTAGTTTCCAGTGAATGAAGTTGATCGATCTACGATTGCTCGAACCCGAGTCTCCAATCTTTGATCAAATCTCCCTCTTTCTTGTTCTTCGAATCCTCTTCTGTTCTCTGACGGCTCTCAGTTTAGAGATATGTTTTAAGGACCCTAGGTAATCCTATTTATAGCTTTTGATTAAAATTTCGAATGAAAGTTAGTTGCTAAGTTCCACAAAAAATATAAAAACCTTGCAACCAGTTGTAGTGAGCAAGGGTCGATCCATAAAGAACTAATTCAATTAACACTATAAATTGATTCCTAATTTTAAACACTTAAAAATAGTAAACAGTAAAAAGGGCATTTTGTTTGTTAAAACTAAAAATAGAAATTGAATCTAAAGCAATAATAGTAAACACGATTTGAATTAGTAATTAAAAGATAATGGTTAAGAGATGGAATCCACTACTAGATTTATATGATAATGCTAACCCACATATCCTTTATATCAATATGATCAATTATGTTTTTATGCAACTGTGAGATGAATTCTCTGTTTTCCTTAGGTTCTGGTTAATTTAGCAACTGCTCAAATTAAACCTTAATCACTAGTTAGTTATAAATCAACCGCTCTTATCCCTACCTAATAATTGCATTAAGATTTAGAAAACTAATCACACCAAGATCCAACCACACAACGACATTGGATTACTTGGATCATATGCTTCACTAGTTTTACCACCACAATTGCGCATAGTAATCCTAGTTTTACCACTTTCGAATTTGGCAAAGAATATAAAAACCTTTATATTACATTAAGAACAGAAACATATGAATAAAAACATAACTGTATTGATATAAAGAAGTATGCAAGATTCACATAATCAAAACTAGGGTTTCATCTTCCCTTAACCAAAGAAGAAGTTTAGCTGCACATGAAAAATTCAAAATCAAAAGAAGAATTAAAGAAAAACATCGTCCAGATTAAAAAAAGAAAAGAAAACTGAAGATAAAACTAGTTTCCAAGGTTTGAGGTTGATTGATCTTTGATCGCTCGAACCCGAGTCTCCAATCTTTGATCGAATCTTCCTCCTTCTTGTTCTTCGTAATCTCTTCAGTAACTTGACGGCTCCTAGTCCAAAGATCTATTTTTTGGGACCCTAGGCAATTCTATTTATAGCTTTTGATACCTAGCTCCTCGTCCAAATTCAAAACTGATTTCCTAATGCGATGACACGGGACGTGTCATTTGACACGGGACGTGTCATTTGACACGGCCTACCCCGTGTCGGGGTATGTCAGCATAATTTTAGCAAAATTAGAAGTCAGAGAGGAACACGGCCTACCCCGTGTCTGAGGACACAAGCCGTGTCTTTGGGCACACTCAAAATTGGCTCGAATTGTGATGCCAGAGAAGGACATGGGCTGTGTCACTTAATTTCTTCATATTCAGCCATAATTCTTCACATATTCTCTTTTCTCTTTGCTTCTAGGGATAATATTGATCTCCTGAAAAACACAATGCAATTATGAGTGCTTATAAACACACTTAAGCATAGTTTCACAATAAAAATTTGATTAAACTTCATATCTAGAAACTTAGCTAAAAGTTAACAATTAAACATATACGAAGTCCAATTAGATCAAACATGAGACACTCAAGATATAGAAATAATCGATAGATCAAATACCCCAACACTTAGCTTTTTACACTCCTGGGCAAAAACATAAGGCCAAACTAGGGAACAAGGAAAGACAAAACAAATTCAAAGCCTAAAAGACTTTAAAGACTCAATTCCCAATGATATTAAAGAAAGGCAAAAGTTTGTAAGCAAGAAGAGTAAGAAAAGATTCAAAGGATCAAAACATTCAAGAGATAACAATTATTCACATCTCAAACCAACAAACAAGGTATCTTCTATTTGAAAACCATGAATAAAAAATGATAGATCCTCACAAGATACACTCTCAATCCCTCAAGAGTTTAAATGATAGGTATTTCACTCAATTCAACTCATGAACAATTGCACTACCATAAACTTGTTTATCTTCTACTTCTCCACTATTCAAAACACATGTATACACAAATTAGTAGGACTTTATTCAAGGTTGTAATGGGGCCAAGGTAAGGGAAGGAAATAATATGGATATGGCAAGATAAGTACGTAAGAGAATAAAAGAACATTGGGAAGGAATTCAATTGACAAACATGAAATTTTATCCCCCTAACTCTATATAATGCACATCCTCTTTACATATTTCTTTCCTTTTTCTTTCTTTTCTTTTACAACCTTTCTTGCATTTATTCTTTTTCTTTACTTCTTTTTTTTTTCACTAAACACTTTGCATATTACACATCAATTTGCATAACCCCCACACTTGTCCTATTAAATACTTGCAAACAAAAGAGCTCCTCCAATGAAAATAAACCAATATTCTCTCAATCCCTAAGGTAAGGTAAAAACATAGTTTTTCACATAAGACATGTAATGACCTAAGACAAAGGATATGCAAATAGGCTCAAGGGGTTAATTAAAGGAAAATGATGCAAGGTTGGCTATTTCGCCAAAGTAGTTAATCACGAAAGAATGCCCTAATCATATTCATGCATGCAAGTGAAAATGTAGTCTAAAAAAGAATCTAAGCAAGTTCTAGAGTGATCAAATGACATAAGTGAAAATCACACAAGAAAGAAAAGAATTGCATAAATGCTAAATTCATCCATCAATATGTTCAAAATCTCACAAGGTATGCATCTATCAATTTCAATCCATCAATCAAACATCCAAAACCAAGTATGTCAAATTCAAGACAGAAGAAGAAATTTATAAATCATAACCTTGAATTTCAATTGCTTCAAACTCATGACTTCACAAATCTCAAAACATCATTGAAAATCAGTAATTTTTTTTAAACAGCAAAAACATAATTTTAAAATTAGAAAATAGAATGTAAAGTCCCCCCCACACTTAAATCCTACATTGTCCTCAATGTAAAGCTCAAAAGAAAAACATCATCCATCTTAATCATTAATTAATGAAGAACAAGTAAAATAAAATAGGGGAAAAGAAAAGAAACATCCTTATCAAATGAGGAGGCTTCCACTAGGGTCTCATTAGCCTTCCTTAATTTCCTTGGCTTCACCACTGAATTGTAGTATGTTTACTTTATCAACGTCATTGTCATTGTTTATGTTGGACCATGGTCCAAAAACAAAATCTACCACAGTAGTGACTGCTATCCGGTGCTCTTCGCTCTTCTCTGAAAATTCTTCAATAAACTTCAACTTCATCTCCCTTTGTGTCTTAGATTCTGCAACTGAGTCATGAGTAATAGATCCTTCAATACCATTAGCTGCTGCATAAACAAATCATCAGCTCTCAAGTATGCAGAAAACTCAGCACAAATAACACATATCATATCACCATCACAATCAGTACATGAGTGGCAATGGATAGAATCATTGAAACCAATTAAATCAAGAAATTCATCACACAATTCATCATAAGTTTCCTCAACTAAATCAACAAGTAAATTAATATGAAAAATAGAATGCTCCTCCGTGGGATGTTTCATAGTATCAAAAATATTAAACTGAATAACTGAGTCTCCAAACTACATGGATAGAGTTCCTGCATACACATCTATTTTGGTCCTTGTTGTTTTAAGGAATGACCTCCCTAAAATGAGTGGAGCCTTGTTGGATGATGACCCCCCATCCATTTCTAGAATATAAAAATCTGCATGAAAGGTCAGCTCATCAACCTTTACTAATACATCTTCAATTAATCCGGCTGGATACACAGTGCTTCTATTAGCCAACTAAATCACAACACCTGTAGAATACAAAAGGCCAAGTCCAAGAGAGTTAAAAATAGACATAGGAATTACATTAATAGAAGCACTTAAATCTAGCATGGCATTCTCAAATTTGTAATTGCCTATAACACATAGAATTGTAAAAGTACCTAGATCCTTGCATTTCTGAGGCATTGGTTGAATGAGGGCTAAAACATTTTGATTCATATTAATTTTCTCATTACCCTTCAGCCTCCTCTTATGGGTGCATATTTTCTTAAGAAACTTGGCATATTTCAGAATTTGCTTGATTACATCCAGCAATGGAATATTGACTTCCACTTTCCTAAATGTCTCAAGAAAATCTCTATCCTTCTCAGCCTCATTTTTCTTGTTCTTAACCAACCTACAAGGGAATGAAGCCTTAGTGACATACATAGGAAGAGGTGCAGGAAGACTTACCTTAGGGGCCATAGAGTTTTTCCCTTCCTCATTTACCTCATTTGGGTTTTGATCCTTCTCTTTAGTGACTTGTGGGGGAGGTGGAGGTGGTAGAGGTTCATCTAACCTCTTCCCACTTCGTAATATGACAACACTAATATTTTCCCTCGGATTCACTTTTGGTTGGGAGGGAAGTCTCCAAGAAAGTTGGCTCTGAACCTTGTTGATTTCTGTGGCTAATTGCCCTACTTGGTTCTGCAGGTTATTGATAGTGGCCATTGTTTCTTGTTGAAACTGAATATTATTAGTGGTCATTTGCCTCATTAACTCCTCCAATGAAGGCTCAAGTTGCCTAGGAGCTTGAATTTGTTGTTACTTTTGAGGGAAAGGTACTTGTCTCTGTTGAAACCATGAAGGTCCATAGGCTGGAGGTTGATTCTGAAGTTGGTTTCCAAAGCTTAAGTTGGGACGATCCCTCCACCCCAGATTATATGTGTTAGAGTAGGGGTTGTAGTTTATGGAAGGTCCAGAATATCCCTCTGTTGCCTTTACCTCCTCATTTGTGTCTTCTAATAGAGTGGGATACATATCAGTGGGATGTCCTGAAGAGCAACAAATCCCACAAGCATTCATCGGTGCTTTCCCAATATCTATAAGCCCTTGAACTATGGCAGTCAACTGAGTCATTTGTTACTGCAAACTAGCCATTTCTACCTCTTTAACTGCTCTCACTCTAGTGCCATTCCTGGTGAAAATTTGTTGAGTATTTGCAATTATTCTTGCTATCAAGTTTCTAACCTCTTGAGAAGTCTTATTAACCAAAGCTCCTCCACTAGCAGCATCAATCATGTTATGATCCATCACTAACAAACCCTCATTGAAATACTAGATCAGAAATTGCTCACTGATTTGATGTTGAGGACAGCTAGCACACAGTCTCTTAAACCTCTCCCAATAATCATGAAGTTATTCCCCTTGCCTTTGTTGGATACCGCAAATTTCTTTTCCAAGTATCTATCTAGGAAAGCTTGAGCCATGTCTTGCTATGAATTAATAGATCCGGGTGGCAAATAGTACAGCCACTTCTTTGTAGAATCTTTCAACGAAAATGGAAAAGCTCTGAGCTTGACATGATCCACTAGAATTCTCGTAGGCTTCATGCTAGAGCACACCACATGGATCTCCTTCAGATGCTTATTGGGGTCCTCCTCGGCTAATCCATTGAAAGATGACATAAGATGGATTAGACTAGACTTCAACTCAAATACCTCTTCATTTTTTGGAATTTCTATGCAAAGAGGTTGTTGGTCCATGTTTGGAGCACCCAGTGTCCTTAAAGTATTTTTCACCATCACCACTTCTTCAAATGTTTCAGAAGATATCTCAGAACTAGATAAATCTATATGGCGGGCAGCTTCGACGTCAACAAGTGTGAATTGAAGAGGAAACAATGAGTTGACTTGTTCAAAGTAATGTCATAGATTCCTCAATTGCTCATTCACTTCACCACTGGACATAAACACCTACAAAACAGTCAGAAAGAAGGAATGAAAGTATTAAAAACTGAAAAAAAAAGACAGAATGAAAAATAGGAAGCAAATTAATAGTGCAATTGGACAATTAGTTCCCCGGCAATGGCGCCAAAATTTGGTGTGGTGTGGATTGTGATTAAAATTTAGAATGAAAATTAATTTCCAAGTTCCACAAAAAATATAAAAACCTTACAACCAGTTGTAGTTAGCAAGGTCGATCCACAGAGAACTCATTCGATTAACATTATAAATTGATTCCTAATTTTAAACTCTCAAAAACAGTAAACAGTAAAAAGAGGGGGTTTTGTTTGTTAAAACTAAAAATAGAAATTGAATCTAAAGCAAAAACAGTAAACACAATTTGAATTACTAATTAAAAGATAATGGTTAAGAGATGGAATCCACCACTAGATTTATATGATAATGCTAACCCATATACCCTTTATACTAACATGATCAATTATGTTTTTATGCAATTGTGAGATGAATTCTCTATTTTCCTTAAGTTTTGGTTAATTTAGCAACCGCTCAAATTAAACCTTAATCACTAGTTAGTTATAAAGCAACCACTCTTATCCCTACCTAATGATTGCATTAAGATTTAGAAAACTAATCACACTAAGATCCAATCACACACCGGGATTGGATTACTTGGATCATATGCTTCACTAGTTTTACCACTGCAACCACGCATAGCAATCCTAGTTTTACCTTTATATTACATTAAGAACGTAAACATATGAAAAAAAATATAACCGTATTGATATAAAGAAGTATGCAAGATTCACATTATCAAAACTAGAGTTTCATCTTCCCTTAACCAAAGAAGAAGTTTAGTCGCACATGGAAAATTCAAAATCAAAAGAAGAATTAAAGAAAAACATCGTCCAAATTAAAAGAATAAAAGAAAACTAAAGATCAAACTAGTTTTCAAGATTTGAGGTTAATTGATCTTTGATCGCTCGAACCCGAGTCTCCAATCTTTGATCGAATCTTCCTCTTGCTTGTTCTTCGTATTCTCTTCAGTAACTTGATGGCTCCTAGTCCATAGATCTATTTTTTGGGACCCTAGGCAATTCTATTTATAGCTTTTGATACCTAGCTCATCGTCCAAATTCAAAACTGATTTCCTGATGCGATGACACAGACTGTCATTTGACACGGCCTACCCCGTGTCAGGGTTTGTCAGCATAATTTCAGCAAAATTAGAAGTCAGAGAGGAACACGGCCTACCCCGTGTCAGAGGACACGGGCCGTGTCAGAGGACACGGGCTGTGTCTTTGGGCACACTTAGAATTAGCTCGAATTGTAATGCCAGAGATGGACACGAACTACCCCGTGTTTGAGGACACGGGCCGTGTCCCTTAATTTCTTCATATTCAGTCATAATTCTTCACATATTCTCTTTTCTCTTTGCTTCTAGGGATGATATTGATCTCTTGAAAAACACAATATAATTATGAGTGCTTATAAACATACTTAAGTATAGTTTCACAATAAAGATCCGATTAAACTTCATATCTAAAAACTTAGCTAAAAGTTAATAATTAAACACATATGAAGTCCAATTAGATCAAACATAAGACATTCAAGATATAGAAATAATCGACAGATCACTATCGATTCTAGTACAGACTGAATGTCGGCTCTCCGTTGCTATTCAACCAGAAAGGACGAGCACCGCTAGCTGCCATCAACTTAAAAAACTTCTCTTTGAACTCCTTATAACTTTCTTGGTACGGGAGGAAGACCTTCCACCCTTGCCGCGACCGAACAGAAATTTAGGCTTGTTACGGGGCATTAGCACCATGAACAGAATACCGGATATGGAAGTAGAAAAATGCTTCGTCCGAGCATCGCAATCCAACCAACAAGCAAATTCTTTTAAAAGCCAAGATGTTTGCTCAACCATTGGGGTGAATTTGAGAAGGGGCGACATTCAGAGTCTGAAGGATAGCAATATGGAAGTCGTTGAATTGAAGCCGAAGTCCAAACCTAACGAAGAAGTCCTCTTACATATACATGAAGTGTTCCCCCGCCTGCCGAGTAGAACACACCTTTTCGTTCTCCAGTGACAAGATTTGGAATTTATGGTCTCTCTCACGCTTCTCGGTCAGCTCCAAGTAATCCTTTAGTTCGTCAAGAAACTCTCTAGGCTGGAAATGGGATATCTAGTCAAAGACGTCATCCACGACCCACGGGTAGACCAATCCTAGACCTCAGCGAATATGGATCGCATTTTCCATGGCCTCTTGATTTATTACCTCCCGAGCTTTTGGTACCATTGCAAGCGCTTCAAGTCTTACTGCTCTCCTTCTGGATATTTATGTTCCTGGGGACACACAGAGGTCGGTGGTTAGAACTAGTCAAGTTCAAAGATTTAGACATGGAAGTAGGCAAATAGAAGACTACTCGCACCCACACATCGGCCTCTACACCCACCAAGGCTAAAGCCTTAGAAGGACACCTCTGCCGCACTGGGGTACGATAGAGGAGGTGCTCCATAGGGCAACACCGTTGAAAAGAAGGGAAATAGTATTCCCACCTTGTTCACTGAGAAAAAAAGAAAGTGCACTCAATTAAAGGAGTGCACAACCACTCATGAGGCAAAATAAGCACAAACGAGTCAGAAGGAAGGGAGTACCTCAAGAAAAATGCAAGAAACCGAGCCGTTGGAACTTCAAAGTGTTGAAAAAAGTGCTGGAACCGCCCTCCACTACCATGAAAATCATTGGAAATTATCTCAAGCCACCAGTTTTGAGAGTGAAACAGCGAAATAAACAGAGAAAAATTAAACCCCTATTTATATAGGCTAGACAGTTAAAGGGTGATTCCATCCTAGAAGTCTGGATTTGAAAAGATACTTATTATGACGCGTGAAGTACTATGCATATCCACTCAACCAGAGAATGTCGCGTGGCTCTCATAGCTGTCATGGCAGTTCAGAGGATGGTTACCCAATAGACCAAGAGACACGCAACCTCAGCAGACAAGAGTCTGGAAATTTTCTACAGACCCTGGCCAAATCCGATGTGTTAAATTCAATAAAGAAAAGACAGTACAAACATCAACTATCCCGTAATGTTCCCGCAAGGTACAAAGACCCTGAAGCCAAATATTTAAGCTTGTCACTTTGTTGGTCTCGACCAAGTACCAAGCTGGGGGCAACTTACATATTACTAGGTGAGCGTTGGACTCACCCCGATAAAAGATAAATACCACATATCGCAGGAAAAAAAGAAGCAGATACAAACAAAATTCAAAAGAAAAGAATTTTTTATTTTTATGTTCTCATTCAATACACCAACTTACATCAAGGGAAGAGGGAAAAGAAAATATTGAGACATGGAATTTATAAGGAAAGAGCGCTAGCCACTCTCATAATTGAGTAGGCTTTAAGAACTTCGGCAATATGGAACAAAGCATTGCTGCCGAACTTCGGAATTGCTGCTAAATTCTACTTCCCTGCCTCTTTCACAGTGATAATAAAGGTCGGAGTGCACTCTCCTCTGATGGACGGGGCACAACCATTCATGAAGAGATCATTCCACCAGAACCCTAACCAATTTCATGATCACCCCAAGTTGCTTCAAATCACAGAGTGGCTTCAATAGTCCCTCCTATGTATGCAAGCGCTCTTAGAGGACTTTCCAAAGTTTAGGACGAAGCACCTGCTAAGTTCTCGGAAAGGAGAAGGAGTGTAGGCTCTGTTTCTCTGAGGCAGACTGTCAAGCACGACAGGTATTACAGATCTCCCCAGCGATAGAGCGTAGATCAAACATTCCCTCATACGCTAGGAGAGAAAAGTAGCCACTGTTAATACGTTGAGAAAGAAAAGTACCCAGTAGAAGAATCATTTACGAGGAAGGTAAAAACTCTCAGAAACTTGGGGAAGAACAAAAAAATGATCTTCGCAGAAGGTAAAGTTCTCCATGCGTACATGGAGAAGGAAAAGAAAACCATCCTATGAAAAAAGATCATTTTTAGATAGAATCCTAGGAGCAAAGGGAATGCTAGTATCAAACGCAAATATTCCCTATTTATAAAGGGAAATGAAGCACTCTAATTGGCCTCTAGAAGGGAGAACTGATCAAAACCCGCATTTAATGCTCTCTCTTTCCTATTAGTTGCAGGGGCATCGGGCAGTTAGGAAACAACACAAAGCTGAAATCCTCCATTAAAGGATCCTTAATTCCCAATGAGGTCAAAGAAATGGTTTCCAAAGGAAGTTTAGAGTGATAAGTTACAAAGGGCATTACTATAAAGAAAAAGACCCCGTGAGCCATCCACGGGGGCAACAGGAGTTAAACATCGGATTGAGGAATGGTAATGTAGGCAAGGATCCATTACGATTTCCAACCATATTAGCTAACCTCAGAGGTATTTTATAACGGACCACCTTGGCCTTTGTGTAAGACATCACGAAACCTGGCATCAAAGCTAGGACCCTTTTAGTCCACCACGTGCCTTGTGATCCTAACAAAACTTATACCGTGACATTCAGAATTTCTATCTAAGTGCTAAGCTGGAGGCAACTATTCTAGACCGTGATTCGAGATCCCATCTAGTAGGATCAACTCGGCACACGCACCATTAGACTCCACCAACAATACCCCAGTCAAGTCGTAAATGTAACACCCCGAAAATTCTCGTTTTTCAGTAAAATGTGATTTTACTGATTTTTGTGATTTTTTGTGCGCTGTAAAATTATTTTGACTGTTCTGTGACTGTTGTTGATCTTTTCGAGTGATTTACTCCAGGTCGGGAAAATAAAAATTTTGGGGCCAGGGAAAATCTTCGACGATTTATTCGGAGCCGGGGGAGCTTACTAAACTTAAATATGAGAGATACGTTACCCGATCTTTTAATTTTTAGAATTTATTTGGCTAATAAAATTTTTTTGTATTTTATTATCCCTTGGACAGTAACCGCTGGTATTTCAGCAGTATACTCTATCCATTGGATAATAGCTTCCGAAAATATCTAGTGGATAGTTATCCATAATCTAAAAATATCTTGGAGCTCATCATAAGTAATTATGATAAGCTTTTTGGTTGCACCAATAGGAGAGCTTGCTTGCTTGGCAAGTTATTAGAAAAGTCAACAAAGGTGGCTTGCTAAAAGGTGGACCAATGGAGAGGTTGCTTGGTGGCTAAGCTTGGAGGCTATGGTGGAGAAGTTGGTTACTCCTTCTTTGGAAAATATTTTCTTGAAAATATCCCTTTGTAAATATCTCTTTGTAAATATCTGGTGTGATAGTTCTAGACACAAGCCTAGTCACTCACTCTAGAATGTTCTAGAATGATGACTCATCGTGTAATGACTCACCCGGTATACACCAATGAGCAATTGATCAAACTTAGCGGTTGTGACTCATCATGGAGGACCAATAGAAGCTGGACACCTTGCGTGACACCTTAACACCTGTGACTCGGCATATTCTGGAAGCTTGTAGAAACGATGACTCACTATCTTCTAGAATGGTGACTTGCTACATTCTAGAAGGATGTAGAACGCTGACTCACCCTGTGACACGCCACAGTTAGTCACACGTTCCAGGAGCTTCTCTTGACGACTCAGCTAGTGACTCAGCACTACAACTAACTATGTTGACTCAACTGTTCTAGAAATTTCTCTCTGATGACTCATTTTGTAACTCATCAAGGGTAACTAGTAGAAAATGATCAATAATAGTTGCTACCCAAATATGAACAAGTTAATAATACTGACTAGTCTCACTTTGTGTGAACCAATTAGGAAGCAGTTATCTAACGAAAAATATCTAGGCTAAATATCTTAAGTGTAATCATGAACCATCATTACATAGCTTTATGATCAACCAATTAGAATCAAGCTTGTTTGTTGAAAAGTTAATAATAATGGCTAGTTAGCCATGAAACTAGACGACCTAACTAAGTTAGCCTAAAGCCTAAGTAGTAACTAAATGAAACTAACTTAGTTTGCCACTCCATTTTGCTCCATGGTTTCAAGGAGTTCTTGAACCTTCTAGAATGCATGATTCACCTAAGTAACTAAATGGTTGCCATGAAACTAATTGAACCAACTAAGCTAGCTTAAGCTTAACTAGGAAGTAAATGAATCAAAACTTGGTTACCTTTCTCCATGACTCACACGGCCACCTAGTGTTCTAGGATGTTCACGAACAAGATATTCATCTAATTGTGACCATTGCATGACCACTCCATGACATAAGCCATGTGAAGCCATGTGTTTGTACATAATTGTAGGAACTAAGCATTAACTCTCCATTTGTGAAGGAACCTACGACCAAGAGAGCAAAAAGGGAGAGCTTGGACAATTCCGTTTGATAACTATATCTTATGACTAGTCTTATGCCTTCTTCCTAGAGTAGTTCCACGACTAACACCCATTTGGAGAGTAATCTTTCATACTTCATTTCATGAACAAAATATCTTGTTTCAAGAACCAAATTCTCTCCATTCTCTCTCCTTCAAGAATAAAGCAAACCTTTCCATTTCTTTTTTCTTCAACCCCACGGCCAAATCACCCAAATTACCAGCCAAGCTAGTTTAATTTCATCTTACCATAGATCTAGCATCAAAATACTAATTCAAGATACTTTGGTGTTGCGATCATCTTCATCTCTCTCTTAGAAATAAAAAAGTTCTCACCTTGTTCCACCAAGGAAGCCCACGACCAAAACCCATTGAAGAACCTTCCAAGCTTCAATAATTCTAAACAACCTTAGATCTAGAATCTACACACAATTCTTGGACTTTTTCATGTTGATATCTTTTCCAAAATCATTCATCGTCAACCTTGTTCTTTAAACTAAAGATTGAAGCTTTATAGGTGAAGTCTCT
Source organism: Ormosia emarginata (assembly GCA_029884605.1). Lineage (NCBI taxonomy): Eukaryota > Viridiplantae > Streptophyta > Magnoliopsida > Fabales > Fabaceae > Ormosia > Ormosia emarginata. The sequence goes on along the minus strand of JAQQTP010000081.1, from coordinate 50,435,617 downwards.
AATATCTACTTCTAAATTCATTTTAAAAGTTCTAAACCATGTTTTGATCCATGGTTTTCTAGTTTTAAGCTTTATTTATGATGTTTATGTATTTGAAGTTTTTATAGGATCTGTTGGAGGTGGTGCACGAAATCTTCAAGAAAGACAATCAAGAAGAGTTTTGATCTTCCTTTGAGGTAAGAGGGAGATTAACCTCATCGGCCATATATGGTGATTGTAATTGGCTAGCTATCATGAGTAATAGTTTTGATGATAACAAACGTGAAGACAAACATGAAGATGATGAGAAGACCAAGTCCAAGATCTTCAAGAATAAGCTTTAGGACTTAGGATCCTTGTAAAAGCCTCATTGGATATCTCATTAATTGGCATTGCAAAGAAATGTTTTCAAAATTGTTTTTCCAAAATTAAACAACCATTTTCTGGTCATTTGAAAGCATTTAAAACTGGTTTTATAACGAGGTATTCGAATACCCTGTTAGGTATTCGAATAGGTGTTTTTCAAGTTTGAATGTTTTCTGTTTTTCAAAGTGGTATTCGAATACCCATCTATGGTATTCGAATAACTTGTTTCGAAACTGATATTTCCTGCTATGCCAAAACAGAGGCATTCGAATACCCCATATGGTATTCGAATACCCTAGATTCAAATGAACCTTTTTAAATGAGGCATTCGAATACCCTTAACTGGTATTCGAATAACCCAAATTTTAATCGCTTTTTTAAGAGAGTTTTGGCAAGAGGCATTCGAATACCTCATAAGGTATTCGAATACTTGTTCTCGCAAAATTGATTTTCACGAAACGTTCAAAAATGGCGAACGGCCATATTTGCTTTTAATGGTTTCTTAATTGGCACCCAACGGCTAGTTGCTTTCTTTGCTCTATAAATACGAGACCTTGGGTCTCTTCTCGAAATCCCCCAACCACTTGAATTATTTTTTGCTTGGCTGAAAATGAATTTTACATTATTTTCTCTCTTTTCTCTCTGCTCTTTGCCAAAACCTTGAGATACCCTCTAGAGAGCTTATTAGCACTTCAACTTGTAATATCTGCTCTAAGTGAGAGTTTATTTTTCATCTATTCTCTGCTTCTGTAAAAGGGTGAGGTATCCCTTAGTGAATTTGTGAGGGTGAGGTATCCCTCTAGTAAAAGGGTGAGGTATCCCTTGGTGTAAAGAAGGTGAGGTATCCCTCTAGTAAATAGGGTGAGGTATCCCTGTTGTGTAAAGGTTGCAAGCACCTGTTGTTAAGCTTGTATTGAATAGTGAAAAATCTCGAACTGTGTTTCGGGATCGGACGTAGGCCACAAGTGGTTGGTGGTCGAACCGGGATAAATATCGTGCACGCTTTTCTACCCTTATTCTCTTTATCTTTATGCATTTTATTTATTCTTGCAATTTAATTATTATCTGTTCTTCTTACGTTCTTCTCATTCACGACTTTTAATAATTAAATTCAAGATAATTTATTTGTTTAAGGCTTTTGCGAAATCTTTAATTACTCAATTCACCCCCTTCTCTTGAGTACTCGAAGCCACTTGGGTAACAAGTGGTATCGAGCTAGACTCTTGTATAAAGAGCTTAGCCGCTTCAAGAGTACATGGCTTCATCAAATGTTTTATCGTAAGCAACTTCCATAAATCGACCACCCTTTTTCAATGGGGATGGTTATGCATATTGGAAGGAAAGAATGAAAATCTTTATCGAGGCTATTGATCTAGATGTGTGGGATGCTGTCGAAAATGGCGCATTTATACCTACACGCGTTGTCAATGGTGTAAAAATCGAGACACCTAGAAGTGATTGGTCTAAAGATGATAAAAGAAAAGTTCAAAATAACTTAGTAGCCAAAAACATCATTACCTCAGCTTTGGGACATGATGAATTTTTTAGAATTTCAAATTGCAAAACTGCTAAAGAAATGTGGGACACTTTACAAGTTACTCATGAGGGTACTAGTGAGGTAAAGAGGTCGAGAATCAATTCTCTAACTCGCGAATATGAACTATTTACAATGAACCAAGGAGAAAGCATTCAAGAAATGCAAAGAGGTTCACCCACATTGTTAATCATCTTGCATCATTAGGAAAGAATTTTACTAACGAAGATTTGATTAACAAAGTGTTGAGATGTCTTAGCGGGATTTGGCAACCCAAAGTAACAAGACAATTTCAGAATCGAGGGACTTGTCAACAATGTCTCTAGGCTACCCTCTTTGGAAAACTTCACGAGCATAAATTAGAACTCAACAGGCTTGACCAAAGTGAAGAAAACGATAAAAAGAAAAAGGGGATAGCGCTTAAAGCCACCGCCTCCACTATCAATAATGAAGAAGAAGACGATGGAGATCACGTGGACAACATTGAGCTAAATGAACAAAATCTCAATCTTCTGGTAAGAAAATTTGGTAAGTTCCTAAAGAAAAAGAGAACTCAAAGAAGATCGCCATTTCCAAAGAAAGTTGAAAAGAAACCCTCTAAAGAAAGAAGAGCCTACATAGCATGGGATGACAACGATATGGACTCCACTGATAGCTCAGATAGTGAAGAAGCCCATCTATATTTTATGGCGAAAGGAGAAGAAGAAGAAGAAGAAAGCGACAACGAGGTAAATTCTGACGTATCTCCTTCTTATGATGAGTTACAAGATGTCTTTGAAGAATTGCATGACGAAACAATTAGGCTTACAAAATTAATTTCTTCTTCTAAGAAAAAAATCTCTTCTTTAGAAAATCAAATTCTTATTTTAAATAAAGAGATTGAAGAATTAAAAATTGAAAATGAAACTTTGGGAATTATCGATGCATGCTCATCTCATCCCTCACATGCTTCTACTTCGTATTCTTGCTCTTCATGTCATTTGCTTGAAAATGAAATTGAAAATTTAAAGAACACCCTTGCCAAATTCACATTTGGAAGAGATAATTTAAATATTTTATTAGGAAAACAAAGGGTTGTTTTTCAAAAAGCTGGAATAGGATATAACCCGAATAATCAACACAAATCCTATAAAAATTTGTTTGTTAATTCTAGCATTTCATGTAGCCCATTTATTAAATGTTTCTATTGTGGGAAGAAGGGTCACAGTGCTTCAACATGCAATGCAAGAAAGAATGTTAACACAAAAATTGGGACAAAAATGGTTTGGGTTCCAAAGGGTACATTGCCCAAAACTGACACTCAAGGACCCAAGAAAATTTGGGTACCAAAAACAAAAAAATTAAATTGTGTTGCAGGTGTGCTTGAAAGCCTAGAACTGACTTCGGCATTGTTGAAAGTGGCTACTGCGAGCACAAGACCGAAAATAACTTCAAGCTCTCTTTCTTCTTTTCATGAAGCTTGAAGTTGCAACTATGAAATAAGCTCTTAATCATTGGAACAGATAAGAAAATAATGACAAATAATAAGGCAAGCTCTCTTACGGTATTTTCTTTGTATTTCCATCAAAAGGTAAGTTTTCATATCTCAAATATACCTTCTGGACGTAAATTATATGTTTTTATGTTTTAGTTATTCGAATACCTCCCTGTGGTATTCGAATACCATTGCATCTGTACGTGAAAATCCATGTTTTTCTGATAGGTCTATTCGAATACCCTCCCATGGTATTCGAATACCATACATCAATACAGAGTTCTTGTGATTTTATTAGCTTGGGGCATTCGAATACCCAAATGTGTATTCGAATAACACTGAAAAATCTTCATCAAGATTTGTTACATGCTATACGAGTATTCGAATACCTTACAAGGCATTCGAATACTTGCTCCTTCTGAGTTTATAAAATGTGATGGGTATTCGAATACAAAGAGGTATTCGAATACCACATGGCTGAAAGCAAGTTTTTCATCGTCCTCTCTATTTCGTTTCTGCTTCTATTCTTTTTCTTGCATATGCAATGCAAATAACATGCTTTTAATCTTATTTCATCAAGCCTTCATTTATGCCTTATATGAAAATCACATGATGTTCTTAAATGCATATTTCTTGGCTTGTTCTTGCCCTTTTTTTTTTCTAAAATATGCTCAATGTAATTGGCTATTGTTTTGATATACGAACAAGTGCAATAAGTGGTATATGAAATATTTAATATCTATGTTTTTATTAACATATGTCAGATTTATAAGAATTTGTTAACAAGTGGTAAATGCTTAGAACATCTTGACAAGTGATATCAAACAAGTGGTAAATGCTTTACATTTTGACAACAAGTGATATCAAAGTAGTATGAACATAATAACAAGTAATAACAAATGATAACAAATGATATCAAACAAGTGATTTCTTGGCCAAATTAATCGATAAATATATTTTTGCCCTTGAGAATCATTTCTTTGCTTTTGCCTCATTGTTTTAAATGCTTATTGGCTTATGAGTTTGACTAACCCCTATGGATCCAACATTAATGGATACCAATGAAAGCACTCTGAATTTTGTTGTAGGGAGAACACTACCTCAAGCATAAATTTAAATGGATAAAATTCATTCAACTTGAGGACATGCATATATTGTTTAATATGATAAAATGGGAGAGAAAAATACTTGCCCCATCTTTTTGATCATGACAAAAGGGGGAGAATGGTATCAAATGTACAAAAGGGGGAGAACAAGTTTAAATGTCTTTGTTTGAGAAAAGTCAAGAAAAGAAAATAGAAATTGAATTCCAAAAGTAAGGGGGAGTTGCTGTGCATATCTCTGATGAAAATCACCTCTTATGAAAAAGAGGGGGAGTAAGTATCTCTAAACTAACTTTGTGAATTCCAATTTATATGAACTAATGCTTTTCTCAAATGTTAGTTTGTCATCATCAAAAAGGGGGAGAATGTAATTGGCTAGCTATCATGAGTAATAGTTTTGATGATAACAAACGTGAAGACAAACATGAAGATGATGAGAAGACCAAGTCCAAGATCTTCAAGAATAAGCTTTAGGACTTAGGATCCTTGTAAAAGCCTCATTGGATATCTCATTAATTGGCATTGCAAAGAAATGTTTTCAAAATTGTTTTTCCAAAATTAAACAACCATTTTCTCGGTCATTTGAAAGCATTTAAAACTGGTTTTATAACGAGGTATTCGAATACCCTGTTAGGTATTCGAATAGAGTGTTTTTCAAGTTTGAATGTTTTCTGTTTTTCAAAGTGGTATTCGAATACCCATCTATGGTATTCGAATAACTTGTTTCAAACCGATATTTCTCGTTGTTAAAACAGGCATTCGAATACCCCATATGGTATTCGAATACCCTAGATCAGAATGAACCTTTTTAAATGAGGCATTCGAATACCCTTAACTGTATTCGAATAACCCAAATTAATAATCGTCGTTTTTAAGAGAGTTTTGGCAAGAGGCATTCGAATACCTCATAAGGTATTCGAATACCGTTCTACGCAAAATTGATTTTTACGAAACGTTCAAAAATGGCGAACAACGGCCATATTTGCTTTTAATAGTTTCTTAATTGGCACCCAACGGCTAGTTGCTTTCTTTGCTTCTATAAATACTGAGACCTTGGGTCTCTTCTCCGAAATCCCCCAACCACTTGAATTATTTTTTGCTTGGCTGAAAACGAATTTTACATTATTTTCTCTCTTTTACGTTTTTTGCCAAAACCTTGAGATACCCTCTAGAGAGCTTATTAGCACTTCAACTTGTAATATCTCGCTCTAAGTGAGAGTTTATTTTTCATCTATTCTCTCGTTCGTAAAAGGGTGAGGTATCCCTTAGTGAATTTGTGAGGGTGAGGTATCCTCTAGTAAAAGGGTGAGGTATCCCTTGGTGTAAAGAAGGTGAGGTATCCTTCAAAGGGGGTGAGGTATCCTCTAGTAAATAAGGTGAGGTATCCCTGTTGTGTAAAGGTTGCAAGCACTTTGTTGTTAAGCTTGTATTGAATAGTGAAAAATCTCGAACCGTGTTTCGGGGGACTGACGTAGGCCACAAGTGGTTGGTGGTCGAACCAGGATAAATATCGTGCACTTTTTCTACCCTTATTCTCTTTATCTTTATGCACTTTATTTATTCTTGCAATTTAATTATTATCTGTTCTTCTTACGTTCTTCTCATTCACGACTTTTAATAATTAAATTCAGTATAATTTATTTGTTTAAGGCTTTTGCGAAAAATCTTTAATTACTCAATTCACCCCCCCTCTTGAGTACTGAAGTCACTTGGGTAACAGTGATGAGGGAATGGATTTGTTGTGTTGTTGATGAAAAATCCATTCAAGGATTTATTCATTTGATTGTGTATGTTTAAGTGCTATGTTTTACTATATGTGATTTTATTGTTTTGATAAGTATGCATGATTTTATTGATTGTTTATTATGTGAGATGGTATGATTTTGATTAATTTGTGATTAGTTGCTTAATATGATTTTATTGTTTTCATAGTAAGCATGAACAAGTGATAGTGGAAATATCATGAATGATATGTTATATGATGAGAATCATGTGGAAAGGAAAATTGTTTTGGTTCCAAAGAACCTTGAGGCTCACGACCTTCATGCTTGATATGGAACAAATCACTTAAAATTATTTTACTAATTCATGAATTTTAAATGAGTAGGTAATAAGTCAATGATTTAAGGATTTGCAAAGAAAGTGGACATAAAAATTAACAAAAATTTTATGATGAAGTCATATGTGATTTTCGGCCAATATGCCAAGAATTGGTATTTTAGATCAAAAATATTTTATTAAGTGTATTCTTAGGTAATTAATTAATAAGAACTCATTTTAGTGGGTTTTGAAATATAAAAAGAAAGTAAACTAATTTTCGTGAATTATTTAAATTAGTAGAACTAGGCCATGATGGGAAATAAAAATTAAAACTTGAAATTTGTTAACGTATAGCTCACCCTTTGGGTTTTGAAGCGCGTTAGAAAATTTTGAGCTGTAATATCTAATTAAACCAAAGAAGTGTAATTTTTGTAAGAAATAGTAAAAAATACTACTTTAAGAATTTTTAGTAGGAAAATATTCTAAATAATGCCAAAATGCCTACATTTTGTAGATAATTTTATAAATAAGTTTAGAAAGCTAAGAAATATTTTACGCAAGTGAAAAATATTAGAAAAATCTTACGCGATTTCAAATAGTGATTTTTAAGCTACGCGATTGAGAAAATAATTTAAAATCATTACACGATTGAGAAAATGTTTAAAAATCTCTATGCGATTTAGAAAACGTTTGAAAATATTTTCGCGATTGCAAAAATGTTGGAAAATACTTGCGCGATTTGAAAACATAAGAAAAATGTTACGCAGTTGCAAAAATGCGCTAAAATATTTACGCGATTGAGATTTGCGATAGTTTGCTATAGGGCCAATGTACTGGACCTAGATGCATCGGTGATATTATGTAATTGTATGGGCGATTATCGAATATCATTGATTCTAATGGCATTAGATAATTCTACTAGTACTTTAATTAAAAAAGCATTGGATTGGTATAAACATCACTTGGAAAGTATGCAGCAGAAGTATAGTGCTCAGACAAATACAATACCAAGACAGTGAACCCTGAAATGGTCAAGACCACAGGAAAATTTCTTGAAAATCAATGTGGATGCTGCTCTATCAAAAGAGGGAGACCTGGGAGGTTTTAGTATTCTTGCAAGAAACACTGATGGATCCACGAAAGGAGCTGTGGCTATCCCCTCACCTATAGCCACATCCCCCATGGCTATGGAAGCTTTGACAATATGTGCAGGCTTATAATTTGCATTTTCCTCAAGTTTCACAAATATTGTTCTGGAATCAGATTGCCAAAAGCTTGTTTTAGACAGAAAAAAAAATATTATTGTTTCGATAATAAAGATATTGGAATGATCTTGCAAGATATAATAGTGTTGATGGATAATTTAACATAGTTTTCAATCTAGTATGCTCATAGGCAATCTAATCAGGCTGCTCAGCATTTAGCTAAGAAGTTTTCTTAAATTGAAATTGACCATGCAATAGTTGGGGGGGGGTGAAGAAAAACACACACACACACACCTAGCCAATAACCTACTGTTGAGTAAATTCAAACCATTCCCTCAAAAACTCAATCTCGCCAAGTAATCCTTGAATTGCCAATGTTAGTTCTATAAAGAGTTTAAACAGCAACATACAGAAACTATAAGCTAACCAAAACAAATATATATATATATATATATATATATATATATATACAAGGTAACACAGATAACAAACAACAACAAAATTGAAATTGAATACTTAATAGTGGGGAAAAATAAAAAATAAAAAGAAAGAAAACTAACCTCGCCGATGACATCTTCCTTTCTGGAGTTGAATTTGGTGCCTTTGTAGATGTAATTGCCGCAAGTGTTGCATCGAATGCTCATGGGAAGCATCATGCGGACCTTGATCTGCTGGTTCTTCGGCCTTCTCGCCCTGGGCAGCTTGGCGGGATCGAAGTCGGGTGGGTAATACTTGTTCAAAACCTTCCTCTCTCCCATCTTTCTTCTTCTTCTTCTTCAAATTCCTTCCTGCACTCACCAACAACACCTGGGCATGAGTAATCTAGGAAGCAATTGAGCAACGGGAACAAGCTAGGATTCACTTCTCAGTTCTCTGATCAGAATTAGCAATGGAATTATGGATAATTGGGGAGGCTGAGTTTGCGCTGAAATGACGGCATTTTAGTCGCAAATCTTTTATTATTATTATTTGACTTCAAAAAATTTAGGATGAAAAACAATACGAATCAAGCAGTGTGGCTTCCATTAGGGAAAATTATAGTTTGCTTCCTTGTTATTTCATCTTTTATTACTTGAGCTCCTAAACGGTTTTTTTTTTTTTTGTGTAATTAAGCTTCTTAAATTTTTGGATTAAAGTGAAAATGTTAATTTTTTTTAACTTTAACATCCTTATATCCTTAAAAAAAAAGCAAAAATTGAATAGCTATAGTTTTAACAATAATTAATTAGCCTAAAATTGTGGATAACTCTTTGAACTTGAAATTCTACTTTAATTTGGTCAATATTGAAAAGGTGAATATTACTGAGTAATAATATATCTTATTATTCATTATTTACATGCATTAAAATATTTATCTACTATCAAATGTTACTTGTGCGCTAAAATGATAAATAGACAGAATTTGTTATCGATGATTCCTAGACAATGCATAACAAAATAAATGTAGAGGTATAAACACTGAATAATGATAATTGTGATGCATGTGTTTTTAATTTATTTATAATTTTAGACTAATTAACTACAGTCAAAATTGTGGTTGTTCAAATTTTTTTTTTTTTAGGAATGTTAAAGTTAACTAATTCACTTTAACCCAAAATTTTAGGAGATTCAGTGAAAAAAAAAAGTTTAGAAATAATTGATGAAACCACAACTTTTATTTATTAGAATAAAAAAACCTAACTTTACTTTAAAAGCCTACCCATATGATGCGAGACTTAACACCTTATTATTTTGAACAACCCAAATGATAAAAAGCAGTAATTTTTCTGCTGAGAAGCGGAACAAACAAAACTACTACCATTGTTCTTGCATTTACCAAACCCTAAAACTATGGGGAAAAAAAAAATCTATCCCTGAGCTGAGACGTGCCATTGGTGGCGCGAGTGGTGGTTGGTTATGGGGAACAAAAATTGAGAATTGAACATGAAGGCAAAAGGAAAAAATCTTATCGAGAAATTGTGAACTGAACGAAGTAGTGGACACTGGCGCAGGCGGAGGAGGTCGCTGTGGGTGTCTCTAGGCAGTTTATTGACCGCGTGAAATCTCAAGCCTTTATATAATTTATTCACCGTTAAATAATTTTAGTTTATAAAGCCCATTGGATTGCACTAACAATTTGAAATTTCAAGGTTTTTTTTTTGTCTGAAAATTTCGAGGGTTTAGGTTTACTAAATATGACGCATTAGAATTAAATTAGGGCATTTTCTAATTTAACAAAAACCCAAATTGATTTTATGATTCTGGTTTGCCTAAAACATTTTTTTTAATCTGCGGTTTGCCTAAAACTTTGAAAATATATTCTATTTCATGTTTTATGAATAAATGAAACTGTGTCAATGAGCACTGCTCCAATTGACAACTTTGACTCAAAGATCTTGCCATCTTAGGTTCAATTTTTACTATTGATGGACATGCACTATTTGCCGCTATCACCTCCGATATTTTTTTTTGGGTAAGAAAAATGATAAATGTATTCATTTGAAAAATGGGAAGATTATTTTCTTTTTTTGTTAATACTAGTATGATATTTTACTTTAGTGTCATGTGATATGTCACCTTTTTTATTATAAAAAGTACTTTAAATCAAGAATTTTTTTTTAACAAAATGAGTTAACATTATTATTGATTGTTAAATAGACTTTGACTTGTCTAACAATTATTTTGAATCTTCATAAATTTTAGTTCAATTTCTGTCAATTTTTTCTGACTATAAAGCATTATTAATTTATTATTCAAAATTTCTTTTCGGATAATCCGTTTTTACTATTACATTTAAATTACCTGCAACATATAATATGATTATGTTGTTAAGAGTGGTTGCTGTTTTTGTTACTTAAATTTTTAACGAAATGCTATAATAGAATAATTATATATACTTTTATAATAATATTGTAAATTGTAAATTGTACTTATTATTTGAATGTAATTTTTTATATCTCGAAAAAATATCATTGTAAAAAAATAAATATAACGCCAAACTAAAACATGTCCCAACAAAAGAAAAAGAAAACTATTTTTACTTAATTCTTTTCTTCTTTGGCTAAGGAATATAGTGGTCCCTCACATTCACAGAGGGACTACACAAGCATTCGATCCACCCTCACCTAAACTAACACGTCCACTGTAACACCCTCCTTAGGGTATCACATGTATGACTCTCGACTCATAATCAAAAAGAAATTTACACAAAGTTTGAGTTATAAAAGATGAGTTTTAAAATTTCTTACTTACTAAAAAATAAACTTACTGAAATTTATAAGTAATACTGAAAAATATATTTAAACTGATTTAAACTCATATAACAAATACCACTTAATATTTAACAATTATTCAAGAAATATAAAACTTACAGACTTTTTTTTTTTCTAACAAGAGTAACCCTATGACATGAGGTCTACTTAATAAGACGTGATAACACTAACGTTAAATCTTAACATACTCGTTTTTCTTCAGTATCCAACTTGATGCATCGAACTCTACTTTCCTTGTCTATCCCAAGACATCTTCGAGCTTGAGACAACCACTTTTCAATGTTTTCATCAATCTCTCGAGTATCTACCATCGCTTTCTTCTTGGAAAACTCGCTCTATCTATTACGTATTCATTTCACAACACAAACCCAACCAAAACATAAAACAAAGAGTGAGATCACCTACACCAAAACCAACACAAAAGCAGACAGAGATAACACAAGCAAAGATATCATACAGATAGATCATACCACAATTATGATCATGCCATCAACATTAATCAACTATCATCATTCAATCATTTATCAGTTCAATTATCATAAACAACAATTACGATAATGCCCTCAACATTATCATCATCATCATCATCATCATCCAAGTATTCAAAACAATTATCATAGTCAATATTCCTCAATTAATATGTCACACAGATATAAATATTTAGATTATGCATGTGCACAAGACTCGATTTCCTACTCCATGGAGCTAAACTCAGGTCGGAGAAATGATCGAAAAGATCTGTCGGTACCATATGCCTCGAGACCACGTCTATAATCCTCATTTTGATTTTGCACATCTAGCATATACACGACATCTTTATCGATCTTGAATAAGAATAGTGTCTCGGTCGGGATCATCGGTGTGTTACATCGGTCTAACCTACGGAAGAAGCGCGAACCACCACGTGTAAGCAACCCGCACCCCGATGCCCCCAAGGTCAACAAGTGACTTACACTACGCATATCAGACCCACTCAAGAGGTGTGTTTCTCCTGAGGCAATCAGCCATATCCAAATTCTCATCGTGGACCATTCCAATGCATGTATAATGCACCAAACACCAATCACAGGTATATCTCATAATTTCTCGATATAGTTTATACAATGCACGAATATATCGGTCTGTCCAACCACAAGGGTCATTCTTTTCAAATTCGTTTGTTCAATTAAATCATATGCCTCAACGCATATTTTTTTCTAAAAAAATGCACCACGTGCCAATAACAGTAAAACTCGTTGTTTTCACAAACAGTTATATGGACATTGTTTTAACAGTAATCATCATGTTATTATGTTTTTATAGTCATAAAACACTTTTGTCGTGTTTTCACAATCGCGTAACATTTCTATTACGTTTTCACAATTCCACAACACTTCTGTTGCATTTTTCAAAATACCGTAACACTTTTGTTACGTTTTAAAATTCCAAAACATTTTTATTACGTTTTCACAATACCGTAACAGTAGTGTTGCGTTTAAAAAATTTTATAACATTTCTGTTACGTTTTCAAAATGCTGCAACTCTTATGTTGCACTTTTAGACCACGTACAAATTTTTTAACGTTTTTCTCAATCGCGTAAAAATATACGTTTCTCAAATCGCATAGTATTTTTCCACTGTTTCAAAATCGCGTAACTTAAAAATCATTCTTTTAAGTCGCGTAAATCATTTTCCATCATTCTCATAATATTTAAAATACTTTCCAATCACATAACAATTTTTTCGTCATTTTCACAATCACGTAAAAATATTCTATCACTTTTAAATCACATATTGATTTTTCAAAAGTAGTTCAAATTACGTAAAATATTTAAACATAATTCAAATCGCGTATAAATATTTTAACGTATTTCAAATCACGTAGAAATATTTTACTATATTTTAAATCATTTTTAAGATATGCAAAATATTTTTTAATATTTTACAATCATGTAAAATATTCCTTAATATTCCAAATATTATTTTGGACTTAAATAAATCAATATAAATTTCAACACATTTTTCAAATTGTGTAGGCTTAAAAATCACGTTTTAAAATACGTAAAACATTTTTCATCACAATTTCATTACATAAAATATTTCTTAACCTTCAAAAATTCCTTTTCAACTTTTCTCAAAATAATATAACTTTATACTTCATTTAACACATTTTCTTACTCAAGAAAATCTTTTTCCACATTTCTTTACTCAAGAAATCCTTTTCCAAAATATAATCCACAAAATCACTTTTCCATTAATCAATGTTTCAAATCTTAAAATTCCCTAACGTACTTCAAAACTCGAAAATCAGTTATACGTTAATAAATTTTCAAAACACCATTATATTCTTCATTTTTTCCAAATTATTTCCAAACACAACCTTCTTCAAAATAAATTGAAGTTTGAAAACATTTTCGTTTACAAAAACTTGATTTCTCAACTGATAAACGCTCTAATTCCTTTCCAAATTCTTGTGCGAAAATTATTTCGTTATAAAATCAAGGTATCCGTAAGTCTTCAAAAACCATGAACGTGTTCATTAAAAACTGTCAAATCTTTCGAGTGACAAAACACTTCGTTTTGTAAAATATCACTTTGTTCCATAAAAATCAAGGCATTACAAGCCCTCAAAAATCGTGATAAATAGCCATTGAAACCATCAAATATCTTTCCTTCTAAATTGATATGGTTTTACACAAACAAAACCATTAAAATCTTTGTTTTCAAAACTGAAATACCGATGGTCATAAAAATCAAACCCATTTGTTCAAATTCATTTTTACTTTCTTTACAAATTTTTTTTCACTTTCTTTGCAAATCATTTTTCACTTTCTTTGCAAATCCTTAAAATCCACGTTGCCCATTTCGTTTTTCGAAATCAAGTTTAATAAACACTTAGAAATTTTTTACACAAAATAAATCAATAAAATCCCTTTAAAAAATGTGTTCTTGTTCTCTTGAAAAACATATCCTTTGTTCATTTTTATGCTTTTCAAATCAATCTAATTTTATTCTTCCATGAAAATATTAAGTTATAAACACCTATGTTGAGGTGTCTTGGCCGAAAATTCCATAGCCTTTAGAACCAAGGAAATTCATTTTTTTCTCTTCATAATTTTCATTTAAATAAATCAATTTTCTTGTTCTTGAAAAATTTCAACATGAAACTCTAATTATGGGCATCAAAATCGTAGCCCTTCCTTGGCTATTGGAGCCAAAAATTGATTTCCTTTCCATCAACACATCATGGCATACACATACATATTTCATCATAAATACTATAAGCATGTCATATACCCATCATGCATAATATAAGCATACCATCAAAGCCATAAAATCATGCATAGCATATCAAGCATAGGCAAATAATTAAAACACATAAACACCCACAAATAAATTACAAGACCATGGATATGAATCCTCACATGGATTCATTATCCATCAAATATAAGATCATCTCTCACCACCATACTTGGTTGGTGAGATGATCTCCTCTTACCTCTTGAAGATCCTCAAAAGCTTCTTTGTTTTGCTTCTTTTTTTCCAAGTCCTTCACCACCAAGGGTTTCTTAAACACAAAACAACACATATATTTATTAGTATCTTAAGCTTGAATAAGAAAACCATGGATGTGCATCATGGTTAGAACCTTGAAAATCAAAAGAAAAGTGAAGAGTAACAAACATCACCATTAAAGCTTCAATCTTTAGCTTGAAGAACAAGGTTGAAGATAGATGATTTAGAGAAAATCTCCAACATGAAAATTGCTTAGAATATCATGTAGATTCAAGATCTATGGTTGGATGAAATTAAAAAGGATTGGATGGTGATTTTGGATGGTATGGCCGAAATTCCTCTTGAAGAACAAAGATGAAATTTTTTATTTTTGTGAGAGAAAAGCTTCTTAGACTTGGTTAAGACGAAGGATGAAGTGAAAACACTTAGTTTTTCCTTCCACAAATTTCGTGAAGCTCCTTGGGAAAATTCCTAAAAATCATAAACAAATGTTACAATCAATAACAAGTGTAGAAATAGGTAAACCATGGTTCAATCATGGCTTAGAAAATCAAAACTAGAAGATTAGAAGAAGAAATATAAAATTTACCATTTTTGGTAGAATCTTGAAGCTTAGATTTGAAGATCAAGATGAATGATTTAGAGAAAACTCATAACTAGAGATGTTCTTAGAATAAGGTAAGGATTCAAGAAACTAGATTGGATGAAATTTTTGAGTGATGGAGGGTAGATTATGGTGCCATGGCCGTGAGCTTAGAGAAGGAGAAGGAGAGAAATTTTTCTAAGAGTTTTGCTTGAAGGAAAGTTCAAGAATGATGAAGTATGGTCAATAATGACCAAGGTGACAAATTATTGTCTTCAAAATTTGCTTTAGCTTCTAAAGCAACCACAAAACCGTCCCCCTCCATGCTTCTTCAAAGAGTGCAAATAATTCAACAATGACGCATAATTGACTAAGACCACTTAACAATGACATAAAGTTTTCCTTTACTCCAAAATGCTTCACAAAACCGTCCCCCTCATGCATTATGCATGCAATAATGTTGTCATCTTTTTCAAGCCACCATTTAGAGCATTTTAGACCATTGATTAATTCAATGGTTAGGATTTAGGTAGACTTTTGATTAAGACTTAATCTAAGCCCATTGGATCTTTCTCCTTGAAATCTTAGCCATTAGATGCATCTCCAAAAATGAAGGGTTAAGATTACTCCTTCTTACTTTTAATCCAAGGGTCATAATTAGTCTTTGTCACTTTTTAAGGCTAAATCTCTACCATAGATTAAATTAACATCCAATGGTTATAAATGGTCCTTGTTACTTTACAAGACCAAATCTTCACCCTTGATTAATTATTCATCCAATGGTCATAAATGGTCTTTGTCACTTTTTGAGACCAAATCTCTACCATTGATTAAATCCATATCCAATGGTCATAATTGATCCATCTCCACCATTGATTAAATCAAGATCAAGTCTTTACCGTTGATTAAATCAACGGTTGATATCAAAGTCTTCAATATTAGACTTGTTTCTTATTAGTCCATCAAAAATTGTCACAATCACTAATATTGACTTAATAGTATAATTTTTATTTTTATCTGCTAAAACCCCACAAAAGAATATATTTACTGTATTTTTATCTCCTGTTAAATAAATACAGTACAAAACACAGTACAAGAAATTTTCTAAAACTGTTTCCGGATTCAGGTTTAGTAAGATCCCCTGTCTCCATCTAAACAGTACAAATTTTTCTATGCGTAGAAAAATTTTCACTTCGCGGGACCCACTTGGGCCCACGTACACCCCATGGACCCACAAACAGTAAAAAATTTCATAATCATCCACAAAAATCACAAATATTAGAAAACACATAAATATCAAATCAGATTACGTAAAATAATTAAAGCCTAACGGTAAAAATTAAATTACGTAAAGTTTTTCCCGGCCCGAAAATTTTTATTTTCCTGACACGGAGTAAATCACTCAAAATGATCAAATACGCTAACGGAATAAACAAAATAATTTTACTGTGCACAGAAATTATTAAATAGTAAAATTCTATTAACTGTCAAAATTACTGTTTAAGAGATAGGAAATTTGGGGTGTTACATGCACAAAGGGACCACACACAAATTGTCTTTGGGACCACAAGCAAGGAATTTTTCGAAACAATAAAGGTATATTTAGAGGGAATGAAATGACCTTAAAAGATTCCTAAAATTCCTTAAATGCTTTGACAAATCATAAGATTCTTTTAATGTCTTTGCTAACCTAGTTGTACATCTACTATCTCGCACAGGAATGACACATCAACTTACTAGCTTTCAAGAAATAGAGGGAGGAAATGTGAGGGAGCTTGCCACATGAGGGTTTTTTACCCTAGAATTCACGAATTGGAGGGAAAATTAGAGGTGAATTTGGGGGAATTGTTCATCTAGGGCTTTTTTCGCCCTTTCCATCCTAAGAGACGGTGCGTTTGGAAACAATTTTTTGGATTTTCAAACCCTCCCTCAAACGACGTCATTGCACTAATCTACGTGGACAACTTCATCCAAGTGTTAGCTATGGACGCCACTTCACCACTTTAACGTGCCACATGGGCACGTCCGTTAACTTTCACAGAGCTAACTTAATAGAATGATCAACATGTCACACAGTTGCAATTATCAAGAACTACTGGCTTAATTTATTTATTTTTTTGCTTACGGACTATTTTGGGGGTAAAAAATTTTCTTAGGGACTAAATTGAGTCTTTACTCAAATGTCATTAAAATGCTCAAAAAACTACTCAACCATAATTTTTAAACACAACAATAATTATCTCCAAATAACATACAAAATATAAGTTAAAATCTTCATCAAAACATAAAAAAGGTTCTAATAATCATGGTCCTCATCATCCATAACATCATCATAATCACATTGACCATCATGGGGGGCATGATTTGTAGCATCACCCTTAGGAGGATCATCTCCATCCAAATCCATGTCATCTACATCTATGTTCAAATTCCTATTAAGTGAGGCCATCATTCGGTTCTAGTGAGTAGAAATGTGATCGATGACTTGCTGTTGCTCTACAATCTTTTGCCTTAATCTAGCCTCAACCTCAACACTCATACCTTTAACAATATCACTATAATTATCGTGCTGCCGTGTTTTAAAAGTTGAGGTAGCAACACACACTCTTCCATCAAATCCAAGACCATAAACTCAGCCCTTAGTATTTCTTCCCCTAATTGCTTGGATCATAAGGGCATCATAATTGTAACACTCCAAAATTTAGCTATTTGACAGTAATGACAAAATTGTACTATTTTGCAATTTTTCTCTGCTGTAAAAATATTTTGACTATTCCGTGACTTTGTTCAATCGTTTTATGTGATTTGCTCCAAGTCAGGAAAATAATAATTTTCGGGTCAGGAAAAATCTTTACGTATTTATTCGGAGCCGGGGAATCTTACTAAACCAAATTCTGAGAGATACATGTCATAATTTTTTCATTTTTAGAAATTATCTATGAAATAAAAATATACTGTATTTTTATTTTACAGCGGACAAATCTTTACTGTTTTGTAAGCAGTAATGTTTTGTTCATTAAGTAATAATTTTTGTAGCAATTGTTTGAAAAATATTTTATGACGAACCAATAGGAGAGCGTAGCTTGTTTACTAAGTTTTGGAAAAGTCAACGATAGTGACTTGAATTCTCTAAGCCAATAGAAAACTAGTCTTTTGAAATGAACCAATACGAATTAGTCAAATTTGATGGTTATATATTGAACCAATAGGAATTTAGTCTTCCTTGATAAACCAATTAAAAGTAGTCATCTTTAATGAGCCAATAGGAAAGCTATAGAAATAAGATCAATCAATAAGATCAAGTCAACATTTGTGGCAAAGACTTTTTAAGTGTAACCAATAGAAATTGGTCAACAAAAGTGACAACCAATAGGAAACAAGTTACTAACCACCCAACCAATGGAAATTAGTCAACGAAGAGGGCTTGACTTTGATGTGCACCCTTGGATGCAAGACTTAGTGGACAAGTTTTGAACATCAATTATTGATCTAATCAACAGTTGAGAAACAAACTTAATGAAAAAGCCTTAGATGATCACCATTGATTTAATCAATGGTGTGAAAGTAAACTTAGTTAGAAAGCTTTGGGTGTTCACCATTGATCTAATCAATGGTTGTAAAGACAAGCTTAATAAGGAAGATTAGAATATCCACCCTTGACTTAATCTATGGTGGAGATTAGTCTCACAAAATGGTTAGGACCTTTTGTGACCATTAGATGGAAAGTATGTAGAGAAAATCTTGATCCTCCAAATTTTAAGATGTATCTTATGGCTAGGATTTCATGGAGGAGAGATCCAATGGCTTAGATTTGATCATATCACTTGGAAGCTTCTACCAAAGATCAACCATTGATTCAATCAATAGCTATTAATGCCTAAAATGGTGGCTAATATATTTGGACAATCCTTTGGTGTACAAGGGGGGGAGGTCACGGTTTTGAAGAGCATAATGCTATAGGAAAGTGTTCATTTCATTTCTATTACTCTTCTTTATCATTTCCCTAAGCCAAAGCTTTACAAAATTCTCTATATTTCTCAAGAACACCTCACGGCCAAGGTGGAGAAAATCACCCTGCCATCTTCAATAATTTCTATCAACCTTACTTCTCAAATCTTCTCATCATTCTAAGACTATTTCTAGTTGAAAGCAAAGGCTAGATCATCCATTTTCAAGGAGTTCTTTCAAAGTCAAACACAAAAACTCTTACCTTTCTCTCTCACAAAGCTCACGGCCAACACCCCTACATCCACTCTCCAATCTCTTTTAATTTCATCTAACCTAGTTTCCTAGATCTACATGATATTCTAAGAAACTTTCATGTTGGAGACTTTCTCTAAATCATCCATCTTCAATCTTGATCTTCAAGTTCAAGATCAAGAGCCTTTAGGTGAAGACTTGTGTTCTTCATCTTTCTTTTCTTTAGTAAGTTTCTAAGACCATATTTTGGCTTATGGTCATCTTTGATATCCTTGAATATTAATATTGTATGTGTTTCTTTATTTTAAGAAGCTCTTAGTGGTGAAGGACTTGTACAAGAAGTAAAGTAAGGAGCTTTGGAGGTTTCTCCAAGAGGTAAGAGGGAAATTACCCTCATTAACCATGTGTTGGTGGTGAGGAATGAATGTGTGTGTGGTGAAAAATCCATAAAGATTATTTCACTTGTTTGTTTAAGAGCTTTCCATATTTATGATTGTTTGGTGATTGATATGTTTATTGCTTTGATAATATGCTTTAGTATGTGTTTATGATGCATGATGATTTATGTATGTAATTAAGATGTGAATTACATGACAAAGGAAAGTGTGTTGGTTCCAAAGAACCATAGAGGCATCACGGCCTCAAAGTAATTTTTGGGAGCAAAAGATTCTAAGTATTTTAGTAATCATGAGTTTTAGATGAAAAGAGTAATAAGTTGATGATTTTAAAGATTTACAAAGAAAGTGGACATGAAAATAAACAAAGATTTTATGATGAAGCTATTTATGATTTTCAGCTAATATACCAAGGATTGGTAAATTAAGATTTTCATGAATGGTAAAATTGGATGATTAGAAGGAAAAGGAAAAGAAAAGATATGATGGTTCTAATGACCATATGGCTACAGTTTTAAAGGTTTGAAATGGTTTTATTTTATGTAGAATTATGATTTGGAAATGGAAAATTAATTGATTTAGTACAAGAAATTTATAAAAGGATTTAAGAAATAGAATAAAAATACTTTGTCACTTGAGAGATGAAGATTTTGTTGATGAAAGAAAAAGAGACGTTACCTCAACTTATTTTAAAGAGAATTGAGTTTTAGAATTGATTTAAAATTGTGGAGAATACTGGTGACTTGAAATTTACTAATGTATAACTCACCCGTTGCGTTTTGAGGCGTGTTAGGAAATTTTAAGTTGGAATAATTGATTTGAAGGAATAGTGATTTTGGGGAAATAATGAAAAATATTATGTAGAGGATTTTTCAGTGAAGAAAACGTAAAAAATGAAGTTGGAAAAGATATTGAGTTTTGAAAATCCAAAACGACGTTTGGAATATTGAGAAATATTTTACATAGTTAAAAAATGATGAAAAATTATTTATGTGACTTAAAAATATAATTTTTAAGCTATGCAATTTTGAAAACATTGAAAAATCACTACGCGATTTGGAAAATGTGTAAATATTTTTATGCGATTGAGAAAACGTCAAAAAATGGTTATGAGATTTGAAAACGTAACAAAAGTGTTACGCGATTGTGAAAACGCGTTAAAAATGATATTTGATTTGAACATACAATAAAGATACTGTAAAGAACTAATGTGCAATGAGGCATATGATGCATTTGGGAATCCTTTTAATGATGAAATTGAGATGTGCAATGAGGCATATGATGAAATTGAGACATGCATTGAGATATTCGTGCATTGAACAGAATTGCATTGAGATATTCGTGCATTGAACAGAATTGCATTGAGGTATTCGTGCATTGAACGAAATATAACTCATAGCTATTATGGCCTTTATGGTCGAAGAGAGAATGAGAATTGAAAAGTGAGATCTATGATGGATCTTAGGGGCGTCGAGGCATGACGGTCAACCAGTGGACAGTTGGCAAAGTACCATGTGCCACTTGGTGATGCAGCCTGTTGCAACGCATTGACGATACCCGATAAGAACATGATTCCTTTCGAAGATTAAATATTGTCTTTGGGCTAAGGCTGACAATTAACCAGAAGACTGGAGTTTGTTGTTGGGCTAAGGCTGACAATTAACAAAACATTTATCTCGAAATTGTGAAAACCTCCATAGAGTGGGAAAATTAGTCTAGTATGCATACACATGGTCAGTACACATATTATTGTGGCATGATAAATGTTCATATGATGTGACATCATCATTTTATATATTGAGGATATCTGTTATGATGAAATTGGTACTGGTGATTTCATTGAGATATATGTTTACTGGAAATATGATGAATTGAGAACATGAATAATTGTGATATTTGTGAGTATGGAATAACTTTGTCATTCATATCATTCTTTACTACCGTACTGGTATTGATGAAAGTAGATCTCACCTCTTTGCTGTATTGTTTTGTTGTGCTTGTATTATTTAAATTTGTATAGTAGATGGAACGAGTTTTTTTAGACTTGACTGGAGGCAAATAATATGACTTCGGTGACAACATCGAGGAGTGGCCATTCCGGATTCGATGGTGTGCAGTTTTGAGGGGGAACAAATACATGACGCATATGATGGATACAAGACGGAATAAGTATGTTGAGTTTTTCTCGTTAGTGTTTTACTATGCTATTAAGTAGGACCCGTCATGGGGTTTGCTACTGTTTAAAATTGAGTCTGTAAGTTTTATATTTCATGAATAATTGTTAAATATTATATGGTGTCAGTAATGTATATTAATCAGTTTAAATCTATTTTTTAGTATTACCTATAAATTTCAGTAAGTTTATGTTCCCAAAAAAAGAAATTTTAAAATCCAAAGTGTAGAACTCAAACCTTTTATAAAATGATTTTCAAATTATGAGCTTGTAGTCGAAAATGTGGTGCCCTACGAAGGGTGTTACATTAGTTGGTATCAGAGCACGATTTGAGTCTTTTGGGGTTTATGGTTAGGTCTATTTTGCTTGTGTTGTGTTCTCTGTGTTTTTTATTTTCAAAAGGACACAATGTTGTTTGAAATGGTTACATCTGGTTTTCATTGTATTTTGATTCGTCCATTTTTGGAGAAAGGAAATGACTTGTGGTAGACGCACACGTGTGGAAGCGAAAAGTGACACTAATAATACGGTAGTAACTACGGGAGTAATACATAGAATGACTGATGTAATTATACAACAAACTCGGAGGCTCATTCAACAGCAGGAATTGATAATTGAGATTCAGGATCTAATAGAAGAGAATCATTCTTGAAATACAAGATCTCGTAACTTTGGAACCTGGGCATTCCAAAGGAGGATTAATAGGAAGGTAAATCAATTTTAGCAGAAAACGTATTTACGATCACCAGGAAATCAACAACAGCAACAATCTTGTGGAGGAAGTGCTAGTGGTAGTAGATTTAGTCAAACCGTGACGTCTTTACTATTATGTAAGAGATGTTGAAGAGGGCACTTAACGAAGGATTGTACATCCAAGGAAATAATTTATTTCAAGTGCAGAAAGCCTGGACACATTTTCAGATATCGTGTTCCACCAAAAATGAAGTTTTTTGTGGGTAACGTACATATTTCAAAATCTCAAGTAGTATGGAGAGTTGATACCCTGAATGGAACAAGAGGGTTTCGAGCTGAAGACTTAAATAAAGAAGATTGTGTTATTGGAGGTGTTCTTTTAAACTATACTGTATAATTCTGGGGTCAACACATTCTTTTATGGCTAATTGACTATGTGGATTGATTAAAGTTATTTGTGTCTTCGTTATCTTCTGACTTGTTTACTTCTGTTTCTATTACTAGCCTATCGTGCTACTCAAGTTATTCAAATTATCTTATTATTGTTATAGATCAAATTTTTTTGTTAGATTGATCTATTTATTTCTTTCATAAGTATACGTGATCTTTGAAATGGATTGTTTATCTTCCAACCATATCCTTTGAGGTTGTCTCGATAAAGTGTTAGTATCCTAGAAAAACCCATTCTTAAAAATTGGGCAACATCAAATTCTTTATTAGATATGTCCAATAACATATCGGATAATTTTACTACCTTTTCTTTCTAACTTTCATAATGTTCTATCATATATCGCAAATTGCAAGAAAGGATATTCTTATTCAAAATTCATGTCATAGTATCATATATAGTGCTATTAAAAGATAATTCGATTGGTGAGACACTTCCTGTTAAGAGCAAAGGCAGGAGATTGAAGCAATACGAAGTTAAGGAAAATACAAGTAATGTCGTTTGGAGTGACGAATGCTCCAGTAATATTTATAAAATATACGAGTTGAATCTTTCGTCCTTATCTAGACAGAATTGTCATTATCTTTGTTAAAGACATTCTGATCTATTCTCAAAATCACAAGGAATATGCTGAACAACTCAGTGTGGTTTTTCAAATTCTAAAGGAGAAGCGATTATATGTTAAGTTGACGAAATGTGAGTTCTGGTTGGATGAAGTTCAGTTTTTGGGTCACGTGATTCTAAGGAAGGAATTGTGATCGATCCGTCAAAAGTTAAAGCAATTCTTCAATGGGAAAGACCGAAGACTGCATCGAAAATTCATAGTTTTATTAGGTTAGCCGATTACTATCAAAGGTGTATGAAGAGAACTACCTTATGCATAAATTGGAATTGACAGCGGTTGTGTTTTCATTAGAAGTGTGGAGACACTTTCTTTATGAAGTAACATTCAACGTCTTCATCGATCACAAAAGTCTGAGGTATCCGTTTGATCAAGAGAAGTTGAACGTGAGGCAAAGAGTTTTCATTAGTCAAAGTAATCTAGAATGATGCAATTAGAGATGCAACATGGGAACTGGAAGATAATATGAAAGAGCAATATCCATTTTTGGTTCTGAAACTCCTACGAATTTCGAGGATGAAATTCTTTTTAGAGGGGGAGAGTTATAACACCCTAAAATTTAGCTATTTGACAATAATGACAAAATTGTATTATTTTGCAATTTCTGTCTACTATAAAAATATTTTGACTGTTCCGTGACTTTGTTTGATCATTTTATGTGATTTATTCCGAGTTAGGAAAATAATAATTTTCGAGTTGGGAAAAATCTTTACGTATTTATTTGGAGCCAGAGAATCTTACTAAACCTAATTTCGAGGGATACATGTCATAATCTTTTCATTTTTAGAAATTATCTGTGAAATAAAAATATACTGTATTTTTATTTTATAGCGGACATATATTTACTATTTTGTAAGCAGTAATGTTTTGTTCATTAAGTAATAATTTCTGTAGCAATTGTTTGGAAAATATTTTATGATGAACCAATAGGAGAGCGTAGCTTGCTTGCTAGGTTTTGAAAAAGTCAACGATAGTGACTTGAATTCTCTAAGCCAATAGAAAACTAGTCTTTTGAAATGAACCAATAAGAATTGGTCAAATTTGATGGTTATATATTGAACCAATAGGAATTTAGTCTTCCTTGATAAACCAATTAGAAGTAGTCATCTTTGATGAACTAATAGGAAAGCTATAGAAATAAGATCAACTAATAAGATTAAGTCAACACTTGTGGCAAAGATGTTTTAAGTGTAACGAATAGAAATTAGTCAACAAAAGTGACAACTAGTAGGAAACAAGTTACTAACCACCCAACCAATGGAGATTAGTCAACGAAGAGGGCTTGACTTTGATTTGCACCCTTGGATGACAAGACTTAGTGGAGAAGTTTTGAACATCAACCATTGATCTAATCAATGGTTGAGAAACAAACTTAATGAAGAAGCCTTGGATGATCATCATTGATTTAATCAATGGTGTGAGAGTAAACTTAGTTAGGAAGCTTTGGATGTTCACCATTGATCTAATCAATGGTTGTAAAGACAAGCTTAATAAGGAAGTTTAGGATATCCACCCTTGACTTAATCTATGGTGGAGATTGGTCTCACAAAATGGCTAGGACCTTTTGTGACCATTGGATGGAAAATATGTAGAGTAGATCTTGACCCTCCAAATTTTAAGATGTATCTTATGGCTAGGATTTCATGGAGGAGAGATCCAATGACTTAGATTTGATCATATCACTTGGAAGCTTCTACCAAAGATCAACCATTGATTTAATCAATGGCTATTAATGCCTAAAATAGTGGCTAATGTATTTAGACAATCCTTTGGTGTACAAGGGGGGAGGTCACAGTTTTGAAGATCATAATGCTATAGGAAAGTGTTCATTTC
The DNA here is from genome assembly GCA_029884605.1 of Ormosia emarginata. Taxonomy (NCBI): domain Eukaryota; kingdom Viridiplantae; phylum Streptophyta; class Magnoliopsida; order Fabales; family Fabaceae; genus Ormosia; species Ormosia emarginata. The sequence continues at coordinate 50,410,223 of JAQQTP010000081.1, read as the reverse complement.
ATTTCTATTACTTTTCTTTATCATTTCCCTAAGCCAATGCTTCACAAAATTCTCTCCATTTCTCAAGAACACCTCACGGCCAAGGTGGAGAAAATCACCCTGCCATTTTCAATAATTTCTATCAACCTTACTTCTCAAATCTTCTCATCATTCGAAGACTATTTCTAGTTGAAAGCAAAGGCTAAATCATCCATTTTCAAGGAGTTTTTTCAAAGCCAAACACAAAAACTCTTACCTTTCTCTCTCACAAAGCTCACAACGAATACCCCTACATCCACTCTCCAATCTCTTTTAATTTCATCTAACCTAGTTTCCTAGATCTACATGATATTCTAAGAAACTTTCATGTTGGAGACTTTCTCTAAATCATCCATCTTCAATCTTGATCTTCAAGTTCAAGATCAAGAGCCTTTAGGTGAAGATTTGTGTTCTTCATCTTTCTTTTCTTTGGTAAGTTTCGAAGACCATATTTTGGCTTATGGTCATCTTTGATATTCTTGAATATTAATATTGTATGTGTTTCTTGTAACACCCCAATTTTTAGAAAATATTCCGAATGTACTGTTTACTGTTTTTCAAGCTTTCGTGTGAATGACCGTTGTGTCCCTATTTTACTGTTTCTCGATTTCTGCATGAAATACAAATACGTTTATACAGGCTCAAATTTTATTTGGTCTTTTTACGTAATTTGTTTCGAGACGGTAAAATAAAAGTTTTTCCGAGCTACTGTTTTAATTTTTCTGGATGATATACAAACAATTAATATTGTCTGTAATTTTATTTGAATGTTTTGGACGATTAGCTACGTTGTGGAAAAAATGAGAAAATGATCGTTACGTCCCGAACGTGCTGTTTGTACTATTTTTGCTGTTTTTAATTATTTTCTACTTGATTTAGTGTCCAATATTACTGTCTGTGATTTTATATGGACTTTTTGTGTGATTTGCTACTGTAGCGGAAAATAATATTTTTCCTGGACCGGTAAAATCTGTTTTTAATTATTCGAGAGGCGGGGATCTTACTAAACCCAATTGAATAAGCTAAAAATTAATCTTTTAATTTTTAGGATTTAATCACAAATAAAATAATTTTGTATTATTATAATATTATTTTATTAGTCGGTAAGATAACTTATTGATAGTGGACCCGAAATGTTTTGCGGGACCCACGTTTAGCTAAACCAATTAACTTAGTAGCTTAATTAAACATGATTAGTGGAAGAATGTTCTTGAACATGATGACTAGCTTTGTGACTAGGTTAGTAATGATGAGGATTAGTGACTAAGCATGGTGACTATGCTTGAACCAACCAATAGGAAACAAGCTTGCTAACCAAGTTTTAATCTTAACCTTTGATGCATCCAAGGGCTTGGATGAAGCCAAGCCATGGACACCTTGCAAGCCATGAAGTCTACGGCCAAGTGAGGGTTAGGAGACCATTCTTCACTTTTCTTTCATGCAAAATTCTCTCTTCTCTCTCATCCAAAAACCCTAGCCACCATTGTTGCTTTCTTTCTTCACCATTCGGCCAAGCTTCATACTCCACCATCCAACCACCTAAAATTCTATCCAACCAAGTTTTCTAAACCTAAACACCATCCTAAGAACATCTCTAGTTGAGAGTTCTTGCAAATTCTTGCATTTGAAGCTTGAAAACCTACTTGGAAGTTTGTACCAAGGAGGTGAAATCTCTTGTTTTTCTTTTCTAAATTTTTTTTCAAATTTCTAAGCCATGATTTATCCATGGTTTAGGTTCTCTTTAATGGTTAGTAACTTGTAGTTTTTGTTTAAGTTTGCTAGGTATTTTGAAGGAGAAAACCGTGACCTAGGAGGAGTGAAAGAAATCCATTTGTCTTCATTTAAGGTAAGAGGAAGACAAATCTTATCACCTATGGATGGTGGTAAGAAGATGGAGTTTGATTTTGTGATTGTAGAATCCATAAGGATTCATGTTTTTGCTTGTTAGTAGTTTCTTTGATGTGGTTGTGTATTTGTTAATAGCTTTCCTATTTGTTGTTTGTAATAATTTGCATGTCTACAAGCTTTAAGTTGCATGTCTATAAGCTTTGATAATATTGCATGTGTTAGAATTGCATGATAAAGTATAGAATTGTATGATAATGTATAGGATGTGAATAACATGTCAAGGAAATGCATGTGTGTTCCAAAGAACATTCCATGAGGCTCACGGCTACTAATAAAATGGAGAACCAAAATATTCTCTTAATTTTCTTAAAAGGTAATTTAATTAACCTAGGAGAATTAAGAAGGTTTCAAGTTGATTAGATCAAAGAAAATGAATTTAGAAATCAAATGGTAAGACTTATTATTTTCGGCCAACATGCCTAAAATGAATGTGTTGATTTCAAAAATCATTTTTCTAAAACAATGGTTAAATGAATTTAGACAATACAATAAGTTTGACATATAGTTAGAAGATGAGAAATAATTTAGAAATCAATTTCAAAATATTTAGGAAATTGCCAACATGCCAAACCAAGTATCCATGGTTTCTAAAATTAAATCCAAACCTTTTCTAAGTATAAGGATGCAATATGTGTTAAAAAGAATTTTTCTAAAATGAGTTTTAAAGAAAAGAATCAATTAGAAATAAGTTTGAGAACTTAGAACTAATGATTTTGTTATTAGAAATGAAATACGTGAACTTTCAAAAATTTCTAACATATAGCTCATGTTTGTATTATGAAGCATGTTAGTAGTTTTCAAAAGGATTAAGTATATGGTTTTAAAAATTTAATAAATAGAATTTTTACTAGAAAATTAGGAAACCATTAATATAATTTTCTAAACAAAATACTCTCAATTTTTAGTAAAAACAGACAAATAAGATAGAAAAGATGTCCAAAAGACAGTATACGGTATGGAAAATATTATACGTAGTTTAAACGTATTAATTATTATTTCTATTTATTTAAACAGTGATTTTTAAGGGATTTGGACAAGAAAATGATTTAAAAATCCTACGCGATTGAGAAAACGTATTAAAAATTCTACGCGATTTTAAAAATAGAAAAATATATTTACGCGATTTATAAACGTTTGTAAAAACGACGGAATTGTGAAAACGCGATAAAATTTCTACGCGATTGACCGTTACTATATTTAATTTTCGCTGTCGGGAAAATGTGAACCCGTACAGGCTTTGGAACAGTATTTGTCCGGTGGGACTTACTGTATATATTTATCTTTGAGGATATGTTTTCTCAAGGGTATTTTGGTAATATGCCAATTTTTGGTGTTTTGGTTGACGAGATGAATCACATCGTGTTGTCGATGCGATAAACGTAGTGTGGTTCATTGTTCTAATGAATTTGGAGACGTTAGTGTACGGGATCCCATATATGGACAATTGGTAGCTCCATTGCCGTGGTAAACCGAGCAAGCACACTAATGGACTCGACACGCACTATATTTAATCGAGGTTTGTAAAGTCTAGTAGTACATTACCTATAGTGCCACAACGGGAGACCGTGAACTATACTACGCCTGGATGGTGGATTCCCGTGTCGTAGGCTATTGACGCAACATGTGACAAATGCGATAGTTGGTTGGGCAGCCGTGGTACTAATAGATTTTGCAAGTCATTCTCTCGATATCTGTTTGTGTTTAGCTCCATGGAGTAGGATCGTGTCTTAGTGTATATGATTATATCTTGGATATTATTTTATTTTCTCTATTTATCTTTATCTCGGTAATTATTATGATGGTTGTCTATTTCTTATTTTATTCTATCCGTGATATTGTTTTATCCGTATTTTTTTCGTACTATATCCGTGATGTTATGTAACGTTATGATATCTAAGCTTTACTCTATTCCATTATTATTACTTGTTATTGCTTTTCGTATTGCATGAACTGGATATATGTTGTTTGTCGTCTTCTTATTGGCCATGTTTATGGTGATTTTAGATTGTCTTACCTCTTCGTTGTATGTATTTCTGTATATTTATTTTACGCGATAAAGACTTTGAGGAAGAGGACCAGCCTCTTGAGATCCTGTACCCGAGGAGGAGGAGGAGGAAGATCGCAAATCAACGACCGCTTTACGATCAAGAACCATCCGATCATCCATATCCATTGGATTGATTTGATTGGGTATGGCGGTACTCGGATTTTTAGGATTTGTACAAATTTGGAGTATCATGGAGGATCGCTAGCTTGGCATCTCGCGAGGAGACCGAGACTCTGTGACGTATGTAGGACGACCGACAGTGACCCTACGTCAACAGTTTGATGGAGAGCCGGTTATGACTACTACTGTATTTTTACATTTAGAGTTACCCTTATCTCTTAGGCGATATTTTGGTGGTATGACCACGGAGCCTAATGAGATTAGTATCGTATCGACTGCGCGATCTCGTTATCGCCGAGAGTCAAGACATCCGGGATATTTGTCTCCTGATGATCATTTTCATGTTGAGAGTGATCCTTCAGAGGATTAAATATGCATGATGTTTTTTTGGGCGCGTCTGCGTATGTCTGTATATATTGACTTTTTATTGCTTTATTTACTGTTTTCGTTTAAATATTTGTATTTTAGTTGTAAATTATTTGTATAACTTATAACTTGGATCATATGTATATTATAAGTAATATTGTTTTGTTTTATGTTTTTTTTTTATTTGCTATTTCCGCATATTTTATTTAAGAATATTTTGTTTAACAGGAATTATTTTACAACCCGTAATAGTATGTAACAAATGTTTCACAACTTGGGTAGATTTTATTTCTCTTTCTTTTATTTTCTTTTATGTGTGACATCCTCCAAAGGGGTGTTACATTTCTTTGTTTTAAGATGCTCTTGGTGGTGAAGGACTTGTACAAGAAGCAAAGCAAGGAGCTTTGGAGGTTTCTCCAAGAGGTAAGAGGGAGATTACCCTCATCAACCATGTGTTGGTGGTGAGGAATGGATGTGTGTGTAGTGAAAAATCCATAAGGATTATCTTACTTGTTTGTTTAAGAGCTTTCCATATTTATGGTTGTTTGATGATAGATATGTTTATTGCCTTGATAATATGCTTTAGTATGTGTTTATAATGCATGATGATTTGTGTATGTAATTAAGATTTGAATTACATGACAAAGGAAAGTGTGTTGGTTCCAAAGAACCATAGAGGCATCACGGCCTCAAAGTAATTTTTTGGAGCAAAAGATTCTAAGTATTTTAGTAATCATGAGTTTTAGATGAAAAGAGTAATAAGTTGATGATTTTAAGGATTTGCAAAGAAAGTGGACATGAAAATGAATAAAGATTTTATGATGAAGTTATTTATGATTTTTGGCTAATATGTCAAGGATTAGTAAATTAAGATTTTCATGAATGGTAAAATTGGATGATTAGAAGGAAAAGGAAAAGAAAAGATATTATGGTTCCAATGACCATATGACTACAGTTTTAAAGGTTTGAAATGGTTTTACTTTATGTAGAATTATGATTTGGAATTGGAAAGTTAATTGATTTAGTACAAAAATTTATAAAAAGATTTAAGAAATGGAAGAGAAATACTTTGTCACTTGAGAGATGAAGATTTCGTTGATGAAAGAAAAAGAGAGGTTGAAAATGTTTGAATTTTAACTTATTTTAAAGAGAACTGAGTTTTAGAATTGATTTAGAATTATGGAAAATATGTTGGTGACTTGAAATTTACAAACGTATAACTCACCCGTTGGGTTTTGGGGCGCGTTAGGAAATTTTAAGTTGGAATAATTGATTTGAAAGAATAGTGATTTTGTGGAAATAATGAAAAATATTACTTAGAGGATATTTCAGTGAAGAAAACGTGGAAACTGAAGTTTGAAATGGTATTGAGTTTTGAAAATCCAAAACGACGTTTGGAATATTGAGAAATATTTTACGTAGTTAAAAAATGATGAAAAATGATTTACGAAACTTAAAAATATGATTTTTAAGCTACGCGATTTTGAAAATGTTGGAAAATCGCTATGCGATTTGAAAAATATGTAAATATTTTTACGCGATTGAGAAAACATCAGAAAATGGTTATGAGATTTGAAAACGTAATAAAAGTGTTACGCGATTTAAAAATACAGCAAAGTTACTGTAAAGAACTAATGTGCAATGAGGCATATGATGCATTTGGGAATCCTTTTAATTATGAAATTGAGATATGCAATAAGGCATATGATGAAATTGGGACATGCATTGAGATATTCGTGCATTGAACTGAATTGCATTGAGATATTCGTGCATTGAACAAAATTGCATTGAGGTATTCGTGCATTGAATAAAATATAGCTGATAGCTATTATGGCCTTTATGGTCGAAGAGAGAATGAGAATTGAAAAGTGAGATCTATGATAGATCTTGGGGGCATCGAGGCCAGGCAGTCGACTAGTGGACAATTGGCAAAGTACCATGTGCCACTTGGCTACACAGTCCATTGCAATGCATTGACGATACCCGACAAGAACACGATTCCTTTCAAAGACTAGAGATTGTCTATGAGCTAAGGCTGACAATTAACCAGAAGACTGGAGATTGTCATTGGGCTACGACTGACAATTGACCAGAACATTCATCTCGAAATTGTGAAAACCTCCATGGTGTGGGAAAATTGGTCTTGTACGCATACACATGGTCAGTACGCATATTGTTGTGGCATGATAAATGTTCATATGATGTGGCATCATCATTTTATATATTGAGGATATCTGTTATGACGAAATTGGTACTGGTGATTTATTTGAGATATATGTTTACTAGAAATGTGATGAATTGAGAACATGAATAATTGTGATATTTGTGAGTATGGAATGACTTTGTCATTCATATCATTCTTTGCTACTGTACTGGTATTGATGAAAGGGGATCTCACCTCTTTGCTGTATTATTTTGTTGTGCTTATATTATTTAAATTTATATAGTAGATAGAACAAGTTTTCTTAGACTTGACTAGAGGCAAATAATCTGAGTTCAATGACAACATCGAGGAGTGGCCATCGCGGATTCGATGGTGTGCAGTTTTGAGGAGGAACAAATATATGATGTATATGATGGATACAAGACAGAATAAGTATGTTGAGTTTTTCTTGTTAGTGTTTTACCGTGCTATTAAGTAGGACCCATCATGGGGTTTGCTACTGTTTAAAATTGAGTCTGTAAGTTTTATATTTCCTAAATAATTGTTAAATGTTATGTGGTGTCAGTAATGTATATTAATCAATTTAAATATATTTTTCAGTATTACCTATAAATTTCAGTAATTTTATGTTTCTGAAAAAAGAAATTTTAAAATCCATAGTTTAGAACTCAAACCTTTTACAAAATGATTTTCAAATCATGAGCTTATAGTCAGAAATATGATGCCCTACGGAGGGTGTTACAGTAATCAATTGGCTTCGGTTGACTACAACCAGCACCATCACTAGTCCCAACAACTTATGACTGAGATTCAACCTTTGAACATAGATCTTCAAACCTTTCCTATAAAAAGAAAAAAAGACAATCAATCAAAATTTAATACACTTATATACTTTAATTAGGTAATTAAAATTAAAATTATAAAACAAATTAATGCTCACATATGTTTTATCCGACCTCTTATCCATAAAAGTCTTTATCCCCTTCTTAAGGTGGCACTTTTTGAATAGCTCACCCTTGTGTGACATTCTTCCTAAATTTTGGGCCTACACTTGTATGAAGAAAATAAAACACTAAGAATATAATATAATGAATAATGAATATAAACTTTCAAAGTTAAAATATGATTTACTAGTTGGAGTTCATGCTTAAGTTGATTTATAGATCCTTAGGTGTTCAATGAACCACTAGTATCCAAATTATGATTTGAAGTTGCCATGTAGTGTAATATCCCTTAATCATCAGATAAACATTTGGTAAGCAATTGGGCCTAGACATCATCAGGAATCCATGAAGATTTTTGTGAAAGCTTTTCACGTGCCTTACACATTATCTTTCTAAGCATGTCCTTTGTCTTTGATTCCCACACATTCCTAATAGTTGAATCATGTTCACCAATCCACTTGTAACCTTTCTATAATTGTTGAAAGGTAACAACATGAAATTAACATCAAAATAAGTTTAAGATTAATATAGTATATAAATAAATGGCAAGTAACAAGTATATATTACCTGCTACTCCTTAAGCCATAATTTCTTGATTTTGTCACATTACAACATTTTCATTTGTTGTAATGGCTATCAAACATAGATTTGATTGCTTTGGTTATATCTTTTGTAGCATTATTATCTAGATAAAAAGCGTAAATTTGAACAAATGAATTATATTAGTAAATAAGATATAGAAAGATATTAACTTTACAATTTCAATAATTAATTGAATAACTTAACTTACTATCCTTTTAAAGGATAAATCCAAACTTTGTTGTTTGTAGGATCCTTACCCGATGGCATATGCATATTATGAGGGCTAGGTAAAGTAGGATCACCAAATAGGATAAAAGGCTGAGGTTGGCTTTCTTGGTTAGCCTCAACCTCAATATATGGCAAAGTCTCAGAATCAGGATGTGCTGATGCCCTCGGAAACTCTGAAGATGGTGTCCCTTCTCTAATAGGAGATGGTAAAGATGAACCATATATGGGAGGAACATGTGGATGACTAGATGACATAGATGGTGTACTAGTAGGTGAAGGAGTCATATATCAAGCAATGTTTTGCTGAGAGCTAAAAGGAAGTTATAGAGCCTTACCCTTATCCTTACTCTTGCCTCTAGAACCAGGAGGTCATCCTCTAGGTCTAGCAGTACCAGACATCTAACTAATAATCAGGACATATAATTCAATCACATATCACAAATATATGATAACATGCCATCCAACAAAGGTACAATATTATACATACAAAGACTTAATATAGTTCAGTCACATGTCACAAATATATGGTAATTTGCCATCCAACAAAGCTAAAATATTAGACAAAGACTTAATATTTCAACACATCACATATATATGATAACATCCCATCCAACAAAACTACAACATTATAAGAAATATGATATAATGATACAAAGGCTTAACAAATAATAGCCAAAAAACAACCACATCACACTTAGTTCATAACACACATTACAAGAAAAATGATACAAAAATATAATCAACTAAGTTAATCGTCATCAAATTCAACGTAGTCTTTTGGAACATCTCCATTAGTTGAATCACTGTCATTAAATTCTTAAGTTTCCATTTGTTTGTCTATAGACTCTTCTCCATCATCCAAATTTGTGTCATTGATTGAGTATCCATCTATTTCTTCATAAGCATTATTATTATCTTGTAGAGTACCAATTTGTTTATTTTCAAGCATGACTGACAACACTTGTATATTTTCATTTTCCTAATAAGCATGTGTGGGGCTTTTTTCATTGCCACGTGCATCAATTGTGCGTCTTGATTTTATCTTAATAACCAATAACCACTTTAAGTTATCAGGTCACCTTTAAGGATATGGTACATAATAGACTTGAATTGATTTTTGTGCAATAATAAATGGTTCATATTTTGAATAACGCTTTTGTAAAATAACTTCAACAATTCCATGATGATTATGCACCCTTGTTCCAATACTAGAGGCCGAATCAAACCATGTACATTTAAACAACATGACTCTCATAATCGGTTTCCCTAGATACTCCAATTGAACAATTTCATCAATTGTGCAGTAGAAATCATTTTCACATTGCCCATAATCAGTTCCTCTCACAAAAAACAGTCGTTAACAGTAGATTTGCCTTCGCTCCATGTTGTTGTGTGAAACTTATAGTCATTAACAAAATAAATAGGTCGTGTGTACACCATAGCTAGTGGCCCCCAGGTAATATCATGTATAAATCGACTATGAGTTATGTTGTTTGATTGGTGCACCTATTCAATAAAAGTTAATTTTGTAAATTCGTATACACTCTAAGTAATAATCAAAATTGTTTCACACTGGAATACTTACATGATTTTTGAACCACACAGGAAATTCATTTTCAATATGCCGATCAACATTGATGTCACTAATGTTTGGCCTAACTGATCGTAAACTTTCCACATACAAACTGTTAAATCAATTATAGGTAAATGAAAAGACCCAAGCTTTCTATTACCTTTTGGTTGCAGCACAATCGCCTTTGTTAGAGGGGTGCACTAGTCACTCAGAGTTGTCAGCATCATTACGATTGATTACAATTAAGGCTGAGCATAATATATCTCAAGAAGCTTATAATAAAATTGTACAATTTTGCAGAGAAACATGGCCCTTAGATAATCATATGCCACCAAATTATTATAAAACAAAAAAGATGGTTGAGAGGTTAGGTTTGAGTTATGAAAAAAATTGACTATTGTGTGAATGGATGCATGTTATATTATGATGGTGATATTGATAAAAATATTGTAAATTTTGTGGAGAAGAATGATATACATGGAAGAGAACCAGATTTAGTAAAGCGAAGGAGGAATCTAGGAAACAAATGTGGTACTTGCCTTTTGCACCAAGGTTGCAAAGATTGTATGCTTCTTTTGCTACAACTAGTCATATGAGATGGCATTCTGAAAGAGTTTGGGAGGAAGGTGTCTTAATTCATCCAGTTAATGGAGAGGCAAGAAAACATTTTGATCTGACATATGAAGACTTTGTTGCAAAACCACAAAATGTAAGATTTGATTTATGTGCTGATGGTTTTAGTCCATTCAATATGTCAAGTAGACCTTATTCATGTTGGCCTATGATTGTCACTCCTTACAACTTGCCTCCTTCGATGTGTATGAAAGAAGAATATCTATTTTTAACATCAATCATTCTTAGGCTTAAGAACTTTAAGCAAAATAGATGTTTTCTTGCAACCATTAATAAATGAGCTTAAATTGCTATGGGATAAGGGTGTAACCACATATGATATAATATCACGATAGAACTTCCAAATGAAGGCTACACTGATGTGGACTACTAATGATTTTCCTACATATGACATATTGTCCAGTTGGATGACTGTAGGTAGATTATCTTGTCCTTATTGTATGGAACAATGTCAGGCAAAGACCCTTAAGCATGGTGGGAAAACATCTTTTTTTTTTTATTATCATTGACGATTTTTGCCTATGGATAACTCATATAGAACGAATAAGAACAATTTTACCAAAAATAAGCAAGAAAATTCACCCCCCAAAATTTTTTATGGAGATCAAGTTTAAGAACATATGTCTATGTTTCCTAAAGTACATCAAATTGGAGTTATACAAATAGATTAGAATGGACATGAGCACCATTGGAACAAAGAAAATATATTTTGGGATTTGCATATTGGCAAACAAATTGTATTCGACACAACTTAGATGTCATGCACATTAAGAAGAACATATTTGACAATGTGTTTAATACTATAATGGATATTAAGGACAACACAAAGGATAATGTGAAGGTGAGAATGGACATACATGACCTTTGTAGGTGTTAAGAATTAGAACTTATTGATTTGGGAAATGGTAAACTCATCAAGCCTAAGGCGCAATACATTTTGAATGCAATACAAAGAAGAGTTATATGTGAATGGGTATTACAATTAAAACTTCTAGATGGCTATGCTTTGGATATTCAAAAATGTGTTAGACTTGAAAGAGAGAAATCTTGTCGGGGTGAAGTGTCATTATTGTCATATTTTCATGGAGTGGTTACTTCCCATAACATTTAGCTCTTTGTCAGAACATGTTTGGAATCCTCTAGTTGAGTTGAGCCAATTCTTCAGGGATCTTTGCTCAACAACATTAAAGGTTGAGCACCTGGATCAAATGGCAGTAAATATCCCACTCATATTGTGCAAGTTAGAATGAATATTCCCCCAGGTTTCTTTGACTCAATGGAACACCTACCAATTCACTTTGCATATGAAGTGAAAATGGCAAGGCCAGTGCAATACTGTTGGACGTATCCATTTGAAACGTAAAAAAAAAATTCAAATATATTTTTAACAGCTTCATGACAATATTAAAATTGATGATTCACACTATTATGTTGAATTAGGTTCCTTCACACCTTAAAGGAAAAAGTTGAAAATAAAGCACATCCAGATGGCTCTATATATGAAGCTATCACACAAGAGACATCAATATTTACTTCACACTATTTTGAGCCTCATGTGCATTAAAAAAGAACAAGAGTGCCAAGGAATGATGAAGTTTGTGAGGATCAACTGCATCAATCTTTATCCATTTTCAATGAACCTGGTTGGGCAATAAGACTGAAAAGACATAGAGTTCTCATGGTGAGAGAAAGGGATGTAGCCCATTTGTGTGTACTTATAAATTGTGAAGAGGTTGAACCATATCAAGCATAAGTCTAAACTAATAATATATTTTCATTATGTCAAATATGGAATATATATAACATTTACCTATAATTGATTTTACAATTTGTATGTGGAAAGTTTACGATCAGTTAGGCCAAACATTAGTGACATCAATGTTGATCGGCATATTGAAAATGAATTTCCTATGTGGTTCAAAAATCATGTAAGTATTCCATTTTGAAACAATTTTGATTATTACTTAGAGTATATATGGATTTACAAAATTAACTTTTATTGAATAGGTGCACCAATCAAACAATATAACTCATAGTCAATTTATACATGATATTACCTGGGGGCCACTAGCTATGGTGTACACACAACCTATTTATTTTGTTAATGACTATAAGTTTCACACAACAACATGAAGTGAAAGCAAATCTACTGTTAACGACTATTTTTTGTGAGAGGAACTGATTATGGGCAATATGAAAATGATTTCTACTGCACAATTGATGAAATTGTTCAATTGGAGTATCTAGGGAAACCAATTATGAGAGTCATATTGTTTAAATGTACATGGTTTGATTCGACCCCTAGTATTAGAATAAGGGTGCATAATCATCATGGAATTATTGAAGTTATTTTACAAAAGCGTTATTCGAAATATGAACCATTTATTATTGCACAAAAAGCAATTCAGGTCTATTATGTACCATATCCTAAAAGATGACCTGATAACTTAAAGTGGTTGTTGGTTATTAAGACAAAATCAAGACGCACAATTGATGCATGTGGCAATGAAAAAATCCCCACACATGCTTATCAAGAAAATGAAAATATGCAAGTGTTGTCAGTCATGCTTGAAAATAAACAAATTGGTACTCTACAAGATAATAATAATGCTTATGAAGAAATAGATGGATACTCAATCAATGACACAAATTTGGATGATGGAGAAGAGTCTATAGATGAACAAATGGAAACTTAAGAATTTGATGACAGTGATTCAACTAATGGAGATGTTCCAAAAGACTACATTGAATTTGATGATGATTAACTTAGTTGATTATATTTTTGTATCATTTTTCTTGTAATGTGTGTTATGAACTAAGTGTGATGTGGTTGTTTTTTGGCTATTATTTGTTAAGCCTTTGTGTCATTATATCATAATTCTTATAATGTTGTAGTTTTGTTGGATGGGATGTTATCTTATATATGTGATGTGTTGAAATATTAAGTCTTTGTCTAATATTTTAGCTTTGTTTGATGGCAAATTATCATATATTTGTGATATGTGACTGAACTATATTAAGTCTTTGTATGTATAATATTGTACCTTTGTTGGATAGCATGTTATCATATATTTGTGATGTGATTGAATTATATGTCTTGATTATTAGTTAGATGTCTGGTACTACTAGACCTAGAGGATGACCTCCTGGTTCTAGAGGTAAGAGTAAGGATAAGGGTAAGGCTCTATAACTTCCTTTTAGTTCTCAGCAAAACATTGCTTGATATATGACTCCTTCACCTACTAGTACACCATCTCTATCATCTATTCATCCACATGTTCCTCCCACCTATGGTTCATCTTTACTATCTCCTATTAGAGAAGGGACACCATCTTCAGAGTTTCCGAGGGCATCAGCACATCCCGATTCTGAGACTTTGCCATATATTGAGGTTGAGGCTAACCAAGAAAGCCAACCTCAGCCTTTTATCCTATTTGGTGATCCTACTTTACCTAGCCTTCATAATATGCACATGCCATCGGGTAAGGATGCTATAAACAACAAAGTTTGGATTTATCCTTTAAAAGGATGGTAAGTATTTAATTAACTATTGAAATTGTAAAGTTAATATCTTTCTATATCATATTTACTAATATAATTCATTTGTTTAAATTTACACTTTTTATCTAGATAATAATGCTATAAAAGATATAACCAAAGCAATCAAATCTATGTTTGATAGCCATTACAACAAATGAAAATGTTGTAATGTGACAAAATCAAGAAATTATGGTTTAAGGAGTGGCAGGTAATATATACTTGTTACTTGCCATTTATTTATATACTATATTAATCTTAAACTTATTTTGATGTTAATTTCATGTTGTTACCTTTCAACAATTGTAGAAAGGTTACAAGTGGATTGGTGAACATGATTCACATATAACTCTTCTTTGGATTGCATTCAAAATGTATTGCACCTTAGGCTTGATGAGTTTACCATTTCCCATATCAATAAGTTCTAATTCTTAACACCTACAAAGGTCATGTATGTCCATTCTTGCCTTCACATTATCCTTTGTGTTGCCCTTAATATCCATTATAGTATTAAACATATTGTCAAATATGTTCTTCTCAATGTGCATGACATCTAAGTTGTGCCGAATGCAATTTGTTTACCAATATGCAAATCCCAAAATATACTTTCTTTGTTCCAATGGTGCTCATGTCCATTCTAATCTATTTGTATAACTCCAATTTGATGTACTTTAGGAAACATAGACATAGATCTCCATAAAAAATTTTAGGGGGGGTGAATTTTCCTGCTTATTTTTGGTAAAATTGTTCTTATTCATTCTATGTGAGTTATCCATTGGCAAAAATCATCAATGACAATAAAAAAAAAAGATGTTTTCCCACCATGCTTTACGGTCTTTGCCTGACATTGTTCCATACAATAAGGACAAGATAATCTACCTACAGTCATCCAACCTGACAACATGTCCTATGCAGGAAAATTATTAGTAGTCCACATCAGTGTAGCCTTCATTTGGAAGTTCTATTGTGATGTTATGTCATATGTGGTTACACCCTTATCCCATAGCAATTTAAGTTCATTTATTAATGGTTGCAAGAAAACATCTATTTTGCTCAAGGTTCTTAAGCCTAAGAATGATTAATATTAAAAATAGATATTCTTCTTTCATACACATCGAAGGAGGCAAGTTGTAAGGAGTGACAATCATAGGCCAACATGAATAAGGTCTACTTGACATATTGAATGGACTAAAACCATCAGCACATAAATCAAGTCTTACATTTCATGATTCTGCGGCAAAGTCTTCATATGTTAGATCAAAATGTTTTCTTATCTCTCCATCAGTTGGATGAATTAAGACACCTTCCTCCTAAACTCTTTCAGAATGCCATCTCATATGACTAGTTGTAGCAGGAGAAGCATACAATCTTTGCAACCTTGGTGCAAGAGGCAAGTACCACATTTGTTTCCTAGATTCCTCCTTTGCCTTACCAAATCTGGTTCTCTTCCATGTATATCATTCTTCCCTACAAAATTTATAATCTTTTTATCAATATCACCCTCGTAATATAATATGCATCCATTCACACAACAGTCAATTTTTTTCATAACTCAAACCCAACCTTTCAACCATCTTTTTCGTTTTATAATAATTTGGTGGCATATGATTATCTAAGGGCCATGTTTCTCTACAAAATTACACAATTTTATTATAAGATTTTTGAGATATATTATGCTCAGCCTTAATTGTAATTAATCGTAACGATGCTGATAACTCTGAGTGACTAGTGCACCCCTCTAACAAAGACGATTGTGCTGCAACCAAAAGGTAATAGAAAGCTTGGGTCTTTTCATTAGGCAGCTCATGCTAACTTTGGGCAAAACTTGGGCTTGAAGCATCTATTACCATTGTCTCATGAATTTAAGTTTTCCCCACAAGTCCTTTGATCCCAATTTGATACAGATGGTTGAGGCCATATTACAGGAGGTGGTTTAGGTAATTCTTCCCTATGTGATGTCCAATAAAAGTAATTAGGCCTAAATCCTCTACTATATAGATGAACCCTCACATCATCTGGAGTTTGCATTTTTCTACAATCGCACTTCACACATGGACATCTGATTGTTCCTTCATTAATAAACTGAACTAATCCATAAGCATGCTCAATAAAAGTCTTAACACCTTTATAGAAAGTATTTGTAAGCCTCACTTGACTAGGTAGAACTCTATTATACATTCATTCTCTATGTGCAAGCACATCTATTGTCTATACATAGGACACAAAAATCCACTACTTTAGTTTAACAATCAAGATACCATAAAAGAAGATGCTACATGAGAAATGCGAGATAATGTTACATGAAATCCATATTTTTTAAAGGGAGACATGTTATGTGGGGAAAGAACTCTTAAAAGGACCAAAAGAATTAAGATATCACACAAATTAAGAGACAAGTTATGTAATATAAAAGCAACAACGTTATTAGGTAATAAATGAAATTAACATTAATTAAGAGAAACACTAGCATGCTAAACCTTTTTCAATTAAATATACTAATCCTAATTAAAATCATTAATGAATAAGGTATGTTTGAGTTTATAGCATAGTGCCAAAGCATAATTTAAATATTTAAGTTTGTATTTATCAACATACCTTGCATAAGAGTGATTATCAACCCAAGTGTGATCTATCATCAACCAACTAAAGGATCCAAATAGCAAACAGGTTCCTATTCTAGAACAATTAACAATAACATAGTTGGTAAATGAAAGAGAAAAAAGATCTACCACAAAGCTACAATATTTTTTTGTGATGAAAAATGTCAACAATAATGGCTAAATGATTAAACCAACAATAATGTCATATTAGTCAACAATAATTAAGCCACACATATGGCATCATCCATTGCCAAGTGATTATGTGGCTAATACTTCTTCATTATTGGCCAAGTAAATGGTGTGGCCTAGAATTACCAAAAGTAAGTCTTCTTCTCATTTAAATAGGTGCTTTAGAAGACATTCTAAGCATCCCATTCTTCAAGCTCTCATCTAAGCTTTGAAGTCTCTTCTACTTTCTCTAATAGTGAGTTTGTGCTTAGTGAGAGTGTTGAGAGTTGCAACACCCCAACTTTTGATTAAATTACGATATTATCCATAATGTACTGTTTTACATTTTCTATAAGTTATAAAATTAATTTGTCTGTTTCGTGACTGTATTTGATCTTTGTGTGTGATTTACTCCGAATCAAGAAAATAATAATTTTTGGCCCGGAGAAATCTTGATTATTCGGAGCTGATGGATCTTACTAAACCCAATTCTGAGTGATACATGTATCAAATTTTTAATTTTTAGAATTTAATTGTGCAATAAAAATATTTTATATTTTTATAATTTTATTTTATTGGACAATGTCTACTGTCTTAAAAATAGTAGATTCTACTCCAATGGACCATGGACCCAGAAAAATTTGTAGGACCCACATTTGGTAAATCAGTCAACGAAATTGGCTTGAACTATTTTGAGCCAATGAGAGCTAGTCAACATAAAAGGCTTGAAAGTTTGTAAGCCAATAGGAAGTAGTCAACAAAAGTGGTTGGACTAGTTAGTAAGTAACTAGAAAAACCTAACTAAGTTAGCTTAAACTTAACTAAGTTAATTTAATGTATCTAAGTAGTACCTAAATGGAACAAACCTAGTTAGCTATTCATTAGAGTTCTACCTAGAGAAGGTTCTAGTAAAGTAACGAAGATGGCTAGTTGCTTTAAGTAACTAAATAGTTAGACAAAGTAACTAGGAAACCTAACTAAATGCGCCTAAGTCTAACTAGATTGCCTAAGTGAACTAGAACTTAGTTTGCTCTCCCTTAGGCCATTCGGTTATGGCATCTTCAAGAAGGACCAAGTCTCTTGATGACTTGATTCTCTAAGCCAATGAGAAGCAAACTTGGAGACAAAGCCTTGGAGATTAACCCTTGATCACATCTAAGGCCATTAGGAGTCCTTAGATGGTCAACAAAGATAGCCACCTCCTTTGAGGGAGCTCCATGGCCAAGTAAATTAGGAGAGGTAGGAGAGCATTTTTACTAAGTCATTTCATCTTCATCTTCATCTTTACTATCACAAAAAAATTTCCTTTCTCTCTTCAAGAACACAAAGAAAACTCCATAGCTTTTCTCTTTGAGGTATTCAGCCACTACCCTAAACACCATTATCCACTCTTCTAAATTTTCATCTAACTCCACTTCTCAAATCCAAACACTATTCTAAGCATCTTTCATCTTGAGAGTTTTTTCAAAATAATTCATTTGAAGCTTGGAAAACAACCTTGAAGTTTCTTTCCTACAAGGTAAAAATCATTGTTTGATATTTCTAACATGATTCTTGAAGTTCTAAGCTATGATTGATCCATGATTTTTCATTTTCAACCATAGTTTATGGCTCTTTAAAATTATTTAAGTTTGTTAGGATTACTTTGGGAGCTACACGAAAATCACTAGGAGGAGTCTAGAAGGAGTTTGTCTTCCCTTGAGGTAAGAGGGAGATTTAATCTCATCAAACTTGTGTGGTGGTGAGAAAATGGATGTATTTGTGGTGAAGAATCCATAAGGATTCATTCACTTGGTTGTTTAATGTTTTTGCTTATTTGTGATTGATTTTGTTTACAAGCATGTCTATAGCTTTAAAATATATGGTATGTGTTTTATACATGTATGATAGTTAATGTAAAATGTGAATAACATATGAGGATTTGCATGAGTGTTCCAAAGAACACAAAGGAAGCTCAGGGTTTCATCACTCCAAGGAGAACCAAAATGTTCTCAACCATTTTCTAAAGCATGAATTAATTTACTTAGTTGAATAAATAAATTTTACAATGACTTAGAGGATGAAAAATAATTTAAAGATGATTTATAACAGATATGTTGAATTTCGGCCAACATGCTATTTGACATACCTTTGATCCAAAATTATTTTCTAAATGTAGACTAAGGGATTAATTTAAAGAGAATTCAATTTCAATGAATTTTGGAAAACAAAATAAATGAATCTTTGATTAGAAATTTAATTAGAGAAATTAAGTATGGATGATAAATAAATTGAACACTTGAAAAATACTAACGTAGAGCTCACCCGTTGGGTTTTGAAGCGCGTTAACAAGTTTCAATGTGTATATATTGGTTATAACTAAGAGAGGTAATTTTTAAAAGAAAACATAGAAAATATCATTTAATGGATTATCTAGATGAAATGTTGTCAAAATTAATTAAAAATAACCAAATGATGGAGAAAGTTTCAAAATATAATTTAGAACGTAAAGAAAATATTTTACGTAGTTGAAAAATATTAGGAATATCCTACGCGTGTTTAAAATAGAGATTTTAAGCTACACGATTGAGAAAACGATTTAAAAATGTTATGCGAATTAAAAAATGATTTAAAAACATTATGCGATTTCAAAAACATTGAAAAATACTTACACGATTTGAAAACGTTTGAAAAAGGTGATGCAATTATGAAAATGTGATAAAATATTTATGCGACTAAAAGAAATAGTAAGTTTACTGTTGGACCAAAGTGGTGGACCCAAACATGTTGAGAAATAGTGTTGTCAAGTGGAAACATACTATATTTGGAAATACTGATACTGAAGGTATTTGTGTAATTATGGTTCATATACATATATTGAGAGATGTGTCAATTTGGTTAAAATTGACGATTGGCTGACGAGATGAATTACACTGTGTTGTAGGTGTGATAGGTGTAGTGCGGTTTATTGAGTGAACTTGGAGGCATTAGTGTGCGGAGGATTCCACATATGGACAGTTGGTAACTCCTCTAGGTCGTGGTAACGGGCAACACACTAACGATCTTGACAAGCACTATTCTTAATCAAGATCTAGTAGAGATTGTCTAGTACAACGCCTGTTGTGCACAACATTTTGACTGTGTACTACTTACACGATGATTTGACTGTGTGCTATTTACATGACATTTGACTGTGTAATATTTGGTTGGGGCAGCCTGAGGCACGGATAGGTCTTTTAGATCATTCTCTCTGATGTTGTGTTTAGCTCCATGGAGTAGGAATGAGTCGGTGTACATTTGCATATATGGTCTGCATCATAATCTGATTGTTTATATTAATTTGAGATATTATGTATGATGTGATAATATGGATTATTGTATTAATTATGATATCTATATGTACTGTCATTTTCTGTACTGTCATGCTGGTAGTAATGTAGATTGTCTCACCTCTTTGTGTACATTTCTTGTATTATTATTTATGTTCTGTAAAGAGTTTGAGGAAGAGGAAGAGGAATAGCCTCTAGATTGTCAGTATCCAGAGGAGCAACATCTGAGCGATCAATTTGAGGAAGGCGAGCCTCTAGATCATCCTTACCATTTGGATTGACTTAGTGGTTATGGCATTGCCTAAGTTTTTGGGATTAATGAGACTTGAGTTTCATGGAGGTTCAAAGGCCTGGCGTCTGCGTGAAGACAGAGGGTTGGTTGTTTATGTGGGACGTCTGACTGTGTCTCTTCGGAGAGAGTTTGATGGAGCACTGATGTTTACTGCTTTTTATTTACACCTTGAGATGCCTTTGACTATTAGGCGTTATTGGGGAGGACGTTTTCATGCCCCCAGTGAGATTAGTAGTGTATCGATAACACGGACTCCTGTCCGTAGAGCTGCGAGACATCCAGGATTTCTGTCATCTGATGATCCATTGGGGGAGGATTAGAATTCCTAGATGTGTACTTGGGCTAGTTTGTATTTAGTGTGATATCAACCATTTTACTGCTTTATTAAATATTTGTAGTCTGTAAATTATTTGTATACTTTAGATAAAAATCATATGTACATTATGGTGTGAATTTGATAGTTTGTTTTATTTCATGTACTGTTTACTTTATTTATTGATATAATATTTAAAAAGAAAAATTTTACAACTCATATTATTATATATGTGTTAAACATTTTATAACTTAGATAATGTTTATTATAATTATTCGAAAATGTGACATCCCCACTAGGGTGTTACAAGAGTTAATACACTTGAGAGTGTTCTTTGAGTGTAAATGGGTTTTAAGTTGTGAGGAATATTTTGTCTAGTGTTTCTTGTAATGCTCTTTTGTCACATAGTAGAAATTTTCTCACTGCTCTCTAGCCAGGGACGTAGGAGAATTTGTCGAATCACGTTAAAGTCTTGATGTCTTTTAAATTTACTCACTCTATTATTTCTCTATAGTGGCACTTTGTTACCACAAACTGGTATCAGAGCTTTCTTGGTTACGAAGGTGACAAATTTTTCAAAGAAATTCTTAGTATGCTTTGTGGTTGCAACGTTGTTTGATCTTCCACATCAAAAAAGAATTACTCTTTGGTTGTTTGGCTAAAACCATTTCTTGTATGCTCGATTGTACTGTGCATGTCAGAATTGTAGTAGTGTGATAGTGCATGTCCAAGGAGGTTCTGGTTAGGAAATATTTGGTATTTAAGTGTGTCCATTAGTGACTCACCTCTCTTTCCTGGGAATTTACCTGTTATACTATTCACAGATAACTATACTATTCTAATATACAGTACAATTCATTTGTACGAAAGAGATGGTTACTGCCAGATTTGATGTGGAGAATTTAATGGTGAAAATGATTTCAATCTATGGCGACTGAAGATGCGGGCTCTGCTGGTGCATCAAGGTCTTGCAAAAGCCTTGACTAGTAAGGACACTATGCCAGAATCTCTATCAGACAGAGAGAAGGATGAGATTTTGGGAAAAGCGCATAGTGCGACTCTGTTGTGCTTAGGAGATGAAGTCTTGTCAGAAGTTTCTGAAGAATACACTACTGCCAAATTATGGTTGAAGCTAGAAAGCTTGTACATGACCAAGTCATTCACAAACTGACTTTATTTGAAGAAGAAACTATACACTCTTCAAATGCAAGGAGGTAAACCTATCAAAGAGCACTTGGATGAATTTAATAGAATTATTCTTGATTTAAAAAATATAAATGTCAAGATTGAGGATGAAGATCAAGCAATAATTCTATTGTGTTCTTTGCCAAACTCCTATGAGAACTTCATTGATATTATGTTGTATGGCCACAATACTCTTACCATGGAGGAGGTTAAGGCGGCATTGAACTCTAAGGTGTGAAAGAAAAAGGTATCTGAAAGTAGAAGTGATAGCTCTGGGGAGAGTTTATTAGCAAGAGGAAGAACAGAAAAAAGAAGTTCTTGTGGCTCTAGTAGCAAGAGCAACAGAGGTAGATCTAGATCAAAATCTAAATTTAGAAAACTAAAATGCTTTCATTGTCACAAAGAAGGGCACTTCAAGAAGGATTATCCAGAGAAAATTCTTCTGACTCTGGAGATGCTGTAGTAGCAGGAGGCTACGATAGTGCTGATATTCTTACAGTCTCTCTGAACTTGGCTCAGGTAATGAGTGGATCCTTGATTTGGGTTGTTCATACCATATGTCCCCTCATAAGGATTGGTTCATAACTTACCAATCCTTAGAAGGAGGAAAAATGGTTTTGGGCAACGAAAAAACCTACAAGGTCATTGGTATAGGCACGGTAAACATCAAGATGTTTGATGGGGTCGTGAGAACATTGACGGACGTTAGATATGTCCCAGAATTTCCTTGGGTACGCTAGACTTTAATGGCTACAACTACAAAGGTGAAGGTGGAGTCATACGGGTCTCAAAAGGTGCCCTTGTCATAATGAAAATGAGGAAAACCAATGACATCTACTTACTAGATAGGAACACAGTTACCAGAACTACTGCTTTATCATCAACATCTGATGATGATGTTAATAAGTTATGGCATATGCGTCTTGGGCATATAAGTGAGAGGGTTTGATAGAGTTAAATAAGCAAGGATTACTCTGTGGTTAGAAGACTGAAAAGTTAGACTTCTGTGAGTACTGTGTCTTTGGAAAACAGTCTCGAGTGAAGTTTAGTAGGTCTATTCATAGGACAAAAGGTACGATGGATTATATTCACTCAGACCTATGGGGTCCTTGCCGACTTCTCTCTCATGGTGGTGACAGATATATGTTAACCTTCATTGATGATTATTCAAGGAAGGTATGGGTGTTTATTTTAAAACACAAAGATGAAGTCTTTGTCAAGTTCAAACAATGGAAAGCTTTGATTAAAAAGCAGAAGGGAAGTAGATTAAGCGACTGAGAACGGACAATGACTTAGAATTTTATGGAGGAGAATTCAACAAGTTCTGCAATGATCATGGTATTGTCAAACATCGTACCATGAGACACACTCCACAACACAATGGGATTGCAGAATGACTGAACAGAACATTGATAGAGTGAGTAAGTGTATGCTTTCATATGTTGGGCTATCAAGAGAGTTCTGGGATGAAGTTGTTAACATAACTTATTGCTTAATTAACAGATGTCCATCTTCGACAATTAGTTTTAAGACTCCCAAAGAGATATGGTCAGGTACTGCTGCTAACCACAAAAATCTGAGAATTTTTGGTTATCCTGCTTATGCTCATATCAATGATGGTAAACTTGAGCTAAGGGCAAAGAAATGCATTTTTCTTGGATATCCTAAAGGCGTGAAGGGATACAAGCTATGATGTCCAGACACAAAAAAGTGCATTATTAGCAGGGATGTGACCTTTAATGAAGCTGAGATGCTCAAACCTAATGAGGGGTCATATGCAGAAAAAGAAAATACTAGTGCCAAGAATAAGCTGTGTAACACCCACCGTAGGGTGCCACATTTATGTTACTTAATTATCAAATTACCCCTAAGTTCATAAAATGTGGTGTTGTGATAAAAATACGAGTTGTAAAATTTTTTCCTCTTTGATATCGATAAATAAACTTAGCGAAAAATAGAAATATTATACATCATCACATATAATTTACATCATATACATTACAAAAGTATTGTCGACATTATTTATATATAGATCAAGTTCTCAAAGTAGTTAAACATAATTTAAAGCTGACTTGCTTGCCCAAGCATAACTAAACAGCAGAACCCTCAGACGGGTCCTCTCAGATTCCTTAGTAGGTAGGAATCCAGCTCGACGCGAGGTCCTACGGACAAGTGTCCGAGCAGAAGACACAATATTAATTTCCGTTGGGACATAATACCTAGTATCCCAATACTGCCTGATTGACAGTGGAAATTCGACATGTACATAAATAGTTATGGAAAGGAACGGATCTCCATGAAATTCCCTGCTCATGTTGACCGTCAGATTTCCTTGATATATAAGTCCCCTCTCATTGGGACTAGTCCTCCATGCTCCAGCTCCACCATGGAACTGTAATCTCACGTAACCGAAGAAACTAGGCCTTAATGTCATCCTATCAAAACTCCACTTTCTCCATAGGAACCTGTTCTTCTTCACCCTCTTGTTCTATGCCTTGCTCAATGTCTTTACCAAATATAAATACAGTACAAAATAATATACAAAGAGGTGAGATCACCTACGCCAATACCAATATGGTAGCACAGAGATAACACAACTAGCATACCATACAGATATATCATACCATAATTACAATCATGCCATCAACATTATTTATCATAATAGATACAATAATTAATAATTACCATCATGTCATTAACATTATTCAAATCACATAATAATTATAATAATGCCATCACATTATTGTCATCATCATCATCCAATATTCCTCAACAGTTCAATTGTCATAGCTAATATTTCCCAATTATTATATCATACAGATATAAATACTCAAATTTATGCATGCACATAGACTCAATTTGCTACTCCATGGAGCTAATACTCATTTTGGAGAAATTGATCTGAAAGATCTGTCTGTACCAACATGCCTCAGACCACGAGCCACATTTCTCATATGTGTTTGCACATCTAGCATATACATGACAATCTTTACTAGATCTCGATTAAGAATAGTGTCTCGGTCAGGATCATCGGTGCGTTGCATCGGTCTAACCCACGATACAATAGAGCTACCAACTGCCCACTATAGGCAACCCGCACCCCAATGCCCCCAAGGTCAATAAATGACTTACACTATGCATATTGCACCCACTCAAGAGGTGTACGTCTCTCCTAGGCAAATAGCCATATCCAGTCAATTAGACCTTTTCAATGCATGTTCAATGCACCAATGTCAATCATAGGCAAAATTCATCATTTTCTCATACAGTGTTCATACACTAGATCAACAGTAATCCTACTATTTAGTCAGTCGCGAAACCATATTATCGCATTTTCATAGTCGTGCAACACTTTCGTCGCGTTTTCACAATCGCGCAACATTTTTGTTACGTTTTCACGATTTTGCAACCATTCCGTTGCATTTTCAAATCGTGTAGCGATTTTTTATCGTTTTCTCAATCACGTAAAAATATTCCATCATTTTGCAATCACGTAGTGATTTTTCAACAATATTACAATCGCGTAAAAATATTTAAACATGTTTCAAATCGCGTAGAAATATTTTAACATTTTTCAAATTGCATACGTAATTTATTTTTCACCATTTTTCAACTTCGTAAAATATTTCTCAACCTTCAAAAATTCCATTTCAACCTTTCTCAAAATAATATGACTTCTCATATTATTTTCCACATTTTCTTACTCAAGAAAATCCTTTTTGCAATATATTCCACAAAATCACCATTTCATTGAATTAAATCAATGTTTCTCACTTAAAATTCCCTAATGCTCTTCAAAACCCAAAGGATGAGTTTTACGTTAGTAAATTTTAAATCGTCAATGTTTCCTTTATAACTCAAAATAAATTCTCAAATTCAATCCTCTTCAAAATAATTTGAGTTTCAAACCCTTACAACCTCTATTTTCCTTTCATAACCGAAATTTCTATTTCTCAAGTGATAAAACACTCTGATTCTATTTTTAAAATCCTTGTACTAAATCAATTATATTTCCACTTGAAAACCACTTTGTTTTCATAAATTCAAGGCATTTATAAGCCTTCAAAACCGTGGACATGGCCATTGAAACCATTAAAATATTTTTCCTTCTAAATCATCTAAGTTCCATTCATAGTTTTACACAAACAAAAACCGTGAAACACTTGGTCTTTGAAATCAAATCATTTGTTCATTTTCCTTGCTTTTCTAAACATCCAATTTTACCATTCATGAAAATATTAATTTGTGAACACCTATTTTGAGGTGTTGAGGCCGAAATCCTCATGGTCATTGGAACCAAAAATTGTTTTCCTTTCCAACAATTTTTATGGCATACATCACATATAATCAACATATTATATTTCAAGCATACCATAAAAGCAAACAAAAATCATACTAAGCATGCAAGCACAAATAAAACATGATTCACCATCCATCAAATACACAAACCATCTCTCACTACCATACTTGGTTGGTGAGATGGATCTCCCTGTTACCTCTTGAAGAACCTCAAAGACTCCTTGTTTTGCTTCTTTTTCCAAGTCCTTCACCACTAAAAGCTTCTCAAATATAAAACAAAACACAAGTTTATTAGCATATCAAGCTTGAACAAGAAGAACCATGGATCAAACATGGCCTAGAACATGAAAAAGAGATAAGAATGAAGTTTTTCTTACATTTCACCTCAAAAACCCTAGAACTTGCTCTTGAAAAAAGTCCTTGAAGATGAAAGATTTAGAACTTGCTCCAAACTACAAAGTGTCTTAGAATGAGGTATAGATTCAAGAAGTATGGTTGTTTGAAATTAAAGAGTGATGGAAGATGGAGTATGGGTACTTGGCCGAAACTTAGAGAAGAAGAGAAATGGAGAGAAAGTTTGATAAGCTTAGCTTCTTGAAAATGATCAATAATGACCAAGATGACTAATAATTGGTGTCTTGAAACTTTGCTAATCTCCTACACTATCTCAAAACCGTCCCCCCTTCTTGCTTCTCAAAATGTGACCAATCTCACAAGCCACCATTTAAGGCATTCTTAACCATTGATTAGATCAATGGTTAGGATTAATGTAGATTCTAGGTTTAGTCTTAGATAGAAGACTTAATCTAGGTCATTAGATCTTTCCTCCTTGAAATCCTAACCATTAGATATATCTCCAAAATGAAGGGTCAAGGTTACTCCTTCAAATTTTACATCCAAGGGTTATAAATGATCCTGACCACTTTGTAAGACTAAATCTCCACCATTGATTAAATCAAGACCAAATCTCTACCATTGTTTAAATCAATGGTGGATATCCAAGCCACTAATGTTGACTACGCAGTAC
The DNA here is from genome assembly GCA_029884605.1 of Ormosia emarginata. Taxonomy (NCBI): domain Eukaryota; kingdom Viridiplantae; phylum Streptophyta; class Magnoliopsida; order Fabales; family Fabaceae; genus Ormosia; species Ormosia emarginata. The sequence goes on along the minus strand of JAQQTP010000081.1, from coordinate 50,382,911 downwards.
AATATTTATTTTTTTATCTGCTATAATCCTACGAATAATATTTTTACTATATTTTTATCCTCTGATAATTATATACAGTACAAAACACAGTAAAAAAAAATATTAAAAACTATTTCCGGATACAGGTTTAGTAAGAACCTCTGTCTCTATCTCAACAGTACAAAATTTTTGAGCTGCAGAAAAATTTTTACTTTTTGGGACCCACCTGGGCCCACGTACAGCCCCCCTAGGCCCACAGACGGCCCACGTATAACACTAAAATAATCAGAGTAATATAAAAATTTCATAATCATCCACAAAATCATAAAAATTATAAAACGTATGAAAATCAAATCAGATTACGTAAAATAATTAAGACTTAACAGTAATAATTAAATTACGTAAGATTTTCCCTGGCCTGAAAATTATTATTTTCCTGACACGGAGTAAATCACACAAAATAATGAAATGTACTGACGGAATATTCAAAATAATTTTACAGTACACAGAAATCACTGAACAATAGAATTATGTTAACTGTCAAAATTACTATCAACTAGTTAAGAAGTTTGGGGTGTTACAATACTCCCCCTCTAAAAAGAAGTTTCGTCCTCAAAACTTGATAAACTTAACTCCACATCCTCAGAATAAATATGGATATTGCTCTTTTATTTTTTCTTCCAGTTCCCATATAGCCTCATCGCTTACGTTGTTCCAAACGATTTTAACCAATGAAATTTCCTTACCTCGTAGTTGTTTCGTCCTCCGATCCTCAATCTTAACTGGAAACATCTCATAGGTTAAATTTTCCTTCAGTTGTACTGTGTCTGGCTCGATAACATGGGTAGAATCAAGAATATATTTTCGTAATTGTGATACGTGAAATACATTGTGAAGATTTGATAGAAAAGGTGGTAATTCAATCTGGTAAGCTAACAGACCTATCCAACATAAAATTTGATACGACCCGATAAACTTTGGAGTGAGCTTCTTGGACTTAAGCACTCATCTAACTCCAATCATAGGTGTCACTAGCAGAAATACATGGTCACCTTTTTCAAACTCAAGCGATTTTCTCCTTTTATCAGTATAGCTCTTTTGTCGAGTTTGAGTCATTCTCATCTTGTCTTGAATCATCTTCACTTTCTCAGTTGTCTGTTGTACAAATTCTGGTCTTACCATAGCACTTTCACCATAATGATACCAACATAATGGTGTTCTGCATCGTCTCCCATACAATGCCTCATAGGGTGCCATCTCTATACTTGAATAAAAATTGTTGTTGTATGTGAACTCTATCAATGGTAAATATTCATCCCAACAACTAGTTTGTTCTAGCACACAAGCTCTCAACAAGTCCTCTAATGACTGAATCATCCTTTCTGACGGACCATCTGTCTGTGAATGGTAAGCAGAACTCAAACGTAACTTTGTTCCCATAGCTTCTTGCAAACTATTCCTAAATCTCGAAGTAAATCTCAGATCTCGATCCGAAATAATATTGGATGGTACACCATGAAGTCTAACAATTTCATTGATGTACACTTGGGCCAACTTTTCCACTGAGTACTTAATATTAATCAGAAAAAAGTACGCCGACTTAGTAAGCCGATCAACAATTACCCAAATAGAATCATGACCTTTCCGAGTTTTTGGTAGTCCTGTCACAAAATCCATTGCTATGTGATCCCATTTCCATTCAGGAATAGGCAAATGTTGCAACATTCCGAAGGTCTTTGATGTTCCACCTTAGCCTTCTGACACACTAAATAGGATGATACATACTCAGCGACGTCCTTCTTCATTCCTTGCCACCAATATAATTGTTTCAAATCTTGATACATCTTTGTGGCTCCTGGATGCATACTCAACTTACTCCTGTGAGCTTCATCCAAAATCAATTTCCTAAGTTCTAGATCATTTGGCACACAAACCCTTCCTTTAAACTTTAGAATTCCATTAGCACATTCGCTAAATTCCAACACCGCTCCTTGGCTCCTTGCTTCTTTTGCTTCTTGCAAATACTGGTCACTGTTTTGTCCTTCTCGTATTCTATCCATTAAAACATTTGAAATGGTGATCATGTTCAAACATATTCTCCCTGGCGTCAATTTCACAGACAAACACATATCCTGAAATTCTTCTATCAGTTCCTTCTCCTTAATCATCATAACAGAAGCACTAAGCATTTTCCTACTTAAAGCATCCGCTATGACATTCGCCTTTCCGGGATGATATTGTAACTGAAAGTCATAATCCTTCAGAAACTCTAGCCAACGTCTTTGTCTCATGTTCAACTCTTTTTGGTCAAACAAATACTTCAAACTTTTATGATCACTACAACCAGTGAACGTTGCTCCATAGAGAAAATGTCTCCACACTTTCAACACAAACACCACAACTGCCAATTCCAAATCATGAGTCAGATAATTCCTCTCATGTACTTTTAACTACCTTGAAGCATAAGCCACCACCTTACGGTTCTGCATAAGTACACAACCTAATCCTTGATACGAAGCATCGCAATATACTTCGAAAGGTTCGTTTGGATCAGGTAGAATCAATACCGGTGAAGTAGTCAATCGTCTTTTCAACTCTTGAAAACTTTCTTCACATGCATCAGTCCATACGAACGGTTGATTCTTCCGTGTAAGTTAGGTAAGAGGTCCTGCTATTTTCGAAAACCCCTCAATGAACCGTCGATAGTAACTAGCTAATCTGATAAAACTACGGATTTCTGATACAGTCTTCGGTCTTCCCCATTCCAAAACCGTCTCCACCTTTGAAGCATCAACTTCAATTCCTTCCTTTGATATAACATGTCCCAAAAATTGAACTTCGCTTAACCAAAATTCACATTTAGACAACTAGGCATACAACTTATTCTCCTTCAAAATCTGGAGAACCACTCTGAGATATTCAACATGTTCCTCCTGACTTCGGGAATAAATCAAAATGTCATCTATAAAGACAACAACAAACTTATCCAAGTACGAACAAAAAATTCTGTTCATGAAGTCCATGAATATGGCAGGTGCATTCGTCACACTAAACGACATCACTAGATACTCATAATGCCCATAACGAGTCCGAAATGCAGTTTTGGGAATATCCTTCGCTTTCACATGAATCTGATGATAACTAGATCGTAAATTAATCTTGGAAAATATTGCGGCTCCTCGCAATTGATCCATCAGATCATCAATTCTTGGAAGCGGATATTTATTCTTAATCGAAATCTTGTTCAATTGTCGGTAGTCTACACATAGACATGAAGTTCCATCATTCTTCTTTACCAACAATACTAGAGCTCCCCATGGTGACAGACTAGGTCTCACAAATTGTTTCTCCAACAAATCCTCTAGCTATTTCTTAAGCTCTGCCAACTCTACTGGCGACATCCAATAGGGGGCAATAGATATAGGTCCAGCTCTAGGTACTAAATCAATAGCAAACTCAATTTCTCTTTCTGGCGGTAGTCTAGGTATATCTTCAGGAAATATCTCAAGAAATTCATTAACAACAAAAATATCCTTCAAGACATCTTCACATTGAACCTCCAAAGAAGACAACAATAGATACAAATGATCTCCTTCTTTCAGATAAGCTTCTACTTGAGTTGCCGTTAGGAATCTAGGATCCTTAGGCTCAGGAAATACTAATGTCTTATTCGAACAATCAATTAGGATATGGTTAGAAAATAACCAATCCATTCCTAAGATTACATTAATCTTGGAAAGAGGCAAACATATCAAATCCACATGAAAGATTCTATCCCTAATACAAACAGGACAATTCAAACATAATTTTGTAGTAATCACAAGCTTATCAGTAGGACTAGCAACACTCAAATTATAAGGCAATGTAGTCACAGTCAATCCCAAACGCTCCATACAATCACATGCAATAAAAGAATATGTTTCTCCCGAATCATAGAGTACGGTTAAAGGATTACCTTCAATAGCACACTCCTCCATGATTAAGTCCTCTAATTTCGCGGCTTCTTCCCCGCTTATAGTATACACTCGACCACCTGCCTGTGGCCTTGCAGTACGAACATTCCCCACAGAAGGTTCCCTCTTTATCTGATCACAATCCCTGGATAAATATCCAGGTTTCCCACTTATATAACAAATAAGTTCTTTATGCTGACAATCTTTGGTCAGATGGTCCTTCCCACACTTGTAACATTTAGTCATAGGAGTTCCAGCTTGACTTGCCTTACTGCCACTAGAACTTCCTCCAACAAATTGTTGTCGGTTCTGACTTCCTACCTGTTTGGTATACGGTTTTTGCTGAAAACAGTTTCCTCCACTACTCTTTTCTCTTTGGAATCTTGTAGGTCCAAAGTTCTTATTTCTTGCCGTACGTTGCTGATCAATCTCCTCAACCTTACAACACTTATCCAACAATTTTGGAAATTGTTCAATTCCCAGGGTTGCTACGGCTCGCTTAATGTCTAGCTTCAATCCTTCCTCAAATTTTTTACACTTCCAATCCTCATCTGGGTGCATATGAAAATACCTCAAAAACTTAGACAAGCTTTCGAATTTTGCAGCATACTCACTTATAGACATCACCCCTTGCCTCAGACTAAGGAATTCCATCTCCTTAGCATGACGAACACCTGCTGGAAAATACTTTCCCAAAAACTTCTGCCTAAAGAGCTGCCATGTCACAACTCTTCCTTCAGCTTGTAACAATCTTCGGGCTCCTGCCCACCAGTTTGCACCATCTCCCACTAGCATAAATGTTGCAAAAGTCAGCTTTCGCTGATCAGTACAGCCCATACCTTCAAATATTTTCTCTAACTCTTTGATCCACAAATCAACTTTCTCTCGGTCAAATTCTCCACGAAACTTTGGTGGATTGTTCTTACGAAATTCAAACAAACTGTGAGCATCCTCAGTTGCCCTTTGATTTTGTTGTACCACAACATCAGTCATCCGTTGCATTGCTACTACAGCCGCAGCCATATTTTGGTTATCATTACCAACATTTTCCATTCCTGCTCTAGAATTGACACGTCCTCTTCCTCGCCAGCCATTACTTTTCTCTACTCAAACTGGATAACACAAGAAAGTAAGGTCAATCTTCAAACAATATTGTTTTTTTTTTCAAAAAATAGTCACAAAGAATCACACAACACAAACAAGACAGACCTAACCACAAACCCAAAAGACTCTAACTTGAGCTCTGATACCAACTAATGTAACAGCCACCGTAGGGTGCCACATTTATGTTACTTAATTACCAAATTACTCTTAAGTTCATAAAATGTGATGTTGTGATAAAAATACGAGTTGTAAAATTTTTTCCTCTTTGATATCAATAAATAAACTTAGCGAAAAATAGAAATATGATACATCATCACACATAATTTACATCATATACATTACAGAAGTACTGTCGACATTATTTATATACAGACCAAGTTCTCAAAGTAGTTAAACATAATTTAAAACTGACTTGCTTGCCCAAGCATAACTAAACAGCAGAGCCCTCAGATAGGTCCTCCTCAGATTCCTCAGTAGGTAGGAATCCAGCTCGACGCGAGGTCCTACGGACAGGTGTCTGAGCAGACGATACAATATTAATTTCTGTTGGGACATAATACCTAGTATCCCAATACTGCCTGATTGACAGCGAAAATTCGACATGTACACAAATAGTTATAGAAAGGAACGAATCTCCATGAAATTCCCTGCTCATGTTGACCGTCAGATTTCCTTGATATATAAGTCCCATCTCATTGGGACTAGTCCTCCATGCTCCAGCTCCACCATGGAACTGTAATCTCACATAACCGAAGAAACTAGGTCTTGATGTCATCCTATCAAAACTCCACTTCCTCCACAGGAACCTGCTCTTCTTCACCCTCTTGTTCTATGCCTTGCTTAACGTCTTTACCAAATATAAATACAGTACAAAATAATATACAAAGAGGTGAGATCACCTACGCCAATACCAATATGGTAGCACAGAGATAGCACAACCAGCATACCATACAGATATATCATACCATAATTATAATCATGCCATCAACATTATTTATCATAACAGATATAATAATTAATAATTACCATCATGCCATTAACATTATTCAAATCACACAATAATTATAATAATGCCATCACATTATTGTCATCATCATCATCCAATTATTCCTCAACAGTTCAATTGTCATAGCCAATATTTCTCAATTATTATATCATACAGATATAAATACTCAAATTTATGCATGTGCACATAGACTCAATTTCCTACTCCATGGAGCTAATATTCAGTTCGGAGAAATTGATTCGAAAGATCTGTCTGTACCAACATGCCTCAGACCATGTGCCATATTTCTCATATGTGTTTGCACATCTAGCATATACACGACAATCTTTACTAGATCTCGATTAAGAATAGTGTCTTAGTCAGGATCATCGATGCGTTACATCGGTCTAACCCATGGTACAATAGAGCTACCAACTGCCCACTGTAGGCAACCGCACGCCGATGCCCCCAAGGTCAATAAATGACTTACACTATGCATATCACACTCACTCAAGAGGTGTACGTCTCTCCTAGGCAAATGGCCATATCCAGTCCATCGGACCTTTTCACTGCATGTTCAATGCACCAATGTCAATCATAGGCAAAATTCATCATTTTCTCATACAATGTTCATACACTAGTTCAACAGTAATCCTACTGTTTATTCAGTCGCGAAACCATATTATCGCATTTTCATAGTCGTGCAACACTTTCGTCGCATTTTCACAATCGTGCAACATTTCTATTACATTTTCACGATTTTGCAACCATTCTGTTGCATTTTCAAATCGCGTAGCGATTTTTCATCGTTTTCTCAATCACGTAAAAATATTCCATCATTTTGCAATCACATAGTGATTTTTCAACAATATTACAATCGTGTAAAAATATTTAAACGCTTTCCAAATCGCGTAGAAATATTTTAACATTTTTCGAATCACGTGGCTTAAAAATCATGTTTTTAAGTTACATAAATCATTTTTCACCATTTTTCAACTTCGTAAAATATTTCTCAACCTTCAAAAATTTCATTTCAACCTTTCTCAAAATAATATGACTTCTCACATTATTTTTCACATTTTCTTACTCAAGAAAATTCTTTTTGCAATATATTCCACAAAATCACCATTTCATTGAATTAAATCAATGTTTCTCACTTAAAATTCCCTAACGCTCTCCAAAACCCAAAGGATAAGTTTTACGTTAGTAAATTTTAATTCATCAACGTTTCCTTTATAACTCAAAATAAAATTCAAATTCAATCCTCTTCAAAATAATTTGAGGTTCAAACCCTTACAACCTCTATTTTCCTTTTATAACCGAGATTTCTATTTCTCAAGTGATAAAATACTCTGATTCCATTTTCAAAATCCTTGTACTAAATCAATTATATTTCCACTTGAAAACCACTTTGTTTTCATAAATTCAAGGCATTTACAAGCCTTCAAAATTGTGGACATGGCCATTGAAACCATTAAAATATTTTTCCTTCTAAATCATCTATGTTCCATTCATGGTTTTACACAAACAAAACCATTAAAATTCTTTAACAAAAACCGTGAAACACTTGGTCTTTGAAATCAAATCATTTGTTCATTTTCCTTTCTTTTCTAAACATCCAATTTTACTATTCATGAAAATATTAATTTGTGAACACCTATTTTGAGGTGTTGAGGCCGAAATCCTCATGGTCATTGGAACCAAAAATTATTTTCCTTTCTAACAATTTTTATGGCATTCATCACATATAATCAACATATTATATTTCAAGCATACCATAAAAGCAAATAAAAATCATACTAAGCATGCAAGCACAAATAAAACATGCTAAGCACATAAACCACATAAACACCCACAAATAATTACATAACCATGGATATGAATCCTCACATGGATTCACCATCCATCAAATACACAAACCATCTCTCACCACCATACTTGGTTAGTGAGATGGATCTCCTTCTTACCTCTTGAAGAACCTCAAAGACTCCTTGTTTTGCTTCTTTTTCCAAGTCCTTCACCACCAAAAGCTTCTCAAATACAAAACAAAACATAAGTTTATTAGCATATCAAGCTTGAACAAGAAGAATCATGGATCAAACATGGCTTAGAACATGAAAAAGAGATAAGAAATGAAGTTTTCCTTACACTTCACCTCAAAAATCCTAGAACTTGCTCTTAGAAAAAGTCCTTGAAGATGAAAGATTTAGAACTTGCTCCAAACTACAAAGTGTCTTAAATGAGGTATAGATTCAAGAAGTATAGTTGTTTGAAATTAAAGAGTGATGGAAGATGGAGTATGGGTGCTTGGCCGAAACTTAGAGAAGAAGAGAAATGGAGAGAAAGTTTGATAAGCTTAGCTTCTTGAAAATGATCAATAATGACCAAGATGACTAATAATTGGTGTCTTGAAACTTTGCTAATCTCCTACACCATCTCAAAACCGTCCCCTCCTTTCTTGCTTCTCAAAATGTGACCAAATCTTACTAGGCATCATTTTAGGCATTCCTAACCATTGATTAGATCAATGGTTAGGATTAATGTAGATTCTAGGTGTAGCCTTAGATATAAGACTTAATCTAGGTCATTGGATCTTTCCTCCTTGAAATCCTAGCCATTAGATATATCTCCAAAGTGAAGGGTCAAGATTACTCCTTCAAACTTTACATCCAAGGGTTATAAATGATCCTAGCCACTTTGTAAGACTAAATCTCCACCGTTGATTAAATTAAGACCAAATTTCCACCGTTTATTAAATCAATGGTGGATATCCAAGCCGCTAATGTTGACTATGCAGTACAATATTTATTTTTTTTATCTGCTATAACCCTACGAATAATATTTTTACTGTATTTTTATTGCCCGATAATTATATACAGTACAAAACACAGTAAAAGAAAATTTTAAAAACTGTTTTCGGATACAAGTTTAGTAAGATTCCCCATTTTCTTTACAAAGTTTTTGAGCTACAGAAAAATTTTTGCTTTTCGGGACCCACCTGGGTCCACGTACAGCCCCCTTGGACCAACAGACAGCCTACGGATAACACTAAAATAATCAGAGTAATATAAAAATTTCATAATCATCCACAAAATCATAAAAATTATAAAACGTATGAAAATCAAATCAAATTACGTAAAATAATTAAGACTTAACAGTAATAATTAAATTATGTAAGATTTTCCCCAGCTCGAAAATTATTATTTTCCTAACACAGAGTAAATCACACAAAACGATCAAATGTATTGACGGAATATTCAAAATAATTTTACAATACACAGAAATCACTAAACAGTAGAATTCTGTTAACTGTCAAAATTACTGTTAACTAGTTAGGAAGTTTGGGGTCTTACAAGCTGGAGCTTGAGGTGGAGCTTTCAAAAGAAACCTCTCAAGATCTAGTTGATGAAGAAGAGTCAGACCCTATTGAGGAACATGACACAATAATTGTAACATTATCAACTAGCAAGAGACAGGCAAAGGAGAGAAGTTAGACTTCCCCAAAGGTATGGCTATGAGGATTTAGTCTCATATGATCTAAACGTTGTAAGTAACATTGACAACTGTGAGCCTCAATCATACCAAAAAGCTATCAATAGCAAGGATGTTGCTCAATGGATTGTTACAATGATTGAAGTGATTGAATCTCTTCACAAGAATCATACTTGGGAGATAGTCAAAAGGCCATAGAATCAGAAGATTGTCGAAAGTAAATGGGTCTTCAAGAAGAAGGAGGGAATTCTTGGAGCTGAAAATGTAAGGTTTAAAGCATGACTTGTGGCCAAGGGCTTCACACAGAGATAAGGTATCAATTTCAATGAAGACTTTTCTCCTTTAGTGAAACATAGTTCTATTTGGGTCCTGTTTGCCATCGTAGCTCAATTTGATCTAGAACTGGAGTAGCTGGATTTCAAAACAACATTCTTGCATGGAGAATTAGAATAGCAAATATATATGAACTAGCCAAAGGGATTTAAAGTCCAAGGTAAAGAAGATCATGTTTGTCTCTTAAAGAAATCTCTGTATGGCTTGAAATAGACTCCTAGACAGTGGTATAAGTGGTTTGACACTTTCATTCTTGGAAATGACTATTATAGGAGTAAGTATGATAATTGTGTGTACTATCAGAAGCTCACGAATGGGTCATTCATATATTTGCTCTTATATGTTGATGACATGTTGATTGCTTGTAAAAGCATGTCTGAAATCAATAGTTTAAAAGCTCAGTTAAGTGGAGAGTTTGATATGAAGAATTTGGGAGCTACAAAGAAAATATTGGGGATGGAAATTCACAAGGATAGAAAAGTAGCTATTTCTATCACAAAAAGGGTATATAGAAAGGGTACTGAAACTCTTCGGTATGTAAAACTCAAAGTATGTTAGTACTCCTCTCGCAGCTCACTTCAAACTTTTGACAACATGGTCACCATAATCTGAGGCAAAAAAGGAGCAAATGTCCCATGTTCCATATGCTAGTGTTGTTGGTAGTATCATGTATGCCATGGTGTGTACTAGGCCAGATATTTCACATGCTATTAGTGTGGTAGTACATGGGAGATCCAGGAAAAATCCATTGGCAAGCAATAAAATGGATTTTGTGCTACTTAAAAAGTACTACTAATGTCGACTTGGTTTATGAAAAACATAATGACGCTACTAGGTTTGTTGTCGGATATGTGGATTCAGATTATGTTGGAGATCTAGACAAGAGAAGGTCTTTGACTGGATATGTTTTCACTCTTTATGGATGTACCATCAGTTAGAAAACATCATTACAACCAACTATCGCTTTGCCAACCACTGAGGTAGAGTACATTGCAGCTACAAAAGCAGTAAAAGAAGCTCTTTGGCTTCAAGGTTTGGGTGGCAAATTGGGGATACCATCACAAGATACGACAGTCTACTGTGATAATCAAAATGCCATACATCTAACAAAAAATTAGATGTACCACGAAAGGACCAAACACATTGATGTCAGGATGCACTTTATCAGAAATGTGATAGCACAAGGCGATGTTAAAATCTTGAAGATTTCAACATTGGAGAATCTAGCAGATATGGTGACCAAGCTAGTGCCAACAACCAAGTTCAGACATTGTCCAGATTTGATTGGTGTTTCTAGTAAGTGATACATTGAGTGGGAAGTAGCTCAAAAAAAATTTATAGAATCTTTTAGCCAAGGTGAAGATTTGTCAATAATAATGGCTAAATGATTAAGCCAACAATAATGTGATTATTAGTCAACAATAATGTCATATTAGTCAACAATAATTAAGCCACACACATTGCCAAGTGATTATGTGGCTAATACTTCTTCATTATTGGCCAAGTAAATGATGTGGCCTAGAATTACCAAAGGCAAGTCTTCTTCTCCTATAAATAAGTGCTTTAGAAGACATTCTAAGCATCCCATCCTTCAAGCTCTCATCTAAGCTTTAAAGTCTCTTCTCATTTCTCTAATAGTGAGTTTGTGCTTAGTGAGAGTGTTAAGAGTTAATACATTTGAGAGTGTTCTTTGGCTGTAAATGAGTTTTGGGTTGTGAGGAAAATTTTGGCTAGTGTTTCTTGTAATACTCTTTCGTCACATAATGGAAATTTTCTCGCTGCTCTCCAGCCGTGGACTTAGGCGAATTTGTCGAACCACGTTAAAGTCTTTGTGTCCTTTAAATTTATTCATTCCATTGTTTCTCCATTGTGGCACTCTGTTACCATAGAAAATATATTTAGTCGCAAATTTTTGTCGCAATTTAATTATTTTCTAGTAGTGTATTATAAACGAGCGTACACATACTTGACATCTTCATACCTTTGGATTATAGTTGGAAGTTTCGCCATGTCCATTTTGCTCCACAATTTCAATATCTTCATCATGAATTCTTCTGATATACTCTTTAGAATTTTGTTTATTATAGTATAAAGCAAACCATATACATTAATTTCAGAAAGAAGGAAATAGATCAACATTAAAAGGAGCTAAAAGTAGGAAGGAGAGCTAGAAGTGTAGAATAGTAATACTTAAGTGATTGACAACTAATTTTATTAGCTTTTCTTTTTCTTCTTCCAACCTTTTGTCTTGAGAACATAAAATAACAAGGCTTAACTCAAAATAAAATTATCAAGAGAAAAACATGTGAATTAAAAAATGCTTAAAAATTACACATTATATTTATGGCATAGCCCAAAATTTGAAATATTAGACAATCAATGTTTACGATGGTTGTCTACTAATGGGAAAAGTTCAGGGTTTAGCAATTACAAGGCATGTATTGGAGTTTGCAAACCAATTCCCATCAAGAGATTGAACCAAGTTTTTTGGTCCAAAAGCATTGATAGAGCATTGCAAGAATATATACTCTTAAGATGGACAAACTATTTACTGAATAGCTTGAAGAAAATAACCTCAACACCATTAATTATATACAAGATTTACAATCACTAATATTAAGAAACTACGTAAATAAGGAAATTAAATAATAGGACAAATATACAAATCAAATTAGAAAATATACAGCTCCTAAATAGATGATATTCTCCCTGATATTATTCCTAAATAGGAGATACTCTCCAACACTTTCCCTCAAGCTGGAGCATACAAATCATATGCACCCCATCTTGTTACAAATGAACTAAATCTGAGGACCTCGAAGAGACTTTGTAAGGATATCTGCGAGCTGATCATTAGAGTTGACAAACTTAATAGTAATTTCCTTGGAGAGAACTTTCTCTTGAATAAAGTGACAATCAATTTCTATATGTTTGGTTCTTTCATGAAAGACCGAGTTTGACGCAATGTGTAGAGCAGCTTGATTATCACAATATAGTTTTATCTGATCAACACTTCCAATCTTCAACTCACAAAGTAACTATTTTACCTATATAAGTTCTCAAGTAACCATTGCCATAGCCCGATATTCAGTTTATGCACTTGACCGAGCAACCACATTCTACTTTTTACTTTTCCAGGATACAAGATTACCACCAATGAAGACACAGTATCCTGAACTAGACCTCCTATAAACAAGTGAACCAGCTCAATTTGCATCTAAATACCCTACAACATGAGTGTTCCCTTTATCTTCATATAACAACCCTTGACCTGGAGCATTCTTAATGTATCATAAAATTTGAACCACTGCATTCCAATGATTAACACATGATGATTGTATGAATTGACTCACCACACTGACGACAAAGAAAATATTTGGTCTGGTTATTATAAGATAGCTTAGCTTCCAAACTAACTTTCTGTACCTGCCTGGACTTGAATAAGGCTCCCCTTGATCTGTTAATAATTTGTTGTTCAGATCCATTAGAGTATCAACAAGTTTATCATGCCAGTTTCCTCCAGTATATCTAAATCATATTTCCTTTGTGAAATCATAATACCATTCTTTGATTGAGCTACCTCAAGACCAAGGAAGTATTTAAGCTTTCCTAAGTCTTTGGTTTGAAAGTGACTGAACTAATGTTTCTTCAATTGAGTTATTCCATTATAATCATTACCTGTAATAACTATATCATCCATATAGACTACTAGATAAATACATTTGCAAACTAAAGAATGTCGATAGAAAACTAAATGATCTACTTTGCTCCGAGTCATACCAAATTCCTACACAATGGTACTATATTTACTGAACCAAGCTCAAGAAGACTATTTTAAACCATAAAGAGATCGTTTCAACTTGCAAATTAAGCCTAACTCCCCCTAAGAAACAAACTTAGGTGGTTGCTCCATATATATCTCTTCGTCAAGATCACCATGAAGGAAGACATTTTTACTGTCTAGCTGATATAACGACCAATGCCCAATAGTTGCCATGGCTAGAAAGATCTGAACTGAGGCCATCTTAGCTACCAGAGAGAATGTATCACCATAATCAAGACCATATGTTTGAGTGTACTGTTTTGCAACTAGGCAACCTTTAAGACGATCAATTTGACCATCGGAGTCAACCTTCACAGCATATACCCATCGACAGCTAACAACTATTTTCCCTGGAGGAAGAGGAACTAAGTTCCACGTGCCACTGTGCTCAAGAGCAATTATCTCATCAATCATAGTCTGCCTCCAACCTGGATGTGAAAGGGCTTCACTAAAGGTGATAGAGCACAAGGAAGACACAAAAGCATAATAGGATAATGATAAACGATGAAAACTCAGGAAATTATAAATAGGATGAGGATTTTTAATGGATCAAGTACCTTTTCGAAGAGCAATAGGAAGATCAACAAACTTAGGAGACTTAGATGGGTCCATGGTAGGGGAAGCTGGTGGAGTCAGACATGATGCATTAGGATGCTCATCAATCTCTGTAGTTGCTGAAGTGGCCTCCCGTGGATGACGTTGATAAGTGAGGAAAATGTCCTGAGGTGGAGTTAACTAAGCCTCTCTAGATTTGACCTGCAAAGGAGACAGAGGTGGGCCAAAAAATGGAATAGGTAAAACCTCAAAGATGATACTAGGATTAACAGAAGAAGGAAAGTATGGTGTTTCTTAAAAAAAAGGTGACATCTGTAGAAGTATACCAACGGTGAGTAACAGATGAATAACAACGATATCCTTTTTGTACCCTGGAATAACCAAGAAAGACACATTTAATGGCATGAGGAGACAACTTATCTTGACCAGGAGAAAGATCATGAACAAAACAAGTGTAACCAAATACACGAGGAGGAACATGATATAGGGGACCTTTAGGGACTAATAACTCATGAGGAACTTGATTTTTAGTAGCAGAAGAAGGAATACGATTGATTAAATAGCAAGTTGTTAACATAGCATCTCCCCAAAAATGCAAAGACATGTTTGCTTGCAACAACATAGTACGAGCAGTTTCAACAAGATGCCAATTTTTTTCTTTCAGTCACCCTATTTTGCTAGGGTGTGTGAGGACATGATTGATGCAAGATATCATGAGACGACATAAATGATGAGAAGTCATGGGAAAAATATTTTTTTGCATTGTCACTTCTCAAGATCTTAATTGATTTGCAAAATTGATTTTGAATTTCAGAATAAAAAGACTTGAATATGGAAAATAACTCTAAACGTTCTTTCATTAAGAATAACTAAGTACATCGAGAAAAGTCATGAATAAAGGTAACAAAATACTTAAAACCTGATAAAGTAGAGACACGACTTGGACACTATATATCAGAATCAATGATAACAAAAGAGGACTCTGTTTGACGTTGAACCTAACTAGAAAAAGGAAGTACGAACATGCTTCCCAAGTTGAAACGACTCATAATTCAAAGACTCTAATTTTGCAAGACTTGGAACCATTTGCTGAAACTTTTGCAAACTGGGATGTCCGAGATGCTAATGAAGGAGGCTGGAAGACTCAGTAGCAGTGCACACTATCAGAGGCGTTGTCTACAAATAGTAAAGTCCACGTGATTTATGTCTGATGCCAATTGTCTTTCCTGTACCACGATCTTTTATGACGAAGGAATCGAAATTAAAGGTTACTGAATAGTTAAAGGAATGAGTAAGTTGACTCAAGGAAATCAAATTAAAAGGACATCTAGGTACAAATAAGACAAATTTTAATAACACAAATGTAGTGAGAGATGCATGACCTATGCTTAGAACAGGTACTTTAGAGCTAGTAGCAAGAATGATAGAGAGAGAAAAATCAGGTAAAGAGAGAGAAGAGAAAAATGACTGATTACCAGACACATGGTCGGAGGCACCAGAATCAAGAATCTAAGAAGTTGGATTATTACCAGTATTAGATATACAAATTGTAGGATTACCCGTATGAGTGGCAGTGGTAATGGCAGACTAAGTCTGTTTGGTTACCTTTAATTACATATATTCTTGGAATTCAGTTTCAAAAAGAGAAATAGATTGTTTTCTTATCAGAGCTTTAGATTTCTTTTCTTCTTTCAGACCAGATGCAAACTAAGTAAGATTATAGATTTCTTAGGGAACCCATAAAGGGAATAACATATCTTTTGAGTATGACCCGATTGTTTGCAATAAGTACATTAGAGATGACTTCCTCCGCGGCCTCCATGACCCCCTCAACCTCCACGACTGCCATGTCCACCATAGAATCCTGAGGTTGACACCAGGGCTGATGTGTCAGTTGTGTTGGAGTGGGAATCCGGAGCTTTAGGTGAAGGAATTCTTAGAAGATGAGGTGTAAGGTTCTTCATGGTAAGAACTTCCTGAGTAGTCAGAATTTGGTCTCAAATATGGTCGAAATTAGAATGCATAGCACACAAAACCAGTACCACATACAAGTTTTCCAATTTATTTAATAAGCCCTGAAGATTATTAGCCTGCAAAAACATTTTTAGTTCTTCCACTATAGCCTGTACTTGAGCAACAAAAGTAGTCATGTCATGACCTGCTTGTCTGAGAGATGCCAATTTCTGAGCTAAGTCATACAAGCGCTAGATATCATTAGCAAACAAATTACGTGCCTTCTTCCAAAAAGTTAAACATGTCTTAAAAGTTCTAAAATTGACTAAAATAGTGGGTTCCATAAATTGCCATAGCAAAGCTCACAACTGATAATCGAACCTCTCCCCCTGACTTCGATTTTCTAAAGGAATATTAAGTGCTGATTTCTCAAGGTGATTCGAAAGACCCTGTCCTAAAAACCAGAGTTCAACAGAGGTTGACTAGGCTAAGTAATTCTTACCATTCAACTTCTTTGAGGTAAGTGTAGGTGTGCGTGAGAATGCATAAGTAATAGGAATGGCTTGAGATGAAGTTTTGACAATAGGAGGGGGGTCCTCGCGTTCAGAATCAGATGTAAAAGAGACAGAATAGCACCAAAAGACTGGATTTCAAGTTAGGCAGTGATAATTACATATTTTATACATTAATAAACCCTTATTTTTAGTCATTTACAATCTCCGTGTACTTAATTAATTGAGCTTGGTCATATTTGTAAGTTTGGGCTCAAATTGGGCCTAATTGATTTTTTTCAGCAATAATGAGTTTTGACGTTGTTTCTATATTTCGATTATAACTTGAGTTCTAGATATCTAAAAATTATGAATTTTACCTTGTAGGAAAGCTAATAGGAAGCTCTACAACTTTGATGAGAGCTCGAAGTCTTAATCAGATCTTTAGTGGACCTAATTGGGTCTAAAAGTCAGAATACGAGTTTAGAGACCCTTTGATATTGTTTTGATCATAACTTGAGTTGTAGACCTCCAAATTGCATGGGGGTTTGGGCCCAATTGCTCATAATGGACCCAACTTTGTAATTAATGGATTTTTAATCATGTGAGCCAAGATAGGGAGTAGTTTTGGGGGTTAGAAGGCAGAAAACCTAGGACACCCATTCATTCTACACTTTTTATCTTCTCTCTAGATCTTTCTTCTCTCCCTTCTCTCTAGTTTTTCTCTTCTTTTTCTAAGTTCTTCCTTCCCATTTATGGAGGGGTAGAGCCTTTAATCAATCCAAGGGATTGACATTCTTGATGCTTAATCTTGAGATTCTGTTTTAATTGTTCTACATTCAATTATTAATCAAGTTTCTCTTTTTCTTATTCTCTTATTTAAATTCTAATTTAATGCTTAATTTGATTGGGATTTACATATATTAATTACATAATTACCATGTACCAAGAGATGAATTCAGAGGTTAAACAATACATCAAAGGTATTTGATGAAATGTTTAGCTTGGTTAGATCTTGATTTTTAAGTTAATTTGGGTTTTGGATGAATGCTTTATTTGTCTAACCTTAATTAATTGAATTCTAGAAACGTTTCTAGTAGAAGATCTGTGGATCATTGAGAGGCATCTTGATGTGATCTAAGACCAATGATTCATTTAATAATTGAATAGATCTATAAAAATCAAGGATGGATTAAAATCAAGATTGGTTAATTCTCTTGCATTAGTTGCTTCTTAATTCTGTTTTATCTTCTTTAATTACTTTCTATTTTTGTTATTAATTTCATAAACTCCTTCTCTTTATTTATTAACCTCTTAATTTGACTTCATAATTAGAGTGATCTACGGGCTCGATCCGGTGTTACCTTATGCTGCAAGTAGTTTTAGTAATTCAATTATAAATTGATTTAAATTTGGTAAACTCGGAAATTATCAAATTTTTGACGCAATTGCTGAGGATCATTCTAATTTCGATCAATCTTATTAGGAGTATATTTGAATACTAATCCCTCACTAACCCATGTGTTGCTGTGTTTTGGTGGTTTTCAGGCGAAAACGGTTGATTACGGGTTACTTTGCAGAATTTCATACTTACAACAAACGTGCACAGAATGAGCTGAAACTTGGTCAATTGAAGGAAAACGGCCTAATAAACAAGACTCACATTTTTTGTGAGGTCACCCCTGGTTTGCCAAAATTCCATCGTTTAGACCACTTTTTTAATTTTTTAATATTTTACTGTATTTTTTAGTTTCATTTTTGTGTAGTTTTCATGCTGTACAAGTCCCATGATTTTTAAAAATCATTTGATATGGTAACTAGATTTATTTTGGTAGATTTTTAGTGTTCTCTAGTGTATTTTGCTTGTTTGCTATTTTTTGCGCTTTAAGTGTTTTGATTGATACATGACTAGGTCTTTTGCTAGTCAATTACTTGATATTGATCTTGAGATTGATAAGACCTTGCATAGGCTGATTAGAGCTCGTAGGCTAAGTGCAAAAATTACTTCTGAACTTGATTTTGATCTTGAATTTGAAAGTGAACTTGAGATCTTAAGTAATTTTGCAACTATGAGTGATAATATACAGAATAGGACTCTTAAAGAATTAGCTGCTCCTGATATAACATACCAGTCATTTTGCATTCAATATCCTGATCTTAATGCTGATTTTGAGTTAAAATCTAGATTGATACACATTGTTGCCCAAGTTTCATGGTCTTGCCAGTGAAGACCATTATAAGCATCTTAAGAAGTTCCATGTGGTCTATTCAACCATGAAGCTACATGGGATCCCTGAGGAGCACATCAAGCTGAGGGCATTTCCTTTCTCCCTTGTTGATGTGGCCAAGGACTGGTTATATTACTTTTCAACAGGTTCTGTAATGTGTTGGAATGACATGATGCTATTCTTGGAAAGATTCTTCCCTGCATCCAGAGCTGCTGCAATTAGGAAAGACATATATGATGTCAGACAGATTTTAGGTGAAACTTTGCATGAGTACTAGGAGAGATTCAAGAAGTTGTGTTCAAGTTGTCCATACCACTAAATCAGTGATGAGTTGTTGATCTAATACTTTTATGAGGGATTGATGCCAATGGACAGAAGCATGATTGATGCTACCAGTGGAGGAGCTTTGGTGGATAAGACCCCTATTGCTACCAGAGACTTGATCGATAACACAGTTGCCAATACACAACAATTTGGGACAAGAATGGTAACTCCAAGCAGAGGTATAAATGAGATCCATATGGCTCAGGCAGACCAGAAAAGGATGGAAAATAGGCTTGATGAGTTAACCTCACTGGTGCGACAATTAGCAGTGGGACAACATGTACTTGTTTTTGTACAAGAGCCTGCAAAGGTGTGTGGAATTTGCTCTTGTCCGTCTTATCCTATAGATGCCTGTCCAACACTTCAGGAAGATAATTCTGCTACCCAAGCCTATCTTGTTGTTGTAGCTGTCATTTTTCCTAGTAGACCCTAATATCAGCATCAACAACAGCAGTAGCAGCAACAACAACAATTTAGATACCAAGCTGTAGGTCCTAGCAACTAATACCAATACTAACCACCTGCATTCAAATAGCAACAACCTGTGTAGCAGTCTATTCAAGCCACTCCAACCGAGCTATCATTAGAAGCTTTGATGAAACAAATGACCACAAACAACATTCAGTTCCAAAAGAATGTCAATGCCACCATTTAGAATTTACAAACTCATATTGGGCAGTTGGCAACCACTGTGAGTAAGCTGAAAAGTCAAGGGTCGAGCTAATTGCCTTCACAAATAGTCAATAACCCAAGAGGAAATGTAAGTGCCATTACTACCTTGAGAAGTGGCAAAGAAATTGATGGTCCTAGTCTACCACAACTAGAGTTACCAGCACAGTAACCAGAGAGTGACCAAAAACATCAAAATTCGCAAAAAATAAATAGCACAACCCAGAAATTTGTGACACAGAAGAAATGTGCAGAGAATTCAGATCTAGCAATTCCACTACCTTTCCCTAATAAGGTCACATAGTCTAAGCAGATAGCATAAGCAGAAATGGAAAGAGAAGTCATGGAGACATTCAGGAAAGTGGAAACCAATATTCCCCTCCTAGATGCAATCAAACAGATACCAAAGTATGCCAAATTCTTGAAGGAGTTGTGCACTCATAAGAGAAGGTTGAAAGGAAATGAGAAAGTGAACATGGAAAGAAATGTTTCTGTCTTGATCCAACCAAATATGCTTTCTAAATGCAAGGATCTTGGAACATTCACCATTCCTTGCATAATAGGCAACAAGCAATTTACTCATGCAATGTTGGATTTGGGTGCTTCGATCAATGTGATGCCAAAATCAGTTTTTGAATCTCTGCGGCTTGGAGAATTGAAGCCAACTTGAGTAATCATTCAACTAGCAAATAGGAGCACAACTCATCCTGTTGGAGTGCTTGAGGATGTTTTGGTAAGGGTAAATGAGTTAATATTTCCAATTAATTTTTATATTATGAACATGGAAGATGAATTTACATCTAGTCAGCCGCTATTGATTTTAGGTAGACCCTTTTTGAAAACTACCAAGACTAAGATTGATGTGCATGCTGATACTCTTTCCATGGAATTTGGGGATAACATAGTTCAATTTAATATTTTTGATTCCATGTAATATCCTTTAGGAGAGCATTCTGTTTTTTAGTTAGATGTCATTGATTTGCTTGTTGATGATATGCATGTTGATATGCTAGTTGAATTTCCTAAAATTGGTGGATTTCTAGATAATGTTAATTTTCTTGGATGTTCTGGAAGTGTTGTTTTTGGTTGTGATAAGACCAGTATGTTCTGAGATTTTTGCATGTATAGGACACAATATTGCATTTTCTGAATTTCCTTCCTCTATGAGATATGATCATACTGTTTTGGAATATTATACACAGATTATAGGTGATATTGCAGTTAAATCAATAGAATTAATTTCTACAATCAGATTGATACCTTCAGTGCAAGAACCATCTACTCTTGAGCTAAAGCCATTACCCAAACACCTAAAGTATGCATACTTGGAAGATGATGAACAACTTCTTATGTTCGTGGCCAAGAACCTCCTTGCTGAACAGGAGGAGAGCTTGCTAAAATTTCCAAAAGAGCATAAGAAAGCTTGGGATCCTGGTGATAGCACTTGGGTGAATCCCAAGGAAATTAAAGAGGGCCAATTGGACCCTGGTGGAAGATCTTATGCTGCTTTGAGTATAAGTTGGTCATTATGCTTTCGCCAATGGGATCCTGGTGGAAGTCTCTTGATCTACCCCACTTGATAAGGATGTTCCTTTTCTTTCTCTCTTTTTTATTTTACTTGTCCTTCATTAATTGATGATTTTGATGGATGTAATTTTTCTTTTGAGCTTTACATTGAGGACAATGTAGTATCTTATGTCTTAGTTCATTTAAGTATGATTTTCTTTGTTTTGCATTTATTCTTTTTCTCTTCATTTTTTTTATGATTTTCATTTTTTTATATTATGTCTTAGCTCATCATTGTGCAAATTGATATGTAATATTGAAGGTGATTGACTGAAAAAAAATAAAAAAAATGAAAATCATAAAAAAATGAAGAGAAAAAGAATAAATGCAAGAAAGGTTATGAAAGAAAAGAAAATAAAAAAAAAATAAAATAAGTGAAGGAATATGTAAAGAGAATGTGCATTATATGGATTTTGGAGGGGGTAAAATTTCATACTTGTTACTTATCATTTGAGTTCCTTTCCATTGCTTTTTTATTCTCTTGGATGTTTAGCTTGTTATATCCATATTATTTTCTTCCCTTACCTTGATCTCATTACAACCTTGAATAAAGTCCTCTTAATTTTTGTGTGCATGTGTTTGAGTAGTGGAGAAATAGAAGATAAGCAAACTTATGGTAGTGCAATTTTCATGGGTTGAATTGAGTGAAATACTTACTTTATAAACACTTGAGGGATTGAGAGTGTATCTTATGAGGATCTATCATTCTTGATTCATATTTTTCAAATTGAAGATACATTGCTTATTGATTTGAGATGTGAAGAAATGCTACCTCATGAATGTTTTGATCCCCTTGAATCTTTTCTTACTCTTCTTACTTGTAAACTTTTGCATTCTTGAATGTCATTGGAATTTGAGTCTTTTAGAGTTTTAAACTTTTTTAGTTTGTATGTTGATTCCTAGTTTTAGTCTTATGTGTTTTGCCAAGGAGTACAAAAAGCTAAGTATGGAGGAATTTGATAATCACATATTTTATATATGAATAAACCCTCATTTTTAATCATTTACACTCTCTATGTACTTAATTAATTGAGTTTGGTCATGTTTTGTAAGTTTGGTCTCAAATTGGGCCTAATTGATTTTTTTCAGTATTAATAAGTTTTGACATTGTTTCTGTATTTCGGTCATAACTTGAGTTCTAGATATATGAAAATTATGAATTTTACCTTGTAAGAAAGCTAATTGGATGCGGTTTGGGCCCAATTGCTCATAATGGACCCAACTTTGTAATTAATGGGTTTTTAATCATGTAAGCCAAAATAGGAAGTTGTTTTTGGGGTTAGAAGGCAGAAAATTGAGGACATCCATTCATTCTACACTTTTCATCTTCTCTCTAGATCTTTCTTCTCTTCCTTCTCTCTAGTTTTTCTCTTCTTTTTCTAAGTTCTTCCTTCCTATTCATGGAGGGGTAGAGCCTTTAATCAATCCAAGGGATTGACATCTTGATGCTTAATCTTGAGATTCTATTTTAATTATTTTATATTCAATTATTAATCAAGTTTCTCTTCTTATTCTCTTGTTTAAATTCTGATTTAATGCTTAATTTGATTGGGATTTGTATATGTTAATTGCATAATTACCATGTGCCAAGAGATGAATTTAGAGGTTAAACAATGCATCAAAGGTGTTTGATGAAATGTTTAGCTTAGTTGGATCTAGGTTTTTAAGTTGATTTAGGTTTTGGATGAATGCTTAATTTGTCTAACCTTAATTAGTTGAATTCTAGAAGTGTTTCTAGTAGAAGATCTGTGGATCATTGAAAGACATCTTGATGTGATATAAGATCAAGGATCATTTAGTAATTGAATAGATATATAAAAATCAAGGATGGATTAAAATCAAGATTGGTTAATTCTCTTGGATTAGTTGCTTCTTAATTTTGTTTTCTCTTTTTTCATTGCTTTCTATTTTTGTTGTTAATTTCATAAACTCCCCCCTGTTTATTAACCTCTTAATTTGACTTCATAATTAGAGTGATCTACGGACTCGACCCGGTATTACCTTATGCTGCAAGTAGTTTTGATAATTCAGTTATAAATTAATTTAAATTTGGTAAACTCGATAGTTATTAGGAAGTGTTGAAGACACAGGACAACACTGAAAACTGGGTTTTGAGGCAACTCCAGCGACCAAGACATGACTGGCAGTGTGACGAACAGTACAGGGAGGCTCAGTCGACCCGAACGAGGATGAACATAGGTTTGGAGAGTGGCACATGAACTGCACATGCCGCGATGGTGAGCGCGCGTGGCGGTGCTTGGCTGGGACTTCTGATTACGGTACTTTCTGGGCTGGTTGGTCTGCGATTTCTGGCCAAAGATGTGCCACCAGTTGGTCGATTGGAGATGGTTGGTCAGAAGGCCTAGCCTTGATGACGGCTAGGGTGACGAATTGCTAATAGGGTTCAAGCCCAGAACATTAGTTCTAATACCATCTTAAGATGGACAAATTGTTTACTGAATTGCTTGAGGAAAATAGCCTCAGCACCACTAATTATATACAAGATTTACAATCATTAATATTAGGAAACTATGTAAATAAGGAAACTAAGTAATAAGATAGATATACAAATCAAATTAGAAAATATATAGCTCCTAAATAGATGATATTCTCCCTGATATTCTTCCTAAATAGAAGATACTCTCCAATATATACCAAACACTAAACTAAAAAGCTAGTTTTGTGATAATCTAGATAGGTTTTCAGAATGTATTAAGCAGAGTAATTCAAATCATACCAAAAGGTCTTTAGAGTTCCTTATTGATATAGTATTTTTTAAATCAGCTCAATGCCTGGGCTTTAAATTTTCTACCATTACAATTATTTTGTTTTCATCATAAAGGTTTACAAAACCAAGGAATGGTTACTAACCAATTACATGTCAAACAAATTTATAAGTTTCAAATCGTATATATTTCTTTTCTAAACAATAATAAACCCTAACTTCAAACAAGAAGAAATTTCTTGTACAAAGCAAGCTTATCATATAGCATGTTTTATCATACCTTATTAGCCATTGTGGGTTGCAAGGCATCCAACATTTCATCAACAGTGACAATTGCATGCCTAGGTTGGAAAATGGAAGAGACTCGTGTTAACAATTACCACAGATAGAGTAACAAACTTCAAATTCATGCACAAATGTAAAATGTATATTAAAACAAATGACTAAAAATATAAATGTCATATTTTCAAGGCACCATGCACTATATTCTAAAATTATAATGTCCAAATCACTAGATAATCTTCTATATGTAGGGGTCAAACTTGATATGTTGTTATATATAATGCAGTTACAACAGTGAGTACCTTCATGGATCGATTGCAGCAAGGATGTTCATCTCTCTTTTAGAATCCAAGGTTCATTCTCCAAAGATTTCATCGCATCTCCCATCTCTTCAGCTTCCCTCTTCTACTTCATGTTATCAGCTTCCTCATCCTCTTCATGGCAAGGTTTGAAATTTCTGGTTATGCCAGATTTAACTACATAATCCAAATTTTGAGTGTTGGTCTTCATGGTAAGGCTTAGCCGAGCACTTGGTGCATTTAAAGTAGAACATGAAAATTTGAACTCACAAATATGTCTGCACATAGATCAAACAATAAACTCAGAACCTAATGCCATAACTGAAATCACACATAAAGCAAGAAGCACGGATACTGTAAATTTTAAAAATTATAGGACATGACATGGCTATGCTACAACATATCAAATTAGTATAAAATTAACGTAAAATCACAAATCTTAAATTAAAAAAGAGAATCATGAGTCATCGTAGACATAATAAAATGCTATCATTTATATAATTATTGCAATATTCCCATTTGTATTGGTATAAAAATTCAAAAAATAAAAGTAAAAAATTGTATAATACAACTAGAAGTATCCAAAGTGTCTGTGAAGTGTTCAACATGGGTACGACCACTATTTTGAAGTGACTGTGCTTCCTTGATGTATGTAATTGAGGGCATGCCCAATGCCCTCTTAGTTCTATGAATAATTTAAACAACAACATACAAATATTATATTATAAGGCAACCAAATCATAAAATTCAAGGTACCCAATACTTCAAATCCCAAAAAGACACAAAACTTTAGCATACCCTTTTAAGACCCATATCACATTGCACTTTAATACAAATAATAAATAATAAATAATTAAAACTGAACATGTAATAGTAGCTAAAAAAATAACCTCGCCAATGATGTCTTCTTTTTTGGAGTTGAATTTGGTGCCTTTGTAGATGTAATTGCAGCAAGTGTTGCATCGGATTCTCATCGGAAGCATCATGCGGACCTTGATCTGTTGGTTCTTCGACCTTGTCGCCTTGGGTAGCTTGGATGGATCGAAGTCAGGTGGGTAATACTTGTTCAAAACCTTCCTCTCTACTAACTTTCTTATTCTTCTTTTTCTTCAAATTCCTTCCTGCACTCACCAATAACATCTGGGCATGGGTAATCTAGGAAACAATTAAGCGACGAGAACAAGCTAGGGCTACGATTCTCTTCTCTGATTAGAAGTAGCAATGGAATTATGGTGATTAGGAAGGCTAAGTTTACACTGAAATGACGTCATTTTAGTCCCAAGCCTTTTATAATTATTATTATATGACTTCAATAGAAATTAGATTAACATCACATGAAGTTAGTTAATAAAGTATAAATTGTTGGTTAATGGGTATGTACAAATATGTAACATTTTCAGCCTGACCCTATTAACTAACTTATACATGTCATTAGCCACTTTTTTATTCTTCATTAAACAAATTTTTACATACTCATTAACTAACTTCTATATGACGTTAATCATGAATTTGTTTTTCATTAACCAACTTTATGTGGTGTGAAAAGTGATGTGATCGAAAATTGATAAGATTTTTGGAGTTATTTAACATTGGCATACTGTGTATCTATTCCACTTCGAGATATGGTATACGTCAACAGCTACTCATATATGAGATGTCATATAGAAAGTGTTCAAAATATATTTTTCTAAAAAAATATGAATCAAGTTATATGGGTTTTATTAAAATAACTAGTTCTAACTTTATCCATTGTTTTGGACTGTAATCCGGGATCCCGACTAGTGGGATCGGACCTAGCACGCGTACCACTAGTCTCTGCCGTGAATACCCTGGTTAAGTCTTGGAGACACGTGGTCAAGATCCCCAGAACTAAAAGCTAATGGATTACGACATTGGGCCATAATAACAAGATCACTGGATCTGCGCCGTAGATATATCCTAAAGTATCTGTAATTGTCAATCAAGATCTTACAAGATTATAAGACCCATAACTACCTCTAACTACTTATTACAATATCTACGTTCCTATATTATCTTGTTACCAAGTGGCCTTAATACTCAAGAGAGGGGGTGAATTGAGTTTGTAAAATAATTTCATAAATCTTCGCAAAACACTTGATTATCAATTTTCGTTGAAGCTATTGTTCAACAAAGTTGAATGGATAGAGAGGCTAGAAAGATTTCACTTACAAGTAAATCAATAAAGTAAGATAGTATGCAAGTAATTTAATAAAATAGTACACAAAGTAAAGGGAGATAAGTTTAGGAAGACAAACACAAAGCTTTATCATGGTTCAACCACCAATCCACTTGTGGCTTACGTCCAGTCCTCAAATAAACGCCTGTGATTTCCATTATATCTTCAAGCTTCAAACAGGTACTTAACAACCTTTACAACATGGAGCACTCACCACATATTGGGATGCCTCACCTTAGTGCTTGAGCCTCTATTTCCAAGGGATACCTTACCCTGATAGCTTCGAGGGATACATCATCTCTCTTACAATTTATACAGAGTATAGATGATAGGAAACTCTCTCAAGAGTGGATAATACAAATTGAAGAACAATGGTATCAATGATTCACACTTTTAGAAGCTCAAAATAGAGTATGGATTGGAATGATGATAAAACTCGTATTTAATGCTTAAGAATGGTTATCAGAATGTTTTTCAACTTCTAATCAATGCACAAACACTTTCATTTATAGCCCATAGCATTTAAGAGACGTTGGAAGTAGTTGAGGGCATTAAATGCTCTAAATAGAACCGTTGGGGAAGTGTTCTGCGTTTGAACATAACTGGTTATGGGCTAAGCATAATCGATTATGACTTGTAAAACTAAAATCTCGGGCTTTTATTTAACACCATAACCGGTTATGGTAAATGCCATAATCAGTTATTGGACTTCTAAAAAAACAGAGAAGCAACGCACTGAAACATCATATAACCGATTATGAATTAGTCATAAGTGGTTATGAGCCTTTTAGAAAACATAGAAGCACGTTCTGACTTATCATATAACCGGTTATGAATATATCATAATTGGTTATGAGGCTTAAGAAAAACGTAGGAATAGGCTCTGACTTAGTGAATAACCTGTTATGAAAAATCCATAACCGATTATTCCCTTTAAATAACATTTTGACGTGCTTCATATTTGGCCACATAACCTGTTATAGGAAATCCATAACCTGTTATGGCTTATCAAGAAAAACAAGGTTTACAAGGAATTTTTCAACCAAATGTTTCCAAAATCTTTTCAAACTATCTAAAAGCATTTTACTCAAACTTAAACACAATTTTCATAAGATAAAATCATGATTATACAAAGCCATTTAAGCTGAGATAAAAACTAAGAAATGAGCTATAGTGTGAATCCAATATATCTCTACATATGATCTAAGTCCTATAAGCTAATCTTGATAAACTTTGGGACTTTAATTTTGAGAAATGTGCATTCGGGGTCTAGGCTGATAAATTCTTGGGCGTTATGCTGACTAACCGCGGAATCGAGGCAAACCCAGATAAATGCTATGCGGTGCTCAACATGCGTAGCCCTCAGAACATGAAAGAAGTACAACAACTGATAGGATAGATCGCGACTCTCACACGGTTCCTCGCTAAAGTCGCTCACAAATTCCTCTATCTCTTGAAGTTGTTAAAAAGAAGGACAGGTTTTGAATGGATTCAAGAGTGTGAGGATGCCTTCACGTCTTTAAAAAACCCCTTGTCTTCTCCTCTTATTCTGACAAGGCTGGAGCCAAGTGAAACAATGTACATGTACCTCTCTGTTCTTGAGGAGGTCCTAAGTTCAGTGCTTATCTGGGAGACAACTGAAGGTCAAAAACCAGTTTATTTTGTGAGCAAGGTGTTACAAGGTCTTGAGCTCCGCTATCAAAAAATAGAGAAGGATTCATTCACCTTCATCATCACGACCAGAAGACTTAGACAATACTTCTAATGTCATCCGATAGTGGTGAGCACAGATCAGCCTATCTGACAAATACTACATAAACAGAACCTAACATGAAGAATAATCGCTTAGTCCATCGAGCTTTATGAGTTTGGAATTGCATATGAACCTAGGTTAGCAATCAAGGTATAAGCACTTTCAGACTTCCTTGATGAACTTACTTCAGACCCTGGCGACCCCGAGGGTGCAACATGGACTGTGTTCATTGACGGCTCCTCAAAACCCAATGGGAGTGGCGTCGGGGTAATCTAGGAGAATTCTGAAAGAATAACCATTGAGAACTCCCTGAGGTTTGAAGTTCCAGCCAGACTAGTAATGGCTAGAGAATTAGGAGCAACTAAGATTACACTTTGTAGTGATTCTCAGCTCGTGACCTCCTAGATCCAATGTGATTATCAGGCTAAGGAGCCCCTCCTTCAGAAGTACCTAGCCAAAGTGCAAGGGCTCCTCAAAAGCTTCCAGGCAGTGAAAGTAGAGCACATACCCTAAGAATAGAATTCAAGGGCCAACCTCTTATCTAAGTTGCCCAGCATCAAGAGCCTGAGTAACAATCGTTCAGTGATCCAGGAGACCCTCTCACAACCTTCCATCATAGACACATCTGTTTTCTAAGTAGAAAGACAAGAGTGTACTTTGATCACACCAATAATAGAATACTTACAGTCTGGCATCTGTCTTGAGGATCCGAAGGAAGCCTCTAAGCTTGCCAAATCCGCAGCCTAGTACACCATTTATGATGGACAGTTGTACCGGCGTGGATTTTCCCAGCCTCTCCTTAAATGTCTCACGCCAAAAAAAGCATAATATGTACTGACTGAAGTCTATGAGGGGAGTTGTAGATGTAACACCCCAAATTTTCTAACTATTTGACAGTAATTTTGATAGTTAACAAAATTCTACTGTTTAGTGATTTCTATATACTGTAAAATTATTTTGAGTATTCCGTGAATACATTTGATCGTTTTGTGTGATTTACTTCGTGTTAGGAAAATAATAATTTTTAGGCTGGGAAAAATTTTATACAATTTAATTATTACTGTTAAGTCTTAATTATTTTACATAATCTGATTTGATTTTCACAAGTTTTATAATTTTTATGATTTTGTGGATGATTATGAAATTTTTATATTTCTCTGATTATTTTAATATTATCCATGGGCTGTCTGTGGGCCCAGGGGGGGGTGTACGTGGGCCTAGGTGGTCTGAAAAAGTACAAAATTTTCTGTAGTGAGAAAATTTTGTACTATTGAGACGTGGACGGGGGATCTTACTAAACCTGAAATCGAAAACAGTTTTTAAAATTTTTTTTACTGTATTTTGTATCGTATTTAATTATCGGGTAATAAAAATATAGTAAAAATATTATTTGTAGGGTTATAACAGATAAAAATAAAAAAAATTATACTGCTTAGTCAACATTAGTGGTTATGATGACTTTATGACAGACCAATAGGAAGCAAGCTTAATGTTGAAGCCTTTGGATATCCATCATTGATTTAATCAATGGTGGGGAATTGGTCTTATAAAATGGCTAGGACCATTTGTGACCTTTGGATGTAAAGTATGAAGAGGTGATCTTGACCCTTCATTTTGGAGATACATTTAATGGCTAGGATTTCAAGGAAGAAAGATCTAATGGCCTAGATTAAGTCTTACATCTAAAGGCTATACCTAGATTCTACATTAATCCTAACCATTGATCTAATCAATGGCTATGAATGCTCAAAATGGTGGCTAGTAAGATTGGTCACTCATTGAGAGTGCAAGAGTGGGGGGAGGGGATGGTTTTGTGAGGCCTTAAGGCCATAGCAAAAGTTTCAAGACCATTATTGCTATTCTTGATCATTCTTGATCATTTCCAAGAAGCAAAGCTCTTCAAACTTTTCTCTCTGTTTTCTCTTCAAGCAAGTGTTAGCCATGACCTCAAGAACCCACTATCACTCTCCAAAAATTTCAACCAACCTTACTTCTTGAATCAATACCTCAATCCAAGAACCTTTGTAGTTTAGGCCAAGTTCTAAATTCATCATCTTCAAGGACTTTCTTCAAGAGCAAAGTTCTAGGGTTTTTAAGGTGAAGTGTAAGGAAACTTCACTTCTTTTCTCTTTTTCATGATCTAAGCTATGTTTGATCCATGCTTTTCCTTGTTCAAGCTTAATATGCTAACAAACTTGTGTTTTGTTTTATATTTAAGAAACCTTTGGCGGTGAAGGACTTGAAAAAGAAACAAAGTAAGGAGCTTTTGAAGTTCTTCAAGAGGTAAGAGGGAGATCCATCTCACCAACCAAGTATGGTGGTGAGAGATGAATTTGTTTTTGATGGATGGTGAATCCATGTGAGGATTCATATCCATAGTTGTGTAATTATTTGTGGGTGTTTATGTGGTTTATGTGCTTTGCATGATTTACTTGTGCTTGCATGATTAGTATGATTTTTTATTGCTTTTATGGTATGCTTGAAATATAATATGTTGATTATATGTTATGTATGCCATAAAAATTGTTGGAAAGGAAAATAAATTTTTGGTTCCAAGGACCATGTGAATTTCGGCCAAGACACCTCAAAATAGGTGTTTACAAGCTAAAATTTTCATGAATGGTAAAATTGAATGATTAGAAAGGAAAGGAACAAGAAAAGATGGATTGCTTTCAAAAACCAAGTGTTCACGGTTTTTGAAGGAACTTTTAATGATTTTGTTTGTGTAAAAACATGAATGGAACTTAGTTGATTTAGAAGGAAAAATATTTGATGGTTTCCAATGGCCATGTATCATGGTTTTGTAGGCTTGTAATGCCTTGGTTTTATGAAACAAAGTGATTTCAAAGTGGAAGCGTAATTGATCTAGTACAAGGATTAAAGAAATGGAAACAAAGTGATTTGTCACTTGAAAAATGAAATTTTCGTATATGAATGGAAAAGAAAGGTTGAAAGTATTTGAACATCAATTTATTTTAAAGAGAATTGATTTTTAGAATTGATTTGAAAATTATGGAGAATACGTGGTGACTTAAAATTTACTAACGTATAACTCATCCTTTGGGTTTTGGAGCGCGTTAGAGAATTTTAAGTGAGAAACATTGATTTAAAATCAATGGAAAGGTGATTTTATGGAATATAGAGTGGAAAGATGATTTAGTGGAATTATTGTGAAAAGGATTTTTTTGAGTAAGAAAATGTGGAAAATGACGTGAGAAGTCATATTATTTTGAGAAAGGTTGAATTGAAATTTAGAATGTTGAGAAATGTTTTACGTAGTGGAAAAATGGAGAACAATGCTTTACATAACTTAAAAACGTGATTATTAAGCTACGAGACTTCGACAAACGTTTAAATATTTCCACGCTATTTAAAAATGGTGGAATATTTTTACGTGATTGAGAAAACGTTGAAAAATCACTACGTGATTGAAAAATGATGGAATATTTTTACGTGATTGAAAAAATGATGGAAAATCACCACGCGATTTGAAAACGCAACAGAAATATTGTAGAATTATGAAAACGTAACAGAAATGTTGCATGATTGTGAACATGCGATGAAAGTGTTGCGCGACTATGAAAATGCGATAATATGATTTCGCTATTGAATATACAGTATGATTACTGTTGAACCAGTGTATGGACACTATATGAGGAAATGATGAGATTAGCTTGTGATTGGCATTTAGTGCATTATACATGCATTGGAAAGATATGCATTGAGGCATATGATGAAATTAAACAGAATTGAATTGAGATATTCGTGCATTGAACGAAAATATAACTGATAGCTATTATGGCCTTTACGGTCAAAGAGAGAATGAGAATTGAAAAGTGAGGCCTATGATGGATCTTGGGGGCGTCAAGGCGCGGCGGTTGATCCAATAGGTAGTGGCAAGTACCATGTGCCACTTGGGGACACAGTCTGTTGCAACGCATTGATGATACCCGACAAGAACACGATTCTTTTTGAAGACTGGAGATTGTCTGTGGGCTAAGGCTGGACAATTAACCAGAGCATTCTTCTCAAAATTGTGAAAACCTCCATAGAGTAGGAAATTGAGTCTATGTGCACATGCATAATCTGAATATCTATATCTGTGTGATATATTAATTGAGGCATATTGGATGATGTTGATGGCATTATTGTAATTATCGTGTGATCATACAATAAATTGTTGAATATTTGGATAATGTTGAGGGCATTATCATAATTATTGTTTATGATAATTGAATTGTTGAATATTTAGAAAATGTTGAGGGCAGGATCATAATTACTATTTATTACATATGTTGTGATGATAAATAATGATGAGGGCATGATTGTAATTATGGTATGATATACCTGTATGGTGTGTTGTTTGTGTTATCTCCATGTTACCATGTTGGTATTGGCGTAGGTGATCTCACCTCTTTGTTATATTATTTTGTTGTGCTTGTATTGTTAAAATTGTATAGTAGATGGAACGAGTTTCTTAGACTTGACTAGAGGCAAATATTCTGAGTTCGATGACAACATTGAAGAATGACTATCCCAGATTGGTTGGTGTGCAATTTTGAGGAGGAACAAATATATTACGCATCAAGATGGATACAAGACGGAATAAGTATGTTGAGTTTTATCGATAGTATTTTACCGTGCTATTAAGTATGACCCGTCATAGGGTTTGCTATTGTTTAAAATTTAGTCTGTAAGTTTTATGTGTCCTAAATAATTATTAAATATTATGTGGTGTCAATAATGTATATTAATCATATTAAATCTATTTTTCAATATTACCTATAAGTTTCAGTAAGTTTATGTTTCCACGAAAAGAAATTTTAAAACCCATGTTTTATAACTCAAACCTTTTATGAACTGATTGTCAGATTATGAGCTTGTAATCGGAAATGTGATGCCCTACGGAGGGTGTTACATTAGTTAGTATCAGAGCACAGTTTGAGTCTTTTGGGGTTTGTGGTTAAGTCTATTTTGCTTGTGTTGTGTTCTCTGTGTTTTTTATTTCCGAAAGGAAACAATGTTTGATTGAAATGGTTATATATGGTTTCCATTGTATTTTGATTTGTCCGTCTTGGAAGAAAGGAAATGGCTTATGGTACAAGCACTCGTGTGTAAGCAGAACGTGATACTAATAATACGATTGCAACTACGGGAGCAATGCGGAGGATAACTGACGTGACAGTACAACAAGAATAGAGGATCGCTGAACAGCAGGAACTGCAAGTTGAGGTTCAAGATCTGATAAAAGAGAATCAGTCTTGGAATACAAGATTTAATAATTTTGGAACCTGGGTATTCCAAAAGAGGAATAATAGAAAGGTAAATTGATTTCAGTGGAAAAAGTATTTACGATCATTGGGAAATCAGCAATAGCAGCAAATTTGTGGAGGAAGTGCTTGTTGCAATAAACTCAGTTGGACTGTAATGCCTTTACTGTTATGTGAGAAATATGGAATGGGGCACTTAACGAAGGATTGTACGTCCAAGGAAATAATTTGTTTTAAGTGCGGAAAACCTTGACACATTTCCAAAGATTGTGTTCCACCGAAAATTGAAGTCTTATGTTAGTAACAGGTAGTAGAAGAGTCGATACCCCGAATAGAACGGGAGTGTTCCGAGCTGAAGACCTAAACAAGGGAGACTATGCCATAGAAGGTGATTCTTTAACTATACTGTATATTTTTGGGGGTAACCTATTCTTTATGGCATATGATTGTGTGGATCAATTATATGTTAGAGTTATCTGTGTCTTCGTTATCTTCTGACTTGTTTACTTCTGTGTCTATTACTAGCCTATCATACTACTCAAGTTATTCAAATTATCCTATTATTATTATAAATCAAATTTTTTGTGTTAGTTTGATTTGTTTATCTCTTTCATAAATAGACGTGATCTTTGAAACGGATTAGTTATCTTCCAATCATATCTTATAAGATTGTCTCAATAAAGTGTTAGTATTTCAGAAAATTCATTCCTAGAAATCGGGCAATATCAAATTCTTGGTGGATATGTCCAGTACCATATTGGATAGTTTCACTACCTTTTCTTTCTAACTTTCATAATGTTCTTTCATGTATTGCAATTGTAAGAAAGAATATTTTGCAAGAAAGGATATTCCTATTCAAATTCATGTCATAGTATCAGACATAATGCAGTTGAAAGAGGACGCGATGTGTGAGACACTTCCTGTTAAGAATAAAGGCAGGAGAATGAAGCGATACGAGGACAAGGAAATTTTAAGTGATGCCGTACGGAGTGACGAATTCTCTTGTAATATTTATAAATTATAGGAGTAGAATCTTTCGTCCTTATCTAGACAGAATTGTCTTTATCTTTGTTAACGACATTCTGATCTATTCTCGAAATCATGAGGAACATACTGAACATCTCAGTGTGATTTTCCAAATTCTAAAGGAGAAGCGATTATATGCTAAGTTGTCGAAAAGCGAGTTCTGGTAGGATGAAGTTCAGTTTTTGGGTCACGTGATTCTAAGGAAGGGATTGCTATTGATCCAATAAAAAGGATGAAAATAGTTTTTCAATGGGAAAAGTCAAAGATGGTAATGGAAATTAGTAAAACATTTATTGAGAAATTTTCCAGGATCGCAGGACTTCTCACCTAGCTTATCAGAAAGAATTAAGCGTTTGTGCAGACTAATGCATACAAGAAGAATTTTTAGGAGTTGAAAATATGTTTGACTACTTCTATGGTATTAGTTCTGTCTAATCCCAGTGAACCATTAGAGGTGTACTGTGATACGTCACATCAGAGTTTAAGATGTGTGCTTATGCAGAATAGAAGAGTTGTAGTGTATGTTTCAAGGGGAGTTGAAGTTACATGAGAAAAACTATTCTACACATGAATGGGGGTTAGTAGCCGCTGTATTAGTATTAGAAGTATGAAAATACTTTCTTTATGGAGTAACATTTAACATCTTCAATAATCATAAGAGTCTGAGATATCTATTTGATCAAGAGAAGTTGAACACAAGACAAAGAATTTTCATTGGTTAAAATAGTCTGGAATGACGTAAGGGAGGTGAAGTTACATGGGAACTGGAAGAAAAGATAAAAGAACAATATTCATATTTATTCTAAGGGTATGAAATCAAGTTTATCAAGTTTCGAGGACGAAACTTCTTTTTAGAGGGGGAGAGTTGTAACACCCCAAATTTTCTAACTATTTGACAGTAATTTTGACAGTTAACAAAATTCTACTGTTTAGTGATTTCTGTGTACTGTAAAATTATTTTGAGTATTCTGTGAATACATTTGATCATTTTCTATGATTTACTCCATGTCAAGAAAATAATAATTTTCGGGCCAGAAAATTTTTTACGTAATTTAATTATTACTGTTAAGTCTTAATTATTTTACGTAATCTGATTTGATTTTCGTAAGTTTTATAATTTTTATGATTTTGTGGATGATTATAAAATTTTTGTATTTCTCTGATTATTTTAATATTATCCATGGGTTGTCTGTGGGCCTAGGGGGGCTATACGTGGGCCCAAGTGGGTCCGGAAAAGTGAAAATTTTTCTGCAGTCAGAAAATTTTGTACTGTTGAGATGGGGACGGGGGATCTTACCAAACCTGAAACTGAAAACAGTTTTTAAAATTTTTTTTACTGTGTTTTGTATTGTATTTAATTATCGGGCAATAAAAATACAGTAAAAATATTATTCGTACGGTTATAGTAGGTAAAAATAAAAAAATTATACTGGTTAGTCAACATTAGTGGTTATGATGACTTTATGACGGACCAATAGGAAGCAAGCTTAATGTTGAAGCCTTTGGATATCCACCATTAATTTAATCAACGGTGGAGAATTGGTCTTATAAAATGGTTAGAACCATTTGTGACCCTTGGATGTAAAGTATGAAGAGGTGATCTTGACCCTTCATTTTGGAGATACATTTAATGGCTAGGATTTCAAGGAGGAAAGATCTAATGGCTTAGATTAAGTCTTACATCTAAAGGCCATACCGAGAATCTACATTAATCCTAACCATTGATCTAATCAATGGCTAAGAATGCTCAAAATGGTGGCTAGTAAGATTGGTCACTCATTGATAGTGCAAGTGTGGGGGGGATGGTTTTGTGAGGCATTAAGGCCATAGCAAAAGTTTCAAGACCATTATTGCTATTCTTGATCATTCTTGATCATTTCCAAGAAGCATAGCTCTTCAAACTTTTCTCTCCTTTTTCTCTTCAAGCAAGTTTTGGCCATGACCTCAAGAACCCATTATCACTCTCCAAAAATTTCAACCAACCTTACTTCTTGAATCTATACCTCAATCCAAGAACCTTTGTAGTTTAGGCCAAGTTCTAAATCCATCATCTTCGAGGACTTTCTTCAAGAGCAAAGTTCTAGGATTTTTAAGGTGAAGTGTAAGGAAACTTCACTTCTTATCTCTTTTTCATGTTCTAAGCCATGTTTGATCCATGCTTTTCCTTGTTCAAGCTTAATATGCTAATAAACTTGTGTTTTGTTTTATATTTAAGAAACCTTTGGCGGTGAAGGACTTGAAAAAGAAGCAAAGTAAGGAGCTTTTAAGGTTCTTCAAGAGGTAAGAGGGAGATCCATCTCACCAACCAAGTATGGTGGTGAGAGATGAATTTTTATTTGATGGATGGTGAATCCATGTGAGGATTCATATCCATGGTCATGTAATTATTTGTGGGTATTTATGTGGTTTATGTGCTTTTCATGATTTAATTGTGCTTGCATGATTAGTATGATTTTTATTACTTTTATGGTATGCTTGAAATATAATATGTTGATTATATGTTATGTATGCCATAAAAATTGTTGGAAAGGAAAATAAATTTTTGGTTCCTAGGACCATGTGAATTTCGGCCAAGACACCTCAAAATAGGTGTTTACAAACTAAAATTTTTATAAATGGTAAAAATGAATGATTAGAAAGGAAAGGAAAAAGAAAAGATGGATTGGTTTCAAAAACCTAGTGTTCACAGTTTTTGAAGCAACTTTTAATGGTTTTGTTTGTGTGAAAACATGAATGGAACTTAGTTAATTTAGAAGGAAAAATATTTGATGGTTTTCAATGGCCATGTATCACGGTTTTGAAGGCTTGTAATGCCTTGGTTTTATGAAACAAAGTGATTTCAAAGTGGAAGTGTAATTGAACTAGTACAAGGATTAAAGAAATGGAAACAAAGTTATTTGTCACTTGAAAAATGGAATTTTCGTATATGAATGGAAAAGAGAGGTTGAAAATGTTTGAACCTCAATTTATTTTAAAGAGAATTGATTTTTAGAATTGATTTGAAAATTATGGAGAATACGTGGTGACTTAAAATATACTAACGTATAACTCATCCTTTGGGTTTTGGAGCGCGTTAGAGAATTTTAAGTGAGAAACATTGATTTAAAATCAAAGGAAAGGTGATTTTATGGAATATATTGTGGATAGGTGATTTTGTGGAATTATTGTGTAAAGGATTTTTTTCAGTAAGAAAATGTGGAAAATGACATGAGAAGTCATATTATTTTGAGAAAGGTTGAATTGAAATTTAGAATGTTGAGAAATGTTTTACGTAGTGGAAAAATGGAAAAAAATGCTTTACATAACTTGAAAACGTGATTTTTAAGCTACGAGACTTGGAAAAACGTTTAAATATTTTCACGCGATTTAAAAATAGTGAAATATTTTTACGTGATTGAGAAAATGTTGAAAAATCACTACGTGATTAAAAAATGATGGAATATTTTTACGTGATTGAGAAAATGATGGAAAATCGCAACGCGATTTGAAAACGCAACAAAAATGTTGCGGAATTGTGAAAACGTAATAGAAATATTGCGCGATTGTGAAAACGCGACGAAAGTGTTGCGCGACTATGAAAACGCGATAATATGATTTCGCTATTGAATATATAGTATGATTACTGTTGAACCAATATATAGATACTGTATGAGAAAATGATGAGATTAGCCTGTGATTGGCATTTGGTGCATTATACATGTATTGGAAAGATATGCATTGAGGCATATGATGAAATTGAAAAATATGCATTAAGACATATAATGAAATTGAACAGAATTGCATTGAGATATTCGTACATTGAACGAAAATATAGCTGATAGCTATTATGGCCTTTATGGTCGAAGAGAGAATGAGAATTGAAAAGTGAGGTCTGTGATGGATCTTGGGGGCGTCAAGGCGCGACGGTCTATCCACTGGGCAGTGGCAAGTACCATGTGCCACTTGGGGATACAGTCTGTTGCAACGCATTGGTGATACCCGACAAGAACACGATTCTTTTTGAAGACTGGAGATTGTCTGTTGGTTAAGGCTGGACGATTAACCAGAAAGACTGGAGCTTGTCTGTGGGCTAAGGCTGGACAATTAACTAGAGCATTCTTCTCGAAATTGTAAAAACCTCCATGGAGTAGGAAATTGAGTCTATATGCACATGCATAATTTGAATATCTATATCTGTGTGATATATTAATTGAGGCATATTGGATGATGTTGATGGCATTATTGTAATTATCGTGTGATCATACAATGAATTGTTGAATATTTGGATAATGTTGAGGGTATTATCATAATTATTGGTATGATAGTTGAACTGTTGAATTTTTGGATAATGTTGAGGGCATTATCATAATTATTATTTATGATAATTGAATTATTCAATATTTGGAAAATGTTGAGGGCAGGATCGTAATTACTATTTATTACATCTGTTGTGATGATAAATAATGATGAGGGCATGATTGTAATTATGGTATGATATGCCTGTATGGTGTGTTGTTTGTGTTATCTCCATACTACCATGTTGGTATTTGCGTAGGTGATCTCACCCCTTTGTTATATTGTTTTGTTGTGCTTGTATTATTAAAATTATATAGTAGATGAAACAAGTTTCTTAGACTTGACTGGAGGCAAATATTCTGAGTTTGGTGACAACATCGAAGAATGACCATCTTGGATTGGTTGGTGTATAGTTTTGAGGAGGAACAAATATATTACGCATTAAGATGGATACAAGATGGAATGAGTATGTTGAGTTTTATCGATAGTGTTTTACCGTGCTATTAAGTATGACCCGTCATGGGGTTTGCTACTATTTAAAATTAAGTCTGTAAGTTTTATGTGTCCTAAATTATTGTTAAATATTATGTGGTGTCAATAATGTATATTAATCAGATAAATCTATTTTTCTATATTACCTATAAGTTTTAGTAAGTTTATGTTTCCATGAAAAGAAATTTTAAAACTCATGTTTTATAACTCAAACCTTTTATGAACTGATTGTCAGATTATGAGCTTGTAGTTGGAAATATGATACCCTGCGGAGGGTGTTACAGTAGACATCACTTAGGAGGCAAAACTTTAGCCTTAAAGGCACTTAGGACTGGATACTATTAGCCGATAATAGAAGCCGACTCTCTTGCGCATGTCCAAGTATGTGATAAATGCCAATGACACTTGGACCATTATCATGCTCCACCCAAGGAACTATCAACGACGTCCGTACCTTGGCCATTTTATAGATAGGGTATGGATATTCTAGGTCCATTCCCTCGAGCACCCTTACAGCTGAAATTCTTAGTGGTGGTCGTAGACTACTTCACAAAGTGGATTGAGGCAAAGTCCTCAGTCACTATCACCTCTGCCCGAATCCAAAAGTTCACTTGGCACCACATTATTACTAGGTTAGGAGTCCTAGAATCCATTGTGAGAGATAAAGGACACAATTCAAAGACAATGGGTTCGAAGGGT
This sequence comes from Ormosia emarginata, assembly GCA_029884605.1. Classification (NCBI taxonomy): domain Eukaryota; kingdom Viridiplantae; phylum Streptophyta; class Magnoliopsida; order Fabales; family Fabaceae; genus Ormosia; species Ormosia emarginata. The sequence goes on along the minus strand of JAQQTP010000081.1, from coordinate 50,342,438 downwards.
TGCTTGTTGATTTGAAAATTAAGCATCATTGCAGTGCCATTGAGAACCCCCAAACAAATGGACAAGTTGAAGCTATCAACTAGGTTATCATCCACAGACTAAAGAAAAGGCTGGACGAGGCTAAAGGAAACTAGGCTGAACAGCTAAACCATGTCCTTTGGGTATACTAGACTATGCCTCACTCTACAACAGGTAAAACTCTCTTTAAGCTCACTTATGGATGCAAGGCTATGATTCTAGTATAGATAGAAGAACCCAACTGGTATCACCAACACTTCTCACTCGACAGTAACCCTGGACTGATCGAGGAAGACCTAGATCTTTTGGAAGAAAGAAGGCGTGTTGCTCACGTACGCGATGCCTCCATCAGGAAGAGAACGACAACATGGTACAACTTAAAGGTCTTTCCCAGGAGATACCATCTTGGTGACCTAGTTCTCCGTAGAGATGACATTGGAGGCAAGAATACCTCCTAAGGAAAGTTAGTTTCTAACTGGGAAAGCCCATACCATATCATGGTCAGCACTGATAGAGGAGCTTACACCTTGTCGACACTAACAGGAAAGCTAATCAAGAACTTCTGGAATGCGAACAAACTTAGAAAGTACTATAGTTAAGCGTTTTTTAAGACCTGGTCTCTTAGTTTACTTTATGTTTGATCTACCCCAATCATTATGGGAGCACTTTTGTATGGACCTTAGTCTTTTACCACATCAATAAAGCAAAGCAATTTCTACACATCTACTAGCATTCAGAAAGTCTCGAAGGACCCTCAAGGCTATAGACAACTTCCAGGTTAAGAGGACAACCCACCAAACCCTTATGTGCGGGTTGGTTGCAAGTTGTAGGTTCTACACCGAAAACCTCGATACTTGGTTACAACCATTACATGGTTATTGGCTAATGACATTTGTGTCATGCCATTATGGTACCCACAGTGAGTTGTCTTATATTAAATAGGTTATACAGTAGAAAAGTCCTAAGTCTTAGGAAAATTCATGTACTAAATCGTAAACATTAAAAGACCCCAACCAAGGACCACTTAAAATTATACCTAAGTCATGCGAGATCATAAATACCAAAGCGATTGGTGATGGACCTCGGACAAGGTTCTTACTTGCCTAAGTCAAGTCGGGTTCTAAGTGCCAAAATGTTTTGGTATAGAATCCCAGACAACGTCGCATTTTCAAATTATGCCTAAGTCCTAAGTGAAATTCTGATTGCCTAAACGTAATGGGCGTTGGACCCAGGATCATGGTTTCCCCTCGATTAGAAATATTCCTAAGTCCATCAAATGGTTGTGAAAAGCAATACAATGGGCGTTGGACCCAGTAAGGACTATGGAAGAGAAGATTAGCGAACCAAATAAATTTAACACCCCGGCAACCGGGGTAATTGTCTTGGCAAAATTAAAAAGCCCCACATAGGGGGCAACAAAATGTGCAAAAGGAAAAGAGAGAGAACAAGCTATTCTTCGGCTTCATCTTCATCCGCACATCATTGATCCGCATCTAAGCCGTTTTCAATCAAATCCATTACGGGAGGAGAAACCTCATTAGTATGGGTCACGGCAGCCGGTTCGCTAACCAACCCCACAATAACTAGATATCCCTCCCAAAATATCTTGTCCGAACTTAGATCCTGCAAAGTCAATTCAACAACAAGATTGAAGTACTAAACTTAGGTGACTACATTACAGAACTACTTAATGATGAGTGTAAAATACACTCATCTTTTAGATTTATTTATTAGGATTTTTAATTGGTTTTTAATTAGTTTTTATTTATTTTTAATTTTTTATTTATTTAAAATAATTATTTCTTCACCTAGGATTATATGAATTTTTAGGATAAATCATCAGATTTTGTGCAAAAATAAGAAATTCCTAAAAATAAATATTTGAAGGATTTGAATATTTTGATATAAGAATTATACTATTTATTTATGATATTCAGTGAATTATGGGTCCACTGAATTAAATGTATTTTTATTGTGCTTTGTAGGAATTTAAGGAAGGATCAAGTTAGATTCTTAATTGGAGTACAAACAATCTCTACTTGATGACTAAGTATCTCTACATTTAATGCAAAGATCTCAAGGAGTTTATTAATTTGAGTGGGATATTTGTTTCCTAATTTATATGGATTCAACAAAAAGAAATAGGAAACAAGAGATTTGGTCAAAGATTAATTAAGGAAAGTATCACTATCAAGCTTGTCTCAGTAAATTTATGATAACTTTCTCTATAAATATGCAATTTAGTTGATTCTAGTGGCATTTGAAAGTTAAGAAAGAGATCTACAAATCTCATGTTGACAACTTTCTGTAATTAAGCTTCCATTAATATTAAAGATTGGATAAAGATTCTCAAAGTGATTTGACTTGGATTCCTGCACTATCCTGACCATTCCTTATTAATTGAGTTATATCTTGGGCTACAGAAATCAGATCAAGGTGCCATTTGTGGAATTGAAAACATAATAGAAAATCCTATAAAATATCTGTTGAGATTGAGAGCAGATTCGGCCATCTGAAAGATGAGAAAAATTATACAAATCTGATAAGAAAAGCTATCAACTTTTCTATAAAAGGAAGCTCTCTTCGGTTCAAATCATGCAACAGAAATTTAGAGAAAGAGACGAAAGACTTTAGAGAGATAATTTAGAAGAGAGAATTGTCAGGAATCTCTGGAGGATGGCCACGAAGGGAGGATTCAATTCTTGAAGGCTTGAAGATTATAATCACCGTAAAAGGGGTTTTGATTTCTCTTTTCCTCTAGTTTTCCCCTTTTTTTGGGTTTTCTTTCCATGGATTTGTATTATGATATGGGTTTGTTTGTATTGAACATGAGTAGCTAATCCCATAGTTAAGGCTATGGGGGATTTTGTTTTCTTAATTAATTGATTTTCATCTTAAATTTGATTAAGGTAATTTCTTTTGAGTTTATTATATTGCTTGTATTCTTCTCAGAACTTGATCTCTTTTGGTATATTTTAATTCATTGTTTAACTAGTGACCATCCGTACTCAATGAGTGGACCTATATGATAAACCTAGGATTAGATTGGTGAATGACCAAACATCAATTTATTCTATCAATGAAATTAATAATTATGTTAGTTCATCTCTTGAATTAGGCTTAATGCATTCTTGATTAATTCAACTAAATGACCAAATAGGTGAATTAAATTAGGAATATAATATTGTTTCATCCATGACCATTGGAATTCAATAGCAAATAAGAGAATATTGACAAGAGAATTACCTTACATCATAAATGAATGAAAATCTAATTAATTGGATTCAAGTGAACATTGCGCCCTAGTTTCCTTCTTATTGATTTATCTCTATATTGTTTGATTGTTCGTTTTTCTTCTTCATTTGTTATTTGATTTTATTTTGAATTTCTCTTACACTTACAATTGTCTAAATAACCAAGAGTTTAGCTAAACTAATAATTACTTCTTATTCCTCGTGGTGTCGATAACTAGAACTCAAGTCTTTGCGATTGAGTATATTATTTTGCGATAAGTGCACTTGCTCTTTATTATTTTTTTTTTTATTTTTTTTTTTTCAATTCGTGAGTCTTTTAATTCGTTTTTCTTGTTTATTTATTTTTATTTTATTTCTTATTTTATTTTATTTATTTTTGTTTATTTTTTTTAAATTTTCGTCTTGAACCCTTATTTATTTATTTAGTTTATTTATTTTTGTTTATTTTATTTTATTTATTTTATTTATTTTTGTTTATTTATTTCAAATTGGTTGTCATTTCATCTCCTTGCTCATATTTCTTGTTTATGCTTACTCGATCTCAATTTCTTAATCTGACATTTGATCCAAAAATTGAGAAAATAACTCGCAAGTTAAGGAAACAATCTAACACTGAAGTTGTGACTGAAGAAGATAAAAACAGGATAGAGAGACCAACAATTGAGGGGAGTCGCGAAGAACGAGCTACCCTAACAGAGTGGACCATGTTTGAGTATTCTATGCCCACGACTGAAGGGTATAGAGGGAGTATTATAAGACCATTGTTGCAGGTAATAATTATGAGGTCAAACCAACATTAATCTCCATGATTCAAAATTTTATTCAGTTTGGTGGATTGCCTTTGGATGATCCAAATCAGTATTTGGTCATGTTCTTACAGTTATACGATACTATCAAGTACAATGGGGTGACAGATGATGCAATCCAATTGCGACTCTTTCCTTTCTCTCTTAGGAACAGAGCAAGCCAATGGTTAACGTCACTACCTAGGGGGTCCATCACTACATAGGATTAGTTGACACAACAGCTTATGGCTAAGTATTTTCCTCTTTCTAAATCTGCTAAGTTAAGGAATGATATATCTTCTTTTGTGCAGTTTGACATGGACACTCTCTATAAAGCTTGGGAGTGTTTTCAAGAGTTTTTGAGAAGATGTCCACATTATGAATTTTCCATTTGTAGCAGGTACGAATTTTCTACAATGGTTTGTCTCCTGCAAACCGTTCACGTATTGATACTGCTGCAAAAGGTACAATTTGGAGGAAAACACCTACTAAGAGCCAAGCACTGATTGAAGAAATTGCACTAAACAGTTATCAGTGGAAAAATGAATGCCAAGTTCCAAAGAATCAAGTTGGTGTGCATCCTGTTGACTCCTCTACTACCATTATGAGTCAATTGGAAGCATTAATAAAGAAGGTTGAGACTCTGATGGTAACAAATAGTACGGTCTCGCCAATTATTTGTAAAGCATGTGGCGAATAGGGTCATAAAAGTTTAAACTGTCAAGTTGGTAGCTCATTTGCCCTTGAGCTTGAAAGAGTAAATTTTGTTTGTAATTCCAACCAGCAACAGTACAATCTATATGCCAATACATACAATCTCGATTGGAGGGACCATCCCAATTTCAAATGGGAAAATCAACAGGGCTATCGGTAGAGCCAACAGTGAGCTCGGCAACCACCTCTAGGTTTCCAAGCACCTGTAGAGAAGTAAAATTTTGAAAATCTTATGATGAAGTACATGCAGAATTTCGAAGCCATAATGAAGAGCATGAAGACTCAGATAAGCCAGTTGGCCATTTTGATGTCGAAAAGGGCACCAGGGTCTTTGCTTAGTACTACCGAGCCTAATTCGAAGGAACATGTGAAGGCAATTACCCTAAGAAGTGGTAAGGAGCTTGGGGATCTTTCCAAGAACAAAGAGGAGCAAATTCGAGTGCATGAAGATACTCTTGATGAGTCAGTCACTGAAGAAAAAGAGAAGGCAAGTGAAACATCCTCTGTAGTACAAGTAAGTGAACCACAAAAGTCATCCATTCCATTCCCTTAAAGGCTCAAGAATACTCAACAAGACAAGCAATTTGTCAAATTCTTGGAGATGTTCAAGAAATTGCAAATTAACATTCCGTTTGTAGAAGCTATCTCCCAGATGCCAAAATATGCAAAGTTCTTGAAGAAGATACTTTCAAACAAATATAAGCTTGAGGAATATGAAACAATCAGATTAAATGAAGAGTATTCCACCATTCTCTTGAAGAAGCTAGCACCGAAATTAAAAGATCCAAGGAGTTTTACTATTCCTTGCTCTATGAGTACTTCTTATTTTGAGAAGGCATTATGTGACTTAGGTACTAATATTAATTTGATATCTTTCTCTGTGTTTAAGAAATTAGAAATGAAGGAACCAAAGCCTACCAACATTTCTTTACAGTTGGCTGATAGATCCAGTACTTATCCTCACGGTGTGGTGCAGGATGTTTTGTTAAAGGTGGATAAATTCATTTTCCCAGTTGATTTTGTGGTGCTGAATATAGATGAGGATGATGCTACTATTCTTCTCATTCTTGGAAGACCGTTTCTGGCAACTTCAGGGGCCGTGATTGGTGTACCTCGGGGTGAACTCATTTTGAGAGTGGATGGAGATTCTGTGACCATCAATGTCTTTAGGGAGGCTAAATCTTCCCTAATGTCAAATCTCTATACCCTTATCAATTTCATTCAAGCTAAGAAGTAGGAAGCCTTAGTTATCAAAGACCTCCCATCATCATACAATGTTGATGTTGACCTTCCTGAAACCCAAGTTGTTGAATTAGAGAAAGGTCCTTCCATGATCAATGTTCCATTGCAAATTAGTCCTTCATATGTTGATCAACTGAAACCACCATGGCCAGGTGAATCTTCTAGAACAACCAAGTCCTTATCATGCTCAAAATGCTTTTAGAGGCACCTCAAGGGTCTTGGGCAAAGGATGGAAGCACTGCTTTGAATTGAAGAAGGCGTCATCATATTTCTCTTGTTTAAAGCCACCTTGATTTACCTGAAAAGAGGCAACGTCAAGCTAATGATGTTAAACAAGCGCTTCACAAAAAGCAACCTGTGTTTCTTCTTTATATATCTTATTTTCATTATTTTTTGTTATCTTTGTTGTTTTTATTTTTCTTTTAGATGCTACTTATTTGTTTTGAACAAATCTTGTGATTTTCATATTCACCCCTCTTGTGCTTCTTCTCAGCCTAACATTGTATCACTTTTCATCAAGTTGTGTTGCTCTTTCCTTTATCCCATTTATTTCTTTTTCTTCCACATTGAGGACAATGTTTATCTTAAGTGTGGGGGGGCACTCTTTAAAAAAATTTGATGAACACTTGAGTATTACTGGTAATCAAGTAGGAATTGTGTGTGGATTTCTTGATTTAGTTTAAGTTGATAGAGATATGTTTGAAATGGGAATCCATTGATCATGAGTTGATATTGTGTGAAGCAATCTTTTTCAGATAAGTATTGAGAAATTTAGCATCTTTGTTGGAAACTAGCCATGTCTGCTTGCTTTTATTCTCTTTGTCATCTTTGTTGGAAACTAGCCATGTCTGCTTGCTTTTATTCTCTTTGTTAACTTTGGCCAGAAAAGTGAGTTTTGAGCTTTAATGATTGGATTTTTCATAAACAAAATCCTATTTTTTGTGGAGTGAGATTCCTCTTGATTGATGTGCGCTAGAACTTGCTTTGATATCTTGTTGAGACTTTATTCATTAACATACATACTTAAACATAATTAAAGCAATTAGGCTTAATTCTTTCTTGACTTCCCGAGTTACATTAATAAAATAATCCCTTAGTTACCCCCATTTGAGCCTGAAATTGATTTATTTGAATACCCAATTGATTAATCAGGTTGGATTCTTTAGAGCATCTGATGTGTTGATTGAAATGTCATTAAGGGTTGTTAAAAAAAAGTGAAAAAAATGAAAAAAAAATAGAAAAAGAAGAATAAAGAAAATGATTGTTGGTGAAGAATATTGGGTTGAAAGTGAAAATATGTTATACTCAGGTGCATTATGCTCTATTTATCATCTTTTCAACCTGATTATATTTTGTATCGATTTATCCATGAACATTCTTTACTCTTCTTATCTTTTTCTTACCTTTTTTTATACCCTTGGTCTCGTTACAATCAAAGGAAGTCCTTTTAATTCTTGTTATGTATGTGAACTTGGAAGTGGAGATGAGATTGATAACCAAGCCTATGGTAATGCATTTGTTAAAAGAAACTAGAGTGATCTCTTTGTCCTTAAACACTTGAGCGATGAAAAGTTGAGTAACCTCAATTAGTTGGTAAGGAGAAAAAATGCAAGTTAGACCCAAGTATCTAATTATTTTAAGTGCTAAATGATCTTACTGGATTGGATTTGATTGCTAAACTTGATTGAATTCTTTAATTATGGAATTTTCCTTGATTCATGTTTCTGGATGCTGAGTTTAATCTTGCTTTTTATTCCTATTATTTGCTTGAGGACAAGCAATTATTCAAGTTTGGGGGTATTTGATGAGTGTAAAATACACTCATCTTTTGAGTTTATTCATTATGATTTTTAATTGATTTTTATTTAGTTTTATTTAGATTTTATTTATTTTTAATTTTTAATTTATTTTTAAATAATTATCTCTTCACCTAGGATTATTTGAAATTTTAGGATAAATCATTTGATTTTGTGCAAAAATAAAAATTTCTAAAGATAAATATTTGAAGGATTTGAATATTTTGAGATAAGAATTATACTATTTATTTATGATTTTGAGTGAATTCTGGGCCCACTGAATTAAATGCATTTTTATTGTGTTTTGTAGGAATTTAAGGAATGATCAATTTAGATTCTTAATTGGAGTACAAACAATCTCTACTTGATGACCAAGTATCTCTGTGTTTAATACAAGGATCTCAGGAAGTTTCTTAATTTGAGTGGGATATTTGTTTTCTAATTTATATGGATTCAACAAAAAGAAATAAAAAACAAGAAATTTGGTCAGAGATTAATTAAGGAAAGTATCGCTATCAAACTTGTCTCATTAAATTTGGGAAAACTTTCTCTATAAATATGTGATTTACCTGATTCTAATGGTGTTCAAAAGTTAAGAAAGAGATCTACAAATCTCGTTTTGACAACTTTTTGTAATTAAGCTGCCATTAATATTGAAGATTGGATAAAGATTCTCAAAGTGATTTGATTCAGATTCCCGCACTATCCTGACCATTCCTCATTAATTGAGTTATATCTTGGGCTACAGAGATCAGATGGAGGTTCTGTTTGTGGCATTGAAAAGATAACAGAAAATCCTACAAATTATCTATTAAGATTAAGAGAAGATTCTGCCATCTTAAGGGTGAGAAAAATCGTGTAAGTCATATACGAAAAGTTGTTTACTTTTCTATAAAATGGAGCACTCTTTGGTTCAGATCATGCAATAAAAATTTAGAGAGAGAGACGAAAGACTTTGGAGAGATAATTCAGAAAAGAGAATTGCCACAAATTTTTGGAGGACGGCCACAAAGGGAGGATTCAATTCTTGAAGGGTTGAAGATCATAATCACCGTAAAAGGGGTTTTAATTTCTCTTTCCCTCTAGTTTTCCCTTTCTTTAGGTTTTCTTTCCATAGATTTATATTGTGATATAAGTTTATTTGTATTGACCATGAGTAGCTAATCCCATTGCTAGGGCTATGGGGGATTTTATTTTCTTAATTAATTGATTTTCATCTCGAATTTGATTAAGGTAATTTCTTTTGGGTTTATTATATTGCTTGTATTCTTGTCAGAACTTAATCTCTTTTGGCATGTTTTAATTTATTGTTTGACCAATGACCATCCGCACTTAATGAGTGGACCTATATGATAAACCTAGGATTAGATTAATGAATGACCAAACATCAATTTATTCTATCAATGAAATTAATGATTATGTTAGTTCATTTCTTGAATTAGGCTTAATGCATTCTTGATTAATTCAACTAAATGACCAAATAGGTGAATTAAATTAGGAATAGAATATTGTTTCATCCATGACTATTGGGATTCAATAGTAAATAAGAGAATATTGACAAGAAAATTATCTTACATCATAAATGAATGAAAAGCTGATTAATTGGATTCAAGTGAACCTTGCGCCTTAGTTTCTCTTTTATTGATTTATCTTTATATTGTTTGATTGTTCGCTTTTCTTCTTTATTTGTTATTTGATTTTATTTTGAAATTCTCTTACACTTACAATTGTCTAAATAACCAAGAGTTTAGTAAAAGTAATAATTACTTCTTATTCTTTGTTGGATCGACAATTGGGACTCAAGTCCTATATAACTTTGCAATAGTATGCACTTGCTCTTAGAGTATTTTACGCTTATCACTCAACACCAATATTGGTTCTAATAGTCAACAACTCAGTATTTTCCTCTTCTAGTTTTGTTACCTTAGCCTAAAAGGCGACATTAGCAATGTTGGCTTCATCAAACCGGGTCTTTTCGTTGGCAAGCAAAAGCTTGGAGTCAGCAAGATCCCTTTCTAATCTAGCAACCTTTGCCTCTGCCTCTTCTTTAGCCTTGAGAGCCTAGACCAATTTTTGTTTTCCCTCGGCCTTCATCACTTCCAACTGATCCCCAGCTCTCTTTTCGAATGCCAGCACCGTCCTTTCAAGAAGTCGAGCTTCAGTAATAATCCGAAAGGCGTAAGTTTGAAATAAAGATAGAACCTCGAGAACCCTATTCCGAGTGATGAGTTTACCAACATCATCACTCAAAAAGATGTTTTAGGTGAACTCCCCGAGCAACTTGTCCCCAGTAATCAGAGGCAGAGGATCTATCCTTCGGCCAGGATCTCCATCCATGGTGATGATATTATCATGGTCTTCTACGACGGTGCTCTCCATGGCTTTCCTCTTCATTTCCTAGGGGGTTTTGTAGGGAGCTTCAGATTCAGCTCTTGGATAACGAGAGGCAGAGCAACAACGGGCTGGGAACGAGAAGCTCTAGCTAGATTCTTCCTCGCCTTCAAAGCTTGGAGCGCCTCAATAGAAGACGTAGCACCCTTGTTAATGGCCATGTTATCAGCAATGTAATAAGAAAAGGGCGCTGGTTAGAAATACATGCAAAATCACATGCTAAGAGTGAAAAGAAATAAGGCAGACGTCGTATAGCGATTGAATTCCCTACCAAGAATGGACCAGAGGTAATCATCATTAGCAATGCTTAGGATATCCTTGCATTTGATTTGGCCAACTTTTGCCTCCCATTTGATTATAAAATCGACACACTCAACATCTCTCTCGTCAAGATGTTTCTTTTACCTTTCAATAAACTCGATGGGGGTGTCATATGCTTGCTGAGCCCAATAGAGGCAGAATGTCGGTTCCTCGTTAGCCTTTAGATAAAATGGCTGGGTGCTTTGCGCCGCCATCAGTTTGAAGAAATTGTGCTTAAAATCTTTGTAGCTATCTTAGAAGACTTCAAAGACCTTCTGCCCAGATCTCAATGTAATTGACATCTAAGACTATTGTAGCGCATTTCCCCTTGGACAGTCCATCGCATAAAAAAATAAAAAAAAGGACCTCTTTGAGTACCGAAGTCCTACTACATGGCAAAACCTCTCAAAGGCTAGGATGTTACCCCAGCCGTTAGGATGAATCGGGGTCGAAGTGGTGCGGAGAATCCGGAGCACTACCATCTGAAAATTAGTGAACGGAAGCCGGAGACTAAAATGAAGGAAAAGACCTTTATATAGAAACATGAAGTCTTGACCTTCTTCTCGTTGCACGCATACCCTGTCATCTTGCTCCATATATAATACTTGAAACTCTCGATCTCTTAAACCCCTTTCTATAAGCACTAAATATTTCAAGAGCTCTTAAAACCTTGCCTCAGAGGATATATGGAAGTATGTTTTCAAACACCGTCGCTAACCCAAGCATATATGAGTCTCATTGGGGCGAGGACCAGGGGCTCATCCTCGACTGCCATCCTTTGCCACGCTGCACTTCTCCTTGTCATTGGACACTTGGAAAATACCCATTGAGGCCGTTAAACTAATGTCAGAATCAAGGGTTCCCACTGATTTAGACAAAGAATGGGCGGACCCTAGAGGACTCGCACTTGTCCTCAAACCCTAGGGTTACAGCCTCGGAGCCCATGAAGTTTTAAACCTTAGAAGGACTCCTCCATCTCTCATGGTGCAGCGGAGCAGGTGCTCCACAAAGAAGGTGATCCAGAAATAAGGATAAAAAGAAAACAAAAAATAGAAGGTAGTGAGAAATATACCTTTAAAATATGAAGGGAAAAGGGAAGTCGAAATTAATGGATTAAGCAAAAACTGCTAACGATCTGTTGCAAACTGCTCGAAGTCACACTCCCTCGGTCATAAAAGCTCCTCAAAATTTCTCTCAGAAGACCACAAATGTTCAAAAACAGTAAAGCGTGACTAAGATGTCCTTGGCCCTTATTTATAGGGATGAGACAGTTAAAGGACATTTCTGCCAAAACCCCTTCAGTTTCGAAAAAGAAACCCCCATCATGGTGTATAAAATACTAGGCACATCCATCAAGTCGAAGCGCGCCATGTGGCCCTCATAGCTGTCACGACAGTTGAAAAGATGGGCATGCGTAGAACCAAGTGTCACACGAGCCAACCATTTTTTCCACAGACCACATACTTTTAATCCGGACCATGACTATCCTAGAGATGTTAAATGGCGATTAGTGACTAAGTTAAAATTCTCAACCCCACTCGATACACGGACCCCGGGGGTAGGAACTAAAGCTTGCCACTTCACTGTACTAACCAAGTACCAAGTTGAGGGTAACATAACAAAGTAGAGAATATATTTACAAGTTGAGCATTGGACTTAGCACAGATAGCAGATAATAGTGAAAAGATAAAAGAAGACAAATAACAATAGACAAAAAAAGAAAAAAGAAGATGAGATAGAAAATGCAAGACAGAATTCTAAGTAGAATTTTTATTACTTGTTCTCGTTCCATACATCATCAGTTTAAATAAAAAAAGAAAGGAAAATACATAAAAAGTGTTCAGAAAAGAGTGACCACTTACATCACAACGGTGTCCCGAATCATTGCCACCTCCACGGTTCCTCTAAAACCAGCATCAATCTCTTCCCTTTTGAACAGAAGGCCCATTGGAAAACTTGGCAAGGGCAACCGAAACAGAACACTTGTTGACGACAACGAACCCCGGAGTCACCACCATCCAAATTCTTCTTCACCGTCTCCTTCACAGTGATAATAAGGATCGACATCCTCCTTCCCCGATTGGATAGGACACAACTTTTCATCAAAAGATTGTTCCACTGGAACTTCAATCGGCTTCACAATCAACCCAAGTTACTTCAAAACATGGAGAGTTGCTCCAATAGGCCATTCTTCTTATCCGACTGTACTTAGAGGACCGACCTGGTGCCTCCAAATCACTTAGGAATGAGGAGGGGCAAAAGCATTGTTTCCCCGAGTGTATACATCCAACACGGCGAGAACCACATATCCTCCCAATAAAAGTGGATAGATCAAACACTCCTACATAAGTCAGGAGAGAAAGGCTCTTGCCGTCCATTACATCGAGAAAGAAAGGTCCCCCTCAGAGGGACGTTAACAAAAAGCAAGGTAAACATCTTCAAAGATTTTGGAAAGAATAGGAAGATGATCTTTGCAAAGGGCAAAACCTTCCATGTGCGTACAGAAAAGGAAAGGGAAGCCATTCTCTGAAAGAGGATAATTCTCAAGATTTTCCACAAAGCAAAATGAATGCAATGAAAGGAATGCAATGAAGGGAATGCTAGCCTCAATGCAAATATTTCCTATAATAATATAGGGAATGAAGTATTCTGATTAGTTCTTGGAAAAATGAACTAATCGCGTAGTAAAATCCCCATTTAATGTTCTTCCCTTCCGATTAGTTACAAGAACAACGGGCGGCTGGAAAACAACATGAAACTGATAACCTCTCTTAAAGGATCTTTAATTCCAAAAAAAGTCAAAGCAGCAATTGTTTGTCCTTTTATAGGCTGCAAGTGCATAGATCGAACAAGTAATACATTGTAAAGTAGGATATCGTTCCCACGAGGACAAGGTTACTTCCAATGCTAAATATCAACCAATAGTTTTAGTATTTCTATTCAAGAATATAAAAATAAGGAAAAGTGCATTTAAACTAATCTAAAGACTGAAAAGCAATAAATGGAAATTAAAGATAATGAATAGAGTTTAGGGAATCCTTCTTCACCTCCTACTTCAATTGATAATATGCAACCCTTTTAAGCAACATGAATGAATTAGTTAAGTTAGCTTGAGAATCTACTTTAGTTAAAAGCTTATGTCTAGGTCAATCAATCATGCTTCATTTACCTAATTCATTATGTTTTCATGAGAGCTAGAGCAAATTCCACTCATTAAGGTCTATTCTCAAACACCTGCTATGCATGGCTAAGAGGTATATTTCTATCCCATTAGCGAATCAACTCACCTCACCATTAGAATGAAATTGAACATGCATAAATCATACATATAATCTCAAATCCAAATTCCTATGTCTATGTTCATCATATTTCAACAAATCACTTAAAAGTTAGTCAATCCATCAAGAGTATTAAGATTCATATGATTGAACAAAACTAAACATCAATATAAACTCAAAGAAGTACAAAATCATTAATATCCATATTAAGATCCAAAGTAATCCCTAAATATAGCTTAGCTACTCATTGAACGCGAAAATATACAACAAAACTCATGTTCAAGATACAAGGAAAAGAAAAAAATGAAAGGAAAAGGAAGAAACTCAATAGATGTGATCTTTGATGCTTGAATCATCCTCCATGAAGAAGGTGGCCTCCAACTTTGGCTTCCCTAGCTTCATCTAAGCCCAGAACGTGAAAACCTAGCAGCTGTTGCTCTAAATAGAAAAAGCTCTCTTACAAAAATATAATAAAACAGTATTTATAAGCTTAAAATTCTACTTCACACCAAGGCGTGACACATATTGCGCCGTGGCGCGCGTGTAAATTAGGTCATCACGTCGTGACATTAACTCCTTTGTGCCGCAGCATGCTAGCCTTGGGTTTCGGTATGCAACAGGCTAAATGTACCATGCTGTGGCATGAACCTGCCTGCATCGCAGCGTGAGATGTTGAAATACACACTTGGCTTTCTCTTCCAATGTTAGTCCAAATCCTCCAAATTTCTGCTTGATTGGAGTCTTTCCTGCAATAGAGAAATCAACAAATTAGTAACAGTTGCGAATTCAAATAATCACTTGAAGAATTATACCAGATTTGCTCAAGATTATATAGGAAGATATCACAATTTAATTCAAAGAATATAAGCCTAAAATTTTCTATATATGCATGATAACAAGGATTAAGCAATCAATAGAACATAGATACATGGCATAAATAACTACATTTTATGGAGTTATCACACCCTCACACTTAGATTTTTGCTAGTCCTCGAGCAAAACAAAGTATAATTAAGTACCTTGCTTGAAAATGATGTTTCAATATACATTCAACATCTATTATGAATTCAATTTTTACTTAAACTACAACCAGTGTATAATGATTGTATCAGCCCTCAAAGGATGCTAATGTCACACAATGAGCTCCACATATATATAATCTCTAGCATGCAAACATTCAAAGCCTCATTTCATGCAAATCATAACTCCCACGAGCATGTGAGTTAAACTTCTCCAAATTAAGTAATACTCATCTAGATAAGTTTAAGAACATATATGCATAGAAATCAAATAATCCATAAAATTATTTTTAAACTCTCTCTCCACTAATGTAAATCATACAAAATTGAGGATTAAAAGGGACTTCAATAGCTTGTAACGTAAGACCAATGGTTATGGGTTAAGAACAACATGGAGAGGATGTAGTACAAATATTGAGAAACATAAACATGTTATTTCAAGACTTGAGTCACCAAGTAAGACTATTAAGGTATTCAAAGTAAACTAATAAGACTCTCCAAAACCATTCTTTCATTGGTTTTGCCCTTTGGATTTTGGTTTTGGATTTTCTTTTGTTTTCTCTTCTTTTCTTTCTTTCTTTCTTTCTTTTTTTTATATATTTCTTTCAAAACCAATTTCTTTCACAATATATGGTTCCTTCAAGTCCATTTTCCTTCAGGTTTGGTAATTGATATGCCTTATACCCCTAATCACTAGACTCACTTCAAGAAATAACATATTATGTACTCAACAAACAATGATGGTAGGATGGAAATGCAATGTTTTCATATGCATTAGAATGGTTAAATGGTAAGGAATATGTAGGTGATAAAAAAACATATAAGGTCAAACATTTATCAAGCTTCAAAGGGGACCTATGGATATGATCATGTAAAGGTCAGCTTTTAAGGCTCAATAGGTCCAAACAATGCCCTAATCATTTCCTCAATCATGCACAATCTAGGATTTCGCTTCAAGAGAGTTTAAATACAATTTCTAGAATAGTCGAAATCTCTATATGTACATCCATAAACTTTCTCTAGACAAGCACTCTTATCATGTTCAAAGTTTCATGTACATACAAGTGGGATGTAAAACATACATAAAATGTTACTAGATTGTTTCACATGCTACATGATCGTATATGGTTTTGCTAAAAGCGGCCAAATTGTAAACATTTATATCAATGGTTTCAGATATGGATGCAAACATTTATGCATTTCAAAATATCCAACTTTTTCAATTCAAGTATGCATAACATCAAGTGTAAAATGTTAAAAATTGAAAAAAAAAATTCCTCAAACCTATCAGTAATAACCAAACTCAGTATATGATCATGATAAAATGGTGACTATCATTAGTGCATTTCTTAAATATCAAAACATGTTATACATTTTACATTATAATATTAAAACATATAATGATACTCCCCTAAACCGAAGTGAAACAATGTCCTCACTGTCCATGGTGTATAAGGTACCTGAAGCTATCAAAATACTTGAAGTGTGAGAGCTAAATATTTAAAATTATAAACAAAAATAAGCAAAATAAGTAAAATATATACAATGCAAGATGACACGCTGCGACATACAAGTCTACACTGCGGCACTCATCAAAAACCCAGTTACGACGCAATACTCAGCATCCACATCGCGGCATTCATGAACATCCCTCTCACGTCGTGACACACAATAATCACGCAGTGGCGCAGAGATGAAATTTAGTGCTTTTCCAGTAGCACCCAGATCAGATCATTTTTTTTCTTTTTCTTTTTTAAAAAAAACTCACAGGCAACCCGCGACATCTTACATGCCACGTCGCGGTGTTGAGCTCTCTGGATTTTGGCCCAGAAGTGCACAAAAGGCCTTTGCGTTGTGGTATGGCAAAGCTTACGCTGCAACATGAGGAGTCTGTCTGCAGAATTCTACAGCAAAATCAGTTTTGCTATAACTTCTGCTCCAAATGGGTCTCCAGCACCTATAAAACTTGTCTATATAGTTAAATTGCAAAATGTATAACAAAAATATAATAAAACCACAAAATCAACGATACTACTTATTTATGCAAAAATAATAACAAAAGCATAAAACTTGGGTTCCCTCCCAAGAAAAGCCTGATTTATAGTCCCGGCAAGACTTTGCTGTTATTTGCATGGGTCTTTCAGCTTGAGAGGTAGCTTGTTTTGCATAATGGAATTATATCCCTCAAGTTTTTCTTCTTTAATAGGTTATGCTACTCCATGCAAATCTCAAAAATCTTTTCGAATTGACCCTCCAATTCTTGCTTAACCAGTTAGTTGGGGGAAGGTAGAGGTGGTGCATATGGCTTGTCCTCTTTCTGATATTCTTCAACCTTTCTTCTGGCACTTTGCTCATTCTTCTCAACCTCCTTACTTACAATCACCTCATCATTTGTCACCTCAATGTCATCTTCAAGCAACTTAGTATTAAGATTCCCTTCAATGTCTTCCACACTCCTCAATGATATGGACATACAATGCTTAGTAGAGGCACCTTTGGGACTGTTGATTGTGTTTCTTAGATAAGTCCCTGGGGGCCTATTTATTGCTATTGCTAGCTGACCCACGTGTGTCTCCAGTGCTCTCCTTGAAGCAGTTTGGCTTTAAAGAATCTCATCATTTTTAGCCAAATGAGCATCTATTTTGGATATATAAGAATTTATCTTGACCATCAGTTGCATAAACATGTCTTCCAAAGATGGTTTCGTATCTTGCATGGGCTGCCTTGCTTGTGAGGAGAACTCATTTCTATAAGATAAAGATGATGCTCTTTAATTATTGTTCCATGAAAAGTTGGGCTAGTTGCTTGTTGAATCTTTAGCACAAGTAAGTTTGTGGGTCAAATTAATTTTAGAATTAAAGAATTTAGGTAGAAATTAGATAAGTCTTAATTGTTTAAGAGTATTATAGGTTTTTGTGTTCACTGGCAGATGGGATTTAAATTTTTGATTGAAACAGGTTTGGATGTAACTTAGAAGAAGGAGGAAGAGTTGCTCACTTAGTCTATCGCCTAGCAATCTTAACGTGTCGCAAGGCGAGCCTTCATGTGTTCCATCACTAGGTGAGAAACAACCATCGTGAGGTGAGCTAATGAATAAAAGGATCTTTGAAGCTACATTGGGCTTCACTTCATAAGCGGGCCATCGCGAGGCGAGAATGGGCTGTCGCAAGCCGATGGCCGTTACTCAGCCAGATCTAAATAATAAGATAAAACACTTTTCACGTAGCTTTTTGCTGGGGCTTCTTCTAAATTTTCTTATTTTCAGGCTGTTAGCCAAAGCTCTACTAGGGTTTCATATTCTTCTACCTCCATTGATTATTCAAGCTTGGGGACAAGACTTTGAAGGATCAATGGCTTCTTCTTCCTCCATTAGTTTGATTTTTCTCATCTCTTCTTCTTCCATCATGAGTAGCTAAATCTTTTTAGGCTAGGGTCAAATGAACATTATTGATACTCTTATGTGATCTATTTTATACTCTCTTTACAAGTTAATTTCATGTATTTAAACACTCTACTCCTTGCTTAATGCTAATCAATATTTAATCACTATTAGTTTGAATGTGGGTATTTCTTCTAATTGGAAAATTAGTTTTAATTTCGGACTAGAAGGAAATAGAAAGTTTGGAACAACTAGTTGGGTTGGCATGATTTTGATTGAATATAGGAATATATCATTGTAATTATGTGTTCCATGAAATCATTGTCATTAATGCTTAACTTGAATCAATAATTACCTAAGGAATTGGGAATTGTGATTTGGGTTAAAGGGGTTTTGAATTAAAGGATTGATCTTGGCTTAATTTTGTTGATTGGAACTTCAAATGCATGATTACTACTTGTTTTGAGAGTTAATCAGTAGCATAAGAGGCTAAACAATGGGAGTCAAAACCTAGCCGATTTTCTTGATTAATTTCCTTTTCCTTTAAAATCCAAAAATATTCTTTAATTTGTCAATTGCTCTATTTTGAATACATTCCTTTTATACTTGTTTAAAATTAATACAATTCAAAGTTACCAAAATCATATTTTCAGTTCAAGTTGCTAACCTATCCATTACATTCCTTTTATACTTGCAACAAAGTTACTTTTTTCGATGTTCAAGTAGAAGCTTTTTCTTTGTGACTAAGTTTGGAGTCTCTCTTCACCTTGTGAAGGATATTGGAGGATCACTTTTGTTCTTCCCTTTTCTTCTCCTTTCTCTTTTTCATCTCCATGTTGATAAAACAATTACAATCCCTGTGGAGACGATGTTTCTTTTCTCATCATTATATTACTTGTAGCGATTCGGTGCACTTGCCGAAATTGTTCAATAAGTTTTTGATGCCATTGCTGGGGATTGTTGATTTGATTATCAGCAATGCAAATGAGTTGCTACTTTGGACAATTATTTTGTTTTTATTTTGTTTGTTTTAAAATTTACTGCATTATCTTAATTCATTTCTAAATATAGTTGACTTGTTACTTACAATTTTCTTATTTTTTGTTTATGCGAGGGAAAAAGGAAACTGAATTGTTGTTTGATCCTGAGATTGTGAAGACAAAAAAAGCAAATAGGAAGAAAGTTAAGAAAACAAGGCAACTGGAAAAAAAAACTCAAGAAAAACAAGCATCTACTTCTTCTTCTCATACTTTTACAGTAGAAGTCATGGCTGCTCAACCACCACCTAGGCGAACTTTGGGAGATTTTTGCCGGAGGAACAACCGTCAGAGGTTGGCTATTAATTATCAACCGGTGGAGGCAAATGCATTTGAGATTAGAACTTCTCTATTGAATGTTCTCAAGCAGAATCAGTTTTCTGGAGTGGATAATGAAGACCCCAACTAGCACTTGGTGAATTTCTTTGAGATTTATGGTACATTAAAGCTGGATGGTATTTCTGAAGAGGCTAAGATGATGAGATTATTCCCTTTACTTTGAGAGACATGGCAAAGGATTGGTTACAAACACTTCCTCAAGAGAGTATTACTACTTGGAAAGAATTGGAGGATAAATTTATTGACCGATTCTTCCCTACCTCCAAGTTCATCAAGAGAAGGGCTGAAATTACTAGCTTTGAGCAAAAAGATGGTGAAAATCTTTATGATGCATGGGAGTAGTTCAAAGGGTTGTTGAAAAGGTGTCCCAACCATGGCTATAATGACTTGACATAAATGCAAACATTTTGCCATGGGTTGAGACCAAATATAAAGATGATGCTAGATGCTTTGGCATGAGGTACAATGAATAACAAGACGACTGAAAAAGCAAGAGAGTTAGTGGAAGCAATGGCTTCAAATGAGTATCTTATTCATCATGATAGAGGAGTGCAAGTTAAGAATGGTGTTTTAGAGTTAGATGTACATAATGCTCTATAAGCCCAAAACAAATTAGTTTCTCAACAATTGGAGGTTCTCACCAAACAACTTCAAGCCTTACAAGCAGGTTCCTCTCAATCTCATCATTCCAAGGTTGTGATGCAATGTATGAGGTGTGATTTTTGTGGGGGAAGACATGAGAATGGTGCTTGTGAAGCTCAAAGTGATCCAAATGAGCAATCCAATTATATGGGAAATTTTCAGGGGCAAAGAGGAAATCCTTATTCCAACACTTATAATCCAGGGTGGAGGAATCATCCTAACTTTTCTTAGAAGCAACATGAAGCTCCTCAATCAAACAAACCTCCTCAACCACAACAACCTAAAGAAAAGCCTACTGCCTTAGAAGAAGCATTGACTCAGTTCATGCATATGACTCAAACTAATTTCCAAAATCATGAGGCTCATTTCAAAAGCCAAGAAGCATCCATCAAGAATCTTGAAAACCAAATTGGACAACTCTCAAAGCAACTCGTCGAATAATCCGTGAGACAATTTTCTAGAAATACAGTGAATAATCCTAAGAATGAGTCTTGCAAAGCCATAATTTTAAGGAGTGGAAAGATTGTCACATCATCCGTGGTGGAGCCATTAGTTTCGGGGTCTACTGAAACAAATGAGAGGGAGATGTTGGATGAAGAGCTAAATAAAAAGAGTGACATTGTGAATCTAGAAGAAAATGAAAAAGAAGAAAAGGAATTGAAGGTTGAGAATCAGAAAAAGAATGATAAAAGGAGTTTTAACTTAGTAGATGAAGACTCCTTCTTAAGGAAGACAAAGAGTAAGATTTTGCAAGAAGGGGATAAGCCTCAAGTGATCCCACCATATGTGAAGTTACCATATCCTCACTTGAGCAAGAAAAAGGAGAAAGATGAGCAGTTTGCAAGGTTTTTGGACATTTTCAAACGCCTCCAAATCAACATTCCTTTTGCAAAGGCATTGAAGCAAATGCCTACATATGTTAAATTCATGAAGGAGTTGTTGACTAAGAAGAGAAAGTTCAAGGAGGATGAAACAGTGGCATTAACAGAGGAGTGTAGTGCAATACTTCAAAGGAAGCTTCCCCCAAAATTGAAATATCCAGGGAATTTTACAATTTCTTGCACTATTGGCAACATGACCATTGGTAAAGCCCTCTATGACTTGGGAGCAAGCATAAATTTGATGTCATTGTCTATGCTTAAGAAGCTTGGGAGAGGTGAGGTCAAGCAAACAAGAATGGCCTTGCAACTTACGAATCAGTCAATTAAATATCCTTATGGAGTCATAGAGCATGTGCTAGTGAGGATTGACAAATTCATATTTCCAGCTGATTTTGTCATGTTGGACATGGAAGAGGATGAAGAGGTGCCTTTGATTCTTAGAAGACCATTTTTAGCCATCAGGAGAGCCCTCATTGATGTCCAACAAGGGCAAGTAATGTTGCGAGTGAAGGATGAGAAAGTCACCTTTAATGTTTTTGAGGCAATGCAACACCTGGATGATAAAAAAACTTGTTATCGAGTTGATTTGCTTGATACTACAATTGAGGAATCTTTTCAACAAACTAGTCCAATTGTGCCTCTTGAAAGAGTGATTATGAATACAATTGAAGAGCATGGAGAGGTGGGTGATGAAGTCATTGAGAAGTGTTTGCGATATCTAGAAGCACATCAAGCAGAAAACGTTGTTAGTAAGATGAAAGAAGAGTTGAGTAATGACAAGGTGGAGGAAAAAGCAAAACTAGAGTTGAAACCCTTGCCATCCCACTTGAAATATGCCTTTCTTGGCAATCAATATACAAATTCAGTTATAACTAGCAGTTTTTTATCAAAACTTAAAGAAGAGAAGCTTGTAAAGGTCCTCCAAGAACACCAAATTGCAATTGGATGGACTATCTCTGACTTAAAAAGGATTAGTCTAGCTTTTTGTAGCAGCTCACTGTAACTTTAATCAAAATGAAATTGATTGTGTCATGTTTTTCCTTACTCTCAAACACTTGTGAGTACTTGGACCTAAACATTGTCATCTATTTCATGTGTGCTTCCATTGCATGTGGCATTCTTCTGAACTTGACCTAGTTCTTAGTTGTTTTTGCTTTCTTTTTCAGACACACTGAGGTAATCTTCTTGTTCTTAACTAGAGACTAAATAAACCACTTAAACGTTTTTGTCTTTTGCTAAGCCCCTTGAGCCTTTAGCCTTTTCTTTGAACTAAACCCTCATTACAAGCCAATAACTAGAAAACCATTGTCCCTGCTTACTTGGAGTTAGGTATGGGTCAATTCATGATATGTCTTGGCAAATTACTAAGTTTGGGGTTGCTTGAGGGCAAGCAACGTTCTAAGTTTGGGGTGGGCGTGCAAGGACTTTTCCTTGTCCATTTTTTTTAATTCTTTTTTTGTATGAAAAAAAATTTAAAAAAAAAAGAAAAAGAAGACAAAGAAGAAAACAGAAAAAAAGAAAGAAAGAAAGAAATTTGTACAT
The DNA here is from genome assembly GCA_029884605.1 of Ormosia emarginata. Taxonomy (NCBI): domain Eukaryota; kingdom Viridiplantae; phylum Streptophyta; class Magnoliopsida; order Fabales; family Fabaceae; genus Ormosia; species Ormosia emarginata. The sequence continues at coordinate 50,319,821 of JAQQTP010000081.1, read as the reverse complement.
ATGTGTAAATATTTTCCTTTTGTTTCTCATTTCATCTGTTTTGAAGAATTGTTTGGGGAAATGTTGTAGTGAATGAATTGGGGATTGTTATATGAGTGTCATGAAATAACTTGTGTATAATTCTAAGTACAAAAAGTCTCTTATCCAAATGATTTCCTACCTTTGCCTAAGCCTCATTGCAACCCAAAAAGACCTCTTTTAGTGTATGTGTGCATTGCATTGCATTTACCTCTCTAGAACTTTGTTAAGCTTACGGTAAGGTGCTGCTTGTGATGTGAATTGAGTGTAAATAACTCCTCTAGACACTTGAGTTGAGTGAAATATCTATTTTGGAGAGGAGTAGTGAGGATTGATATGTTGCTCTTAGTGGATCAATGGTTTGGTTACCTAAAGCTGTGATGATTGCGAAACACAAATGCAAAAAAGTAGGTAAATTGATTATGCAATGATTATTGAAATTTTTGTGAATAGTTCAATATTGTGACTTTGTTTGAATGACTTGTTTGAAAAATGAATCAAAATTTGGTTTTATTCTCTGACCCTTGTTTGAAATTGGTTGTTTGCTTGAGGACAAGCAAAACTCTAAGTTTGGGGTTGTATTGAATCTTTAGCACAAGTAAGTTTTTAGGTCAAATTAGTTTTAGAATTAAAGAATTTAAGTAGAAATTAGATAAGTCTTAATTGTTTAAGAGTATTATAGGTTTTTGTATTCACTGGTTGACGAGATTTAAATTTTTTATTGAAATAGGTTTGGATGTAACTTAGAAGAAAGAGGAAGAGTTGCTCACTTAGTTTGTCGCCTGGCGAGCTTAACGTGTCGTAAGGCGAGCCTTCATGTGTTCCATTGCAAGGCGAGAAACAACCATCGCGAGGCGAGCTAATGAATAAAAGGATCTTTGAAGCTACAGTGGGCTTCGCTTCATACACGGGCCATTGCAAGGCAACAACCATTACTCAGCCAGATCTAAATAATCATATAAAACACTTTTCATATAGCTTTTTGCTGGGGCTTCTTCCAGATTTTCTAATTTTTGGGGTGTTAGCCAAAGCTTTGCTAGGGTTTCATCTTCTTCTACCTTCATTGATTATTGAAGCTTGGGAACAAGACTTTGAAGGATCAATGGCTTCTTCTTCCTCTATTAGTTTGATTTTTCTCATCTCTTCTTCTTCCATCATGAGTAACTAAATCTTTTTAGGCTAGGGTCAGATGAACATTGTTGATACTCTTATGTGATATGTTTTATACTTTCTTTACAAGTTAATTTCATCTATTTGAACACTCTACTCCTTGCTTAATGCTAATCAATATTTGACCACTATTGGTTTGAATGTGGGTATTTCTTCTAATTGGAAAATTAGTTTTAATGCTGGAACTGAGTTGGGTTGGCATGATTATGATTGAATATAGGAATATATCATTGTAATTATGTGTTCCATAAATTCACTGTCATTAATGCTTAACTTGAATCAATAATTACCTAAGGAATTGGGAGTTGTGATTTGGGTTAAAGGGGTTTTGAATCAAAGGATTGATCTTGGCTTTATTTTGTTGATTGGAACTTCAAATGCATGATTATTACTTGTTTTGAGAGTTAATCAGTAGCATAAGAGGGTAAACAATGGGAGTCGAAACTTAGCCGCTTTTCTTGATTAATTTCTTTCTCCTTAAAAATCCAAAAATATTCTTTAATTTGTCAATTGCACTGTTTTTAATACATTCCTTTTATACTTGTTTAAAATCAATGCAATTCAAAGTTACCAAAATTATATTTTCAGTTCAAGTAGAAGCAACCTTTTCTTGTGTGTTGATAAAATGATTACAATCCCTGTGGAGATGATATTTCTTTTCTCATCATTATATTACTTGTAGCGATTCGGTGCTCTTGCCGAAATTATTCAACATTCCTCCATCTTGGATTGTATTGGTTTGCATAAGCATTGTTCTGCTGTGGGTGATAATTACCTACATATTGTGCATTATTCGAGATGAAAAGGCACTAATCAGTTGCATGATTATCACCACACTTGTCACACAGTACAAATGGACTCTAATGAGTGATTTGCCCCAAACTATCAAGCTTGTTAGTAGTTGCTGCCACTTGGGCTAATAATGCATTGATTGCATCTACTTCTTGTACACCTGCTACCTTCCTTAGAGTATTTCTCGCTGAAGGCCATTGGTAGCTATTAGCCGCCAATTCTTACAGCAGTTGAAATACAGCACCAAATGATTTACTCAGTAATGAACCACCAGCAGCTGCATCCGCTATTGGACGGTGGTGTGGTAGTAAGCCTTTATGAAAAGAATAAACTTGGTGCCATGGAGGTATCTCATGATGTGGGCACCTACGAAAAAGATCCTTGTATCTCTCCCAAGCTTCATATAAGGACTCAGATTCAAATTGGGTGAATGAAGTAATATCATTTACTTCATTCACCATCTTAGTAGTCTTGGCCGGTGGAAAGTATTTGTTCAAAAACTTGTTGCACAAATCGGTCCCAGTTGTTATTGATCCTGCCGATAGAGATTGTAACCAACCATTAGCTCTCCCTTTCAGAGAAAATGGAAAGAGTCTTAGGCAAATGACATCCTTAGATACTCCATTATGCCTGAAAGTGTCATATATCTCTAGGAAATTTGATAAGTGGGCATGAGGATCTTCCCTAGGAAAACTGCCAAATTGCACAAAAGTCTGTATCATTTGAATAATGATCGGTTTGATCTCAAAATTATTAGCACGGATGAGAGGCCTTCTTATACTTGATTGTAGATTCTCCAGCTGAGGAGTCACGAATTCCCTCAAAGGCCTCGTATGACTATGGTCACCCGCCATTGTTATTGTAAGTAAAATACAAAGAATGAAACTTAAATTAAAATGAACTATACAAAACCTGAATTAGAACTAAATAAAGCTCGTTGTTAATATTAGCAATACAGAAATAAATCGTTATCCCTGGCAAAGGCGCTAAAAACTTGTTTGTCCCTTTATAGGTCGCAAGTGCACAGATTGAACAAGTAATACAGTGTAAAGTAGGATATCGTTCACACAAGAACAAGGTTATTTTCAATGCTAAATGTCAACCAATGGCTTAAGTATTTCTATCCAAGAACATAAAAATAGGGAAACGTACATTTAAACTAATCTAAAGACTGAAAAACAATTAATAGAAAATAAAGATAATGAATAGAGTTTTGGGAATCCTTATTCGCCTCCTACTTCAATTGATAATATGCAACCCTTTTAAGCAACATGAATGAATTAGTTAAGTTAGCTTGAGAATCTACTTTAGTTAAAAGCCTATGTCTAGGTCAATCAACCATGCTTCATTTACCTAATTCACTATGTTTCCATGAGAACTAGAGCAAACTTCACCCATTAAGGTCTATTCTCAAACACCTGTTATGCATGGCTAAGAGGTATATTTCTATCCTATTAGCGAATCAACTTACCCCACCATTAAAATGAAATTGAACATATATCAACTATACATATGATCTCAAATCCAAATTCTTATGTCTAAGTTCATCAAATTTCAACAAATCACTTAAAAGTTGGTCAAACCATCAAGAGCATTAAGATCCATATGATTGAATAAAACCAAACATTAATATAAACTCAAAGAAGTACAAAATTATTAATATCCACAATAAGATCCAAAGTAATCCCTAAATACAGCTTAACTAATCATTGAACACGAAAATATACAACAAAACTTATGTTCAAGATACAAGGAAAAGAGAAAGATGAAAGGAAAGGGAAAAAACTCAATAGATGTGATCTCTGATGCTTGACTCATCCTCCATGAAGAAGATGACCTCCAACCTTGGCTTCCCTAGCTTCCTCTAAGCCCAGAACATGAAAACCTAGCAGCTACTGCTCTAAACAGAAAAAGCTTTCTTATAGAAATCTAATAAAACAATATTTATAGGCTCAAAATTCTACTTCACACTGTAGCGTGACACATATTGCGCCGTGACGTGCATGTAAATTAGGTTACCACACCGCGACATTAACTCCTTTGTGCTGCGGTGTGTTAGCCTCAGGTTTCAGTATGCAGCGGGCTGAATACACCACGCCATGGCATGAACCTGCTTACGCTGCAGTGTGAGATGCTGAAATTCACATTTAGCTTTCTCTTCCAATGTTGGTGCAAATCCTCCAAATTTCTGCTTGATGGGAGCCCTTCCTGCAATAGAGAAATCACCAAATTAGTAACAGTTGCAAATTCACATAATCACTTGAAGAATTATACCAGATTTGCTTAAGATCATATAGGAAGATATCACAATTGAATTCAAAGAATAGAAGCCTAAAATCTTCCATATATGCATGATAACAAGGATTAAGAAATCAATAGATCACAAATACAGGGCATAAATAACTACATTTTATGGAGTTATCAGCAGTTTCTCAAGGAGACTTAGACTATTACGAGTCGTAGAGCAAGGCTGCAAGAAAGGACAAAGACCCTGTGAGCCATGCATTGGGACAATAAAAGGGAAACCTCAAATAGTAGAATGGCAATGCAAGCAGTAATCTGCGATGGATTCCAACCTCATATGCCAGCCCCGGAGGTATTTTACATCTGACAACAAACCTCAGCTTTTTGCATAAAACATTGCGAGACCCAGCATCAGTGCTAGGGCTCCTTTGTTCATCACGTGCCCCATAATCCCATTATATACCTTGATACTCACCTATTCTATCTAAGTGCCAAGTTGGAGGCAACAGTTCTGAACCGTGATCTGGAATTCCTTCTAGTAGGATTGAACCCGGCACGCGTACCATCGTCCTCTGTCGTGAATGCCCCAATTAAGTCTTGGAGACACATGGTCAAGACCCCAGAACTAAAAGCTAATGGATTACGACATTGGACCATAATAACAAGATCACTAGATCTACGCAGTGGATATATCCTAAAGTATTTGTAACTGCTAATCGCGATCTTACAAGATTATAGGACCCATAACTGCCTCCAACTACTGATTACAATATCTATGTTCCTATATTATAGGGATCCTCTTCAACAACAAAAGGAAGATAATCCCTAACAGGATACGAATCGTAAATATTTGCACTTAATAGTGATCATATTACGATTTCATTCATACTCTATAAATACTAGGCTAAGTCACCCTAATCAGGTATCTGTTATCTCGTTGCATAAGCCCTACTTGTACACTGCCTGACTTGAGCGTTAGTATCGTTTATAATTTTGGATCTTCTCTAACAACAAAAGGAAGTCAATCCCTAATAGGATACGAATCCTAAATATCTGCACTTAATACTAATCACATTACGATTTCATTCATGTTCTAGAAATATCAGGCTAAGTCATCCTAATCAGGTATATGTTATCCCGTTGCATAAACCTTACTTGTGCACTGCTTGACTTGAGCATTTGAGTCCCTTTATAGGTACCTACCCCCTGGTCTAACACGCTTTGCTACAGCTGCACAAGGAAGGAATTACCATAACGTACTTACCTTAGGCATCCCTTTGAATCCACTTCAGAACACCCATAAAGCTAAATGAGAAAAAAATTGTCTAAATTATTATAAACGATAATTTATTCATATACTCATCCAATGAGACTTAACACCTTTTTATTTTGAACAATCAAATGACAAAAAACAGTAATTTTTCTATTAAGAAGGGGAATGAAACTCACCAATGTTCCTGCATTTACCAAAATCTAAAATTAAGCCAAAACAAAAAAGAAAGGACCTATCCTTGAGACGTGCCACTGGATGTCGCATGTAGTGCCAATGGTTCGCTGTGGTGAACAACAATTGCAGAGAATTAAACATAAAGGCAAAAGGAAGGAATCTCACCATGAAATCGTGAACTAAACGGAGTAGTGGGCCTTGGCGTAGGCGAAAAAGGTCGTTATGGGTGTCACTAGTAGGCGTGGAAACAACTCTGGTTTGTATCCCAATTATAAGGCCTGAGCTTGGCTTATAAGCCTGTAATAGACCAATTTTTAAAGTCTGGCCTAACCTTTTTAAAAGTCTGGCCTAACCTGAAAGCCTATTTAAAGGCCTACTTTGCAATGAGGCCTTTAAATAGGCTAACATGTCTACCTTTAATTAGGCCAACATGCCTTTATATAGGCTAACAAACCTACTTTTAAATAGGTCAATATGTCTTTACATAGGTTAATAGACCTAAGCCATGAAACTGGCTAACAGGCCTACTTAAGGCCAATAGGTCTTTGTTAAAAATTAACACTCACCTTCTAATTTTATAATTGTTCACCATTTTCTTACTCTAGTCTTTGGTCGATGTGAGACTTAGAGATATATCAAGTTACAAAATTATTAGAGGCATATATCTCTAAGTCCCACATTGACCACAGAAATGGTAAAAAGTAGTGAACATCTATAAAAGTAGGAGTGAATGTTAACTTATTATTTTCATTCTAATAAATATATTACATTAAATATATTAATAAATATGTTATTTCTATTCTAACTTACTAACTTAAGTTTTAATTATTGACTTTTATTAAAATTTAATTAAAAAATATATTAATATATTATAATAAATTAATAATTATAATTTATAAGTATTATAATAATATATATTATATTATATTATATATAGTTAAACAGTCGATCGAATTGTTAGACTTAAAAGACTTATTAGATGATCTGAAACCTGACCTTTTTAGTTAAACAAACTTTTAAAAAAATATTAGCCAAACTTATTTAGTAAACACGTTAAGTCAGATCAGACTTTAAGTAGATTAAACCATAAGTTCATGACAAATAGCCTAACTTATTTCCACCATTAGTCCAGTTTATAGGGTGTGACCGTGTGATATCAAGCTTTTATTGTTTACCTATTGTTGGATAATTCTGGTTTATAAAGCCCATCGGGCTGCGCAGAGAGAAATTTCAAGGGTTTGGGTTTACCGAGTATAACCCATTACAATCAAATATAGGCCTTTTTCTATTTTAACAAAAGCCCGAATTGATTTTATAGTTCCATTTGCTTTTTTTATTATAAAAAGTACTTTATATATATATATATATATATATATATATATATATATATATATATATATATATATATATATTAACGGAATGAATTCACATTATTATTGATCATTAGATAGACTTTGACTTATCTAACAATTAATATTTTAGCTCATGTGTTACACGAGTTATTGTTAAATTAAAATTAACTTTTAATAAGTTATATTTAATATTATTGATTTTGGTTATGATTTTTTAATTTGACTTTGAATTCATAATAAAATAAAAGTGAACACTTGTATAAGTTTAAAATTTGACAGAAATCAAGTATAAAGTGAATACTTGTATCAAATATATTAAATTCGATTAAAACTTTAAAATATAAAAGTGTACGGAAATTTATTTGTTTGGACAAAGTTTGAGTTTTAAAACAAACATTTTATGTCACCCATGGAAGAAACCTAATGAAATAAAATACAACAGTTTGAAAAAAATCAAGTATTATCAAATATGATTTAAGTTTTAAATAAAAAAACCAAATGTTATAGGGAGACATAAAAATAAAAATAATAAAATAACTATAGCTAAAAAAAATAAGACATTGTATGACAATCTCCTCTTTTCTATATATGGAGATAGTAAAAGCAGGTACAAAGTTACGGATCAAAACTCTTAAAATAATTAACTCTTGAAACCAAATCACATTCATGCTGAAATGGAAAGCCGATGTTATAATTGTATTCGAGAATATAATTACCATGTATATAATGCAGATGAACTTATCTTCAAGATATTTTTGATATTGATTTCTCCCGTGTAGGTAGAGAAGAATAACTCATCTAAGCATGACAATGTAATGAATTAAAATTAGTGATATATAATTTTTCTATGTAACATATGTAGCTAAATCAATTATTGAAAGTAAATGTAATAGTTATACTTACCAATCATATTCTATGAAAAACTTCTTTATAAACAACATTAGTCGTAATACTTGATACTTTATCTTTGTCTGATTTGATCAATATCTTTATACCACTTCTGTTTCTGATTCTTGATAGTGGCACATACATTTGACTATGACTGAAAACAGCCTTCGACAGGTATAGTCCAACATGTGACAATTTTTGACCTTGACTTTTGTTAATTGTCATGGCAAAAGAAATTACCAAAGGAAACTGCCTTCTTTGAAATCTAATAGGTAAGTTGGTATTGGATGGAACTAATGTCATTCGAGGTATGAAAACCATATCCCAGCATGTTTACCAGAAAGAATTTTGCAATACAACATGTGACTTCCAAATCTTGTAATTTGTAGTTGTGTACCATTGCAAAGTCCCATTGATTAGTCTATATTCCTGATTAGCATAACAGGAGCACCGATCTTCAATTTTAAGCTATGATTTGTGTAACACCCTCCCTAGGGTATCACATGTCTGACTCCCAACTCATAATCTGAAAAGAAATTCACACAAGGTTTGAGTTATAAAAAGATGAGTTTTAAAATTTCTTCTTTACTGAAACATGAATTTACTGAAAATATTAGGTAATATTGAAAATCATATTTCAACTATTCATTATACAATATTGATACTAATTAATATTTCATAATTTAAAGAGAAATATAAAACTAACAGACTTTTTTTTTTTAACAAAGAGTAAAAATATGACGAGTCCTACTTAATAAGTTTTATACAACACTAACGTTAAAACTTAACATACTTATTCTCATTGTGTGATTCTTGTTGCATCGACATCTGTTCTACATCTGTTCTTTGTCAACATTGTACACCTTCGAGTCCTGAATGTCCACTCCTTATTGTTGTCACCAATCTTAGAGTACCCATCGCCCGTTATGTCTAAGACAACTCATTCTTTCTACTGTTTAATTTTAACAATACAGACACAGCAAACAACATAACAAAGAGGTGAGATCACCTACGCCAATACCAACATGGCAGCACAGAGATAACACAAACAAAGAATATCATACGATATGTCATACCGGACTCAACATTAATCAACTATCATCATACTATTAACATTATTATCATCACACAATAATCACAATAATGTCATCAACATGATTATCATCATCATCATCCAAGTATTTCAAAACAATTGTCATAATAATATTCCTTAATTAATATATATCATGCAGATATGGACACTCAAATTTATGCATATGTTATGCATGTGCATATAGACTCAGTTTTTCAAAAACAACTCCATGGAGGTTTTCACAATTTCGAGGAGAATGCCCTGTCAATTGTCAGCCTTAGCCCAAAGACAATCTTCCATTGTTGAAAAGAATCGTGTTTGTCGGGTATCGTCAATGCGTTGCAACGGACTGCATCGCCAAGTGACACAGGGTACTCGCCACCGTCCACTTGGTCGACCGCTACGCCTCGACGCCCCAAGATCCATCATAGACCTCACTATCAATTCTTATTCCCTCTTCAACCACAAGGGCCATATACAATGCACGAATATATCCGTTAAAGTCCAACCCCAAAGGGCCAAATCTTTTCAATTTCATTTGTTCAATGTATCATATGCCTCAATGCATATTTTTTCCAATGCACGTATAATGCAAAATCCAATCACAAGATCTCTTTCCAATGCATATAAAATGCACCAAATTATACTATGTTTTCAACAAAGAAAATCATGTTATCACATTTTCATAGTTATAAAACACTTTCGTCATGTTTTCAAAATTGCGTAATATTTTCGTTTCATTTTCACAATTCCAAAACGTTTATTACGTTTTCACAATTCCAAAATGTTTATATTACGTTTTCAAAATATCGTAACACTTATGTTACGTTTTCAAAATTCTGAAACGCTTCGTATATTTTCACAATACCGTGACGACACTTCGTACGCTTTCACAATACAAGAACATTTCATTACGCTTTCAAAATACCGCAACTCTTCATACTTTTAAAACACGTACTAATTTTTTTACGTTTTTCTTAATCGCGTAAAAATATACGTTTCTCAAAATCGCATAGTATTTTTCCACTGTTTTAAAATCGCGTAACTTAAAAATCATTCTTTTAAGTCGCATAAATCATTTTCCGTCATTCTCAAAATATTTAAAACACTTTTCAAATCACATAACGATTTTTTCGCTATTTTCACAATCACGTAAAAATAATTCATCACTTTTCCATCACGTAGTGATTTTTCAATAGTAATTCAGATTACGTAAAATATTTAAACGTAATTCAAATCGCGTAAAATATTTTAACGTATTTAAAATTGCATAAATATTTTTCCATATTACGTAACTTAAAAATCACATTTTTAAGATATCGTAAATAATTTTTCACCACAATTTCATTACGTAAAATATTTCTTAACCTTTAAAAATTCCTTTTTAACTTTTCTCAAAATAATATAACTTTACACTTCATTTAATATATTTTCTTACTCATATTTTTCCACAGCTTCTTTACTCAAGACATTCTTTTTCAAAATATAATTCACAAAATCACTTTTTCATTGATGTAAATCAACGTTTCAAAACTTAACATTTTCTAACGTATTTCAAAACTTGAAAATAAGTTATACGTAAATTTTCAAAACACTATTATATTCTCCATTTTTCCCAAATCAATTCTAAAATCAATTCTCTTCAAAACAAATTAAGATTCAAACCCTTGCAACTTTTCTTTTTCATTTTCATATGAAAGTTCATTTCTCAAGTGATAAAATACTTTGATTCCCTTTCCAAAATCCTTATACTAAAACATTTTGTTCAAACATTTTGTTTCCACTTTAAAATTACTTTGTTTCATAAAACCAAAATTATTCCAATCCTCCAAAAATCGTAGAGTCTTTGGCCATTGAAGCCATCAAATATTTTTCTTCTAAATTGATATGGTTTTACACAAACAAAACCATTAAAAATTCTTTATTTTCAAAACCGAAATACCGATGGTCATAAAAACCAAACCCATTTGTTCAAATTCATTTTTACTTTCCTTACAAATCCTTTTTCACTTTCTTTGCAAATCCTTAAAATTATCATTGCTATTTTCATTTAAATCTCATGTTTAGTAAAACACTTAGAAACTTTTTACACAAAATAAATCAATAAAAATCCTTTTAAAACCGTATTCATGTACTCTTTGAAAAATAAATTCTTTGTTTATTTTCCTTACTTTTCTAAACATCCATTTTCATCATTCAAGAAAATATTAATTTTGTGAACACCTATCTTTAGGTGTCTTGTTCGAAATCCACCATGTTCTAAGTACTCAAAAATCAATTCTTTTGTTCTTGAAAATTTTCAACATGGACCCTAATCAAGGGCATCAAAACCGTAGCTCTTCCTTGGCTATTGGAGCCAAAAATCAATTTCCTTTCCACCATCAAGTCATGGCATATACATATATATTTCATCATAAATAATATAAGCATACCATCAAAGCCATAAAAGCATGTATAGCATATCAAGCATATCATCAAAGCTATAAAATCATGCAAAGCATATCAAGCATAGAAAATTAATCAAAGCTCATAAACACCCACAAATCAATTACATGACCATGGATATGACTCCTCACGTGGATTCCACATCCATCAAATAAAATACTATCTCTTACCACCATGCTTGGTTGGTGAGATGGATCTCCCTCTTACCTCTTGAAGACCCTCAAAAATTCCTTGTTTTGCTTTTTTTTCCAAGTCCTTCATCACCAAAGGCTTTTCAAATACAAAACAAAATACATAAAAATTAGTATACTAAGCTTGATTAAGAGGAACCATGGATCAAACATGGTTTAGATCATGAAAAAGAGAGAAGAAAATGAAGTTTCCTTATACTTCACCTCAAAAACCCAATAACTTTGATCTTGAAGAAACTCCTTGAAGATGAATGATTTAGAAAAAGTCTCCAACATGAAAGTTGCTTATAATATCATGTAGATTCAAGATCTAAGGTTGGATGAAATTAAAAGAGCTTGGATGGTGATTTTAGGGGTTTTGACCGAATGATATCTCTTGAAGAACAAAGATGAAATTTTTTATTTTTGATAGAAACTTGAAGCTTGAATTTGAAGATCAAGATGAATGATTTTGGAAAAACTCATAACTAGAGATGTTCTTAGAATGATGTTTAGGTTTAGAAAATCAAGTTGGATGAAATTTTTGAGTGATGGAGGGCATTCTTGGAGTGCTTGGCCGAATGGTGTGCTTAGGGAGAGAAATAGAGTTTTCTTTGGTTTTGCTTCTTGAAACTTGAAGGAAAAGATGAAGATGTAATAATAGAAAGCATGAAAATGAATTCTTTGGTCTTCTTAAGAGTGCATAGCCGTAGCCTCACTTGGAGAGAAAGAAAAGAATATTTTTGCTAAGTTATTTTGCATACAACTTGTAATAATGGGAAAAGGTGATAGATTCTTGTTTTCATTTTTTTCTTTGGCCTAAAAAGCCTACTTCAAAATGTCTCCTCCTTCCTTTTCATCTTCAAAACCGTCCCCCCTCCAAGCCATCTCCTAAGGATGCAAACAAAGAAATAATGAAACAAAATTGACTAAAGCAAATCATAATTGACATAAAGCATTAATTAATATATTTGAAACTTTTCCTTTGTCTTCTAAACAAGCCAAAACCGTCCCCTTCCTCTTCATAATGCATTCAAGTAGTTGTCTTCATTATTTGCCACCATTTGAAGCATTTCTAGCCATTGATTAATTCAATGGTTAGGATTTAGGTAGATTTTTAATTTTAGAAGACTAAATCTAGGCCATTGGATTTTTCTCCTTTAAATTCTAGCCCTTAGATGTGTCTCCAAAATTAAGGGTCAAGATTGCTTCTTCAAATTTTAAATCCAAGGGTCATAATTAGTCTTTGCCATTTTAGAAGACCAAATCTCTACCCTTGATTAATTCTTCATCCAATGATCATAAATGGTCTTTGTTACTTTTTAAGATTAAATCTCCACCCTTGATTTAATCTAAATCCAATGGTTATAAATTCTTTGTCATTTTTCAAGACCAATTCTACACCTTTGATTACATCTATGGTTGATATCAAAGTCTTCCTAACCAAGCTTATTCTCACACCATTGATTAAATCAATGGTTATTATCCAAGGCTTCTTTATTAAGTTTGTTTCTTAACCTTTGATTAAATCAATGGTTAATATTCAAACTAAGTATTCTCATCCAAGAAATCAAGTCAAGCTCTCTTTGTTGACTACACAGTATAATATTTATTCTTGTATCCTACAAATAATATTTTTACTGTATTTTTATCATCCGATAATTAAATACAGTATAAAATACAGTACAAGAAATTTTCTAAAACTGTTTCCAGATTCAGGTTTAGTAAGATCCCCTGTCTCCGTCTAAACAGTACAAATTTTTCTATGCGTAGAAAAATTTTTGCTTTGCGGGACCCACCTGGGCCCACGTAAGGTCACCTGGGCCCACAAACAGAAAAAAAAATTCATAATCATTCACAAAAATCACAAATATTAGAAAACACACAAATATCAAATCAGATTACGTAAAATAATTTCCTAACCATTACGTTAGTTTTTCTAAAAATTTTTATTTTCTTGACACGGAGTAAATCACTCAAAACAATCAAATACGCTGATGGAATAAACAAAATAATTTTATGGTGCACAGAAATTACTAAACAGTAAAATTCTGTTAATTGTCAAAATTACTGTTTAAGAGATATGGAAATTTGGGGTGTTACAATTTGGAAGGCCAGAGCATGAGATGTTATTCAAAAATTCTAATGAATAAATCTCTACATTCAATTTAGAATCTGAATCTTCTTTGCACATGTTGTCTGAGTTCAAATATACCTTCTCGTCTTCAGGAATCAATGAAAACAAATAATCATTTAGAAACATAACACTCTCATTAGATGGGGCAAGAATTGCCCTCTATTGGAAGTAATTTGCACTTGCTATGTGATTTACCAGATCAAGATACACAAATTGAAGCAACTCTGATAATAGATCTTTTTGATGTCGGATTAGCATATCTTCATGAATTTCAATTCTTCTTTTAACATCATTAGGTTCTCCAACATCACCGTTCCTAACATTCAAAATCCACTCTGAGAACTCCTTAATTTCTTCTTCATTAAACAAAGAAGAACATGATTGGAGTCTCATATTTTTCATTAAGAACAGAACTTTACAAAATTTCCATAATGGAGAAGAGTTTATCGTAGCATGAACAATGTCTTGCTAGATGCTTTCTGAATAACAGGCAACATTTGTCTGAAATCTCCTCCAAGCACAACTACCTTACCTCAAAAAGGCTTGTCTTTTCTTAGAATGTCTCGCATAGTCCTGTCCAATGCTTCAAAGCAATGCCTATGCATCATTGGGGCCTCATCCTATATTAGCAGCTTTGCCTTCAATAACAACTTTACTTGAGGGCTTCCTTGCCTTATGTTGTAAGTGGAACATTCAATGGTATTGATGGGGAAGGAGAATCTAGAATAGGCAGCTCTACCTCTAGGAAGTAAAAGAGCAGCAATTCCACTCGATGCAACATTGATAACAATATCTCCTTTTGAACAAATAGCTACAAGTAACGTTTTCCAAATAAAAGTCTTTCCTATGCCACCATGACCATAGAGAAAGTACAATCTACCTTTGTTATTTGATACAACATTAATGAATGTATCAAATACGTTTTTTTGCTCAACTGTGATAGAGGAAAGATATTTTTCAAGCTCTGCACCCATTTAATATTTGTCATAAGCTAGTTCATCAAGAACTAACCTATTTGTTTTTTATTTGCTTTGTGATGCAACAAGGATTGACATTGATTCAAAATTGTGCAGACTCTTACCATTACTTTGCAAGAGCTTGTCAATTTCAAGCAACACAAAGTTTTTCAAAGAGAGAATATAATAGTGGATTTTTTTTTAACATGATTTGAAATTCATTTACATAATAGTTTATCACATCATATATTATTTATTAGCTAAAACAATTTATATGATCAATAGTTGCTATATAATAATATAACTATTAAAGACAAATTGCATATGTTATAAATGTGGTAGAATTAATTAAATATATTATCAAATTAGACACACACACACACACACACACACATATATATATATATATATATATATATATATATATATATATATATATAAATCTAAACATTTTTTTATATGAAAGATTTTAAAAATTTACATACCTAGATTGTTATGATGTATTCATTGCTTATATTCAATGTCGTCAGCTAAATCAACCCAACAACTTTCCCAAACATTTTTTGGTCTGGTCAAAGAATTAGAGATTAAGAATACAACAAACAACCTTCTTACATAATCCCTGCTTGCCCATTGATTTACTTCTTGGATGACATCAATGTACTCCTTATCATCATCCAACAACCCTAGAGCATAACATGCATCATGAAAAGTTTTGTAGACAAAACTATTAGCAGTTTTGACGTGTTCATAACATGTACATCCTTTTTGGACATTTAACAATAGTCTGAGGTAATAATCTTTAGACTTTGTAGGAGGAGAACACATGATCCTGCCTATTAAGAAACCTTGCTTTCGTGGTTCCCATTTTTGCAAATCTTCTTTATAGACAAAATGTTGGGTGAACTCTGCATACCTAACATTCCTAGTTTAAGGATATTGCATGTTTTCCTCAAACCAAGCCAGGAACAATGTTTTCTTGGAAAAAGGTTTGTTTAGCACACCTAGTAATGACTCAGAATTTTTAAACATAATTGCTTGATTGTCAAGAAGATGAAAGTTTAATCTCATCACAAAAGAGTCTCTATAATGAATATCAAATCCAAGAATCCTCCAAGTGGCCTCACATGGTGAGAGGTATATGCAGTCATAATACATCTTTATTTCGTCTCGCTCTTGATTGGGATCGTTGGCATTGTGGGATTGATAGAATGCTGCAGTTACCTTATCATGGCACTTGTTGACATATTTGAACAAATACTTGATTGATTTATTCTGGTTGCATAACTCAACATTGGTGTGCACTTTATATTTGAGCAGCAATGCACAATTATACGGGATGACAAAATAGTTGTCCATCGTAGTTCTTTTCTTAGACAAAATCCTACCATCATTTCTCCTTATATATAGAGGATATCCTTCTTCATCTGTCATTGTATGTTCAACGAACTTCTTTGGAAATATCTTAAAACAAATCCCATTTTTCATACACGGGGACTTCAAATTGGCTTGATCACAGGTAACATACATCATGTGCTTTTTCACTAGTTTGTACATTTTTCTATCTAATTCTTTGTCTGGAATTTCTACACATATAATGTTATCAAAGTCCTCTGCAAACTTAGCCTTATCCTTGTTATCCAACCAAAGCAAAACATGAGCATAAGGTAACCCACATTTCTAGAACTTAATTGTACACACATCTGTCAAGTATTTAATTTAGAAAGTTAGAAAATATTTATATAAATAAATGAAAGATAATACACAACATTATAAATTAAAGACAAGTGAATTACATAAATGACGTAGATGAACGACTAATAAAACATGTAATTTGCAAGTACAAATACAAACAAAGCAAATTGCATGATAGAAAATGTAATTTAACACTTACGTGCTCTGAGCTTTCCAAAAAGGTTGCTTGCCTTGAAGTCTTTCATCATGGAGTCAAACTTCATCTTAAAGACTCAACTGAGAATGTCAGGATGATCCTCCAGTCTGAAATTTTTTTCTGGTTTAAGGACTCTTTGTATTTCAAGCCACTATGGATTGCAAGTGATTATGATAAACAAACTTAGGAAGCCAATCCAGTTACTTATTTGCAGCGCATCAACAAAGTTATTGAACATATATCTTGGGCCTCCCATGAAAGATCCTGGTAGAATAATATGCTTACCCGTAAATATAGCATCATTATCTCCTCTTAAGATTCTTTCTTGAATCCCTTTGCACATGTCCACCCTTAGTTGGTCTTGATTTTGTCTGATGAAATTCAATCTAGAAGACTCAATCATTTAATATCCTTTTACTAGAAACTACTAAAATAACTTTCTTGAACTCAAGAGAGTTGCACTGTTACAATTTCTCATTTGAATTCGGTATTGAAAGAATTCCTTCATGGTTAAACTTTTTCTTTTCCTAGAGGTAGATGCAGTAGTATCTTTCAAAGGAATATTTTCCCTGAACCCATCTTTCCCATATGTAAACAACAATGGATGTTGAAGAGGAAGGTAAAATAGATGCAACTCACTGATACATTGCAACTATTTTGACTGGCTTTCCACTACATTGTCCCTCACATCTTCCTGATTGTCAAAGTTCCCAACAATCAACGTAGCTATTTCACTGACATTGGATAGATTAAATATTCTTCCATCAGTGCTTCGACTTTTGATCAATTTTAACTTAACACTTGCTAAGTCATCTCTGCAAAAATGATCATGAGCAACTCTGTTTGATTGTGCTTAAACATTGAATTAATCCACCATATCCTTCAACAAAGCAATACCAGTATCTAGGTCGTCATGAATATTTTGAGATCAGCAATGACAATTGATGTGAAGAATGAGTTTTTTTTTTCAATAATTAATATTTTGGTGCATGAATTAATTTTGAAACATGCAAAGATGACTCAAAAATATACGTGGCAAAATTAATTCTATTTCATACTTCATTCTCTGTATCAAAAATATACAATTGAGCAAATTTATCTGACAATCCTTCTTCTGGCAGTAAACTCCTTATAAGATGGTAGTTTTCTCTATGTAGAAGAAATGTGTAAGGAACTGGACTGTTATTTGTTCGAGACTGTATCTTCCCACTAAGAGATGTAAAAGCAAACATCATGTTGTAAGATCTGATATGTTGTTGAAAATGCTTACTATTTCTATCATTTTTGAATAACAGATTCTGCAACACATCATGAGTTTCCTTCAAGTGAGGCAATTGAACTTTCTCATTCATACAACACAGTGAAAATTATGGTTTGGACGTGTTTCTGAATTTAAACATCCTTTCATTGTACCACATCATAGCATTACATTCTTCGCAAATGCAAGAAAGATCTCTGAGATCATCATATTCTACATAAACATGGGTTTAGGAATAAATAAAATGGAAAAATGTAAATAATAACATTCGTGTCAATTTAAATATATAAATCTTGCTTGTTTATCGTTAGTAACATGTCATTACCATCATCTTCTTCTGAGTCTTCGTTTGTGTCGTCATTTGAAACATAATTTGAATCTATATAACATATACATTTTTGTCAAATAATTTATTATACATAATTTCATTGAATGAAAAAAAATGTAGTGTAAGATGAATAATAATATTTACAAATCAATTTTTTTTAAAAAAATTACCTAGAGTGTCTAAATTTATCTCTATTGGTTCCACAATATTTTCAGGATGGTTGTCGTTCTGAAATGGATTCAGGGGGTACCTGAGATAGGAACGCATATGGTAGTTTCCTCAGTGCACAACTGCTACCAGGCGTATTGAACCAGGGGAGTGGGTACCTGCAAAAGGACTCCAACGCTCAAGTCAGGCAATGCACAAGTAGGGTTTATGCAATTAGATAGAAGATACCTGTTAAGGTTGACTTAACCTGATATATATAGAGCGTGACTGTAATCGTAATAAGATCAGTATTAAATGCAGGTATTTAGGATTGATATCCTGTTAAGGATCGTCTTTCTTTTGTCATTGGAGAGCATTCCTATAATATAGGAACATAGATATGATGATTAACCACAATTAGAGGCAATTATGGATCATATGATCTCACAAGATCATGATTGGCAGTTATGAGTATCTGCATAAATCTAGTGATCCATTATGATCTGTTGCCGTATTCTACTGTCTTAGGCTTCGACCGGGGTATTGATGGCAGAGTCCGGTGGCACGCGTGCCGGGTTGATCCTATTGGATGGGATCCTGGATCACAGTCCAGGACAGTTGCCTCTAGCTTGATGCTTAGGCAGAATCTTAGTGTTGAGGTAAGTTTCATTGGGATCACTAGGCACATGGTGGACTAAGCCCTAGCTTTTGGTGCCAGGTTTCGTGATGTCTTACATTAATGTCGAGGTTCAATTCCAGTTGCCCTCGTGGATGATTCGCGAGGTCTTCTATTCTTCAGTAACGTCCTTTACGACTTGAACTCTTTGGAAATTACTATTTTGATCTCATTGGAAATTAAGGACCCTTTAATGGAGGACGTCAACTTCATATTGTTTCCCAACCACCCGTTGCTCTCGTAACTAATAGGAAAGGGAGAGTATTAAATGTTGATTTTATAGTTTGACAAGTTCTCCTTCCTAGGAGCCAATCAGAATGTTTCATTCCCTTTATAAATAAGGAATGTTTGCGTTTGACGTTGGCATTCCTTTCTATGTTTCTGTCTGGAAATGGCCTTTTTTCAGAGAATGGTTTCTCCTTCCTTCTCTGTGCATTCCTGGAGAACTTTACCTCTTGCGAAGACCTTCTTCTTGTTTTTCCCTACGTTTTTGAAAGTTTTTATTACCTTCATAAACAATTCTTCTACTAGATATCTTTCTTTCTTAGCATATTAACAGCAGATATCTCTCTTTCCCAGCGTACGAGGGTATGTTTGATCTATGTTCTGTCATTGGGGAGATCTGTGATACCTGTCGTGCTGAATGGAGGCAATTGGAGAAATAGAGCTCGTAATCATCCTTCTCTCTGAAAAATTCTCTAAGAGCATTTGGATATGCAGAGAGGACTATTGGGACTGCTCTGTGATTTGAAGCAACTTAGGGTGATCATTTGAAGCAACTTGGGGTGATCATAAAACTGGTTAGGGTTTTGGTGGAATGATCTCTCCATGAAAAACTGTGCCCCATCCAACAAAGGAGAGTGCATCCCGATCTTTATTATCATTGTGAAGGAGACAGGGAAGAAGAATTTGGCAGAAGTTCCGAGATCCAGCAGTAGTTCTTTGTTCCGGTTTGCTGGAGTTTTTCAAAGTCAATCCATTTTTTCAAGAGGCCGCTTCACAGGGAAGAGACTAGTGTTGGTTCCAGAGGAAATGTGGATGTGACATGATCCAAGATGTTGGTGATGATGTTTGCTCATTCTTTCAGGCTCTTTGGTGGCTGCTCTTTTCTTATAAATTCCATGTCTCAATGTTTTCTTTTCCCTCTGTTCTTTGATGTTTCATTTGTTCTTGATGTACGATGATGTTTGGAATGAGAATATTCAATAACATTTCTTTTACTTTGAACTCTTCTCTTTTCTCTTTTACTTTCCGTGCTATTTATCTTTTTCTTAGGTGAGTCCAACACTCACCTTGATGTAATATGCTAAGTTGCCCTAAGTTGGGTACTTAGCTGAGATCGGCAAAGTGTCAAGTTTAAATACTTGGCTCCAAGGTCTTTGTACTTGGCAGGGGCTCTCCGGGGTGTTCGGTTCTCTAACAGACTTTTCCTTGTTAAGTGAATACCTCGGTTTTGTTCAGGGTCCAAATGATACTTTCGGACTCTTATATACTGAGGTTGCATGTCTCTTGGTCTACTAGGTAACCGTCCTCTCAACTGTCATGACAGCTATGAAGGCCACATGGCGCGCTATGGTTGAGCGAATGTGCATAGTACTTTGCCCGCCATAATGAGTACCTTTTCAAATCCGGATTGCTCGGACAGAATTACCCCTCAAATGTAGTCTTTATAAATAGGATTTGAAGCTTTATGTGTTTCATTTTGCTATTTCTCATTTGAAACTAGTGGTCTAAGGAGAATTCCGGCGAGCTTTTACGGCGGCGAAAGGTGGTTCTGATAATTTGGAGTTGCAGAGACCTAATTTCTTCCATTTTGTTCCTCTCTCTTCAAGGTATTCCCTTCCTCTTGACTCGACTTGTGTTTATTTTTGCTTCGTGAATGGTTGCATACTCTTTTAATGGAGAGTACTCCTCATTTCTCACTGCGAATAAGGGTGGGAATATTATTTCCCCTTTGCTCAATGGCTTTGCCCTATGGAACACCTCCTCCACTGCACTGCGTGCGGCGGGGGTGTCATTCTGAGGCTTTAACCTTAGTGGGTGTAGAGGCCAATGCGTGGGTGCAATCAATCTTTTATGTATGCCTTTTGTCATGTTTGGATCTTTGAACTTAACTGGCTTTGACCCTCGGCCTCTGTGTGTCTTCCAGAAATTCGAATGGCCAGAAGGAGAGCGGTAAGAGTAGAAGCACCCGCCCCGGTCCCAAAAGCTCGAGAATTGGACAATCAAAAGGCCCTGGAGAAGGCGATTCGTATTCGCCGAGGTCCGGGGTTGTCATACCCATATATTACATGATGCTTTCGATTGTATATCTCATTATCAGTCCAGGGCAGAGTTGAACGAACTGAAGGATTACTTGGAGCTCACCGAGAAGCATGAAAGGGATCACGAGTTCCAAATTTTGTCCCCGGGGAACGAACAGGTGTGTTTGACCCGACAAGCGAGGGAACACTTCATGTATCTATACGAGGACTTCTTTATAATGTTTGGACTTTGGCTCCCCTTCAACGATTTCCACATTTCCATCCTTTGGACTCTTCATGCCGCCCCTACCTAGATTCACCCTAACGATTGGGCAAATATTATTGCTTTTGAAAGAATATGCTGGTTGGTAGGGTTGCGATGCTCAGATGGGGCATTTTTCTACTTCCATATGCGGTATTCTGTCCATGGCACCCACGCTCTTTAGTAATCCTGGCTATCGGTCCGATCATAGTAAGGGAGGACAGTCTTTTTTCCATACTTGGAAAGTTATAAGGATTTTAAGGAAAAGTTTTTTAAATTGATGGTGGTTAGCGGCACTCATCTTTTTTGGTTGGGGAGTGATAAGGAGCTGACATTTAGTCTATACTGGAACGCGACTGCTTAGAGTATTCCCACTTAATCGTTTGAGAGGGAAAATGGTCAACTAAATGACGAAGAAATTGAATGTGTTGATTTCTTCGAGATATAGGTTGATGAGGTCGGCAAGATCCGACCTAAAGAAATACTAGATACCTTGGACGACGAGACCCTTTGGGCCGTGTTAGGTAGTATAGGTCGTTGTCTATGCTTATTTACATGTCTTCTTTTCCTGTGTCGTTTCACGACTGTTTCTAATTGTCTTTGTTGATTTTGCGGCAAGCATGGCCGAGATGGCTCAAAATGGAAACGCTCTAGCAATCCTTGAAGCCTTGAGGGCCAGAAATGTACTGGGGCCATCAAACGCCCCTGCTGATGTTGTTCCGGTCTCCCCACCCCATCCAGCTGGGTTTCCTATAATGGAAAGGGAACCTATCCAGGTGGACTCCCCCCTCACTTGAAAGACGCAAGAGAAGAGCAGTGGACAAGAGTCAGTCAAATGACCAGGGTAAAAGGACCGCGGTCGAAGATATCATCGGGCCGATCAATTTATATCACGAGGAGTCAGACCCTCGTGAGTTCATTAATTTCAACCTTCTGGATAATAAAGTTACCATTCATCTGGCCTAACGTAGCAAGAAGGCTACCTTATACTGGTTTGAGACTTTTGGAGTTCGTCTTGCTATGGAGACTCGATACCTGGAGTAAATAGTTGAAGAGCATGAGCAAGAGATGGCAAAAAGGGTTGCTGCCTCTGAGCGGGGTGAAAACCAAGCTCTTAGGGCAATGGAAGAGGTCGTAAAGGCCAAAAACGATGCTGAAACTCAAGCCTGAGAGTTAGAGAGTGAGGTGGCTGGCCTGAAGGATGCCAGGAAGCAAAAAGAGGCTAGCTTGGCAGAGGTCAAGAGGTATGTAGCCGTACTGAAGGCTGAGAATGAAGGCCTTCATGCCAACAACTAGCAACTTGAAGGCAAGGTTACTTTCTTGCAAGGCGATGTCAGACAGCTTCTCATTGTTTGCATCGATATCAAGGAGGAGCAGTTCCAAAATGTCATTAACCAAGTTCAGCTCTTCAATCCCGGGGTCTCCTCGGTTTTGGATGCCCTAGATTCTGGGAAGGTGGTTCGAGATGGGCATCTCGTGCACCCTAGTGTCGCTCCAGGAAATTCGAGTACTGAAGGTTCCTCTCCTGCTGTTCGTGGTTCGAATCCTACTGCAGAGTAGTTGATTTCTGCTTTTGCCCCCTGTGTGTGGTTTTATTTTTTCGTGAACAATGGTACTACCCCGATTTTTGGGGTTTTAATTAATTCTGCTTTGTTTACTTGCGTTCCATTGTCTATTTCAGGGTCCAACGTCCATCATGTTGTTTAAAACAACTGTTATAGACTTAGGAATTTGATTGAAAAGAGTATGTTGTGGTCCGGGTCCAACACCTATTACCATTGAACGTTTAGGATTCCCTTTAAGACTCAGGTGTGAATTAAAAATTAGAACATTGGCTTAAGAACCGATGTCCAAAACGTTTTTGACATTTGAGAAATGTGCCTAAGGTAAAAAAAACCTTTTGCGGGGTCCATTACTAATTGTTTAGAATTTAGGATGCTCATACTTCAACATAATAAAACTTGTTTGGGGGTTTGTACCATTTGTCTTGGTATCTAGGATCCCTTGTGACTTTGTTTTATTTCTAGCGGTCCTTGGCCAGGGTCTTTTAATACTTACAGCTTGGTGCCAAAATTTTCCCAAGATAGGATTTTTTCTTTGCACGACCTGTTTAACATAAGACAACTCGCGGTGGGTACCATAATGATTTAGAATATCATAATAACCTTTGAAGGCCTTTGAAAGCTTCAGTATAATCATATGTATCAAAACCGCAATACTTGTTTTATTGAGTAGATAAAGGACTAAGGTCCATACAATGTGCTCCCGTAACAATTGGGGCAGATCAAACATAAAGTAAACTAGGAGACTAGGCCTTAGAAAACACTTAACTGTAGCACTTTTAAGTTTATCTGCGTTCCAAAAATTCTTCACCGGCTTGCCTGTCAATGTCTCTAGAGTATAAGCTCCTTTGCCGGTGCTGATCACGATACGGTAGGGGCCTTCCCAGTTAGGAGCTAGTTTCCCTTGGGAGGCATTCCTTGTGTCGATGTCAGCCCTGCAAAGTATTAGGTTTCCTGGTTGGAATCTTCTAGGAATAACCTTCAAGTTATACCAGGCTGCCACTCTCTACTTGATTACAGCATCATGTATGTGAGCGACGTGTCTTCTTTCTTCTAGCACATCCAAGTCTTCCCTTATTAACCCGAGGTTATTGTCAAGTGAAAAGTTCTGAAGGCACCAGCTGCATTCCCTTATTTCCACTAGAATCATAGCCTCGTAACCATAGGTAAGCCTAAATGAAGTTTTAGTTGTCATGGAGTGGGGTGTAGTCCAGTAGGCCCATAGGATGTGGTCCAACTGTTCGGCCCAGTTTCCTTAGGCTTCATCCAGTCTTTTCTTTAATCCTCTAACGATAATACAGTTTGCCGCCTTAGCTTGTCCATTTGTTCGGGGGTTTTTCACGGCACTGCAATGATGTTTTATTTTTAGCCCGACAAGAAGTTTTTTGAATCCTTTGCCTTTGAATTGTGTCCCGTTATCCATAACAATGGATTTGGGGACTCCGAACCTGGTAATGATGTGGCACCAAGTGAATTTTTGAATTTGGGCCGAAGTGATGGTGGCTAGGGGCTCCACCTCAATCCACTTAGTAAAGTAATCCATGACCACTACCAAAAACTTCAGCTGTCCGGGTGCTTAAGGGAACAAACCCAAGATATCCATACCCCATTGATAGAATGACCAAGGTATGGACGTTGTGGAGAGTTCCTCTGGTGGGACATGATAATAGTCAAAATGCCGTTAGCATTTGTCACATACTTGGACATGAGCAAGAGAGTCTGCTTCCATTGTAGGCCAATAGTAGCCCACCCTAAGCGCCTTCAATGCTAGGGCTTTGTCTCCCAAATGGTGTCCACAACTTCCTTCATGAACTTCGGTCAGGATATACTCGGCTTCTTTCGGGGCAAGGCATTTAAGGAAGGGTAAAGAAAAACCACGTTAGTATAACTGCCCATCGTAGATGGTATACCTGACCGCGACTTTCCTTAATTTGGAAACTTCTTTCGGATCCTCGGGGAAGCTACCAGCCTGTAGGTACTCCATCAATGGTGTATCACCCTAACTTTTGGCTAAATTATGATTTTGTCCTAAATGTACTGTTTTATGTTTTTTGTGTGCTATAAAATTAATTTGACTATTTCATGAGTGTATTTGACTGTTGTGTGTGATTTACTCCAAGTCAAGAAAATAATAATTTTTGAGCCAGGGAAAATCTTTATATGATTATTCGGAGCTGGGAGATCTTACTAAAACCAATTCCGAGTAATACGTGTATCAATCTT
Source organism: Ormosia emarginata (assembly GCA_029884605.1). Lineage (NCBI taxonomy): Eukaryota > Viridiplantae > Streptophyta > Magnoliopsida > Fabales > Fabaceae > Ormosia > Ormosia emarginata. The sequence goes on along the minus strand of JAQQTP010000081.1, from coordinate 50,294,540 downwards.
TTAATTTTTAGAATTTATCTATAAAATAAAAATATTTTGTATTATAATATTATTTTATTATCCAGTGGACAGTACTTATTGACTTAAGAGTAGTAGTTTCTGCCTAGTGGACAGTATAGTCATAAAGTCTTTATGATTTACTATTCAGAGAACCAATAGAAATCAGTCAATGTTTCTGGCTTGAATTATTTCTAAGCCAATGAGAATTAGTCAACGATAAAGGCTTGAATTTCTAAACCAATAAGAAGGAAGTCCACAAAAATGGTTAGACTTAATAGATTAGTAAGTAGAAAACATGACTAAGTTAGCTTAAAGCCTAATTAAGTTAATCCAAAGTACTTAAGTAGTAACTAAATGGAATAAACCTAGTTAGTTATTCATTAAAACTTTAGTTAGAGAATGTTCAAGCATAATGAATAAGGTGATTAGTTATCCTAAGTAACTAGATGATTAACTAAATAACTAAGAAACCTAACTAGATTTACCTAAACCTAATTGGGAAACAAAATGGATTAAGACTTGATTAGCTTACTCTAAGTGCAATTTCGGCCAAGTACATTCAAGAAGGTTCAAGAACTTGGTCACTTGTCTCTCTAAGCTAATAGGAAGCAAACTTGGAGACAAAACCTTTAATATCAACCCTTGAACTCATCTAAGGCCATTAGGAGCCCTTAGAGGTCAACTAAGATGGCCATCTCCTTTGGGGGAGTCCCACAGCCAAGTGAATTAAGAGGAAGGAAGAAAGCATTTTGCTATGTTTATTTTCATCTTCAACCATTCTCCAAAGCAAGACAACCAAAAATTCTCTCCTTTCTTCTTAGTGAAGCTCACGACCACCATCACAAATCCATACCTCCACTCTTCTAAAATTTCATCCAACACCATTTCCTAAACCTAAACACCATTCTAAACATCTTTCATCTTGAGAGTTTCTTCAAAATCATCCATTTGAAGCTTGGAAAAAAACCTTAAAGTTTATTTCCTACAAGGTAAAAATCCTAGTTTCTTATTTCTAACTGGATTCTTGAAGTTCTAAGCCATGATTGATCCATGGTTTTTCTTTTTCAACCATAGTTTGTGACTTTATAAATTGTTTAAGCTTGTTAGGGTTTTTCTTAGAGCCACACGAAATCACTAGGAAGAAGTTCAAGAAGGTTTTTTCTTCCTTATAGGTAAGAGGGAGATTTAATCTCATCAACCATGTATGGTGGTGAGAAAATGAATGTATTTGTGGTGAAGAATTCCATAAGGATTCTTTCACTTGGTTGTTTAAAGTTCTTCCTATTTGTGATTGATTTTGCTTGCAAGCATGTCTATAGCTTTAATATATTTGGTATGTGTGTATGGATGCATGATAATTATTGTAGGATGTGAATAACATGTGGAGAATTTGCATGAGTGTTCCAAAGAACACATGAAGTTCACGACTTCATCATCAAAAAGAGAACCAAAATGTTCTCAACTATTTTCTAATGCATGGATTAATTAATTTAATTGGATCAATAATTTTGACATGGACTTAGTAGTAGAAAATAAATTAAAGATGATTTATGAAAGATATAATAAATTTCGGCCAACATGTTTTTTTTATACCTTTGATCTAAAATTATTTTCTAAGTGTGGACTATGAAATTAAATTAAAGAGAACTCAATTTGAATGAATTTTTGAGAATAAAATGAATGAAGTTATTTTAGAAACTTAATTAGAGAAATTAAGTATAGATGTGAAATACATTGAACACTTGAAAAGTACTAACGTATAGCTCACCCTTTGGGTTTTGAAATGCGTTAGCAAGTTTCGAGATGTAAATAATGGTTAAGACTAAGAAAGGTAATTTTTAATGGAAACAATAGAAAATAATTAAAGAAAGGATTTTTAAAAGGAAATGTAAATAAATTTAGAAATAAGTATATAATGGAGAAAAATTAAAATATAATTTAGAATGTAAAGAAATATTTTACGTAGTTGAAAAATATTAGAAATACCTTAGCGTATTTAAAATAATAATTTTTAAACTACGCGATTGAGAAAACGATTTAAAAATGTTACGCGATTGAGAAAATAATTTAAAAACGTTACGCGATTGAGAAAATGATTTAAAAACACTCTGCGATTTCAAAAACGTTGAAAAATATTTACGCGATTTAAAAACGTTAGAAAGAGGTGACGCGATAATGAAAACGTAATATAATATTTACACGACTGAAAGGAACAACAGTTACTGTCGGGTTAAAGTGGTGGACTCGGATATGTAGAAAAATGGTACTGTCAAGTGGTGACATACTATTATGGAAAATACTGATAATGAGGTTATTTGGGTATTTTTGGCTTATGCATATGCATCGGGAAATGCGTCAATTTGGTTGAAATTGGCAATTGGCTAACGAGATGAATTACACCGTAGTGCGGGTGCGATAAGCATAGTGCAGTTCATTGAGTGAACTTAGGGGCGTTAGTGTGTGGAAGATTCTACATGTGGACAGTTGGTAGCTCCTCTGGGCCATAGTAACGGGCAACGCACTAGCGATCTCAACAAGCACTATACTTAATCAGGATCTTGTGGAGACTGTCCGGTACAATACCTGTTGTGCACGACATTTTGATTGTGTACTATTTACACAACGTTTGACTGTGTAATGTTTGGCTGGGGCAGTCGAAGCTACGGACATGTTTTCTGGATCATTCTGTCTGATGTTGTGTTTAGCTCCATGGAGTAGGAATGAGTCTATATACATTTGCATATGTAGTCTGCATCATAACGTGATTATTTATATTTACTTTGAGATATTATGTATGATGTGATAACATGGATTATTGTATCAATTGTTATATCTGTATGTACTGTCATTTTCTATACTGCCATGCTAGTAATGATGTAGATTGTCTTACCTCTTTGTATATATTTTTCTGTATTATTATTTATGTTCCGTAAAGATTTTGAGGAAGAAGAAGAGGAGCAGCCTCTGGATTGTCAGTACGAGAAGGAGCAGCATCCGAGCGATCAGTGCGAGGAGGGCGAGCCTTTAGATCACCCATATCATTTGGATTGATTGTGACGCGATATAGCTCTATCGGAGTTTCTGGGATTCCTGAAACTAGAGTTTCATGGAGGTTCCGAGGCCTGGCATCTACGAGCTGAAAGGGAGTCGGTGGTTTATATGGGATGGTTAACTGTGTCTCTTCGCAGGGAGTTTGATGGTGCTCCGATGTTTTCTACTACTGTCTATGTACATTTGGAGTTACCCTTAACTATCGTCTATTGACCGCGCAGACCCCTGTCTGTAGGACTTCTCGACACCCAGGGTTTCTGTCTTCTGATGATCTCCTAGAGGAGGATCCTTCGAAGGATCAGAACTTTTAGTTTTGAACTTGGGCAAGTTTATGGTTTGCTTTAAACCAAACAGTTTACTGCTTTGTTAAATAGTTGTAGTGTGTAAACTATTTGTATCTTTGAAGAAAAAAAAATCATATGTATAATTATGGTGTGTATGTAAATGTTGTTGTATTTCATGTTCTGTTTATTTTTATTTATTGATATAATGTACACAAAGAAAATTTTCACAACTTATATTATTATATATTAAGAAATGATTTATAACTTGGGTAAATGTTTATTATATTTATCGTAAATGTGACATCCTAAGGAGGGTGTTACAAATGGCGTGATCCAAGTATGCTTTTCCCCTTCAATCTAAAAGACAGACATGTCAGCGATGGAAGGTTGTGAGAGGGTCTCCTGGATCATTGAATGGTTGTTAACCGGACTTTCGGTGCTGGCCAACTTGGATAAGAGATCGGCCATAGAATTTTGCTATCAGGGTATATGCTCGACCTTTACCACTTGAAAACTCGTGAGGAGTTCTTGTACTCTTGCCAGGTATTTCTGTAGGAAAGGCTCTTTGGCCTGATAGTCGCCTTGGATTTAGGAGGTCACGAGCTGTGAGTCACTACAAAGTTTGATCTTTGTGGCTCCCAGTCTCTGGTCATTACTAGTCCGGCGATGCATGCTTCATATTCTGCCTGATTGTTTGAGGTGAAAAATTCGAACATGAGGGAGTTCTCAATAGTCACCCCGTCGGAATTCTCTAGGATTACCCTGGCACCACTTCCCTTCGGGTTTGAGGATCCATCAACGAACACGGTCCAATATATTTCCTCAATATCACTGTTGTCTAAAGTAAGTTCGGCTAGGAAGTCTGAGAGTGTCTGTGCCTTGATGGCTACTCTAGGTTCGTAGGCAATCCCGAACTTGGAAAGCTCAATGGACCAGACAATCATCCTCCCTGCTAAGTTAGGATTGTGCAATATCTGTTGGATAAGCTGATCTATTCTTACCACCATTGGATGACACTATAAGTATTGTCTTAGTCTTCTGACCGTGATGATGAGTACAAATGCAACCTTTTCGATTTTTTGATATCGGAGCTCAGGGCCTTGTAACACCTTGCTCACAAAATAAACCAGCTTTTGACCTTCAACTATTTTCCTAACAAGTATTGAAGTCACAGCCTCCTCGTGGACGGAGAGGTACACGTAAAGTGTTTTACCTGGCTCCGACCTTGTAAGAATGGGAGGGGATGACAAAATATTCCTCAAAGACGTGTAAGTGTCCTCGCATTCCTGAGTCCACTCTAATCTTGTCCATTTTTTAATAACTTGAAGAGAGGAAGGGATTTGTGAGCGGCTTTGGCTAGGAATCGGGAGAGAGCCATGATCCGTCCAGTTAGCTGTTGTACTTCTTTCACACTTTGGGGACTATGCATGTCAAGCACCACTTTACATTTATTGGGGTTTGCATCGATTCCTCGGTGAGTTAGCATGAAACCTAAGAACTTGCTAGCCTAGACTCTGAATGTGCATTTTTCTGGGTTAAGCCTCATGTCGTGCTTTCTTAGCTACACAAACACTTCTTCGAGATCTGAGGTGTACGATCCTGATGACGAGGTTTTGACTATCATATCATCAATGTAGGCCTATAGTATTCTCCCTATCCATCTTTCAAAAACTTTGTTCATCATTCTTTGATAAGTGGCTCTAACATTCTTTAATCCGAAAGGCATTACCTTGTAGCAATAACTCACTTTTTCAGTGATAAAGGCAGTTTTATCCTTAGGTCCGTGGTACATTGGGATCTGATTATACCCAGAGTAAGCATCCATGAAAGACAGTAAACAGAAACCAGAGGAGTTGTCAACTAACTTGTCAACGTTCGGGAGAGGGGTATGGATCTTTAGGACATGCCTTATTCAGGTCTTTATAATTCACACACATCCTCCACTTGCCGTTGGACTTTTTTACGAGGACCATATTTGAGAGCCATGTGGTGTACAAAATTTCTCTAATGAAGCCGGCACTTATTAATTCTTTGACTTGCTCCTCAATAATCTGTTGCCTCTCGAGGCTAACTTTTCTTTTCTTCTGGGAGACCGGCTTCACATCCCGTTTAATAGATAAACGATGGCAGATGAAAGCTGAGTCGAGCTCAGGCATATCGGAGGACGTCCAAGCGAACAAGTCCTTATTTTTCTGCAAAAGCTCTACAAGTTGGATTCTCTCATGTTCTTTAAGGTTCGCACCTATTTTGGTGACTTGGTTTGGCCTGTCACTGAGTTGAAGTGAGACCAGTTTCCCTTCCGACGGGGTCGGTACCTCGCTCACGGGCCAGCGGACGTGCGTGCCTTTGTTTTCCTAGAAGCCCTACTGATTTTTAAACTTTCATTATAACACTTGCGGGCTGCAATCTGATTGCCCTTAACCGTGATCACTTCATTATTCTTATTGAGGAATTTTATGGTCTGGTGGGTGGTAGAGACTACAACGACAATGCCATTCAATGTAGGACGACCCATAATGATGTTGTAAGCTAAAGGACAATCCACAATCAGGAATCTTACCTTAATAGTTCTATACAAACTATCATCACCCAGGGTTAAGAAAGTTTCAAAATATCCTACTGGGGTAACTTTTTCTCCAGAGAAACTAGTGAGTTCACCTTTATATGGTGTGAGCACGGATAGAAGGAACTCTAGCCTTTCAAAGGTGTCCATGAACATGATATCCGTCAAACTTCCTTAGTCCACAAAGATACGACAAATTTTGGCATTAGATATTATCTTGGATATGACTAGTGGGTCATCATGATCTAGAATAATATCGTTATAGTCTTTGTCGGAGAAGGAAATGGGTGGTGCATCCTTGTCTTTGGTATGGGGTCTTCATGAAGAACTAGAGACGCTTAAGACCGTTGTCCGGAGTGCTTTTTTCTGGGAATTATTAGACAAGCCCCCCCCGGCAAATCCTCCAGAAATGGTACTAACAAGTTTGTCCTTCCTGTTACTCCCACTTTAGGTATCATGGTTCTTGTCTTACCTATTTTTAGCATCTCGGCATGGCAGTGGCTGGGATCTTCTGGTGGAACTCCAGGTTCTTCTCCTTTGACATTGGTTCGGACTCCGCTAGAGGCTATGGCTTCGTCTTCGATCCCTATACCTTCTGCGGTCCTCATTTCCTCAGAAACCACTGATGTACTTTTGCAGGCGTCCCTCCTTGATCAAAGATTTGATAACATCCCGAAGTTGATAACAGTCTTCTGTCTCATGACCATAACTTTTATGCCACCTGCAGTGTTTCGAATGGTCCTTCTGGGATTGCTTTTTTAGAGGTGGTAGCCTCTTGATATCCTGGAACTCGATTTGAAGAAGCTCTTTCAAGATTGTCTTTCGAGCGATGTTCAAAGGAGTGTATTCAGAATACTTGAGCCGGTATCGTTCGCTCTTAAAGGAATCGCAGGGTTGGTTGGAGTTTTGGTTCTTTTTCTGATAGATGGGTTCACATTTCTCCAGACTCTCTTTAGCCTTGGTAATTTCCTCTAGTTCGACATATTTATCCGCCCGTAGGTAGAATTCACCTAGACTTACGGGCTTCTTTTTTGCCAACGATCGAAAGAAGTCTGAGTCAGTTCGGAGACCGTTCTTGGCATAATGGAAGGCTATCCCGTCATCCAAGTTTTCTATGCCCACGCAGGTCTGACTGAACTTCTTAATGTATTCACGCAAAGGATTCACTACTCCCTTGGCGAATTCCAGAAAGAGAATCAATCGATTTCAGTCGTTCCTTGATCGTGGTGTAGTGTAGCAGGAAACGCTGTATGAGGTCTTCCTAACCTATAATTTGTGTCTGTAAGGTGATGAACCATCGGAGGGCGTCCTTTTTCAAAAAGAGAGGGAAGGCTCGACACAATAATTTCGGGGTATGTCTGTAGAGCTGCATGGACTGAGTGTAGGCGTCCAAGTGCTCCTGAGGATCTGTCGTCCCATCATAAGGCTCTAAATTGCTTGGAGGTTTGAAGTTCCTTGGGACCTTGTATGCCATCAAGGCATCTGAGAATTGTTGCTAGCGGCCGAGGGCCGGGGTATTGTTTCCAATAACCTCGACACCGGCACGCTGGGCTTCTTGTTCATTATGGACCACGTCTCGCTCTTTGTCGTCATTATTCGCCTTCACAGATCTTTCGAGATCTTCCAACTGACGACGTTGTTCTTCCAACTGACGTCGTTGATCTTCGATCAGCACTGTTTGTTGGTGCAACAACTCTCAAAGGTCGTTCCTCGTCATCTCAGACTAGACGTTATCCTCGTAGTGGGATACATGGTCGGCATTGTTATTGGAGATCCTTAGAGGTGCGTGCACAGGGATTCTCGCTCATTTGTTTGCATTGTTGGCTCCCCCACCAGGAAAAACAAGTCTGTCCCGGACGGAGACCCTTTGCGATGAGGCAGGGCTTTCGACAGAAGCTGAAGTTTCGTGCCCTTCGTTAACAGTTTTCTCGACAACAGGTCTGCTTTTAGCGGCAGAAGTTTCTAGTGGTGCAACGGAAGGAGAGTCATGCTGGGCCGCTGGGCCCTATGCTTGGCCAGGGGTAACATGTGCAGCACTTACTTTCCTTAAGCAACATGTGCAGCACTTACTTTCCTTTGGTTCTATCTTGTACTCACCATGGTTGACGTGGGAATAGAAGTTTATAGTCCCCACAGACGGCGCCAATATTCTGAAGTAGATTAAGGGGGTAACTAAGATAGGCACATATACAGTGGTTTCCTCCTTACACAACTACTGCCAAGCGTATTGAACCAGGGGGTGGGTACCTGCAAAAGGACTCCAATGCTCAAGTCAGACAGTGCACAAGTAGGGTTTATGCAATTAGATAACATATGCCTGTTAAGGTTGACTTAGCCTGGTATATATAGAGCGTGACTATAATCGTAATAAGATCAGTATTAAATATAGATATTTAAGATTGGTATCCTATTAAGGATCGTCTTCCTTTTGTCATTGGAGAGCATCCCTATAATGTAGGAACGTAAATATGATGATTCTTCACAATTAGAGGTAGTTATGGATCCTATGATATCGCAAGATCATGATTGGCAGTTATGAGTATCTGCATGGATCTAGTGATCCGTTGTGATCCGATACCATATTCCACTGTCTTAGGCTTCGACCAGGGTATTGATGACGGAGTTCGGTGACACGTGTGACGAGTTGATCCTATTGAATGAAATCCTGGATCACAGTCCAAAACAGTTGTGTTTGTCAAGAATAATATTTCTTGATGATTGTATATTTGTTCCATCCCATGCAACAGATCTATTACCTTTCTACTTTTGTTATTCATTTTTTCAGGTCTTACAGAACAATTGACAATGTCACAAATATTAATATACATGAGACAAATTTAAATTAGTTTGCTAAAATGCATTTATGATAACATATATAAATGTACATAAATAAAACTAATTTACCAAGATTGTAAAGGATTACCTTGGAGGTGAAAGCAAAACTGTATTTCTTGTAACACTTGAATTTTGATTGTGTTGATCCCATGGAGAAAGAATTCGCAGTAGTTCATGTTAATATTTAACATTTTTTAATTTAAAAATACGTATTGAGTATATAAATAAAAATTGTGTTTAATGCGTACTTCCAGAACCAATTGTTTTAGTGTTGGGTCCTGTTTGCCTGGTTCTCTTACGATCTCTAATTCAGGAATTTAAATTACTGTGCATAGAAGAATTGCTCAATGGTGATCTATTGCTTTCCTTTATAGATTTCCTTCTATCTCTTCCTACCTTCGGATCACAGAAGTTATTTTTAAAATTTCCATCATAGCGGCATAAATGATCTAATGGATTATAAATTAAAATTAATAACTCATTGTGTCAAAGTAAATAAAATTTGAAGATTGAATTTTGTATAGATGTTATGTATGTGAAATTAAATGACTCACTGGTAGATATATCTGTCAAAACAGACTCCTTTAAAGGGGTATCGAAATTATGCATAATCCCCTTTCCCTTATATGTTGTGTTGATATTTGATGGGCTTGGTGTCGAAGGTCTATATTCAACTTAAAGAGATCATAAAATAAATAGCAATGTCATATTTTATAAATAAATCCTTAGAAGAGTTGTATTTTTTTTTTCCATTTATAGTGTTTTCTATTTCATTGAAATATAAATTTCTACTATTAAAGCTGTATGAAAAAGAGGTAATCTTTATTGTTGTAAAAAGCTTAAAAGAAGATAATTTGAAACAAATGCGTACAATGATTTATCTAAAGATTTATTATAGACAAAAATTAATGGTAAATGTTTAAGGGATCCATTCTTACCTCGTTCTTTTGGTCCAATGTTACTTTTGAGTGTCCTTTCTTCTGATTGTTCAATTCCTCCAATATTCAAACTGGTACGAATATGTAGTTACATGTATTTAAATAAGTGTGCATGGATATTATTATAAAAGGTATATAAAATTTATCAAAATGAATATTCATGAAAAACATACTTTCTTTACCACTTATATTACTAACTGGTTTTATTGTGCTGTATGCACTTGTAGTAATTGATAAGTGGTTTGAAATGTCTCGCAATGGAGTTATCGCTGTTGCATTCATATGAAAGTCCATTTCATTTGTACTCTTGCCATCCATGTCAAATGTATTGGTTTTCTTCTGAGCCATTATAAATTTCTTTCTATCCCTTGCATACTTACTATCTGGAAACTTAACTCTGATGCTGCATGAAAAGATGGTCAGTTAATTAACCGTTATAAATTGCATACACAATTTATTTTAAATAATTTGTTTCAACCCTCACCATTTGATTTTGGAATAAGTACATCGTTTACTTGTGTTGCACACTCAGATGGATTGGACGATTCACCTGATGGTTGTGCACGCTATTGCGACTGCAATTCCACTCCTAAACGTTTATTTTCCACTATCAATTTTCTCTTCCTTCGAGCTTCTTTAGAAATCAAGTCATCCATTGTAAGAGCGAGTGCTGGCTTGTAGGACTAAGTTACCTGTGAAGATCAGTTCAAGGATAAGAATGGTGAAATGTTTCCTTTAACAAAGTAGAACCATGGTTACTTCCAAGTCAATTTAATCTCTCTGGCTTTCTTCTAAGTTTGTCCTCAACTTTAATAAAACATTGAAAAACTAAACATTTTCTCCTCATTTGTTTGTTCCTTTCAATACCTAATTCTCAACGGAGATATTCAAAGATTTTTTAGGACTCAGTAACTTGGTAACATGCTGCTTATTTTTTAGAACTCAGATACTTTTGTTTTTTCAAATTTTTTTAATTCTAACATTTTTCAAATAGCATTACCCAAAATATAATTACAAATATCATATTATTCGTTATTAGTTTTTACTTAATTGTCTTTCTAATTAATAATTGGTGTCTAGGTTGCTGTTGTGAATAGGTGTTATGGAATGATAAGCTTGGTGGTTTATCAATGGTGGATGCTTCTGGGTGAGCTGTCTTAGTTGATCAATGGAGGAGGTTAAGGTGCTGTTCTTTGGGTTAGTTTTCAGTGGGACACTCTTATCCTCAACTGACATAATAACTTTAGACAAACTTCCATGTTGGATGATTATTAATTGGTTAAGATTTTAGACGAAAAGTTTCATGCTACTTCTTTGCATAGTTTACAACATATACACTCTAAAGAGCAAGCTTGATATGGTGTAATGAAGTTATACGTGGCTGGGTCTGCTATGTTGATAACAATACCAATAATACTTTCACATATTATAATCTTTTCCTGGTATTGAGTTTCTTAAAAAATAAATACTGTGAGGTCGTAGTTATCCTAACACGTCATGTACTTTATGTTCATGAATTCCACCTTGTATTATGTTTTGTTACTTCATACCAACAAGGAAAATTGTAATCAAATGCTGAATATTATTTCTACTTGGAGGCTCTAGTCAATATTTCACCTATTTTGCAGTTACGCAAAAGCCAATCACAACGCATACCATTCTTCCCTGAGTGGTGTCTAATATACGGTGAATGATACACCATTAAATCTAAGTTATTGATATATTTATAAAAAAAATTAATAGCTTAAATCAATTATAAAAAATTTGTTAAGTAGGTTTTTTTTTTAGTTTTTTTTTAGTTTTATTTTTTTATTTTTACATACTACCACTACTACTGTTGTCGGTTGGTAGATCATTATACGCTGTTTCCCGATCATCACTGGATAGCTCCAATTTTTTTAAAAAATTGTATAACTGTATAAATATTATCAGTTAAAATTTATAAGATTTTTTAACAAACACAGTTATAGTTTTAGGAAAATCGGTCACCTCCAATATTTTTTAGGTTGTATAACTGTATAAATATTATCAGTTAAAATTTATAAGATTTTTCAACAATTATAGTTTTAAGAAAAAAATTTCAGTATGCACTATTATTTATAAAAAAAATTGATATAATTTCAACAGCTATTATTTACACAGTTGTATAATTTTAAAAAATGAATAGTAACTAACCAGAGGTTGGTTGATTGTTGTCACGGATATTGGCCAATTTCGGTGGCTAGAGATTGGCCATGGCGGTGGCAGAAAGCCAATAATGATGGCCTAAAAAAAAAACTAAATATATATATATATATATATATATATATATATATATATATATATATATAAAGAAATAACTTGTAAAAAAAAAAAAAAACTATTACATATAAAAATTTAGATGTATAATACACCTAAACTTAACAAAATGTACAATATCACCTGCCTTCTTCCCTGATGCATAAACCCAAGTGTGTACTTGAACAACATGACCCCTGAAGCAAATATAGATTGACTCAATTTTCACTTATCAGATTCATAATATTTACTCTACAATAATCCTAACTAATAGTTTATCTAACTTCATACCTTGTCAAAGCTAGTTGCTCGTCTTTGAAGAAGATGGAGTAGAGGAGGAAAAATATGTTATTTTCATTTTTTGGGTTGATACTCTATTTTGATGCTGAGATTTGGATTTAGTAATTTTTAATCTGTTTTAATTCTATAAGTAATATTATTTTTTTTCCATAATATATATATATATATATAAACATGACGAACATATATATATATTCCGAGGTTTGGATTTCGTAAATTATATTATGCTTTAATCCTATAATTAATATTATTGTATTTTTGCCATAATATATATAATGATAAGCATATAAAAAAGCTATATATATATATATAATTATGAGGAAATTTTTTTATGGCGGTAAAAAGTGAGGATCAATTTGATACATGAAAATCCTATTCCAGGATTTTTTTAAGAAATTTAATGGACAAAATATTTGAGTAAATGATATAAAATATTTTAAGATCTTTTATATTTAACCTGATAATTTGAATTTAGAAACCTAAAACCATTAATATAATGCAAAAGAGGCGAACATCAAAATGTCTTAAATAAATTTTTAAATAAGTAAGTATAAGTAAGTTTGTCATTCAAATATATGAATACATGTTGTTTTTAAAAAAATCAAATTAGCAATTTTATCAATAAATATACAATGAAGGAATCGTTAGGAGAATAGGATTTTCCAATTTTGATTTTAAAATATTATAATTCCTACGTAAATAGTTTTCTTTTCTTTAATATTAATTTTAATGTTTAAATGCTAATTATTTTAATAATGATATTTTCATAATACTAATTTTAATAATTATATTCCTCATGAAGATCATAAATATCCATAAAAGACTGATAATGTTGGGATTAGTGCAAACTTTATGGGCATTATAATTTGTAGTGTAAAGATTATCAATGTTTGATTCCTTTACAATAACTTTGAACCAAAAAAAAAATTCAACCAATTCTTTAACCTTTTGAGGGTATTTTTTGGGATCTCCTCCCTAAAAGCATGTTGTAAATGGAATAAGTTTATGTTTATCATGAAGAAAATGTTTATAGCGCATAGTTACCCGTGCTTTAAGATAATGGAATAAAGTCTTGGTTGCGATATCTAGAGATTTCTCATTTTTCTTATTAAAAAGAGTGAATAAAGATCCAATATGATCTATGATAAACATTTGAAACTTATACTTTTAAAGTAAGTTGGAACGACTCAATTAAAAGAATCGATATTATACAACAATTAAATAAGGAAGTCAAACAATACTTTTATGCTTATACTAATACTAATTCTATGTGATGTCAATATGGGTGTATCATGCGTAAATTTGATTTGACTAATTTATTTAGCTTCCTAACGTTTATGAATCTAGAAAAATGTTGACATTAAGGTTTGTAAGACTTACATTATAGTATATGATGGAAAATGGTTGTCGCATGACCTACAATACCTCTTCCTGCTATGCATCAAGGTCTTCAACAACCTCAATGGTGCATTTATTGCTTAAGCATCCATTGTAACACCATTTTGACATTTTAACCAACTTCTTTATCGTTGCTAGGACCACAAATCTCCCGTTTTGATTCATGTTGTTAAATTATGAGATTTTCTTTATAATTAAATGCTTAAAGTTTAATAACGAAAAATGAAGTTATGTTTACCTCATGGACTTCTTTTAACTCATCCAATGTCTTCCTCGGAGTTTGCCGAAGGAAATCATCTTCAATAGAATAAGTACTTCATGATGAGAGATGGCTAGAGCAATTGTTGGTTCTTGTTTTCTCGCTTCAAATCTTAAATCATATAAAAAAGTTTCATGTTTTTTGTAAAATAAAAATAAAAAATAAATTAAACAGGCTAATAGAAAGCTAAATGTAATACCTGTTCTTGAAATCAGACACCTCTGGGATGTAAGCATTTATCAACAACTTTGTTGCATACCTGGTATTCGACACCTTTATCTCTCCTGTTATTGATGTGAACAAAAACTTATAACGGGAATAAAACTTGAAAGGAGCTTAAGTTGAGTGTTTTTTTTTTAAAGGAGTAGTTGTTACCCAAATATCTTCCCATTTTTTGCAACTTGCAAGATGATGATATATGGACTAACTTGGTTCTTTTCTTTTCAACATATTCTAACAGTTGATCTGCGTACTGCTCCCAAAGAATGCACTTCAGCTTGTCACCTCTATGTGTTTCAATAAGTGTGTTAATTACAATAAAAGACTTTAATGAAGAGAATTATCGAAAATTAAAAATAAATATAAAGTAAGATCATTGTACACCTGTGATCATCTAGCTCTAAACGAACACTCCTTGTAGGTGGTCTTCTGTCAAATATTTTTTTAAGTCTCTTATTGACGTCATTGCTCCAATAACATCTCTAATATTTGAAGACGCAATGGATCAAGATTAGACGACAGTATTTGAAAATTAAAAATATTTTTAAAAAGATAGGTCTTGATAGGCTTACCAATCAAGAATTTTGACTCACGTGACATTCTCTTGATACTACAGAAAGGAGATAAGTTGAATGGCTGGTGCAGAAAAGAAGATTAATCTACCTCATTTACCTTTGTGTGGTATTAGAAGTATAATCTGTATTCATGCATATAAGGCTTGTATGGTTGGTTGTTTAGGCCAACCGTAACTTTCTTAATGATATAGACAGTTCCTTCATTCAGTCCCATCTCAAAAACTCTACGATGCATACTCTTTACCGTTGTTTGAATCCATGCACCCTTATTTATGGGTAAACATTTTGATTAATACAAAATATATACTATTCATTTTAATGACCAAATAAAGAAAGTATTTAAGAAGTTTACCTTTTCATCTTGGCATACCATCTCCAATGTATCTCCAAGGCATTGGTTTCCAAAATTTCGTTGTTTCCAAAGACGTACAATGTTGACTTTGATAACCCAATCTCTGTTTTCAGTAGAAAACTCTTCTAGGAATTGGTATTGAGTTGCCATTTTGAATGCTGCCAAATTGCATGAATCATTGCGTAAAAATAGTTTGGTAACAAAAGTGCAAAATAAATTCATTGAAAGATTAAATGACAAATAAAAGGATTTATAATAACAAATACATCATTGAATTAGAACTGAATAAAAAATCAAATTCATTGAATTAGTATGAGGATAACTTCTTTGATCCTATTGCGTACTAAATGTAGTTTCCAAGTTAGTTGTCATTTCTCATTCTTTGGATACAATAGAACATTCAGATATCAGCACCTTTATGTGTGTATATATATCTTTATTCTAATACTATTTTTGAAATTCCTGGTTTCTTATTGCTTTCTTATGTATTCTACAATATTCTAAAATGCAATTAGTCTTCCGCGGAAGTGGCATTAACTTATGCAACATTGCATCTTAATTTTGATGACTGAGTGATATGTTTCTATGCAGGGAAAATTCTACAACATTATGCCTAGAATTTCAGAGAGACATTGACAAGAAAGAAAATTGTGAATTGAGGATTTTGTTGTCTAAGAAATATTCCCTTGAAAATGAAATTCAACTTTTGGATAAGAAAAATAATGTTTTGAAAAATTCAGTATTGGCATTTGTGGAGGAAATTCTTGAAGATCTTCATAGTTCAAACTCAGGTTATATTGTTTTTTTACCTTAGCCCTATGAATTTGCTATCCTACTATTGATATCAGACTTACATGGGGAAGTAGGTTTTAAGCATGCATATGTAATCTCTGTCTCTGTGTGTGAGATTTATTTGTGTTGTTCGGGACCATTTTTCAGACTAGTTATGTACTTCTAGGACTTAATTTTCTTTCCACTAAACCAAACTAAGGACAACATATATAGGGAAGTTTACACAGCTGCACACATTTTGGCAAAACAGATTCTTAGAGTTAATGATTGAGTATTAGATGTTGAGTATTGGACAGTGATGTGTTGCAACCTTTACCATGCACTTCTCCTCGCCACCTACTACAGCATTAGAAGTTGATACATTAGAACTGAATCAAATATATTTTTTAATTTACAACAATAACACAATTCTAAAGCTTCCACTAATTGATTTGTCTATGGTACACTAACTTAAGAGTCTAAAGTTACTCTCTTCTAGATAATTTAGCAATCTAGGCTTCACAAGAGAAACCATGGTATAAAATTCTTAACATTTACAACAACATTTGTCCAATTTCCAAAACAGAACATACAAAACGACTAAAGATGAGTCTTATTTTATGAAGTCTTCCCAGTTCCTTTTAGAAAGCCACATAAACTTGCCAATGGTAGTCACCACCACAACACCCTAGAGTTCTAAATCTGGGAGTTATCCTAAAATATGTCAGCAGGGCTTGTGTTAACTATATATCGCAGTTACCATTATTATTAGTTGTTCTCCATATGAAGGTCAATTAATACTTTTGAATGCAGTCCCTACTACTTGTGTGCAAACACTAAAAATTTTAACCAAAAAGATCAAGCAACAATCAGAAAAATTAAAAGCAATTAACAACCTATCCCTCGATGAAAACATTAGCAACTGCCACCATCCAATTCAGCAGTATCATCCCTCACTTTTGGATCATGTCACAATTATCTTCAACATCGACATATAAGCATTGTTTTGACCTCATTGTTGCAATCACCACCACTATTTCATTTGACTGGCTAACACCGTTCCACATTACACCCACACCCTAACACCACCACAGCCCAATGGTGCTACCAGCTACCCTACCATCAGCTTGTGATCATTAATCTTACAATTCACACAGTCACCGTAATTTCAAGTTTCAACTACTATAGTGGCCTTTACAACAACCATTTCATTATGCAACTTATCATACTAATAAAGTAAAAAATGCAAACCATGTGTGTTTGTGTGTGTCTGTAATGTATTAGTTACCTCATAGACACAAACATGCAATACTGCTAGATAGATAATTTATTGAATCATGTATGTTTGTGTGTGTCTGTATAGATAATTACCTCTGAAATGACATGAAAGAATTATAGAAATTGTTCCAAATATGCAGGTCATCCAATTTTTCACAAAAATGCCTGAGAGTTTATACCAAAATATCTAGCAGCTTTTTATATTTAAAAAAAGAAGAGAAAATCTAGTAGTTGGAAAGTATAAGAATAAATGGCTCCCAGAAAAACATATTGTAGATGTCCATCTTATCTAGTTAATTAAATCCCTCTTGAAACAGAAAGTTGTTATATTTGTTTAGCTGAATTCTGTTAGCACTATCTTAAGAGCATATCTGTTAAAGTGCTCTATATAGCACTAATCCCTGATGTATTCTTTTAAGTCGATATTCAATCAATAGAAGAAGAGATATTATTCAAAAGTGCTTTCTTATTTTACATGATATCTTGAGCCACTATCTGGGGTTCTTGTTAGCCTTCATCGATCATGGCCAAAGATGATGAATCTACATCTTCTCCAAAAGAACCAATCAAGAATGGAAAAGATGATGAATCCACATCTTCTCCTTCAAAGGAAAAGAAAAAAAACGTCACAACCAATGAAGGCAGCATCGACATTCTGTCTCCATTCTTTCTTCATGCATCTGATCAACCTGGGCAATTGTTCGTTAGTGAGTTGCTCAATGATGGCAATTATGGTGAATGGGTTGCGGATATGAGTAATGCTTTATATGCCAAGAACAAGATTAGCTTTGTCGATGGCACGATTCCTATGCCGGAAGTTGATTCACCAAACCTGGCTCACTGGATGCGTTGCAATGCAATGGTCAAGGGATGGTTAAAGAACAGCATGGACAAAGAGGTGAGAGGAAGTGTTAGATATGTTGCCACTGCAAAAGAAATTTGGGTAGAGCTGGAACAAAGATTCGCGAAAGGTAGTGCACCTAGAGTTTATGAATTGCGCCGAGCAATTACCCATCTTAGACAAGAAAAACAATCGATTCCCTCTTATTACACTAAACTCAAAGGTTTGTGGGATGAAATCCAATCTATTTCACCCTGGCCTGAGTGTAAGTGTGGAGGCTGCAAATGCAATATGCAGAAGCAGCTAGGTGAAATGAGGGAAAGGGAACATCTATATGATTTTCTCATGGGTCTAGATGAAGTCTTTAATACTGTAAAGACTCAAATTCTCAGCATGACACTGAATATGACTCTCAGACATGCCTACCATCTAGTGGCTGAGGATGAGCAACAGAGGTTGATCTCTGCCATGAATAAACCAATGACAGATGGTTCTGCTTTTCAATTCCAGAATGATCGCAGAGCAAGCAAGAAGGAAAGGCCAACCTGTGATCACTGTCAAAAAGTAGGACATGTCAAAGAGGAATGCTGGGAAATTGTAGGCTATCCACAAGATTGGAAGAAGCCAATTCGTGAAAGGAAGAATGCTCCTTGGACCAACAAGAAGGGAGGAGCAAAGGCTGCACAGGTAAGTAATGAAACCAGTCCAATCCCAGGACTAACACAGAAGCAATATGAGAGACTCATACAGCAATTACAATCTGATGCAGAACCTGTGATAGAAAGGCAGAAACCCTCTCCAACTGTAAACATGGCAGGTAATTCTTTCTTTTATAAGCCCTGGATCATAGATACTAGGGCAACTGAACACATTACTTGTGACAAGGATATGCTTAAAGATTTCATCGCTTCTAGTCAACAATCTGTAAAGATCCCTAATGGTACAAGTGTACCAGTGAAGGGATTAGTAAAGGTTATTCTACCTAATGGCATGCATATTAAGAATGTGCTCTTCATTCCTGATTTTCATTGCAATTTGATATCTGTTAGTAAACTCAGTAAAGAGAATCATTGCATTGTTATCTTTGGGGCTAATTCTTGTGTAATACAGGATTTACCCTCGAGGAAGCAGATTGGAATGGGTAGACACCAAGATGGTCTCTACTTTCTTGAGTCTAAGAATGATGGAGGGACTGTCATGAAGGTTGGTAAAACTGTAGATGCTAGACTATGGCACTTTAGGTTAGGCCATACTTCAAATGCCAAAATGGCTAGTATAGGATCTTTGTCTATTGATGTAAATAATCATAATAATACTCACTGTGATTCTTGTATGAGAGCTAAACAAACCAGATTGCCCTTTCCTTTGAGCTCAATAAAGACTAATTCCTGTTTTGAATTAATTCATTGTGACATATGGGGTAGGTATACTACAAATTCCATTTTAGGAGCTCATTATTTCCTTACTATAGTTGATGACTTTAGTAGAGGAGTTTGGGTTTATCTAATGAAATATAAGTCTGAAACTATTTACTACTTGCAAACCTTTATATGCATGATTGAAAGACAATTTCAAAAGAAGGTAAGAAAAGTTAGGTTTGATAATGGAATGGAATTCACATGTAATGATATGCAGAAGTTTTATACTGAAAAGGGAATTGTAATGGAACTAACCTGTACTTACACCCCTCAACAAAATGGAGTGGTTGAGAGGAAGCATAGACACATCCTAGAAATAGCAAGAGCCATTAGGTTTCATTCCAGTCTTCCCATTCAATTTTGGGGAGAGTGTGTCCTTACTGCCACCCACCTCATTAATAGGCTTCCTTCCAAAATTATACAAAACAAAACTCCTTATGAGATCTTGTTTGGAAAGCAACCAAGTTATGATCATTTAAGAGTCTTTAGATGATTAGTTTATGTTTTGAAAATTAGAAAGGAAGGGAAATTTGATGAGAGGGGGAGAGCCTGTGTTTTCATAGGCTACCCTACTGGTCAGAAAGGATACAAGGTGTATGACACCAAAACCAAGGAAATTCTTGTCTCTAGAGATGTTATTTTTGTAGAAGACCAATTTCCTTTTCAATCCAAATGTAAAACTGTTACTTACATTAACAGAGAGGACATTATTTGTGAAGACACCCCTGAAACTCCTATTGGTCAATCTTATAAAGATGATCAGGAAACAGCTTTAGACAATCAGGATCATAACTTTTCTAATATTATAGATATGACAGAAAGTAGTAGTGAACATATAAGGGAACAAAATGAATTAAGGCACAGTGGGAGAGTTAGACAATTATCTAGGCATCTAAGTGGTTATGAAATTGACTTGCCTCCCCCCATTATTGCTCTCAATTCCAATTGTTCCTCAAGTAATGCTGTTAAGTATCCCATTTCCAATTATGTTTCTTATTCTAAACTGTCATCTTCTCATCAAGCTTTCTTAGCTGCCATCTCTTCAAGAGATGAGCCAAAGACCTTTAAACAGGCTGTGACTCAAAAACACTGGAGGGATGCTATGCAGAAAGAGATTGAAGCCTTGGAGAACAATGGAACTTGGACCTTGGAACCTCTTCCACCAGGCAAAAATGCAGTAGACTCAAAATGGATCTACAAGATAAAATACAAGCCAAATGGTGATGTGGAGAGATACAAGGCAAGGTTGGTTGCAAGGGGCTTCACTCAAATAGAAGGAGAGGATTTTCATGAGACTTATGCACCAGTTGCCAAGTTGGTTACCATAAGGTGCTTATTGACCATTGCTGCCAAGAAAGGATGGATTGTTCACCAATTAGATGTGAACAATGCATTCCTACATGGAGACTTGGATGAGGAAATTTACATGCAAATACCACAAGGATTTGCAAAGTAAGGAGACACTCGAGTTTGCAAACTGAAGAAGTCTCTATATGGCTTAAAGCAGGCCTCAAGAAACTGGTACCAAAAGTTCACTACTGCTCTGAACAGCATTGGCTTTTCTCAGTCAAAGGCAGATCATTCCATGTTTATCTACAAAGCTGGAAAGGTTTTCCTCACAGCTTTAATCTATGTGGATGATGTCATCCTAGCAGGGAACAATTCTGAATTCATGGCAGAAGTGAAGAAGTTCCTAGATCAGACCTTCAGCATTAAAGACTTAGGAACCCTGAAGTACTTCCTAGGTGTTGAAGTTGCAAGGTCACCAGAAGGCATTGTGTTGAGCCAAAGAAAATACACTTTGGATATTCTTCATGAAACCAAAATAGAGAACAGCAGGCCAAGCAAGTTCCCTATGGAACAGAATTGCAACCTGAGAATCAACAAAGAAGATCCAGATGTTGATGCACCAAGGTTTAGAAGGCTGTTAGGAAAGTTATTGTATCTGACTATCACAAGGCCAGACATCACATATGCTATGAATACTCTGTATCAATACATGACTGCTCCTAAGCAAGTTCATATGGATGCAGTAGAGAGAGTTCTTAGATACTTAAAGACAACTCCTGGTCAAGGAATCCTACTGTCTAGCAGAGATGATTTGAAGCTGCAGGCCTACTGTGATGCAGATTCGGGAGGATGTCCAACAACAAGAAGATCTTGCACTGGATACCTGATCATGCTAGGAGGGGCACCTATCAGCTAGAAGACTAAGAGACAGACTGTTGTTGCTAAGTCCTCAGCTGAGGCAGAATACAGGTCTATGGCAGCAACAATGAGTGAGTTAATATGGTTAAGATGGCTGCTGGATGAATTGGAAACAAAACAGATTGAACCAACTCAAATGTTTTGTGATAACCAGGCTACCCTTCACATAGCAAAGAATCCTATCTATCATGAAAGAACAAAACATGTAGAAATGGATTGTTATTTTGTATCAGTCCAAAGACATTGAAGCATTGAAGATTGGAACCAAGGATCAGCTAGCTGATGTGTTCACTAAGCCTCTAGGCAAGGAGCGATTTGAGTTTCTTCTCAACAAGTTGGGCATTAAGAACTTGCATGCACTAACTTGGGGGGGAGTGTAGATATCCATCTTATCTAGTTAATTAAATCCCTCTTGTAACAGAAAGTTGTTATATTTGTTTAGCTGAATTCTGTTAGCACTATCTTAAGAGCATATCTGTTAAAGTGCTCTATATAGCACTAATCCCTAATGTATTCTTTTAAGTCGATATTCAATCAATAGAAGAAGAGATATTATTCAAAATTGCTTTCTTATTTTACACATATAACTCAATATTAAGAGAATGTTTTGTGTGGTATGCAAACCTACAATAAACTTCCACATGCATTTAAAGGTTCAAATCATATATTTCTTGAAGAGGAGTCTCTTGCCAAAGTGGAGAGTGAAGTTAGACAATAAGTTACCTGAAAGCAGAAATCGCTAGGATGTTGAGCCTGTAAAAGCGAATCAGATAACAAAAATTCCATATCACAAATTCCATATCAGAAACTACTAACTGTGACAGTGATTGGATATAAAAACCTAGTTGTTGGTGTTTGCTTTCCTCATGTAAACTTTAGTGTGCTTTTTTTTTTCCATTTATACGTGTATTATGCAGGAACCGTTGACTGGAAGGAAATAGAAGACCTTATTTATGATTTGCTAGAAGTGGAGAGTAAGGTATTATATTCATTACATCACAGACACAAACATGCAATACTGCTAGATAGATAGTTTATTGAATCATGTATGTTTGTGTGTGTGTGTGTATAGATAATTACCTCTGAAATGACATGAAATAATTAAATAAATTGTTCCAAATATGCAGGTCATCCAATTTTTCACAAAAATGCCTGAGAGTTTATACTAAAATATCTAGCAGCTTTTTATATTAAAAAAAAGAAGAGAAAATCTAGTAGTTGGAAAGTACAAGAATAAATGGCTCCCAGAAAAACATATAACTCAATATTAAGAGAATGTTTTGTGTGGTATGCAAACCTACAATAAATCATATATATCTTTACTACTTGTGTGCAAACACTAAGGGTTTGAAACTATCACCCCAAGCTCCTCTGCTAATTTGATACACAACAGGTTTTGAGCTCCAGCAGTTAGGAAAAGAGCACTTGAGTTACTAGCAGACTGTCATAGGTCACAAAGGCAATGCACAAGTCACTTCATTATCACATGATAGCAATTTGCAAATAAATAACAGAACACGTAAAAGGAGAATTCAACAACATCAGAATATATGATGATAATTGCTAATATAAACATATTGATAACAGCCATATACAGTGCCAACATGTCTCATAAAAACAAAACCAAGAAAAATAAAAAAAAACATACATTTTTATGAGACATTGAAGCATACACCAACCTGGCAATATCCAACAAAGATTTCTAGTTGTTTCACTAAAGCCCATTTGAAAAAGAACCTAGAAATCTTATGAAATCTGTCCCCAATGATTAATTGGTTATCTCTGAAACTGTATAATGATTTTTCTCACATTTATGTCCAAAAATTCTGCAGACCAAAAGTAATCAATTATCTAAATTTTTTTGTCATTGATCTTCACATAATAGAACCAATATATTCATTTGCAAATTGAGATCGAAGTAAACACAATTCTTTGCATTCAAATCAAACGTTCTTACCTCTTTAAGTTATCTCTCCTTACATGTTCCTTACATGTTTCTCCTTCTAATTTTTATAATACTACGGTTGATGCCAAATTTCCTCTAAATAGAGAAAGCATTGAAGAACTGAAGAAAGAACTGAATCATAATTTTCTTTAATTTTCCACATGCATTTAAAGGTGCAAATCATATATATCTTGAACCGTTGATATAATGTTAGTGAAATCATTTATCATATCCACTTTAGTGTGCTTTTGTTTTTCCATTTATATGTGTATTATGCAGGAACCGTTGACTGAGAAGGAAATAGAAGACCTTATTTCTGATTTGTTAGAAGTGGAGAGTAAGGTATTATAATTCATCACATCACAACACAATATTTATAGACTATAGCTATCAAATATTTTAAGGCTTTCTATTACATCTGCGCCTTGACAATGCTGGCATAAAAGCCACAACACAAAGTGAGAGTGCAGTCAAGTAATTCTTGGTAGACTAAGTTATGATTCAATTTTGTCTGGGCAAATTATGGAAGGTGCGGGAAATAGCTGTAAAAAGGCTCTCAAAAACTTCAAATCAAGGCCTTGAAGAGTTCAAAAATGAGATAACGCTTACAGCAAGACTACAACATCTGAATTTAGTTAGACTTTTGGGTTACTGCACAAAAAGGGATGAGAAGATGCTGATCTATGAATAACTTCCAAACAAAAGCTTAGATCATTTCCTCTTTGGTCTGTTACATTACTTGCCCCCTATTAAGTTATTTTCTAAAAAAATTAACATATTAATTTGTATTTTTGCATAAAAATACCATGTTTCAAATGGAAGTATGAATAAATCTAAGTTTAGAGGGTTCAACAGTGTGGTATGGTTTAGTTACTTACAGGAGTTAGTGATTTTGTGCTCAACAGTGAGGTTTTGATCATCAAATATGAAACAACAATCAAAACCATTACAAATTGAATAAAACAAATAAGTAGCAAAGCGCTTAAAAGATTTAGAAATGCTAGTGATTTGAGCATCAAATACGTACTGCTTTGTAATTTTGCATATAAATACCATGTTTCAAATAGAAGTATGAATAAATCTAAGTTTGGAGGGCTCAGCAGTGTGGTATGGTTTAGTTACTTACAGGAGTTAGTGACTTTGTGCTTAGCAGTGAGGTTTTGATCATCAAATCTGAAACAACATTCAAAACCATTACAAATTGAATAAAACAATTAAGTAGCAAAGCGCTTAAAAGACTTAGAAATGCTAGTGATTTGAGCATCAAGTACTGTTTTGTAATTTTGCATATAAATGCCATGTTTCAAATGGAAGTATGAATAAATCTAAGTTTGGAGGGTTCAGCAGTGTGGTATTGTTTAGTTACTTACAAGAGTTAATGATAGTAAACTTCTTCCAAAAACAATACACAGGAACTTTGTTTTTTCCTCACCATGTATATTAATTTCTTCATATAAGCTTGACGAGCTGGAATTAGGTTCATCGCATTATTCTACTTAAGTCATGACCAGTAAGAAGTAAACTCGAGAAATAATCAGTAAATGAAAATAGACTTGGTGCTGCTAACTTTACAGTACTGAAATTATTATTACACTTGTATAAATAGGCAGTGCAACCCACTGGGGTCAATTGATTGAACAACACAAAAACACTTAACCTAAAGGGCACTAAAGCAATGAGAGAAATTCCACTACACAAAAGCTGAGATGGAGCCAAACTTTACCATAGGGCACCATCCCAGGAAGTGATGTTATGTTACTAAAAAGAGTATTTTAGCTTTCTCTGCAAAAAGGTTGAGGTCAATTTCAAAAGTAAAGGGCAATGATTGAAAATTTAATTTAGTATTTAAAATGAAAAAACTTAGCAGTGAAATTTTTAACTTAATACATGTCAGCACCAATTGTATCTCTACTTAAAACTATATATGTTAAATGACAATTGTGTGTTTTAGTATAGTCTCATTTATATTAAGATTTCATTGCTGCCAATTCTCCCTTCTTAATCCTAATACTGGAGTTATAAATTAGCAAATCTTTAACAAACAAAACAATAGGTACAACTATTAATTTCTGCGGGAAAAGGGGCTGCAATCACTGCATAAGAAAGTTTATGACAAGATACTATCATGATATCATCCTAAGAATGTTCACATATTCTTTTCACTCATCTACATCTACAATCAGAGCCGGTGCCATTCACTAATTGTATCTCTACTTAAAACTATATATGTTAATGTTTATGGGCAAATTTGGTTAAGATAAATTCCAACAAACAAATATATTTTATCAATCGAATGTGGATTCAGAGTTATGTTGTAATCTCGTTTAGTAAAATGGTTTTAAAACAAACAACATGAATTTATAAAGCTTAAAACAAGAAGCACGAAATAAACAGAAAATTTAGTAAAGAAAACTTTGAAAAGTTTAAAAGAAAGTAAGAAAACTGGTACAGGAAATTAAAGTGCAGAATTTAAATAGAAAGCAGTAAAAGAAAGCGTGTAAAAGTGTAATAAAATATAAAGAAATTTAAAGAACAAGACTAAAAAGTAAAGGAATTTAAAAGAACATTGCATTAAATTAAATGACTTGAAATGAAAAGGGAAGGCATACTTGGATCAAATCCGTTAATCTGCTCGAGTGAGATTTTAGGATTGTGTATCAGCAAATAACCTCCCTTTTTTACATTGTGAATACTAATATTTATAGACAAATTATAAAAATAACTGACTTCTATGAATTTGACACGTATATGGCAGTTATGCCACTAATATTTTCCCAATCTTTCGACAAAACCAACTCTTGATCATTTAAACATTCTTCGTCGGTTCAATCACTTGAAAAATGCGACCCTGTTGGATTAACACTTATCCGACATCAATATCCAGTTGCTACATTGGATCTTCCGACCATTCAGCACTTTCATCGGCTCAACACTTAGAAGAGTCTTCTAATATCATCATCCAGCCGTCGAATTGCCAATTTGTTTATTTTCACCCCCAACAAATGCCCCCCCCCCAAATTTTTCTTACGACACTGACAAGAAGAAGATAAATTTTAATCCAATCTCGACTATAACCTTTTTAATCAAAGTCCTTTCAAATGGAGTTTTTTTTAAAAAAAAATTAGTAAAATCTTCTATAAATATCTGAATGGTCACAACTAAACTTATCATTGCAAACATTAAATAGTCGTTCCTAATAAATAGGGACCATAATTACCCCTATTTTTACAGAAAACAGCTTTTCAAATTCACACGTCTTTTCACTGTTCATCATCTTCAACTTTTCTTTACTGTTCATCTCTGCAAATCTCTACCTCTTTTCATGGCTTCTAGCTCTCAATCTCCTAACGCACCAACAGTAGACTTAGGAAATCATGCTATTGTTCAAGACCCAACTCTACAGAAATCCGAACTTTGGCACCTCTCGAAGGTAATTCTCCCCATCAATGATTCTCCACTTTCTTTAGACCCTCCGGTTGCTTTCTTAGGCCCAATTTTGCCCAAGGAATTCATTACCGATGAAATATACTCCTTCTTTCCTTGTAAGAATTCTCAAGAAGCTATCTTAGCTTCCCTTCCTTCCATCCCTATCAGCTATTTCAACAAGTCTGAAAGGTTGTTCAGAACTCTCCCTACCCATATTAATGGGTATCTTGAGTGGCTTGATAGAGTTCAAGCCTCTAAAGAAGGTTTATGGAGGGAAATAGGTATCTTCGATTGTATCCAACTTTCTCGTTATTCCATAAAAATGGACTCTTGTATGATGGGTGCCTCATTTTTATTTTGGAACAAAACCACCAATTCTTTTCAATTTCCTTATGGCATGATGGGTCCTACGCTTTTTGACATAGCTGCCATAACTGGTCTTCGACCAGATGGGGAAATTATCACACATGTCCTTCTACCTTCAAACACTATTGACGTTTACTCAAAAGCCCCAACTTCTTTTTCTAACTTCATCAACTTCTACCTTCCTGAATCAGGTCCTGTAACCAACGAAAAACATGTAGCTTTCCTTCTTCTTTGGTTATCAGCTTATGCTTTAGGATCTAATTCAGTTCAGGTATCCAAATCTTTTCTTTAGCTTGCTAACCTTCTTCATGAAGGTCGACAATTAGCTCTTGGTCAATTTCTCCTTGTTAACCTCTACCTGAACATAGGTGAAATTGTCCAAAGCATTAGATCTCAGGTGAAGAAAACCAACTCTGGTGGCCCAATGTGGCTACTCCAGCTTTGGTTGAATACCATATTAGGAGACTTTTTGGTCAACACTTCTCCCCCGACAATATCTCTTGCTACATATGGCATAAAACTTTGCCATGTAAAACACGAAAAAGTTCACAAACAAAACTTGGAAAACTTCATGCACTTCTTCAGTATTTTTCATTCCATCTCCTTTAATACTGAAGACATATATTTTGCTCCCTTTGCTGACCATTCCCTTGGTCCTGAGTGGTTCACCCGACCAATTCTTTCCAATGACCCTTCTACTCAGGCTGACAATATTTCTATTTGGTCCAACTTTCTCTGTTGACAAATTCTGGTTGCTGGTCTTCCCGATTTGATAGACAAATCCTTAGAAATGTGTCTACCAAACATGGTAGCTCGACAACTGGGATTTTGTCAAGTCATTCCAACACCATTTTCGTAAAAAGCCAAAGAACATCTCATCAATGGCCATTTGCAAAGCATGTCGGATCTTGTACGAGTGGTTTCGAGGAATGAGAGGCACAAGCAACACTTCAAGATTTCTGCATTTACTCCTTACAGAGGAGTCTCCAAAGATTTGGTCAAATGGTGGACTAAATACTATAGTCCTTACCATGTCGATATTGAAATCTGTCGAAGCCGTATTACTGAAATTCTGGTTCTTATGCAGGGTCAGGATCCTTCGACAAAGACCAAAGGTAAGCATATTCAAGATATCAAGGCTTTTGAAAAATACTACAAAATCAAATGGGACTTTAGGTTTCCTAGCTTAATTGTTCGACACTGTAAAGAAGTCGTGGCCAAACTGAAACAAGCACACAAGGAAAAATGCTTCACTAACTTTCTTTCAGTTTCCATAAAAAACCCTTTAGCACGGCTTGAACCTTTTCAAATTTCTTTTCCAAAACCAATGCTTCTTCCTTGTGCTTATTTTGGTTTGGTCGACGAATTCCTAGGTAAACCTACAAAGGCTGGTAACTTCCCTATTTCAGATAGGATTTATTCTGTGAGTAATATCTTTCTTACAAGAACTCCACAAGTCAAGTTTACTCGTCGGTTTGCCTTGTCATACGAACAATTTGCCAGGAATACCAGGGTCATCACTAAAATACCTGAAGGTATTTTTCTTTATATTATGTTATTTTGATTCTTTGTCCCATCTACTAAATATATTTTCCTTCTTGCAGCACTTCCATTGAAAAGACCTTTGGAGTACAAGCAACCTCAAGAAGGAGATGAAGAGGAAGAAGAGGAAGCCATCTCCTCAAAAAAGAAGAAAAGCAAGAAAACTCAAAATCCTCTCATTCCTAAGGTTCCAAAGGCCAAATCGACCACATCAGCTTCAACAAAACACTCCTCAAAGCATGATGCTGCTGCAAAACCTCCAAAGCCAAAGACCCTCAAGGTATACATACTTTCCGACCAAACGTTAAAACTTAGTTTTTCAAACTTGTTCAAACTAAATTTGGTGTCGAACACAGATTGGTGACTCTAACTCTGTCACTTCTGCCATACTTACTACGTATCCAAACTCATCTTCTGAACAACCTTTAAAGGTAAGTCTTCTATTATTTCCTTTTTTTATCATTTGGTAAAATCTCATTTCATTTTACCTTTACAGAAGAAAAAGAAGAAGACTCAATCTTCAAGTTCCACTTTGAAACCCACTGTCGAATTGGAGACAGAAATGATCTCTCTTTCATCCGAGGTAAATTTTAATCAACATACTTCTTTTCCTTATATTCTTGATATTTGTCTTTCATTCAATATCTGACTCCATCATTTCAGGATCCAGAGGCTGAGCAAACTACTGGTCATCCTCTAGAACCCAATGTTGAACCAAGAACTGAAGAACCAATTCGAAAGTCTCCCGAGGTAGTGTACTTTACCAAACTCAATTGTTTTCATGATGTTATTTATTCTAAAATCTCCTTTATTTATCCACATAATTCAGCAAACCTAGTTGTATCCAATAGTCCAAAAAGGCTGGAATCGAGAATCTTCCAGAATCCCAAACTTCTCCGACCCCTACAATACCTGCTATTTCTCCACCACCTCCGACAAAAACTCAAATTGTTATAACCTCATGAAAAACTCCAATTCGTCCAGGCACTGAGAGTTCTCCTCAATCAGACAGAGCTAATCCTGTTCGAATTCTCTTAGAGAAATTCGACACAGAGACTCTTATGGCTGAATTTGCTCCAATCGACCCACCTCCATCTCCTCCAACCAACTTGATTTCTTCTGGACCGTAAAATACTGAAGACATGGAGGCAGATTTGGATGAATTAATAACAATGTTGTCAGGCGGTCACAGAAGCTCACCACAATCAACTCGTTCTTCGACACAGCTTGGTCAAGATTCTAGTGATTCTCGTGTCACCGGACTCTTAGTTGAATTGAAGAATGCCTTCATTTATTCTTTTGAGCACTTGATCTCTGATCAACCTCTCCAAGAAAGGATGGTGGCCATTGTGACTGAACTTGAACCCCTCACCCAACAACTACCAATAACCAGTCAAGCTCTACCTATGATTGTTAAAGATTTTCTTCAAAGCTTAACAGCAAAGATGCCTACTATTCATCGAGTTATTCCTGCTTATACAAAAGAAGTTCAAGAAAAATCTAGAATCTTGAAGCAGTTGACCGACGCAAAGAGCGAGAATGCAACCTTGAAGGAAAATCTTGTTAAAGGAAAGAACAAAGAGACAGAACTTGACAAAGAAATTGAAGACTTAGAGAAAAAACTTGAAACAGCCCAACATCGCAAACAAAAACTTCAAACAACGTTGCAACAAGGGGTTGCTAGGCAGCAAAGTATTGCTAACAATACCAAACAATTGACTGTCAAAGCCAAAGCTGTGTTAGCAAAAATAAATTCCCTTAAAGCGGAATATCAAATTGCCTGTACCAATAAACAATCTTTGGAAGATTCCTGGGGGGTTCTGTAAAAATTTTAAAGTGTAACTTTTTCCTTCCATTTTAGCTAGTTGTCGGTTTATTCTTTTGTAAAGTTTTGACAATATAATGAAGTTATTGTCAAACTTAGAGAAGATTGAGCCAAAAACTGTGTGTTCTCCTACTGGAGAATTCTCATATAAATACAAATTAATTACAATCTATCAAGCTGATTTCCAGCCCACTAAATAAGCTAAACTACCATATATACATTTACTACAACTAATTATCCTAATTAAGAGAATAACAGTTACAAATAAATGTACAATTGCATATCTTTTTCCATTAATTCTGTTGACATCCCCCCTCAAATTGATGTTGGTGAATCTACAAGCATCAATTTGCCAAGTAGAAAATTGTGACGCTGGCGTGTCAACGTTTTAGTGAAAATGTCAGCTATTTGAATAGATGTTGAGACATGTGGTAGATTGATGACTCTACGATCATACGCTTCTCGGATAGAGTGACAATCAACCTCGATGTGTTTCGTCCGTTCATGGTAAACTGGATTTGCTGCAATCTGTATAGAACTGGTGTTATCAGCATGCAGTGGAGTGGGTTGTGCTTGAGACAATCCAAGCTCTGTAAGAAGACCACGTAGCCATATTATTTCAGAACAAGCAGCAGACATTGCGCGATATTCTGCTTCAGTGGATGACTTTGAGATTGAATCTTGTTTCTTACATTTCCATGAAATAGGAGCATTCCCTAGGAACATACACCAGCCAGTAGTTGATCTCCTAGTGTCTGGACAGCTAGCCCAATCAGCATCACTATATGCTTGGAGTTGAAGAGATGAATCAGCAGGAAAGAATAAACCACGCCTTGAGGTGCCAAGGAGATATTTAATGATGCGCTGCACTGCTGAAAAATAGAAGTGTCGTGCAGATTGCATGAACTTACTAACAGTGTGTACAACAAAAGAAATATCCGGGGGAGTGATAGTCACATAGATGAGACTACCAACTAGCTTTCGATATTGAGTGGGATCGTCAAGAAGCTCTCCTTCATCTCGTCTATATTTACCATTAACTTCCATGGGAGTGTCAACAGGGGTAGCATTTGTGAGTCCAGCTAGCTGGACCAAATCTTGAATATACTTTTGCTGATTTAAAAAAATGCCTTTAGGATGGTAATGCACCTCTAAACCCAAGAAATAATTGAGATGGCCTAACTCTTTCATGTGAAAATTTAAATGCAGCATTTGTTTGATTCTAGAAATAGCATCTTGATCAGAACCAGTGACCACAATGTCATCCACATAAACAAGAAGCACCACAATGCCTTTAGGAGTCCGTTGGAGGAAAAATGATGGATCATACTGACTTTGATTGAATGAAAAACCAAGTAGAGTGGAGCGAAACTTTTCAAGCCATACTCTTGGGGCCTGCTTCAATCCATATAAAGAGCGTTTCAGTTTGCAAACAGTATTCGGGGAAAGAGTGGACATACCACTAGGAAGTTTGATGTAAACTTCCTTCTGGAGGTCACCGTGGAGGAATGCATTTTTGACATCCATTTCTCGCTGTCTCCAAGTCTTTCTTTGCCTTTAGTCTCTTGTAATTCTGCTATTGTTAATTACCAAGTGTGGCATAGGCGCCTTGGGCATCCCAACTCAAATGTACTCTATGACATGCTCAAATCTGGTTTTCTTGGAAATAAACACACCTCATCTCTTAATGTTATTCATTTTGATTGCATTCCTTGTAAGCTTGGCAAAAGTAAAATTCTACCTTTTCCAACACATCAGTCGCATGTAACACAACCTTTTGATATCATCCATAGTGATGTTGGGGGGTGGCACCAGTTATATCTCATGTTCATTACAAATATTTTGTAACTTTTATTGATGATTACAGTCGTTTCACTTGGGTCTATTTTTTGCGCTCAAAAGATGAAGTTTTTTCCACTTTCAAATTTTTTTATGCTTATGTTCAGGACCAATTCTCATCCAAAATCAAGATTCTTCGCTCTGATAATGGGGGGGAATACACATCGCACTTATTTCAGGAATTCTTGCAATCCAATGGCATTATATCTCAAAGATCATGCCTCTCAACCCCCCAACAAAACGAGGTAGTTGAACGGAAAAATCGCCATTTGCTAGATGTTGTCCGCACTCTTTTGCTGGAGTCGCATGTGCCATCACGATTTTGGTGTGTATTCTGACTATAAATTTTCTTCAAGTAAGACCACATTGTTGCTGCAGTCTTGTAAGGTCAAAGATTCAGGACAATGTTCGAATCAACAGAACCAAGGATCCAGGCCATGACTTAAGCATCTTTGACTTCCCATTTGGCATGAGCAACCTTATCTTGGTCTTTGTTAGGGGCAGGAGTGCTGCCATCAGCATGACCCCACAAATCTTTTCCTTTGACAAATATATGGAATTGGAATGCCCAAGCTGAGTAGTTTTTTCATTAAGGCGATCCAATAAGACATCATATTTTTCAGAAGCCATGGAGCTAGGGAAATAGGAATCGAGGAAAAAAAATAACCAAGAAGAACGTGAAGCAGGATCGTGAAACTAGGATGAGGCTGAAAAGCAAGGGAAAAAAACACAAACTAGGTTTTGGGATCGTAACCTAGGCTGATACTATGTCAAACTTAGAGAAGATTGAGCCAAAAACTGTGTGTTCTCCTGCTGGAGAATTCTCATATAAATATAAATTAATTACAATCTATCAAGCTGATTTCCAGCCCACTAAATAAGCTAAACTGTCATATATACATTTACTACAGCTAATTATCCTAATAAAGAGAATAACACTTACAAATAAATGTACAATTGCATATCTTTTGCCATTAATTCTGTAGACGGTTATAACATTTGTCTACCATTCTTACTCTGACAATGTAACTTGCAATCGCCAAATACATGAATGAATATCATTTTTTCTTCATTCTTTGTCAATTTTTACTTCACACATTGTCGGTCTATATGGCTTCAAATATTTTCCATTAATCGACTTAATTCTTAAACCAGAATTAATTTCGACAAGTGTATAAGCATTTCTTAAAAATACTTGGGTCACTTTAAATGGTCCTTCCCAATTTGGAGACCATTTCCTATATTCTCAACAATTTCTATCCATGGGCAAAATCACCTTCCAAATTAAATCATCAACTTTAAAAGATTTGTACTTAATTCGACTATCATAAAATTTAGCAATTCTTTCTTTTTGTCGAATCAAGTTTTCCAAAACAATTAATCTTTCATCACTTAACTCGTTTAATCCATCAAACATCAAGTCCCAATAATGCTCAACTGATAACTCGTCTTGCTTTCGAATATGAACTGATTGAAGATTAATTTCGACAGGCAATACTGCATCATGGCCATATACCAACTTGTATGGTGATGTGCTCGTCGCTTCTCTTGGTGAATTTCTATATGCCCATAGAACTTGATTAAGGGTATTATGCCAATTTCTGGGCTATCAACCAATATGCTTTTTAATCAAGCTTATAATTATTTTATTCATAGCCTCTACCTAGCCATTTGCCTGAGCATAATATGGAGTCGATGTGATCATTTTAATTTTTTTTGAACTAGCATATTCGACAACTTTCCTTCCAATGAATACTAACCCTTCGTCAGTTGTCAAAGTTTGTGGTATTCCAAACTGACAAACTATATTATCTTCAATAAAGTCAATCACATCTTGTTGGGTTACATCCTTTAAGGCCACAGCCTCAACCCATTTAGTAAAGTAATTGACTCCTACTAAAATATATTTATGTCCCTTCGACGATGCATGATGAATTTGGCCAATTAAATCCAAAGCTCATCCTCTGAAGGGTCAAGGTTTAACAATAGAATGTAATTCACTAGCAGGAACATTTTGTATATGGCCATGTCTTTGACACTCTTCACAAGACTTAACAAACATTATACAATCCCTAACCAATGTAGGCCAATAATATCTTTGACGTCGAATGACCCATTTCATCTTATCACCTGCCTGATGAGCTCCATAAATTCCTTCGTGGATTTCTGCCAAGGCAATATAAGCCTCTGCTTCACTCAGGCAAACCTCTAAATTTCCATCAACAGACTTTCTGTACAAGGCCCCTCCTAATACTACAAATTTAGATGCTCTGTACTTTAAGCTTTCTATCCATATTTTGACTCAGATTCTCCAAATAACTTAGTATTAGTTGTCTCCAGTCATCAATTGTCGAAACATCATTTTGTAATATATCTCTTTCTTCTAATGGATATAAGAGTTCTCTTATTTCCATTAGATTTGTTAGAACCTTGGAAGAAACCTTATATCCAGAAGCTATTTGTGCTAGTTCATTAGCCTCTTCATTTAAACTTCTGGAAATGTGCTCGACAATTAGTTCGTCGAATTTCTTTATTAACTTACTTGCCACAATATAATATTTTGTCAAATTTTCACTCATACATTTATATTCCTGGGCAAGTTGTTTAACGACCAACTGTGAATCACTAAAAATATGCACACTATATGCTTTCATTTCTATTAGTATCTCTAATCCGATAATTAAGGCTTCATATTCAGCCTCATTGTTAGAACAGATATACTTAAGTTTAAATATGAACTTAATTGGAGTACCTTGAGGAGAAACAAATAAAATCTTCACTCCAATTCCATTTTGATGCCTTGAACCGTCAAAATATAAATACCAAGGTTTTAAAACGACAATATTTATGTTATCCATATCCAAACAAAGGTGGTCGACCAAGAAATCAGCAATTGCTTGGCCTTTCACAGCTTTTATTGGAACATATTGTAAGGAAAATTTCGACAAAGCAATGTTTCAACATAACCAATACATTACAAGGCATCATATAATATTTAAGTTTAGTAGATAAGAAATACAATGCTAAACAAAGTTTCTCTATTGCACTATATCTCCTCTCAGCATCATTCAAAACTTGACTAAGATAATACACGGCTCTTTTGATGCCTTTTTCATCTTCTTGAGCTACCATACTTCCTATGGTTTCTTCTGATGTTGAAACATATAACTTCAACGGTCTTCGAGGCACTAGAGGTATCATGACTGGTGGATTTGTCAAATATTGCTTTATCTGGTCAAAGGCTTCTTAGTGGCAAGGTTCCCACACAAATTCTTGTTCAGCATTCAACTTGATCAACGGAGCAAAAACTTTGGTTCTTCCCGATAAATTGGATATAAATCTTCTCAGGAAATTCACTTTTCCTAAAAAAGATTGTAATTCCTTTTTGTTCGTCAGTGGTGCGGCCTCCAGAACTGCCTTGACTTTATTCTTGTCCACCTCAATACCTTTTTCATGAACTAAAAAAACTCAAGAATTTAGCAGTCGACACTCCAAAACCATATTTTTATAGATTCATCTTGAGGCTGTGCTTTCTCATCCTGTCGAATGCCTGCCTCAAATTTGTCAAATGGCTCTCCTTCGTTTCTGACTTGACAATGACATCGTCGATGTACACTTCCATAAATTTTTCAATGACATCATGGAAAATTGTGTTCATTGCTCTCTGATAGGTGAGCCCTGCATTTTTTAAACCGAAAAGCATGGCTATCTATTCATATGTCCCAATAGCTCTTGGACATCTGAAGGCAGTTTTCGACACGTCTTCCTCAACTATAAAAATTTGATTATAACCTGCATGGCTATCTATAAAACTTAACAATTCATGTCCAGATGCGGCATCAACTAACATGTCCACAATTGGCATTGGATATTCATATTTAGGTGTAGTAGTGTTTAGATTTCTAAAATCTACACATATTCTTAACTTGCCATTTTTCTTAATTACAGGAACAATATTAGAAAGTCATTCGATATACCTGGTTGTTCTGATGAACTTGGCTTTGAGCAATCTTTCGACCTCTTCCTTTATCTTCAAAATCACCTCAAGTGCAAATCTTCTATTAGCTTGCTTGATAGGTCTGCAACCTTCTTTCAATGGCAATCTATGCTCGACAAGATCTCTACTCAATCCAGGCATTTCGTCGTAATCCCACGCAAAGCAATCTTTATATTCCTTAATTAATTAGACAAGTTTTTCCTTGAACTCCTTTGGTAGAAATGAACTCACAAATATAGGCCTTCTGTCTGTTTCAGTGCCCAAGTTTATCTCTTCCAAAAGATCTTCCACCTCTACACCTTGTCTTTCATCAAGTCATTTCTCAAAACCCAAAGGACCATCATCTATTATACAACCTGACAGCATACCTTCAGTGGTTTATACTGCCCTGTCGGCCAAATATGCCGACAACCTGTCCAATTGATCCTTAACACTCATAACTAGTGCTTGGCCGATCCCTTTCAGCCTTATTCACCAGTTAAATGCCAAATTGGTCCATCAAGCAAACTTCAAATGCATCTTTGTTAATGACTCCATCAATTGTCGTGATTGGCTTGACATTTGAAGCATATATTTTAAAATCGACATGAAGTTGATGTAGATAACAAGGACTATCATCTGCCTCTATTATCTCTACCTGATCGTCCGCATTCCATAGAATAAGCTTTTGATGAACCGTCAACGGTATTGCTCAATGGCGTGTATCCAATCTCTTCCTAATAAAAGATTATAACTTCATTTGGATGGAATTACTACAAACAATGTCAGCCTTTCGATAGATCTAACTTATACGTTTAGTATCACTACTCCATCTGACGGGGAAGTTTTGCCACTAAAGTTAGTGACAATCATGTTGGTCGACATCAAATCAGACTCATTTTTCTCAAGTTTCTTAAGCATTGTTCTTGGGATTAAATTAATAGCTGCCCCTTCCCCCCCGGTCTATCAAAACTCTATTCGTGGGCTTACCTTCCAATAGAGCCTTGATGTGTAATAGGTACAAATGAGCCTTCTGCTCTTCTGTCGATTTCTCAAATTGCGTTGTGTTGTCGAACACAGTTATCATGTTGTCTTGAAAAAGAAGCCAGTGATCATACATGTCATCTAGATCTTCTTCATTTTCCCTTGTATACTCAACCTCATGATATCCCTCGAACTCGGCAGGTAATGTTGAAATCAAATTTACATTCATATTCATTGTCTTCAGAAATTCTTCTTCATCAGACAGCTCCTCATCACTTCTATACCTTCCGATTCTGAAATAATCTTCCGACGGCAAGTTACTACCTATAGCCATTATAACATCATCCAAATCTTCATCCAAATTAAAATCCATGTCGAATTGCTCATCATCGCCAAGGCCTAAAAGATCATTTGGATCATTTAAGGCATCAATAACTTCATTAGTCATTAAGTTCATGTCTTGGCAATCAGGCTTCGCCAATCTTTCTCTTTCTTTAATTATGCCGAGCATTTTCTTCCTCAACTCAACATCTTGATCAGGATCCTCTAGGACTTTCCTAATTTCTTCTTCGACTAGTCTTCAACATCCTTACTACTTTCAATTTCAAAGTCGTTGGTCTCGACCTTTCCCATTATCACCTTTCCAACTTTTGATCTGGTCATTTCCTTGTCTTTCTCTTCTAGTAAATTGTTTTTCCTTGCCTCTTCTTTTGCTGCTATTAATCCAATCGGTCATTTCCTCTTAGTTTTATTTGGAATAGGCCTTTGAACCTATTTGTCCTTTTTTATCTCTGCTAACTTTTCTTGTCGGAGATTATCATCCATGTTAAGCCATCTAACTGCAGTTGTTGTCAGCTCCTTTAGAAATGATCTCCTTGTGTCCAAGAATTCTTTTGTGACAATACTTTTCAACTTTTTACCATCTTTATTTTGATTCAGTACTGATTTATTTTCGACCACTAAACATCCTGTTTCCATGGGCTGTTCCTTGATAACTAATCCCTCAGCCATATCCCTTTTCTTCTGTGCTTATCTTAATCTCTACAGACTCCATTTTTTACTTTTTGACATTGGTAAAGACTTTGATGGCCCTGCTACATCTTGCCCAATCATAGCTTTACCTTGATCGATCCTACCATTTTTGTAATCTTCATTCCAAAATGGTTGATCTTTTTGAAATTTATTCTTCCTGGCAGCCACATTTCATCAAAAATACGTGTGGCTTGCTATTATAGAATTTTTTACCCATCTGTCAACAACAACATTAGCAGGTGGTACTCTAGTCTTGGTTAGCCTAACAAGACCTTTGAAAAATGAATTACTTCCCACAAATCCACCAGATGATTCAACCAATCAGCCATTCATATTAGGCCTAGGCGTGTAGACTAGCCTTGGCCTTGGAGTATAGAAAGGTTTTTGTGGTCTCTAAGCTTTCTTGTCGAAAAGCTTTTTCTTACTCTGCGGGTCACTTGGTTGTCCCTCAACAACTTTCTTTGCAGCAAACTCATCGTATACTGCATTACATCTCGGGCACAATCTTACCTTGCCCTTCTATTTCTTCCTCTCAAGAAATGCTTCAAGAGATTCTCCTGGTTTTGGATAGATGTCAATTGCATCCTCTATGTCGACGTCGAATTCTTGTAAATTCCTTATGTTGAGCATTACAACATTCAAAGGAACCTGCTGATCAACATAAGATACTCCAGCCTGAAACGGATCTGCATCAACTTTCATATCAACTTTCATATCCGCTTTAGGCTTGTCAGCAAACTTCAGACGTCCATCTATTATTGCTTTCTGGATTATGTCTCTGAAACGAATACATTCATTAGTAACATAACTGAAATTATTATGAAACTTACAATATTTTTGGTCTTTTATTTCATCAAGTTTTAATAACCTATGACCTTCTGACAGTTTAATTTGTTTATCTTTTAACAATAAATCAAATAGTTTGTCGGCTTTTGTTACGTCGAATGTATATGTTTTTCTATTGACATAATTCATTTTCTCCTTATTTCTTGTAGGATGTAAAGCCTGACAAACATAAGGAGGACTATTATGAAGTTCAGCAATGTTAACTTCAAACTCATCATTGCTATTTTCAGTCTCATTGTCGGGTTCACCTAATCCGACGAATGCTACCTTCTCTTTTTTAAGGAATCTTTTTTGCTTTTAAACCTTTTCAGCTTTCAGTTGCTCTATTTGCCTAACCTTCTCACCTAGTTAGGCAAGATCAACTAAATGTTGATTCACTAATTTCTTCCTTATGTAATAGTCTAAGCCTCTTGCAACGATCTTTACTATTTTGACCTCAGGTATGGGAGTGAAACATCTACTCCATATTTGTCGAAACCTAGCAAGATAGTCATTCACAGTTTCATTGTACATTATTTTGATATTAAAGAGATCTGTAAGTCCCACTTTCAAATCTCCTCTAAAGAATTGGTCATGAAAGCTTCTTTCTAATTGAGCCCAGGAATGGATTGAGTTTGGTCTCAATGTCGAGAACCAAGAAAAAGCATTTTTGGTGAAGGAACTCGGGAAGAATCTCATTTTAAGGCTTTCAATAGTGGCCAATTCTCCTATTTTTATAGTATACCGTGCAATATGTTTGACGGTCGATTCCCCACTTTCTCCTGCAAACTTAGAAAGTTTATGAATTTTAACTCCTCTAGGCAACTCTGCCTATTGCACCCACTAAGGAAACACTGAAACAAAATAGGATTGGTTGGCATATCCAACATTGAACCCAAACCTATTCAGCACTTGTTCTACTACTTAGTTTACATTTTGCTCAATTACTTAGTACCCCCTAAGATTTTGTTGAAGCAATCTCTTGGCTGCATCATTTCTAGCCATTTGATCCTCATCACCTCGATGGAGCATATGAACATTACCATATTCTAAGCGTGACTGATCATTTTGCTTAGGTCGTTCCAGGTTTTGTTGATGTTATCCCTCATTTTCTTGAGGTGCAACCATTTCTCTATTTACCCCAGGCTGGGTTCCTTGAGTATATTCATTGGCCAATTCACCTATTCCCAAGGCTTGATTCAGCCTTGCCATCTGTTAGGCCAATGTGCTACAAGCATTATTTGTGTTTTCCATGATTGGTGTAATCACAGCACCCATTTGCTGAGTGAAAATATGCATCATTTCATGGTTGCTTTCATCTATTTATTGTCGAAAGTTGGCCAAAGAATTCATAATTAGCCCTGTTATATTCTGAGGAGTGTCTCTCAACATACTTAGGAAAACCGGTCCTAAATTCAATCTCTCTTGTTGAAAAGAGTCGGATTACTTGTACTTGCAACCCCTACTCCCTGGCCATTAAAACTTACCAAGACTGAACTTATCTGTGGTTGGCCTTATGAAACCACTGATTGGCCGACAGTATTGGCCAACGTGGAGCCAAGCCCCATTTGTGTGATCACAGGAGGCACATAATTGGGTGGCAACCCATATTGTGGTACAAACCTTGAATTTGAATTCATTATGTTATGGTTACTTGGCTGACTCGGCGATAACTGAGTCATTCTAGGCAACACCTATTCTAACACTGGATTACTCCGGAGAGCACCAGTTGTTATAGCATCATCCACCAGACCAGTACTAGTGACGGTCGAGAGTGGCGTAGTAACGGCTGTCGAAGGTATATCCGACACATGGCTACTTACATTACTCATGGTTTGCGTATTTTGAGAAGAGTAGATAAATCTTCCACTTCGTAAATGCATAACTATTTCTTGTGACACTACGAGTTACTCTGAACTCGTCCCACTGGGCGTGCCAATATGTTTATGGGCAAATTTGGTTAAGACAAATTCCAACAAACAAATATATTTTATCAGTCGAATGTGGGTTCAGAGTTATGTGGTAATCTCATTTAGTAAAATGGTTTTAAAACAAACAACAAGAATTTATAAAGCTTAAAGCAAGAAGCACGAAATAAACAGAAAATTTAGTAAAGAAAACTTTGAAAAGTTTAAAAAAAAGTAAGAAAACTGGTACATGAAATTAAAGTGCAGAATTTAAACAGAAAGCAGTAAAAGAAAACGTGTAAAAGTGCAATAAAATATAAAGAAATTTAAAGAACAAGACTGAAAAGTAAAGGAATTTAAAAAAACATTGCATTAAATTAAATGACTTGAAATGAAAAGGGAAGGCATACTTGGATTAAATTCGTTAATTCACTCGAGAGAGATTTTAGGATTGTGTATTGATAAACACATATTTTATTCATTAAGAAACCCTTATATTTAGTCATTTACACTCTCCATATTCTTAATTGATTGAGTTTGACATGATTTTGTGAGTTTGAGCTCAAATTGGTCCTAATTGAATATTTTCAGCATTATTGAAATTTTACACTGTTTTTGTATTTTGGTCATAACTTGAGTTCCTGATATCTGACAATCATGAATTTTATCTTGTAGGAAAGCTAAGAGGAAGCTCTACAACTTTGATGAAGAGCTCGAAGTCTTAAACAAATGTCTAAGGGACCTAAGTTTACATGGAAGTCAGAATACGGGTTCTGTCACTAGAATCCGAATGGTGTGCACTCATAAAATCATATCTCAAGCTATAATAATGGAGATGGGCTGAAATTTGGACAGTGGATAGTTAAGATCCAAATAAACAACTTTCATGAAGAACACATTTTGAGAAAAAGAAGTCTAGTAGGTCATTTTGAGCTTGCAAGTCGGAATAGAGGTGCTGAAGTTGGGTTTGAGCAACCTACGGTATTTGGGACATATCTTGGGCTTAAGGAAGCCAAATTTGACGAACCAGCTATCCATTTTATAGCCAAGACAAGGATCTACAACTTTCATGAAGAACACTTTTCGTGAATCTGAAGTATAG
Source organism: Ormosia emarginata (assembly GCA_029884605.1). Taxonomy (NCBI): domain Eukaryota; kingdom Viridiplantae; phylum Streptophyta; class Magnoliopsida; order Fabales; family Fabaceae; genus Ormosia; species Ormosia emarginata. Next base: position 50,252,204 of record JAQQTP010000081.1, on the reverse strand, counting down.
TGGGTCGTTTTTTGCTTCCAAGTCAGACACGAAATTTTCATCCATCCACTAATCCACTAATCCACTCATCCATCCACTAATCCATCCATCCACTCATCCACTCATCCACTAACTCACCCACTCATCCACTCATACACTAATCCAACCACTTAACCACTCCACCCACCCATCCACTAATCCATCCACTCATCCATCCACTCACCCACTCAACCACTCAACCACTCATCCACTCAACTAACCCACTCAACCAATATTTAATCCACTCCACTCATCCACTCAACCACTCAACCACTCACCCACTAAACCAACCCACTCAACTAAATCAACCACTCAACCACTCACCCACTAAACCAACCCACTCAACTAAATCAACCAATCATCCACTCACCCACTCAACCACTCAACCACTCATCCACTCAACTAACCCACTCAACCAATATTTAATCCACTCCACTCAAACCAACCCACTTAACCACTCACCCACTCAACCAATCCACTCAACCACCCCACTCCACTAACCCACTCATCCATCCACTCACCTTTGTCATTTTGTTACCCTAGACTTCTATAAAAGGGCACCATTGGTTATCATAGGGAGAGGGAACTCTCCTTCATTTTCTCTCACTTTTTCTTGTGATTTCTTTCTAGCTATGTGTAACTAAACCTCCCTTGGTTAAGGGGGTGATGAAACCGCTAGTATTAATGTTGTAAACTTTGCATATTTAATTATTTCAACACAGTTATGTTTTTATTCATATATTTCTGAATCTATTGTTGGTATGAAGGTTTTTGTACTTGTTCCTACTTTCAAAGTAGTAGATCTAGGTTTATTATGCTTGCGGTTGCGGTATTAGATCTAGAGAAATATATGTTCTAAGTAATTTAATCCCTTTGTGATTAGACCTTAGTGTAATTGGTTTTCTAAATCTTAATGCAATTGTTGGATAGTTGTAAGAGCGGTTGCTTTATGACTAATCGGTGATTAGGAGTTGATTTGAGAGGTTGCTAAATTGGCCAACACGTAAGGAAAACAGAGATTTACTCTCACAATTGCATAAAAACATAATTGAGCATGTTGGAATAAAAAGGATATGTGGATTTACATTATCATATAAATCTAGTGGTGGATTCAATCTCTTAACCAATTTTCTTATATTGTTGATTTCAGTTTGTTTATTGTTATCTTTGAAGCTGTTCATTGTTCATCAAAACTCCAAAACCCCCCTTTTACTGTTTATTGTTAATCAGAGTCTAAATTGGGAATTATTTAATAGTGTTAATTGAATTGGTTCTCTGTGGATCGACCCTTACTAACTACAACTAGTTGTAAGGTTTTTATTTTCTGGTGGGCCTAACAACTGATTTTTATCTTAATTTTAATCACTACATCCGCACGCATCATGTATCAGCAAATAACCTCCCTTTTTTAGATTGTGAATACTAATATTTATAGGCAAATTATAAAAATAACTGACTCCTAGGAATTTGACATGTATATGGCAATTATGTCACTAATATTTCCCCAATCTTTCAACAAAACCAACTCTTGATCATTTAAACATTCTTCGTCGATATCACTTGGGAAATGTGACCCTGTTGGATTAATCACTTGTCCAACATCAATATCCAGTTGCTGCATTGGATTTTCCGACCATTCAGTACTTCTGTCGGCTCAACACTTAGAAGATTCTTCCAATATCATCATCCAGCCGTCGAATTTCCAATTTGTTTATTTTCACCCCCAGTAGTTAAATGACAATTGTGTGTTTTAGTATAGTCTCATTTATATTATTAAGGTTTCATTGCTGCTAATTCTCCCTTCTTAATCCTAACACTGAAGATATCAATTAACAAATTTTCATAAACAAAACAATAGATACAACTATTAATTTCTGTGGGAAAAGGGGCCTGCAATCACTATATAAAAAAGTTTATGACAAGATATTATCATGATATCATCCTAAAAATGCTCACATATTCGTTTCACTCATCTATATCTACCATCAAAACCGGTGCCAGCCACCAAAAATTCCAAAATTCATGTTACTCTTTTTTATTATTTTCTTATTGTTTTGAGCTATAATCAGGTTTGAATTCTAAACATGAATTAATTTAGCTATTTCAAGTTAAGCACAAAACCTTGATAATAAAAGAGAAACATGAGTTACTTCTATTTGATTGTCTATTGGTAACAACATAAGCCTTAAAGTGGCCACTAGAGCTTTTGCTCAAAAAATCTGAAACAACATTCAAAACCATTAGAACAAAAATTTGAAAAGGATGAGGTGCTTAATGGAAGATGGTATACCTGCAAAAGAAGTCGATTTAGGTGAAGTTGCAAGTAGCATTCTGATGAAAGGGAATTGATACAAAGAAAAGAGGCAAATATAATAAGAAACATTGATTTGTGATTCATTCATAATAGGAAATCAATATTAATGACAAAGAAAATAGGCAAATATAATAGGAAATGTTGTGATATTGGCAAATGCACCAAATCACAAAACTAATAAATGATGAGCAAGATATCGTTCCCACGAGAAATTAATTTACCAAGTACCACTTATCTAATATTAATACTATCTAGGCAACCAATAATTAAGAGTGATTCAAAATAATTAAAGACATAAAATTATAAAAGATAAAAATACACAAGAACGTACGAAATTAAGACGAAAAAGATATAACAAAGCACATGAATGCAAAACACATTAAAAATGTAAACACACAAAATTAAAATACTAAGGATCTGACTTCTCTTAATTCAACAATCTATCATAGACAATAAAATAGCTTTGGGACCTTCATTCTAATTAATTTCTAGTCATTCAATTTATGAGGAGAATCCGTTAATTAATTAAAACACAATTCCTTGGCGAGTTAATTGTCTTTAATTATTAAAGCCTAGTCAATTCCTTAATCTAAACCCCAACTCTTAAATGCATGACCTTCACTCTATAGATTCTCATTAAAAATACCACAATTCTCTTACACAACCTATAACATCTATTCTTAGATGATTATAAATCATGACACTTATTATTTATGGTCTAAGTCATATGCAAACCTTCCGATTATACACACATCTCACTAGATCAATTTATGAGTGATCAATTCATAAAAGTATTAAGAACCATAATAAGCACTTAAATTGAATAGAAAAGAAATTAATTAAAAATCCAATCTTAATATATATTGATTGAATCAAGTTACATCTTCACCTTAGAAACACATGAATTTATTTACATATGACAAAAGAGAAGAAGAGATATGAAGAGGAAATATAATTCATCATGATAGAACTATAGAGAAAAAACTAAAGCGTCTTCAATGGTGATTCAATCTCTAACTCCATGAGAGCTCCATGACTCCTCCTCCTCCTCTCCTAGGGCTCGTCCCCTCGCTGCCTTTGAGCCTCTCAAAACTCTATATTTTTTGTGTAGTTTCTGAACCAAAAGAGAGCTACTTTGCTAACTAATTTTTCCCTTTTTATAGAAAAACTGACAGCTTTTTGTATATAATTTGCATGATTTTTCTCACCCTTCATATGGCAGAATATGCCCTCGATCTAAACAGACAATTTGTAGGATTTTATGTTAGCTTTTTAATGCCGTAAACGGCACATCGATCTGATCTTTGTAACTTAATATATGACTCAATTAATGAGGAATGATCAAGATAGTGCGGGAATCCGAATCAAATCTCTTTGAGAATCCTTATCCAATCTTCAATATTAATGGCAACTTAATTAAAGAAAGTTGTCAACATGAGATTTGTAGATTTTTTTCTTAGCTTTTAAATGCCACTAGAATCAAGTAAGTTGCATACTTATAGAGAAAGTTGTCCCTAATTTATTGAGACAGGTTTGATAGCGATATTTTCCTTAATTAATCTTTAACCAAATCTCGTGTTTCCTATTTCTTTTTATTGAATTCATATAAATTAGAAAACAAATATCTCACTTAAATTAAGAAATTCCTTGAGATCCTTGCATTAAACGCAGAGATACTTAGTCATCAGGTAGAGATTATTTGCATTCTAATTAAGAATCTAACTTGATCCTTAAAATTTATGAATGCTAGTTGACTTGATTAAAATTTATCATCCACCTTGCACACAATTTTCCACCTTCTTAATGCATGAACTGGGCTTCAATGTTTCATGAAAGTTGTAAGAAATTTTCTCATCTTTCCATAGACACAAAGATTAGCTTAATCTGAGCTCTGTAGCAAAAGTTATGCTCAAAATACTACAACAATGTCCTTATGCTCTTCATCAAGATTTAAATAATTATGCCTAAAATACCACAAAAGTCCTTAAATTCCTACAAAACACAATAAAAATACATTTAATTCAGTGAGCCAAAAATTTACTCAATATTATAAATAAGTAGCATAATTCTTATCTCAAAATATTCAAATCTATGTTTAAACAAATATAAAATATGTAGATTTTATACACATCATGAAACATTGATTTGTGATTGATTCATAATAGGGAATCAATATTATTGCTATGTCATTTGCAACCCTCATTATCATGATAAGGCAATCAATATAAATGGTTCATTATTCTGTTTCCTATTTTTATTCTCTGTTTGCACTGGTAAATACCAATTTAACCATGTAAATGTCTAAAGTCATTGTTTGATCAATTTTAAATGTTTAAAACATAATCATATTAAGATAATTAATATTAATGGTAAATTAATTCCCTTCCTAAATTTAGTCATATCCATTCTGATGAAACACTGTTTTTACCATGATTCATAATAAGGAATCAATATTAATAAGGAAGGATTTAAAGTCAACAGTGAATCGTAAAAGCAACCAAAATATTCCCCAAAAAAGATTTCAAGCAAGAGTGGAGGAGACAACTCGCACAGTGAATTTGCGAATTGGATATTCTTGTCCTGGGAGAAGTCAACTCGCCTTTCACCTATCCATTATGCTGAAGCACCATTTTGACCATGTACCTCGCATTCACCTTGCAATTTTGTTCTTGCCAACAACATGAGATCCATTGCCAGAGACCTCCAACCAGAGATCCACCGCTAGAGACCCCCTAACTTGAGGGCAAATCAAAGAAGAAAGCTACATCAATGATATAACTAGGAAATATATAGTGAGAAAGAAAGAAAGAAAGAAAGAAAGAAAGAGAGGGAACCATATATGCCATCCTGCTGAGGCAATCGAGCCTGGAAATTTCACCGCACACATGGGCCTGCATATCCTCTGCACCACTAGAATCTAGCACCATCCACTGCACACACCGCCACACACATGGTACTTCTGGCTGAAGCCCCAATTTCTAGGGCATTTTATTCAGCCCCAAAACCATGAGCTAAATGAGACAAGTTGTGATGATTGTGCTGCAAAAATGCAAAAGCGAAATGCAGAAATGATTCTTCTTAAAACCATGTGATGTAGAAATGCTAAAGCGAAATGACATTGCGCTAATTACTAGAGATGAATTTCAATTTGAGCCTAGAAGCTCAATGCAAAACGTCATTCTTTGTTTCATTTTTCTTATTTTAATATTTTATTAATTTATAACTTTATTTACTAATTGTTCTGAAGTGTTTTTAATTTATAATAAATAATTTCACAATTTTATTTATTTTCTAGTTTTTTTTAAAAAAATTCCAATGTAGCATGATTTTTTTAATGTAACGACACATTTATACTTTCCATTTAAATTCTAGCATCATATGTTACCTGTCAATTTTCGGGAATACATATTTGTCACATAACAACATTTTAAAAATGTAATGCTATGTCAGAATTACATATGACATGATTTGAAGTCATGTAATTTTTTTATATATTATTATATGATTACTTTTGAATCTTCATAAATTTTGGTTCAATTTCTGTCCATTTTTTTTTTGGCTACGAAGCAATACTCATTTATTGTTTAAATTTTCATTCTGAATAATCAGTTTTTACTGTTAAATAACCTACAACATATAATATGATTATGTTATAATTTGATAAGAGTGGCTACTGTTTTTGTTACTTAAATTTTTAACGAAATACTATAAACAGTAATTATCTGAGTGCAATTTTTGATATCTCGAACAAAGGATAATTATAAAAAAATAAATATAACACCAAACTAAAACATGTCCCAACAAAAGAAAAAGAAACTATTTTTTCCTTAATTCTTTTCTTCTTTAGCTAAGGGACAGAGTGAAATATTGATATAATTTTTTATTTTAATGTAGACATTTAATTTAAAGAACTTAAAGCTAGTTTTCAAGAATACTAGTAAATAGCCCTTGCAATATACAATTTTTTAAAATAAATTTTAATGTCTTTTTTATTATATTTCATTAAAATTTTTAACATGCACAGACTTAACTTTTAGTATTGTAGACACCTAATTTTGTATGGTTAAAAAAAGAAGTTAAAAAAATGCAAAACACAAAAATACAACAATGAAAAAACAAAAAAAAATTATTTTGGATCCTAGGATACCTGAGAGCCACTTCGCTCAAGAATTACTCACTCTTTGACCCAAAATCCATTTGGCACTAACAACATGACCCAATGGGCAAACCCACAAAAATACTTCACCCAAAGGTCCAAGACTACACTCATTTTAATTTATTTTGGTTACTGCCAATTCTCCAATTAAAAAAGAGAGGAGTTTTAATACGTTGCTAAATCAAGTACATCCCGCTGCAGAACCAAACTAAAAAAATACAGGTGCGAGTTTACACAAGATAGAGCATAAAATCTTGAGATATATTTGCTTGCTATAGGAGTAGGAGCAATTTATTGCAAAATCAGATGCAAAATCATCAGATATCTTTGTGCAAAAGGGGAACTCGAGGGGAACTCGAGGCTCTGTGCCTACAGTTCATCGTTACTTTCTTTAAGTGCAGCACATCTTTCTTATGTGCTCTCAGTGCCCATAGAAATAGAACAACGAACTGGATAAAACAAGGAAAAAAAAAAAAAGCCCAGAGGGGGTCAGCAGAAAGGAAGGGAGTTTTCAGTTTGAGAGAAAAAAAGAAGAAAAAGAAGAAAAGTGTGAACACTCAATTTTGTCTAGATTATTAAAAATATTTTAAGGTAAAATAAAAAAAAGATTAATTATGTCAATAAGTGTTCTTGTTTGTTTGGTCATTTTTTTTTGCTTGGCCCAAAAGAATTTGCTTAACCCATTTCTTTTCTTGTCTAAACCAAATTTTAATTTTTTGTTGTTTTGGCCCAATTTTTTGTTTTGGCCCAATTAGTATTGCAATAAAAAAATAAATAATAATAATCATAATAATAACAAAAAAGAAGAGGAGGCTGCCACCGATTGCAGCTCTGCCTTCTCCCTTTCGTTGTTTTTCCATTTTGATAATGAAACCATTTTGCCTTTCCTTGCCTTCTTTTCCTTTTTTCCTCTATCAACCAAGCATCTGCACTGATGCACGACACCCACCCACCTGCATTGCAGCATACGCTGCTTTGCTCCCCACTACCTTCACGTCCTTCACTTGCACAGCCACTCACTCTCACACACTCACTAATACCACATAACAGAAAGAAAAAAGAAATGGGCAAAGGCAATATAAAAGGGGGAAGGAAAGGTTTTTAGGGGGTCTTTTTTTGGTTTCGGTTAGAAAATTTTAAAAGAAACCAGAGAGAGCTGATCGCCAGAGAACTGAAAAAAAAAGATAGAAAGAGAGGGAGAGGTATTTAGAAGAAAAGGTTTTGGTTCCCAAGTTTTTAATTCGTAATGCAGAACAGGTAAAACCCTTCTCTAATATTATCCCTGCATTGTCGTGAGTGAACAATTGGTGCTCAAGGCATGTGCTCAAGGCATGTTTTGGTCGCAGTTTGATAGTTATATTGTTCATCTTCTTTTCCTGTTCAACCTTTAAGCCATGAACATCATACAACACACTTGCACTTCTCCCATTCTGTTACTCAGTTTCCAATCACCCATACAGAGCAACACATACCAAAACTAGAAACAAAATCATGAACACTCAAATCAACCCCCCTCTCATATCTGACAAAAAGGCAGCAACAATATTCACCTTAGCAAACAAAATCCCAAAATTCAAACTAAGTCCCATACATTACCCAGAAACCATAACCCACGCAGCCACTGCCATGGCCAAGCCTCCCACCTTCCTCGTCACCAAACGACCACCAACCCACCAACTGAGCCCAACCCTCCATCAAACAACCCTCCATCCTTTCCTTTACCACGACCAGAATCTCCACTAAACAGCCACACCACAGCCTCCTTTAACCCCGGTTCTGTTCCCTTCACCAAACCACCGTGTTCACCAACAGCAACCACTAGATCCACCATGAACCAGACCCTACCACCACCATTAGCCACCCAAGCAGCCGCACGATGTCCTCAACTCAAGCAGCTACTACCCGTAACCCAGCCCTCACCATCTTTGTCCTCTACAAGTCGCACCAAATAGAGTTGTCAGCGCTCATCGCAGCAGATTTGTCATTCATCACGCCACCCAGCGACGCCATGCCTTAGTTCCACCCCGTGCACACCGTCGCAAGACCACCGCTACACCTAGTAGCGCAGATCTACACAGGAACACCCACGTCCCCTCAACCCACTTCTACCCCCACCTCGGACCCCCACTAGCCGTGAACGACCTTCTAGCAGCCGCAACGCCCACCATCCTCACAAACCCCCACCGTGAACCACCTAGCAGCTCAAACCCCCAAACCACCAGATCTGACCAGCGGAGCCAACCAACTTCGCGACGTCACCACACCACCACCATCCGACCACCCCATCGCGGTCCACGCCCTGAGCTGCCGAGCCTTGAGCCTCCATACCTCAACCTCCCTGTTCTTGAGTTTTTCGGTTCCAACCCTCACCTTTTGCTCTGTTCATGGTGGTTTTTTTGTTCCAAAGAGACTAATTGTCTCTTCTTTTGTTATTTGAATCTTTGTTTAAAAAAAAAAGGCTAAAAAGTTTTTTTTCTCTTTTTCTAAAGTTTTTTTTTTCTTATTTTGGGTTGTTGGCTTTCATTGGGCCAATAGTTTTTTTTTTTTTTTTTGAAAATAAAATTGGTGGGGAGATTGTTCGATGGGTTTGAACCAGGTCTTTGGGTTGGGGTATGGAAGTTGTTTAGTGGTTTTGATTTCCTGTTTGTTTGAATTTGAGCCAATGATATTTTAGTTGGGCCAGAATTAATAAATTAGAGGGTTGGGTTTTTGTCAAGAAATTGTGAGTTTTCTTAAAGCTGGTGTTGTTACATTTGAGACCAAGTTCCTTTTTTTTAGTAAACAATAAAAAAAATTAATTAGAAAAATTATTAATTTTTTTTAGTCATAATTTGGGCCAAGATTATAGTAAAAAAAAAATTGTTTTGTTTTCTTTGTTCACTTTTTTTAATTATTGACATGTTTATTATCTTATTGATATTTGTTTTAAATAGTGACCTTGTACTTTTTTTTAAAAATAAAAGTCTTCTTTTTATAAAACAAGATTAGCTGAGTTGTGACAGCTTGTTAATCTTGTGACTTTTAGAATCATCTGAGTTGTGATAGCTTGATAGTTCGTTTTCTAAAAAAAAAGAATCAAATGTTGGAGTCTTATTAAGAAAAATAAAATTAGATTAGCTGAGTTGCGACAGTTTATTAATCCTGTAACTTTGAGAATTGTCTGAGTTACGACAGCTTGACGATTCTTTCTTTTCTAAAATAATAATAAAAAAATCAAATAAATTTTCACAACAAAAAAAAATCTTTTCAAAAATTAAAAATAAACAACCCACAATCGTTTTTCTAAAGAACGACGTGACTTTGAATTCCTCATTGCATCTAAGGATACGTAGGAGCAGAATTTCAATTCTGTCAAGCCAAAACTAAATTTTCATAATTTTAATTTATTTGTTTGTTTACTTTATTTTTTTTAATAAATGGGTAAAATAAATATTTTAAGAGTTATAAAAATTTACACAATTAATTTAAGGTAACCGTCTTAGGGCAGATGTATTAGGGGTGCTGTGGGATTTAGTCTCCACCCTTCCCTATGCATAATTAGACTCTCGAACCTAAGTTTTTTTGAACGTAGACCATATCTATTTTGGTTTTCTAATTTTTCTTAATGAAAATAAAATTGGTGGCGACTCCCTTAAATTTTGTAATTTAAGTCGTTATCTCGCCGTGATTCCGGTCGCGACAGTTGGTGACTCCACTGGGGACTGTTGAGAGTCAAGCCTTTGCAAGTTAGTAGTGCAAATCTTTGTGACATTTACATGTTTGTTTTACCTTTTTTGTTTTATTTTGTTTTTCTTTCTTTGTTTAATTTGTTTATTAATTATTTTAACTGCTTTTATTTATTTATTATGCAAACCTTAGGATAGAGGCTCTTTTAGAATTTGTTTTGTGTTTGTTTTGCAGAATGTGGGTAGCTTTTAGGATTATAAAGGTTTGTATGCTCCCTACGCACACCGCACTTACACGTTTATCACACACATTCAAGTGGGGCCCTATACCCGGGTCTGAGTGAAACCTAAGTTAAGTAGAGGTTGCATAGTGGTAGCCATTTTGGATGTACATCCTGTTTGGTTATTGCGAAAACCTCATCTAGAGTGTGCCTTTTTATAAATGTCTCGTACTTGGTGGTTTACCCACTGTTTGTGGTCAACATTATGAAATGGAACTTAGCTCTAGAGATCTTTAGAATAGAAGAGTCACCCAACGAGAGTTCTCACGAATCAAAAAGACCCATAGATCCTTAGGGTAGAACTCCTCAAATTTAAGGCAATCTCTTAGGGCACAAAGGGAGCATACCTTTTTCTTACCTTCGAATTTTTCTATGTCATATTTGCTTTTGTACATATACATAATAAGTAGTGTGGTCCATTTATGTGCTAAACCCAATCACACCCCGCTCAAAGACAAGTTTTACTTGGAAATAAAATGAGAGAGAAGTTTTTCTCTTTTAAAAAAAAGGAAGGGTGCAAGTCACCATTAATGGACCAACTATTTATCATTGCATTCATTCTAAAGAAAATAAAAAAAAAATACTTTGCATCCTTGCATCATGCTTCTTACTATACTTTAATCTCTTTGTCATTCCTCAGGAAAATTTGTTAGAGAACCGTTAAACTCAATCAAGATTTGAAGTGAGTATCTTTGATGGAAAGAAATATGGGATCAGATCACAAGGAAATGACTTTGAAGAAAACTCTGTGACTCAGGGCCAAGAAAGTTAACACTGAGAGCCTAGTGATCATGGGCCAAATGCTAAAGAAGATCTAACGTTTGACACTCGCAACAAAGTATAGGAAGATTCTGAATTTGTTAGAGGTGAATGTGCAAGTGGAAGCGATCACTGCAGTGGCCCAATATTATGATCCGCCTCTTCGATGTCTCACTTTTCAAGATTTCCAGCTAGCCCCCACTTTGGAAGAATTTGAGTAGATTCTAGGTTTGTCGTTGGAGGGTAAAAAGCCATACTTTTATATAGGACACTACGCATCCATCCAGACAGTAGCAAATGTTCTAAAAGTGCACGCTAGAGACCTGCAAGGTGCGCAACAAAATAGGAATGGAACCAAAGGGTTTTCAAGAGAATACCTCGAGGGACATATGCGTCACTTAGCCAACAATGGAGATTGGGATGTTTTCATAGATGTGTTGGCCCTCACTATTTACGGTTTGGTCTTGTTTCCTAATATTGATGACTATGTGGATTATGCAGCGATTGACATATTCCTAGCTTGCAAGTTTAACACCGACAACCCAGTTCCAGCCATTCTCGCAGATGTTTATTGCACTCTGAACTTTTGCCACGAAAAGAATGGCAAGAGAATCCTTTGTTGCTTGCCAATGTTATATGTTTGGCTCATAACTCATATTTTCAACTGATCATACAGAATAGAGTGCCCTATAGTTAACTTCAACATGTACTAGCTAAAGAATAAGAGCAGCCGTGAATGGGCAGACCATCTAATAGAATTGGATGAAAAACAGATCAGATGGTATCCTCGATGGAGAGATATAGTGGCTATCATCTACCAGTGTGGAGAATTTCCAAACATACCCCTCATGGGTACACGAGGGTGTATCAACTACAATCCAGTCTTGGCACAACGACAACTTGGTTACCCTATGATGGGACCACCTGCAGAAGTCCAAATAACCCCTTTTGTTCTTTACTATGATGACATGGGAAACACTGAGTCACTTTAGAAGATTCGAAGTGCTTGGGACAAAATCATCCGAAGAGGAAAAGAACTAGGAGTTAGAAGTTGTGCAGCCAAGGAAAGTTACCGCCAATGGGTTAAAGACAAAGTTCAGGAAATCAAGTTGCCATTCAAGGCCTCGACAATTCCTTTGGTTGATGGATCTTCAGCCTCAGTCTTGATTGAAAATGAAGAGACAAAAGAAATGAAAGCTAAGATCACAAAGATGGAAAAGGAAAGGGAGAAGATGGAAGCTGAGTTGAGAGAGACCCGCCATGAATGTACAGCCTTGAAGCGAGAAAATATTGAAAAGGATCGCATTCTCGATGGGGCTAATAAAAAGATGAAGATGGAACACGATTACCTGCTGAAGGCCAAGCATTGTCTGGGGGCCGCAAACAAGGAATTAGGGCTCCGAAGGCAAGAAAGAGACAGAGTTATGACTGAAAACCAACAACTTAAGGAGCAGCTCAAGAATGCCAAATTAACTCAGAGTAATGCGATGCGACTGGTAGAAGAAATGAGGCACCAGATGAAAATGACATCTAAGCAATATGAAGATGTGATCAAAAACAAGAAACTCCACATGAAAGAGACAATTATAGAATATGAGGTGGCCTTACAACAAGAACATGAAAAAGTGAAAGAATTGATGAATCAGGTGGAATAACAAAAAGGCGACATCAGTGGATGGAAGGAAGAAGCGTGTTTTTGGAAGAGTCGCTTTGCAAAATTAGCATGTTTGGCTAATTCCGCAATTACGGATACCCTATATCATTTGAAGAAGGCCGATAAGATGGTTAATCTTTTTGAGACACCGATAGAAATCAGTAACTTCATTGAATACTGTAAAGACCTAATAGGACAAATGAAACAGATGGCCAAGGTGTATTAAGATAGGGAATAGTCTTATTCGACTAGGTCATGATGTACTCAGCTATGAAGCAATGTATTTGATTGTCATATCTTTTTAGTGGAATGAATGAAGTATGCTTGTCTTGACACTTGTCTTCTAATCCTATATTTCACTTGAGGCTCAATACTTTTGAACGAGACGTTCTGGGTAGTAGTCACAGTAAACAAAGATCGAAGATACTCACTTCAAATCTACTCGGCATAAAACCACTAATGGTCCTCTAACAAATAATGAACATAATCTCGTGAAAAATAATAATTTGATTTTCATAATTTTTAGGTAAAAGTTTTGAACCATTGCTCATCCTCGGAAAACACAGATCACACAAACCCGGACCTACGAAACATGGCTGCAAACTAGGCTAAGAGAGATGTCATGTTCAAAAAGAAATTTGAATCAAGAGATAGTTGAAATGAGGGAAATAATCAATACAATGGCAGAAAGACAATCAAGGGTCGAGGATTTACTGAGACAGTTAACTGAGACCCTTAGAACAACAAATAGAGCTTCTGTTGGCCCTAGAGTTAATGCAAATGCAAACAACAATGTGAATGACGAGGACGATTCTATGAATGGAAATCATGAAGGGGGAAATAACAATGCGGAGGTTACTCATGAGCGGCCAGTAAAGATATTCCTTAACGGTAACTCAGAAAAAGAAAAGTTAAGAGATGAACTGATTAAAAAGATGCAAGAGCAAATCAAAGCTATTCAAGGCCCTAATTTATATGGCTCAGTGGGAATTGATGAATTGTGCCCAGAGGTTGAAGTCAATATCCCTAAGGACTTCAAAATTCCAGATTTCTCAAAGTAGGACGGAAGCACCAATCCAAAGTTCCATCTAAAGACCTACATTACTAAGATGGCTATTTGGTCACGAGATCAAAAATTCCTAATCAATTTCTTTCATGAAAGCCTGACCGGGCCAACTTTGGAATGGTTTATGCAACTTGACCATTCGAGGATTTCTTGCTGGGACGACCTGACAAGCCAATTCTTGGGGCAATATCGATTTAACATCGATACCGCAGTTACCCGAGAACAACTAAGGGCAATGTAGAAGAAACATGGTGAAACTTTCAAGCAATACGCCCAAAGGTGGAGAATGTTGGCAGCTCAGGTTCAACCACCATTGACTCCGTCGGAAATGAGCTCATACTTTATGGGGACCCTAGGAACACTTTTTATTGGGCTAATGGCAGGGGCTACTTACAAGGATTTTTCGGACCTGATTATGGCTGGAGAAAGGATCGAGAATCTTGCGAAAGCCGAAAAATTACCTACTGGAAGTACAGAGAGCAATTTTCCTAAAAAGGCGGCGCCAGTAAAGAAAAAGGAACCAGAAGTCAGTTATGTGTAACAACAAAACTCATACTTCCCCCGTAATCCCCAACCATATCTTTCTTATCAAGCCCCTCCACCCACTTTTCTAGCTTACCAAACTTCATACTAAGTCAACAATGTCCCATCACCACGTCCATACGCTCCAACCCATCCTGCCTATACTAATCATCCTCCCGCACCTCGAAACCCAGGAAACCAAGGGTATACTCGACCCCCGATGAATCTAGCCCCTTTCCCTAAGCTGCCAATCTCCAATGCCGATTTGTTTCAACAATTGTTTGATGCGCACTTGATCGCATGCGCCCCTGCTCACCCTATGGTACCCCTATTCCCAGCTTGGTACAATCCTAATGCAACTTGTAAGTTCCATATGGATAACCCAGGACACTCAATTGAAGATTGCGATGTATTTAAAACAATAGTAAGGAAATTGATTGCCTGTGGAAAGCTAGAGTTTGAAGAGGAGAAAGGGCCCAGCATTACTAGCAACCCAATTCTGAATCATGGGAAGGGGACTGTAAATGCATTAGAAAAAGACAAGGAAGGAGTTCAAAATGTAGCAAATGTCAGAACTCCTATGAAGTTAATATTCCAAGATCTGGTCCAAGCAGGCTATTGTTCTTCAGTAACCTTTGGGGAGGTAGGGTTTGAGTATGATACTGAAGCTTATTGTGAATACCATATGGAGAAGGGGCACGATATGGAAAGCTGTCAAGAATTTAAAGCTCAGGTGTAGAGATTCATGGCTTTGGGGGTAGTGGATGTTACTCGAGCAAGAGGGCTCACAAGGGAAATAGATACTGTGGAACGTCTAGTCCTCAAACTTCCACGTACTAGTGAAGTCCTAAATTCTGGGAAAGTTGTCATAGCGATAAAGAAGCCTACACCTTTTCCCTACAATGATTCCCGTGCTGTACCCTGGGAGTATGATGTCAAGGTAAAGACGCAAGGTGATATAGGACAAACCTCCTCAGCCTCTATTACGCAGATAGTAGAGCCCGCACAAAAGATGCAATGTGATATAGGGCAAACCTCCTCAGCCTCTATTACGCAGATAGTAGAGCCCACACAAGCAGTGATGAATGTCGTAGGCATAGGAGGGATTACAAGAAGCGGTAGGTACTATGGCCAAGAAGATAAGATTGGAAAAGGAAAACCAAGCCTCTTAGAAACAAAAGAGGATGAAGAAGAAGAGTTCCTAAAAATCATGAAGCAAAGTGAGTATGATGTAATAGAACAACTCAGAAAAACTCCAGCCCGGATCTCTCTGTTGTCACTTATCATGAGTTCTGAACCTCATCGCAAAGCACTGCAGAAAGTGTTAAATGACGCCTATGTGAAGCCAGATGTTACCCCGGAAAGCTTGGTGAGCATGGTGGATCCGATAAGGCACATCAATGTGATCCCTTTCTCTGAGGAAGAAGTGGTACGTTCAACAGGGAATAACCCACGTGCTTTGCACATCACTTTGAAATGTCGGGGATATGTAGTTGCAAAGGTTTTGATTGATGGGGGTTCCGCCTTGAACGTCCTCCCGAGAACAACCTTATCCCAACTAGCTATGAGCGTAGAAGACCTGAAACCCCAAGAAATGACAGTGCGAGCCTTCGATGGAAGAAAAAGAGGGATTATGGGAGAAGTGACCCTTCCACTTGAGATAGGCCCGAGCTGCTTCCAAGTACTGTTTCAGGTAATGGAGATCGAGCCTACATATACTATGCTCTTAGGAAGACCATGGATCCATGCTGCCGGTGTTGTTCCCTCAACTTTGCATCAATGCTTGAAGTACATCAATAATGGGTGTCTGGTTACCATTCAAGGAGAAGAAGAAATCCTATTGATGAAGCCTACTTCAGTGCCTTATGTTGAAAACACAGACTTGGAGGTGGAGAATTTCTTACACAGCTTCCAGTTAGTGGAATCAAAGGCAGAGAAAGACGAGTCACCTTCTAAACATGTTCATCAAATTGTGACTCGTATCATGATAAAGCATGGTTATCAAGCCGGGAAAGGTTTAGGAATCCAGCTGCAAGGAACCAAGTCTACAATCACCCTACCAGAAAACAAGAGCAGACATGGTCTGGGATATGATGCATCCTTAGAAGGTATGATGAAGCAAGGCATGACTCTCGATGAGAAGAATAAAGTGAAAAGGACTATTCCTCATTTGAAGGAAACATTCCTTGTTTCTGCTGAAGTCATCAATGGAACCTCCAGTCCTCGAGTTCGGCTAATCATTAACAATGTGGAAGAAGACTCAGGAGAATACCATGCTATTCAGCCCTCCGACAACTTGAAACCTCTGGACAATTGGCGATCTGAGGCGTTAATTGATGTGATTGCCATAAAGTAATTGTTTAGTCATGATGTTATCCTAGACTTTTGTGATGTCGAAGTTATGTTAACTTTTATTGAAGCTTTAATGTAATGAACTTGTGTGTTTTTGTGTGTTTCACTGCTCATGTGATCTTTTATCAAAATTTCAATGGAATGAACTTGTGTTTTTCAGTTGATTCACTATTTTGTTTCTTTTCTATCATCAACTTATTTTTTTTCTCTTAGCCCTGTCAATTGCCATATTTTCCTTTTGTCAATAGTTTCCAATTTGGCATAAATAAATCTTCCAGGGATTTGAGTCTTGTAGAGCCATTGTTCCATGAAGGGATTCCTGATAACTTAAAGATGGATTCTCATTCAATGATGGATATAGACAACTATGACTCAGATGAAGAAAGAAACGCTACTGAGGAGTTTGCCAAGTTGGTAGAAAGGTCTGAGAGAGAATTCAGCCTGAATGAAGAAGAAGCAGAGGTGATCAATATGGGAACTGATGAAGACAAGAAAGAGTTAAGATTGATGGATAATCCAGAGCGAGAATGCATGATCAAGTTATTTAGAGACTACATGGATGTCTTTGCATGGTCTTATCGAGATATGCCGGGGCTGGATCCGAGCATAGCTTCCCACAAAATCCTGCTATACCCCAATGTTGAAGCGAAAAAGAAAAAGTTGAGAAGAATGCACCCGGAAATGTCCTTAAAGATCAAAGAGGAAGTCACCAAGCAGTTGGAAGCAGAATTTTTGGAAGTATCTAAACACCCAGAATGGGTAGCAAACATCGTCCCCGTTCCGAAGAAGGATGAAAAGGTCAGGATGTGCGTGGATTATAGGGATTTGAACAAAGCTAGCCCTAAAGATAATTTCCCATTGCCTCACATTGACGTCCTTATCGATAATGCGGCAAGAGGTCATAGATTCTTTTTCATGGATGGCTATTCTGGATATAATCAAATTCCCATGGATATGAATGATAAAGAGAAGACCACATTTCTCACGGCATGGGGAACTTTTTGTTACACAGTTATGCTGTTTGATTTGAAGAATGCTGGGGCCACTTATTAACGTGCCATGGTTGCTTTGTTCCACGATATGATGCACAAAGAAATTGAGGTATAGGTGGATGACATAGTCACCAAGTCCAAAGAAGGGGAAAGCCACATGGAAGTATTGCAAAAACTGTTCGAAAGACTCAGAAAGTACAAGTTAAGGCTAAACCCAGCAAAGTGTGTTTTTGATGCATCGACTGGAAAACTGCTTGGTTTCGTCATTAGCAAGGAAGGGATCAAAGTGGACCTTGACAAAGTCAAAGCAATACAAGAGATGCCCGCTCCAAAAATGGAAAAAGAGGTAAGAAGCTTTCTCAGGAGGCTGAATTACATCGCTAGGTTCATAGCCAATCTGACTAACACCTGCGAGCCGATCTTCAAGCTATTAAAGAAAAAACAACCAGGAGAATGAGATGAATGTTGTCAGGAAGCTTTTGAGAAGATAAAAACTTACTTGCAAAGTCCTTCCATTTTGGTGCCACCGACGCCTGGTCGTCATTTGATATTGTACCTCATAGTATTACAGACATCCATGGGTGCAATGTTAGGGCAACATGATGAAGCAAGGAGGAAGGAACATGCCATCTACTATTTGAGCAAGTTCAATGATTGTGAGTCTCGCTACATGACAATCGAGAAGACTTGTTGTGCCCTAGCATGGACTTCAAGAAGGTTGAGGCAATATATGTTGTACTATACAACTTGGCTGATTTCAAGAATAGACCCGATAAAGTGCATATTTGAAAGTCCTCATGTTTCCACACGAGTCTCCAAATGGCAGGTGGTTCTTTCTGAGTTTGATATAAAACACACGACTCAGAAATCTATCAAATAGAGTGTAATCGCAGATCATTTAGCTGAGAACCTACTCAATCACAAACAACCTGTGATGTCTGAATTCCCCAATGGAGATGTTTTAGCAGCTGAAGAAGATGAGTTAGATGAAGAAGACATATGGAAGATGTACTTTGATGGAGCAGTTAACATGTATGGGAGCGGCATAGGGGCAGTGGTCAACTCACCAAGTGGGAAGCAATACCCTGTCGCCATCAAGTTAGAGTTCGATTACACCAATAATGTTGCCGAGTATGAAGCGTGTGCTCAAGGATTGAAAGTTGCAATAGAATTGGGAGTGAAAGAACTACAAGTATATGGAGATTCAGCACTGATAATCTATCAAGTGAATGGGGAATGGCAGACTAAGGATCCAAAGTTGATTCCATACCAGAAATATTTGATGCAGTTGGTCGAGAAGTTTGAAGGGATCACCTTTTCGCACTTGACTCGAGATAAGAACCAATTTGCAGATGCTCTGGCTACTTTAGCTGTAATGACCAATCTGGATATTCATGCTAATATGCAGCCTATCCGAGTAAGGGCAGAAAATGAACCGGTTTATTGTTCTAATGTTGGGGAAGAAGAAGACGGCTAACCCTGGTTCCATGATATCAAGCAATACATTAAGTTCAGAGAATACCCATCAGAGGCAAATGAGACAAACAAAAAGACCATTCGTCGGCTCTCCATACCTTTCTTTTTGAACGGGGAGGAACTGTACAAAAGGAACAATGACGGTACACTCCTCAAATGTGTGGAAGCTAAAGAGGCTCTCGCCATCTTAATAAAAGTTCATGAAGGGATTTGTGGAACACATGCCAATGGTATCATGATAGCTCGCCAAATCCTACAATATGGTTATTACTGGTCCACTATGGAATCTGATTGCATAGGATATGTTCGAAAGTGTCATTAATGCCAAGCATACGCTGACCGCATTAATGCACCTCCTATCCCATTGCATAATATGGTGGCACCCTGGCCTTTTTCAATGTGGGGAATCGATGATATTAGGCCAATAAATCCAAAGGCTTCCAATGGCCATAGGTTTATCCTGGTAGCAATTGATTACTTCACCAAGTGGGTAGAGGTTGCCTCCTATGCCAAGGTCACTCAAAAGGTTGTTATGAAGTTCTTGAGGGCAAACATCACCTGTCGATATGGAATCCCGGAAAGGATTATTACAGATAATGCCCCTAATCTCAATAGTGCCGAAATTAAGAATTTATGTGAGAGGTTTAAGATCAAGCATCACAATTCTGCTCCTTACAGACCTCAGATGAACGGTGGTGTAGAAGCAGCAAACAAGAATATCAAGAAGATAGTAGCCAAAATGGTGGTCAATTACAGAGAATGGCATGAGATGCTTTCCTATGCTCTCCACCCATATCGCACTAATATCCGATCTAGCACTGGGGCAACACCATTTTCCCTGGTATATGGCATGGAAGCAGCTTCCCCTATAAAGGTCGAAATCCCATCCTTAAGAGTATTGATGGAAGCCGAGCTGGAAGAGGCAGAATGGATAAAAACTTGGTATGAGCAGTTAAACATGATTGAAGAAAAGTGATTAAAGGCCATTTGTCATGGGCAGCTATACCAAAGAAGAATGACAAGAGCTTTCAACAAGAAAGTATGCCCTAGGGAATTTCAAGCAAGTGACCTGGTTTTGAAGAAAAAACTTCCAAACCAAGAAGACGCTCGAGGCAAATGGGCACCGAGTTATGAAGGGCCTTACATTGTTAAGTAAGCATTCTCTGGAGGAGCCTTAGTTTTGACAGATATGGATGGAAATGAATTGCCAAGACCGACGAATGCTGATGCAGTCAAAAAGTTCTATGCCTAAAAAAACAATAATAAATAAAAAAAGTAAAGTAAAAAAAAAGAGAGCCCGTTAGGTTGAAAACCCGCAAGGGCGGCCTAAGCAAAAGTTAGGGCATTTAAATTAGGCAAAAGTAAAGTCAGCAAAGGCTCTCATAGGAGATGTCACCTGAAGGGCTCACTAGGACAACATAAAGGAAACACAAAAAACTGGGGCAATTTTGAGCAGTAATGGAAGAGAAAAACTGGGATAATTTTGAGCAGTGATGGAAGAGGATTTGTATCATTGGTAGTCAATGGTTGTGATATCCATCTGAGAATTAGGTCATATCTAAAGAGAATGAAGGAATCCTAACTGGGGCAATTACTTTTCGCTTTGTCTGTGTCATCCTTTGTATTCTTTATCATTCTCAATGCCTTTATGTGTTTGTGAACATTCAAATAAATGAAAGTATCTTTCTCTTTCTTTTCTTCTCTCTTATTCTTCTGCTTTCTTTTATCTTGTTTGTTTCTTTCATACTTGTGAAATCACACAGTTTATTACAAAATGCTTCGATTAAAAGGAATATAAGTTCAATATCATTGATTTGATGATTTAATGGCAATCCTCTAATTAACAAATCAGATCAAGAATGGGTCAGAAATTTCAATCGAGGGATGAAAACTAGGTCTACCCCATGTTCAATCCATATTGCCAGGAAGAAGATAGGGGACTGTGTTCTTGATGAGCAAAAGAGAAAGGAAAAGTACTCAATGTTTGAAGATTCCAAGGAATTTGAAACAAGCTAATAAGCCCTAGTTTGCAAGAGCCTGTTCCCGAGTTTGATGGATCAAAGTTTTTCGAGGAAGCAATTAATATTGAGAATGCAAGAGAAAGTTTTTGACACGATATTTTCAATCTATTGACAAGATCTTTAGATTTTGAGTTGCAGGAATGAATAGTACAACATCTTTTCATGAGATAATAAGCTGCAACAACTTTGAAAGTGACGTCTTTGACTTTTACGCCTAGCTTCACTATAGAATTTTTTTTTTTAAAAAAAAAGGAAGGGAAAGAAAATCTTTGCGGGACACAGAAGCCCATTGCATTTTAAATTTTGAGATGCAAAAACCCACTATCTTTTAAACTTTCGGGACATAGAGGCCCACTGCATTTTAAATTTCGGGACACAGAAGCCTACTGCATTTTAATTTTTGGGACACAGAAGCCCACTGCATTTTAAATTTCGAGACACAGAAGCCCATTATATTTTAAATTTCGGGACACAGAGGCCCACTGCATTTTAAATTTCGGGATGGAAGCCCACTGCATTTTAATTTTCGGGACACAGAAGCCCACTGCATTTTAAATTTTGGGGCACAGAAGCCCACTGCATTTTAAATTTCGGGACACAGAAGCCCACTGTCATTATAAATTTCAGGACACAGAAGCCCATTGCATTTTAAATTTCGGGATGCAAAAACCCACTGTCTTTTAAACTTTCGGGA
Organism: Ormosia emarginata; assembly: GCA_029884605.1. Taxonomy (NCBI): domain Eukaryota; kingdom Viridiplantae; phylum Streptophyta; class Magnoliopsida; order Fabales; family Fabaceae; genus Ormosia; species Ormosia emarginata. The sequence continues at coordinate 50,230,234 of JAQQTP010000081.1, read as the reverse complement.
CACAGAGGCCCATTGCATTTTAAATTTCGGGACACAGAAGCCCAATGCATTTTAAATTTCGGGATGCAAAACCCCACTGCCTTTTAAATTTTAGGACACAGAAGCCCACTGCATTTTAATTTTCGGGACACAGAGGCCCACTGCATTTTAAATTTTGTGATGGAAGCCCACTGCATTTTAATTTTTGGGACACAGAAGCCCACTGTCATTTAAATTTTTAGGACACAGAAGCTCACTGTCATTTAAATTACTGTCATTTAAATTTCGGGACACATAAGCCCACTGCATTTTAAATTCCAGAATACAGAAGCCCACTGCATTTTAAATTCCGGGCCAAACCCATTGCTTTTGACAATTCTAGGTCACGAGGTCACCTAGAATTATAAAAAAAAAAAGACAAAGACAAAAAAAAAACAACAACAACAACAAAAATAACACAAAAAAATTCTTTTGATTAATAAACGTTAATTGAGCTGTGACAGCTTATTGACAATACGGTGACATCTCTGGCTTTACGCTGAGCTTCACCCTGGTAGGATTAACGACACTGCGACAGCTCGTAAATCTACATTCAGGTCCACTGCCATTTCAAAGTTCAGGCCAAGCCCATTGTCTTCGGGGTCAAGCCCATTGTCTTCGGGATCAAGCCCATTGTCTTCAAGGTCAAACCCATTGTCTTTTACAATTCCAGGACACAAGGTCACCCAACATAAAAAAATAAAAAAATAAAAAACTCTTGATCAGTAAACGTCAATTGAGCTGCGACAACTTATTGACAATAAGGTGACGTCTCTAGCTTTATGCTGAGCTTCACCTTCATAGGATTAATGACGCTGCGACAGCTCGTAAATCCGCATTTGAACTCGTTGGTTTTCAATCAACATCTTTGTTTTGACCGAACAAAATTTAAGTTCACGTCTTTACTCATTTCTTACGAGGATAATATGAAAAACTATAGTTATTCCTAATATCTAGCAAGAAACAAGTAAAGAGGGGCAACTGTGAACACTCAATTTTGTCCAGATTATTAAAAACATTTTAAGGTAAAATAAAAAAAAGATTAATTATGTCAATAAGTGTTCTTATTTGTTTGGTCCTTTTTGTTTTTTTTTTTGCTTGGCCCAAAAGAGTTTGCTTAACTCATTTCTTTTCTTGTCTAAACCAAATTTTAATTTTTTGTTGTTTTGGCCCAATTTTTTGTTTTGGCCCAATTAGTATTGCAATAAAAAAATAAATAATAATAATCATAATAATAACAAAAAAGAAGAGGAGGCTACTGCCAATTGCAGCTCTGCCTTCTGACGAGCGCCGAACTCAGTCAAAATTATAACCGAAGTTATTACCTAAGCTTGTAGCACAGTGACAACACCGGATCGTCTCCTTAAGGATCGTAGATGTAATTTAATCAAATCAAGTGAAAGTTAGCAAAGGGGGGTTTGACAGTTTAATATTGTACTTAACAAAATTAACGGAAGAAATGACAATTAAAGAGTAGTCAATTTAGAAACCTATTCAAGATTGGGTGGATTCAATCATAGACCCTTCATAAAACACTTGAAGTGCAATTGAATTGTTAATTTGGATCTAACCGAGATCTCTGCATCAAATCCAGAATTCATACTAGACGATCGCCTAGAATTCAATTAACAAGTGATAAACACAAATCCGCAATCGCACCATTCATGAAAATCTATGTTAATTTCAAGTACCGAATTCAATTAACTTAGGCACAAATCGAAACCTAACCTCTTCAATTCGTGATTAATTTAGATCAATCAGGTTCTAAGTTTCATCACAAATCTCAATCTTCATTTATGTGATTAGTTTAGATCAATCAGTTCTAAGTTTCATCACAAATCTCAATCTTAAACCAAGATCAATCAGATCAACATAAATAGAATCGCCATTCATGCATTCAAGATCAAGAAGAAGAAAAAGAAGAAGAAAGAGGAATTCAATTACAAATCAAATACAATACATAACCAAGGTCTCAAGAATCCAAACCACAATCTCTTCAAGAGTTCTAAATTGACCCAAAGTAGCTTAGCCCTCCATTACCATGAAGGGGAGCATCAAAATATACAAAACTATGAGAAACTATGAAGAAGCAAGAAGAAACTTAGAGAGAAATGAAGGAGAAATTACCTCTTGTTCATGATAAATGGTGCCTTTTATAGAAGTCTAAGGTAACAAAATGACAAAGGGAAGTGGGTGGATGAGTGGGTGAGTGAGTGGAGTGTTTGAGTGGATGGATTAGTGGGTTGGTTTAGTGGATTGGTTTAGTGGATGAGTGAGTGGAATGGTTGAGTGGTTGAATTAGTGAAAAATGCCAAAGGACTTTTGGTGAGTGGGAAATTATGGACATGAATGGGTGAGTGGATGGATGAGTGGATGGATTAGTGGATGAGTGGGTGGAGTGGTTAAGTGGTTGGATTAGTGTATGAGTGGATGAGTGGGTGAGTTAGTGGATGAGTGGATGAGTGGATTAGTGGATGGATGAGTGGATTAGTGGATTAGTGGATGGATGAGTGGATTAGTGGATTAGTGGATGGATGAGTGGATGGTTGAGGACGAAAATTTCGTGTCTGACTTAGAAGCCAAAAACGACCCACTATACTTCAGAACCACGAAAAGTGTTCTTCATGAAAGTTGTAGATCCTTGTCTTGGCTATAAAATGGATAGCTGGTTCGTCCAATTTGGCTTCCTTAAGCCCAAGATATGTCCCAAATACCGTAGGTTACTCAAACCCAACTTCAGCTCCTCTGTTCCGACTTGCAAGCTCAAAATGACCTACTAGACTTCTTTTTCTCAAAATGTGTTCTTCATGAAAGTTGTTTATTTGGATCTTGACTATCCACTGTCCAAATTTCATCCCATCTCCATTATTACATCTTGAGATATGATTTTTTTGAGTGCACACTGTTCGGATTCTACTGACAGAACCCGTATTCTGACTTCCATGTCAACTTAGGTCCCTTAGACATCTGAATCAGACTTCGAGCTCTTCATCAAAGTTGTAGAGCTTCCTCTTAGCTTTCCTACAAGGTAAAATTCATGTTCATCAGATATTAGGAACTCAAGTTATGGCCAAAATATTGAAACAGTGTCAAATCTCAATAATGCTGGAAATATTCAATTAGGACCAATTTGAGCTCAAACTCACAAAATCATACCAAACTCAATCAATTAAGAATATGGAGAGTGTAAATGACTAAACATAAGGGTTTCTTAATGAATAAAATATGTGATTATCAAATTCCCTCACACTTAGCTTTTTGCACTCCTGGGCAAAACTCAAGACCAAAATTTTACAATCAAGAAGAACAACCAAAGGTTCAAGGGATCAAAACATTCATGAGTTAACAATTCTCCACATCTCAAACCAACAAGCAAGGTATCTTCAACATGAATCGAGAATGATAGATCTTCACAAGATTCCTCTCAATCTCTCAAGTGTTTAAAAGGTAGGTATTTCACTCAATTCAACCTATGAAAATTGCACTACCATAAGCTTGCTTATCTTCTACTTCTCCACTACTCAAAACACATGCACACACAAATCATGAGGACTTTATTCAAGATTGTAGTGAGGTCAAGGTAACAGGAGAGGATAAAATGGATATGAGAAGATAAATACTAAAGAGAATAAAAGCAAATGAGAGCTGAGTTCAAATAACAAACATAAAAGTTCATCCCAACTCTAGTGTATATCCCTTTACATATTCATTTCCCAATCCTTTTTTTTTTTTAAACACTTGGTTTTTTTTTTTTCTTTTTTTTTTTTTTTTTTTCTTTTATATATATGAACATAACTATATACATACATTTTTTTTTCTTTTTTTGGGCACTCTTTTTTCTTTTTCAACAACCATTTTGTACACACACCCCACACTTGTTCAAAAACTCATCCATTAACCAAGCTAATGTTCTTTTATTCCCTAAGGTAAAGTAAGAACACGATTTCTCATTTAAGGCACATAATGAGCTAGAAACAAGGAATGGTCAAATAAGCTCAAATGGGTTAAGCAAAGGAAAATATACAAGGTTGGCAAGAATCAGAGAATTTTCAAGAAGTCAAAAGAGTGCTTGATATCATATTGAAAACAAGGTTGGCTATTTGGTTAAACTAGCTAATTAAGAAAGAGGGCCTCAATCATGTTCATGCATGCAAGTGAAATGTAGCCTCAAAAGAATCAAAGCAAGTTCTAGAGTGGTCATTAACATGAGTGAAAATCACACAAGAAAGAAGAGAATGACATAAATGTTAAATCCATCCATTAGGCTCAAAATCTCACAAGGTATGCATCCATCAAACTCAATTCATCAATTCAATCATCTATCTCCAAGCATATCAGTTCAAGAAGGGAGAAAAGTTATTCAATCATGCAATGAACCCTTTCTTTTTTTTTTTAACAAAAAAGAAACTTGCTAAAATCTCTCCCCCACACTTAATATAGACATTGTCCTCAATGTGAAAGTGATAAATAAAACAGAAAGAAAAGAGCAACACAACCTGATGAAGGGCGAGATAATGGCAAGCAGAAAAGATGTGCAAGAATCAAAGCTGCAGCAGAACCTGAAAACTCACAAAACACATGAGTAGCATTTGAAACTAAAATACAAAAACAGCTAGAAGAAGAAAAATAAGGAAGAATTTCCACAAAGTTCTTAAAAGCAAATCTAGTTGGGTTGCCTCCCAATAAGCGCTTGTTTAACGTCGTTAGCTCGACGTTGGGACACTTCTTAGTGATCTTTATAATGTGGATGGTAAAAGCCCATCACTTTCACTTCCACATTTTTCAGCTTGAGATGGTGTCCATTGGTCTTATTAAGTGAGGTTAGTGAAAAGACTCCACCAGGATCCCATTGGTTGAAACATGATGACCTAGTTATGGTTGACACAACATGATAGCTTTCACTAGGGTCCCATTGGTTGAAGTGTAATAACCAAGTTAAGCTTGCAGCATGAGCGCTCCCATTGGGGTCCCATTGGTCTTTCTTAATTTCCTTGACTTCACCAATGGCATGCAACACGTGTAATTTGGCAATTCTGCTTTCATTGATTATATTGGACCATGGCCCAAAAACAAAATCCACTTCGATGAATTCTTGTCATATGTTTTCTTTCCTCCTTCTTTGAAAATTCCTCAATGGCCTTCAACTCCACCTCCCTATGTGTTTCAGATTCTGCAACTACATTGTTGATAGACCCTTCAATATCATTAGATGCTGCGTAAACAGAATCATCAGCTTTCAAATATGCAGAAATCTCGGCAACACACATAACACATTTTATATCACCGTCACAATCGGTACATGAGTTGCAATTGATAGAATCATCAAAACCAATTAAATCAGGAAATTCAGCACACAACTCATCATGAGTTTCCTCAACTAAATCTACAGGTAAATCAATATGACAATTAGAATGCATGGAGTTGGGAATTGTTTGGGAAGAGAGTTGGTCTGACTCTTGACTTCTCAGTTCATTAATAGTGGTTGTCATCTGCTCAATTTGGGTTGTTAAATCTGAATAGTGGCAATATGAAACTCTCTTGGAACTCAATTTGGGTTTTCATCAAGTCCTCCCATGAAGGCTCAAGTTTTGTGGTTGATGGACTTGTTATCTGCTGGAATGGTTGCTCATATTGAAATGATTGTTGTTGTAGTGATGCCGTATTGCCATATCCCAGATCCGGATAGTATTCCCAGCTAGGGTTGTATGTGTTGAAGAATGGGTCAAAACTACATTTCTTCTTCTTTGGAACTGCGTGGTTCATCGGAAAATAACCAGGCTTTGCAACAAATTGATCTGGAAAAACAGAACTACCATACTTGAAGTGTAGGGCATGCATATGTGGGGTGAGATGAACAAAAACAAATGTTACACACAAGTGTAGCTTCTGCCTGGTAATTGTTGTCTCACTACTATATGTCTTACCAAAGAAGTCAACTCCTCAAGTTTTGACTCCATTATGCATGGTCCATTGTTAGAAAAGTTAATAAAAAGCAAAGGTTAGTAAAAACACTTAAAATGAAAAGATTACACTTACTAATCCCCGAAGACGGCGCCAAAAATTTTGACGAGCGCCGAACTCATCAAAATTATAACCGAAGTTATTACCTAAGCTTGTAGCACCGTGTGACAACACCGGATCGTCTCCTCAAGGATCGTAGATGTAATTTAATCAAATCAAGTGAAAGTTAGCAAAGGGGGTTTGACGAGTTTAATATTGTACTTAACAAAATTAACGGAAGAAATGACAATTAAAGAGTAGTCAAATTAGAAACCTATCCAAGATTGGGTGGATTCAATCATAGACCCTTCATAAAACACTTGAAGCGCAATTGAATTGTTAATTTGGATCTAACCGAGATCTCTGCATCAAATCCAGAATTCATACTAGGCGATCGCCTAGAATTCAATTAACAAGTGATAAACACAAATCCGCAATCGCACCATTCATGAAAATCTATGTTAATTTCAAGTACCGAATTCAATTAACTTAGGCACAAATCAAGAAACCTAACCTCTTCAATTCATGATTAATTTAGATCAATCAGTTCTAAGTTTCATCACAAATCTCAATCTTCATTTATGTGATTAGTTTAGATCAATCAGTTCTAAGTTTCATCACAAATCTCAATCTTAAACCAAGATCAATCAGATCAACATAAATAGAATCACCATTCATGTATTCAAGATCAAGAAGAAGAAAAAGAAGAAGAAAGAGGAATTCAATTACAAATCAAATACAATACATAACCAAGGTCTCAAGAATCCAAACCACAATCTCTTCAAGCTAAATTGACCCAAAGTAGCTTAGCCCTCCATTACCATGAAGGGGAGCATCAAAATATACAAAACTATGAGAAACTATGAAGAAGCAAGAAGAAACTTAGAGAGAAATGAAGGAGAAATTACCTCTTGTTCATGATAAATGGTGCCTTTTATAGAAGTCTAAGGTAACAAAATGACAAAGGGAAGTGGGTGGATGAGTGGGTGAGTGAGTGGAGTGTTTGAGTGGATGGATTAGTGGGTTGGTTTAGTGGATTGGTTTAGTGGATGAGTGAGTGGAATGGTTGAGTGGTTGAATTAGTGAAAAATGCCAAAGGACTTTTGGTGAGTGGGAAATTATGGACATGAATGGGTGAGTGGATGGATGAGTGGATGGATTAGTGGATGAGTGAGTGGAGTGGTTAAGTGGTTGGATTAGTGTATGAGTGGATGAGTGGGTGAGTTAGTGGATGAGTGGATGAGTGGATGAGTGGATTAGTGGATGGATGAGTGGATAGTTGAGGACGAAAATTTCGTGTCTGACTTGGAAGCCAAAAACGACCCACTATACTTCAGAACCACGAAAAGTGTTCTTCATGAAAGTTGTAGATCCTTGTCTTGGCTATAAAATGGATAGCTGGTTCATCCAATTTGGCTTCCTTAAGCCCAAGATATGTCCCAAATACCGTAGGTTACTCAAACCCAACTTCAGCTCCTCTGTTCCGACTTGCAAGCTCAAAATGACCTACTAGAATTCTTTTTTTCAAAATGTGTTCTTCATGAAAGTTGTTTATTTGGATCTTGACTATCCACTGTCCAAATTTCAGCCCATCTCTATTATTACATCTTGAGATATGATTTTTTGAGTGCACACTGTTCGGATTCTACTGACAGAACCCGTATTCTGACTTCCATGTCAACTTAGGTTCCTTAGACATCTGAATCAGACTTCGAGCTCTTCATCAAAGTTGTAGAGCTTCCTCTTAGCTTTCCTACAAGGTAAAATTCATGTTCATCAGATATTAGGAACTCAAGTTATGGCCAAAATACAGAAACAGTGTCAAATCTCAATAATGCTGGAAATATTCAATTAGGACCAATTTGAGCTCAAACTCACAAAATCATACCAAACTCAATCAATTAAGAATATGGAGAGTGTAAATGACTAAACATAAGGGTTTCTTAATGAATAAAATATGTGATTATCACCTTCTCCCTTTCGTTGTTTTTCCATTTTGATAATGAAACAATTTTGCCTTTCCTTGCCTTCTTTTCCTTTTTTCCTCTATCAACCAAGCATCTGCACTGATGCACGACACACACCCACCTGCATTGCAGCATACGCTGCTTTGCTCCCCACTACCTTCATGTCCTTCACTTGCACAGCCACTCACTCTCACACACTCACTGATACCACATAACAGAAAGAAAAAAGAAACGGGCAAAGGCAATATAAAAGGGGGAAGGAAAGGTTTTTAGGGGGTCTTTTTTTTGGTTTCGGTTAGAAAATTTTAAAAGAAACCAGAGAGAACTGATCGCCAGAGAACTCAAAAAAAAAAAAAAGATAGAAGGAGAGGAAGAGGTATTTAGAAGAAAAGGTTTTGGTTCCCAAGTTTTCAATTCGTAACGCAGAACAGGTAAAACCCTTCTCTAATATTATCCCTGCATTGTCGTGAGTGAACAATTAGTGCTCAAGGCATGTGCTCAAGGCATGTTTTGGTCGCAATTTGTTAGTTATATTGTTCATCTCCTTTTCCTGTTCAACCTTTAAGCCATGAACATCATACAACACACTTGCACTTCTCCCATTCTGTTACTCAGTTTCCAATCACCTATACAGAGCAACACATACCAAAACTAGAAACAAAATCATGAACACTCAAATCAACCCCCTCTCATATCCGACAGAAAGGCAGCAACTATATTCACCTTAGCAAACAAAATCCCAAAATTCAAACCAAGTTCCATACATTACCCAGAAACCATAACCCATGCAGCCACTGCCATGGCCAAGCCTCCCACCTTCCTTGTCACCAAACGACCACCAACCCACCAACCGAGCCCAACCCTCCATCAAACAGCCCCTCCATCCTTTCCTTTACCACGACCAGAATCTCCATCAAACAGCCCTCCATCCTCTCCTTTACCACAACCAGAATCTCCACTAAACAGCCACACCAAAGCCTCCTTTAACTCTGGTTCCATTCCTTTCACCAAACCACCATGTTCACCAACAGCACCTAGTAGATCCGCCATAAACCAGACCCTACCACCACCATTAGCCACCCAAGCAGCCACACGATGTCCTCAACTCAAGCGGCTACTACCCGTAACCCAGCCCTCACCATCATTGTCCTCTACAAGCCGCACCAAATAGAGCTGCCAGCGCTCATCGCAGCAGATTTCTCACTCATCGCACCACCCAGCGACGCCATGCCTCAGCTCCACCCCGTGCACACCGTCGCAAGACCACCGCTTCACCTAGCAGCGCAGATCTCTACACAGGGAACACCCACGTCCCCTCAACCCACTTCTACCCCCTACCTCGGACCCCCACCAGCCGTGAACCACCCTTTAGCAGCCGCAATGCCCACCGTCCTCATAAACCCCCACCGTGAACCACCCAGTAGCTCAAACCCCCAAACCACCAGATTTGACCAGCGGAGCTAACCAACTTCGCGACGTCACTGCACCACCACCATCCGACCACGCCATCGCGGTCCACGGCTTGAGCTGTCGAGCCTTGAGCCTCCATACCTCAACCTCCCTGTTCTTGAGTTTTTCAGTTCCAACCCTCACCTTTGGCTCTGTTCGTGGTGGTTTTTTTGTTCCAGAGAGACTAATTGTCTCTTCTTTTGTTATTTGAATCTTTGTTTTTTTTAAAAAAAGGCTAAAAAGATTTTTTGTTCTCTTTTTCTCAAGTTTTTTTTTATTTTTTGGGTCATGTTGGCTTTCATTGGGCCAATAGTTTTTTTTTTTTTTGGAAATTGTTCGATGGGTTTGAACTAGTCTTTGGGTTGGGATATGGAAGTTGTTTAGTGGTTTTGATTTCTGTTTGTTTGAATTTGGGCCAATGATATTTTAGTTGGGCCAGAATTAATAAATTAGTGGGTTGGGTTTTTGTCAAGAAATTGTGAGTTTTCTTAAAGTTGGTGTTGTTACATTTGAGACCAAGTTCCTTTTTTTAGTAAACAATAAAAAAATTAATTAGAAAAATTATTAATTTTTTTAGTCATATAATTTGGGCCAAGATTAGAGTAAAAAAAAAATTGTTTTGTTTTCTTTGTTCACTTTTTTTTAATTATTGACATGTTTATTATCTTATTGATATTTGTTTTAAATAGTGACCTTGTACTTTTTTTAAAAAATGAAAGTCTTCTTTTTATAAAACAGAATTAGCTGAGTTGTGACAGCTTGTTAATCCTGTGGCTTTTAGAATCATATGAGTTGTGACAACTTGATGGTTCATTTTCTAAAAAAAAGAATCAAATGTTTAAGTCTTATTAAGAAAAATAAAATTGGATTAGCTGAGTTACGACAGCTTGTTAATCCTGTAACTTTGAGAATTGTCTGAGTTACGACAGCTTGATGATTCTTTCTTTTCTAAAATAATAATAAAAAATCAAATAAATTTTCACAACAAAAAAAAATCTTTTCAAAAATTAAAAATAAACAACCCACAATCGTTTCTCTAAAGAACGACGTGACTTTGAATTCCTCATTGCATCCGAGGATATGTAGGAGCAGAATTTCAATTCTGTCAAGCCAAAACTAAATTTTCATAATTTTAATTTATTTGTTTGTTTACTTTATTTTTTTTAATAATTGCGTAAAATAAATATTTTAAGAGTTATAAAAATTTGCACAATTAATTTAAGGTAACCGTCTTAGGACGGATGTATTAGGGGTACTGTGGGATTTAGTCTTCACCCTTCCCTATGCATAATTAGACTCCCGAACCTAAGTTTTTTTGAACGTAGACCATATCTATTTTGGTTTTCCAATTTTTCCTAATGAAAATAAAATTGGTGGCGACTCCCTTAAATTTTGTAATTTAAGTCGTTATCCCGCTGCGATCCCAGTCGCGACAAAGAGTGAGTTGAGTTTTGTGTTGAAATAACAAAAAAGAGAGAAGATAAGAGGGGGTAGTTTCTCTGGTGGTGAAAAAAAGGTCAGAGGAAGGAAGCGAACTTAGCAAAAGAGGAAGGCCTTGATCTCATTTTCTTCTTTAGGCTACTGGCAAGTAAGGCTTCTATTGCTTCTTATTACCTTTAGATTTTGCTTTAAAATGTTTTATGAGACTAAAGTTTTTGGTCACTGATTCTCACTACTGATTGTTATGATTGTATCCATGAACATGATATTTGATCCTGGGTAAGTTTCTTGGATATTGATTGATGCAAGCAACCATTGAAAAAAATGAATCAATTCTCATCAAACAAAACCCATTCTAAGATCCATCAACCACAAACAACTAAAAAAACATGAAAAATAAGAATATTTTTGGTTTACAGATAGAAGCCCAAACGTCCGATGGACTCCCTCGAATGGTGATAAAATGTTGTTTGAATATTTTTCTCATTTGCACTTTAACACAAGGTTTTCAAGTTTCAACTCTAGTTTGAGGAAAAACAAGATTTGTGCAAAAACAAGTTGGAGATATTGATGGTGTTCTGAGGTGGATTCAAATAGATACTTGAGGTAGGTACGTTACGGTAGTTTATCAGTTTAATGTTATTTCTCAACCACCTGCTGCTCTTATAACCAATCAAAAGGATAAAGCATTAAATGCGGATTTTACTACGCGATCAGTTCATCGTTCCAAGGACCAATCAAAATGCTTCATTCCCTCTATAAATATAGTGAATGTTTGTATTGAGGCTAGCATTCCCTTCGTTGCATTCCACTCGCTTTGTGGAACACCTTGAGAATTATTCTCTTTAAGAGAATGGTTTCTCTTTCCTTTTTTGTGCATGCATGGAGGCTTTTGCCTTTTGCGAAGATCATCTTCCTATTCTTTCCAAAATCTTTGAAGGTGATTGCTTCACTTTTTGTTAGTCCCTCAAGTAGGGGCTTTTCATTCTCAGTGTAATGGATGGTAGGAACCTTTCTCTCCCGGTGGACGTGGGAGTGTTTGATCCACCAACTCTTGCTGGAAGGATCTGTGATTTCTGCTGTGTTGGACGGAGACACTCAGAGAAACAGTGCCCTTGCCCCTCCCATTCCTGAGTGATTTGGAGGCACCGGGCTAGTCCTCTAAGTGCAGTCAGATAAGTAGGGGCCTATTGGAGCAACTCCCTGCGTTTTGAAGCAACTTAGGATGATTATGAAACAGGTTAAAGTTCCAGTGGAACAATCTTTTGATGAAAGGCTGTGTCATGTCCAACAAGGGAAGGCAGAAGCCAGCCCTTATTATCACTGTGAAGAAGGCAGTGAAGAAAAATTTGGGTGGTGGTGACTCTGGAGGCCGTCGTCATCAACGAGTGTTTCATTCCGATTTCCCATGCCAAGTTCTCTAAAGGGCCTTTCGTTCAATAGGGAGAGACCGATGTTGGCTTTTGAGGAACTGTGGAGGTGGCAATGATCTAGGATGTCATGATAGTTATGTTGGTTTCCTTCCCTGGGTTTTCTAGTGGTCACTATTTTATGAACACTTTTGATGTATTTTCTTATCTCTTTTTGTCTAAGCTGATGATGTATGGAATGAGAACAAGTAATAAAAATTCTTTTTTGAATTCTATCTTGCATTCTCTGTCGTGCATCTTTTCTTTTCTTTTTCCATTATCCGCTATCCGTGCTGAGTCTAACGCTAAGCTTGTAAAGATTTACCCGACCTTATTATGTTGCCCCCAATTTGGTACTTGGTTGGTACAACGAAGTGGCAAGCTCGAATTCTTGCCCCTGGGGCCTGTGTGCCGTGTAAGGTTAAGAACTTTAACTTGGTTGTTAATCGCTATTTGATCTTTCTGGGATAGCCATCGTCTGGATTGACCTTTTTTTGCCACAACAGGTGAAGCCAGGATTTGTAGAAAATTTCTATTGTTCGTGAAAAATTTTCAAACTCTAATTACTGAAGTCGCGTGCCTCTTGATCTGTTGCGTAACCGTCCCTTCAACTACCGTGACAGCTATGATGGCCACGCAGCATGCTCTGGTTGGGTAGTCATGCTTAGTATTTCATGCACCATGATGGGCAATTTTTTGAAAATTGAACGATTTTGACAAAAAAGTCCTCTAACCGTCTTATCATTATAAATAGAGGTTGAGGGTGCATTGTCTTCACTTTACTGTTTTTGGGCCTTTTTTTGGTGACTCAACGGTTCCCTAGAGACTTTGTGCATTGCAGAGACGTGATTGTGAGGTGTTTCTCAGCCATTTTTATTTCCTTCTACATCCAATCCTACTTCTTACAAGGTTTGTCTCCTTCTGCCCTTATTTTTGTCTTTCTTTCATTTGTTTCTGCTATTTTTGATTCGTAGAGTAGTCGTGTGCTCCTTTTTTGAATGCACTTCTTTTCTCATTTTTTTAATAAGAGGAGTTTGGATGCCATAGTTCCTGAGTCCCTTTAATGGCACTGCCCTTTGGACCACCTCTTCTGCGAACCATAGGCGGCAGAGGTGTCCTTCTGAGGATTAGACCTTGGAAGAGGAGGCCGGTATATGGGCGTGAACTTTTTTTTTGTTTGTCCTCTTCCGTGTTTGAATCTTTAAGTTGATTGATTATGACAGTTGCTCATTAGCCTCTGTGGGTGTTTCAAGGGACTTGATGGCCAAAAGAAGAAGAGCCATACCTCAAACATCGGCTCCAGAAGTCCAGATGTCAATTGAGGACCGAATACCGATTGAAGACGATCCCATTCAGATTTAGTGTGGTCTGGGGTTAGTGTACCCATGGGTTGGGCATGATGCCTATGATCTCATATCCGATTTCCATACTTGGTGAAGTTTAACGGGCGTCAATGCTCATCAATAGACTTGGCTTTCAGTCTAGCCGAGGCAAAGTCGGAAAGTCTTTCATCTTTTCCAAGAAAGTTACAAGGACTTTAAAGAAAAGTTCTTCAAGTTAAGGGTGACCCCTGGTACTCACCCCTTCTGGTTAGATAATGACAGGGAGTCGAAATTCAACATGTATTGGACTCAAAGGGCGTGGCATGTCCCTCTTAAATTGATTAAGAAAGAGAAACACCACCTAGAAGACGATGAAGTTGAGTGTGTTGAATTCTTTGAAAAGTAGGTTCAACATGTTGGTTTGATTTCTTCAAAAGACGTACTGGAAACCTCTAATGATGTAATTTTTTTGGCTATTCTAGGTAGTGTAGTCATGTGTCCACATTTAATTATATGCTTTGTATGATAATTTCTTGCGTGTTTTCCTTGTTCTCTGACTCTTTGTTTCTTTTGCAGGAAGTTTAGCTTCAATGATGGAGTTAGGAAATGCTTTGGCAATTTTCGAAGCCCAAATGGCCAAGAATGCGGCTGGTCCCTCGAATGCCCCTGTGGTTGCTGTTTTGACTCCCCCACCCCCACCAGCTGAGTTGCCAGTGATTAAGGGGGAACCCATTCGATTGGGAGGATCTCCCCAACAGCCGCTCGAGAGGCGGAAAAGGAGAGCTGTAGAGGACGACCGATTGGATGACCAGGGTAAAAGGGTGGCTATAGAGTCTGGGCAGACTGGATCGATTAGTTTGTACTCAGACAGCTCGAATCATAGGATTTTTATAGACTACAACATCCTTGATGACCGAGTGGTGGGCCATATCACTCAGTATGAAATAAAGGAGATTTTGTCCTCCTTCCAGACATATGCTCTCTGTCTTATTGCTGAGTCTCATTTTCTGGAAAGGTGTTATGATGATTACAACAAGCAAATGGTTGAGAAGGTGTCAACGGCTGAGCGATGTGAAAACTTGGCTATGAAGGCCAAAGATGAAGCTTTGGAAGCTAAGAGTGATGCGGAAACTAAGGCCCAAGAGTTGGAAAAGGAGCTAGCAACCTTGAAGGAAACTTTGAAACAGAAGGAGGCCAGCTTAATGGAAGTTTGGAGGGAGGTCACCATTCTCTAGGCTGATAACGTCCATACTCAAAATCAACAACTACAAACTAGGATGGTCTCTCTGCAAGGTGATGTTCAGCAGCTCATCACGGTCTCCCTGAAAATTAGTGGGGAGTAGTTTCAGAATGTCGTTGACCAGGTCCAGCTGTTCAATCCTGGGGTGGCCTTGGCATTGGATGAATTAGATTCGAGGAGGGTGATTTGGGACGACTTTCTTGTGAACCCCATTGCTGCTCCTGAGAGTCACGGTGTTGTTGAGGCTCTACCCACCACTATTTAGGATCCGGGTGTTGCCGAAGGTTCAACAAATGCTCTTTAGTTCTTGTCTTTGCCTCCTGCGTGGGGTATTTTATTTTTGTTGAGATAATTACCCCGAGTTGCGGGGTGCTAAATTTATTCACTTTACTAATTTCCTTTCCAAAGGTCTTTACTGAGTCCAATTCCCATTGTGTTGCTTTTCACAACCATTTTATAGACTTAAGAATACTTCCAATTGAGGGGAGGCTATGGTCCTAGGTCCAACACCCATCACGTTTAAGCCATCGGGATTCCGCTTAGGACTTAGGCATAATTTTAAAAATTAAAACCTTAGCTTAGGGTCTAACATCCAAAGTGTCTTAGCACTTAGGATCCTACTTGCTTTAGGTAATTAATAAAAATCTTGTCTAGGGTCCTTCACCAATTATTTTGGCGTTTAGGATCCTACGTGACTTAGGTATAAGGTAGAAACCTTATCTGAGGTCCATTACCAAGTGTTTTGGTATTTAGAATCCCAAATAACTTTGGTATAATTTTAAGTGGTCCTTAGCTGGGGTCTTTTAATGTTTACGATTTAGTCTATGAATTTTTCCAAAACTTAGGATTTTTCTACTGCACAACCTGTTTAACATAAGACAACTCATGGTGGGTACCATCATGGCATGACACAAATGTCATTATACATACAGCTAATAACCACGTAATGGTTGTAGCCAAGTGTTTGAGGTTTTAGATGTAGACCCTACAACTTGCGACCAACCCCTAGAGAGGGGTTTGGTGGGTTGTCCTCTTATCCAGGAGGCTGTTTATAGCCTTAAGAGTCCTTCAAGACTTAAATGCTTGTAGATGTGTAAAAATTACTTTGCTTTATTGATTTGGTAAAGGACTAAGGGTCATATAAAGTACTCCCATAATGATTAGGGCAGATCAAACATGAAGTAAATTAAGAGACTACGCCTTAGAAGACACTTAACTATAGTACTTTCTGAGTTTGTTCGCATTCCATAAGTTCTTTACTGGCCTGCCTACTAGTGTCTCTAAAGTGTAGGCTCCTCTACTAGTGCTGACCACAATATGGTAGGGACCTTCCTAGTTAGGAGCTAACTTTCCTTGGGAGGCATTCTTGCCTCCAATGTCAGCTCTGCAGAGAACTAGGTCACCTGGCTGGAATCTCCTGTGAATGACCTTTAAGTTGTATCGTGTTGCCGTCCTCTACTTGATGGCAGTGTCGCGTATATGAGCAATGCGCATTCTTTCTTCCAGAATATCTAGGTATTCTCTGATCAATCCAGGATTATTGTCAGGTGAGAAGTGTTGGAGATGTCAGCTAGGTTTTCCTACTTCCACTAGGATCATAGCCTCCTATCCGTAAGTGAGCTTAAAGGGAGTTTCACCCGTTGTAGAGTGTGGCGTAGTCCGGTAAGTCCAAAGGATATGGTCTAACTGTTCAGCCCAGTTTCCTTTAGCCTCATTCAACCTTCTTTTTAGTGTGCGGATGATAACTTGGTTGGCAGTTTCAGCCTGTCTATTTGTCTAGGGGTTCTCAACGGCACTGTAGTGGTGCTTGATTTTAAAATAAGCAAGCAATTCTTTGAACCCTTTGTCTTTAAATTGTGTCCCGTTATCTGTAATAATGGATTCTAGGACTCCAAATCTAGTAAAGATGTGGTTCCAAGTGAACTTTTGGATTCGGGCAGAGGTGATAGTGACTAAGGGCTCTACCTCGATCCACTTTGTGAAGTAGTCCACCAAGAATTTCAGCTGTCCGGGTGCTTGAGGGAACAAACTCAGAATATCCATCCCTCACCTGTAGAATGACTAGGGTACAAACGTCGTAGATAGTTCCTCAGGTGGAGCATGATAATGGTCTGAGTGTCATTGATATTTGTCACACACTTGGACATGCGCAAGAGAGTCGGCTTCCATTGTTGACCAATAGTATCCAGCCCTAAGTGTCTTTAAAGCTAAACTTTGCCTTCCATGTGGTGCCCATAGCTCCCTTCATGGACTTCAGCCAGCACATATTCTACTTCTTTCGGTGTTAGGCATTTAAGGAGAAGTGAAGAAAATTCACGTTGGTATAACTGCCTATCATGGATGGTGTACCGGACTGCGGTTTTGACTAACTTGGAGGCTTTCTTCGGGTCTTTAGAACGAATACCAGATTGCAAGTATTCCGTTATTGGTGTGATCCAACTATGCTCCTATCTTTTTACTTGAAAAATGGAAATATCCACTATGGAAGGTTGCGAGAGGGTCTCATGGATCACTGAATGGTTATTCTCCAGGCTCTTAGTGCTGGCTAACTTAGACAAGAGGTCGGCCCTTGAATTCTGTTCCCAGGGTATGTGCTCTACCTTCACCGCTTGGAAACTTTTAAAGAGTCCTTGTACCTTTGCTAAGTACTTCTGAAAGAAAGGCTCCTTAGCCTGATAATCACCTTGAATTTGGGAAATCATGAGTTGGGAGTCACTACAAAGTGTAATCTTTGTTACTCCCAATTCTCTAGCCATTACCAGTCTCATATTCCGTCTCATTGTTTAAAGTGGGGATTTCAAATCTCTGGGAGTTCGCAATGGTTACTTATTCGAAATTTTCCAAGATTACCCCAACGCCACTCCTCTTGAGTTTTGAGGAGTCGTCAACGAACACAGTCCATGATATTTTTTTGAGATCACAAGGCTTTGAAGTAAGCTCGGCAAGGAAGTTTGAGAGCGCTTGTGCCTTGATTGCTAACCCGGGCTTATATGCAATTTCGAACTCAGAAAACTCAATGGACTAGGCGATCATTCTTCCTGTTAGGTCTAGTTTATGTAGTATCTAGCAGATAGGCTGATCCATCCTTACCACCATCGGATGACATTGGAAGTACTGTTTAAGTCTCTTACTCGTGACGATGAGGGTGAATACAACCTTCTCTAGTTTCTGATAGCAGAGCTTGGGACCTTGCAACACCTTGCTCACAAAATAAACCAGCTTCTGACCTTCAGCTGTCTCCCGGATCAGCATTGAACTCACGACCTCCTTATGAACAGAGAGGTACACGTGCAATGTTTCACTTAATTTTGGCCTTGTTAGAATGAGGGGAGAAGACAATAGGTTTTTCAACGATGCAAAGACATCCTCACACTCTTGAGTCCACTCAAAACTTGTCCCCCCTTTTTTAACAACTTGAAGAGGGGGAGGGATTTGTGAGAAGCTTTAGCGAGGAACCACGTGAGAGCCGCAATCCATCTTGTCAGTTATTGTACTTCTTTTACATTTTGAAGGCTACACATGTTGAGCATCGCTTGACATTTATTTGGGTTTGCCTCGATTTCACGATTAGTCAGCATGAAGCCTAAAAATTTACTGGTTTGGACCCCGAATGCACATTTCTTAGGATTAAGCCTCATGTTGTGCTTTCTCAGCTAGGTGAACACTTCTTTGAGGTCTGAGGTGTGTGATCCGGATAGTGGGGTTTTGACTATCATATCATCAATGTAGACTTTGAGCATTCTGCCCACCTAATCTTCAAAAACCCTATTCATCATTCTCTAGTAGGTGACTCATGCATTTTTCAAATCGAAAGGCATTACCCTGTAGCAGTAGTTCGCCTTCTCAGTGATGAAAACTTGTCTTCGTCTCTAGGGTACATTGGGATCTGATTGTACTCGGAGTAAACATCCATGAAAGATAGTAGCCAGAAGCTGGAGGAGCTATTGACCAGTTTGTCAACATTAGGGAGGGGATAAGGATCTTTAGGGTAAACCTTATTCAGGTCCGTGTAGTCCACACACATCCTCCACTTCCTATTTGATTTCTTCACTAAGACTATAATGGAGAGCCATATGGTGTATGAAATTTTCCTAATGAAGCCGACATTGAGTAGCTTCTTGACTTGCTCTTCGATAATATGTTGTCTCTCAGGGCTAACTTTTCTTTTCTTCTAGTAGACCAGACTTGCATCCTGTTTAATAAATAAACAATGACAGATGAAAGCGGGGTCAAGCCCAAGCATATCAGAGGATGTCTAGGCAAAAAAGGTCCTTGTTTTTTTATAGGAGCTCTATAAGTTGCCTCTCTTGTTCTTCTAGATTTGCACCAATCTTGGTGACTTGGTCTGACTTATCACACAACTGGAGTAGAAGCAACTCTCCTTTTGGCTAAGGTCTAGTACCTCGGATCTTTTCACGTACGTTTGGCTCAGTCATAAGGATGTTGACTAGATACCGGGTCGGGCTAGATGTCCACATTTTGGTTTTCTTGAAGGTTCTGTAGATTTTGAGACTTTCATCGTAGCATTTGCGCGTTGCGATCTGATCGCCCTTAGTAGTGGCCACCTCATTATTCTTATTGAGGAATTTCATAGCCTGGTGAGTGGTAGATACTACGACGACAATGCCATTCAACATAGGGTGACCTAAAATAATATTGTATGTTGATGGGCAATCCACTACTAGGAATCTGACTTTAACGGTTCTATAGACATTGTCGTCTCCTAGGGTTAGGAAAGTTTTAAAGTAACCTACCGAGATAACCTTCTTACCAGAGAAATCAGTGAGCTTGCCATCATAAGGGGTTAATGCAAACAGAGAGAACTCCAATATCTCAAAAGTGTCCATGAACATGATGTCTGCCGAGCTTTCTTGATCGACGAACATACGTCGGACCTCAGCGTTAGATATTGTTCCGGAGATAACCAGAGGCTCGTCGTGATCCCGGATAATATCGTTGTAGTCCTTGTTTGAAAAAGAGATGGGTGTTTCTTCCCTGTCTTCAACACGGGGTTTGTGCATGGAGCCATAAACGCTTAACACCGCCATCCGGAGTGCTTTCTTCCGGGAATTATTGGATGACCCACCGCCTACGAATCCTCCTGAGATGGTGCTAATGAGTCAATCCTTTTTGTTGCCTCCACTTTGAGCATCCTGGTTCTGATTCTGCAGATTTTTTGTGTCACAGTGGGGTGGAGTCTGGAATTTTCTAGTAAGGCTATGGTTTCTTCTCCTCTGTCGTGGAGATGGACTTTGCCTTGGATGCAGCTACATCTCTGCTCCTTCTGTCTTCTGCAATTCTCATTGTTTCGAATACCATTGATATACTTTTGCAGTTGCCCCTCCTTGAATAGGGATTCAATGACGTCGCAGAGCGTATAACAGTCTTCTATTTCATAGCCATAACTTTTATGCCATTTACAGTGCTTTGAGTGATCCTTCTGAGACTGTTTCTTCAGAGGGGGTGACCTCTTAATATCCCGAAACTTAGTCTGAAGCACCTCCCTCAGAACTGTCTTTCATGGGGTATTCAAAGGAGTATAATTAGAATATTTAGGCCAGTAAGGATCGCTCTTGGAGGAGTTTCGAGGCCGGTTGAAGTTCCGGTGGAACAATCTTTTTATGAAAGGTTGTGTCCTGTCCAATAGGGGAAGACGGATACCGGCCCTTATTATCACTATGAAAGAGGCAGTGAAGAAGAATTTGGGTGGTGGTGACTCCGGAGGCCGTCGTCGTCAACGAGTGTTCCATTCCGGTTTCCCATGCCAAGTTCTTTAAGGGGCCTTTCATTCAACAGGGAAAGGACCGATGCTAGTTGGAGAGGAACTGTGGAGGTGGCAATGATCCAGGATGTTGTGACGGTGATGTTGGTTTCCTTCCCCAGGTTTTCTAGTGGTCACTCTTTTTTGAGCACTTTTGATTTATTTTCCTTTCTCTTTTTGTCTAAGCTGATGATGTATAAAATGAGAACAAGTAATAAAAAAATCTTTTTTGAATTATGTCTTGCATTCTCTATCTTGCATCTTTTCTTTTCTCTTTCCATTATCCGCTATCCGTGGTGAGTCTAATGCTAAGCTTGTAAAGATTTACCCGACCTTGTTATGTTGCCCCCAACTTGGTACTTGGTTGGTACAATGAAGTAGCAAGCTTGAATTCATGCCCTCGGGGCCCATGTGCCGTGTAAGGTTAAGAACTTTAACTTAGTCGTTAATCGCTATTTGATCTTTCTGAGATAGCCATGGTCTGGATTGACCTTCTTTTGCCACAACAGGTGAAGCCGGGGTCTATAGAAAAATTCAGTTGTTTGTGGAAAATTTTCAGACTCTAATTATTGAAGTCACGTGTCTCTTGGTTTGCTGCGCAACCGTCCCTTTGACTGCCATGACAGTTGCGATGGCCACGTGACATGTTTCAGTTGGGTAGTCGTGCTTAGTATTTCGTTCACCATGATGGGCAATTTTTGAAAATCAAACAGTTTTGACAAAAAAAAGTCCTCTAACCATCTTATCATTATAAATAGAGGTTGAGGGTGCATCGTCTTCACTTTACTGTTTCTGGGCCTTTTTTTGGTGACTCAATAGTTCCCTGAAGACTTCATGCATCGCAGAGACGTGATTATGAGGTGTTTCTCAACCATTTTTGTTTTCTTCTACATCTAATCATACTTCTTACAAGGTTTGTCTCCTTCTGCCATTATTTTTGTCTTTCTTTCATTTGTTTATGCTACTTTTGAGTCATAGAGTAGTTGTGCGCTCCTTTTTAGAATGCACTTATTTTCTCCTTTTTTCAATAAGAGGAGTTTGGATGCCATAATTCTTGAGTCTCTTCAATGGTATTGCCCTTTGGAGCACCTCTTCTACCGAACCACGCGCAGCGGAGGTGTCCTTCTGAGGCTTAGACCTTGGAAGGCAAGGAGGCCGGTATGTTGGCGTGAACTTTCTTTTTTGTTTGCCCCTTTCCATGTTTGAATCTTTAAATTGATTGATTCTGATAGTTGCTCACCGACCTCTGTGGGTGTTTCCAGGAACTTGATGGACAAAGAAGAAAAGCTACACCTCAAACACCGGCTCCAAAAGTTCGAATGTCGGTTGAGGACCAGATGCCAGTTGAAGACGATCCCATTCAGATTTAGCATGGTCCAGGGTTAGTGTACCCATGGATTGGGGATGATGCCTATGATCACATATCTGACTTCCTTCCGTCTTCTGCGATTCTCATTATTTCGGATGCCGTTGATATACTTTTACAGCAGTCCCTCCTTGAATAGGGATTCAACGACGTCGCGAAGCAGATAGTAGTCTTCTGTTTCATGGCCATAACTTTTATGCCATTTACAGTGCTGTGAGTGATCCTTTTGAGACTGGTTGAAGTTTCGAGGCCGGTAAGGATCGCTCTTAGAGGAGTTTCGAGGCTGGCTAGAGTTCTGGTTGTTTTCCCACTCACCTTTTTCCTTACTTTCTTTAGCCTTAATAACTTCCTCTAACTCAATATATTTCAGGGAGCGCAAGTAAAACTCATTCAAAGTCACTGGCTTCTTTTTTGCCAAGGACTGGAAGAAATCTAAATCAGTTCGGAGGCCACTCCGGGCATAATGAAGAGCGATCTTATCATTCAGGCTTTCTACACAAACGCAAGCGTTACTGAATCTCTTGATGTATTCTCAAAGAGCCTTGTTGCTCCCCTGGTGAATTTCAGAAAGAGAATCGATTAACTTGGGTTGCTCTTTGGCTGTAGTGTAGTGTAGCAAGAAGCGTTGTCTGAGGTCCTCTTATCCGGTGATGGATTTTGCTCTTAAGGTGACGACCAACAGAAGGTACCCTTTTTAACGAGAGGGGGAAGGCGCAACATAGTAATTCTGGGGATCCCCCTTGGAACTGCATAGACTGGGTATAGGCGTCTAAGTACCTTTGAGGGTCCGTTGTCCCATCATAGGCCTCCAAGTTGGAAGGAAATTTGAAGTTTCTTGGGACTCTATATGCTATTAATTCGTTTGAGAATTACTGTTGCTGACCACCAGGGGCCGGAATGTTGTTCCCAACGATCTCGGCATTGTCATGCAGGGCCCTTCTCTAGTTGTCCTCTGTATTCCGCATTCCGTCATAGTTTTCAACATGTACAGACCTTTCTAGATTTTCCAATCGACGGTGCTGATATTTCAGCTAATGTCGTTGGTCGTTGATTAGCACTGTTTGTTGGCGCACCAGCTCTTGAAGGCGGTTTCTTGTCATCTCAGACTGAATGGTACCCTCGTGATGGGATGCATGGCCTGCATCATTATTCAAGGGCCCTAGGCGAGAATGCACGTCCTGGGCCCTTGAACAACGTTATTGGCTCCTCTTTCAGGAAAAACAAGTCTGTCTTGAACAGAGGCTCTTCGCGATGGGTTAGGACTTTTAGCGGAAATCGAAGTCTCGCGCCCCTCGTTAAGAGTCTCAACGATAACTGCCCGGCTATTAGCGGCGAAGATTTCAGCATGTGCTGGTGGTGCAACAGGTTGAGGATCATGTTGCGTCGCCGGGCACTATCCTTGACCAGGGGCAACGGGCGCAAGACCTCATTTTCTTGGATGCTCTCTTGTGTTCACCATGATTGAATGTGAATAGAAGTTTATCATCTTCCTATAGATGACGCCAATGTTCCGAAATGGATTCAGAGGGATACCTGAGGTAGTTACGTTACGGTGGTTTCCTCATTAAGCAGCTGCAGCAGATCGTGTTGGACCAAGAGATGAGTACCTACAAAGGGACTCCAACACTCAAGTCAGACAGTACACAAGTAGGGTTTATGCAGTGAGATCGCAGAAACCTGATTAGGATGACTTAACCTGGTATTTATAGAGCGTGAATGGAATCGTAATGTGATCAGTATTAAGTGCATGTATTTAGGATTCATATCATGTTAGGGATCGCCTTCCTCTTATTGTTAGAGAGGATCCCTATAATATAAGAATGTTGATATTACTGTTGTCAACAGTTGGAAACAGTTATGAGTCATATAATATTATAAAATCATAATTGACAGTTATAGATACTTTAGGATATATCCACTGCGCAGATCTAGCGATCTTATTATTATATCCTAATGTCGTAATCCATTAACTTTTAGTTCTGGAGTCTTGACCACGTGTCATCAAGGCATAATCGGAGTGTTCACGGCGAAGGCCTGTGGTACGCACACCGAGTCCAATCTCTCTAGACATGATCTCGAATGAATTATGGTCCAGAACAAATGAATATTTTTCTTTTCAATCTTGCTTTAAAAATGATTTTAATCTTTCATCTAAACAACATTTATTTTATTAAATTCACTTTTGAAACAATTTTTCAAATATAAATCATATTACTATAAACTCACTTTCAATCAAACTTAAGTTTACAAATCAAATTAACTTAAACTTTAGTACAAACTCTAATGCAAACACCCGTTAACCTATAAGTTACAACGTCATTCAGCATTCCAAACCTAAACATGCCCAGAAATACAACCTGTAATCAAACCCAAAGAACCTCATTTCATTTCCGGAGCGCAGCAAGCTCAATCCCTCATTCCCAATGGCCATCTCACCTACTCACATATCCCCTTCCCTGAAATTTCAAAGACCTAGTCAACACCCATTCCCCAAAATCACTGCCACCGTCCAAAAACGCCCACACAAGCAGACCTTCTCCGGCACCGAAAACACAGCCGCCACTAGCCGAACCCAGCCACCTTACCCACCTGAACCACCGCGCACACCAACCATCACTTCTAAATCGAGCCACCAAACCCAACTGAACCACCATAGCCGAACCAGGTCATTGTCGTCCACGCGTCACCGCACCGCCCTACAACCGTCAAGCCACCGTCCAACCATCCGCGACAAACCACCGGACCCAAAACCCAAACCACCACCCAACACCATAAACGAACCCAATAAACCCATCGCCGTCCAAAACCGCCACCCATTCCCAAATCGAGCTCCCGTCAGAACCACCGCATAATCTCGGTTAGGACCACACTGTCATCGTCGAGCCTCAACTGTGAACCACCCAGACCCGCGAATCACGCCACCGCCTCTGCTCGCTGTGACAACCACCACCCGACGATGATCCTCGTCACCTGTCGCCGTGCTTGAGCTGTCGTCCATCACTTTCCATGGCCCCCATCGTGTTTCCATTCCCGTGTCACTTCTCTTTCATTTGTTTTTTTATTTTTGGTCAACCTGGTCAAAGCTAAATTTACAAAGGTGGATCTGTTACTTCGGGTCTAAATGTAGTTAAGTTGGAGGGGTTGCGATTTGGGTCTAATTCTAGTGGACTTGAACCAGTTTTTGAGTTGGGGTAGGAAAGTTTTCTTAGTGGCTTTAGTGGCTTTGATTTTCTATTCGTTTGAATTTGAGCTAGTTCAGTTTGTAAGCTAAGGTTTTGTGGTACTATAGTGACAGTCCTATTGAAGTTTAGTAAAAAATAAATAAATAAAAAATCCAAAGAAATGGGGTTAAATGAAAAAGAATTGATTAAATGATTAAAAATACCAAAGCAAATTAAATAATTAGATAATACTAAGAATGAAAATGATGATAAAAACTAAGAAAAAAAAACCAATTAGCATCATAATAATAATAATAATAATAATAATAATAATAATAATAATATTAATATGTGGTACTATAGTGACAAGCATCTATTGAAGTTTAGTAAAAAAATAAATAAATAAAAAATCCAAAGAAATGGGGTTAAATGAAAAAGAATTGATTAAATGATTAAAAATACCAAAGCAAATTAGATAATTAGATAATACTAAGAATGAAAATGATGATAACAACTAAGAAAAAAAAAGCATAATAATAATAATAATAATAATAATAATAATAATAATAATAATAATAATAATAATAATAATAATAATAATAATAATAATAATAATAATAATACTAGTAGTAGTAGTAGTAGTAGTAGTAGTAGTAGTAGTAGAAAATTTTATGCCAAGTAGTAGTAGTAGTAGTAGTAGTAGAAAATTTTATGCCAAGTAGTAGTAGTAGTAGTAGTAGTATAGTAGTAGTAGTAGTAGTAGTAGTAATAGTAGTAGTAGTAGTAGTAGTAGTAGTAGTAGTAGTAGTAGTAGTAGTAGTAGTAGTAGTAGTAGTAGTAGTAGTAGTAGTAGAAAATTTTATGCCAAGTAGTAAAAAATTTTATGCCAAGTAGTAGTAGTAGTAGTAATAGGGCATGTTTGAAGGTGGATATGTTACTTTGGGTCAACATTGTTACTAAAAATGAAAATGATGATAAAAAATTTTATGCCAACTGATAATCACATATTTTATTCATTAAGAAACCCTTATGTTTAGTCATTTACACTCTCCATATTCTTAATTGATTGAGTTTGGTATGATTTTGTGAGTTTGAGCTCAAATTGGTCCTAATTGAATATTTCCAGCATTATTGAGATTTGACACTGTTTCTGTATTTTGGCCATAACTTGAGTTCCTAATATCTGATGAACATGAATTTTACCTTGTAGGAAAGCTAAGAGGAAGCTCTACAACTTTGATGAAGAGCTCGAAGTCTTATTCAGATGTCTAAGGGACCTAAGTTGACATGGAAGTCAGAATACGGGTTCTGTCAGTAGAATCCGATCAGTGTGCACTCAAAAAAATCATATCTCAAGATGTAATAATGGAGATGGGCTGAAATTTGGACATTGGATAGTCAAGATCCAAATAAACAACTTTCATGAAGAACACATTTTGAGAAAAAGAAGTCTAGTAGGTCATTTTGAGCTTGCAAGTCGGAACAGAGGTGCTGAAGTTGGGTTTGAGCAACCTACGGTATTTGGGACATATCTTGGGCTTAAGGAAGCCAAATTGGACGAACCAGCTATCCATTTTATAGCAAAGACAAGGATCTACAACTTTCATGAAGAACACTTTTCGTGGTTCTGAAGTATAGTGGGTCGTTTTTGGCTTCCAAGTCAGACACGAAATTTTCGTCCTCAACCATCCACTCATCCATCCACTAATCCACTCATCCATCCACTAATCCACTCATCCACTCATCCACTAACTCACCCACTCATCCACTCATACACTAATCCAACCACTTAACCACTCCACCCACTCATCTACTAATCCATCCACTCATCCATCCACTCACCCATTCATGTCCATAATTTCCCACTCACCAAAAGTCCTTTGGCATTTTTCACTAATTCAACCACTCAACCATTCCACTCACTCATCCACTAAACCAATCCACTAAACTAACCCACTAATCCATCCACTCAAACACTCCACTCACTCACCCACTCATCCACCCACTTCCCTTTGTCATTTTGTTACCTTAGACTTCTATAAAATGCACTATTTATCATGAATAACATGTAATTCTCCTTCATTTCTCTCTACGTTTCTTCTTGCTTCTTCATAGTTTCTCATAGTTTTGTATATTTTGATGCTCCCCTTCATGGTAATGGAGGGCTAAGCTACTTTGGGTCAATTTAGAACTCTTGAAGAGATTGTGGTTTGGATTCTTGAGACCTTGGTTATGCATTGTATTTGATTTGTAATTGAATTCCTCTTTCTTCTTCTTTTTCTTCTTCTTGATCTTGAATGCATGAATGGTGATTCTATTTATGTTGATCTGATTGATCTTGGTTTAAGATTGAGATTTGTGATGAAACTTAGAACTGATTGATCTAAACTAATCACATAAATGAAGATTGAGATTTATGATGAAACTTAGAACTGATTGATCTAAATTAATCACAGAATTGAAGAGGTTAGGTTACTGATTTGTGCCTAAGTTAATTGAATTCGGTACTTGAAATTAACATAGATTTTCATGAATGATGCGATTGCAGATTTGTGTTTATCACTTGTGAATTGAATTCTAGACGATCGTCTATTATGAATT